>CM060911.1:283643008-286143008 GCA_030737875.1 Allium sativum
CTGGAAATCTAACCGTTGGATCTTTATAAATTTTATATCATTGGAAAGATCTTTTCAAAACGAATCCAATATTTTTATTGAAAACTTGGATTTAAAGACCTTTTTGGTAGTTCGACTGTGGTATTTCTTTTTTCGGTATTTCCGGAATATGAGTGTGTGACTTGTTATAATTGATCCTATTGATAATACAGAGAACGACCCTGTCATCTCTATTAAGATGATTCCACCGGTTCCAGTTTTGGGAAAATTCGACGGTCGGATCTCCCGGTGCGATCGTTTGAAGTTACGATTTCAAAATACGAACTGCAGCATCGTTATTCAATTTATTTTATTTATATGTATATATATATAATTCATTCTGGCACTGATTTCATTCAGATTTGAGTTAAACATTCCAAACAATCTAACCGTTGGATCTTTGCAAAGTTAGTGTCGTTGGAAAGGCATTTCCAAAGCGAACCCAACGATTTCGATTTCGGGAAAATCCGATGGTCGGATCTCCCGCAATAATCGTTTGCAATCACGGTTTCAAAATACGAACTACAGCTTCGTTATTCGATTTATTTTAATTATATAGATATATATATATAATCCGTTCTTCGATTTCAAAAACCATTTCATTTCATATACGTGATAAAAATGATATTTTTATCAAACAAATATTTATTTCAACACATGACTATTTTTAACAATTCATATATATAATAAAAATGTGATTTTTATTGTCAAAACAATTTACTTCAAACACGATTATTTTATATACTTCATATAGATGAAAAAAATGTGATTTTTATTGTTAAAGCAATTTATTTCTAAAATGAAGATTTTTAGCGATTCATATATATAACAAAAATGTGATTTTATTGTCAAAACAATTTATTTCAAACACGATTATTTTATATACTTCATATAGATGATAAAAATATGATTTTTATTGTTAAAGCAATTTATTTCTAAAATGAAGATTTTTAGCGATTTATATATATAATAAAAATGTGATTTTTATAGTTCAAACAATTTCTATTTCATACATTCGATAAAAAAATTATTTTTATCGTTCAAACCATTTGATTTCAAAAATGAATATTTTTCCCATACATGAATATAAATCAAACACAGGAATATTTCAGAAAATTTCGGCAGCATAACGGCAGGGTAGTTAAAACCGACACCGTCCCGAGTATGGCTCCTCGCTCTACCTTAAAGCCTCGCAGCTTTTGACAATGGGGATTTCAATAATCTAGTTCGTACGCAGACGAATTTTCCCATAAACTAATCCTATTAGGATTTTAACCACAATCAATCATATCAAATCAACCGTTCGAGATATTCACCAAATTTCACATCAACCAAAATCCAAACAATCACAACCAATATATATCGTCCATGGTCTATGGGCGAGGGGAGTATATATATAGATATACATATATAAATATATTTTGATTTCATTCCAATATCATTTCAATTCCATTCAACGCATATATGATTTTCACAGCGCATATATAACTTATACATCGCACATACAACTTATACAACACTTATACATGAGGTGTACAACGCTTATATAACTCATACATCGATTATATAATTTATACATCGTCATTCCATATCGTTTATAATTCAGAAATCTCACATTGGGTTCCTGTAACGACCCAGAAAATCTAAACCAATTTAAAATTTTTAAATTAGCTAAAATAATGGATTTTTAATATTTAAAATAAATATTTTAAATAATGGCGATGAAAACCGAGTTTGAATCGACAATTGAAAACGAATATAATTAATTATAATTATAAACAGGGCTTGAAAAGGCGCTGCAGTTTCAAAAAATTGAATTCAAACTTTGTCGGACTGTACCGGGTGCAAAACAAAACGGATTTTAGCGAAACCAAAAACATTTAAATCTGTTAGAGAATACCTTTCCAACGAATCTGACAAATCGAAATTTGATAGCGGAAATCAAAAGATATGTCCAGTTGAAAATTCTGAATAGTCGCTATGGAATTCAGGCCCTTAAAAATGGACATTTTGCAAACGACCTCGGATTTCGACGAAACCACTTTTGTTGGATCCGTGATGTCAAATTATTGCTAGGTTTCAAATTTCATAATTTTTCGAATCAATATGTGAGCGTGGCAAAGAAAAACGCGTTTGACCAGTTTTAGTTGATTTTAATCGACTGGAAAATGGCCATTTTTCTAACGATGTCAGAATTCGACGAAACTAGTTTTTTTAGGACCGTATCGTCAATACGAAGCTTGAAAATATTTTTCTGGAATTTTTAGAGTTAGTATGTGACCCCGGTAATTTGAAATGTACATTTAAAATTCAATATAGTGATTTAAATGTAAATTCAACGGAAACTGATTCAAACAGTCGAATCAGCCTACGATACATATCCCATTGTGTTCGGAATGGGGGTAATTAGCTATGGACGACAGGCGGTGGGCCTCGTTTAGAGGTCGTATGTAAAAGTCAACTTTTTGCAAAATTAAATAATTAAATAATAAATAAATAAATAATTTAATCCCCTCCCTTATCTTTCGTTCTGGGCCCCCCCTTTTTCCTTTTCTTCCTTTAGTTCGAATCAAACAGAAATAAAAAAAAAACCCGATCCCGCCGTTGACCCCATCGCGCGCCCCCAGGACCTCGTCGCGCCTCTGACGATAGGCGGCCGCCTCTCGGTTGATCCACCCTCCCCTTCCTCGCCCTACCCTCCAATCGCGATCCCCAGAAGCCGAGAGCCCGCCGACCCCAAACCTGCTTGAGAGCCCAGCGCCGCTACCCCTCCGCCTACACCACCACTCCGCCGCCTCAGCCCACATTCCGACGCATGACACCCCCCCTTCTCCATTTGAATCAAGGTGAGTTTTATTTTATTTTCTTTTTAAATCTGATTTTATTTAAGTTAAAACCACATGTTAAAAATCAGTTTTTGTGTGTTAGAAACATATGTTAAAATCAGATTATATTTTCTTTTTCACGTAGAAAGGTTATATATTTTTTTTTCCGCTAGAAGGATAAGAATTTTAGTAGAAAAAGCGAGATATTTATATAGAGAAAAAGCGAGATATTTATATAGAGAAAAGCGAGATTTTTTATATTGAATAGCGAAGTAAAAATTCGATTTTTTTATATTGAATAGCGATGTAAAAATTCGATTTTTATATATTGAATAGCGATGTAAAAATTCGATTTTTATATATTGAATAGCGATGTAAAAATTCGATTTTTATATATTGAATAGCGATGTAAAAATTCGATTTTTATATATTGAATAGCGATGTAAAAATTCGATTTTTATATATTGAATAACGAAGTAAAAATTCGATCTTTACATATGTAGTGAATACGAATGACGAAAGTGACAGAAGAAGAAATGACAATGGTTTCCTACATATGAAGAGTCGAGAAGTTTGGTTTAGCTATTTGGTGAGAATTTCTCACTCTTCAATTTCTTTTTCTAGCCATATATATATGTGTGGAAATAAAAGTGAATTGCTATATATAGATATATATATATATATATATATATATATATATATACGCCCCTCGTCCACAAACCATGGACGATATTTATTGATTGTGCTTGGTGTGGAAATTGATTGATAGCGAATGATTGTTTGGGATTGTTTGTGGTTGATATTGGTTGATTGTGATTGAAAAATACCCATTTGTGGTTGAGAAATATTTGGTTGAAACCACATAGGATTAGTTTGTGGAAATGAAATAAATATATACATGCCGCCTGCGTGCGAACTAGATGCATGATCCCCATTGTCAAAAACCGCGAGGTTTTAAGGTAGAGCGAGGAGCCGTACTAGGGACGGTCCCGGTTTTAACTACCCTGCCGTTATGCTGCCGAAATTTTGAATAACATTCATGTGTTTGAATTATTTTCATTTGCTAAAACTATATTTATTCATTGAATAGAAAACCTTCATGTGTTGAATCGATATTCATTCGTTAATTAGAAATTCATGTGTAGAATGGTATTCGCGTTTTAAATATAAAAATCACATTTTTATCTATATATAGAAACTATAGAAAACCTTCATGTGTTGAATCGATATTCATTCGTTGATTTGAAATTCATGTGTTGAATGGTATTCATATTTTGAAATAAATTGTTTGATAATAAAAATCACCTTTTATCGACTATATGAACTGTGTAAAATAATCTCGTTTTGAAAGAAATTGTTTTATAAGAAAAATCCTATTTTTATCACCAATATGAAATATATCAAAATAATAGTGTTTTGAAATGGGTTGTTTTACAATAAAAATCACATTTTTATTGTATGCATGAATCGTTGAAATGTGAAGTGTTAAAAATAGCCACTTGTTCAAATAAACATATATGAGTTGAAATATTCATTAATTAGCTAATGAAATGATTTGTACCTATGTATGTAACCTTAGAATGAATGGTGTTTTAAAACCAAATAGAAATCAAATATGAAGTTGAATAGAAAATGATAAATGATAAGAACTATATATATGTACATGCATATTCATTGAACAGGTTATAGCAAAGGGGCTAGAGAAGAGGAATAAAATTTTGTGCCCGACAAATAGGTACACATTTACTGTTTTGTTTGGGTGATGATTTTATGAGCTTGCTGGCTAGCCGCTTGGCTTTTTCTTTTTCTTTTTGAGATTAGAAGGACCGGGAAAGCTATTTGCGATTTCCCGATGCTCCCGGTGCAGGGGAGGTTATGGCGAAATTTTCCAAAATTTGAAGGCATTAGTGAAATATTTGAAGTGAAAACGATATTGAAATTGTTGAATGACTATATTTATATAATTATATAAATATAAATAAAATTAAAACGAAACGTGGCCGTGCAGTTCGCATTTTGAAACCGTGATTTCAAACAACTAGTACGGGGAATCCGACCATTGGATTTTCCCGAAACCTCAACCGTCGGGTTCGCCTTGGAAATATCTTCCCAATGGCACCAACCTTGTAAAAATCCAACGGTTGGATTGTCTGGAATGTTTAATTCAAATCTGATGAAAAACAGTGCCAGAAGCGATTATATTTATATATATATATATATATATAATTATATATTTAATCGAATAACGACGCTGTAGTTCGTATTTTGAAATCGAAAATTCAAACGATTGTACCGGGAGATCCGACCGTCGGATTTTCCCGAAACTGGAACCGTTGGATTCGTTTTGAAAAGACCTTTCTAATGATGCAAATTTTGTGAAGATCCAAAGGTTAGATTTTCAGATATGTGTAAATCAAATCTGAAGAAAAACAGCGTCACGGCCGCTTTATGGCCCGAAGTATCGTTTTGAATAAATTAGCTATTTTAAAATAAATAAAAATAGAGATAAATAGTTATAAAATATCATAAGCGATATGGAATGGAAATAAACTGAATTTGCTCGATTTATGTGGCTTTTGATGGTTGAATGTGTTTGGTGTGAAAATTACATTAAAGAACAAGATTGGTGTTGTCAAATAATTTAACCATTGTAATAAATTGATTTGAAATTCTAAATATACGTGAATTATTTGAAAAGGCCGAGTTAATTCTCATTTCAAATAATCGACCGACGATTGAAATTCGAAGATGAAGACGATGGTCGAAGACCGGAGATCTTCACCTTGTTTGGATGGTAACCGAGGTCCTGATTGGGAGGCATCCCGAAATATGGATAATGAGTGGTGATCGTCCAGACGTACGTGGTGATCGATGGGTTTGCGAGGTATTTAGTGCCTCCGGTTTCGTTCAGACCCAGAACGGACTAGTAGATGGACTGTGTGTCTAACATTGGATTTTATTCTATGTTGATTGATCTCTGTCAAATATACATCTGTTTGGCGGCGGAGAATTTATTCTTTTGCTTAACGCCCTTCTTTGAGACGCACGAGCTCAGAGGTTGTATATCGATGGACATCAGTCGCATGGCATGAATTGCCTGTGTGGCATGCTAAGATGCAGTGATCAGGACTTCTGTTGAAAAGCAAAGTCTTGTGGTGATGATCAAAGCACCGCCTGTGTGGCGTAGCTTTGTGTATAACGTGAATTCGCGAGCCTCACATCCTGGTATGAACCTAAAACGGGAGAAGGACCTCAGGGAGGGCATGCGTTTCTTTCTAGCTAGGGTGGTGTCAGTGACCTACCAGTCCTGACATTTATATACTTTTCACCTATGTGGTTGTTGCTGTTGCGAGGCGCCTCGGTTTGATCGGACGATCCGGGTCCGATGGAGTCATTCGTTGGCTCGTTTACGCCCCAAAGGGCGGGGAAACGTAGTGTTCAGGCATTTTAATCCACATCGGTGGACCGGCCCTGTCGCTCCAAGGGTCGATGCGTTCTGATCCTGAGACACGGGCTAGAGCGTCTCGAATTCGGTAAGGACTATCTTTTGCCTTGGTTCATGACGGAAATCCAATTTCCAAATACGTGACTGTGCGGTTTCGATTGTATATATACATTTGGCGACATAGTGGCATGGGACGCTCATGTCGTCTATGATTGATAGTTATGATTTGAAATTGTTTTCAAAACTTATAAACACTAGTAATAATATCAAATGCCTTTGTTTTATTCGTATCAAGCATATTTTGGCCGTTATAAGGTAAAAACTCTATCCTCCGGTTTGCGTTGCATTGTGTGATGGGAACTGAGTCTTATAACAGAAAGCATAGCGATGTTTAAAAGAATGATTTGTTTTAAAGCACTGGCAATCCAACGGAGTAAACCCGTTCCACGAAAGTGGCGTGGTCCTGTGATTAGCCAATTATATATGTGTTGAGTGGATTTCTCATACCAGTCCCATGACTGACTCGTAGTTTGTTTCACTTTCAAACTCGGGTGCCCCTTTTTCTACATGGGCAGCCTTGTATTCAGGTTTAGCTGGTTCTTTTTCTGGATAGCTGGAGCTGAAGATGGATTCTATCGTTTATTTCTTTTTATGCTATTCAGCTCCTATTGTACATATTTTGTTTGTTTTCCGCTGTAGACATTTATGTATAGCTGAACTGTATTTGTACTAAGTAAGATCCTGTACCGTGTAACTCTGATGATTACATTTATCCAGTATATTCTATTGTTCATTATCTGGTGTATTTATTTAATTCTGTTCTGCTATTATCTGTTTCTGTGTTATATTCCAAAGATAACCCTTGTTTCCGTCTGAACGGGATTTCGGGTTGTCAAAACGTGGTATCAGAGCTTTGGTTAAGCTCAGTTCTGGAATATAACATTTGAACGAACTCGTCAGAAATAGAACCAGTAGTGTTCTAGGATGGGTAACTCTATACAGATAGGATCAGCAATATCCTAGTATGAGTAAAGCAGAATGAAATTACACTTCGATAGACGCATTTACATTTGAAGTATATGTTTCTATGTTTGAAAATTTTCTTTTCTGTGACCTGACACTTGATCTGCTAATTGCAGAGGTACTAGAAAATGAGTGACAGGAACAGAAGAAATAATCGTATGGCTCGACTAGTTAATGAGCCTGTTGTGCTCCCACAGCCAGAATCCGATATAGAAGTTCTATTCAAGAGATTTCGAAATCTGGGTGGATCGCCATTCTTAGGCAAGGAGTCCATTATGGAAACACAAGCTTGGATTCGTTCTACAGAGAAAATATTTGAGGGTTTAAAGCTGAGAGACGATCAGAAAAGATTACTAGCGTCTTGGGCACTCAAAGAAGAAGCTTTGTTTTGGTGGGATTCTGTTATTAAAGATAATCCAGAAGGTGATATCACCTGGGACAGATTCAAAGTGATTTTCTTAGGAAGATTTACTCCTCCCGAAGCAACCGAGAGACTATGTGATGAATTTTCTTATTTGATACAAGGCGATATGACCATCCCAGAATATCATAAGAAATTCAACGAACTTGCTCATTTTGCCCCTCATCTGATTCAAGATCCAAAGAGGAAGAATCTGAGATTTATTCATGGCCTGCAAAGAAAATATCAGAACAGTGTGACGAGGAATGTGAAACTTCCTTTCTCGGAAATGATTTATATGGCTTATCAGTACGAAGATCTAGACAAGAAAGGTATGTTACAGTACGATGAGGAAGTCAGTTCTAGCGATAAGGTTGAATCATAAACTGATCGTCCTGAGGCCAGTACCATGTCTGAGGTCGGTAAGGAGCCCGAAGTAAATCGGAAAAGGGCCAGACCAGGAAAAGAACCGGTAACGAGCACCGTATGCAATAACTGCCATCAGAGAGGGCATTTGTCGATAAAATGTGGACCCTTGAAGAAACGAAGAAAGAATAAATTTAAATCCAAGGACAAGTTCCTAGAAAATAGAAAGTGCATTCAATGCCGTCGGACTGGCCATCTTGAAAAGGACTGCAGGCAATTTAAGAAATCCAAAACGGCGCGAGTAAATGAAGTGGTAGAAGTACCTGCATCTTCATCTGCTCAAGGAAGATCGGATGTTTTAGAAGGCACGCTCAATGTAAAAAACATTCCAGTTAAAATACTGTTTGACACAGGCGCGTCACGAAGCTTTATTGCGAAGAGTGCAGTCAAGAAGTTGGATTCGAGATTGAAGAAGCTCAAAGAACCAATGACGGTCTGAATTCCAGTTGGGGGTCCCATCGATCTCAGTTGGGTTTGTGGGGTGCCTGTCTCTTTCTCCTGCTATAAATTCCCTGTTATCTCTATCGCCATGAATTTTGATGAATTCGATCTTATTCTTGGATTGGATTGGTTTACCCGATATGAGGCAGAGGTTAGATGCGCCGAGAGAGTTGTTAAGGCAAAGGCACAATCGGGGAATTATATAACCATACCATGTGAAGGCCCGACATCAAATAGAAAAGACTTCTGGGCAGCTTTGATTGTTTCTCCAGCCCAAATGGAAAATATCCCTGAAGTTACGGAGAATATTCCTGACCTCATTAAAGACATTCCTGTCGTCAAGAACTATGCGGATGTGTTCGAGGAAGTTGTTCGCTTACCTCCGCAGAGGGAGATAGATTTCAAAATTGCTTTAATTCCGAATGCAACGCCGGTAGTTCACGCTATTCGAAGAATGTCCTTGAAAGAGAAGGAGGAATTAGACAATCAAACACGACAGCTGGTATGGAAAGGTCTGATCAGGCCTAGTTTCTCTGATTGGGGAGCAGCAGTGGTGTTTGTCCCAAAATCTGACGGTACTCTACGTCTATGTGTGGATTATCGTGATCTGAACAAACAGACAATAAAGAACAAATATCCATTGCCGCGGATTGATGATTTGTTGGATCGATTAAATGGAGCACAAGTATTTTCACGAATGGACCTAGCTACAGGCTTCCATCAACTTCGAATTGCCGAAGAGTGTGTTCCAATGACAGCATTCAGAGGCCCCGACTTATTCTACAAGTGGTTAGTAATGCCATTCGGCTTATGTAACGCTCCAGCTTACTTCATCGATCTGATGAATAGAGTGTTCAGAGGAGTATTGAATAAATTTGTTCTGGTTTTTATTGACAATATTCTAATCTTCTCTAAATCAAAGGCCGAACATGAAAAGCATCTGGAACAGGTTCTAGAAATTCTGAGACGGAATGTATTAAAAGCCAAATTTTCCAAATGTATCTTCTGGCAAGATGAAGTAAAATTTCTGGGCCACGTTGTATCAAAAGAAGGAATCGCTGTGGATCCAAGCAAAATCACCGCTATTCAGAATTGGAAACAGCCTATCACCCCCACTGAAGTTCGCAGTTTTCTCGGATTGGCTAGCTATTACCGAAAGTTCGTTAAAAACTTTTCGAAGATATCTGGTCATTTAACGAAGCTTACAAAGAAGCATTCTAAATTCAAATGGACTCCAGAAAGTGAGGAGGCTTTTCGAAGAGCTAAAGTTAAGATTAACAACAGCTCCAGTGTTAACCATCATCGATGGCAACCAAGATTTAAAAGTCTGGACTGATGCTTCTAGAGAAGGCCTTGGGGCAGTGTTAATGCAAAGGGGTCAAGTGATTGCTTATGCTAGCCGTCAACTGAAGCCACACGAGAAGAACTATGTAACTCATGATCTTGAGTTATTGGCTATAGTATTCGCTTTGAAAATTTGGAGGCACTATCTTCTGGGTGAGAGATTTGAACTGTTTACGGACCACCAGTCGTTAAAGTATTTGTTCACCCAGAAGGACTTGAATTTGAGGCAGCAACGTTGGCTGGAGTTTCTTGCAGC
The DNA here is from genome assembly GCA_030737875.1 of Allium sativum. Taxonomy (NCBI): domain Eukaryota; kingdom Viridiplantae; phylum Streptophyta; class Magnoliopsida; order Asparagales; family Amaryllidaceae; genus Allium; species Allium sativum. Next base: position 283,653,187 of record CM060911.1, read on the forward strand.
ATATGATTTTGAGATTTTATACACTCCAGGAAAAGCCAATGTCGTGGCCGATGCGTTAAGCCGAAAGAATGAAATGATCGCCAGTTTCATCATTGCGACTTCGTTGATTGATAAGATATCGGCTCTCCAAGAAGACGACCAATTTATCAAAGGAATGAGTCAGCGAATTCGTGAAGGCAATGCTTCAGATTTCCAGTTAGACAGCGAAGGGATTTTGAGGTTAGAAGGACGAATTTGCGTTCCAGAAATTCCTGAACTCAGAAGAGATGTGCTCGATGAATGCCACAAATCTAAGCTCAGTATCCATCCGGGTGTGAATAAAATGTATAATGATATCAAACGCACATTCTGGTGGAAGTCGTTAAAAAGAGACATCTCGATATATGTTAGTCGATGCCCTACTTGCCAGCTAGTTAAAAGCGACCAACAGAAATTGGCTGGATTGTTACAACCACTGGAAGTTCCTGGTTGGAAGTGGGAGCATATCTCTATTGATTTCATTGATGGTCTGCCCAGGACCAGAAAAGGAAATGACAGTATTTGGGTGATCGTAGATCGCTTCACGAAGACCGCCCATTTCATACCTGTCAGATCAAACAGAACTGCTCAGAGTCTGGCGCAGATATACTTCAGGGAAATAGTTAGACTACATGGAGTGCCGCTCAGTATAGTCAGTGATAGAGATACAATATTCACTAGTAAATTCTGGGAAGCATTTCAAGTCGAGCTAGGAACGAAGTTGAACTTTAGCACCGCTTATCATCCTCAGACAGACGGTCAGACTGAGAGGGTGAATCGTATTTTAGAAGATCTGCTGCGGGCTTGTGTTATAGATTTCGGTGGATTCTGGGAAGACAATATGCATTTGGCTGAATTCTCTTATAACAACAGCTACCAGGCGAGTCTGACAATGTCGCCATTCGAAGCATTGTATGGTAGACCGTGCCGATCCACTGCTTGTTGGGTCGAACCAGGTAATATACTTGTGTTGGGGCCTGATATGATTCGAGAAGCTGCCGACAAAGTCGATTTTATTAAGAAGCGATTACTCGCCGCTCAAAGCCGACAAAAGAGCTATGCCGATAGAAGAAGAAGAGATATATCCTTTGAAGTTGGCGACTATGTATATTTGAAGGTATCGCCGATGAGAGGAGTTATCCAGTTCGGTAAAACTGGAAAGTTGGCGCCCAAATTCATTGGTCCGTTTCCTATTCTGGAACGGATAGGGACTCTCGCTTATAGGGTCAAACTGCCTAATTGGTTGCCTGGAGTTCATGATGTATTTCACATATCTCAACTTCGAAAGCACGTTCATGATCCAGACTTGATCGTGGAAGAAGCAGCTCAACAGGACATTGAAATTACTCCAGAATTAGCTGTGAGAAGAAAGCCGCTAAAGATAATAGGCAAAGAAACCAAAGAGCTGAGGAACAAGAAGGTTCGCTTAGTCAAAGTGCAATGGAGTGGAGATCCGCGAGATTGTACTTGGGAAACTGAGGAGAGCATTCAGAAAGCTTATCCTAGATGCCGAGTAGATATCTCTGATTGACTCCGGTGCAAGGTACATTTGCCATACTTTGCATTACCAATTAATTCTCTATTCTGTTGCTATATTTCTTCCCATGGATGTGCACTATTTATTCTATACTCTGAATGATTTTTAAAGGAATATAGGATTTGATTAGTATATTTTTGGAAGGTTAAAAACAATTGGTTGTTGTGTTGTGTGATTGTAGATTTATCAAACCACTTTCGACTTTGTTCCTTTTCGGGGACGAAAAGTTTTAAGTGGGAGAGATTGTAACGACCCAGAAAATCTGAACCAATTTAAAAATTTTAAATTGGCTAAAATAATGGATTTTAAATATTTAAAATAAATATTTTAAATAATGGCGATGAAAACTGAGTTTGAATCGACAATTGAAAATGAATATAATTAATTATAATTATAAACAGGGCTTGAAAAGGCGCTGCAGTTTCAAAAAATTGAATTCAAACTTTGTCGGACTGTACCGGGTGAAAAACAAAACGGATTTTAGCGAAACCAAAAACATTTAAATCTGTTAGAGAATACCTTTCCAACGAATCTGACAAATCGAAATTTGATAGCGGAAATCAAAAGATATGTCCAGTTGAAAATTCTGAATAGTCGCTATGGAATTCAGGCCCTTAAAAATGGACATTTTGCAAACGACCTCGGATTTCGACGAAACCACTTTTGTTGGATCCGTGATGTCAAATTATTGCTAGGTTTCAAATTTCATAATTTTTCGAATCAATATGTGAGCGTGGCAAAGAAAAACGCGTTTGACCAGTTTTAGTTGATTTTAATCGACTGGAAAATGGCCATTTTTCTAACGATGTCAGAATTCGACGAAACTAGTTTTGTTAGGACCGTATCATCAATACGAAGCTAGAAAATATTTTTCTGGAATTTTTAGAGTTAGTATGTGACCCCGGTAATTTGAAATATACGTTTAAAATTCAATATAGTGATTTAAATGTAAATTCAACGGAAACTGATTCAAACAGTCGAATCAGCCTACGATACATATCCCATTGTGTTCGGAATGGGGGTAATTAGCTATGGACGACAGGCGGTGGGCCTCGTTTAGAGGTCGTATGTAAAAGTCAACTTTTTGCAAAATTAAATAATAAATAAAAAAAATTTAATCCCCTCCCTTATCTTTCGTTCTGGCCCCCCCTTTTTCCTTTTCTTCCTTCAGTTCGAATCAAACAGAAATAAAAAAAAAAGAAAAACCCGATCCCGCCGTTGACCCCATCGCGCGCCCCTAGGACCTCGTCGCGCCTCTGACGATAGGCGGCCGCCTCTCGGTTGATCCACCCTCCCCTTCCTCGCCCTACCCTCCAATCGCGATCCCCAGAAGCAGAGAGCCCGCCGACCCCAAACCTGCTTGAGAGCCCAGCGCCGCTACCCCTCCGCCTGCACCACCACTCCGCCGCCTCAGCCCACATTCCGACGCATGACACCCCCCCTTCTCCATTTGAATCAAGGTGAGTTTTATTTTATTTTCTTTTTAAATCTGATTTTATTTAAGTTAAAACCACATGTTAAAAATCAGTTTTTGTGTGTTAGAAACATATGTTAAAATCAGATTATATTTTCTTTTTCACGTAGAAAGGTTATATTTTTTTTTTCCGCTAGAAGGATAAGATTTTTAGTAGAAAAAGCGAGATATTTATATAGAGAAAAAGCGAGATATTTATATAGAGAAAAGCGAGATTTTTTATATTGAATAGCGAAGTAAAAATTCGATTTTTTTATATTGAATAGCAATGTAAAAATTCGATTTTTATATATTGAATAGCGATGTAAAAATTCGATTTTTATATATTGAATAGCGATGTAAAAATTCGATTTTTATATATTGAATAGCGATGTAAAAATTCGATTTTTATATATTGAATAGCGATGTAAAAATTCGATTTCTATATATTGAATAACGAAGTAAAAATTCGATCTTTACATATGTAGTGAATACGAATGACGAAAGTGACAGAAGAAGAAATGACGAAGGTTTCCTACATATGAAGAGTCGAGAAGTTTGGTTTAGCTATTTGGTGAGAATTTCTCACTCTTCAATTTCTTTTTCTAGCCATATATATATGTGTGGAAATAAAAGTGAATTGCTATATATATATATATATATATACGCCCCTCGTCCACAAACCATGGACGATATTTATTGATTGTGCTTGGTGTGGAAATTGATTGATAGCGAATGATTGTTTGGGATTGTTTGTGGTTGATATTGGTTGATTGTGGTTGAAAAATACCCATTTGTGGTTGAGAAATATTTGGTTGAAACCACATAGGATTAGTTTGTGGAAATGAAATAAATATATACATGCCGCCTGCGTGCGAACTAGATGCATGATCCCCATTGTCAAAAACCGCGAGGTTTTAAGGTAGAGCGAGGAGCCGTACTAGGGACGGTCCCGGTTTTAACTACCCTGCCGTTATGCTGCCGAAATTTTGAATAACATTCATGTGTTTGAATTATTTTCATTTGCTAAAACTATATTTATTCATTGAATAGAAAACCTTCATGTGTTGAATCGATATTCATTCGTTGATTAGAAATTCATGTGTAGAATGGTATTCGTGTTTTAAATATAAAAATCACATTTTTATCTATATATAGAAACTATAGAAAACCTTCATGTGTTGAATCGATATTCATTCGTTGATTTGAAATTCATGTGTTGAATGGTATTCATATTTTGAAATAAATTGTTTGATAATAAAAATCACCTTTTATCGACTATATGAACTGTGTAAAATAATCTCGTTTTGAAAGAAATTGTTTTATAAGAAAAATCCTATTTTTATCACCAATATGAAATATATCAAAATAATAGTGTTTTGAAATGGGTTGTTTTACAATAAAAATCACATTTTTATTGTATGCATGAATCGTTGAAATGTGAAGTGTTAAAAATAGCCACTTGTTCAAATAAACATATATGAGTTGAAATATTCATTAATTAGCTAATGAAATGATTTGTACCTATGTATGTAACCTTAGAATGAATGGTGTTTTTAAACCAAATAGAAATCAAATATGAAGTTGAATAGAAAATGATAAATGATAAGAACTATATATATGTACATGCATATTCATTGAACAGGTTATAGCAAAGGGGCAAGAGAAGAGGAATAAAATTTTGTGCCCGACAAATAGGTACACATTTACTGTTTTGTTTGGGTGATGATTTTATGAGCCTGTTGGCTAGCCGCTTGGCTTTTTCTTTTTCTTTTTGAGATTAGAAGGACCGGGAAAGCTATTTGCGATTTCCCGATGCTCCCGGTGCAGGGGAGGTTATGGCGAAATTTTCCAAAATTTTAAGGCGTTAGTGAAATATTTGAAGTGAAAGCGATATTGAAATTGTTGAATGAACTATATTTATATAATTATATAAATATAAATAAAATTAAAACGAAACGTGGCCGTGCAGTTCGCATTTTGAAACCGTGATTTCAAACAACTAGTACGGGGAATCCGACCATTGGATTTTCCCGAAACCTCAACCGTCGGGTTCGCCTTGGAAATATCTTCCCAATGGCACCAACCGTGTAAAAATCCAACGGTTGGATTGTCTGGAATGTTTAATTCAAATCTGATGAAAAACAGCGCCAGAAGCGATTATATTTATATATATATATAAATATAATTATATATTTAATCGAATAACGACGCTGCAGTTCGTATTTTGAAATCGAAAATTCAAACGATTGTACCGGGAGATCCGACCGTCGGATTTTCCCGAAACTGGAATCGTTGGATTCGTTTTGAAAAGACCTTTCTAATGATGCAAATTTTGTGAAGATCCAACGGTTAGATTTTCAGATATGTGTAAATCAAATCTGAAGAAAAACAGCGCCACGGCCGCTTTATGGCCCGAAGTGTCGTTTTGAATAAATTAGCTATTTTAAAATAAATAAAAATAGCGATAAATAGTTATAAAATATCATAAGCGATATGGAATGGAAATAAACTGAATTTGCTCGATTTATGTGGCTTTTGATGGTTGAATGTGTTTGGTGTGAAAATTACATTAAAGAACAAGATTGGTGTTGTCAAATAATTTAACCATTGAAATAAATTGATTTGAAATTCTAAATATACGTGAATTATTTGAAAAGGCCGAGTTAATTCTCATTTCAAATAATCGACCGACGATTGAAATTCGAAGATGAAGACGATGGTCGAAGACCGAAGATCTTCACCTCGTTTGGATGGTAACCGAGGTCCTGATTGGGAGGCATCCCGAAATATGGATAATGAGTGGTGACCGTCCAGACGTACGTGGTGATCGATGGGTTTGCGAGGTATTTAGTGCCTCCGGTTTCGTTCAGACCCAGAACGGACTAGTGGATGGACTGTGTGTCTGACATTGGATTTTATTCTATGTTGATTGATCTTTGTCAAATATACATCTGTTTGGCGGCGGAGAATTTATTCTTTTGCTTAACGCCCTTCTCTGAGACGCACGAGCTCAGAGGTTGTATATCAATGGACATCAGTCGCATGGCATGAATTGCCTGTGTGGCATGCTAAGATGCAGTGATCAGGACTTCTGTTGAAAAGCAAAGTCTTGTGGTGATGATCAAAGCACCGCCTGTGTGGCGTAGCTTTGTGTATAACGTGAATTCGCGAGCCTCACATCCCGGTATGAACCTAAAACGGGAGAAGGACCTCAGGGAGGGCATGCGTTTCTTTCTAGCTAGGGTGGTGTTAGTGACCTACCAGCCCTGACATTTATATACTTTTCACCTATGTGGTTGTTGCTGTTGCGAGGCGCCTCGGTTTGATCGGACGATCCGGGTCCGATAGAGTCATTCGTTGCATCGTTTACGCCCCAAAGGGCGGGGAAACGTAGTGTTCAGACATTTTAATCCACATCGGTGGACCGGCCCTGTCGCTCCAAGGGTCGATGCGTTCTGATCCTGAGACACGGGCTAGAGCGTCTCGAATTCGGTAAGGACTATCTTTTGCCTTGGTTCATGACGGAAATCCAATTTCCAAATACGTGACTGTGCGGTTTCGATTGTATATATACATTTGGCGACATAGTGGCATGGGACGCTCATGTCGTCTATGATTGATAGTTATGATTTGAAATTGTTTTCAAAACATATAAACACTAGTAATAATATCAAATGCCTTTGTTTTATTCGTATCAAGCATATTTTGGCCGTTATAAGGTAAAAAATCTATCCTCCGGTTTGCGTTGCATTGTGTGATGGGAACTGAGTCTTATAACAGAAAGCATAGCGATGTTTAAAAGAATGATTTGTTTTAAAGCATTGGCAATCCAATGGAGTAAACCCGTTCCACGAAAGTGGCGTGGTCCTGTGATTAGCCAATTATATATGTGTTGAGTGGATTTCTCATACCATTCCCATGACTGACTCGTAGTTTGTTTCACTTTCAAACTCGGGTGCCCCTTTTTCTACACGGGCAGCCTTGTATTCAGGTTTAGCTGGTTCTTTTTCTGGATAGCTGGAGCTGAAGATGGATTCTATCATTTATTTCTTTTTATGCTGTTCAGCTCCTATTGTACATATTTTGTTTGTTTTCCGCTGTAGACATTTATGTATAGCTGAACTGTATTTGTACTAAGTAAGATCCTGTACCGTGTAACTCTGATGATTACATTTATCCAGTATATTCTATTGTTCATTATCTGGTGTATTTATTTAATTCTGTTCTGCTATTATTTGTTTCTGTGTTATATTCCAAAGATAACCCTTGTTTCCGTCTTAACGGGATTTCGGGTTGTCAAAGTTCCACTCCTCCAAAAATTGTAGGAAGCTCAGAAAAATATTCGGTCTCTTCTAGAATGTAGTAGGCGTCTACACGGTCCCGGTGTCTCTTGTTTCACTAGATTTCGTCCACAATTGAAAAAGATATGATTTTTATAATTTTGCAACGCTTTTAAATGTGGAAATCAGTTTAAATTATATAAACCGATACCTTTCAGAACTCGTTCGAAACTAGGTCTTCAATCCCTGACCAAACCGTGAAGTTATATGATGATCGGGGTATACAGCGATGAAGAGCTTGTAGCCAGCTTCCTGGCGCCACCACTGGTGGTCAGATCGACACAGTAGGGGAGAAGATCTAGCGGTCGACGCGGCGCGACTTCGAGGGGCTCGATCTCACTTATGGTTGAACGATGGAGGGCGCTACCTATATGGATTTGAAGAGGGTGAGTGGATCTTCAAAAAGTCCCAAAGGGCCCTAGGGTTTTGATCAACGAAATTGCCAGAACGGAGGAGAGAATGTAGGAATGGTGGTCGTCATCGGTTAGCAGGAGTTACGGGTTTTTTTTATATTTTTTTAGAAAAATTAAATTATGAAGGAAATTCAATGATTGGCCGATATATATAATATTCAAAAATTGGGGTTTCTCCATACGAACTCCAATTCAAACCCAACGACTGTCACACCTAGCTAAATATCCCCACTCCGAACACAATGGGATATGTTTCGTGAGCCCATTCGACTGTTACAGTCAGTTTTTCTACAAATTAAAATATAAAACATTCAATTTTAGATTTGAACGTACATTTTAATTTGCCGGGGCCACATACTAATTCTAAAAATTCCAGAAAAATTTGTATGCCTATGTTTTGACAATACGGTTTCAACAAAACTAGTTTCGTTGAATTTGGAGACCGTTTAAAAAATGGCCATTTTCTGGTTGATCCAAATTGACTGAAATCAACCAAACACATTTTCCTTTGCCATGCTCACATATTAAACCCAAAAATTATGGAATTTGAAACCTAGCAATAATTTGACATCCCGGATCTAACAAAAGTGGTTTCCTCGAAAACGGAGGTCGTTTGCAAAATGTCCATTTTCACGGGCTATATTAACTCCATAGCGACCTTTCTGAAAATTCATTTGGCCATAACTTTTGATTCCCGCTATGAAATTTTGATTTTTCAGATTCGTTAGAAAGATATTCATAAACAAATTTAAATATTTCCAGTTTCACTAAAATCCGTTTTATTTTGCATCATGTATAGTCAGTCAAAGTTCGGATTCAAATTTTCAAACTACCGCGCCATTTCAGGCCTTGTTTTAAAATTAAAACAAATATATTCACTATAGTTTTGATCCAAATAGATTTTTGGTCGTTATTATTTCAAATAATTTATTTTAAATATTCAAAATTCACTAAAATAGCCAAATTAAAAAAAATTAAACTGGTTTTGATTTTCCGGGTTGTTACAATCTCCCTCACTTAAAATCTTTTCGTCCTCGAAATGGAATGAAGCTGGAAGTTGTTTATTTAACCAACTCAACTTTCATTCTAGCTTTCATCCTTCAACTTTTCAGTTTATAAGAATTTCCCAATTTTTCAAAAATTTGGCTAACACCCTATATTTTCAAAAAAATTCGCCATAACCTCCTTTGTACGGGGAGGGGTTTGGAAATTTATTGGGCCGTATTAGGTACCCAATAAATCCTAATAAGCGTACACATATTTATAGTGATATATTCTGGTGTCCACAGGGGAGTGTGTATAGATCATAACTCCAGAGAATAAATTCTCGTCACCCTATAAATGGTTTTTGTGCCGTAATGACCAGAGAGACGTGTTTATTGTCATCTCCAGACCCGTGTGGGTTTTTTATTAATCTTGCAATTTATCGTTGCATTTTATATAGTCCATGTTAGTCTTTTGTTCAACCTGTAGTATATAGCCATCGCCATACAAGCCTCTCGCTCGTATGGTAAATCTTCCACCTCGTCACATAAGCTCCAAACACTTATGTGGTATATGATGAAGTATGCCTTCTTCAAGAAGTATGCCATGTAGTGTAGCTCAAAATTAATTGTTACTATCCTATGGCGACATTTATTATTACACACAGAACAACCAGCACTCCGCATCCAATGGCATTCACAGGAGTTGATATAATAATAAAATTGTGCATCCAACTCATTAAGGTTTACCTATTTGTCGGGCATGCAAATCAATTCTTTACACAACAGCAAATCCATTTTCCTGTTCAAACATATATGATGTACATGCATACATTTCTATCTATTTTCAAATCGGTTCACTGTTTGATTCATTTGCATAAATTTACCATTCATTCTCTTATTGATTAAATTATTTAACATTCCAATGATTTGATTAATCAAATTCTTAATCACACCGCACAAACAACAATCAATTTATTGGTTAACTTTTCAAAAATCTAATAATTAATCCATATACTCTTTTGAAATTATTTAGACTACATAATTAAAATTTCACATCCATGAAAAGGAAACAACGACCAAGTAGAGAATAAAACGGAAATGCAAAATATTACCTTGCACCGGAGTTAATCAAAGATATCCACTCTGCAATCGGGATAGGCTTGCTTAATGCTTTCCTCAGTTTCCCAAGTACAGTCTCGCGGATCTCCACTCCATTGCACTTTGACTAAGTGAACCTTCTTGTTCCTCAGCTCTTTAGTTTCTTTGCCAATAATCTTTATCAGCTCTCTCCTCACAACTAATTCTGGAGTAATCTCCAAGTCTTGTTGCGCGGCTTCTTCCACGACTAAATATGGATCATGCACATGCTTTCGAAGTTGAGATACGTGAAATACATCATGTACTCCAGGAAACCAATTAGGCAATTGAACCATATAATCGAGAGTTCCAATCCATTCAATCACAGGAAATGTACCAGTAAATCTGGGCGCCAACTTCCCTGTTTTGCCAAATCGGACTACTCCTCTCATTGGAGAAACCCGTAAATATACATAGTCACCAACAGAAAAAGACAAATCTCTTCTTCTCGAGTCTGCATAGCTCTTCCGTCGACTTTGAGCGGCTAGTAATCGTTTCTTAACGAAATCGACTTTTTCCGCAGCTTCGTGAATCATATCGGGTCCCAATACAAGTCTATTATCAGGTTCTACCCAACAAGCGGGAGATCGGCACGGTCTACCATACAATGCTTTGAATGGTGACATTGTCAGACTCGCTTGGTAGCTGTTGTTGTATGAGAACTCAGCCAAATGCAAGTCGTCTTCCCATGATCCGCCAAAATCAATAACACAAGCCCGCAATAAATCTTCTAGGATACGATTCACCCTTTCAGTTTGACCATCTGTTTGAGGATGATAAGCGGTCCTCAAGTTCAACTTCGCTCCCAATTCTGCTTGGAATGCTTCCCAGAATTTACTAGCAAAAATCGGGGCACGATCACCAACGATACTCATGGGAACTCCATGTAGTTTTACAATCTCTTTAAAATAAATCTGCGCCAGACTCTGAGCGGTTCTATTCGATCTGACAGGTATGAAATGGGCGGTCTTCGTGAAACGATCCACGATCACCCAAATACTATAATTTCCTTTCCTGGTTCTGGGCAAACCATCCATGAAATCCATAGAAATTTGTTCCCACTTTCCACCTGGAATTTCCAACGGTTGCAACAATCCGGCGAGTTTCTGTTGATTGCTTTTGACTTGTTGACAGGTGGAACACTGGCTAACATATAAAGAAATGTCCCTTTTCATAGATCTCCACCAGAAAGTGCGTTTGATATCATTATACATCTTGCTCACTCCTGGATGAATACTAAGTTTGCTTTGTGACATTCATCCAATACTTCTCTCTAGAGTTCAGGAATGTTTGGAACACAAATCCGACCCTTTAACCTCATAATCCCATCGTTATCAATCTGAAAACTCGAGGGTTCGCCTTTTTGAATTATCTCTCTGATCTTCTGAATGAAGTGATCATCCTTCTGAAGATCAGATATGTTATCAATCAATGTAGGCGTGATGATAAGACTGGCGATGATTACATGCTTTTTGCTGAGCGCATCAGCCACAACATTGGCTTTCCCCGGAGTATACAAAATATCAAGATCATATGCCGCGAGAAATTCTAACCAATGCTGTTGTCTCATACTCAGATTTTTCTAGGTGAATAAATACTTCAGTGATTGATGGTCAGTATATAGTTCGAACTTCTCACCCAACAGATAATGTCTCCAAATTTTCATAGCAAACATGATGGCTAACAATTCAAGGTCGTGAGTTGCATAATTCTTTTCATGTGGTTTCAATTGATGGCTAGTATAAGCGACTACTTGGCCTCTTCGCATTAATACTGCACCCAGACCTTCTATAGAAGCATCTGTCCAAACTTTCAAGTCCTGGTTACCTTCGATAATTGTGAACACTGGAGCCGTTGTCAATCTTAACTTCAGCTTTTGGAAAGCCGCCTCACATTCTTGAGTCCAATTGAATCTCGAATGTTTCTTAGTAAGCTTTGTTAAGGAACTGGATATCTTCAAAAAATTCTTAACGAACTTCCGATAATAACTAGCCAATCCGAGAAAACTTCGGACTTCTGTGGGAGTAGTCGGCTGCTTCCAATTCTGAATAGCTGTGATTTTACTGGGATCCACAGAGATTCCTTCTTTTGACACAACGTGACCAAGGAACTTGACTTCTTCTTGCCGAAATACACATTTGGAAAACTTTGCTTTTAAAACATTCTTTCTCCGAATCTCTAACACTTGTTCCAAATGTTTTTCATGCTCGCTCTCTGACTTAGAGAAGATTAGAATATCATCAATGAAAACTAGAACAAATTTATTTAGTACTTCTCTGAATACCCTGTTCATTAGATCGACGAAATAAGCTGGAACTACACCATATATGCTGATTAAGCCGTGTTTTTAGCCGTATTTAAGGTTCTTAAACACGGCCAATAGCCATATCAAAAAACGGCGTGTTAAATTTTTAGATACGGCTAAAAACCGTATCTTATTAGTAATAACATACAGCTTATAGCTGTATCTAAGTAGCATTTAGACACGACCTTTGACCGTATCGAATTATATATGTGTGTATATATATATATATGCATATATATATATATATACAAAAACTGTAGCACATATTTTTCATATAACACAACATATATACCACAATTTATACACAAGAATAACACAATTTATATTTTATATATATACTCAAAGCATTACAAGATTTTTCATAACACGAACATAATGCATAACATACTAACATATACAAAGGAAACTATCAAAGATTTTCATAATAGTACGAACTAAAAAAAAAGGTAAAAACATATGATCAGCCTGATATATATAACTCCATTCGAGGTCGGGAAGATTGAGCGTACGTGCTGATCATGCCGATGAAATCCATGTGTTTGCTGTAAATCAAAGCAGTAATACTATGAGAATAAGCTAGCTCATGATGCTGATCATAAATTTTTATGTATAACAGCATAAATATTTATATATGTTACTATGTACATAGTTTAAAACAAAAACTTAAAAGGCCAACCTGATGATTGGCAGTAAAACTGAATTGTGATAGCCAGCGCCTGAGTTCCAGCAACACAAAAGCGCCCAAAATCTACAGGAAAAAAGAAGTAATTTTATTCCTGATTGCACACAAAATATCGTGTCTTTGTGTTCGTGCTGATAACAGTGAAGGGCATATCGTGTCTTTGTATTCGTGTGTGCATATTTGTCAATTATATGTATAACATGTTTATGTAATGCTACATGACATGATTTCATTCTCCAAAACAATTCCTTTGCTTTGAACCAGTTTATTTTTCATTCTCCACAATCTCTGAAACATGATTTTCACGAAATGACTCACTAATTCGCTCTAAAAGTAGTAAACCACAAACTCATTACAATTCTCGTTGTCACTTGGCTGCAATATTGTAGATATAACATTGCTATACCTTGCCATTTCTATTCTATCACCCTTGTCTAGCTAATGTAGTGTATCCGAGATGAGGGGATGGAAAAAAGCAAGATATTACCTGAATTTTATATCAAAAATGCTCTGATTTTTCCTGCTAAGTACCATGACAGAAATCCCAATTCAGCAGACCCTGCACAATTAAGGTTTTGCTGCATAGTTATAACCTATTATACGGTTTAAAACAATAACAACTTCTCGTATAACATGAAGGGTTGCACACCATGACAGAATTACCTTAATAACAAAGTTATTGATCTAGACATCGCCAACGAAATGACCATATTGATCGCTACCATAGATATTAACCTTGAAATCCATCTATCTATTAATACACATAGAATAGAAACAATGCAACTTGGCTGCCTGCATGGTTTTCTTACATTTCAAGATAGGAGATCCTATTTCAATCTTCTATGTTTTTAAAAAAGCACATAAAACTGCCAACCCAACTACATCCATAAATCTACTCTGTGAAGAACCAAGTAAATGAGATTATCTAAATTTCATTTTCCTGCAAGTACAAATGTTTATTCTTATCCCTAAATCTACTCTGTGAATAACTTTATTATAATCAAGATCGCTCCTTTTTTAATTAAACTTTTACTTAGCCTGGCGGAAATTAAAATCCTGGCTCCATCCTTGAGAGTGACATTAAGATAATATGAACAAGTAAAAAGAATTACCTAAATGTAACGATACAGATTAAGAATAAGTTGATTAGCACATCGGAATTACCCAAAGTCCACAATCTTCAGATTACCCAAATTTGGGGTCTCTAGCTTTGCGCTGGACGATCATTGGCATCATTTATGTTTACAGTGGCTAATCAATTTCCACTTTATAGATGAATTAGGTAAAGCACGACTGGAGATGCCAGTGATCTAACCGGTGCAAACTGGAGACACACAAATCGAATCATCTCTGTCGAGGGAGGAGATTCCAGAGAAAGGTGGAGGCACAATTTGGTCACCGATCGAAAACCCTAATTTGGGTTTTTGGTCACCATTAAACTAAAACAAAACGAAAAGGGAGCGACCAAAATTTGTGTTTGGAGTGCCTAATGGGGTGCACAATATGATACGAATTAGATTTGGCCAAAGGCCGTGTCAAATGAACCGATCCGGAGCTTCCTCGAAGGACGGTCAGATTTAGGGCGTTTAGGGTGGTGCGGATCGCAAAATGTAGTTTGCTACGGCTCTAAGACTTATCAAATATGATGCGGCTATAAGCCGTATTTTATCTCTGGAACGTTGTGTGCCAAATTGGCTGATATGGTGTAACGTGGAGCGTTACACAAGCCGAACGGCATTACTAACCACTCGTAGAGTAAATCTGAACCTCTGAGTGCTGTTAAAGGAACACACTCTTAGACAATATGAAGCTGATGGAAACCTATAGCTAGGTCCATTCGGGAAAATACTTGTGCACCACTCAATCGATCCAATAAATCATCAATTCGCGGCAATGGATATTTATTTTTCAACGTCTACTTGTTCATGTCATGATAATCCACACATAGTCTGAGAGTACCGTCTGACTTCGGGACAAATACCACTGCTGCTAATCAGAAAAACTAGGCCTGATCAGACCCTTCCATACGAGCTGTCGAGTTTGATTGTCTAACTCCTCTTTTTTCCTTCAAGGTCATTCTTCGAATAGCATGAACTAAGGGCCTTGCATTCGGGATTAAAGAGATTTTGAAATCAATTTCCCTACGTGGAGGTAAGCTAACAACTTCTTCGAACACATCTGCATAGTTCTTGACGACAGGAATATTTTCTATGTCGACCGAAACATTCTCTATAACGACAGGGATATTTTCTATTTGAGCAGGATAAACATCTAGAGCTAACCAAAAGTCTTTTCTATCAGAATTCGGACCTTCGCATGGTATGGTTATATATCTAAGCTTTGTTTTAACTTTAACAATTCTTTCTACACAGTTAACTTCCTCTTCATATTTGGTTAACCAATCCCATCCCAAAATAAGATCAAACTCTGTGAAATTCATGACGATCGAGATAGTAGGGAACCGATAATAGGAAAAAGAAACAGGCACTCCACAAATCCAACTAAGATCGAGGGAACCCCCAACCGGATTATGGACAGTCATGGGTGCTTTAAGCTTTTTCAGTTTCAAATCCAATTTCTTTACCACCTTAGTTGAAATAAAACTTCGTGACGCGCCCGTATCAAACAGTACTTTCACCGGAATGTTTTTGACATTAAGCGTGCCTTCTAAAACATTTGGCCTTCCCTGACTGGATGAGGGTGCTGAAGTTTCTGCCACTTCATTTACATGTACCTTTTCAGATTTCTTTAAGAGCCAGCAATCCTTTCCAAGATGACCAGTCTGATGGCATTGACTGCATTTTCTATTCTCTTAAAACTTGTTATTGGATTTTGACCCAACATTTCTTCCCTTCTTCGAGGATTTGCAATTCACTTGAAAATGCCCTGGCTTCTTGCAGTTATTGCATATGGCAGTCGTTACTAGTTCTTTCTCAGACTTAACCTTTTTCCTATTAAATTTAGGCTTCTTACTGAACTCGGACTTCGTACTTCCTTAAGTTGTGTACTTGCCTCTGAGCTATTAGTTTTGAATTTCCTTTTATTGCTAGAACTACATTCCTCTTCGTCTCTCAAAAGGCCTCGCTTGTCAAGATCTTCATACTGATATGCCATGTATATCATTTCAGAAAAAGATTGTTGCACATGTGCAGTTACCTTACTTTGGTACTTTCTTTGAAGCCCGTTAATAAACCTCATATTCTTCATCTTTGGATTTTGAATTAGATGCGGGGCAAAACGAGAAAGTGCATTGAATTTCTTATGATACTCCGGAATGGTCATATCTCCTTGAATCAGATAGTAAAATTCATCACTTAACCACTCAGTTGCTTCTGGAGGAATAAATCTTTCATTGAAAATTTCTTTGAATCTATCCCAGATAATATTACCTTCTGGATTATCTTTAATAACTGTATCCCACCTGATTAAAGCATCGTCTTTGAGTGCCCAAGATGCCAGTAATCTTTTCTGATCATCTCTCAGCTTGAAACCTTCAAAAATTCTCTCGGCTGAACGCATCCAAGCTTGAGTTTGAATAATGTATTCATAGCCCAAGAACAGTACTCCATCCAGATTTCGATATCTCTTCAATAGAGCTTCTATATCTGATCCTGGCTGAGGGAGCACAACTGGCTCATTGGGTTGTTGAACCATAGGATTATTTCTTCTGCTTTTACCACTCATTTTCTATGTCTGCAAATAGCAGACAAAGTGTCAGGTCAAAAGAAAAGGTATTATAAAGCATAGAGACATATATTTAAATGTATATGCATCTATCGGGGTGTATTTCATTCTGCTACACTCATTCTAGGATATTACTGATCTTATCTGAAATGAGTTATTCATCTTAGAACAGTACTGGTTCTATTTCTAATGAGTTCGTTAATATGTTATATTCCAGAACTAAGCTTAACCAAAGCTCTGATACCACGTTGTGACGACCCCAAACCCCCAATCCACGGTGGCAAGGGTAGTATTTGGAATATAACACATAACCAAATAACAGCAGAACAAAAATATACAAATACACCAAATAATGTACAACAAATACACTGGATAAACATAATCATCAGAGTTACACAGTATACAGGATCATACTTAGTACAAAATACAGTTCAGCTTTACATAAAATGTCTACAGCGGAATCAAAACATAATATGTACAACAGGAGTTGAACAGCATAAAAAGAAAGAAATGATAGAATCCATCTTCAGCTCCATAGCTATCCAGATAGAGCCTGCTAAAACTTGAATACAAGGCTGCCTGTGTAGAAATAGGGGCACTCGAGTTTGCAAGTGAAACAAACTACGAGTCAGTCATGGGACTGGTACGAGAAATCTACTTAACATATTTTACAATAAGGCCAATCACAGGACCACGCCGCTAACGCGGAACGAGTTTACTCCATTGGATTGCCGGTGCTTAAAACAAGTAAATCATTTAAACATCGCAATGCTTTTTACAAAAATGAAGCCATTATAAGACTCGGTTCCCATCACACAATGCAACGCAAACCGGAGGATAGAGTTTTACCTTATAAGGGCCAAAATATGCTTGATACGAATAAAACAAAAGCATTGGATATTATTACTAGTGTTTATATATTTCGAAAACAATTTCTATCATAAGTATCAATCGTAGATGGCATGGGTACCATATATCATGTCGCCATATATAGGTTTACAATCAAAACCGCACGATGTCATATTTGGAAATTGGATTTCCGTCATGAACCAAGGCAAGGGATCGTCCTTACCGTTTCGAGACAATCCAGCCCATGTCTTAGGATCAGAATGCATTGACCCATGGATCTTCAAGGTCGGTCCACACAGAGTGGATTAAAATGCCTAAAAAATGCGTTTCCCCACCCTATGGGGTGTAAACTAGTCATATCCGACCAAACCATCTGCTCCAAAGAGACCGAACTAACCGAGGCGCCTCGCTATCCATCATCCACATAAGTAAAATGCCCGGGCGTGTAAAACCCAAAGCACCACTTCGAGCTAGAAGGAAACACATGCTCTCCCTACAGTCCTCTCCCATTTCTGGTCCATACTAGGGTGTGAGGTTCACGAATCAACGCTAAACACAAAGCTAGCTATTTAAAGCCCTGCTTTGATCATCAACCACAAAGCTCTGCTTTTCAACAAAAGCTTTGATCATAGCATCTCTGCATGCCACATTGTCAATCTACAACGTCAGACGCACATCCATTTACAAGTCCGTTCTGGGTCTGAACGAAACCGGAGGCATCCTATACCTCGCACATCCGAACGATCAACAAGTACGTCCGGACAATCATCACTGTGACCCGTCAGGGCAGCAACTCCCATCAAAGGCATCAGTAGCCATCCATTCGATGTGAAGATCATCGGTCTTGCACCGTCTTCATATCTTCGACTTCCAAACGTCGATCAATTATTTGAAATGAGAATTAACTCGGCCTTTTCAAATAATTCACGTATATTTAGAATTTCAAATCAATTCGTTTTCAGGGTTAAATTATTCGACATCCATGATTCAGTTCATTAATGTAGTTTTCACCTCAAACACATTCAACCATCAAATATCCAATAAACCGGGTAAATTCGGTTTATTTCCATTCCATATCGTTTATAATATTTTATCACGATTTATCGCTATTTTATTTATTTAAAATTAGCCAATTTATTCTAACGACGCTTCAGGCCATAACGCGGCCATGGCACTGTTTTTCTTCAAATTTGATTTTCATATATCTGAAAATCTAACCGTTGGATCTTTACAAATTTTATATTATTGGAAAGATCTTTTCAAAACGAATCCAACGGTTCCATTTTTGGGAAAATCCGACGATACGATCGTTTGAAGTTACGATTTCAAAATATGAACTACAGCATCGTTACTCGATTTATTATATATATATATATACAATCCATTCTGGCGCTGTTTTCATTCAGATTTGAATTAAACATTCCAGACAATCTAACCGTTGGATCTTTGCAAAGTCGGTGTCATTGGAAAGGTATTTCCAAAGCGGACCCAACGATTTTGATTTCGGGAAAATCTAACGGTCGGATCTCCCACAATAATCGTTTGCAATCACGGTTTCAAAATACGAACTACAGCTTCATTATTCGATTTATTTTAATTATATATATATAAATATAATCCGTTATTCGATTTCGAAAACCATTTCATTTCATATATGTGATAAAAATGATATTTTTATCCAATAAATATTTATTTCAACACATGACTATTTTTAACAATTCATGTATATAATAAAAATGTGATTTTTATTGTCAAAACAATTTACTTCAAACACGATTATTTTATATACTTCATATAGATGATAAAAATGTGATTTTTATTGTTAAAGCAATTTATTTCTAAAATGAAGATTTTTAACAATTTATATATATAATAAAAATGTGATTATTATTGTCAAAATAATTTATTTCAAACACAATTATTTTATATACTTCATATAGATGATAAAAATGTGATTTTAATTGTTAAAGCAATTTATTTCTAAAATGAAGATTTTTAGCGATTCATATATATAATAAAAATGTGATTTTTATCGTTCAAACAATTTCTATTTCATACATTCGATAAAAATGTTATTTTTATCGTTCAAACCATTTTATTTCAAAAATGAATATTTTTCCCATACATGACTATATTTCAATACATGAATATAAATCAAACACAGGAATATTTTAGAAAATTTCGACAGAATAACGGCAGGGTAGTTAAAACCGGCACCGTCCCGAGTACGGCACCTCGCTCTACCTTAAAGCCTCGCAGCTTTTGACTATGGGGATTTCAATAATCTAGTTCGTACGCAGACGGATTTTCCCGTAAACTAATCCTATTGGGATTTTAACCACAATCAATCATATCAAATCAACCGTTCGTGATATTCACCAAATTTCACATCAACCAAAATCCAAACAGTCACAACCAATATATATCGTCCATGGTCTGTGGACGAGGGAAGTATATATATATACGTATATAAATATATTTCGATTTCATTTCAATATCATTTCAATTCCATTCAATGCATATATGATTTTTACAATGCATATATAACTTATACATCGCGCATACAACTTATACAACGCTTATACATGAGGTGTACAATGCTTATATAACTCATACATCGATTATATAATTTATACATCGTCATTCCATATCGTTTATAATTCAGAAATCTCACATTGGGTTCCACTCCTCCAAAAATTGTAGGAAGCTCAGAAAAATATTCGGTCTCTTCTAGAATGTAGAAGACGTCCACACGGTCCCCGTGTCTCTTGTTTCACTGCATTTCGTCCACAATTGAAAAAGATACGATTTTTAGAAGTTTGCAACGCTTTTAAATGTGGAAATCAGTTTAAATTATATAAACCGATACCTTTCAGAACTCGTTCGAAACTAGGTCTTCAATCCCTGACCAAACTGTGAAGTTATACGATGATCGGGTATACAGCGATGAAGAGCTTGGAGCCAGCTTCCCGGTGCCACCACTGGTGGTCAGATCGACGCAGCAGGGAAGGAGATCCGGCGGTCGACACGGCGCGACTTAGAGGCGCTCGATCTCACTGATGGCTGAACGATGGAGAGTGCTACCTATATGGATTTGAAGAGGGTGAGTGGATCTTCAAAAAGTCCCAAAGAGCCCTAGGGTTTTGATGAATGAAATCGCCAGAACGGAGGAGAGAAGGTAGGAAGGGTGACCGTCGTCGGTTAGCAGGAGTTACGGGGTTTTTTTATATTTTTTTAGAAAAATTAAATTATGAAGGAAATTCAATGATTGGCCAATATATATAATATTCAAAAATAGGGTTTCTCCATACGAACTCCAATCCAAACCCAATGACTGTCGCCCTAGCTAAATACCCCTATTCCGAACACAATGGAATATGTTTCGTGAGGCCATTCGACTGTTACAGTCAGTTTTTCTTCAAATTAAAATATAAAACATTCAATTTTAGATTTGAACGTACATTTTATTTTGCCGGGGCACATACTGATTCTAAAAATTCCCAAAAAATTTGTCTGGCTATGTTTTGACGATACGGTCCCAACAAAACTAGTTTCACCGAATTTGGAGACCGTTCGAAAAATGGTCATTTTCTGGTCGATCCAAATTGATTGAAATCAACCAAACACATTTTCCTTTTCCATGCTCACATATTAACTCCAAAATTATGGAATTTGAAACCTAGCAATAATTTGACATCCTGGATCCAACAAAAGTGGTTTCATCGAAAACGGGGGTCGTTTGCAAAATGTCCATTTTCACGGGCTATATTAACTCCATAGCGACCTTTCTAAAAATTCATTTGGCCATAACTTTTGATTGCTATTAAATTTTGATTTTTCAGATTCGTTAGAAAGATTTTCATAAACAGATTTAAATATTTTTGGTTTCACTAAAATCCGTTTTATTTTGCATTATGTACAGTTAGTCAAAGTTCGAATTCAAATTTTCAAACTACCACGCCATTTCAGGCCTTGTTTTGAAATCAAAATAAATATATTCACTATAATTTTGATCCAAATAGATTTTTGGTCATTATTATTTAAAATAATTTATTTTAAATATTCAAAATTCACTAAAATAGCCAAATTAAAATTTTTTAAACTGGTTCTGATTTTCCAGGTAGTTACAGTATGGATTGGCTCAAGAGGCATGCGGAAAAAGTGGGTTGCGAGAAGCTAGAGATGACAGTCGGGAATGTGAAAGGGCGAATGGTTATGATTCGGTGTATGCCCGAAGATGGTGTCTTCATGGGCTATTTGTATTCGCTTGTGATTCCACGGGAAGACTTGTCATTGGAATTGATCGCAAGTGAGTTTAAGGATGTCTTTGACAAGGTCAAAGGGTTGCCGCCGCATCGTGAAATTGAGTTCAGAATCGATTTGGTTAAGGGTGCTAGACCAATCGTCATGCCTCTTAGGCGGATGGCGCCTAAGGAATGGTGAGAGTTAGAGGTGTAAGTACGTGACCTTTTGTGAAAAGGATTCATTTAGAGAAGTGTATCTGAATGGTGGTGCACCAGTTGTGTTTGCAACCAAGGCAGATGGATCTTTGAGATTGTGTGTGGACTATCGTGAGCTGAACAAGGTGACCAAAATGAAAAAGTATCTGTTGTCGAGGATCGATGACTTGTTCGATCAGCTTCACGAGGCCAATGTTTTTTCTCAGATGAATTTGGCAACGGGATTTCACCAGTTGAGGGTGGCAAAGGATAGTGTGTCGAAGACAACTTTTAGGACACCATTTGGTTTCTTTAAATGGTTGATGATGCCAATTGGGTTGACTAACGCGCCAGCATATTTAGTGGATCTTATGAATAGGGTGTTCAGAGATCATTTGAACAAGTTCGTGCTTGTGTTCGTGGATGATATTGTGGTTTTCTCCCTAAATGAGGAAGAGCATAAGACACTTGAGAGTTATTTTGGAAACTTTGCGAAAGCATCGGCTGAGAGCTAAGTTTTCAAAGTTCACTTCTGGAAGAGCGAAATGAGGTTCTTAGGCCATGTTGTTTCAATAAATGGGATAACGGTTGACCCCGCTAAGGTGGCAGCAATCCAGGACTGGGATAGACCTAAGAATGCAATGGACGTTCAGAGTTTCCTTGGGTTGGCGGGATATTATCGTCGTTTTATCAAGGATTTCTCCAAGATAGTTGCACCATTAACAGTATTAACGAAGAAGAACCAAGTGTTCACATGGGATGCAAAGTGCGAGCAAGCTTTCGGAATCCTGAAAGAGAGACTGACGAGTGCTTCTGTTTTGATGATTCCAAGTGGGAATGAAGAAATGGTGGTATACACCGATGCATGTGGCACTGGACTTGGAGCAGTACTGATGCAGAAGAATAAGGTTGTGGCCTACGCGATTTGACACCTGAAGTTGCGTGAAAGGAATTATCCGACTCATGATTTGGACTGTGTAGCGATCGTGTTTGGTCTGAAGATGTGGAGAAATTGCATGTTGGGAGTTTGATTTGAGTTGTTCACATATCACAAATCGTTGAAGTATCTTTTCTCCCAAAAGGTTTTGAATCTTCGGCAGCAAAGACGGTTAGAGTTTCTGGTATCGTATGATTTTGGTATAGCCTATGCTCCTTGTAAAGGTAATGCAGTGGCGGCGTTGAGTCGAAGACATACAAGTTTGGGAGCGATGTTTTCGGAATGGAAGCACCTCGAGTACTTGGCAGGATTTGATTTCAGACCACGATGTGAGATGGAACTTGAAATGTTGGCAAGCTTATCGATAAGACCTACTCTCATCGAAAGAATTGGCGAGAGCCAATGGCGTGACGCAAAGCTTGTCGAGATGATCTAGAAGTTAGAACCATATGAAAGTTCGAGGTCGATCGAGAGGGTTGGCTTCGAAAGAAAGGACAACTTGTTGTTCTTGATATCGACGGCTTGAGGGATGAGGTTCTGAGGGAATATCATCACTCGAAGTTGACGATTCATCCTGGTGGTAATAAGATGAATCAGGACATGAAGCGAGCTTACTACTAGGAAGGGATGAAATAGGATATTGGAAACTTTATTTCCAAGTGCATGAATTGTTAGTTGGTGAAAGCCGAACAGAAGAAGCCGAGTGGATTGCTTCACCTATTGGAAGTTCCTATGTGGAAGTGGGAGCAGATATCGATGGACTATCTAGAACTAGGGCATGAAACAAAGGAATTTGGGTCATCGTGGATTGCTTGACCAAAAGTGCAAGGTTTATTCCTGTCAGATCGATTAGGACAACATCAAAGTTAGCTAAGCTATATATAAAATGGATAGTTTGATTCCATGGTATCCCGAAGAGCATAGTGAGTGATCGAGATCCATTGTTCATGAGTAGATTTTGGAAGAGTTTGCAAGAGACCTTGGGAACCGAGTTGTGTTTGAGTACGGCTTATCATCCCCTGACTGATGGTCAAACCGAGAGGGTTAACCGAGTTTTGTAAGATATCCTAAGAGCTTGTGTAATGGATTTTGGGGGATCATGGGAAGACCATCTACATTTAGTTCAGTTTGCATACAACAACAACAACTACCAGTCTAGCATTGGGATGGCACCATACGAGGCGTTGTATGGTAGACCATCTATTTCTCCGGCATGTTAGTTAGAACTAGAGATAAATTGATGCTTAGGCCTGAGATGATCAGAGAAACATCGGATTGTATCGAGATCATTCGGCAACAAATGAAGACAGCCCAAGACGTCAGAAGAATTATGTAGATAAGCGTTGAAAGGATTACAATTCGACTTTGGCAATATGGTTTTTGTGAAGATTTCACCATTAAAGCATGTTGTTCAGTTCGAAAGCAAGGGAAAGTTAGCTCCAAGATTCGTTGGACCGTTTCTGATAATCGAGCGGATTGGAAAGCTCGCGTATAGGTTGGAGTTACCCGAGAAGATGTCAAGTGTGCACAATGTTTTCCATGTGTTGTTTCTATGGAAGTGTATGCATGATTCGAATGTGGTGGTATCTCCAGAGCAGTACGAAGACCTAAAAGTCAAGACTGTAGCTATAAAGCCTCGTAAGCCACTTTGGGTTACGGAGAATGACACGGAAAAGCTTAGGAGGAAAACAATTAAGCTAGTCAAGGTGCAATGGAGTGAGGATAATGACGATTATACGTGGGAGACGGAAGAGAGTATGAAGACGACCCATCCAGAGCTCTTCGTCAGCATGACCCATTAATGTCGTGTCACCTTACACCATTGTAGCTTGTACTATTGTTGTTATAATTCTGCATGCTAGGATAAGGCTATGGATGCATGGCTTGATATATGGTAAATTGATTGCTCATGGATGATAGGCATGCAGAATTGTTTTGGCTGCTTGTGTTTTCTTGGAATTTCGGGAGCCAAATTCCTAAGTGGTAGAATGTAACAGCCCGCATTTTACGTATCGGAGGACCATAAAATATTTTCATTTAATTCCCTGAGGCTTGGATCATTCTCATATTTTGATATGTTGTTTACGGGAATGTGAGACATATCCATAATTTTTACCAATTTAATTTGTGATCATTTTTCCCTTATCAGTTTTGTACAGGGAATAACTTTTGACTGGGATTGAATCAGGTGTTGAGATCGATTTCATTGGAAAGGAAACGGTGTTGCCAATTCTGTAGAGTGGTCACATTAAAGATTTGGTTCAGCGGTTTGGAAGAAATCGATGTTTTATTGATGCACAATTTCTGTGCAGGTTTGGCTAGTCATTGATGGGTTGTTTTGGTGTGGCCCATTAGTGGGTTGGTTGGAGGCTATAAATAGGGGGTTAGAGGCATGAAGAGAAGGTTACTTTTCTTCATTCTCTTGTTTGATTGAGCTCGTGATCCTCCTTGCTCAATCAAATACACCTTTCCACCATTAAAATTTTAGATCTAAGAAAGAAGATTGAACATCTGCATCAAGCAAAGCTAGGTCTACATCAAGTGAAGAGAGATCGCACCAAATTGAGGAGTTCGAAGACCATTCTTTACTGTCTGAATTGGAAATTTAGTGATTTCAAGTTGTTTTGAAGATTTGGTGAGTGATGAGCATCTCTCGCATGAATTCAATCAAGTATATGAGTTATTTGATCTTATTTTCATCATTTTCAATTGTTTTCACCAAGATCTACATCATGGTAAGTATATTTTCATTCGAATTTCCATAGGATCTAATCTAGCAACTTAAATCGGTAATTCTTATGTTAATTCATATGTTTATGCAAGTTTAGATCCATTGTTTTTTTATTTATTCACTGATTTAACATGATTTGGTGAATTCTATATGGTTGTTAATGAATAATTGTCATTTTAAGTGTTGTTGACGATTTCATGAAGTGTTGATGATTGAATTGGATGATTTGGATGAGTTGCATGCATCGATATATTCGTTTGGTTATGATTTAGTTAAGTTTGGAGGTAGATTAGTCAGATCTGGAGTCGGGTCGTTTTTACATGGGTCGCGTGGCTTGTTGCTTAAGAAATGAAGTCGGGTCGTTGGCTTTGGGTCGTTGGTGGAGGCAGGTCATTGGTTGCCAGATCATCCAAACTTAGGTCATTCGTGTTTGGGTCGTTCGAGTTCAAGAGGCATGGTTTGTTGGAAGCTTGGTTCGTTCGACAAAAACCATGGGTCGGGTTTTTGATGATGGGTTGGGTCGTTGATGATGGGTCGTTGAATGTAGGACATGGCTTGGGGTGAGTCGGGTCGATCGAGGACATGGTAGGAAGCCTGGGTCGAGATGGTTTTGGGTCGGCTAATGACCTATGATAGGTCGATGGTAAGGCATAGCGTTTATAAACGCAACGTAAAGTAAATGAAATGCTTTGAATTGTGATACATGGCAAAAGATGAAACGTTATGTATTGAGTATCGACCAAACGACGTATGTTTTTGGTTCGGGAATGGAAATTGCTTCGAGTGAATTCAAGATGGAATGTTCGAAGTGTTGTGAGACGTACGTTGATCAATGAAATGCAACGAATGCCAAGACGACTCAAAAATGTTAAGTTGGGGATAATGGCTGCTCAAGATGATTTGAGCTTATGAATGGTCGCCAATGATGACGACTAGAGATATTGAAGGCCAAGGAATTATCATTGTCATAGGTTCTAGTGGACTCAAAGCAGGAGTATAATGGGGATGCCAAAAAGACTAGATGATTAGTCGAGTACCCTGGGTATCGATGAAAGGCTTAGATATGTATTGATGAAAGGTGTATAGGGTTTTGCTAGAACCGGGGTTTACCATTAGCCCTTGACGGACGACAAGGTGTTGAGTTGGTTATACGATTAACGATGGTTTCAAAGCAGGATTGGCAGTGATAGCCCGAGTCATGGATGATGATTGTTTTGTGTGTATCATCTTGTGTTGATTATTCGATGTCGAAGGAGATATCTCTTGGGTGTTTGTCTGATGTTGGTTTAGGCCTTCGAGGCTTGTGCTTAGGAGATGTTGATATTGATTAGAATGAACTATGCTTGATAATTGATTGCCACGAATGTACTGTTTGTTTCTTCTTGTTTGTAAAGGCTATCACTGTCGGATGTGGGGAAGACGAGTTTGGGTTCTTCTCTGGTGTGTTGGTAGATTAGTTGATTAGTCTGCCTATTCTCATATACTTTATTGATGATGTTAGATAGTTGTTTTATCGTTCATTAAGACTATTGTCTGACTCAAGGTTTTATGTTTCCTCTTATTACCTTGGCCTGTTCATCTGGTTGTGGATGGGCAGACTGAGTAGTAGGTGACAGGTGATAAATATTGATGAGGACGATGCTGCTGAACGATTGCGAGCAGGAGGCTGGTGTATTATTTTCTACTATATAGTATTTGTTGTTTTCGTCGTTTGATGTATTCTTTGAGAGCTTGTAGTGAGACTTATTGTATATATTATTATAGTGTAATCAAAAGTTGTTTGGTTATTTTCATGATGATATGAAAGAGTTTAAGATTCTGCTTCACTATTGTTGCATGTTGTATATGTTCTATAATATTTGATCCTTGCGCTGTGAGTTATACGGCAGGTTCCACTTATATTATCCTACCTTGATGATCGTCCATAGCTTCCTAGCACACCTTTCAATGTATTATTCCTCTTATTTAGTGCAGGAGTTATGGGTGGTCGTCACATAGCATCGCCATTAACAAAGTTAAATCATAAGGAAATCAAGTTTATTTAGAATGAAAAATGTAAGATATCATTTGAAACCTTAAAGAAAGGAATGACCGAGGCACAAATTCTTTCTTTGCCAAAGAGTGGAGTCCTATATAAAGTATATTCCAATGCATGCGGACAAGGATTAGTGTAACACCCTGAATTTTTGAATAATCAGATTAACTAAATTAAAGAATACTTAATTTCAAATGTGGGAATTAAGGGAAACAGGTTACGCCATTGCGTTCGTCTCGGAATTCTGGTTGAAATAGAGTCCGAGTTTGCGTAAAGCGGATGCCGTATGAAGAAGATATGGACGAACGAAGTTAGGCAGAAAAACCAGAAATGGGCCAGAATGCACTGGCGCACTTGGGAAGTGCGCCAGAACAAAATTGCATTGGCACACTTGGGAAGTGCGTCCATGCAATATTGCACTGGCGCACTTGGCAGGTGCGCCCAGGCCGAGGTAAAAATCTACACAGATTTCTGAGGCTCTGGTTCAAACGGTGAGTCAGTGCTGAGTCATTTCTGACTAGTTAATGAGTCATTAGGGTTTCTGGATAGTTCTAATCTGGACTGAATGGTTGCGGTTAACTCTAGGGTCATCCGACGGCTATAATTAAATTGAAATTCTATATAAACATGTATAGACTCAAACCCTAGAATCAAATCATAATTAGATCAGTGGCCGTCATGTTATCACTCCAAACCCTAGAGTAGCCGCCACCAACTAGAAGCAAATTAAAGACAACAATTCAAATCAAGCCTAAAACTACAACAACGAAATTGTCTACAACAAGGGAACGCTAATCTATTACAGAATTCAGATCTCAGAACTCAAGACCCCTTATTCGGTGAGTTCTAGTCACTTTTAGGTTTAAATAAATAAAAGTGAATTGTGGTAGACTATGATTTGGGTATATGTTGTTTGTAGTTACGCAAGTTTATTGTTGTGAATCATGAAATGATGCAAGTTCCTTATTAGTGTGAATCGTGAAGTTATGCAAGTTCATTATTGTTGTGAATCATGATATGATGCAAGTTCATTATTGTTGTGAATCATGAAGTTATGCAAGTTATTATGTTGAGAAACTATGAACCTATGCAAGTTACCTATGCAAGTTGTTGTGTTGTTAATTCATGAATCTATGCTAGTTGTTATGCTATGAATCATGAACCTATGTAAGTCACCTATGCAAGAGGTTATGTTATGAATCATGCAAGTTGTTATACTGTGAATCATGAACCTATATAAGTTGTTGATTATGTTGAGAATCATGAACCTATGAAAGTTATTATGAATCTATGCAAGTTGTTAATGTTAATTATGTGGTAAATCACAATTATATGTGAAGTTATCGTGTCATTTTCCCTAGTTGTCATGATTATGCCAAAAATTGTACTGAAAACGATCACCTTGTCATTCCCTTTATTTTATTGTTATGGCGAGACTATTTTGTAGCCTCGATGACGCCAAAAACGCAAACGGTTACGCTAGTTAAGAAACGGGGAAAAAGGGGAGTTTGTAATAGGCATAATTTACATAGTGATTATGTAAATTCGACACATGATTCTGGTAGGGAAACATATAAATAATTACCTATTATGACATGGGTAAAATTGGGTAAAAATGGTATAATTTGAATATGACCATTTATGGATTGGAAATTCAAATTGTTAATAAGAAAGGTATTGACACCTATAAAAAGGAAAGGATTAATTAATTAACTTAATTAATCAAAAGAGGAATGTTTAAGTAATTAAAGTCTGAAGATTTAATATTGAGAATTGGCATAAATGCCTTAAATGGCATAAAATAAATTTGTGAAGAAATTGGTATGAATTTACATACCATAAATGGATGGACATAATTGAGTCAATTATAGCCATAGTTAAATTTGGAATTAATAGATAATTTGAATAGGGGAAGTAATTCAAATTGGGGAATGATTAATTAGGAGTAACTAATCGTCTAAGACATGAGGTTAGGCTCTTTTGTGGTGTAAGACTGCCCGGACCCGCCCGGCAAATCAAGCTGCCATAAATGCCAGTCTAATGTGGGAGTTCTTAGGCATAAATTAAATGCGTAACAATTGTAAAGACACGAGGTTAGGCTCGTTTGTGGTGTAAGACAGCCCGGACCCGCGCGGCAAATCCAGCTGCCACAAATGTCAGTCTAATGTGGGAGGTCTTTATAAGGTTACAGTCTTAATGAATTAAGAAACACTTAACCAGATAAACATGTAGTGGGACATGAGGGGTTAAGTGGGTGCCTTGGGTGGCATGTGAAATACGATTAGGTGTCTCAATAATTAATTAATGCTGATTAAAGACAAATATGGATGATAAACAGAAGTTCGGTTGAGTGAGTGATTCTCTGGGTAACGATCTGATGTTAATCTCGGTCTTCGGGGTTGGTACTTAGGGAGTTATTCTCTTAACCAATGTATCTGTGGACTAAGAAGAACCTAATCATAAACTAAGTGAAAGGGGGTTAAAACCAGCTTAACCAATATAACCATAATTGGACATGGTAATAAGAAAAGACTACTTAACCTAACTTAATACATGTGGACTGTATGATGATAGACATAAGTTAGGGTTAAGTAAAACGAGTTGGATTGTGGGTGGGTTAAGTACAACTGATGGTTAGGTGGGTAATATTAGTATATATAGGCCCACAAATTTAACCATTAAATAAACAGGATAAAATCAGTGGGTGGGTTAAGTACAACTGATGAGTAGGTGGGTAATATTAATATATATAGGCCCACAAACTTAACCATTAAATAAATTGGATTAAATCAGTGGGAGGGTTAAGTACAACTGATGGGTAGGTGGGTAATATTAGTATATATAGACCCACAAACTTAACCTTTAAATAAACAGGATTAAATCAGTGGGTGGGTTAAGTACAACTGATGAGTAGGTTGGTAATATTAATATATATAGGCCTACAAACTTAACCATTAAATAAACATGATAAAATCAGTGGGTGGGTTAAGTACAATTGATGAGTAGGTGGGTAATATTAATATATATAGGCCCACAAACTTAACCATTAAATAAATAGGATTAAATCAGTGGGAGGGTTAAGTACAACTGTAGGGTAGGTGGGTAATATTAGTATATATAGGCCCACAAACTTAACCATTAAAAAGGGGTTATGTAATTAAAGACACCTAATGGTATACATAACCGGGGCAGAATAGTAAAGTTATGTATTAAAGACACCCTTAGAGGTACGCATAACTAATGGGAATAGATAGAGTTATGTATTAAAGACACCTATAGGTACGCATAACCGATAGGTAGAATAGGGGTTATGTATTAAAGACACCTATAGGTACGCATAACTGATTGAGGGCTATGTAATTAAAGACACCTTAGGGTATACATAGTCAGTAGAAAACCTAGTGGGGATACAAGACATAGGGGAGAGCTTGTATCATGTTGTGTGGGACCCATTTCAGTCAGTACCCTGGAGGGGTATCAAAGTAAAGAACTCCGTACTAGGCGGAGAAGGGACACGCTTACTGATTGAATGTAAGAGATCCAAAAAGAGACGGATGGTGTGGGCGGCACAAACCGACCGGGGACATGTGCGTGCATGGGCCGGGCAGAGGAAGACAAGACGACCGTGACACCAGTAGGTATAACTGTGCACACCTTGGGTTGCCACTTTAGGGAAGTGATACCCCCTAGTTGTGGGACCAATACAGGGTATCTACAGAGTAGGGAGCTGATCGATTAGGGTAGTGGTTAGGGTATACCCGGACGTATGCCTTAAGTCTACCAATTTATAGTAGGAGGGTAGTGGGTACGACTAGTTGAGATAGGAGCAGGCGGCACATATGACAGCAGCTAGGAATACACGAAACTACCACCATCGATATCATTAGCGGAAGGGATCATCCCATCTTGATTTGACTAGTAATAGTGCAGAGTAGTTCGTAGTAAAGCATACATCTTGCCTTATTTGTCCTATCATACCTGCCATCTGTACCGTGAATCCTCTTATCCACTTTGTATGCCTATCATGTTTACCTTTATTTATTTACCGGCTAAAAGTTACTGGACTCACCAGATGTATGTCTGACCTAGTTTGTTTCGCCTCTTTTCTTCTGTTCCCCCCCCCCAAGGTTCTTAGGGAGGAAACACACAGGTTTAGTCAGGATTTGGATATCATCTTCTAGGAGCTACTTCTGAAGTATGGCTCGAGTCTCTGTCTCTTATATGGCTTGCTCTTTAATATGGGGAATGATGTTTTCTTTTAAATACCTATGTACTCTGATAATATAAGACAGAAGTGTTTTGTTGTAAGGGTTTTATGACTCATGGTATTATGTAACAAATTATTTTGGTGATTTAATAAAGTTGTTTATTTTCCGCTGCAAAATTTTTATATATGTCTCGTGATATTCCGTGTTTGTTTACCAAAAACGCTCCACTGAAGTTAAGGCATTCCCTTTGTGAGTGACCTTAATGGAGGTGGGCTGTTACACTTGGTATCAGAACTAAAGGTTACCAGATTAGATAAAAGTTTTGAAAATATTTTTCAAAAAAAGGTTTTAAAAGAAAGTATTTTCAAAAAGGAAAGCCTGTTTTGAAAAACATTCCCCGAAAAGCCATATGTAGTATCCTTCGGTCCTTTGTCTAAAATCTCTTCCTTTGATAGGATAGGCAAATACTCTCGCGACGGGGGGATAGGAAAATTTATGTTGAAGGTTTAATTTTCTTTTTTGGTTATGAAGTTAAGACTCTTTTGGATTCTGGCATTGAGACTCTGCACTTTAATACTAGTCTTGTTTCTGATCCCGTAGTTGTTTCAAACCCCTTTGGTGGTTCGTCTCATTTATTGGTAATTTGTAAGGGGTTGAAATTATCTGTGTCAGGCGTCTAAAATTTGAATGTGACATTTTGGTGCTCAAGTTTATGGGCTATGGGTTGGTTCTAAATGGACCATCTTTCTATGTAGAGGGTTGTTCTAGATTTTGAGGGGAGGGTCGTTAAGTTTCTAACTTGTCATGGGAAGACCCCTAAAATTTCTTGTGTCCCGCAAGGGCCAGTTATGCTTAGCTTTCTGAGAATCATTCTGTAATCTGATCTGTACCAGTAGTCTGTAAGTATCTAGATATTTCTGAAGGATACGGGTTTCTACTCGAAGCATGAAGTAGATCTCCAGTTTTGACATTGTTTAATGGGGGTAATTCTTTGAGTGTCAGTCTGATGTTGATTTCGGTCTTCGGGGCTGAGACTTAAGGAATTATTCTCTTAACCGATGTCAAATGGGAACAGAGCTTTTGTTTTAGTTATATCATTTGTTTATATCCCATCGACCGGATCTTCGACCTTTAGATAGGAAATCCATGGATGTAAACATATGCTTGGGACATGTTATGTTTGATGGTTGCAAGTGGATGCAAGTGTTTGCTAGTGGTTGCTCGTGGATGCATTTACACACACATTAGGAACTAGATCGGCTCAAATCTCTTTCATATTGCATATAAATGTGTGTGCATATTTAGGTTAATGGATGAAAAATGGTTGTGTTATCATATGGATGCTGCATTTTGATGAATGGTTGAGCACACATGTAGAAATAATATGTATCGATAGGATTCTTTCGCATACATAATGGACACATGGCACTATCATGGTTTGCATTAAGGAGGTCAACTAAATTAGTAGACCGCCTGATTTTGCATTAGAT
Source organism: Allium sativum (assembly GCA_030737875.1). NCBI lineage: Eukaryota > Viridiplantae > Streptophyta > Magnoliopsida > Asparagales > Amaryllidaceae > Allium > Allium sativum. The sequence goes on from CM060911.1 coordinate 283,686,434, forward strand.
AAGGAACATATACACACACTTTTGCATATGTTCATACAACATTAGAAGTTTTCTAAGGACAATGGATGCTTGTGGATGATGGTTGAGTAGATGGGTGATTGGATGGTAGGACACATTCTTCTTAACTTGAAGTTTTCGGGGACGAAATCCTTTAAGTAGGGAAGAATGTAACACCCTGAATTTTTGAATAATCAAATTAACTAAATTAAAGAATACTTAATTTCAAATGTGGGAATTAAGGGAAACGGGTTACGCCATTGCGTTTGTCTCGGAATTCTGGTTGAAATAGAGTCCGAGTTTGCGTAAAACGGATGTCGTACGAAGAAGATATGGATGAACGAAGTTTGGCAGAAAAACCAGAAACGGGCCAGAATGCACTGGCGCACTTGGGAAATGCGCCCATGCAATATTGCACTGGCGCACTTGGCAGGTGCGCCCAGGCCGAGGTAAAAATCTGCATAGATTTCCGAGGCTCTGGTTCGAACGGTGAGTCAGTGCTGAGTAATTTCTGACTAGTTAATGAGTCATTAGGGTTTCTGGATAGTTCTAATCTGGACTGAATGGTTACGGTTAACTCTAGGGTCATCCGACGGCTATAATTAAATTGAAATTCTATATAAACATGTATAGACTCAAACCCTAGAATCAAATCAAAATTAGATCAGTGGCCGTCATGTTGTCACTCCAAACCCTAGAGTAGCCGCCACCAACTAGAAGCAAATTAATGACAACAATTCAATTCAAATCAAGCCTAAAACTACAACAACGAAATTCTCTACAACAAGGGAACACTAATCAATTACAGAATTCAGATCCCAGAACTCAAGACCCCTTATTCGGTGAGTTCTAGTCACTTTTAGGTTTAAATAAATAAAAGTGAATTGTGGTAGACTATGATTTGGGTATATGTCATTTGTAGTTATGCAAGTTTATTGTTATGAATCATGAAATGATGCAAGTTCCTTATTATTGTGAATCGTGAAGTTATGCAAGTTCATTGTTGTTGTGAATCATGATATGATGCAAGTTCATTATTGTTGTGAATCATGAAGTTATGCAAGTTATTATGTTGAGAAACTATGAACCTATGCAAGTTACCTATGCAAGTTGTTGCGTTGTTAATTCATGAATCTATGTTAGTTGTTATGTTATGAATCATGAAACTATGTAAGTTACCTATGCAGGAGGTTATGTTATGAATCATGCAAGTTGTTATATTGTGAATCATGAACCTATATAAGTTGTTGATTATGTTGAGAATCATGAACCTATGAAAGTTGTTATGAATCTATGCAAGTTGTTAATTATGTGGTGAATCACAATTATATGTGAAGTTATCGTGTCATTTTCCCTAGTTGTCATGATTATGCCAAAAATTGTACTGAAAACGATCACCTTGTCATTCTCTTTATTTTATTGTTATGGCGAGACTATTTTGTAGCCTCGATGACGCCAAAAACGCAAACGGTTACGCTAGTTAAGAAACGGGGAAAAAGGGGAATTTGTAATAGGCATAATCTACATAGTGATTATGTAAATTGGACACATGATTCTGGTAGGTAAACATATAAATAATTACCTATTATGACATGGGTAAAATTCGGTAAAAATGGTATAATTTGAATATGACCATTTATGGATAGGAAATTCAAATTGTTAATAAGATAGGTATTGACACCTATAAAAAGGAAAGGATTAATTAATTAATTTAGTTAATCAAAAGTAGAATGTTTAAGCAATTAAAGTCTGAAGATTTAATATTGAGAATTGGCATAAATGCATTAAATGGCATAAAATAAATTTGTGAAGAAATTGGTATGATTTTACATACCAAAAATGGATTGACATAATTGAGTCAATTATGGCCATAATTAAATTTGGAATTAATTGATAATTTGAATAGGGAAAGTAATTCAAATTGGGGAATGATTAATTAGGAGTAATTAATCGTCTAAGACACGAGGTTAGGCTCTTTTGTGGTGTAAGACTGCCCGGACCCGCCCGGCAAATCCAGCTGCCACAAATGCCAGTCTAATGTGGAGGTCTTAGGCATAAATTAAATGTGTAACAATTGTAAAGACACGAGGTTAGGCTCGTTTGTGGTGTAAGACTGCCTGGACCCACCCGGCAAATCCAGCTGCCACAAATGCCAGTCAAATGTGGGAGGTCTTAGGCATAAATTAAATGTGTAACAATTGTAAAGACACGAGGTTAGGCTCGTTTTGTGGTGTAAGACTGTCTGGACCCACCCGGCAAATCCAGCTGCCACAAATGCCAGTCTAATGTGGGAGGTCTTTATAAGGTTACGGTCTTAATGAATTAAGAAACACTTAACCAGATAAACATGTAGTGGGACATGAGGGGTTAAGTGGGTGCCTTGGGTGGCATGTGGAATTAAGTAGGTGCCTTGGTGGCATGTGAAATACGATTAGGTGTCTCAATAATTAATTAATGCTGATTAAAGACAAATATGGATGATAAATAGAAGTTCGGTTGAGTGAGTGATTTTCTGGGTAACGATCTGATGTTGATCTCGGTCTTCGGGGTTGGTACTTAGGGAGTTATTCTCTTAACCAATGTATCTGTGGACTAAGAAGAACCTAATCATAAACTAAGTGAAAGGGGGTTAAAACCAGCTTAACCAATATAACCATAATTGGACATGGTAATAAGAAAAGACTACTTAACCTAACCTAATACATGTGGACTGTATGATGATAGACATAAGTTAGGGTTAAGTAAAACGAGTTGGATTGTGGGTGGGTTAAGTACAACTGATGGGTAGGTGGGTAATATTAATATATATAGGCCCACAAACTTAACCATTAAATAAACAGGATAAAATCAGTGGGTGGGTTAAGTACAACTGATGAGTAGGTGGGTAATATTAATATATATAGTCCCACAAACTTAACCATTAAATAAATAGGATTAAATCAGTGGGAGGGTTAAGTACAACTAATGGGTAGGTGGGTAATATTAGTATATATAGGCCCACAAACTTAACCATTAAATAAACAGGATAAAATCAGTGGGTGGGTTAAGTACAACTGATGAGTAGGTTGGTAATAGTAATATATATAGGCCCACAAACTTAACCATTAAATAAACAGGATAAAATCAGTGGGTGGGTTAAGTACAACTGATGAGTAGGTGGGTAATATTAATATATATAGGCCCACAAACTTAACCATTAAATAAATAGGATTAAATCAGTGGGAGGGTTAAGTACAACTGAAGGGTAGGTGGGTAATATTAGTATATATAGGCCCACAAACTTAACCATTAAAAAGGAGTTATGTAATTAAAGACACCTAATGGTATACATGACCGGGGAAGAATAGTAAAATTATGTATTAAAGACACCCTTAGGGGTACGCATAACTAATGGGAATAGATAGAGTTATGTATTAAAGACACCTATAGGTACGCATAACCGATAGGTAGAATAGGGGTTATGTATTAAAGACACCTATAGGTACGCATAAATGATTAAGGGCTATGTAATTAAAGACACCTTAGGGTATACATAGTCAGTAGAAAACCTAGTGGGGATACAAGACATAGGGGAGAGCTTGTATCATATTGTGTGGGACCCATTTCAGTCAGTAACCCGGAGGGGTATCAAAGTAAAGAACTCCGTACTAGGCGGAGAAGGGGCATGCTTACTGATTGATTGTAAGAGATCCAAAACGAGACGGATGGTGTGGGCGGCGCAAACTGACCGGAGACATGTGCGTGCATGGGTCGGGCAGAGGGGGACAAGACGACCGTGACACCAGTAGGTATAACTGTGCACACCTTGGGTTGCCAATTTAGGGAAGTGATACCCCCTAGTTGTGGGACCAGCACAGGGTATCTACAGAGTAGGGAGCCGAATGATTAGGGTAGTGGTTAGGCTATACTCGGACGTATGCCCTAAGTCTACCAATTTATAGTAGGAGGGTTTTGGGTACGACTAGTTGAGATAGGAGCAGGCGGCACCTATGACAGCAGCTAGGAATACACGAAACTACCACCATCGATATCATTAGCGGAAGGGATAATCCTATCTTGATTTGACTAGTAATAGTGCAGAGTAGTTTGTAGTAAAGAATACATCTTACCTTATTTGTCCTATCATACCTGCCATCTGTACCGTGAATCCTCTTATCCACTTTGTATGCCTATCATGTTTACCTTTATTTATTTGCCGGCTAAAAGTTACTGGACTCACCAGATGTATGTCTGACCTAGTTTGTTTTGCCTCTTTTCTTCCCCCCCCCCCCACCCTAGGTTCATAGAGAGGAAACACACAGGTTTAGTCAGGATTTGGATATCATCTTCTAGGACCTACTTCTGAAGTATGGCTCGAGTCTCTGTCTCTTATATGGCTTGCTCTTTAATATGGGGAATGATGTTTTCTTTTAAATACCTATGTACTCTGATAATATAAGACAGAAGTGTTTTGTTGTAAGGGTTTTATGACTCATGGTATTATGTAACAAAATATTTTGGTGATTTAATAAAGTTGTTTATTTTCCGCTGCAAAATTTTTATATCTGTCTTGTGATATTCTGTGTCTGTTTACCAAAAACGCTCCACTGAAGTTAAGGCATTCCCTTTGTGAGTGACCTTAATGGAGGTGGGGTGTTACAATTAGGATGTGTACTAATGCAAGAAGACAAAGTTATTGCTTATGGCCCTCGTCAATTAAAGCCACGTGAGGCCAATTATCCAACTCTTGACTTAGAATTGGTTGCAGTTGTATTCCTTTAAAAATATGAGGCGTTACCATTATGGGGAACAATTCCATGTTTACTCAGGCTATAAGAGTTTTAAATATTTGTTCTCTCAAAAAGAATTAAGTATGAGGCAAATAAGATGAATTGAATTTTTAAAAGATTGTGAATTTACATTGCAATATCATCAATGAAAGGAAAATATAGTTGCGGATGCATTAAGTTGAAAAACCTATGGAATAATAGCTAATTTAATGATAAGAAAATGGAGAGCTCTAAAGACTCTTTCTGATATGAACGTTTGCACAAGGATAATTAATGGAGCCATGGTTAGTAAAATAACACCTCTATGTTATCTTATTATTTAGCCAACTCCAGTAAGTAGAATATAGAAAGCCCAAGAAGAAGATAAGGAATTACGGGAGTTATTTATGAAAATGAAGGATAAGAAATCTATAGATCGGAACATTGGTAAAGATGGAGGTTATAGATTCAAAAATCGACTTTGTGTTCCAAATCAAACTGAATCGAAAAATGAGATTCTTAGTGAAGTACATCGCTCAAGGCTTACAATGCATCCAGGAAGCACGAAAATGTTTAAGGATCTTAAAGGTAAGTTTTGGTGTAATGGAATGAAGAAGGATTTCATCGAATTTGTGGCAAAATGTTTTACATACCAACAAATTAAAGCTAAGCAGCAACGACCGGCAAGACTTCTACAACCACTTTCTATTGTTGAATGGAAGTAGGAACTGTAACACCCCGCATTTTTAATATAATTAAAAATATGTAAAAATATGTGTATATGCATAATAGGTAAATAATTGTAATGTATAATGAAAATTAATTAATATATGGAAGTGAAGGAAAAAATTAATTCGATAACAGTGTGCGTAACGGAAAAGATAAAAAATAAGGATACTTAATTTAAATACTAGGAATTAAGTAAAACGGACATCACCATTGCGTTCGTCTCGAAATTCTGCTTGAAATACAGTTCAAGTTTGCGTAAATCGGACTCCGTATGAAGGAGTTATGGCCTTTAGAAGATTCAACAAAAATTCAAAATAGTTCGAAATTCGATCCAGGCAGCTGGGCGGGAAATTTCCTGCCAAAACCAGGCTGGTTGACCTGGGGGTCAGGTCGACCAGGAGGTCAACCTGGGGTTCGACCTACCCCTAGGGAGGTCGACCTAGGGGTCGACCTATCCCCAGATCTAGGCGATTTCAGTTTCTGTGATGTGTTTTTGATGTGTTGTATGGGTCGGATGGCTTCTTGGTCAATCTAAGGGCTCTAAAACACTCTCTACACGTATAAATACATAGCAAGACCTAACCCTAATTCATAACAATTCCTTAAGACGCCTCCATGCCACCAAACTTCAACCAAACATGGCCGCCGCCCCAAAACTCTAAATTATATTGCAAGTTCTTCATCAACTTTGGAGTTTAATCAAATCAAGTAGCAAAGTTCTTCATCAACAATTCATGCTCTTCCCCAATAATCAAATAAGAAGATTAAATCAGCGTTCTACATCAACGACAAATCGCTTATTTCTCCAATCCAGTCAAGGTGAGTGGAATTATAATAAACTTGTTGTATAATAGTATTATTATCGTTCATTATTCCCCAGTTATAAATTCAATGCAAGATTTATGTTTGGATTAATTGACATAAATAATCTGAAGTTTACCGTCTCCGCCCTTATTAATCCCAAGTTTGCGTTATTTAAGAATAATATCAAGTTTGGGGGGTGTCTTCCCATATTGATCTCAACTCCATGTTAACTGGTTATAGCAGGTTTCAACCATCATAATTCACTAATTATTGTTTTGTTCCACCTTAAACATGCTTAACCCATCATAATCCATCTTCCCAAACACTAACTATTCATTCTCCCACAAATCTTCGTTACCTCAATCACGTGTTTTTAAAAACAAAACAAAAACTTCGTTTCCTCAGTCTCGTCTAATTTCCTCCGTATCCACCATCTTGACCACCTTCAAATACCACACTGCAAGTCAATCGACTTCCCTTTCATTCAAATTCCATAAGCTCAATTCATCAAGCATGACCTTCCATACCAACCTGCTGCTACCCGTATACCACCCAAACAACCACTCACCACCTGCCTTCATGTCTTCACAAACTCCTACCTGAACCTCCTTAGCAAGCACTACTTGTAAAAATCTGAAGCCTTCATCTCGACTGAAGTAATTTGCGAGCCAATTCACAGAACCCCCAATCTCTTGAAGCCAGTGAGGAGAAGTTGAAACTGATTGGAAGGTTACAAACTTGCTAACCTCTTCAAAGCAAAAACCATCTGCTTCTCGACAAGCAAAACACAGAACACCCATCATCTTGCTTGCCTCATCAGTCTTCCACCATCCTCGAAGATCTCAATAGCAAACAAAAACTGAGCTAACTACCCGGACTACCCAATCACCAACCATCGCGCTACCCAATCACTGCTACTCACCAGTATGACAACCAAACTGACTCGACCTTCTTCAAATCACTATAACCCAAACATCCTTTTTGCGAACTCCACAGCACCGAATCCCCAAATCACACCCAAAACCTGATCTTTAAAACGCCTTGCTTCAATCAAACAATCAAGCAACCAAGCCGAATCAAATCACAATTGAAATTTCAGCAGAGGGGAGGGCGGGCGATTTTCAGCAGAGGGGAGGGCGCACGAGCTCGATTTGGGCGAGAGAAGGTTGGTATTGATGGAGCTGGTTCGATTCTGGAGGTGGATTTCAGGATTGTGGTGCATTTGATTTTGGAGTGAAATTAGTTTGATTGATGGTGAACGATTTTCTCTGCAGTGAAAATAGTTTGGGGAAGATAATTTGGGATGGGTAACCGGCTACAACAAGTGAATAAGTCAAGGGGATCAATTTGGGAAGACACCCCCTAAACTTGAGTTTATTCTTAAATAACGCAAACTTGGGATTAATATGGGCGGAAACGTTAAACTTCGGATTATACTTGTCAATTAATCCTTTATGTTATAATAATTGTTATTTTATTCTCCTTCCCTTTTTATTTTTGGATCTAGTTTATCTCGAACCTAGAAGAAATCTTACTATACATACGTACGATTGAAATATGGAAATATTGGGGCAATAACTTATTTTATGCAATCGAGGAATATAATCTGAAATTTGGGGAATTGTGGCATAACAATTATTATTGCAAATATTGGGACAATTGGCGGAAATTGTTTGTGACTTGAAATTAAGCCTAAAAGGTGAATTAGATTATATGTATAAACATGGGGAAATATATTGGGAAAATATTGATTTTATGAAATTGGGTATAACGGGATTTTGGAGATTGGCATGTTTGGATATGAATAACATGGAATTGGTGAATTTGGCTATAATTGAGTAATTTGGGAAAAAGGATTATTTCACGAATGGTTGTATAAGCAAAGTGGAAATGGGTTAAGTAGCACTTGACATATGAATAAACTTAACCAACATATGAGGAATGATAGAACCTGTTAGGAACACATGTATGGAAAAATTGGAATAATAGGTATAGCCTTTTAATGGGATTATAAGCATGAACATAAATTGGGGTTTTTGGGTAAAGCTTGAATTTGAGACTTGGAAATTGGATATGCCGTTAAGATCCTAGAAACATAATTAAAAATGGAATATGTTGGACAAACCATGTTTTTATGTAATTAGGGAACTCGACTCATGACATGAAATTGATAATTGACATATGACATCTAGAATAAACACGAACATGCTTGTAAATTGATAATTAACATATGACATCTAGAATGGACATGAACTAAACATGAAACATGGCTAACTCGAGGTTAGAATGATTTTGCGGTGTAATCCTGCCCAAAACCGCCCGGCACATCCAGTGACCACAAACAATAGGTTCTAATGTGAGAAGTTAGTCATAACGTGCTTGAAACCCGAGGTTAGATTGAGTTGTGGTGTATTACTTCCCGGAATCTACTGGCACATCCAGTGACTGCAACAATAGGTCTAATGTGAGAGGTTGGGCATTAATAATTAATTAATGCTAATGACACATGCTAGTATGGTAAGGTTAAGTCAACATGAAATACTAGACAACACTCAACCAATTTGACATGATATATAGGTAGGTTAAGTCAACACGAACTAATAGATAACACTTAACCAATTTGATATGATATATGGGTGGGTTAAGTCAACGTGAACCACTAGATAACACTTAATCAATTTGACTCGATATATGGGTGGGTTAAGTCAACGCCAACTGCTGGATAACACTTAACCAATTTGACATGACGCGTGGGTTGAATTGAATACGTGATTGGGGGTTAAGTCTACTTGGACACATGGGCAAACTTAACCAATATAAAAGTATCAAAGCATGGAAAAGTGGGGAATGATAAGATTAAACAATAGATAAACTTATCCTAGGGATAAGAAATGAATATGACTTAAGATGTAATACAAGACTCGAAGGGTGGGACGACTTATACCATGAAATAAGTTAATCTAAGCTGGAAATGTGAGAGAACACCCGTACGCTATCATTTGATAAAGAGAACTTAAGTCATGCTTGAATTCATAGGTAAACCTTAGTTAAAAGGAACTAAGTAACAAACCTTAGTTAAAGAGAACTAAATAACAGAAACTAAGTATCAAACCTTTGTTAAGAGAACCAAGTAATAAACCTTAGTTAAGAGAACTAAGAAAATAACGAGAAAGAGAACTAAGTAGTAAACCTTAGTCAAAAGGACTAAGTTGTAAACCTTAGTTAAGAAAACGAACAATTAAGAGAAACTAAGTAGTAAACCTTAGTTAAGTGGACTAAGTAGTAAACCTTATTTAAGAAAACGAACGATTCAGGAAAGTTAGTAGTAAACCTTAGTTAAGAGAACTAAGTAGTAAACCTTAGTCACGAAAATCAAGTAGAAAACGAGGTGGAGCGAACGTCCATCTGATCATGAAGATGGCTCCAACGGTCTGGGTTACGAAGCACGCGGCTTCGAGGGGACGTGAGGGTACTCTTGGTATCCCTCTATGAGGTTGCAGATGATCCTCCTGGGCTGACAGAGGTTAAGGTCTGCATTAAAAGAACCAAGAGTATGCCTTGGTTGCAATTTAAGCAACCTAAATACTAGGATGAACCAGCGTGAGGCGGCGATATCTTGTTTAGCCCTGTGATTGAACGTCGTCGTCTACCTACCATCTTGAGTCAATCGAGCACGTGAGGAGGAAAGGCAAAGAACTCCAAAAGACCATATACTTGCTATCTAGTTATGGGTAAGGTTGGCCGATTGGTTTGTGGGGGCATAGGAGGGCTTGCGTACAGTTCTCATTCTTGGTTTTCTTGGGTGCCTTTCATTAGTTGAGGGAGGGGTCAAGTGGTACCATAGCCACACACAGATAAAAACAGACCTTAGCATCAGCGTCAGCAGATAACTTAAAGCTCCTGACTGAGTTCCGTGTTTCTTGATTAGCCTTGCCACGGGACACGGGCCGCACATATAGAGGACATGTGCAACTAGACATCGATAACGATTCACGACACGTATGTGAGGGAAGTCTAGGAACATATATCGCTCTGGGTAGTGTGTCCTAAACTAGGGGGCATCGTTCGATAGGTAGCATAATCCCTAGTTGGACCTAGGTCGCGTAAACCCTGAATCCGAGAAGTGTTCAATAGGTAGCATGAACCCCAGTGGCCCCGGGTAGCGTAAACCCTGGTTGAATCTAGGAAGTGCTCGACAGTAAACCTTAGATTAGATCTAGATGATACATGGAATCTAGCAAGATAGAGAGTGGCAGTCCAAACGATTTTGAGAATGGTGGCACTACACTAAAGTAGTATAGATTTACATGATGAAGCCCGTACGACATACGACAAGGGACTGTATATATACATGGAAAGGATTAGACGAGTTGGGGGTATCTACATATACGTTATATTAGGTTAACCTATAGTGGGACATGAGTATAGCCTAGAGAGCTAATATCGCGAATAACCTAATAAGCAAGAAAATATAATTGAACGGTATATGTCGGATTATACATAAGTTTATTCTAAGTCCAGTCACCAGAACTTATGTTCTGACCCCCTCCCCATTACATACTTCCAGGTTAGGTTCATGACAGAGATGTTATAGCTTTGGATCCTGGTTGGACAGTATGATATATAAGGTAAAGCTATTTTTGAATATATTATATTTTAGTTCCTTCCGCTGTGAGATGCTTTACGAGTTCTGACAGGTTTCTTTATCTTTTTCTAGCAGGATACCAGAGCACCCAACTCGGGTTTCGATAGATTGGATTTTTGGAAAAAAAATCGGTCTGTCGGAATTCGGGTTGTCACATCTGGTATCAGAGCTTCGGTTTAGTGATCTTAGGGAGATAATGAGTGAACGTATTTGTATTTTCTAAAGTATAAATATATTATATATATATAAATCTAAATCCATATAGTAGCCCACTAGACATGAAAAGAGTTGGGATATCTAGTTTATACACTCAAGGAATGAACATAGGAATTTGGAAACCATTAGGTGGTTGGGAAAGTGTACAATATGACTTGATGTTAGAGAAAGAAAATATCCTATAGGATGGAAACTGAAATGTTAGTATTTTAGAGTAGTGGATTTAGAAGTGTAACCTTTGAAACTAGAAAAGGTTGAAAATGAAAAATGGATTAGGAATATATATAGTCGAGAGAATTGAATTCACGAAAGTGCCTAGAAAAGCCTAGTAAGTTAAAGACTCGCTTTGAGTCTAACCCAATGATAAGCTTTTAAGAACTTGAATCTATAAAAGAGTTTGTGGTATTTTTCCAAGATTTAATCTTAAAAGTATTTTGATAAATGCATGATGGGTTTTAAAGTAAAGTGGAGTATATTGTGTAAAACAATGATTTCTTGTTTTAAAATAATTCTCTCATGAGAAGGTGCATATTATAGAGCATGTATAGCTCGCTAGTTTTCATATATGAAAGGATTGAAAAGAAGTTTTGAAATCTCTATTTTGTTAACAATAAATGTTAATTATTGTTTTAGAAAGAAATTTTTGTTGGGTGAACAAAATAAGCGGTAGAGTGTAAGAATATAGTAGATGCTTGCACCTTAGCAACCAAAGTTAACATTGTAAATAGGAATAATGTAACCTTGATAGTTGTCCTTGTCTACTCTAGTTTCATGATTTGAAGAAAATACTTTGCATTTTATTTTGTGACATGTTTTTTTTATGGTTTGGCAAAAGCAAGTTTTTGAGAGAAGAATAAAAGTTTTACCACTTTTAGTTTTTGGAAGAAGAATGTAATAAAAAGAAAGAAGGTCAAATCATGTTTTAAAAATGGCGTAGTTAAGGATTAAGGCCTAGAAAGAACAAGATAAAGTTAAAGCTATGAATTAAACAATTGGAACCAACTAGAGATTGGTTGAGTTGAGTGATTCTTTGAGTGCCAATCTGTTGTTGATTTCGGTCTTCGGTGTTGATATTTAGGGAGTTACTCTCTTGCCAATTTACAGTTAGGGATTAGCTAATATTAAACTAATGGAAAATTTCACGTAGAATGCATAAGCATTGAGAAACCTAGGTTTGTTGCAGGAGAAAAAAAAGAAAGATAGGCTAGTAACACACAGCAAGGACTAGTAGTGACTACTAAGTAGTTAAGGGCAAGTAAGTGGGTAGATCCTGTTGTGTGGACTCGCAATTGTCTGAGATGACAAAGTCCTAAGATTCTTGGCCCATAGTAGTAGCAGTGTAGGATGCTGTTTGAGTTGAAAACAGAAAAAGCTTATTTGAAATAATGAACTTAAGTAATTGGATTAAGTCAAATAAGCTAAGAAAGAGAAAATCCTACCTAACAAGAAACAATAAATTCAGTAAGGCAACAAATGTGATAGGAAAAGAAAATGGGAATCTTAAGAAAAAGATGAATAAATATGAAATTTTTCCAAGATAAGTGGAAAAAGAGAAGAAATTTTCTTATGGGGTTGTACTTGGGTAGGAAAATAGGAAATCTTCATAGAATAGTCATATAAAAATCCAAGTACGATTAGAAAAGAAAAACGGAGGATGTGAATTTTTCCATTTTATATCTTTTTGTAACATAAGGAAATCGAATTTGGAAAATTAGATTTTTCTAAAAATCTAATTTAATGATGGATGGTAGGGTTTTGGATGTGACAATTGGGTGAACTATGCTCTTATTCTATAAGAGTGTGGGAAAACTTGGATGAAAAATATTTTGACTTTTCAAGAATATTGCATTCATATAGAACTACAAATATATTTAGGATGTGAGCATCATGTTTTGAAAGAGTTTTTAAAATTTGCATACATACAGGTGGACCCAAATTAGGAATACATACTTTACTATGATGTATCTCACTTTGCACATGTGCACAATGTTTGCAACAATTAGATGCACACTTGATGGATGGATATTGCGAGGGGTTATCTATTTTTGCTCTTATTGAATTTCGGGGACGAAATTCTTTAAGGGTGTGAGAATGTAACACCCCGCATTTTTAATATAATTAAAAATATGTGTATATCAATAGATAGGTAAATAATGGTAATGTATAATGAATTATATATGGAAGAGAAGGAAAAATTAATTCGATAACAGTGTGCGTACCGGAAAAGATAATAAAATAAGGATACTTAATTTAAATATCAGGAATTAAATAAAACAGACATCACTATTGCGTTCGTCTCGAAATACTGCTTGAAATAGAGTCCAAGTTTGCGTAAATCTGACTCCGTATGAAGGAGTTATGGTCTTTAGAAGATTCAACAAAAATTCAAAACAGTTCGAAATTCGACCCAGGCAGCTGGGCGGGAAATTTCCCGCCAAAACCAGGCAGGTCGACCGGGGGGTCAGGTCGTCCAAGAGGTCGACCTGGGGGTCGACCTACCCCTAAGGAGGTCGATCTATCCCCAGATCTGGGCGATTTCAGTTCCCGTGACGTGTTTTTGATGTGCTGTATGGGTCGGATGGCTTTTAGGTCAATCTAAGGGCTCTAAAACACTTTCTACACCTACAAATACATAGCAAGACCTAATCCAAATTCATAACAATTCCTTAACACGCCTCCATGCCACCAAACTTCAACCAAACATGGCCGCTGCCCCAAAACTCTAAATTATATTGAAAGTTCTTCATCAACTTTGGAGTTTAATCAAATCAAGTAGCAAAGTTCTTCATCAACAATACATGCTCTTCCCCAATATTCAAATAAGAAGATTTAATCAGCGTTCTACATCAACGACAAATCGCTTATTTCTCCAATCCAGTCAAGGTGAGTGGAATTATAATAAACTTGTTGTATAATAGCATTATTATTGTTCATCATTCCCCAGTTATAAATTCAATGCAAGATTTATGTTATAATAATTGTTCTTTTATTCTCCTTCCCTTTTTATTTTTGGATCTAGGTTATCTCGAACCTAGACGAAATATTATTATACATACGTACGATTGAAATATGGAAATATTGGGGCATAACTTATTTTATGCAATCGAGGAATATAATCTGAAATTTGGGGGATTGTGGCATAACAATTATTATTGCAAATATTGGAACAATTAGCGGAAATTGTTTGTGACTTGAAATTAAGCCTAAAAGGTGAATTAGATTATATGTATTAACGTGGGGAAATATATTGGGAAAATATTGATTTTATGAAATTGGGTATAATGGGATTTTGGAAATTGGCATGTTTGGATATGAATAACATGGAATTGGTGAATTTGGCTATAATTGAGTAATTTGGGTAAAAAGATTATTTCACGAATGGTTGTATAAGCAAAGTGGAAATGGGTTAAGTAGCACTTGACATATGAATAAACTTAACCAACCTATGAGGAATGATAGTAACCTGTTAGGAACACATGTATGGAAAAATTGGAATAATAGGTATAGCCTATTAATGGGATTATAAGCATGAACATAAATTGGGGTTTTTGGGTAAAGCTTGAATTTGAGACTTGGAAATTGGATATGCCGTTAAGATCCTAGAAACATAATTAAAAATGGAATATGATGGACAAACCATGTTTTTATGTAATTAGGGAACTCGACTCATGACATGAAATTGATAATTGGCATATGACATCTAGAATAAACACGAACATGCTTGTGAATTGATAATTAACATATGACATCTAGAATGGACATGAACTAAACATGAAACATGGCTAACTCGAGGTTAGAATGAGTTTGTGTGTAATCCTGCCCGGAACCGCCCGGCACATCCAGTGACCGCAAACAATAGGTTCTAATGTGAGAAGTTAGTCATAACGTGCTTAAAACCCGAGCTTAGATTGAGTTGTGGTGTAATCCTGCCTGGAACTAACCGGCACATCCAGTGACCGCAACAATAGGTCTAATGTGAGAGGTTGGGCATTAATAATTAATTAATGCTAATGACACATGCTAGTATGGTAAGGTTAAGTCAACATGAAATACTAGACAACACTTAACCAATCTGACATGATATATAGGTAGGTTAAGTCAACATGGACTGATAGAAAACACTTAACCAATTTGATATGATATATGGGTGGGTTAAGTCAATGTGAACCGCTAGATAACACTTAACCAATTTGACTCGATATATGGGTGGGTTAAGTCAACGTGAACTGCTGGATAACACTTAACCAATTTGATATGACACATGGGTTGAATTGAATACGTGATTGGGGGTTAAGTCAACTTGGACACATGGGAAAACTTAACCAATATAACAGTATCAAAGCATGGAAAAGTGGGGAATGGTAAGATTAAATAATAGATAAACTTATCCTAGGGATAAGAAATGAATATGACTTAAGATGTAATACAAGACTCGAAGGGTGGGACGACTTATACCATGAAATAAGTTAATCTAAGCTGGAAATGTGAGAGAACACCCGTACGCTATCATTTGATAAAGAGAACTTAAGTCATGCTTGAATTCATAGGTAAACCTTAGTTAAAAGGAACTAAGTAACAAACCTTAGTTAAAGAGAACTAAGTAACAGAAACTAAGTATCAAACCTGGGTTAAGAGAACCAAGTAATAAACCTTAGTTAAGAGAACTAAGTAAATAACGAGAAAGAGAACTATGTAGTAAACCTTAGTTAAGAGGACTAAGTTGTAAACCTTAGTTAAGAAATGAACGATTAAGAGAAACTAAGTAGTAAACCTTTGTAAAGAGGACTAAGTTGTAAACCTTAGTTAATAAAACGAACAATTAAGAGAAACTAAGTAGTAAACCTTGGTTAAGAGGACTAAGTAGTAAACCTTAGTTAAGAAAACAAACGATTCAGGAAACTAAGTAGTAAACCTTAGTTAAAAGAACTAAGTAGTAAACCTTAGTCACAAAAACCAAGTAGAACACGAGGAGGAGCGAACGTCCATCTGATCATGAAGAAGGCTCCAACGGTCTGGGTTACGAAGCACGCGGCTTCGAGGGGACGTGAGGGTACTCTTGGTATCCCTCTGTGAGGTTGCAGATGATCCTCCTGGGCTCACAGAGGTTAAGGTCTACGTTAGAAGAACCAAGAGTATGCCTTGGTTGCAATATAAGCAACCTAAAGACGAGGATGGACCAACGTGAGGCAGTGATATCTTGTTTAGCCCTGTGATAGCACGTCGTCTACCTACCATCTTGAGTCAAGCGAGTACGTGAAGCGGAAAGGCGGAGAACTCCAAAAAACCATATGCTTGCTATCTAGTTATGGGTGAGGTTGGCCAATAGGTTTGTGGGGGCATAGGGGGGGCTGCGTACAGTTCTCATTCTTGGTTTTCTTAGGTGCCTTTCATTAGCTGAGGGAGGGGTCAAGTGGTACCATAGCCACACACAGATAAAAACAGACCTTAGCATCTGTGTCGGCGGATAACTTAAAGCTTCTGACCGAGTTTCGTGTTTCTTGATTAGCCCTGCCACGGGACTCGGGCCGCACATATAGAGGACATGTGCAACTAGACATCGATAACGATTCACGACACGTACGTGGGGAAAGTCTAGGAACATATATCGCTCTGGGTAGTGTGTCCTAGACTAGGGGGCATCGTTCGATAGGTAGCATAATCCCTAGTTGGACCTAGGTCGCGTAAACCCTGAATCTGAGAAGTGTTCAATAGGTAGCATAAACTCCAGTGGCCCTGGGTAGGTAAACCCTGGTTGAATCTAGGAAGCGCTCGATAGTAAACCTTAAATTAGATTTAGATGATACACGGAATCTAGCAAGATCGAGAGTGGCAGTCCAAACGATTTTGAGAATGGTGGCACTACATTAAAGTAGTATAGATTTACATGATGAAGCCCGTACGACATACGGCAAGGGACCGCATATATACATGGAAAGGATTAGACGAGTTGGGGGTATCTATATATACGTTATATTAGGTTAACCTACAAGTGGGACATGAGTATAGCCTAGAGAGCTAATATCGCGAATAACCTAATAAGCAAGAAAATATAACTGAACAGTATATGTAGGATTATACAGAAGTTTATTCTAAGTCCAGTCACCAGAACTTATGTTCTGACCCCCTCCTCATTACATACTTCCAGGTTAGGTTCATGACAGAGATGGTATAGCTTTGGATACTGGTTAGACAGTATGATATATAAGGTGAAGCTATTTTTGAATATATTATATTTTAATTCCTTCCGCTGTGAGATGCTTTATGAGTTCTGACATGTTTCTTTATCTCTGTCTTTTTCTGCAGGATACCAGAGCACCCAACTCGGGTTTCGATAGATTGGATTTTTGAAAAAAAATTCGGTCTTTCGAAATTCGGGTTGTCACTGGAACATATAACAATGAATTTATCACTGGATTACCAATGTCAAAACAAGGCCATTATGCACTATGGGCAGTAGTGGATCGTTTGACAAAGTCAGCACATTTCATACCTTACAACATGACATACTCAATAGAGAAATTGAGTAGACTCTATTTAAAAGAAAATTTTCGAATACATTGTATACCAGTTACCATAATTTCAGATAGAGACTCACGGTTCACTTTAATATTTTGGAGGAGTCTTCAAAAAGCACTAGGGACATCACTAAACCTAAGTACAACCTTTCATCCTCAAACAGATGACAAAGTGAAAGGGTGAACTGAATCATCAAAGATATGTTATGGTCTTGTATCATGGAATTTTAAATCACATAGGAAACTCACATATCATCAATAGAATTTACATATAACAATAGTTATCATGCAAGTATTGATATGGCCCCACATGAAGCTTCATATGACATGCCTTGTCGTTTTCCAGTATGTAGGGCAAAAGTTGGAGATCGTGAGCTTCTCGATTTAGATCTAGTAAAGGAAACAACATAAAATATTTCTATAATAAGGGAAATATTGCGAGCAGCTCAATGTAGGTAAAAGAGTTATGCAAATCATAAAAGAAAGGATTTGGAATTCGAAGTAGGGGACCAAGCCCTTCTTAATGTTTCTCCAGTACGAGGGGTAATCCGACTAGGAAAGAAGGCAAAACTATCACCGAGATTTATTGGACCATTTCGTATTAGCAAGAAAATTGGAAAACTGCATACCAACTCGAGTTACCTGAGAAATTATCAGATATTCATAATGTATCTCACATATCAATCCTACGAAAGTATATTTCTAACCTATCTCATGTGATTGATTTAAGCGGCATTGAAGTTAAAATAGGGACCAAGTACATTGAAAGACCTGTTCAAATTCTTAATAGAAAAGTTAAGAAACTAAGAACGAAAGAAATTCCCTTTGTAAAAGTTTAATGGAACCATTACAATGAAGACGAAGCATTATGGGAGGTGGAGTTAGAAATCCGTAGAGATTGTCTAGAATTTTTTGAAAATTAGATTCCAAGGACGAAATCTTTTTCTAAGGGTGGTGGAATGTAACAGCCTAATTTGGAAACCGCGTATGAAATTTTGAATATACTAGTTCGATCCGATTTAAACATTTAAGTATAATGAATACATATATATATATATGTATATGTATATGTATATAAATATATATAACACATTGATTATAACTAAAAACAAATGGTTTATGTATATATATTTTAAAATAAGATAGGTGGCATGAAATGATAAGGGCATGTTGCATAAAATGAACTATATACATGTCATTAGAATAAATGAAATAAAGACACATAAACACATTAGGTGTCCATGTGTAGAAACATCCTAAGACACCTAAGGGGGCATGTGTTTACATCCTAAAGCTTTCATAAAGATAAAGCGGACAACTGTCCAAAACCAAATTACCAAACTAACCTTAAGGGATGCTATAAATAGGGTGGAAATGTTCATTTGTTTTCATACATTCACAAAACAAAGTAAGGTAAAAAGGAGAAGCTTAGAAGAAGCCAAGAGAATAAAATACAAGTTCAAGTTACAATTCTAAGGTGAGACAAATTATTTAAGTGTATGTATTCATTTCATACTTTGAAAAAAAAATATGAATATTAAGAATGCATCATAGGGCTTGAACCTACGAAAATGACGTTTGGTAATTTGACCGTAACTTCCTCAATTCTTAATGAAATTCTGATTTCTTTAATGATCTTGAAAGCTAGCTCAAGCACCTACAACTTTCACGTTGATCACTTTTCCTAATTCGAAGGTTTGTATTGAAATTTAGAACGAAAGTCAGGTAAAATTCTGCCTGAAATGAACATGTTGAAAATACCTTACGTTGTTGAATTTTGTTTATTAAATAAATAAATGATTTTAAGGGTTTATTTTGATGTTAATTAAGTAGACTAAGAAAGTTATTGTAGAAAATTTATAGTCAAAAATTATATTTATCATAGAGAAATAAAATAAAACATTTCGCTAGAAAACTAGTCAAAATTTTGAGCTTCTGAAATTTGAAACACTTCTGAAGTTTGTGAAGTTTTTTAAATGTTCATAACTCTGAAGTGTAACTCAAACCAGAACTTTTCGTAGAATTTCTGAAATGGTTTCTTTTCTCTGAATTATTTATAAAGCACTCTAACAATCCCAGAACTTTTCATAATGCACCAGAAACGCTGCTATAGCTATTTTGATTAAAACATTATAAACTGCCACAGATCTTTTCATAGCATACCAAAAATCCTATAATAACTGTTTGAATCTGAAACCATTATAAACTACCATAGATATTTTCATAAAGTTTTATAAATGTTGTAGTTTTTATTTTAACGTTCTTATTAATGGTGAAGCTTTTGATAGCACTTTTTGAAACACTATCTTTTGTTTTTCTTTTGGACTTTAAAACCTTTATAAAGTAATTATAAATGTAACTACTTACTTCAATAGATTTGAGGTCCTTCTTAACATATATTAGAATACTTCTGAGGTGGTTTCGGGTTTGTTTTAAACCCTTAAAACTATGAGTTTGAAAAAGTAATTTAAGATTACTTTTGGGAAACATTTTCTTAATTATATTTCTTGGGGGGTGCGGTATAAGACAATAGATCTTGGTTAGTGCACTATTACTCTACATTGGTATTGAACCGAGTAGAGTACTTCCCTACTTAGTGACGTGATGTCGACCGCAATAGGATAACATATCCCAAAATCTAAGCTAAATCGAATAAACTTGCTTGATTTAATATCTTGAAGTCTTCCTTGTTTATTGTTCTAAACTTTGGATTGATGTAAGCTCTGAAGAAGAGAATTATACTGAAATTATAATATAACACATTAAAATATGACATGAAAACTATTGGTTAAATAGCTATGTCACTGGGTTTGGGTTGCTCATGATGCTACACTCAAACATTTCAGGTTTAGATGGTTAGTTGGTTGCTTTGAAGCGAAGACGTTTTATTATGTACATTATCTCTTTATATACTCTTATGTATAATTAATTGATAGTTAAACTCTTGGATTCTTGTAACCATGTTATATGATGAGATGATTGTATAATCGTTCTTCCATTTAAAATCATGTACTTCGAATAATTTTATATTCCGATACACTTTTGATAAGTTGTGATACTATTCTATTAGCACAATGGCTTATATGTAATGTCACCACTTCTGAATAAGTGTACCAGAGCGGGGGTGTTACAAAAGTGTCCAGGAAACCAACCCAAATAACATAATGAAAATGTCTTGAAAAGAATTACATCACATTTGCGGTAGGCAAACCAAAGAAACACAGTACAACAAAACTAAGCATTAGTGATGATCCAAGAGGAAGTGCCTACTGCTAACAAAAACACAGCCATAACAGAGCCATGATTGTCACAAAATAAGCATTGCATCAGAAAAAATCACAGGAAGGAGATGGAAAGTGATAAAGGGGGATTCACCACCATCAAACCAGTAAAAACAGTGTCTAGCTTCACAAAATTGTTGAGCATGATGGTGGTGGGCATAAGAGAACAGGCCAGCCGTCTCCAAAAAACTCCGCTCACTCTAGGTAAGAACAATTCCAACCAAAACTACATTCCAATCCCCAAATTAACAAAAACGGAAACCACAACACATAAAAAATCAAAGACAACACAGATAAACACCTAAAATCCATAGTATGAAACATACCTAACCCTCGACAGCTGTATACAGTCTCATATGAGGACAATATTTTAATAACTAAGCCTAGAATGATTTCAAGTGAATTGGGTCACCATGCAAATTCCTATGCTCGTGGCTTATCAAATGAAATCAGGGATAAGGAGGAAAAAGATAAAATAGATCTGTGAAATAGGGAAAGGGGATTGAGTGGAGAGCTTCAACTATGGTCCAAGCATGACGAAAACAAGTATTGAAGATGGAGGAGATAGGAATTATTATGGAAACGAAGTGAGTGGAGGAAGGATAGAAGAAAATAAACGAAAAGAGGGAATACTTGACGCCATCTCAAATACAGGTTGAAGCTTTTTTACGTTAATTTATGATTTTTGACTCCAAAGTATATGCATACGATCTAAATTTAATTTTTTATATTTAGAAATCTTGGAGGACAAAAGAAAATGGCAGAGCTTACATGTACATTAAAAAATAATGAGTTGGAAGTGAAACCATATTTACTAATATATGGTGGCTTAAATTAATGCTAATCTTCAAATGAAAATATAATGAATCTAGGTTACATGGCCATAATTTATGGCCACCACCAAAAGAAGGCTGATCGACTGCCCTAAGCCATAGGTTGACCACTTGCATCAACCGTGGCTAGGTCATGGTCAAACTTATGTAGACTTTTTATATGTATTTTGATCTTCCATTAGTTTATTTTGATTTTTACTTTAATTAATCAATTATTAATGTTACTCTTTACATTAATTAAGTTGTTTGCAATTAAGCTACTATTAACTTTAATGGCATTGATTAATTTTAAACTTATTTCCGTAGTTACATATATAATTATTTTCAACTATGAAAATACAAATGTCGATAACTTTTTCATTGATTTCCAACAAGAATAATTTACATATGAAAATTGACTAAAAAACAACCACAAACCCAATAGTATAAGTTATGTAGTCAAATTCGAAATTTTGTAAAAATCTTATTTTTTTCATAATTTATTATTTATTAATTAATTTCTATTTTAAACATTTACCATTAAATCGTTGGGCGTTACACTACATCTACTGCTTAGAGATAAATTTTGTATCATAATCTTGGTATCGACATGATTGGCTTAGGAAAATTCTTGCCATACGTCTTGTACTTCTTACTTGCATCATTTTAACATCCCTTAGGCCTCTTAAACTATTCGTTCATTCGTCCAAATTCATCAAAAAGTCATTTTTTCTAGTACTGGATAAGAAGTCAAAGGGAAAAGCATTCAAAGAATGTGAGATGTTTTTTTGAGTTGTGGAAGAAATATTGAAAAGATAAATTATTGTTTCAATTTATTTTTTTGTTATTAATTTATATTATCATTACAATTTTCTAATTTTTTCAAATAAATATAACTAGTAATCGATGAAAATAGTCATACGTTCTCATACTACATACCAGCTCTATTAACTAGAGTTCCACCCTTGGCAGACATCAGTGACGTCAAGTTGAGGTGTGAAAATTTTGCAAAATGGAAGGTCGTAATAAAATTCATAAGAAAATGCAAAAATTGTTTAAAAAGTTTTTATAAAAATACGTAGGTAGGAAAAACGTACGAAGTAAAATCAGAAAGAGAGAGGGAAAACTTAAAAAAAAAACTAAGTCGAAAGGCGTCAAAATTTATTTGTGGAAAGATGGATGCTTGTTACTATGGGTGCAAAGAAAGTGGATCTTCAGGAAAACCTAACACTAGAGGGAGGTGAATAATGTTTATGGAATTTATATGAATCCTTTTGAATTACTGTTAATTATACTAGTATATATGCAAACCATCAAAGATTTATCATAGAAATCGCAACAAAACCAAAAGCAAATAAAAAAGTAGAGAAAGGAAAGAACACACCGGATTTTATATTGGTTCAGAGTTAATCTACATCATGTCCCACCCCAAAGCCTGTCCGGATTTTTATATCTTCAAAATTGTTTACACTTCTGGATTTCAAGACTACAAGGAGACTCCCTCTGAAATTTCTGCATTTAGGCACCACAGTCTTGTTTTTTCAGACCAATAGGGAACCCCTAATTTCTTTTTGGGCATAATTAAACCCAACTTGATTTATGGGCTAATAAGTCATACCCTTGAAAGAACATTTGAGTAGATTTTACAATGGAGTGTAAACTTAAACTTGAGATCCTAATTATAATAGTCTTATAACTCTGATTTGCACTCTGATCTTGAGAGATTATGGAGCGGATGCGAGAATGAAAAACTATGTAGAACTAATTTGATTCACTTGAAATTTTATAGAATATAAATAGGATCTTGATTAGAAATGGTGGAGAAGGAAGTAGAAAAGAAGAAGATGAAAATTTGATTAAAAATTCGTTTGTAACTATTACTATTTATAGAAAAATAATGGTCATGTCCATTCGCGAAAGGCTGTGACGAATAAACACTTCTTTTGAAAATTGAAAATTGAAAATTGAAAATTGAAAATAAATGAACACTATGTCAACATACTCATATTGCCATGTCGACATGCTTATGTTTTGAATTTTAAAATTTTCATTTTGAAATTGTTTTAAAAATAAATAGCTTATGTACTTTATTGTAATTTCTTCTTCCTAGAGTTTGTCACTTAAACAGAAATATAACAAAACAAGAATAATACTTAACGCTACAAGAGGAACCATAACTTCCAATGGAAATTTTCCATCGGCGGCCGTTGGAAAGTCGTCGGAAACCATTGGAAGTTTCGTTGAAATGGGAACCTTGTTTCGTAGCATCTTCCAACAACAATAATAGGCTCTTTCCAATGACATTTTGAATCAGTTTTCGATGGCTAGAGTGAATATGTGGCACATCCTAATAACCAAATTGTCGTCCGAAGTCATTGGAAAGTGTCGAAATTTGCCGTCGGAAGCCGTAAAAAGTTGTTAGAATAAGCCGTTGAAAGTCTGAGTATATTTTTCTGTTTTCAAGTCTACTGCCATTTGTCCACTACACATCCAACAATAGGCACAACTCCGTTTCGAGCATATATATGTATGTGTGTATATATATACATATATATATACACACACACACACACAGAGAGTAATCAAATATATATCCAAACACAATATTCAACACAAACCATGCACAAACAATCCTACGAAACATAATCCAAAACATCAACTACAATCATCTCCAAACAAACATCCAACAACTCCACAAACAATACCACATCCGTATAAAATAATATACAATCCATCAAATTAAATCAATTGCATCTACACCTACTCGAGCGTATATATACATACAAAAAAACATAACAAAACATACCTATCATTACTAATCTTCCTCTTCTAATCCACTTGGCAAAGTGAACCTCTCATGCTGATCCATGTATTCATTTAAAGGTTGGTTCAACAGCTCCATCTGCACTACACAATGACGATCATGGTCCTATAGCTCGATGAATCTTTCCTAAAATATGAATGTATAAATATATATTATATATTGTTTTATTAATTGACCATTGACACTTTGATGTTGGGTCATCCTACTTCCCATTGCAAATTCAACAACGTAATTAATCTCGTAAATCATTTCATTTTAAACGATTCAATAAAATTTCGATAGCACTTCTCTTTTATTTCCTGAATCGTACAGAACTACATGTATATAGGGACATAAAGGAAGCACTGTCGAAATTTATAAGTAATTTAAAATGAAATGATTTACGAGATTTAATTATGTTAATGTGTTTGTAACTTGTACAATATAGTGGAAAATCCAAAAAATATTTTATATGATGAATATAGATGTCTGTTTTGTTACAAGAAATGAATACCCACATAACACTCATATACAATACTTATTAGATGGGGTCACAATACACTCTATGGGTATTATAAATAACTATATTACATAATTCATACTTGTTAAAAACATTTACTTTTGACGTTTAAATTTAATTGATTAACATTTAAATTAAATTAAACTACTGTATACAATAATTTATCATCAGACACATGTTTAAAATTTTAATTAACTAACCGTACGTTATATAAAATTAATTACCGTTTTCGACGTTTTAGAAAATGCATAAACTATTCCATACTAAATAACCCAAGAAGCCCTAAAAGCACTAAATTATTCAACCCATGCACACTAATTTATTATTGCACAAACTAAGCACATTAGTGTTAAATACTTGTAGGATAATAACAATAATTAACATTCAATAAACTATATTAAATAATCAGTGAGATAATATAAACAATTAAACTAACAAATTAACCCGAAATTAACAAATTCATGCAATTAGGGTTTTGACAATTACCTGATTTTGAGGTGGTAAGGAGGCGGGAGATTAAGAGTGTGAAGTTTGCCTGGGTCGGAGAAGCTTATGGAGGCGTGCAAGCTGATCAACAGGGAATTGAGGGATGGTGGAAGCATTTTTTTCTTTTTTGGGGAGGAAGCAAAATGAGGATGAGGAAGCATGTCTCAGGTTCTGATATCACACAATATTCTGACGGCTTCCAACAGTCGTAAACGGCCTTATTCCAAAGGCTTCCAACGATATGATATTTTATTCGTAACTGAAGTCCAGAATGTACCAACCACCGGAAGCCGTTAGAAAACCGCCGTCGACGACTGTTTGAAGCTACGATCGGAATATACTATTTGATTTGTTGTGCAAACAATGATCGGTTAATTTTAGAAAATGAACTACGTTGGGAATAGGGTAAGAATCTGGCAATGGGATGAAAGGGCAACAAAATTTAGGAGTCACTCGTGTCCTTTTTTTTCCACTACCATTCTTGACGCATCTGATGAATCAAACGTCATGATAACGATAGTGAGATAATTGTCCCATGCAGCTAATGATGAATGGTGAGCCTTTTGTCCCATGCAGCTTTTCCACGTTTATCGGTCTGTGCGCTGAAGCCCTTTTTCCTCTACCTCATCAGATAGGTGCTCTCTGCTGCTAGAAATTGTTACCGACTCCTTCCCTCCGTTGCTTTGTACAATTTCAGGCAATTGCTTGACCTTCAGGTTCTTCAATTGGTTGTATGGTGTAGTTTGGGAGTTTTGACTCTAGCGTGGAGTTACATGGAGAGTAGTAACTCCTTTCTAGCTGTTTTGTACCGCGTTTCGTTGTAGCCTCCGTGATTCGTCTGTGATGGTTCATTATAGCTAAATCAGTGCTCAATGTTCTCTGTGTGTTCGTCTTCTTGGTAGTTCTTGGATGTCGGTCATTTTTTGGTCCAGTTAGATTTCACTATCTTGTGTTTGACATCTCTTCAATGGTTGTCATGTGCTCAGATCCATTCTATGATATGCAGTTTAGTCTGCCTGGTTCTTAGTAATCAGCATGTTCTCTGTTTTAATTGTCTTGCTTGGTGGGGTATTTCACTTTCGGCAGTTTAGCCACCACGAGAAGCTTAGGCTCTGAACCTTGTCTTACTGTTTCGGTGGAGAACTACCTAACTGAGCTATTTATCTATGGATTTGGTAGTTATCGTGGGCTGTTATGATATATTGCTTGGTTTTGTTGCTCGTATCAATTTTGGTGTCCTGGTCACTTTTTCCTTTTGATCCTTTTTGGGAATATATGCGAAGTGGTAGCTCGAGTCTTTGCTAGTTTGGATCGAAGTTTTCATCTCCTTCCATTTGGCGAAGCGACTGACATTACCTAGCTTGAGATAGCTTATGCTACACCCTACCATGTAATTCTGGATGTGATGGGTATGGTAAACTGTGCTTGCCGACTCAAATCATGGAGAAACGTTCTCTACTGCCAAACAAGTCATCCCACGTTTTCACAGTGCTACTCATAGCTTTCGGCTGTACTTAGTGCTGATGAGTTTGTACACACCGTTTTCCACGGTGTGTACAAAACACTACCTCTTATTGGAGGAATTCAGGGGGGTCCATATGGGTCCTCCTCTTTTCCTCCAATAAGGAGGTAGAGTTTTGTTCACCTTACATTTTGTGAGGTGAACAAACTCGTACACATACTTAGTGCCTTCTGTACTTTGTATTATTTTTTAGCCCTGTTGTTAGCATATATAAGGGTGCGTTCGCAGCCAAAATTTGGCACGCTCATTTTTTTTTTGGCGTCCGACGCGTCGGACGCGAGCACATTTTACCCCTTCCAGATTCCACGATTCTCGAACGTTGGAAAAGTAACCGTTGGCGTCCGACGCGTCGGACGCCAACGGTTAATTTTCCAACGTACCAATTCGCTGGCTATAAGAACGAACCCCCCCTTCCTCCTCATTCCAACCCGAAACCTCTCCCCTTTTACCCCTTATTTCGAATTTTTTGAGCAATTTCGAGCTGCAAAAACGGTAATTTTTTTTATAGTTGAGTTTATTTTTCAATTCTCTACCATATATATTTTTTCGATTTTTTTTGTTTTTTTTTTTTGTTTACGCAGATGGCTTCCACTTCCACCACTGCTACCTCGCAGCCTTTTGCGAATTGGACGGACGACCGGGAGTCCGCTTTCATAGATGTTTGCGTTGAGTTCATAGCGGAGCGCAATACAAGCGTCAGTGGGTTCTACGCAACAGTCGCAATAACAATGAACAACCGTTTTAATCTGGAGTTCACAGAAAACCAGATTAAAAACAAATGGGACAACATGAAGCGAGCTTTTCGTGATTGGGACATGCTGCTTAGAACACCTGGGAGTGTATGGAATGAGGAGTTCGGTTATCTAGACGGTCCTGATGAATTTTGGAGTACCGGCAATGGCAGACGATTCAGAAAATTTAGGAAGCACTCGCCGATGAAGTTTCGAGAGAAGGACATTATGTTCGAGGGTTGTTTGCGGAAAGATATTTGTGCGTATCTGATTCCTCAGGTTGCGCCTCCTACTGCACCAGCACCTCCACCAGCGCCTGCAGCAGCTGGTTCTTTCTCCCCCGGGGACGCGAGTTTCTATACTGGTTGGATGGCTTCGGGCGATCCACCGTCTGGTCAGCCCTCTAGACGCAGACAGGCAGAGCGTGCCAGCTCGTGGGTGACCGACCATACGAGACAACTTGCTGCTCGTTGTTTGGAGCTTGTTCGGAGATCAGGGACGCCTGTGGATCTTTGGGAGATTCTGACGATTTTTCGCAACGATGAGCGGAATGTTGATACTGCTCAGGAGCTTAGCGATGAGGGCTTATGTGCCTTTATTTCGTCGGAGTTGAACTTATTATCTCATCGTCGTTTATTGTAGATTTTCATGTATTTGTTTTAATTCCAGTACCGTTGTGTTCTTTATGTTTTATGAAAAAAGTGGTCGTGTTATGAAATATGTTGTCGTTATAGTTTGATGCAATTAGAATTTAATTAAATCAAAACCATTAATTTAACAATTAAATACCACGCTCAAATACCCCGTTCGTCGCTAAAAACACAATTCCCCTTCGCTACAGTACCACGCTCAAATGGTACGCTCAAATGCCACGCACAAATGCCACGCTCACGTTCGTTAAGAACGCACCCTATTGCTCTACCTTATGTAAAATGTTTTTGAAATGTTATTCACTCCCTGCGTGGAGATGTAATTATAGTCTAGTAAATTAGCTAGCTTCAGTGCTCTAAGCCTGTATAGGTAGAGTGGACAGAACACTATAAACTCCGTACAGGGTGGACGGTTCACCTTAAAAACCGAATGTAGCGGACTGCTAACTACAGTCACCTGTACTATATTGTATTTTTTATTAGTCATAATAAAAGGCGTTTACAATCACCTTAAAAATCGGTCGGTTGTGCCAATAATAATAATAACAACAACATGTCAACAACAACAACAACTTATGCAAACTAGTTTCATTTGAAATGCGATTTTACATTGCGTCGTATCAAAGTGATCTACATTTCGAAGTTGGTTTGAACTGAATTCAAGCAATTTATAATTTATTTGTTAGCTTATTTTTTTGCAAATTATGGACGCATGTTATTATTTAAAAAACAATTAAGTACTTAATTAATTATAAATCAATTAAATAGAAAATTATAATTTAAACGTACCGTTCGTGTTCGTAGCCCTAACCATATTTCTCGTTCTCTTGGTTTCATAGGTTAAATGTTCGTTTTTTCGTTCATCACAACATCTTACACACAAAAAAAGAAAAGAAAAAAAAAAAGAAAAAAGAAAAGAGGAAGTAGAAAACTACACCATGAGCATCAAATTTCTTGGAGTCTGACGCAAAAGTTGCCACAAAATGCAAATGTGCCCTAAAAGAAATCAAATTGTTAAACGGAACAAAGCGAGAGGGAGAAAAAAAAAAAATGAATAAAGAGAAAACATCACCATGCGAATTGCATTACCAAACAAAGCGAATTGGTGACACGTGGAGCGTCCACACACATCTGGAGCCTCAACACAGACACCGTGTGCAGCGTCCGAATCCATCCACCCTTCCTTTTCCTTCTATTTAAAGGCCCCCAATTTCTCTCTTCTATTTCATTCTCAATCTCACATCTATTCTGTTTTTCACCTTTACTGTTTCGAGGCTATCAGATTGATCAGGACATTTTCCTTCGACGAGTCTGCGAATTTATTTACACTGTAAGGTTTCCTTACCATATCTATTAAGTACATTTTCTCTTTTTGATCGTCGATTGTTGACTGTATCGGCGAAAGGTTGAATTTGTGATCGGCTATTGTCTTTTATTATTTTCTGATCATAGGTCATGAATCATTTCCTTTTGCCATGTCTTAGATTGTTAGGGTTTGTGCCGTGCAATTTGTTTTTTTAATACTTTGATTCGTGGCGGAGGCGATTGGTAAGATGGGACTGAGTTATGATGTGGAGCGATGGGATGATCGCTTTCTTATGTTATTGTTTTGGATGTTTAGGGTCGATTTAATCTGTCGAATTATGTTGGGATTTCAACTTTTTTGATCCAGATACGTTTCCCATCCCTCGTTTTCAATTTACACGATCTAAATAAATTCGCCTTCGATTTCTTTATCATGCTAGTTTTGTTTAGGGTTTGTTCTATGGCTATTTGATTTGACGTTCTAATGCAAATTTATATAGAGGTATGGATTCGATTGGATTCTGTATAGGGGTAGTTAAATGATTATTTAATTTGGTCAAGTACCAAATCGAAATCTGTCAATATCTTAAATGTTTATTCTACATCACTCAAAGCTATGAAATCATGACAAATGAATGTATAGTGGCCTAGTGGGTCAAGTTATTAAATTACTCTTTAGTTCGTTTGATTCATGTTTAAAAGTTTTACATATCCACTTTTCATTATATCACACTTGGCAGAACAATTGTGAAATGATCAACAAAATTATTATATTTTTATTTATTGAAATATTTATCCACGTGAAAGTCAGCAGATTGTATGTATAAATTTCATAGTTATCATGACCGAACCCGACCCTTGCCTTGGTCCGGCCATAAAATCTGTGAGCCATGACCTCTGGCTGTCTGGAGAGTAAAATACCCGTCACTGTTCACTAACCACAGCTAGCCGTGGTTCGATCTCTAAAGCCGCAGTTATTAGAATCGGGATGGCATTTAAGGAGGAGCAGATGCAAGAAGGAAAGAAAAAAGAAAAAATCCGGAAGGTTTGCACTGGAAAAGTAAAAACTAAACTTAAAAAGTTGGAGCTGCGGCTTTCGTAATTGAATACTGTTTTTGTAGCCGCTTTCAATTTCATAGCTTAAATGTTCCGTTTTCATTAATCACAACAACATCTTTACCAAAAATAAAAGAATGTAGAAAACTACGGCATCAGCATCAAATTTCTTGGAGTCTGACGCAAAAGTTGCTACAAAATACAAATGTTCCCTAAACGAAATCAAATTATTAAACGGAACAAGCGAAAGGGAGCAAAAAATTTATGAATAAAGAGCGAACATCACCATGCGAATTGTACTGCCAAACAGAGCGAATTGGTAACCCCAACGACTCTAAAATTACAAAACTAACTGACATGCGGAGAAGAGTCCACACATCTGGAGCCTCAACACAGACACCGTGTGCAGCGTCTGAATCCATCCACCCTTCCTTTTCCTTATATTTAAAGGCGGCCCAATTTTCTTCTGTTTCGTTCTCAATCTGGCATCTATTATGTTTTTCGCCTTTATTGTTTCGATTCAAGGCTATCATATTAATTAGGACATTTTCCTTCGACGAGTCTGCGAATTCATTTCCACTGTAAGGTATCCTTTCCGTATTTAAGTACATTTTCTCTGGTTGATCGTCGATTGTTGATTGTATCGGCGAAAGGTTGAATTTGTGATCGGCTATTGTCTATTATTATTTTCTGATCATAGGTCATAAATCGTTTCCTTTTGCCATGCCTTAGATTGTTAGGGTTTGTGCCGTGCAATTTGTTTTTTAATACTTTGATTCGTGGCGGAGGCGATTGGTAAGATGGGGCTGAGTTATGATGTGGAGCGATGGGGTGATTGCTTTCTTATGTTATTGTTTTGGATGTTTAGGATCGATTTAATCTGTCGAATTATATTGGGATTTCAACTTTTTTGATCTAGATACGTTTCCCATCTATTGTTTTCAATTTACACGAGCTAAATGAATTCGCCTTCAATTTCCTTATCATGATAGTTTTGTTTAGGGTTAGTTCTATGGCTTTTTAATTTGACGTTTCAATGCAAATTTATATAGAGGTATGGATTCGATAGAATTCTGTAGAGGGGTAGTTAAAAGATTATTATTTTGGACAAGTACCAAATCGAAATCTGTCAATATCCTAAATGTTTATTCTGTATCTCTCAAAGCTATGGAATCATGACAAATGAATGTATAGTGGCTTTAGTGGGTCAAGTTATTAAATTACTCTTTAGTTCGTTTGATTCATATTGAAAACGTTCTACATATCCACTTTTCATTATATCACACTTGGCAGAGCAATTTTGAAATGATCAACAAAATTATTATATTTTTAGTTATTAAAATATATTTATCCATGTGAACATCAGCGAATTGTATGGACAAATTTAGTTGGTAGAGCAGCAGCCTTCCAGCTGGAAATATCTTTTGAACTAAGGACATTTTGGGTTTTTTTTTTTTTTTTTTTTTTTTTTTTTTAACAAAATATGAAAACGGTTGAGAGAAAAGACGGATAAAATGGAAGGAAGATATAGTGAACAAATTGTGGAGGAGATGCGAGGAACATGGTTATTTAATTAATTCTCCAGTTTTGTATAGATGATATTTTCTCTTGAAAATAATACTACAAACATGGAACATGGTTATTTAATTAGTTCTCCAGTTTTGTATAACTTCTTTTCATGACCTGTGTACCGGTGGGTGAAGTATTTTGTTTTTATTAACTCAGTCTTTTTTTTTACCTTTTTAATGTTTGATCCTAGTTTGCCTGTAGATTTTAGCCAAAAATTTCAGGTAAACGTAAAGCTTAGCGTGTCTTTGATCCGTCATTCCGCTGCATTTTTCTTTGCTGGTTCCGGGTTTGAGAGAGTTAACCAGACAGCATATATTACTTAACTTGATACTAATGGTAGCATGAGCAATTCTTAACGCTTTCCTGTTATCTTCTACCTCAGGAATTCTGAATGTTTTAATGGAGTCAAAAGGTGGGAAAAAGAAGTCCAGCAGTAGTTCCATGCATTACGAAGCTCCACTTGGTTACAGCATTGAAGACGTACGCCCAAACGGTGGAATTAAAAAGTTCAGATCTGCTGCTTACTCCAACGTAAGAAAACTGATAAATTCAAATTCATTTACTCCCTCTTCTGTTACTGTATGCAGTTCTCAAATCATGTTTACTTTGCTATTGTCGCAGTGCGCGAGGAAGCCATCCTGAAATCCCTACTACCCTTAAAAGCAACTGAGTAGTAGTAGTAGTATATAGATAATTATTATTGTCATACTGTGTTCTCTAAATTACTATAACGAATGGCTGTCAACACATCTTCAATCGGCTTCGAGGGCTTCGAAAAGCGCCTCGAACTCACATTCTCAGAAGCTCCTCTCTTAACTGATCCACACAAACAAGGTCTCCGTAACCTCTCTAGAGCCCAAATTGATTCGTTCCTAGACCTTGCTCGATGCACCGTTGTGTCGAGCCTCTCAAACAAGAACTTTGACTCCTATGTCCTTTCCGAGTCAAGCCTCTTCATCTACCCTTACAAGCTTATTCTCAAGACTTGTGGCACCACTAAGCTCCTCTTATCGATCCCCAAAATCCTTGAACTTGCCTCTAGCCTCACTCTTCAAGTACAATCCGTGAAGTACTCTCGTGGATCTTTCATCTTCCCAAAAGCCCAGCACGCTCCACACAGAAGCTTCTCCGAAGAAGTCTCCACCCTTAACCATTATTTCGGAAACCTTAAATCGGGTGGAAGCGCTTACATTATCGGAGACTGGCACATATATTATGCTACTGAAAAGCCCGAACAACCAATGCTTACGCTCGAAATGTGCATGACTGAGCTTAGCAAAGAGAATGCTTCGGTGTTCTTCAAAAACAGCGGCTTTATGACCATGACTGAGAACTCCGGGATCCGGAAAATAATGCCAGAAATGGAGATATGCGACTACGAATTTGAGCCATGCGGGTACTCGATGAACGCGATCCATGGTCGGGCTCTGTCGACCGTTCATGTTACTCCGGAGGATGGGTTCAGCTACGCGAGCTACGAAGCCATGGGCTTCAACCCGGTAAGTGTGGGCTTCGGCGAGCTTGTTGGGCGGGTGCTGGAGTGCTTTGGGCCTAAGGAATTCTCTACTGCTGTCACTGTGTTTGGTGGGTGTGAATGGGTGGGGACTTGGGGTGGAGGCGAGGCTGTGGGCGGGTATAAGTGTGTGGACGATGCGAAGCAGGACCTTCCTGGTGGCGGTGTTCTTATGTATCGGAAGTTCTGTGCTGATGCGGCGAGGTCTGGTTCACCAAGGTCGATACTGTACTGCTGGGACAGGGAGGAGCAGGAGGAGGAAAGGATGTGAAAGACGGCCATCTATGGTTGTGCTTAATTGGACTTTACTGATACAGCAAAAGCCAGGGTATATTGTATTTTATGCTATGTTTGCTTGATGTTGTCTGAGTACATTTTATAGTTATATTATTAAGCTTGAGAATAATGATCTGATGATTATTTGTATGTTACTGAATGGTTGATCAGTGTAATATTTGTTCCCATATCTTGGCCAAACAGTTGGCTATGTTAGCGATGGATGAGTAGCTTTTTAACAACTGATGCACGGTTGTCTAGTATGTATGCCACAACGTTCTACTGGTTCTCTTTCCTGTTTCCATTTAAGTTGTTCATACCTCTAAAAGTTGTATGATCGTTCTCAGGCCTGTACATCCGAATAAATCTGTTGGGGGTACAAAACTCAACTCAACACCCACTGCACAACACTTTCTTTTGGAAAATATGGTGTTATATATATGTATGAACACACTAGTTTGTAACTTAGGATAATATAATTTAAGGGGAGGACTATTGAGATACAAAGTTACACACAAATTTAGAAATATGAAGCTTCAACCGTTGAATTTTTTTTGTTTTTATGTGGATGTGGAATTCAAGGAATGATCAAATGGTGGAAATCAGTTGATTAGTTTGTAACCTGTGTTGCGTAGATTTTATTATTAAATATAGTATTTATTATGTTATATTCATGTTAAAATGAGTATTTTGTTATGCAATATAAAAAAAGATTTAATGAGATATAAAACTATAAATTAATACAATTATTATTGGTTGTGCGTAATTTATGATCTATAGTTATACACACAATATGTATGTGTATTTGAAAGACAAAATGATTTTATAACTTCTATTAATATTAATGTATCATACGTGTTAGTCGATATATGCGATTATCCATAAGATAAATTAGTAAATATTATTTAATTAATTTTTTAAAAATAAGATAAATTTAAAGTTGGTTTGTTGTAAGAAAATCGGAGAAGGAATTTGTGAAAAGATGTATAAATTTATTTTATATTAAAAAATAATTGTGTGGTGTGATGAGTGCTTGCTATGAACGAACTAAAATTGATTTACAAATTAATTGTTGATGTACATAATTTATAGTTGAATGAAAGATATATATATATATATATATATATATATATATATATATATATATATATATATATATATATATATATATATATATATATATATATATAGCGTTCAATAGTACCCCAAAATTTGAGCACCCCTTTGGCCCCTCTGTTTTCTACCTTCTCGTTTATATTAATAAATGTTAGTGGAAGGTGAAATAATGAGTGGAAGGAGAGAGGGAGGAAATGTGTGGTGGAAAGTGGTAGGCTATTAGGGTGCTAGATAATTGGGGGTGCTATTGAACCTCTCTCTCTCTCTCTCTCTCTATATATATATATATATATATATATATATATATATATATATATGTATATATATGTGTGTGTGTGTGTGTGAACACAGATTGTTGACACAAAATTTAATACATATTGTGGATCATGGAATCTTCCCTGAATTCCACCTCTCATGTAAAGATAAATAGATCTCATGATCCACAATATGACTGTAGCGATCCGGAAAATTCGACGTTCGAATTTTCGATAATAATACATAATCTTGTATTACTTGCCAAAAGCCCAAGTATCAAATCTCAAATTGTTAATAAAAAGAGGTTAGAGGGTGAAAGAAGAAAGAAAGAAATATTGGAATAAAAGAATAAGAAGATCAGAGTCTCACAACGAAACGAATAAAATATAATATATCAAGTGCTTTATACAAAAGAATAGATATATGATTACAACATCAGATTATACATTCAGTTCAATACAACACACCGAGGAAATAAATTAGTACTAATAAATATATGGAATACATCTTGACTTCCACTCCTTTTGTGGGAACTCCACGTGAAAACCTAACCTGAAAATATACTCGGTCTGACCCGAGCACATTTGAAGTAAAGAAAATTCACTCGGATCAGTCTAGAATACTTTCAGTGATAAATTCATAGCACAACAACTTGTTTAACTCTGAAAATCCTTTTGAAAGAAAAGGGTAATATTAAGACCAGCCCACAAATAAACACAGCCGGTCTTTACCTTAATATAACCCAAAAAAATTTGGTATACGAAATTCAGTGGTATTATAATAGTGTCTATCAAACCACAAATAAATAATCATCTAGCAGAACGCTTGCATTTCACGCTATACGTATTCATTATATAATCAAAAACCGCAAGACGCTTATTGGAGATTGGATTTCAACTATGACAAGGTATGAGACCACCTTCCGATCAGTGTACTCTAAAAGGAAAAACGCTGGGGTTCAACAAGAATATCTTGTAACTCGGCAACACATGATCGACCACTCATTTGACTTGAGTGTACCGAATGTGTTGTCGCCCCTACGGTCTTCTATCGCGCGGTCACCGTAATTTTCGGGAGATACAGAATTGAAAGAAGAATAAATAAAGAAACTCTCTAGATGGTGACAATACACTCTGCTTGGGGGCGACCCAAGCAAGAGTGTATTTGTAAAAATCAATGTACGCGAGTTTTTAGGAAATACTCTATCACACATTCGTTCATACAAGTCGTCCAGGAATAGGATGAACCGAAGGCACCCTCCTATCGGATCCTAGGAATCACCCAAAGGATTAGCAGCGAGTAGCCCTTGCAAATCCGTAGATTTCAATCACGACAGAATCACTGTCGAAATATCTTTCGAGATTAGTTAGAGAAATTCAACAAGTAGTTCTTCCCCTCATGAAGATTTACGGTCTTCAATGCTCCATCTTTATTTATATCCCTGCAGATTAGTTTCCTACGCAACGTTGATTCAAAGTGGTTTTGAGTCTAGTTAATATTCAGGTCTCTTCGAAACAACACGTCAAAAAGGTCCAAAATATTTCATTGATAGTTAGGGTTTTTGACTATCACTAATAGTATCATCAAGTATAATATATTGGCAGCTCAGGCTTTAATTCTTCAAAACCATTTATTAAACTATACCATCGACTTTTAAAAATCGATTCTATATTTTATCTCGACAAATCTTCTTTGTTTTCATTTTTGAAAATTATATCTCACCATAACTTCTTCAAAATAAACTATTTACCAAAATTCCATCTCTACTTCGGCAATATTGTTATATTTCTTATAAACACATTTTATTTCCTTTGCTTCGGACATATAATATTAACGCGATGATATAAACTAAATTTCAATTCTTTCAGCAAAGGTTGCGATATATTTCCTTTTCAAAATCTCGCAACTAATTTCAATATTCCTCGCCGTTACAAACTAATATCATTCTTTGATAATAGTGAAGTCGTCCAAGTTGGGGTGTTTTATTTACCTCTCAGACCTTAATTGTCAACATTCTTATCTCAGAATGGATAGAAGATTGTAAATAGATCTCTCATCTTATAAAATCTTATATTTTATATGGTTATATAAACCATATTGTCACTTCTGAAATCTTGGCCGATTATGACCATTTCTACTTAACTTTCCGTTTTAAACTTCGTTATTCAATTTCATTTGGAATTATATATTTCCAAATATTTTTTCCAATACCATTTTATATCATATCATATAGTAAGATTAAAACTTGGATATTTATAAACAAAAACCGTCTTTCAACTTCTTTGCCAAACCCTTTCCTTTTATCTTGACTCGAGTCTTAAACATGGTATTTAAACTTATCGCGTCAGCTCACTTGTCTTTAATAACCTAATTATCTTCTTAAATAAATTTTATTTAAGCAATAATCATTTTAAATATCATTAACTCCATTATTAACCCATGTTAAAACAATTTAATCCTTTGTTAACTAAAATGGATTACCTTTTGAAACTATTAATCAATATTTAATTATATTAATAATCGTTAATAAACAGGTAAACTACAGCGAAGATATCTTATTAAATATTCATTAATCATATCTGCAATCAAACAGTTGACTTGGTTAACCAACATCATCAGTTAAACGTTAATTGATGTTAATTACCTCTTCCTAATAGAATAATATAGTTAATCTAATAATATTACTCAATAAATTACATAAATATAATTATTCCAAAATATTAACCCGTAGGTTAATTGCAGCTTCATTTGCATTTAAAACTGATTAAACGTCAAATCTTTATTTTATA
This sequence comes from Allium sativum, assembly GCA_030737875.1. Lineage (NCBI taxonomy): Eukaryota > Viridiplantae > Streptophyta > Magnoliopsida > Asparagales > Amaryllidaceae > Allium > Allium sativum. The sequence continues at coordinate 283,724,772 of CM060911.1, forward strand.
ATATCTTTAATAAAACTCAATTATAAATATCGACTTATTTTTAAAACTTCATTATATGTATAAAATATAATTAAGAATCTTGTTCCAGTTATAAAATAAATTTATTAACTTAACTTCGTTAATTCGCCTAATAGCAAATCAATGTTAAACAAAAAGGTAGAATCTAGACCATTTGCTGCTAATCCCTCAATCAATATCATTTATTGATTCAAATCACAATGACGTTGAATTACAATTCAATGTTCAACAGCCAAACAAGCTTTAATATCAGTGGGGTTCAAACAGTTCATATGTAAATAATATGAAAGCAAAACAACATACACAATATTTAAGGAATCTGGTTGGAACCCTCCAACCTTTTCATCCCTGCATCACAGCTCGTTATAACATTTTATTATAATATATAAAAATAAAAATTTCATCCAATACACTTCAAATGATGTAAATATATATGTAACGTCATCCAATAGCAGACAAATAGCGTCTAAAGAATCCAATCATCCAATTATTACTATCAACGATAAATTATATTTTTATATGAATTTAATATATCATATAATTCCAGAAATGTGTGAGAGCTAACTCACATTTGTCTTCGATTGACGGTTCACGCGTTGTTTCATATAATTTTAAACAGACGTTTAAAATTATACGAAATTCCAACTGCTTCCGTTTCTAACCAAACCAGTTTGTAGCCTCCATTGTTGTGATCCCAATGGATCATGTTTCGCATAATTCTGAGACCGTATGGAAAAGTTATATGACGTATAAGTTTTGATTATAGTTAAAATAACTTAACTATAAATTAATACCATAAAAATCCTTAATTTCCTTTGATACCGTGATTACCGTTAATTCTAGTAATCCACGTCAGACAAGGTGTTCATGCGTTTTCTTTCTCATCCATTCTTCGAACCCGATTCTTTCTTCTGATACCTTCTTCTTTAAACTACACCACTTCACCAAATCCATCACCTACGACCACCCAGTTGACTGGAGCCAACCCAAACTACACCAGCCGACTCGCCTTGGCCCCCTCCTCCATCGCCAGAATTGGCGAGCTACCCCACCTCACCATCTCGCTGGAAAACCGCCTTGACCGCAACTTGAAGCCACAACCACACGTTCTTCGACCTGCTACTTCATATTTTGAAACTTTGAACCATGAACACGCCTTCAATGTATCACCCCCTATCACCAGATTCGACTGGAAGGTTGATCTCCGATCCTCGCCAAAGTCTCCACTCCAGGCCAATCCCACAAGCCAAGCCTCCAGCGACCGCAACGAGCCTAACTCGTCGTCCACAAAGACCTGCAGCTCCAAATATATACCAAGCATGTGAGCTTCCACCACTCCCTTATCATGGCGACGTCAGCCTTGATGAACCCCTTACCTCCTCCATAAATGCCTCGATGGTCCCGAGATTTAGATGAACCAACCTCCAGCTAGTGCACCTTATCGCCAGAACCGCAACATCCCTTCCTCCCTATTCACCACGCGAGTTAAGTATGTATATATTTCTTGAAAAAATTGGGAGTTGCGTGATTTTCGTATTAAGAAGCAAAGAGAGGATTGAAGAGAGCAAGAAGTAGTCTTGCTTTAATTTTATGCTTGAAATGTTTTGATCGATGGAGAGGAAAATTTCGGTTTCCAACTGCTGAAAAGAGAAGTACGCGTGCCTTAAATAGAAAGGAGTAGGGGTAGTTTTCCATCATATAGCAAATTTTAGGGTAGCGCCTATTAGTGTAGTAGGTCGGCTGAAAAAGGATGGGTATTAAATTTGATTTAGACTGGAAATTTTTTCGGAAGTGACTAACGATTTTTCTTCGAACCCTTCGCCATTTCTGAACGCTGCTTAGCTTCTGTGCTCACATACAAGCTCTGTTCGCGATGAAAATGGACAACATGGTATAATTCGACGTTACGATCCTAATGAAACATATTTCGTCGAATTCCGAGTCTGTTTTCTTAAACGGCGCTCGTTCGAGTTCAAATGGTCATTTTATTTGCATTTAATTTTGCTTTGCTCACAAAATAACTTCAATTGACGCGAAACTTGAAATCTAGCAATAATTAGCTATTACGGTCTTAATAAAATTTGTTCTATTGAAAACAAAGGTTGTTTGAATAAAGTCCCTTTTTAAGGGTTCAATTTAAATTAAAATAAATCAATTTTAAAATACCTCAATATAATAATATTAAAATATTATAATCGGCCATATTCGATCATAATTTGATGTCGTTCTGAAATAAATTATCTCAGATTGAGTTCTAGGCCAAAACAATATTCAATAAAATAAAAATCCTTTATTTAGTATAAATAAACGTTATAATTTATAAACGAATTTCATAGCGATTATTTGAAAATTTGATTTGGACATAAAACAAAATTTACAACATAAAAACTCGATTTTTCTCTTCCATTAGAAAAATATTATCCAATAGATTCAGATGTTTCTTGTTTTGAAGAAATCCGATTTATATAGGATCCTGTACAACCATTTAAAGTTTAAAACGTTATATTACGAATTACCGCACCGCTGCAGTTTGTTTTATAGTTAAATTATAAATAAAATGTTCATGATTAATGAATTCGTTATTATATTTCCAAATTAACATTTAAAATAATAAAATAAAATAAATATCTGGATGTAGAAAATACGGGACGTTACATTCCTTCCCCTTAAAAGAATTTCGTCCCCGAAATTACCAAGGTAGAAAAAATGCTGAAAACCCAGTAAAATCCAACTAACTAAAATTACACTTCCACTTTTAAAACCAAACCAACTAGTTTTAATCGAAAAACCAAATAATTTCTATAGAAAACAAATTCCAAAAATTTCCAAAAAGATTTGAAAATTTTACTAGCACTTTAAATTTTGGGAATTTTTGGCAGAGTCTCTCCTATACAGAGGGACTTCTGCAATACTGCAGGTACAAAAATAAATACATCGACCAACACAGTCGGAAAATCCGATTCAAAACCCAAATCAAAATCAAAAATTTATATTTTGCTTAGACTACCTTTTTGCGAGCGTAATTATGCGATAAACGATAAATTATACTCGAGCTCGCTTAATTATTATGCAACAATAATCAAACTAGATCTAATCAGCATATACTCAACCAATACTAGCTTTTGTTCCCGTTCTTAACTCATATGGAATTCATTGGTTTTATAATTATCAAGTTATATTCAACCATTCAAGTCAATCATTACAAACAAAATTTTTAGACCATCCAATTCATATTCAGAATATTATAATAATTTGAGAAATTATTACTTTTTTTTACAAAATATATTTATCAAAATAATTTAAAATAATTTTATATCAAATTACAAATACGTGCTCGCATATACATATATACATTCAAACTCAATCTAGGGTGACACTCACCCCATCTCTATTGAGTAACGCCACAGAGCGAAGGTTATCACTAAACCTTATGCTCTAAGACCAACTGTAGCAACCCGGAAAATTCGACACTTGAATTTTCGACAATAATACATAATCCCGTATTATTTGCCAAAAACCCAAGTATCAAATCATAGATTGTTAATAGAAAGAAGTCAGAGGGTGAGAGAAGAAAGAAAGAAATATTAGAATAGAAGAATAAGAAGATCAGAGTATCACAGCGGAACGAACAAAATATAATATATCAAATGCTTTATACAAAAGAACTGTATATATATATATATATATATATATGATTACAACATCAAATTATACATTCAGTTCAATACCACACACAATGGAAATAAACTAGTACTAGAAAATATATGAATACGTCTCGACTTTCACTCCTTCTGTGGAACTCCACGCGAAAACCTAACCTGAAAATATACTCGGTCTAACCCGAGCACAATTGAAGCAAAGTAAAATTCACCCAAATCAATCTGGAATACTTTCAGTGCTAAATTCATATCACAACAATTTTTTTAACTTTGAAAATCCTTTTGAAAGAAAAGGATAATAGTAAGACCAACCCACACATAAACACGGACGATTTTTACAATATTATAACCCAAAACATTTTGATATACGAAAATTCAGTGATATTATAATAGTGTCTATCAAACCATAAAATAAATAACCATCTAACAGAACGCTTTATTCCCACCCTCTACATATTCATTATATAATCAAAAACCGCAAGGCGCTTATTGAAGATTGGATTCCAACTATGACAAGGTATGGGACAACCTTTCGATCAATGTACTCTAGAGGGAAATACACTAGGGTTCAACAAGAACATCTTGCAACCCAGTCACACATGACCAACCACTCATTTAGCTTGAGTGTACCGAATGTATTGTCAACCCTAAGGCCTTTTATTACGTGATCACCGTAATTCCCGAGAGGTACAGAATCGAAAGAAGAACGAATAAAGAAATTTCTCTAGATGGTGACAATATACCTTGCTTGGGGGCGACCCAACTAGCTATGCTGCCTTCCCGATTTTTGTCATTTCCCGGTTGTGAGGCAAGAGGTCACGTTTACCTTTTTGGAGAACATCTCATCATCATTTACTTTGAATGCCACATTGTCAGATCCGTCAAATCACTAATTGACGTCCACAAATATACTAGGTGTTAAGCAAGAGAATTTCTTCGCCACCAAACTTGGTATATTTGTGAAAATCAACATACATGAGTTTTCACGAAATACTCTTTCAGACATTCGTCCATACAAGTCATCGAGGAATCGGATGAACCGAAGGAACACTCCTACCGCATCCTAGAAATCACCCAAAGGACCAGTAGCGAGTAATCCTTGAAAATCCGTAGATTTCAATCACGAAGGAATCACTACCGAAATATCTCTAGGGATCAGCTAGAGAAATTCAACAAGTAGTTCTTCCGCTTATGAAGATTTATGTTCTTCAATGCTCCATCTCTATTCATATCCCTGCAGATTAGTTTCATACGCAACGTTGATTTGAAGTGATTTTGGGTCTAGTTTCCATCCCCGTCTCTTCGAGACAAGAAGTCAAAAAGGTCCAATAATATTTCGTTGATAGTTGGGGTTTTCGACTATCACTAATAGTATCATCAAGTATATTGACAGCTCAGGCTTTAATTCTTCAAAACCATTTATTAAATTGTACCATCGAATTTTAAAAATTAATTCTATATTTTATCTCAACAAATCTTCTTTGTTTTCTTTCTTCGAAATCAATCCTTAACTTCTTCAAAATAAACTATTTACCAAATTTCCCTCTCTACGTCGGCAATATTGTTATATTTCTTATGAACACATTTTATTTCCTTTGTTTCGGACATATAATATTAACTCGACGATGTAAATTAAATTTCAAATCTTGCGACAAAGGTTTCTATATATTCCCTTTTCAAAATCTCGCAACTAATTTCAATATTCCTCACCGTTACAAACTAATATCGTTCTACGATAATAGTGAAGTCGTCCAAGTGGGGGTATTTTATTTACCTCTCAGACCTTGATCGATAATGTTCTTATCTTAGAATAGATAGAAGATTATAACTAGAACTCTCATCTTGTAAATAAAATCTTATATTTTATATGGCTATATAACCATATTGTTACTTCTGAAAATCTTGGTCAATTATGACCATTTCTACCTAACTTTTCGTCTTATACTTCGTTATTCAATTTCATTTGGAATTATATATTTCCAAATATATTTTCCAACACCATTTTATATCATATCATATAGTAAAATTAAAACTTGGATCTTTATAAACAAAAACCATCTTTCAACTTCTTTACCAAACCCTTTCCTTTTATCTCGACTCGAGTCTTAACCAAGGTATTTAAACTTATCGTGTCAGCTCCATTGTCTTTAATAACTTTATTTACAAAGTTCAGACTACGTGACTGATCTCTTTTTAAATCACTTTCAAAATTATAAATCTTATTGCATACATGCTATCTTCTTAAAAAAAATATTGAAACAATAATCATTTTGAATATCATTAACTTCATTATTAACCCAGGTTAAAACAATTTAATCCATCGTTAACTAAAATGGATGACCTTTTGAAACTATTAATCAATACTTAATTATAATAATAATCGTTAATAAAAAGGTAAATTACAGTGAAGAAATCTTGTTACATATTCATTAATCATATATGCGATCAAATAGTTAACTTGGTCAACCGGCATCATCAGTTAAACGTTAACTGATGTTAATTACCTCTTCTTATCAGATTAATTTAATTAATCTAATAATATTACTCAATAGATTAATTAAATATAATTATTCCAAAATATTAATCCATGGATTAATTGCAGTTTCATTTGCTTATAAAACTGATTAAACGTCAAATCTTTGTTTTATAATATCTTTATTAAAATAAATTATAAATATCAACTTATTTTTAAAACTTCATTATAATGTATAACATATAATTAAGAATATTTTTCCAGTTATAAAATAAATTTATTAACTAAACTTCGTTAATTCGCCGATAAATCAATGTTAAACATAAAGGTGAATTCTGGGACATTTGCTGCCAATCCCTCAATCAATACCATTTATTGATTCAAATCATAAAAACATTGAATTACAATTCAATGTTCAACAACCAAACATGTTTTAATATCAATGGGGTTCAAATAGTTCATACGTAAATAATATGAAAATAAAACTACATACACAATATTTGAGGAATCCGGTTGGATCCCTCCAACCTATTCATCCCCGCATCACTGCTCATTATAACATTTTATTATAATATATAAAAATAGAAATTTCATCCAATACACTTCAAATGATGTAAATATATATGTAACGTCATCCAATAGCAGACAAATAACATCCAAGGCATCCAATCATACAATTATTACTATCAACGATAAATTATATTTTTATATGAATTTAACACATCATAGAATTATAGAAATGTGTGAGAGTTAACTAACATTTGTTTTCAATTGACGGTTCACGTGTTGTTTTGTATAATTTTAAACAGACGTTTAAAATTAATCAAAATTCCAACTGCTTCTATTTCTGACCAAACCAGTTTGTGCGTGTAGCCTCCATCGGTGCGATCCAAATGGATCCTGTTTCGCGTAATTCTGAGACCTTAGGGAAAAGCTATATGACATATAAGTTTTGATTATAATTAAAATAACTTAACTATAAATCAGTTCCCTAAAAATCCTTATTGTCCTTTAATACCGTGCTTACCCTTAATCCTAGTAATCCATGTCAGGCAAGGTGTTCATGCGTTTTCTTTCTCGTCCATTCTTTGAACCCAATTCTCTCTTCTGATACCTTCTTCTTCGAACTACACCACTTCACCAAATCCATCACCAACGACCACCAATTGACCAGAGCTAACACCAACTATGCCAGCCTACTCGACTTGGCCCCCTCCTCTATCGCTAAAAACCGAGGAGCCACCCCACCTCACCATCGGGCCGGAAAACTACCTTGACCGCAACTTGAATCCACAGCCACACATTCTCCGACCTGCTCCTTCAATTACTGAAACTTCGAACCATGAACACGCCTTCAATGTATCAATCCCCATCACTAGAGTCGACCGGATGGTCGATCCCTTACCCTCGCCAGAGTCTCCACTCCAGGCCGATCCCACAAGCCAAGCCTCAAACGACCATCACAAGCCTAACTTTCCCACGACAATGCCCTGCAGCTCCAAATATATACCCAACAAGTGAGCTTCCACCATTCTGTATCATGGCGACGTCAGCCTTGCTGAACCCCTTATCTCCGCCATAACCACCCCAATGATCCTCAAATTCAGATGACCCAACCTCCAGCTAGTGCACCTTATCACTATAACTGCAACATCCCTTCCTCCCTATTCACCACACTAGTTAAGTACATATATATTTCTAGAAGAAATTGGAAGCTGCATGATTTTCGTATTAAGTAGCAAAGAGAGGATTGAAGAGAGCAAGAAGCAGTCTTGCTTTAATTCTATGCTGGAAATGTTTTGATCGATGGAAAGAAAACTTCAGTTTCCAATTGTTGAAAAGAGAAGTACGCATGCTTTAAATAGAAAGGAGTATGAGTAGTTTTCCATCATACAGCTAATTTTAGGGTAGCGCCTATCAGAGTAGTAGGTCGGCTGAAAAAGGATGTGTATAAAATTTGATTTAGACTGAAGATTTTTCTCCGAAGTGACTAACGATTTTTCTTCGTACCGATCGTCATTTCTGAATGCTGCTTATTCTCTCCTGTGCTCACATACAAGTTCTGTTCGCGATGAAAATGGACGTCATGGTATAATTCAACGTTACGATGCCAATGAAACTTATTTCGTAGAATTCCGAGTCCCTTTTCTTAAACGGCGCTTGTTCGAGTCCAAATGCTCATTTTATTTGCATTTAATTTTGTTGCGCTCACAAAATAACTCCAGTTGACGCGAAACTTGAAATCTAGCAATAATTTGATATTACGATCTTAATAAAATTTATTTCATTGAAAATGGAGGTCGTTTGAATAAAGATCCTTCTTAAGGGTCCAATTTAAATTAAAATAAATCAATTTTAAAATACCTCAATACAAAAATATTAAAATATTATAATCGGCCATATTTGATCGGAATTTCATGTAGTTCTGAAATAAATTATCTCGAATTGAGTTCCAGGCCAATACGATATTCAATAAAATAAAAACTCTTTATTTTATATAAATAGACATTATAGTTTATAAACGAATTCCATAGTGACTATTTGAAAATTTGATTTGGACATAAAACAAAATCTACAACATGAAAACTCGAATTTTCTCTTCCATTAAAAAAATATTTTCTAATAAATTCGTACGTTTCTTGTTTTGAAGAAATCCGACTTATCATGTACAACCATTTAAAGTTTAGAATGTTATATTACGAAGTACTGCGCCGCTGCAGTTCGTTTTATAATTAAATTATAAATTGAACATTCATACATCATTTAATTAACGAATTCGCTATTATATTTTCAAATTAACATTTAAAATGATAAATTAAATTAAATATCTGGTTGCAGAAAATACGGGACGTTACAATTTGTGCATTTAATTCTGTGTCACCAACTTGTGTTCAAATAGTTGCCTCCATGTGTGTGTATATATGTATATGTGTGTGTAATATATATATATATATACATATACATATATATATGTATATATAAACCGGTTATTTGGACGTAAAAGTTAGACTCAAATTAAACAACACAAAATATCAACTCATGATTAATATGTTTTTATATGAGAGGTGCAAATCATAGGGTAATCTAATGGTTGAGATTTGTGTCACCCATTTTATGTCAAAATTTTGTGTTTGTATATAGACTTTCCCATATGTGTGTGTGTGTATATATGTAGAGAAAGTTTATTCAAACACAAAACGATGAAACAATTTATGCACAAGCAATCTCAACCACTAGATCTCCCTCTGAATTCCACTTTCGTTATAAGGACAAACAATTACTACAGTCCAGAGTTTATGTCACTAATTCTGTGTTTAATTTTGTGTCCCAATAGCAGCTTCCATATATATATATATATGTGTGTGTGTGTGTGTGTGTGTGTGTGTGTGTAGGAATCATTTATATGGACACAAATTAAAACGCACTCAGTGACACATTGCAACAACCGTTGGATCAGGCAAATCTACACTGTCACTTTAATGTACACGTCATCTTTTCCCCTTAAATTTCTTGTCCCTGCAATCCTCTTCTCTGTCGATTACATTCTTTGGAAAAAAAAGAATCAACACTTTTTATATCCACCAATCGTGTCGATACTAATCGACAACCTCTTCACTTCTAGGAAATCCTCACACACAACTCCTCCTCTAGGCCTAGTTCACATAGTATAGCAGTTGTTTCTCTACAACGTTTGTTTCACACAGTAGAAAAATAGATAAACAGTGGTTTTAGTGTTATAAGAAGATAAGTGTCTGTGTACACTTAAAAGTGAATAAATAGAATTGAGAATGACACGAAGGATTGACTGTTCTCATTCATCAGATTCGGTGGTATGACTATTTGGTACTTCTACAAATTCAGAACAATAAAATTAATTAGGAAGAAATGTGCTAATACTATCCAAATGGTCGGTTGCAACAAATCATGGATAAGTTGTGCCCACTATGGGTTTCGGTTTATCAGGTCCTAGCCCATCAGCCAAAGACATAACCTTATCCATAGGTGTCAATGTGGCATATTTTCCTCAATCGAATCATTGGATGCACAATGACCCGTCAGAATGCACCCACACGCTCTACTTGGACCAACTTACATCCACAATATAACATGAACCCAACTTACATCCACAACATAGCATGGTGCATGCATCGCTTTTTATTCAGGCCGAAAATGATAAAAGTGTTACTATATGGAATGGATCCCGAACAAACAAATAACTTGGCTCAAATCCCCAAACCTTTGATTTGGTCCCACAGAAATTTTGGTTTATTAGTCCGATAATTTAACCAACCAATGTAAATCATTATGCATATATAAGAACCTAGTGCTATAATTTTAGGCTCGTAATTTATCCAACCACCATAAATCAATATGTATTGTTAAGCCTAACTGTCTTTTCCATTCAACTATAGTCATATAATAATTGCAAATAAGTCATAGGTGTTTATTACAATTTCAAATTATCAAATATTGATTATAGTCCAATTTCTGCCATATTCTGTTTAATATGCATTTATACAGTCCAAATCAGATAAAATCTAATTATTCCCTTTTTAATTTCAATCTTCAATAATCGAATTTAGCCTAAATTTTGATTATTTCAATTTAATCTATTTCACCCAAATCCAAGCATAGAAATAAAGAAAAAGAATAATAATCTAGGTTATTAGGCATATAGATCCATGCCTAATTCATTCGTATTCGTGTGCTTTTTTGGCATATTTTGACGTAACCTGAACAAACTGCAAACTAGAAATAGAAAAGGGAAAAAAGTTCTGATATGAAAGCTTATAGAAATCAGAATAGAAAATAGAAATAGACAGAAGGATTTATAGAAAGAAAATAGAGACAAGCTGAATATAAAACAAACTGTAAATAATATGAATTTGTAGATAAACTATGAATAATTCAAATTTGAGAATGTCTAAAACTAGTATTATACATATTTTTCTTTAACTTGTTAAAAATATAGATGATCACAATATAACCTTACCAAAATTAGCTTTTCCGTTGGCCCTTGCAGAAATCTCTGGAATAAAAAATCCTCTCCTCGAAATTTGCCCGCAAACAAATTTTTTTCTAAAACTTTATTTTTATTTGAGTGAACATGGTATAGTGGACGCATAGAAATGAAGGAAAAGGTTGTATAGAATAAGGGAGGGCTAAAGGCTTATTTAAAATTATAGTGGATTAACCTAGGCCATTATATTTCAGGTTATTAACCTCAAGCGTCCGACACAAGAAAAGTCTCGAAGCCTCCACACACTTCCGATGTCGTGCTAGGAAATGACCTGGGTCATCTTCTAGAAGGGTTGACACGGGGGTCGACCCATCTTTGGTCTGGGTCGTTACAGTTTTAACATAATAAAATGCTATTAATTTTAGATTAGTTCGTCTTATTTATTAAAATTTGAATTCAATTTTCAAACTTCTTTTGGTCATAACTTCTTCGTTTCATGTTCGTTTTACGTAAACTAAACATCTATCTGAACCAAAAAATCGTAACACTCAATAGCACAAACTCTATTTCCCAATTTCCATTACGTTTCAACTTATTATTTATTTAATTAATTTGTTAATTAATTAACATTCGTTAAAATTTGGGTTGTTATGTAGCGTACTGATAAATGATCTGTATGTTATCCCCAGATCTATAACCGAAGTGAGATGGGAGATGGCTCGCTAGGGCCAAAGTGAACACTAAACTAGTGTTTAAGGTAAGGCAGAGGAAACATTGTACTCGAAAGGTGGATGCAAGGTGACTGATGGATACTGAGGATGGAGATAAAGCACACTAGCAAAAGGAAGCGAAGCAGGTTAGGTAAGACGAGGGATAACTGAGGCCGACATGAAGTCAGAGACAAACTAATTTTAGGCCAACAAGAATTGATTAAAAGATGAAATGGATGTTCAATAATGATAGGAAAAGTTAAATAGGGGGAGAAGAGATGAAGAGAGGAATGTAGCAGACGAAGAAGGGGGAAAGATGAGAGGCGCTAGAAGAAGCTATTTAGTCCCGATTGACATTGAAGGTTTTTGTATAATTTATATACTTAAATGAAATAATAAATTATATTTATATCAAATTTAGAAATGTAGAATTTAAATTAACTCTAAAAGAGGGTTGAATAGAGTATATTGCAGTTTTTTCGCAGAGTAATAAATATAAGCAACATAGATAATAATCAGAGTAAGTGCAGAAAGTAAATAACACACAGATATACCCTGCTTCGGCAAAATCCTACCTACTGTTGTATTCCCCAATGTTTCCATTAGGTATTATAACAATCTCTACGCTTACAATCCATGTAAACTTGGCGATACCCATTCCCAACTATTCTAATCCTACGCTCAAAACCCTAATCCTACGCTCAAAACCCTACACTGATATCAATTCAACGACTAGATTTTCCTTAACTACAAAATCCTATAGCTAGAGTCCCTAGTTTAGAAAACTAGAAAACTTGGATAAATAAATACAATACAAACTAAAAATTAAAGCAAGTTTCAACCCTAGGCTACACAACAATTAACAAGCCATAATATGATAGGTTGGTTCCTTTTGGTTTGTGCACAGTCCCTTATGATAAGCCCGACTTACTCTTTTCTTTTTAATGGCCACTGGCTTGTTTCTTTAATGAGAGAAACTAGGAGTTTTAATCCTTATCAAATCATTGCTATTGCTGGTGAATCTCAATGTCTTCGATCGATTGCTTGCTGCTCCTTTGCCCTACGATTTTATGATAAGCCCGACTTCCTCTTTTCTTTTTAATGGCCACTGGCTTGTTTCTTTAATGAGAGAAACTAAGGGTTTTAATCCTTATCAAATCATTGCTATTGCTGATGAATCTCTGTGTCTTCGATCGATTGCTTGCTGCTCCTTTGCCCTACGATTTGAGTTGCGATATTTACTCGAGAGAGAGACGATCGAAACAATTGTGAGTTCTCTTCTTTTTTTTATTTCCATTTTTCTCGATTGAATTGCTTGGTTTCGATGCGCTTTGCCAGTGGTTAATAAGAGTTTATATAGGTTTTTCCAAACTAGGGCTATTATGGTAGTGGTAAAATTATCATTACCAGCCGATCGATAACCATTTTTGATTGAAATCGGTATACCAGTTAAAACAGTATGGTAATGGTAAATTTACCATTTTTAACGGTAAATTATCGGTAACATTTCTTCAATACCAGCGGTAACAGAAATTTTACTAATTAGTTTGAAATGTATGTATATTCATTTGATATGTTATATTACATGCATTTAGAACCAAATAAATGGTTATATTTAGTTTAATAATTAGGAGAAATAATTCTAAATACCCTTGCTTTCTTTCTCATTTATGATTTTTATAAACTAACGTTGTATATAATATAATAAAGATGCACTATGTACAAAAAACATGTCAAGATATAAATTTTGAGGGAAAAACGGTAATTTACCATTACTAGTGTAACGATTACCAGATTATTGGTATACCAGTCTTTGGTATACTAGTCGAACAGAATAAATTCTACCTTACCAATTAAAACAGTATGGTAATGGTATTTGTCAAATGGTAATGTAACCATTACCATATCAACCCTACTTCAAACCCTATCCCCTATGATTTGAAAGAATGTTGCCGTGAATAACGATACAATTGTTAGAAATGTTTAATTGATTTTTCTGCTCAATATTACCCCTTGCAATTTCCAGGAAAAACTCAAATAATCTGTTTTGCTGGATATTTGGTTTCCATTTATAAATATGCCGAAAATAAGAGATTTTGAAATATTCTTCTTTCCAATATTCTTGAATTTAATTTTTTGGAATATATTTCCAAACATGTTCACTTACTGAAAATAAACTTTCCCAAAATCAAAGCATTCAATTTTAGAATTCGATTTAGGCTGTTTCAATTTACCATTTATAAAAAAATTCCTTTTGCTTGTCTTCTCTATACTAATTAAAAAAAATCTACTACCTCCTAACACTTGTTTATTGATGCATGTACCTCTGTCCATGTTGTCATTCAGTTTGCTTGTTGCTTCATTGTTTCCAACTTTTGCCTTAGTGACATTGCTTTACTTCTTGTTGTATATCCATGCAAATACCAAGTTGTGTCAGACCATTTAAGTGCACTTGGTAATTTTATTTTCTGACATGTATCCATTGCCATATTTGTAGCCTTGATCACACAACATGCACTAAGATTCATTGTCCCTCGTATACTTTGAATATAATGTTTGTATTCCCTGTGCATGTTTCACTCCCTTATTAGACTCTGTGCACCTTGAGATGCACTGACTGTAACAACCCGGCGGGTTCGACGCCGAATTCCGACAATAATACATAAACCCGTATTACTTACAAAAACTCAAGTATCGAAAACATCAGATAGTTATTAGAAAGAAATTAGAGGGTGTGATAAAAAAAGAAAGAAATATTAGAATAGAAGAAGAAAAAGAACCAACACGTAATCAGAGTCTTACATCGCAGCAGAACAAAATACAATATAGAAATAAATTCTTTATTGACCGCTTGAAATAAAAACTTATAATCATCAGAGTACATCAACAAATCTGGACAGTTATAACAACCTGCCCTCATGTACAATCACACATTGGAATAATATCTATATAAAATCATACGTCTGAACTCCTCCGGCTCGTCTCCTCACAACATTTGATAACCTGAACCTGTAAAACTTGGTCTAACCCGAGCATTACAAACGTCGGATCAGTCTGGTGAACCAGAGTGAGAAACTCTCTAAGTTTACAAGAAACATCCAACTTGATTTTAAAGTCAAAATCTTTTTGATAATCGTAAGACCAATCCACACATAAACATGAACGGTTTTTACCTTATGAAACCCAAAACATTTTTAAAATCATTACTTTTCTGATATTATAATAGTGTCTAAATCAAGTAAATAACAATCTAGCAGAACGCTTGCATCTCACGCTCCATATACATAGTATACAATCAAAACCACGAGATCTTATTGGAGAATGGATTCCAATTGGTAAGGTATGGGACCACCTTTCGATAGTTTATCTCTAGTGAAGAATACATCGGGTTCAACAAGAACATCTTGCAACCTAGGCTAAACATGACCGGCCATTCACCTCCCTTGAATGTTCCGAATGTATTATCACCTTATGGTTGCTCGCAGTATAACCATTCCTGGGAGACACATAAGTGAGAAGAAGAACAAATATGAATTTTCTCTAGATGGTGATAATACACCCTAATGGGAGCGACCAACATAGCCATGCGACCTACCCGATTTTATACCATTTCCCGGTTGATGAGGCTTGAGGTTTAAATCTTCTTTTTAGAACATCTGTCAACCATTCACTTTGAATGCCACATTGTCATATCCGCTAAAAAGTCACTAATTGATATCCACAAAAATATTCTAGTTGTTAAGCTAAGAGAAGGTGTCTTCTTCGCCACTAACTATGATACGTTTGAAGAAATCAACATATGTAACTCATTTTGAAGTACTCTGTCGGACATCCGTTCATACAAGTCATTCAGAAACAGGATGAACCGAAGGCACCCTCCTACCACATCCTAGGTATCACCCTATGGATTAGTAGCGAGTAGTTCTTGCAATCCAAAGATTTCAATTACGACAGAATCACGAGTTGTAATAACTTTGGAGGCCAAACCAGAGAAACTTAACAAGTAGTTCTTACACTCATGAAGATCAATGGTCTTCTATTGCTCCATCATCAATCAACATCTTCCATCTTCCACGTATTTGCTGGTCGGAATGGAACACGAAAATCAATTTGATCCCGGTTTTTTCGTACCAACAATCGTATAGGCCAGATTAAATAACCGCCATTATTTAACAATCAAATAAACAACCATCTATCTATAAAAATAAATTTACTGATTCAGTACTCAACATCATTTAGTCTCTTTAATTAACTAGTCGTTAATTAATACTTCTAATTTGAAGAACATTTCCTTTTTCTTACTTTAATATAAGAATATTCAATTATCATTTCACTTCTACTAATTGGCTCCTTATTGTAAATTGGTAAGTGAATAAATCTCTCAGTATCAAGCTCGAAGGCCGAAACCAACATCAGATTGACACTTCGAAAATTACTCAACTCAACCAATCTCACTAATCATTTCCAATTTTATTTTAAATACCATTTCATAAAATTAACTAAAATAATTCAATTAGACTCTATAAAAATATTATAGATTTCATTTACACTACCGTTCATCCTTTTACTTATCAATATCATTAATCTTTTCTTTATAAATTCTGTAACCTTTTGTTTATGAATTCTTAACCATTCATTTATAAATATCTACCCATTTGCAAATATTTCGCAAATAACTTGTATTCTTTACTTCGCACATCCTTTTAAACCATTTATCAATATTAAATCCTAATTTGTCAAATTCCTTTAATTTATAAATCCATTTCACAATTGTTCCCAAATATCTCATTTTATACATGTTTCCATTTATAATTCCCATTCGGCAAATCTTGACTTAAAATTTTTTTTAATCCCAAATCGAGTTACATTCCAAATCAATATCCCATTTCCAATTCTATTTATTCGCGAATCTCATTCACGAAATGTTATCTAATCACATTTTGTATACTAAAAACAACGTTTGTAGAAAAAACGTTCTTTAATTACGAAAAATCACTTTTTAACTCTTTTAAACTATTCTCATATATTTCCGATCCCATCAAACTATTTCAGCACTTTTTGAAATCTTCTAAAATTCCTTCACGGCATTTACGTCCTTCCAAAACCAATTTAACATCCAAGTTTATTTATTTGACAAATACATATTCCTTAACTATTTATTTTAATAATATCTTGGAATTCCATCCATTTATAATTTATTTGTTTTAAAAGCATAGATAAATCTTCGACGTTTATTTTTAAAAAGTAAACCATCATGTTTCAAATATATAAATATAACTTTGAAAACGTTCACAATCAATTTCATATCGATTTCAAAATATTTCCTTTTATCAACGGTTCTAAAGAGCTAAATATCTGCTAAAGTAGCAAACCATGAAATAATAGCTAATTTATCATCCAAATGAACAAAACAAATCATATTGATAATCATTATCGATATTAGTGAGGAATCCCGTTTGATTCCTCCAACCTGTCAATCCCTGCATCACAATTTCATATATTATAATATAATAAAATTTAACTATTTGTAAGGAATCCAGTTGGATCCCTCCAACCTATTTTTCCCTTCATCCAAATAGGTTACCTCAAATAAAATTATTCAATGAGAATTATCCAGTTTAAACTAACAATTATTATAACGATCAATAATAATAATTTAACATAACAAAACAATTCAAACTATTTATTAAATTGGTCACGTTTATCTTATAAACATGACCAACAAGGTAAGTTTCCACAGTTGGTTCCAATCTTAGAATAACGATTTGGTTTATCATTGAAATTAAAAAACGTTTAATCCCATCGGTTCAATCAATATATGAATATATAATTAACAAATAGTCAACCATTAGCAACCATAGCAAAAATTATAATACCCGGCTTATATAAGATATAAGTGAGAAGAATTGAGTGAGTTTAACTCACTTTGATTTTTGTTGAAACGTTCGATTTCAGTTAGATTAAACAGTCGTTTGATTTAATTGAAAACTCTTGTTGCTTCCAAATCTGTCCAAAATTGTTCCACAGTGTTGCACTCGTTACCACGATCCAGTTGCAGCTTGTTTTATCGGATTCTCATAACATAACAAAAAGTTCTTACCATTATAAGTTAACGTGGTTATATAAATTAATTAATTCTTAATTTTATTTTAATAAAACTAATAACTTCTTTTCTTTCTATAAACCGACCGACACTTCTATGCTGCAGATTTCAAAAAACTAAAAGGCCTAACTTATTTTATCCCATCTTCCACATTTTCTTCTGCTCCAATCGATTTTCGAAATATGCCCAACCTACTTTTTTTTCTTATTTTTGTTGAGACTTCAGAAACAATGGAATAGGCCGACATTTCTGATATGAAGACACGTGCCACATCTTTTGTTTCTCTCCCACTCATTACTGTTCTTCGCGAATACCCTTCTTTGTTTTCAGCACTCATTAAACCAACCCACCCTGCCATCGAATTTCACTCCACCGCGCCCGTCTCTGGCTACTGACCGACGATCTAAAGTTGCCCTTCGAAGACCCTTAGCCTCGCTTGCTTGCATTTCAACCATCACGCAGATTGATGCTTCCAATGCTCTAAGAAACGCTCTGAACCTCCACCGCTTTATGAGGTGATTCCAGTCACCGCACCACTTGGAAACACATCACCGCCGTTAGAATTGTTGAGCCGAGCCCATAACCGCTTTACGCGGTGATTCCATTCACCGCACCACTTGGAAACACATCACCGCCGTTAGAATTGTTGAGCTCGAAGTGGTGAAGACTTTTTATGTTGGGAATATTTGATTTAGAGGCTCGGATTTGCGAATAAATGTGGAAGAGGATTCGAATATGCAGATTGTTCAATTTAGAATAGCAACCAAATATATCTTTGACAACAGACAAGTTTGACCCAAAATTTTTAGGGTTGCATGCCATTTTATAGAGAACCATAAAATAAAATAATATTAAATCTAACTTAGGTGTGAAGTATCATGTTAAAATCATTACATACAACCTCCGTTTTCAATGAAAATTCAAAACCTAGCATAAAACAATATTTCAGACACAATGGAGAAGGTTTCGTCAAATTCTGAGATTGTCTGTGAAAATTCCTTTATAACTCATATATCTAAATCGACCATGTTTAAATTGCCTACGATCACAAAATGAATCCAATTGACTTGAAAATCGAAATATTACAATAATAAATCGTTCCAGATTTAATAAAATTAATTTCGCTGAAAACGGAGTTCGTTAGATAATCGGTTATTCTACATTTCCAAATCAAATTGACAAAACGATTAAATAAAAACCAAGTCGTTTACGGCTACCGTTGTTACACATGACATTGGAATGCCACAAAATTTAATATCGTACAATAATTTAGCGCTATGGTTCCAATGAAATTAATTTCATCGAAAACCGAGGCTGTTTGCAAAATGTTCATTTTTAAGGCTTATATAATATCAACAAGAAATTAATTAATTTTCAAAATAAATCCAATTAAATAATAATAAATTATTGTTTATAAATATCCACATAGAATTATCATATAGCTTCACATATAAACAATATGGATTTATAACCCAACATTTAAAGTTCGAGTTAAAATGATATCCAAATTATATAGAAATCCTTACCAAATTCATTAAATAATCATTATCACTTATAAATGATTTCCATAGCGACTATTATAAAATTTGAATTGGACATAACGAACAATATACAACATGGAATCTCGATTTTTCTCTTTCTTATGAAAATTATATTCAACTAGATACAAACGTTTCTTGTTTCATAGAATTCCAGCTTATATCGAATCGTGTATATTCAATTGAAGTTTAAATCATAAATTACGAACTACTGCGTCGTTTCGAGCTCGTTTATATATAAATATAAATTTAACGTCCAACTTCGATTTTAAATAACGAATTAAATATTAAAATCCATTAATATATCCAATATAATATTTAAAACAAATTTAAATATTCAAAATCAAATGACCAATAAATCTAGGTCGTTACAGTCTTCCCCCCTTAAAAGAATTTCATCCCCGAAATTACTAAGGTAAGAAGAAATGTTACAAATGCATTTACTTTTCTAAAATCCAATTTATTTTAAATCAAAAACCAATTCATTATCGTAAATAAAAAATTCAAAAATATTCTAACATCTTAAATTCCTGGAAAAATTCGGCAAAATCTCCCCTATACGAAGGATCTTCTGCGATATCGTAGTAACAAATAATATATATACATCGACCCACATGGTAGAAAAATCAAATTAAAAACACAAAAATTTATATTTTTTGCATAGGCGTACTTTTACGAGCACTATTGAGCATACATACTCAATTTATGGCAATCTACTCAACCAAACTCAAATTTCATAGCCATCTAGCACCCGTACTCAACTCAATTCAACATATAAGTAACAGATACATGAAATATTTAAAAAACACTTCCTTTATTAAACAGAATTACTAAACAAAGTCTCACAATCAAACATATAACATCATTCATATGCAATACATGGTTAAATTATTCGGTTTTAATTCATATGTGGTCCCTATCAATTTTATTATACAGGAATTCTATTTAAATTCATTCAACTCATTATTAAACCATTTATGAATTTTATTCAATCAATCCGACATAAATAATCAATCAATCAACCAATGCACAACCAACTTAATCAGATCAACTGAATTTACATTCAATATTAATATTTACTTTGGTTTAACATATTTGAAATCGATTAATATCCAATTGATTTCTATTTATTAATTTTTTGATTTCAAACTATTTTATTAAGTTTCAGTATCATTCTTAACAGCACTTAACCAAGTTAAGTTCTAATTCCAAATCTAATTAACAAATTGGTTTTTCTAATCAATTCACTTTCATTTTATAGTCCTAATTCTGATTTTATTTCAAAAATCATCCATTCTAATTCATTCTGGTTTAACTTATCTTTAAGTTAAATCCCAGTTCATTCAATTTCATATTAAAATCCTTATTCACAAACTCTATATGTGAAATTTCTTCTGGTTATATTAAACCAATTCAATTCATAGTCAAATTTGAATTTTAATCAAACCAACCAAGCACATCAAACACGCCAATATCTCAATAATTTGATAAAATTATTTCTTTTCTATACAAAAATAAAATTTGGGTAAAATTATTTTATTTACCTTCTTTACAAAACAATATCTTTTCCATTGCCAATTCAATGTTTCTTAACACTTGAACCGATCAAATAACACAATACAAAACATTTGTATATAAAATCTACAAATACGCTCTCATATATATGCACTCAAACTCAATCTAGGGTATTACTAACCCCATCTCTATCGAGTAATGCCACAGAGCCAAGGTTATTACTAAACTAGTAGCTTTGATACCATTTGTAACGACCCGACAGGTTCGACGCCGAATTCCGATAATAATTCATAAACCCGTATTACTTGCCAAAACTCAAGTATCGAAAACACCAGATATTATTAGAAAGAAATTAGAGGGTGAGATAAGAATAAAAGAAATATTAGAATAGAAGAATAACCAACACGTAATCAGAGTCTTACATCGCGGCGGAACAAAATATAATATAGAAATAAATTCTTTATTGAGAGCTTGAAATAAAGACTGACAATCATCAGAGTACATCAATACATATGGACAGTTATAACAACCTGGCCTCATGTACAATCACACAGCGGAATAATATCTATATAAAATCACATGTCTAAACTCCTTTAGCTCGACTCTTCACAACATCTGATAACCTAAACCTGTAAAACCCGGTCTAACCCGAGCATTACAAACGCCAGATCAGTCTGGTGAACTAGAGCGAGAAACTCACTAAGTTTACAAGCAACATACTTGAATTTAAAGTCACAATCTTTTCAAAAGAAAAGGATAATCGTAAGACCAATCCACACACAAACACGGACAGTTTTTACCTTTCGAAACCTAAAACATTTTTGAAATCATTACTTTTCAAGTAATATAATAGTGTCTAAATCAAGTAAATAACAATCTAGTAATTAGCTTGCATCTCAAACTCCACATACGTAGTATACAATCAAAACCGCCAACTCTTATTGGAGAATGGATTCCAACTGGCAAGGTATGATACCACCTTCCGATAGTGTATCTCTAGAGAGGAATACATTGGGTTCAACAAGAATATCTTGCAACCCAGGCTAAACATGACCGACCATTCACTTTTCTTGAATGTATTGTCACCTTACGGTTGCTAGTAACATAACCGTTCCCGGGAGATACAGAAGTGAAAACAAGAACAAATATGAATATAATCTAGATGGTGACAATACACCCAAATGGGAGCGACCCACATAACCATGCAACCGACCCAATTTTATACCATTTCTTGGTTGATGAGGCTTGAGGTTTAAATCTTCTTTTTAGAACATCTGGCCACCATTGACTTTGAATGCCACACCGTCAGATCTGCTAGAAAATCACTAATTGATGTCCAAAAAAATAATCTAGTTGTTAAGCTATGAGAAGGTGTCTTCTCCGCCACCAACTATGGTACGTCTTGTTGAATCATGAGTTTTTGATTCACGACAACATGCAAGTGAAGATCGAATTGAAGAGTTAGTGTATATATATATATATATATATATGTGTGTGTGTGTGTGTGTGTTTAGTGTGTTAGATGATTGTTAAAATCTATCCTCATTTTATATAACACAAGTATATAAAACACAAATATATATATATATGTATATATATATATATATATGTATATATATATATATGTATGAGTAAATGGCTTTAAATAGCCTTTTACTGGGCTTGTTGCCCTGAACCAGTCGACTGGTTCATTTCCTACCAGTCGACTGGTCAAGAACAAAAAGCTAGGTAATGACTACTTTTTGCTATTTTTCAAATATATATAACATTTATATTTCTGACCAGTTGTCTGGTGATTTTTATACCGGTCGACTGACCCAACTATAACAGCCATATTTCTGAAAAGTCACTTTCTTTCGTGAAAAGTTCTCTTTTAATTTCTAAAGGAAATGGTTGTTTCTTTCCAATAAAATACTTCAAGAACATTGACTACTCTTCAACCACTATAAAAACATCACAAACTTGTTTTTCAAATCACCAATTCTTACTGATTCTATGCTAATTCTTGATCTACATTTCTAAGAATTCTTGCATTCTAAAAAGATCTCAAATATTAAAATTACTTGTTGAATCTTTGAATTTATTTCAAATCTCTTGATTCAATAAGTAATATACTTCCTTCAATCTTCACAACTTGAGGATAAGATTATAGGAAGGGTGTACTCAATCATTGGCTATTCAGTGTTGTTCAAGAATACAATCAGAAGTCAAACTCTTGTTAGTTGTTAAAGTCATTTGTCGATGCTTAGGCAGGAAATCGTTGTTGGGGCTCAGATTGTTGTGAACCTGTTCCTCCGGGTGAAGAGAGGATGCTGATAGTAGAATTCCAATAGGAATCTGGGACTGGAAGTAGGATGGGAAGTCTGAGGCAGTATATAATTCCTGGTGTCACTTTACTTACTGCATTTACTTATCAGTGATATCGTTATTGTTTATTATTTATTCGCATAACTATTGTATTAGACAAGTTAGTTTATCGCATCTACTTCCACATATTCCATATAGAAAAATCCTACTCTAAGTCACATGACTTTTCTTTTGGTATCAGAGCAGGACATCATTTAACCTTACACCATTATTTGATACTTATTTAATATGGAAAATTACACTAGTACTAGCACAAAAACTGGATTCATAGAAGGCCAATTTACTGCACGACCACCTTTTTTCAATGGCATGAGTTATAGTTATTGGTTTACACGTATGAGAATATATATGCAAGCTAATGGTTTAGATGCTTGGAATATCACAAAAAAAGAATATACACAGCCTACTACACCGTATATTGAATTGTCAAATAATGAAAAAGATGAAGCTACCGCCAATGCTAAAGCTATGAATATATTGCATTGTGCCTAGGATAGAAACGAATTTAATCGAATTTGTATGTGCAATACTGCATATGAAATTTGGCGAACACTCAAAGTTACTCATGAAGGAACTATCAAGGTTAAACAAAGTAAGATATCCATGCTCAAAAATCAATTACAGAATTTTAGAATGAATGAAAATGAGTCTATTAATGATATGTTTTCACATTTTCAAAATTTTTATCATTCATTATTGGGTTTAGGAGAAAAATATATTGATTTTGATATAGTATCAAAGATTTTAGACTCTTTGACAGATGAATGGGAAAGAAAGGTTTTAGCTATCGAAGAAGCTAACGACCTTTCAACCATGAAACCCGAAGAGTTGATTGGTAATCTTATGTCGTATAAAGTCAATTTGCTGGCTAAAAGATTCATGCTCAAGATAAGAAAAATCTAGCTTTTCATGTTGAAAAAGATGAATCATATTCTGATGAAGAGGACATAGCATTTGTTGCCAAAAATTTCAGAAAATTTCTGAAATAGTAGAAAGGTCAGATGAAGAATATAAAGAAGAATTATATAAAAGAGAATAAGGTTGATCCAGCCTTGGTTGAGTGCTTCAATTGCCATAAAACCGGACTTTTTCAGGAAAAAATGTTCAGAGCTTAAGAAAAATCACAACAAAAAGGAGAAATCTAAAAGGAGAGCTTTCTCGGTTACATGGGATGACTTAGACACTTCATCTTCTGAAAGTGGTAGTGTAACGATACGGATTTCGCTCGGACCTAATCGATTGCTAAATCAACCAAGACCGTTCGAAGCCCGGATACGCTAGCTCTAGGCATACAACACATCAGAACAAATAACAATAGACTTTTATAAACATCATAATAATGTTACATCGGAGTAGAAAATATATCAGAGTACATCGAAAAAGAATACTACAGCGGAAGAATAACTTACAACAAATTTAATACAACGCAGCGGAACCAATAAACTAACACAGTGGAACCCTATCAATGCTCTGGACGCAGCTTTAAGCTTTAATCCAGAATTCTGCTCAAAAAATAAATATCTGCAAAACAAACCACTCAACTGCCCGTGTGGAAAAAGGGGCACCCGAGTTTGCAAGTGAAACAAACTACGAGTCAATCATGGGACTGGTAAGAGAAATCCTACTTAACTTAATAATGAGGCTAATCATAGGACCACGCCGCTAACGCGGAACAGGTTTACTCCATTGGATTGCCAGTGCATAAATAAAGTAAATCTTTTAAACAATGCAATGCTTTTTAGAAAATGAAACCATTATTAGTCTCAGGTCCAATCACATAATGCGACGCAAGTCGGAGGATACTGTTTTACCTTATAATGGCCGAAAATGCTTGGTACGCATAAACAAATTCATTTGATATTATTACTAGCGTCTAGTCAGTTTAAAACATTTTCAAAGTAAATGTATCAATCCTAGACGGTATAGTACCCCATCCTACTATGTCACCATATATAGGTTTACAATCAAATCCATAATGTTGTATTGGAAATTGGGTTTCCATCATGAGTCGAGGCTAGGGATGGCTCCTCCCGATTTGAGACACTCTAGCAAATGCTTCAGGATCCCCCACAGTGGACCCTTGGATACGGTAGGGCCGGTCCACACATACTTTAATGGATTAATTATTCCTGAACAATACGTTTTCCGGTCCTATCAGACCTATCTCTGAGCCATTGGAGACTCAATATCCAAGGCGCCTCATTCCATCATCCACATAAGTAAAAATGTCTGGGCTCCATACAATGACACCACTTCTAGCTAGAAAGAAACACAAGTTCTTCCTATGGTCACGATCCCGTTTTTGACTCATACCGGGGTGTGAGGCTCACGAATTAACGTTATACACAAAGCTATGCTAACTAGAGTTGTGCTTTGATCACCAACCACAAGGCTCTGCTTTTCAACAAAATCCTTAATCATTTGCATCTTAGTATGCCATATTGACAATCCATGCCATGTAACTGATGTCTATCAATATATAACCTCTAAGCTCGCACGTCTCAGAGAAGAGTGTTAAGCAAGAGAATAAATTTTCCGCCACCAAACATATATATATATTTAATAGAGATCAATCAACACAGAATAAAATTCACTATCAGACACACGTCCGTTTACAAGTCCGTTCTGGGTCTGAACGAAACAGAAGACACTTTATTCCTCGTTCCATATGTCCAACACGGAAGATAGGTTCTCGCATATCCAGACAATAAACAAGTACGTCCTAATAACTACCACTTTAATCCTTTCCCGGGAGCTACCCAATCCAGGGCATCAGTAGTCATCCATTCCATGTGAAGATCGCCGGTCTTCAACCACCGTCTTCAATGTCTTTGACTTTTATTCATTGTATAATTATTTGAAATGAGATTTAACTAAGCCTTTTCAAATAATCCTCGAATATATATATAATTCAGATCATTTCTTTCTTTGGTTAATATCAATTCAATTCTATAGATTAATGTCAAATAAATCTAACCGTCCATATTACTTTATAAACCAAGGGAAATTGGTTCATTTCCATTCCATATCATTCATAATATTTTATAACGATTTATCGCTATTTTTATTTATATAAAAATAGTCTATTCAATTTGAAAGACGTTTCAAGTCATTACGCGGCCCTGGCGCTGTTTTTATCGACATTTGAATTACGCAATTCTCGAAATCTAACCATTGGATCTTAACAAATTCAATATCGTTGGAAAGATCTTTCCAAAGCGAACCTAACAGTTCCCGTTTTAGGAAATTCTGACGGTCGGATCTCTCGATATAATCTTTTAAAGTTACGATTCCAAAACGCGAACTACCGCGCGTGATTCTTTTTATTTTAATATATATATGTGTGTGTGTGTGTGTGTGTATAATTCGTTCGACGATTTCAAAACCATTTATTCTTTAAATAATTGGCTAACGTCTTTAAATTTTGGAAAATTTCGCCATAACCTCTTTTATCCATTTCATATTTACGTTAAAATTTTTATTTTTGACAAACAAACATTTATTTCATTACATGTAAATTCTGCACACTTCATATTCATGTTAAAAATTATATTTTTAATGAACACGTTTATGTCAAGACATGGAAATTTTATACGCCTCACATACACATGTTAAAAAGAATATTTTCTTTATGAACAAAAATATATTTCAACATATAATTCTTTTATCCTTCATTAACATGTTAAAGATGACATTTTTTCTAACAATAACATATTTTAACATATGACTATTTTTATAACTTCGCTAACATGTTAAAGACGACGTTTTTATCTAACAAAAATATATTTAAACATATGACTATTTTTATTCTTTACTAACATGTTAAAGACGATGTTTTATCTAACAATAACATATTTTAACATATGACTATTTTTATAACTTCGCTAATATGTTAAAGACGACTTTTATCTAACAATAACATATTTTAACATATGGTTATTTTTATAACTTCGCTAACATGTTACAGACGATGTTTTTATCTAACAAAAATATATTTTAACATATGACTATTTTTATAACTTCGCTAACATGTTAAAAACGATGTTTTTATCTAACAAAAATATATTTTAGCATATGACTATTTTTATAACTTCGCTAACATGTTAAAGACGATGTTTTTATCTAACAACAATATATGTTAACATATGACTATTTTTATAACTTCGCTAACATGTTAAAGACGATGTTTTTATCTAACAAAAATATTCTCTAGCCTCCTTGCTATGACCTGTTCAATGTATTTGCATGTATATGTATGCAAATCCAATCTACTTTCAATTTAGTTCAACATTTGACTCAATTCAGCTTATTTTTACCTTTCCTCATTTTCATAGCTTACTCTAGTTAAAAAATAACATTTTTAACTAATTAATAATAATTTCATTGCATGTGAGTTTTATATGTCGTATACATAAGTTAAAAATCATATTTTTAACTAACTAATGAATATTTCATTTCATTTCATGAATATTTTTTATATATCGCATATATAAACCTTCATACAACGCTATCATATAATTTTAACCACATATATATATATATATTCATATATTGTATATGTACATTTTCATACAACGCCTATACATTTTTTCATATAATGTGTATATATATATTCACACAACGCTTATATAGTTTATACGACGCGTATATATTTTCTATATGGCCTACAAACTTTAAAAATCATATTTTTAACGAACTAGTAATTTTTCCTTAGCATGACTATTTTTTATATAGCATACTTACATTAAAAAAATAATCATATTTTAATGATCTAATGATTTTTCTATGACATGTCTATTTTATATGACTCATATATATGTCAAAGATAATATTTTCAATCAACTAGCATTTATTTCTAAGCATGAGTAATTTATATAACTCATATACATGTTAAAAATAATAATTTTAACAAACAATCATTTATTTCTAACATGAACATTTTTGTGATTCTTACATATAATAAAAATGTAATTTTTATTGTTAAAATATTTTATTCCAAACATGAATCTTTTTAATGATTTATACATACAATAAAAATGTAATTATTATTGTTAAACCAATTTATTTCTAACGCCCGATCAATTGGGCCCTATGGTAATAATGATGATTATTTCGGGTAGGCAACAAAGAAAGGAGAAGAACTGGGAACAGCGCTTACAAGTGAAATATATATAAGAAAAGAAAGAAAAAAGCAGTCACTTCGGGTTAGCTTGCTTCCACTGGACCGGGATTAGCTGGTAATAGTCGTAAACTACCATAGCTGCTTCGCTTCCTTCACTCTGTAGACCAAAGTAGGCAAGCACCTTCGGTTGCCTATTGGCATGAGCCAGAGAGGCGGAGTTATTTCACACCAACGTCAGCTGCGCTACCTTCGGTCTAGAAACAACATAGTCCTTATTCGTTTGTTCAATCTGGTTCATCAAGACTTATACTTCTCGTTTCCTTATCCCCCGCCTGTGCTTCGTGTATATTTCTTCCTGTCACTGACTGCATTCGTGTTTTCTAACATGAACATTTTTGTAATTCATACATACAATAAAAATGTAATTTTTATTGTTAAAACATTTTATTTCTAACATGAACATTTTTGCGATTCATACATACAGTAAAAATGTAATTTTTATTGTTAAAACATTTTATTTCTAACATGAACATTTTTGTGATTCATACATACAATAAAAATGTAATTTTTATTGTTACAACATTTTATTTCAAACATAAATCTTTTTAGTAATTCCTACATACAATAAAAATGTAATTTTTATTGTTAAAACATTTTATTTCTAAGATGAACATTTTTGTGATTCATACATACAATAAAAATGTAATTTTTAGTGTTACAACATTTTATTTCTAACATGAACCTTTTTAGTGATTCCTACATACAATAAATATGTAATTTTTATTGTTACAACATTTTATTTCTAACATGAACATTTTTGCAATTCATACATACAATAAAAATGTAATTTTTATTGTTACAACATTTTATTTCTAACATGAACATTTTTTTGATTCATAAATACAATAAAAGTGTAATTTTTATTGTTACAACAATTTATTTCAAACATGAATCTTTTTAGTGATTCCTATATACAATAAAAATGTAATTTTTATTGTTAAAACATTTTATTTCAAGCGTGAACATTTTTGTGATTCATACATACAATAAAAATGTAATTTTTATTATTAAAACATTTTATTTCTAACATGAACATTTTTGTTGCAACCACAATCAATCATTCACATTCACAATCAATCATTCGCAATCACAATCAATCATCCACAATAACATCCAATCAATCCCAATTTTATACAACGCATATATGTATTTTATATAGAATATATATATATATATTATATAGAGTATATATAATATTTTATTTTGAATTCAAAAATCTCACATTGGATTTCACTCCTTCTAATTTTGTAGACAACTCCAAATATGTTCCAGTCTCTTCTAGAATGTAGAAGACATTGTCATGATCACAACGGTTCCTGTTTCATGTGATTTCGATACCGTATGAGAGAGTTACGACTTTCTAAAGGTTAATGACTTTTTAAATTTAGTTGACATGCTATTTAATTAAAAATAAATTCACCTTCTTCCACTTTAAAACCTTGGCTGACGTTTTACACCACCCATTCAAAACTAGGGTTGGGATTTGCACGAGGTTCGAGGCCGTTGACGACGATCGTACGTCACCACATCGAAGAGGGAGGAGGGGCGCGCCTACACCAGGTGGTGGGGTCCAACTCGGTGGCGGATCGGAGGAGAAAAGGTGGATGAGGCGGTGCAACTTCCCAGAGGTGATTCGAGCCCAATTCGCAGCGATAAATCACAAAATTTATATGGACTTGTAGATCTCGAAATTCTCTATAAAATTCTCTGAAGAATCATTGAATTTTATTGTGTGGATTCAAAGTTATTTGGGAAAGATGAAGTAGTTGTGAAATTGTAGAGGAAAAGGGAGAAAATGGCTATGAATTTTTTTTTTTGGAAAGAAACGAATAGGTATAAGAAAAGGGAGTAAGAGAAGGAAAGCAACGAAAGTGATTTATTTCATTTTCCTAGTGTGTCTCTTCACATATAGTAAGTTACAAAGCAATTAAATTAGCTGACTAGGCAGGTGTTAATCTAATCAATGTTTATCTCTTATTCAAAATTCAAAAGAAAAACATACGGAAAGAGAAAATGGGAATGTAATTAATGCATGATTTATTATTTAATGCTAATTGTTAGAAAGTTTATGACTATTCAATTTTCAAAACATATAATATTAACATTTTAGAATTTAAGGAACCTACTTAATGCTCATGAAAAAAAAATATACATACATGGAGTTGATTTGTTTTTGGAGAGAAATAATAAAAGAAAAAAAAAGAAAGGAGAAATAAGGGGATGTAAATTTAAGAAATAAGAATACATGTGTGAAAATAGAATGAAGAGAAATAAATTAATAGAATGAAGGGTAATAAATAAATAGATAAAGGAAAGAAATGAATGCGTAATTAATGGAGAAATAGAGTGGTGACAAAAAAGGTAGTGAATTTGAGGAAGGTAGAAAAAGAAAAGAAACCAAAATAAACTTGCATGAAATGTGAATGAGCAAAGAAATTATGTGTTGATTTATTATTAATTATCATAAAACTCCTATATTAAAGTTTTTAACAAAACAATGATTCAACTACTATTTTCTTTTATTATCAATTGTTTGAAGTTAATTATTTCAAATATACATACAATTTGATACTAATTTCAATTATTATAAATCACCATTTATCTAATTACAAATTATTGTTTATTAGAAACTAATTTGAAATCATTCGTTAATAACATCATAAAATTTATTTAAAAATCATTTTAAATTCAATAATTAATTTTAGTCGTTATTAGTTAAAATAAATCATTTTAAGTATTCAAAATCCATTAAAATAGCTAAAATAAAAATTTTAAATTGGTTCAGAATTTCCGGGTTGTCACAGATAGTGATAGAGACGATGAACAAGCTAATGTTTGCTTCATGGCTAAAGAGACCGAGGTTAGTGATTTTACTTATGAAGAAATGGTTGAAATTAATACGGAAGTTCTAGAATTTAGAAATAATTTTAAAAGAAAATATAAACAAGCAAACGAAGATAAGAAAAAAGAAGATTTGAAAGAGAACTGCTAAAGGATGAAAAAGAGATTTTAGAGGATGAAATTAGAAAACTGTAAGAATCTCTATCTAATACAAATTCTTAGATTTCTTTATTGAGTCAAAAAATTGAAACTCAAAATGAAAAGAATGGCTCACTTATCTCTGAAAATTATGATTTAAAAACTAAGATTAAAATTATTGAACCAGATAATTCTAGTCTTAAGCTAAAGTTATATGATATCTCTAAGAATGTTAACAATTTTAACAAAGGTAGAGAAAATTTGTCTAGAATTTTAGAAAATTCTCAACCTACTTTTAGCAAAAAAGGATTAGGATATGTACATAAATTCAGTGCTAAGAAAAATTTTAAATCTAGAAAACCTGTCATGTCTGGTATAAAGAAACAAGATTTTGTTTCGAAGAAAAAGTTTTCTAAAAATATTAGTATATGGGTTCCGAAAACAAATAATCATTTGACTAGAAATAAGTATTTTTAAAAAAAAACTGTGCATAATAATATCAATTATTTTTTTAAAAGAGACACTTAACCCTCATGGGTATGGTTACCTAAGACCTAACTCTTAGGACCCTAATGGAGGAAGTAGATACCAACATCTTTTATAATTTTTGCAGGTCCCACTCAAAATAAAGGAAAATGGATATTCGACTGTGGTTGCTCAATACGTATGACAGGAGAAAAGGAATCGCTGACAAACATTATCTAATCAAAACGAGGAACCGTCACATCTGGAGATAACTCTAAAAGATATATCATCGGCAAAGGCAATGTGAGCAATTACGGTATATCTAACTTACCTCTTATTTCTGATGTGTTATTAGTTAAAAATTTAAAACGTAATTTACTAAATATTAGTCAACTTTGCGGTAAAGGTTTTAAAATAGCATTTTCCAAAATTAAATGTAGCATTTTTGATTCTAATCAAAAACTTATTTTTGAGGGAAACAGAGATAAAAATATTTATATCTTGAATATGGCAGTTAATAATAATCCAAGTATGTGTCTAGTAGCCAAAGAAAACGACCCTTGGTTATGGCACAAAAGATTCTATCATGTGAATTTTGAAACCATAAACAAGATTTCTAAAATTGATTTAGTAAGGGGTTTACCCAAAATCAAATTTAAACCAGAAAATTTAGTTGATGCATATTGGGAAATTAACAAAATCTTCTTTTAAATCTAAAAGGATGATTTCAAAATTACAACCACTTGAATTATTATATATGGATTTATTTGGACCAACTCAAATAAAATCTATAAATCACAGTAGATATGTTTTTGTAATAGTTGATGATTTTTCAAGATACACATGGACAATATTTTTGAAAAATAAAAGTGATACATTTGAAAACTTTAAAATATTTGTAAAACAAATTCAAAATTTAACCAGTTTGAAAATTAAAAACATAAGAAGTGATCATGGAGGAGAATTTGAAAACGAAAAGTTTGATTTATATTGTAAAAAGAAAGGAATTTTTCATAATCTTCCATTTCCTAGAAATCCACAACAAAATGGAGTCGTGGAAAGGAAAAATCGAACACTACAAAAATGCACTAGAAAGTTGTTGAATGGAAGTTCGTTACCAAAACATTTTAGGGCAGAAGCAATTGCAACGTCTTGTTATGTTTTGAATCAGGTTTCTATTCGACCTCTTACGAAAAATACTCCATATGAACTTTTTACTAGAAGAAAACCAAATATTTCATATATTAAGGTTTTTGGTTCAAAATTCTTTATTTTAAATACATAAGATTAGCTTGGAATATTTGATTCAAAATTCGATGAAGAAATATTTTTAGGATATTCTGAACCAAGCAAAGCTTATCGTATTTATAATAAACGAACTGGTAAAATAGAAGAATCACTTCATGTTTCCTTTGATGAAAATTTTATTCTGAATTCATTTGATTCAGGTATCTTGAAAAGTATATCTTCTCAAGATGATTATATTATAATTTATAGAGAAGATGAAAACATTGTCATAATAACATTATTAACAATATTACATAAAATCAAGATAATACCGAAAATAACAATCAAAATGTTCATACTAATGAAGTTAGATCTCCACCAAGAATATTACGAGATCATCCGACTCAAAATATTATTGGGGAAATAACTTCAAATGTAAGAACAAGAAGCCAGCTTAATCTGGTAAGTAATGTTGCCTTTCTATCTAGTATTGAACCTAAAAACCCAAAAGAAGCTTCAACATATGAAAACTGGATAATTGCTATGCAAGAAGAATTAAATCAGTTTGAACGCAATGAAGTTTGGGAATCAGTTTCAAGACCAAGTGATCAAACTGTTATTGGACAAAATGGGTTTACAAAAATAAAGTAATTGAATTGGGTATTATTACTAGAAACAAAGCAAGGCTTTTCGCACAAGATTATAATACAGACGAAGGTATCGATTATGAAGAAACGTTTGCTCTGGTCACCCGGCTAGAAGCAATTCGAATTTTACTAGCATATGCATGTTATCATAACTTTAAATTATATCAAATGGATGTTAAAAGTGCTTTCTTAAGTGGTTACATAAAAGGAGCATACGTTGAACAACCTTCACTATTCGCTCCTGGTCATGTTTTCAAATTGAAAAATGCGTTATATGGATTAAAACAAGCACCTCGTGCTTGATACGAACATCGTAAAAATTATTTAATTGATTCAGGATTTCAAGTAAGAAAGGTTGATCAAACACTTTTTATAAAATGAGATGATAAATATATTTTAATAGTTCAAATCTATGTCGATGACATTATTTTTGGCTCAACTAATGAGAAATTATGTCAAGATTTTTCTAGAATAATGACTAGCGAATTTGAAATGTCTCATATGGGAGAACTTTCATATATTCTTGGTTTACAAATTTAACAACTTCCGAATGAAATTTATACAAATCAAGAAAAATATTGCAAATAATTTAGTTAAACGATTTGGCATGGAAAGTACAACAACTCGTCTTGAAAAAGATGAAAATGGCAAAAGTGTCGACCAGAAATTATATCGTATTATGGTAGGTTCTCTCTGATATTTAAATGCTAGTAGAATAGATATTATGATGAGTGTGTGTTCATGTGCTCGATTTCAAGCCAATCCGAAGGAATCACATTTACGAGCAGTAAAACGTATATTGCATTATCTTAGCAATACTAAAGATTTTGGACTTTTCTATCTGAAAGATTGTCCCTTTGAATTAGTAACATATAGTGATGTTGATTTCGGAGGATCACGGATGGATCGTAAAAGTACAAATGGTACTTGTCATTTCATTGGCAAATCACTCATATCTTGGTTTAGCAAGAAACAGAATTGCATTTCACTATCAACATGTGAAGCTGAATATATATCAGCAGCATTGGTTTGTGCTCAAGTAATATACATGCAACAAATGCATAAAGATTTCAATATCAACTTGACTAACTTAGCTATTTATTGCGATCAGACAAGTGCAATAAACTTACCTAAAAATCTAGTAAATCATTCTAGAACTAAACATATTGATTTTATACATTATTTCTTATGAGATAATATTGAAAAACATATTATAAATTTATAATTTGTAAATTCAGAAAAAAATCTGATTGCAAATATCTTTTCAAAACCCTTATTAGAAAACACATTTATTAAACTTCGTAGGGAGCTAGGAATTATTTCATTTTTAGAATTGTAGAAATATCTACTTGTTTTCTTCTATTTGGATTCGATTATTGTTACATATTATTTTTAATCAATGACAAAGAGGAGAAGATTACGTAGTATATGCTAACATTTTGTTATAGGAAAGCAACTGGTAAGTAATTTTATATATGCACTAACAAAATGTTGCAGAAAAGCTTTTTATTCAAGGGGAGATAAAAATATGCAAGCATACATTCAGGGGAAGAAAATAAATAATTCTATACAAGTGCAAGAGAATGTCATCAACCAAAAAAAGGGGAGAATGTTGATTCATGAGTTTATGATTCACGACAACATGGAAATGAAGATCAAATTGAAGAGTTAGTATGTGTGTATATATATATATATATGTGTGTGTGTGTGTGTGTGTGTGTGTGTTAGATAATTGTTAAAATCTATCCTGATTTTATATAACACAAGTACATAAAACACACACACACACACATATATATATATATACATATATATGAGTAAATGGCTTTAAACAGCCTTTGACAGGGCTTGTTGCCCTGAACCAGTCGACTGGTTCATTTCCTACCAGTCGACTGGCCAGGAACAAAAAGTCCGTTAATGGCTATTTTTTGCTATTTTTCAAATATATATATGATTTATATTTTTGACCAGTTGACTGGTGGTTTTTATACCAGTCGACTGACCCGACAATAACAGCCATATTTCTGAAGAGTCACTTTCTTTCATGAAAAGTTCTCTTTTAATTTCTAAAGGAAATGGTTGCTTTTTTTCAATAAAACTTTTCATGAACACTGACTACTATTCAACCACTATAAATACATCACAAACTTGTTTATCAAATCAATTCTTACTGATTATATTCTAATTCTTGATCTACATTTCTAAGCCTTCTTGCATTCTAAAAAGCTCTCGAATATTCAAATTACTTATTGAATCTTTGAATTTATTTCAAATCTCTTGATTCAATAAGTAATATACTTCCTTCAATCTTCACATACATATTATATACTTGAGGATAAGACTATAGGTAGGGTGTACTGAATCGTTGGCTATTCGATGTTGTTCAAAAACACAATTAGAAGTCAAACTCTTGTTAAATGTTAAAGTCTTATGTCGGTGCTCAGGTAGGAAATCCTTGTTTGGGCTCAAATTGTTGTGAACCTGTTTCTCCGGGTGAAGAGAGGGTATTGATAGTAGAATTCCAGGAGGAATCTAGGACTGGACGTAGGACAGGAAGTTCAACCAGTATAAAATTCCTGGTGTCACTTTACTTACTGCATTTCTTCATTTGTCTCCATTGCCACATGAATCCATTCATGTATATTCTTGTATGTAGTTGTTTCATACTTATTTCTCTGACCAATCATTTTTCATGTGCACTATTTCACATGTTGTTGAGCATGTTGCCCTATGTGTTGTTGTGCTAGCATGTATATCTTGTTTCTTACTTAGTGTTGCACCATGTCGTGCCGTGTTGACATGCCATACTACTTGGCCAGTCTTACCTGTTGGGTGGTTGTACACTTATGTTCTGAGCTATGTTACTGTAGCGACCCGGAAATTTCGACACTCGAATCTCGACACTGATACCACCCGTGTCCAAAACTCAAGTACCGAAAACCCAGAAAGCTAGGAGAAAGAAGTTAGAGGGTGAGAAAAGAAAGAAAGAAAGTTAGAATAGAAGAATAAGAAGAAGTACACTACACAGAATCTCACATCGCAGCGGAACAAAATATAATATATAAATAAAGTTTATAAAAAGCTTTGAGATAAAAACTTACAATCATCAGAGTACATCAATACACTGGGATAGTTATAATAATCTGTCCTCATATACATCACACAGCGGAATAATACTAGGTAATATCATACGTTTGAACATCTTCAGCTCGTCTTTGGACTTCACCGCATCCGATAACCTGAACCTGTACACCCGGTCTAACCCGAGCATTTACAAAACACCGGGTCAGTCTGGTGAACCAGAGTGAGTAAAACTCGCACAGTATTAAGGGTATCACACAACTTGATTTTAAAGTTAAAATCCTTTCGAAAGAAATGGATAATCGTAAGACCAAATCCACACATAAATACGGACGGTTTTTACCTTATGATAATCAAAAACAGTTTTGAAATCAATATCTTTTCTTATATTATAATAGTGTCTAAATACAAGTAAATATCAATCTAGTGGAACGCTTGCATCTCACGCTCCACATATATAGTATACAATCAAAACCGCGGGCGCTTATTGGAGTTTGGATTCCGACTATGACAAGGTATGGGACCACCTGCCGATAGTGTATCTCTAGAGGTGAATACACTGGGTTCAACAAGAACGTCTTGCAACCCGGCCCACACATGACCGACCACTCATTTCGCTTGAGTGTATCGAATGTATATCACCAACGGTTGGGCTCAAACCACCGTTTCCCGAAAGGGACAGTATCAAAACAAATTAAAGAATGAAATGGATTTTTCTCTAGATAGGTGATTATACACCCTAATGAGAGCGACCCACATAGCCATGCTGCCTGCCCGATTTTTGTCATTTCCCGGTTGTTGAGGCTTGAGGTTAAATCGACTTTTGAACATCTGGCTATCATTCACATCATCCATACACATCATCCAGGAACAGGATGAACCGAAGGCACCCTCCTACCACATCCTAGGAATCACCCTATAGATCAGTAGCGAGTAGTCCTTGCAATCCGTAGATTTCAATCCTGACAGAATCATTGTCAAAATATCTCTAGGGATCAGCCAGAGAAATCCAACAATAGTCCTTCCATTCATGAAGATTTACGGTCTTCAATAGCTCCATCTCGATCACCATCTTTCACGTTTTCGTATTTATTGGTCGGAATGGTTTTCGAATATAAATTCGATCCCGGTCTTTCCGTACCAACAACGTTGGGTAAGATTTTGATAGTTGGTTGTTTAACTATCAAAATAAACAATAAAACAAATCAATGGGTCTATTACACCGCATCATTTGGCCAAAATAATATATCAGTTTTAATACATTAATATCCTCAAATCATTTTATTAATATACTTGGAAAAAATATCTTAAAACCATATCAAATTTTCCAGTTAACTTCCATTTCAAAACATTTGCTATAACGTCACTTATTATCTATATTTGCATAATCGATTTGACTTATCCTTTAAACAATCGTTACGATATTCCTTTGTTTCGTTATTTGAACAACATAATCGTCACTTTCCTCTTTAGAATAAACTTATTCTAATCTCATCC
This sequence comes from Allium sativum, assembly GCA_030737875.1. Lineage (NCBI taxonomy): Eukaryota > Viridiplantae > Streptophyta > Magnoliopsida > Asparagales > Amaryllidaceae > Allium > Allium sativum. The sequence goes on from CM060911.1 coordinate 283,763,193, forward strand.
CTTTATTTTGAATCTATCTTTATGTTTTCACAAATCCCCTTGTCTTTATTTTTGAAATATCCTTTCATATCCTTAAGCCGTTTTATTTCCCTTTATTTTGGAATTTCATTATATATGTTTTTCAAATTCTTCAAAGTGCGTTACACTATTAAGTTCCAAAATAAATCACTTTTAACATCTTCACCATTACAACTAATATCATCCTTCGATAATCCTGAAGTCGTTCAAGTTGGGGTATTTTAATTACCTCTCAGACCTTGATCAACAACGCTCTTATCTCAGTATAGATATCATTTGTAATACCAAAACCGATATTCATTTCCCATATCACACAAATCCCATCTTTATTCTATTTTGATGAAACATCGTCTTTTATTTAAAATCATGGATCTATGTTTCATCTTTATAACTCCACTCGTTTAACTATTCAAATTCAAACTTGGGTTTCTGTTTGATTTCCATTTCAATTACTACAGTTGACTTAGCCAACTCTTACGCATGATTAACTCGGTAATCAGACCTTAGTTCATCTTTCCATTTGAATTAATCTCATTTGATTATTATAGTAATCAAATCAATATAATCTCATTTAAATTTGTTTTTTTAAAACAATTAACCTCGGTTATTAACATCACGTTAACATCCGCTCACTTGCTTATCCGTCTTGTAAATATAAGAATCACCTTTATAAGATCATTTAAAAATTTGATATGAGGCACGTGCTTCGCACACGGATATATTTCGATACCAAAAAGGGTGCTTGGTGGTTAAAATAATCAGTGTATATATGGTTGGTTTGTTTTCTTTTTATAATCCCAATTAAAATAATATATTTAAAAATCTATATTCGGTTATAAAATAAATTTCATAACTTCATTTATATCGACTCGTCTGATGGCAAATCAAATATTTATAAACAATTTATATTTTGGCCATCTGCTGTAAATTCCTCAACCAATATTCCTCATTGGTTAATAACACAACAACGTCGAATTCATATTCAACAATCAATGATCAAACCAATAATCCAACCATATTAGTTAAACTGTTCATTTAACGATCATATGCAAATAAGTGAGCAATAACTGATAGTAGTCAACCAACGATGATAATTCAACATCCAATTTAATTTAAATACATTTATATTTTTATAAACGTAACCAATAAGGTAAGTTACCTTGTTTGGAAATCATCGTTAAAAATAACGATGTCGTTTCACTTAAATTAAACAACGTTTAATTTAAATAATCGGTATAGCAATATTTAACAACCATCCAAACAATCATCAAATCAACCAATATTCAGCAACCATAGCAAATAAATATTAAACCTGACGTATAATAAATATAAGTAGGGAACTGAGTGAGTTTAACTCACCTTGATTTAAATCATCTATTAAACGGTTCATTCCAGTTAATTCCAATCGCGTCCAGTTCCGCTCCAGATTTGCAGTGCTCATTGAAACGATTTTAACGTCACTCGATTTGGTCGGATTCTGTTAACATATAAACGATTCAATATAAATTAACGGTTTATTTTAAAACTTGTAAGTTCTAGAACTAATTACTAAGAAAATTCTCAAACCAATCAAATTTTATTACCGCAATTTGTAATGCTCACACTTCCTCCTTCTCCTTCTACAAGATTCCGACGTTCACCGCAACTCACGCTCCCACTACCATCTTCATCATACCGTGATATCTTCCCACACCTGCATGGCTTTGAACATATTTTTCCAATTATTTCCTTCCTTTTTGTATTCTTTTCTTGTCCCACACTTTTCTCCAAATATTCCAATAGCTCACGCCACCTGCTGTATACAATCCTTCCCACCACGTCCTATCCTTCTTCCCATACTTTCATTTCTCCTGCCCCCTTTCTTTGTACAACCACATCTCCCCAATATTGTAACGGTACTTCTCTCTTTTCTTTATTTTTTTTGAAAACCTGCTCACCCTTTTCTCGGAAATGGAACTCCTCCTCCACGCACACAACTGACCGTATGCAAACTGTAACGACCCGCGTTTTTGACCGTTTAAAAATCGACAATAAACCACACATGTCGACCCAAACAAATCGCAAATGCAGGTAGTTATTGGGAAAAAGAAGAAAAAGAAAGAGAGAAGAGAAAAACCAATCACAGAATCTCACAGCGGAAGGACAACATATAATAAAAAAATAGCAGTTAAAAAGAAGTTGAAATGTATACTTTGGTTACAACATTCAATGATTATCAGAGTTACATATACATACGGATGTACATAATAAGCAGCGGAAATAAATGCAGCGGAAATACTTGTACTTGATATATATATACCAAATCCTCGTCTTCATCCTCCAAGCTATTACCATCTTCGCTAACTGCAACTTCTGCAGACCCGAGCGTATTGCATAAAAAAAAGAAAACACAACAAACACTTGGATCAGCACTAAATCATTCTCATATTAGTCAAATTAAAATACGAAATAACTTTAGTGTCATGGGTGCAGTAACTCAAGAGATGTTACGGGATTTTTCCATCTCTCGAGGATCCGTTAAACTAATATCTATATAATAATACGATATTATTATAATGTCTATTCAGTAAAGTATAAATACTGAAAATAGCGTAAGCGGGATTACATTTTTACCCTTACACCGTTTATAATACCGTAGTCTATACAGTACCGTAAACCCACCGTAAACGATGGCATCAGAGGGCACTCCATAGGTACGATACAAATCAAAATCGTATGGGGCTAGATAAGGATAATATGACAAGGCACTCAAGGCAACGCCCAGGGTAGGATTCTACCAATTGCACTCCCGGACCGGTGGTAACGCATAGCAGCCACTACCGCCCACCTCGGAACACACTCCCAAATCATAAATGGGCCCAAATCATCATCATCATAGTCATAGAAATAGTATCGAAGAAGTGTGTCCGATCAAAGGTGCTACCTCAGTTAGTCACGGTATAGCTCCTGTTTTAGTCATTTCAATTCTGACCCGAAGGTCAAGGCTATTTCGTCATCGTTCATCTTCTTCGATTCAATAATCACCTCCAGGTCATCATACTCATTTTGGATACGTCATAACGTTCATAGTTGTCAAAGTGGTATCGACACCGACAGAGAGTATGCCTTATGTCGACTCCGGTCTCTTTAACAACCAACGCTTACATTTTTCACATCGGTTGGTTCTTTTACATTTCACAGGTTCGCTTTCATCTCAAAATATCATATTTTGTTTCGAACCCATTTTATATTCAAAAGAATAAAAATTTCATATCAACATATCACAATCATACCCAAAACCGATTTTATTCTAAACTAGAATATATTTCATATCCTTATATTATAATCATATAATATTTCATAATCGACTTATATTCAAACATAATATATTTTACCTCAAAGGTTATACTTATATCTCAAATCGATTTGAATTCTAAATCCGTTCATATTCAAAAGAGTATAAATCTCCATAACCCTCATTCATATCATTTATGAAATCCATTATATTCGAATAAAAATATCAATTTCATTTCCATATAAAATTGGTTAACGTCGATTCCATATTTGAATACTTTATTTCGACTCCCTCTCGAACTGGGGTTTAAATCCAGCATTTCCCATTCGGAAGAAAATTTACGATCATTGACAAAATTTGAAAACAGATGCTCTTAAAAAAAATCCTTATATAAAGTATATGTATAGAAATAATGGTTAAAACAAAATAAGATAATTTAAATCATTATGAATATATATATAATAAAAATTTCTAATTAGTTTTTAAATAATATAATATAAGATAAAAAAATTAAGCTAGAATAAATAGTCTATAAGTAAAAGTTAAATGATAGATTTTAAGGAAAGAATAACTTATTTGAGCCCAAACATTTTAAATACATATATATAATAAATTCTTAAATCAAAATTTCTTATTTCTTCCGAACTTCAAATACTTGAACCCACACTCCAGTCTCAATGGAGTTATAAAATTCAATATCTTGTTTCAAACGCCATTCAACCCAAATCTTCGATTTAGGGAAATTCAACCCATATTCCTCGATCCTCTCTTCTTTTCAAATTTAAATTCAAATAAAATATTTCATTCAAATCCAACCTAAATTTGAAAGTTTCAGATTTTATCCAAACCTCATTTTAAGAATTCCACTTCCTTTGGAAACAATTTCTTAGCCACTCAAATAACACTTGCGATCCAGGTCCTTTACAGGAACAGGTTTATCGAGTATCGGTTCATTTCTTTAACTGAAATTTCTGTCAAATAAAATCCCCAAATATTTGAAAATCATTTAACCAACCGATGTCTGTATAGAATATCCTATCCAATGGCCAAGTGATTAAATTTTAATTTCTCGATATTTCAGGGATGGATCTATCATTTCAATCCAAATCAGGGTCACAGAGGTTTATCATTTCACTCTGTGTTCTTAATTTATTTTATCGATAAATCCCGGGTTCATTAGATGCCCGTAACATCAAGGGTAAATGAGATTTATCGTCACAATCAACATGCATTACAATATACTGAAATCAGTAATAAATTTCAACCAACATCCATCACAACAATTTCATTCAACTGATCAGCATTAAACTGTTTCATGATTTTTCAAGGGTTCAAATTTTAAATTAGAAATTTAAATTAAAATAATAACTTATCGTTACCTAAAATGCATGTTAACACACTTGCATGTCAAATTGAAACAACACATCAACAATCCAACACAACCATGCAACCAAACTTATTTCATAATTTAATTCAATAAATATGGGGATAATTTAGTATTTTGTGAGCGAAGAATCACTCACCTTTGAGTCTCTAATGGATTGGACATCCAAAAGAAGCCCAAAATTTGACAGTCTCCAAACATAGCCAAACCAGCACCAAAACGTCTGCAATTTCGCCACGATCCTTACGCAACAAGCCGCGCGTCAAACCGAGGTCGTATGAAGAAGTTATGCTGTTTTACCGTTCGAATTTTAAAATATATAAAAATTAAGTAAATACACCTCACCACTCCGAGCTTGCCACGTCAGCAGCCCCAAATCCCTCTTCCCGCTTCATCTTCTTCCAGCTACAGTAGACCAACGAAAGAGAACCGACAAAACCCGAAACTTTGACCAATGATTGCTACCGCCTCCAATCGAATCAAGGCCAGCGACCACCCTCATCTCGAAGCTCTTCCCAAGGCGCGTCTTCCAGGACCGGACCCACCACCTCCGGTGGTCACCTTCGCCGCTGGCGAACCCATGAACAAAGCGGGTTTCGAACCCTAAAACGTGAATTCCCGATGATCTACTCCACAATAAAATGCATGCACACCACCGCTGAACTCGTACGCTCCTCCTCTTCAAAACCCATATCCCCGATTTCTCGATTGAAGCTCAGACCAGAAACCCCCAAAATTGATTTCATGGGTTCGATTTTCAGAACCTTTGACCGCTGATTCCGGCCAAACGAAGCACTGCATGTCAGAAAAATTGGTACCAGTAGCTTCGTATCGTCGAGAGCTTCGAATTGATATATAATTTGCTAGGGTTTGGCGAAATTTGAATTTAAAGCTTGAATTTTTATTTTCAGCTAGGTTTAGAAATTTATTTCAGCCATTAGAGATAAGGAGGATGGAGAAAAATTATACGCATTGTGAAATGAGCTGATAAGTGAAGGTAGGGGTTTTTATTTATATAATTATAGGACCCAAACATGAGAAATACCTAATTATCCATTTACAACGATCTCGTTCACATTTTCTCTCGTATGGTCAAACGGTGAGTCGGATTGTAACGCAAATTGAAATCCTATAATAATTCACCGTTCCGGTTCTGATGGCGCCAGTTTCGTCGAATTCCGAGATAGTCGCCAAAACAGTGAAATTCCACAGTTAATTAAATAAATAAAATATTCAATTATTCAATTAACTGTTTTAATTCAAATTTAAATATTTATAAATTCAAATTTAAACTAAATTATAACTTAAATAAATTCTATAAATTTATTTCATAAATTTTAAGTTCCACATTTGATTATTTTCAAATTTAAAATTTGAATTTCAAATTAAATTTAAACAACTTAAATTCCATTGTTTAACAATTCAAATTTGAATCCCTTTTTAACTTAAATATTTCAAAATTCCATTTAAATCAAATTACAACTTAAATAAAGTTTATGAATCGATTTCACAAATTCTAAGATTAACTCATTTATTTATTTTAAATCTAAATTTAAAATATACAGAAAATATTGGGATGTTACATTCTCCCCCACTTAAAAGCTTTTCGTCCTCGAAAAGGGAACGAGATAAGGTATAAAATAAATCATACTTTCAAATTCCATACCTATAAAATAACATTTATAAGATAAGTATATAGTTGTAAAACCCCATAAATTTTCTAACTCCCGAAATCACGGGAAATTTCGGCAGCATCTCCCCTGTACGGAGGGCCCCGGGAAAAATCCCGATACATATATCAATCCAAAATATACATCTCATCAACGATGAGGCATCCCTGAACCAGGGGAAAACAAAAAAAAACCACCAAGCTTTATACAACCGCAAATACGTACCTCTTTAAGCGTTTATTTTGCGGTTTTTATTTACCTTTGCATTTAGCATTCAGCGTTTAGCGCAAGCGAGCTCCGAAGCGTAGTGCGATTTCTTTGCACCTGCTACATACTCACATATACATAAGAATCAAACATATATACAATATATAGCAATTGTATACAACTTACGCAACATATATCGACCATTTCAATTCCAAAACCAAGATATTCATAACAGGCCAGCGAACAAATTGGAGTTTTACACCCCTTAGATGATGGAATTTGACTAGAACCCACTGGGTAAAAGTTGTAGCATTTCTCTTAAGCTTTCCGAATTGTCCGGATTCATCGAATTCCGACAATTCGTTCAAAAGTTATGACTGTTTTAATAAAACCGAATGCTTCAGCCCGTACCCTGAAAAATGCAGGTCTGAAATGTTCTATCCACTTTTAGCCCCCTAAACATCAGAATTTGACTAGGCATATTAAGAGAAAGTTTTAGTTTACATTCTGGCCTTTTCGAATTGTACTCGCACGTCAAAATTCGACGCTCGGTTAGGAAGTTATGGTCAAAACAATATGCATATATGCTTCGGTAAACCGAAGGTGGTGGCTCCGCCCTAGCAAGGTGCGGTTTCCGACGCTGGTTCCAGTGGAGGTGGTCTCGAGGTCTATCGAGGTCGGGGCTCACGGATTTTTACGGTCAAAGTTACGATGAATGGGTTCCTTACGTTGGTCATTGTAGCGACGGGGGAAGGGAACAAGAGCAGGATACGGTGCTGAGGTGGCAGCTAGTGATTAGGTAGAGAATATTTTAATTATTTATATATATTTAAAATTCAGAGAGTAAAACGCTGATAACTCTTTCGTTTTGACTCGGATTTGGACGAGGTTTCAATGACCAACCGTAAACGATGGCATATGAAAGAGTTATATATACATTTTGAATTTAAAGTGGATTTAGAGAAAGTGTTATTCGATTAGGTGAATATGACAACTAAAACATGAATATTAAATGAGTAAAAATTTAACTTATAAATGAGTTAATATGAGATGGGAAACGATTGGAATATTTGAAATAGAATGAGTGTTTCGGAAATTTATTCTATCGCTTCCCTTGTCACTGGGTTTTGCTCGACCCATTGTCATCTTGCGAATATCACCCCAAATTGTCGTGCTTGAAATTTTAACTATCCAACTTTATTTCTGAATTCTTCCTTTGCCCTGCTCTGATACCACTTTGTAACGACCCATCTTTTTGGCCATTTAAAAATCGACAATAAACCACACATGTCGACCCAAACAAATCGCAAATGCAGGTAGTTATTGGGAAAAAGAAGAAAAAGAAAGAGAGAAGAGAAAAACCAATCACAGAATCTCACAGCGGAAGGACAACATATAATAAACAAATAGCAGTTAAATAGAAGTTGAAATGTATACTTTGGTTACAACAATCAATGATTATCAGAGTTACATATACATACGGATGTACATAATAAGCAGCGGAAATAAATGCAGCGGAAATACTTATACTTGATATATATATACCAAATCCTCGTCTTCATCCTCCAAGCTATTGCCATCTTCGCTAACTGCAACTTCTGCTGACCCGAGCGTATTGCATAAAAAAAAGAAAACACAACAAACACTTGGATCAGCACTAAATCATTCTCATATTAGTCAAATTAAAATACGAAATAACTTTAGTGTCATGGGTGCAGTAACTCAAGAGATGTTACGGGATTTTTCCATCTCTCGAGGATCCGTTAAACTAATATCTATATAATAATACGCTATTATTATAATGTCTATTCAGTAAAGTATAAATAGTGAAAATAGCGTAAGCGGGATTACATTTTTACCCTTACACCGTTTATAATACCGTAGTCTATACAGTACCGTAAACCCACCGTAAACGATGGCATCAGAGGGCACTCCATAGGTACGATACAAATCAAAATCGTATGGGGATCGATAAGGATAATATGACAAGGCACTCAAGGCAATGCCCAGGGTAGGATTCTACCAATTGCACTCATGTACCGGTGGTAACGCATAGCAGCCACTACCGCCCACCTCGGAACACACTCCCAAATCATAAATGGGCCCAAATCATCATCATCATAGTCATAGAAATAGTATCGAAGAAGTGTGTCCGATCAAAGGTGCTACCTCAGTTAGTCACGGTATAGCTCCTGTTTTAGTTATTTCAATTCTAACCCGAAGGTCAAGGCTATTTCGTCATCGTTCATCTTCTTCGATTCAATAATCACCTCCAGGTCATCATACTCATTTTGGATACGTCATAACGTTCATAGTTGTCAAAGTGGTATCGACACCGACAGAGAGTATGCCTTATGTCGACTCCGGTCTCTTTAACAACCAACGCTTACATTTTTCACATCGGTTGGTTCTTTACATTTCACAGGTTCGCTTTCATCTCAAAATATCATATTTTGTTTCGAACCCATTTTATATTTAAAAGAATAAAAACTTCATATCAACATATCACAATCATACCTAAAACCGATTTTATTCTAAACTAGAATATATTTCATATCCTTATATTATAATCATATAATATTTCATAATCGACTTATATTCAAACATAATATATTTTACCTCAAAGGTTATACGAATCTCAAATCGATTTGAATTCTAAATCCATTCATATTCAAAAGAGTATAAATCTCCATAACCCTCATTCATATCATTTATGAAATCCATTATATTCAAATAAAAATATCAATTTCATTTCCATATAAAATTTGTTAATGTCGATTCCATATTTGAATACTTTATTTCGACTCCCTCTCGAACTGGGGTTTAAATCCAGCATTTTCCATTCGGAAGAAAATTTACGATCATTGACAAAATTTGAAAACAGATGCTCTTAAAAAAAATCTTTATATAAAGTATATGTATAGAAATAATGGTTAAAACAAAATAAGATAATTTAAATCATTATGAATATATATATATATAATAAAAATTTCTAATTAGTTTTTAAATAATATAATATAAGAAAAAAAATTAAGCTAGAATAAATAGTCTATAAGTAAAAGTTAAATGATAGATTTTAAGGAAAGAATAACTTATTTGAGCCCAAACATTTTAAATACATATATATAATAAATTATTAAATCAAAATTTCTTCTTTCTTCCGAACTTCAAATACTTGAACCCACACTCCAGTCTCAATGGAGTTATAAAATTCAATATCTTGTTTCAAACGCCATTCAACCCAAATCTTCGATTTAGGGAAATTCAACCCATATTCCTCGATCCTCTCTTCTTTTCAAATTTAAATTCAAATAAAATATTTCATTCAAATCCAACCTAAATTTGAAAGTTTCAGATTTTATCCAAACCTCATTTTAAGAATTCCACTTCCTTTGGAAACAATTTCTTAGCCACTCAAATAACACTTGCGATCCAGGTCCTTTACAGGAACAGGTTTATCGAGTATCGGTTCATTTCTTTAACTGAAATTTCTGTCAAATAAAATCCCCAAATATTTGAAAATCATTTAACCAACCGATGTCTGTATAGAATATCCTGTCCAATGGCCAAGTGATTAAATTTTAATTTCTCGATATTTCAGGGATGGATCTATCATTTCAATCCAAATCAGGGTCACAGAGGTTTATCATTTCACTCTGTGTTCTTAATTTATTTTATCGATAAATCCCGGGTTCATTAGATGCCCGTAACATCAAGGGTAAATGAGATTTATCGTCACAATCAACATGCATTACAATATACTGAAATAAGGAGCATTAAAATGTCACTATAAATTCAGTAATAAATTTCAACCAACATCCATCACAACAATTTCATTCGACTGATCAGCATTAAACTGTTTCATGATTTTTCAAGGGTTCGAATTTTAAATTAGAAATTTAAATTAAAATAATAACTAATCATTACCTAAATTGCATGTTAACACACTTGCATGTCAAATTGAAACAACACATCAACAATCCAACACAACCATGCAACCAAACTTATTTCATAATTTAATTCAATAAATATGGGGATAATTCAGTATTTCGTGAGCGAAGAATCACTCACCTTTGAGTCTCTAATGGATTGGACGTCCAAAAGAAGCCCAAAATTTGACAGTCTCCAAACATAGCCAAACCAGCAACAAAACGTCCGCAATTTCGCTACGATCCTAACGCAACAAACCGCGCGTCAAACCGAGGTCGTATGAAGAAGTTATGCTGTTTTACCGTTCGAATTTTAAAATATATAAAAATTAAGTAAATACACCTCACCACTCCGAGCTTGCCACGTCAGCAGCCCCAAATCCCTCTTCCCGCTTCATCTTCTTCCAACTACAGTAGACCAACGAAAGAGAACCCACAAAACCCGAAACTTTGACCAATGATTGCTACCGCCTCCAATCGAATCAAGGCCAGCGACCATCCTCATCTCGAAGCTCTTCCCGAGGCGCGTCTTCCAGGACCGGACCCACCACCTCCGGTGGTCACCTTCGCCGCTGGCGAACCCATGAACAAAGCGTGTTTCGAACCCTAAAACGTGAATTCCCGATGATCTACTCCACAATAAAATGCATGCACACCACCGCTGAACTCGTACGCTTCTCCTCTTCAAAACCCATATCCCCGATTTCTCGATTGAAGCTCAGACCAGAAACCCCCAAAATTGATTTCATGGGTTCGATTTTCAGAACCTTTGACCGCTGATTCCGGCCAAACGAAGCACTGCATGTCAGAAAAATTGGTACCAGTAGCTTCGTATCGTCGAGAGCTTCGAATTGATATATAATTTGCTAGGGTTTGGCGAAATTTGAATTTAAAGCTTGAATTTTTATTTTCAGCTTGGTTTAGAAATTTATTTCAGCCATTAGAGATAAGGAGGATGGAGAAAAATTATATGCATTGTGAAATGAGCAGATAAGTGAAGGTAGGGGTTTTTATTTATATAATTATAGGACCCAAACATGAGAAATACCTAATTATCCATTTATAACGATCTCGTTCACATTTTCTCTCGTACGGTCAAACGGTGAGTCGGATTGTAACGCAAATTGAAATCCTATAATAATTCACCGTTCCGGTTCTGATGGCGCAAGTTTCGTCAAATTCCGAGATAGTCGCCAAAACAGTGAAATTCCACAGTTAATTAAATAAATAAAATATTCAATTATTCAATTAACTGTTTTAATTCAAATTTAAATATTTATAAATTCAAATTTAAACTAAATTATAACTTAAATATATTCTATAAATTTATTTCATAAATTTTAAGATCCACATTTGATTATTTTCAAATTTAAAATTTGAATTTCAAATTAAATTTAAACAACTTAAATTCCATTGTTTAATAATTCAAATTTGAATCCCTTTTTAACTTAAATATTTCAAAATTCCATTTAAATCAAATTGCAACGTAAATAAAGTTTATGAATCGATTTCACAAATTCTAAGATTAACTCATTTATTTATTTTAAATCTAAATTTAAAATATACAGAAAATATTGGGATGTTACATTCTCCTCCACTTAAAAGCTTTTCGTCCTCGAAAAGGGAACGAGATAAGGTATAAAATATATCATACTTTCAAATTCCATACTTATAAAATAACATTTATAAGATAAGTATATAGTTGTAAAACCCCATAAATTTTCTAACTCCCGAAATCACGGAAAATTTCGGCAGCATCTCCCCTGTACGGAGGGCCCGGGAAAAATCCCGATACATATATCAATCCAAAATATACATCTCATCAATGATGAGGCATCCCTGAACCAGGGGAAAACAAAAACAAACCACCAAGCTTTATACAACCCCAAATACGTACCTCTTTAAGCATTTATTTTCCGGTTTTTATTTACCTTTGCATTTAGCATTTAGCGTTTAGCGCAAGCGAGCTTCGAAGCGTAGTGCGATTTCTTTGCACCTGCTACATACTCACATATACATAAGAATCAAACATATATACAATATATAGCAATTGTATACAACTTACACAACATATATCGACCATTTCAATTCCAAAACCAAGATATTCATAACAGGCCAGCGAACAAATTGTAGTTTTACACCCCTTAGATGATGGAATTTGACTAGAACCCATTAGGTAAAAGTTGTAGCATTTCTTTTAAGCTTTCCGAATTGTCCGGATTCATCGAATTCCGAATATTCGTTCAAAAGTTATGACTGTTTTAATAAAACCGAACGCTTCAGCCCGTACCCTGAAAAATGCAGGTCTGAAATGTTCTATCCACTTTTAGCCCCCTAAACTTCAGAATTTGACTAGGCATATTAAGAGAAAGTTTTAGTTTACATTCTGGCCTTTTCGAATTGTACTCGCACATCAAAATCCGACGCTCGGTTAGGAAGTTATGGTCAAAACAATATGCATATATGCTTCGGTAAACCGAAGGTGGTGGCTCCGCCCTAGCAAGGTGCGGCTTCCGACGCTGGTTCCAGTGGAGGTGGTCTCGAGGTCTATCGAGGTCGGAGCTCACGGATTTTTGCGGTCAAAGTTGCGTTGAATGGGTTCCTTACGTTGGTCATTGTAGCGACGGGGGAAGGGAACAAGAGCATGATACGGTGCTGAGGTGGCAGCTAGTGATTAGGTAGAGAATATTTTAATTATTTATATATATTTAAAATTCAGAGAGTAAAACGCTGATAACTCTTTCGTTTTGACTCGGATTTGGACGAGGTTTCAATGACCAACCGTAAACGATGGCATATGAAAGAGTTATATATACATTTTGAATTTAAAGTGGATTTAGAGAAAGTGTTATTCGATTAGGTGAATATGACAACTAAAACATGAATATTAAATGAGTATAAATTTAACTTATAAATGAGTTAATATGAGATGGGAAACAATTGGAATATTTGAAATAGAATGAGTGTTTCGGAAATATAATTCTATCGCTTCCCTTGTCACTGGGTTTTGCTCGACCCATTGTCATCTTGCGAATATCACCCCAAATTGTCGTGCTTGAAATTTTAACTATCCAACTTTATTTCTGAATTCTTCCTTTGCCCTGCTCTGATACCACTTTGTAACGACCCATCTTTTTGGCCGTTTAAAAATCGACAATAAACCACACATGTCAACCCAAACAAATCGCAAATGCAGGTAGTTATTGGGAAAAAGAAGAAAAAGAAAGAGAGAAGAGAAAAACCAATCACAGAATCTCACAGCGGAAGGACAACATATAATAAACAAATAGCAGTTAAAAAGAAGTTGAAATGTATACTTTGGTTACAACATTCAATGATTATCAGAGTTACATATACATACGGATGTACATAATAAGCAGCGGAAATAAATGCAGCGGAAATACTTATACTTGATATATATATATACCAAATCCTCGTCTTCATCCTCCAAGCTATTGCCATCTTCGTTAACTGCAACTTGAACGGACCCGAGCGTATTGCATAAAAAAAAGAAAACACAACAAACACTTGGATCAGCACTAAATCATTCTCATATTAGTCAAATTAAAATACGAAATAACTTTAGTGTCATGGGTGCAGTAACTCAAGAGATGTTACGGGATTTTTCCATCTCCCGAGGATTCGTTAAACTAATATCTATATAATAATACGCTATTATTATAATGTCTATTCAGTAAAGTATAAATACTGAAAATAGCGTAAGCGGGATTACATTTTTACCCTTACACCTTTTATAATACCGTAGTCTATACAGTACCGTAAACGATGGCATCAGAGGGCACTCCATAGGTACGATACAAATCAAAATCGTATGGGGCTCGATAAGGATAATATGACAAGGCACTCAAGGCAACGCCCAGGGTAGGATTCTACCAATTGCACTCCCGGACCGGTGGTAACGCATAGCAGCCACTACCGCCCACCTCGGAACACACTCCCAAATCATAAATGGGCCCAAATCATCATCATCATAGTCATAGAAATAGTATCGAAGAAGTGTGTCCGATCAAAGGTGCTACCTCAGTTAGTCACGGTATAGCTCCTGTTTTAGTCATTTCAATTCTGACCCGAAGGTCAAGGCTATTTCGTCATCGTTCATCTTCTTCGATTCAATAATCACCTCCAGGTCATCATACTCATTTTGGATACGTCATAACGTTCATAGTTGTCAAAGTGGTATCGACACCGACAAAGAGTATGCCTTATGTCGACTCCGGTCTTTTTAACAACCAACGCTTACATTTTTCACATCGGTTGGTTCTTTACATTTCACAGGTTCGCTTTCATCTCAAAATATCATATTTTGTTTCGAACCCATTTTATATTCAAAAGAATAAAAATTTCATATCAACATATCACAATCATACCCAAAACCGATTTTATTCTAAACTAGAATATATTTCATATCCTTATATTATAATCATATAATATTTCATAATCGACATATATTCAAACAGAATATATTTTACCTCAAAGGTTATACTTATCTCAAATCGATTTGAATTCTAAATCTGTTCATATTCAAAAGAGTATAAATCTCCATAACCCTCATTCATATCATTAATGAAATCCATTATATTCAAATAAAAATATCAATTTCATTTCCATATAAAATTGGTTAACGTCGATTCCATATTTGAATACTTTATTTCGACTCCCTCTCGAACTGGGGTTTAAATCCAGCATTTTCCATTCGGAAGAAAATTTACGATCATTGACAAAATTTGAAAACAGATGCTCTTAAAAAAAATCTTTATATAAAGTATATGTATAGAAATAATGGTTAAAACAAAATAAGATAATTTAAATCATTATGAATATATATATAATAAAAATTGCTAATTAGTTTTTAAATAATATAATATAAGAAAAAAATTAAGCTAGAATAAATAGTCTATAAGTAAAAGTTAAATGATAGATTTTAAGGAAAGAATAACTTATTTGAGCCCAAACATTTTAAATACATATATATAATAAATTCTTAAATCAAAATTTCTTCTTTCTTCCGAACTTCAAATACTTGAACCCAAACTCCAGTCTCAATGGAGTTATAAAATTCAATATCTTGTTTCAAACGCCATTCAACCCAAATCTTCGATTTAGGGAAATTCAACCCATATTCCTCGATCCTCTCTTCTTTTCAAATTTAAATTCAAATAAAATATTTCATTCAAATCCAACCTAAATTTGAAAGTTTCAGATTTTATCCAAACCTCATTTTAAGAATTCCACTTCCTTTGGAAACAATTTCTTAGCCACTCAAATAACACTTGCGATCCAGGTCCTTTACAGGAACAGGTTTATCGAGTATCGGTTCATTTCTTTAACTGAAATTTCTGTCAAATAAAATCCCCAAATATTTGAAAATCATTTAACCAACCGATGTCTGTATAGAATATCCTATCCAATGGCCAAGTGATTAAATTTTAATTTCTCGATATTTCAGGGATGGATCTATCATTTCAATCCAAATCAGGGTCACAGAGGTTTATCATTTCACTCTGTGTTCTTAATTTATTTTATCGATAAATCCCGGGTTCATTAGATGCCCGTAACATCAAGGGTAAATGAGATTTATCGTCACAATCAACATGCATTACAATATACTGAAATAAGGAGCATTAAAATGTCACTATAAATTCAGTAATAAATTTCAACCAACATCCATCACAACAATTTCATTCGACTGATCAGCATTAAACTGTTTCATGATTTTTCAAGGGTTCGAATTTTAAATTAGAAATTTAAATTAAAATAATAACTAATCATTACCTAAATTGCATGTTAACACACTTGCATGTCAAATTGAAACAACACATCAACAATCCAACACAACCATGCAACCAAACTTATTTCATAATTTAATTCAATAAATATGGGGATAATTCAGTATTTCGTGAGCGAAGAATCACTCACCTTTGAGTCTCTAATGGATTGGACGTCCAAAAGAAGCCCAAAATTTGACAGTCTCCAAACATAGCCAAACCAGCAACAAAACGTCCGCAATTTCGCTACGATCCTAACGCAACAAACCGCGCGTCAAACCGAGGTCGTATGAAGAAGTTATGCTGTTTTACCGTTCGAATTTTAAAATATATAAAAATTAAGTAAATACACCTCACCACTCCGAGCTTGCCACGTCAGCAGCCCCAAATCCCTCTTCCCGCTTCATCTTCTTCCAACTACAGTAGACCAACGAAAGAGAACCCACAAAACCCGAAACTTTGACCAATGATTGCTACCGCCTCCAATCGAATCAAGGCCAGCGACCATCCTCATCTTGAAGCTCTTCCCGAGGCGCGTCTTCCAGGACCGGACCCACCACCTCCGGTGGTCACCTTCGCCGCTGGCGAACCCATGAACAAAGCGTGTTTCGAACCCTAAAACGTGAATTCCCGATGATCTACTCCACAATAAAATGCATGCACACCACCGCTGAACTCGTACGCTTCTCCTCTTCAAAACCCATATCCCCGATTTCTCGATTGAAGCTCAGACCAGAAACCCCCAAAATTGATTTCATGGGTTCGATTTTCAGAACCTTTGACCGCTGATTCCGGCCAAACGAAGCACTGCATGTCAGAAAAATTGGTACCAGTAGCTTCGTATCGTCGAGAGCTTCGAATTGATATATAATTTGCTAGGGTTTGGCGAAATTTGAATTTAAAGCTTGAATTTTTATTTTCAGCTAGGTTTAGAAATTTATTTCAGCCATTAGAGATAAGGAGGATGGAGAAAAATTATACGCATTGTGAAATGAGCAGATAAGTGAAGGTAGGGGTTTTTATTTATATAATTATAGGACCCAAACATGAGAAATACCTAATTATTCATTTACAACGATCTCGTTCACATTTTCTCTCGTACAGTCAAACGGTGAGTCGGATTGTAACGCAAATTGAAATCCTATAATAATTCACCGTTCCGATTCTGATGGCGCCAGTTTCGTCGAATTCCGAGATAGTCGCCAAAACAGTGAAATTCCACAGTTAATTAAATAAATAAAATATTCAATTATTCAATTAACTGTTTTAATTCAAATTTAAATATTTATAAATTCAAATTTAAACTAAATTATAACTTAAATAAATTCTATAAATTTATTTCATAAATTTTAAGTTCCACATTTGATTATTTTCAAATTTAAAATTTGAATTTCAAATTAAATTTAAACAACTTAAATTCCATTGTTTAACAATTCAAATTTGAATCCCTTTTTAACTTAAATATATCAAAATTCCATTTAAATCAAATTACAACTTAAATAAAGTTTATGAATCGATTTCACAAATTCTAAGATTAACTCATTTATTTATTTTAAATCTAAATTTAAAATATACAGAAAATATTGGGATGTTACACAAACCGACCCTTCCGATGTATGGAGAACACCACCGTCTTGTCCACCCAGAAACCGCGCCAAAACATGCTGTCACTTTTGCTTCTTCATAAAACCGCAAGTTACTTTACCCCTACTTCTCCTTTCATCAAACAGCATGCTCCTGTTCGCACACCCCGTCCCCATCATTTGTTCGGACCGCATGCTGAAACAACGCCTACCTTCTCCACCATTCACGAGAAACCCGCAACATCTGCCGCTCTCTCCATCTTCACACACAACGCCTCTCTAACACAGTTGTTTCTCACATATGATCCCCGACTGCCGCACCGCCTTCTTGTCACCAGAACTCCGACGAACTTCATGCATGGTTAAACTAAATCGGTGAAATGGAAGTGGTGTTTCATTTGCAAAAGAATGGAAAGCATACGTTATTTTATTTTTCCTCATTTGCAGTTCACGTTTTGATTTGAAGGAAACAGCCCTTTTTTGTTTTATTTAGTTTCTGGAAAAATGGGTTTCTATTTGCATTTGCGTTCGAGTTGCAGGGATGGATGCCCTGACTTGTATTTATAATGGAAACGGCTTAGGTGACATGGAAGAGAGGTGTGGTAAGCACGCAACTGAATTGAGTGGCTTGGCGGGTAAGGGAACATCAATTTGGTCATCACGCAATTTCCATAGGCAGTAGGGTAGCTGGCCATGTGGTTCTCCTTTTCAATTAGCTGGATGATGGAGCTTGACCTGTGCAGATGGTTTCAGAAATAGGTAGAAGGTAGAAGAGATAGCCGTGTACGTTCTGAACCCAGTTTTGTTTGCTTAGTGCTTAAGCCTATTGTTAGGGTAAGGTGGGGAGTGTACTTCATGCTACCTAGGCCATAATTTTAGTCTGTATACTTATATATAGGCATGTGCTATTTCGATTTTTTTCAAAGGCAATCTTTCCTTGTGAAGTCTGATGGGTCTGTGTATATTTTTGGGTAGACAAGAAGAAAATAAAGATGGGATGGTTGAAGGCATGCGTGACGGAGGGAAATATAGGTTACAGATAGGCGTTGAAATGTTATTTATGATTTTTTTTAAAGTTTACGTATACCACGCTCCATGAAAATTACGATAATATCTGAGCCACTAAGGACAGAAATAAGAATACGTTCGTGTCAGGTGATTGGCCACGATCCCAAAAATATAATAATATCGGTAGGTTAATTTATATTGTGAAACCCCAAAATGCTGACACAGGGTGCAAAATACTCCAAATAAAAAGTTGCGTATTTAATTATTTAAAAATTACAGAAAAATTCTAAAAATTACTTTATCACTACGTCCCAAAAGAACCTTGTTCAAATTCGAATCCGATACTTAAATATATTCAAATAACCGTTATGGCCAAAACGGAATATGCCGCTGCTTTTCTGAATATTTAATTTGGACATAACTTCCCATTTACAATATGAAATCTTGGTTTTTCACTTCCATTAGAAAAATACATTTTAACGGATTCTAACGTTTCTTGTTTCGAAGAAATCCGATTTATAACGAACCATGTACACTCAGTTGAAGTTCAGAACGTTAAATTACGAACTACCGCGCAGTTTCGAGTTCGTTTTATATTAAATATAAATATAAACGTTTAATCATCATTAAATAACGAATTCGATATAATATTTAAAACCAATTTAAATATTCGAATTTAAATCATCGAAAAATCCGGGTCGTTACAGTTACCAAACCCAATTTTGTTGTACCTTGATTATATAAATTGGACTACTTTGCCATTGTGCATGCTTCTAGTTTTATACCTTTTCACCTGAAAATAACCGTATACAAGTGCAAACATATTTTTCTAATTAAATCAGCATACCATTTACTGTTGTGTCGTGGCTAATCAAGATCAGCAAACCACAAATATGGTCAAGGTTGGTCTTGATTGGCAGACCACTATAGTTGTGTTGAGGCAGATCTGCGGGCCTTAATATTCAGTCTATCTTATGGTATTTGCAGTGAATCATTGTAAATATCACAATATTCTACACTCAAATAAATAAATATACATTTGACTACGTCTAGAAAGATAATGAGAAACATACCAAATATCTGAGGCAAATAAATCTTAAAAATAAATTTATATTCGCCAACATTTAAATCTATTTTTGTTCCATTTTACTGTGTATGTTTATGTGACAGATATACAGGTGATTGGACTGGATATTAAAGCAATTGAAGACTCAGAGTGTGACATTGTATGTAACTGGAATTGTATATGTAAATGAGTAAATGAGTGAAATGTAGTGAGGAACCAATGTATATGTAATTGACAATATTATATAACAGTGAATTTTACAATAGTGGAGACATAATTTGTACTACTTCAAATATTGAAATAAAATATTTAATTAAAATAAATTTTTCACATGGCATTTAATAATATATGTATCCAGCAAACATAAATGCATCGATTAATCAAACCGACCGTTAGGGAGGTTTCCCTACTGTAAGAGCCAAAACAAAATTGTCTAAGCCAATAAATTATGCCTTAATTTTCGCTCATGAATGATCTTATCTCCGTCGTTTCTTTCTTTCTCTTCCTCAGATCTGTGTTCTAGGGGTGAGCGTTCGGTCGGTTCGGTTTGTTTGAACGTAAAAAAACTCAAACCGAATTGAAACCGATTTTTTTTCAAACCGAACCGAACCGAACCAAATTAATTTCGGTTAATTCGGTCGGTAACCGATTTAACCGAATTTGAAGAATGTATTACTTTTCAAATGATGAATTCACTCAAAATAAAACATTAATTAATGCTTGAAGAAATTTTATATAGTAAATTTTATGTTTATGACATGATTTGATCTATTTGCAACAAATATCTTTATATTACATAACTAAACTAATTATTAAAAGTACTACAATACCGTAAAATTAAATAATAAATTAAAAGTTCGGTTAATTTGGTTAAACCGATAACCAAAAAAAAAATTGCAAACCGAATACAAAACGATTTAGTTTTAAAACCGAACCGAACCGATCGAATTGAACCGGTTTGGTCGGTTAATTCGGTTTGAACCGAATATTGCTCACCCCTATTGTGTTCCCTTAAATACGAATTTCAATGCGCAAAGTCCTTCTCACCGTTTTCATTTGATCGGCCTTTTACCTATTCACATATTCCTCCGTCAAAAAACTAGATTTCCTCACCAACTCGTTCACTAATTCACTTTTTTTCAATCCAAAAAAAACGATTTTTAATCGAACTTGAGAAACTAAAAGCCGATTTCGATTCGAGGTTATCGATTGAAAGACCGTCGCTTGGTTATCTGTGGTTATCGCATTTCATATGACGTTATCAATTTTTAATCAAAGTTGAGGAACTGAAAGCCGATTTCTTCAAATGAATCTGGTAAACGGCTACTGAGGTTATCCAAACGAATCAGTAATTGTTTCTAGCATTTCATCCATTGAGACTCAAAGGCTGTACAGTAATTATCCTTGCTGTAGTATTTTACACTTTTTGTTCATTTTTCATGTTTTGAATTTTGATATTATTTGTTCAATTGGTCATATACCACTCTCTTAACTGTATAATTTTTTTTTTTTTGCATTTTTTCTTCTACTGATTGTGTGGAATTATTATTTGCAGTCATACCATTCTGATATATGTTGCTTGTGCTTTCCTAGGAGTTTCAGATCACTGGTGAGTACATTTCTATGGTTGTATAGAGTTCATAGATTAGATTCCTCTCATGGACTGTATAATATAATTTACGCCATTGTTTTCTTCATGGAAATAGTCACTAATTTATGCATCAGTGATAGTTGTGTTATTGTCGAGTTTTATTCTTTTTTAACATTACTGCTTTGTTGACCTAGCTCCTAGAAAGATGCGTAACATTTATTGTACAATTATTTCTTTATTTGCATTATTGTTGAGTTTTATTAGGTAAAACATTAGTTAAAGAATTATTGCAGCAACAAGGATATATTCTTCGCTGTATGAACTAATCATTTGTTGTTTTCATTTCCAGATTGGGTTTCTCAAAGTTGAAAGTGAACAATATATGAACTCTTGATGATCTAAAGTGGAGAGCTTATGAAGAAAATAAAACTGATCTACTGTTAGGATCGGTCATTTGGTTGGCTTTTTTATCACAATTATCATGCAATAAAATATGAATTTTTTTAAAGGAGTCTTCATTTTGAAAATAAAAGATACTCAACTTTTACTTTCGATAACTGTAGATTACATGGCTGTTAGATGATCCATATTTAAGTTTCTTGGGTTTGCTTGATACGTACATAATCTAAGTGATTGTATAATAGATGTACAAGTAAAGCTTGAACTAGATTTGTGATGGAAAAAATTTTTGCCTAAAGGAACAAGCCTAATGGTTCTATGGTATGGATTAATATACGACTAACTACCATTTAATTCATTCATTTCATTCAATTTAAAGAAGGTTCCTGCATTTGTAGAAGAAACAGAAGTTGGTTACTCTATAAATGAGACGGATTTGTATACAAGCTAATCAAAAAGGAGGCCATGATCCAGTTTTCACCGCTTCGCAATTAGTTCAACCAATCGAGGAGGAAGAAGAAGAATTTGATTTGAATTCAAATAAAAGCGAAGAAGGTTCAGCGTTTTCACCAAACGAAGATTTTTTTCATGCCACAACCCAAACAGAGAATCAAGCTATTGAACTTTTGAGTTTGCTTACACTTTGTGCAGAATTAACCAGAATTGAATTATACTGGATACATATGTTAGGCTGGTTGTTCACTTGTCCAAACATAACGGTGCTCATGCTAACCATCAATTTAATCTTCTTTTTAACATTTGTGTTAACAAAATTTGGGATCAATCTCTATTCCTTATGATATACGCTTGTGCCAATTTTAGGTCCTACCGTAGATGTACAAATACATTATTGGCTGGAGGGAAGTTGAACGTACTGTGTTCCCCTGTCCATTTCTTATGTTTATCATGACTTCAATTTTGTTTAATGTTGTTACAATGGAGTAATAGGGTAGTTCAAATGTGCTTATTGGTTTGAAGTTAACGCCAATGGTTTTAACAATAGGTATCTTCGCACAGTTGCATTTAACCTTGGTTTGGATTTACTGCACTTTGAAGTTATATGTGCATTGATCCACAGTTAACCTTCGTATAGGTTTAGCTATTTGTTTCGTATTTTCTTTTCAGTTTTTCTATTCCTTCCCTCTGACTTACTTTATATTTAAAATGCTACAATATTTGACTCTGTTACTTCATAAACTTGAAGACAAGCAGGATGATACTTAGTTATATCCTTGCTATTCTTAAAATTTGTTTAAACCGGTTATTGTTGGAGGAACAATATTTGTCTTGCAGATTTTGGGGCAGCAAAATCTTTCAGTGAATATGATGTGTTATTGTGGTGTGAGGAAATCAATAATAAGCCTGCAACTCTGATGTTCAACTATTTTTTGGATGTTGTCACACCAGAAAAGTTAAATTACTTGCATACAACCAAATTCCTGCATTCCCTGCAGCAATATGATGGTGGTAGGGAGTATCAAAAATTCAAGAATAACATATAGGCATCTAAAGAATATTTTGTATTCACTTTAAGGGGGACATGTAGGTTACTCCGTCAATAAAGGTCAGGGCCCTGTGTTTAGATTAAGGGACAAATTCATCATAAAATTTGTTCTCTGCTTCCAATAGACATAAATCCTAAATTTGCTCAAAGTATACATTTATGACATTGAAAATGTGGAGGAATATGTTAAGTTAAAGGGGAAATAAGTATGAAAAATTTTGGATCAAAAAATAGTGGGGAATTTGATTTATTGTTTAAATAGTTGTAGCACTTCTGTTACTGAATACAGCCCTGTTCATAATCGTGCATGGTGGTTTAATGATATACTAAATCTGTAAATGTGATATTCTCATCAAAACCATTTGTGGCGGGCTTTGTAGCATTCTTTCTGGATAACAAGTTAAACAAAAAGAACAATGCAACAATAAGAGATAAGGGATATCATTGGTGGGACAAGTTCAGGTCCTGTTGTATAATATAATAGAATTTGGCTATTGTCTTTAATTTGATTATTAAACTTAGCTGTCCTTTGATTTAATTTTTTTAAAACGTTTCTTTAAAACTAAATACCCCTAATAAAAATGTATGTATTTTGTGTGATTGATTCAAAATAATATATTTATAGCATATTCTTAGACCTAATTTGGTTTACATGCCAAATCCAGATTAATTAGATTTTCAGTTTTTCAATTACTTTCATTTTCTCTTAAACTACACTATAGTTTTTTATTAAAATTAGATTTAATATAAGTTTTAAGGAATTATTTTATATTTTATATTGAACATCTTAACGGTCGGTTTTTCCATCGTTATGCGGTAATACTAGTAAACCATATGTTTGTTCTTGTTCCTAATACAAACAAGATGGAAGATTTAATTTCTGTAATCGAAGCATTCAATGCGTTTACGATATTACCATAACAACCACATTTAATGCATGAAAAATATGTGTAGTTGACTGTTATGTGATCTAAAATGTAACCAATATTACAGCAAATTGATTTAATTACAAATATATAAAGCAATCAAACAATATTTTTTCTCATCAAAGATCGAGGTATGGTATTACAAAACAATAAGATCAACACAAATGTCTCAAAGGAACATACTTGATTCAAAATTTCTGAAATATCCCAAATACCTTATATAGGTTATATAATTGTATATCTAGACTACTTAAATAAAGGAATTAGATTCATATTTTCTTGCATAAATGGTCCTAGATTATTTAAATTATTATACACCATCAATAAACATTAAAGGGAAAACTGTTCAAAAACAAATCCAAAATGTTTTTGGAAATTAAAATCCATGGTTTATAAAAAAAAATGTGAATGCTATAATTAACCTGAATTGTTTTACAAATTTGGAGAAAATCGTATTATTTTCCAAAATTCAATGATTTAAAAATCTTAATTTATTTCCAAAATAACTTGCACATCATTTAAATCAATTTTTATACACCTAAATAATTTCTCAAAACTGCTTTTCAATTTACAATATTTAAGAAATATGTTAAATCAAATCAAAAAACATCACCATAAAACCATTGTTATATAGATCAAACAGATCTAAAACTTGAATAACTTTAAATAATTTCTAAATGAAGTTCAATTCAATACTTAAAAAATATATACATTTTTCTAAATGAGCTCGATAATGGGTTGCTCTGATACCACTTGTTATCATTTCTGCATATTACGATTGAAAATGGTGAAATCTCAGATCTGAATAGATGAACCATATTGATTTGGTTCAGAAGAAATAGAATAAGGTAAATGAATTAGCAAAAGTCATACCCGAACCCTAAGATGTTTACTGAGAGAAGATTAATCTGCTTAAGATTTGGTTTTATCTACAAAGTCGACATAAGCTTTGGTTCTTAACCAATAGTTGCTATTTTTATGAACTAATTAAAAGAAATGAAAAATCTTAAAGGTACGAGTTGGATATGAACTTCCAAATTGAGAAATGCCCAGATCTGAATTATTTTCATAGAAGATATTAGAAAAGTAACTAGAGCTTTTACAATTTTGTGACCATAACCCAATTGTCTGATATTTTCAATTTGACCCTTCATCAAATTGAAAATCACTCTAATCTCTGCACATCCTTCTTATGATAGTAACATCTACAAGCTTTATTTATTACTTTATTTGATCAGTTTAACTAGACATTATACCAAAATAGCGTAACACATTATATTTTACATGTGTGACCCAAATATTAAAAATGTCCAACATTAAAATCATAAATATCATACTAAATTTCAAATCGTTTGAGGTGATTAACTCATGCTTCACTTGTAAATTGGTCATTGCCTTAAATATCAATCATCATAATTCTTATGGATCTATCATATCTTACTAAAGAAAGTTGTCCGTAATCAAAATAAACATTGAACCTAAATATTGGACGTAAATTTAAACAAATTACGGTAAAAAATGTTGTAGCAATGAAGTTAATTGAAATCTTCTCTTTCATCTAAAATGAAAAGGTCTTAAAGTTTATTTTTTATTTGCTTCTCCTTTCTCCTCTTGTTAATATTGATCAAAAGAATTGGGTTTAGAATTATTTTTGCTTTTGAGTAAGTCAAAACAAGGAGAACGCAATGTTTTGTTAAATTTTAGTGACACCATATGGTGAATTGAAGTTGTCCAGAATAGTTTGGTATCAGGGAAAATGGACCGCGAATCAAAGCATAAATGCTAAAGATATTATGATTTGAGGCCAGAAGATTAGGAGCCCAAACATCCAAATGGAAAAATCAGATGTCCAAGCACAAGGTTTGTTGAAACCCAAAAGTTGGGTCAGACATCTGATAAGGAGAGTCAGACGGCGGGTAGTTTGCAGAGTGTTTCACATGAGTTAAGTCAGACGTCTGACATCTGAGTTAGACGTCTGATTCCTGGCGTTTTGGAATCTAATTCTTCAGTTAGACATCAGGCAACGTAGACCAGATATATGAGGCTATGAAAAATAACTTTTACTTCGTATGAGCTATTGATGGAAGGTTGTGAAAGCTTCCAAGGGAAAATTGGTAATTTACCATGATGAAAATGCTCCTTATATAAGCTATTTTCATATTCAAAGAGAATATCTCCTAACTTTCTCAAGGGTTCATCACAAAGGAAATTATGGTTTTAACCTTAGTTTCATTTCTTTAACTTATTCACCTCAAATCTTATTTGGGAGTGATTACTAGGTGATCATTGTATCAATTTATTGGGTGATCATTATATCGATATCTAATACCCTTTTCATCATGTTAATAAAACCTCTCTTCAAAGTGGATGTACAGTAACAAATCATTAGTGGAATCACTATAAATCTTGTATGCTTTATTTTTCATCATTGTTTATTTTGAATTGCTTATGATTGAGATGGTATATTTGAATTAGTGATTTTCTATTTTTGTGATTGAGATAGTGTAATTGGTTGTTTTTGCAAGTTTATTATCGATGTTGTATTTGGCTATGACTGTGGGTTTCTGAAATTGGTATTTAAATCTGAACCTCACAACATGTTTAAATGATATGAAGGTAAATATTATGGTTTTGAATTAAATACCATTGCCTAATCTCTTAATCCTTTAACATCACTCATTACCGACGAACCCCATCCCTTTTGTTGCACATGAAAATGTACTATGGCCAAAAATTATTTAAATTGATTTGATTTATTCTAAGCAAAAAATATTTTCTAGTACATCTTAATTTATTCTCCAATATGCACATTTATACATTATTAATTAGATTATAAATTTGACAAAATAAATTATATTTCAAATCAACTTAATTATATAATTAATTCATTTGACGTAACCTCCCTTGATTTTGTTACTTCAAAAATGGATGTAAGGGTTATGGTCCGCCTAATGATAACCCCTTCATGCAACTTCATAATTGACTCTCTTGTAATAGTGATCAAATTATGCAAACAAAATAAGAGTAATGACTGTAAGATTATTAATGATGAAAATACTCACCAAAATGATGGAAACAGTTATATAATTAAAAAGAACGAACAAGAGCAACTCTAAGTCAACAAAATTATTTCATATATCTACAAAAGAATCTAAAATATAAAGCGAAAAGAATGTGTCTAATGCATAAATGAAAATTTTCTTGGATGATTGAAGATGTTGTTGATTGAAATCTAATCAAAAACTATAATCTAGGTGGAAAACATATGACAAATGGCAGACTGTAGATTTTATAAATAGAAGGAATGGAGGATAAACATCTAATTTTTATTATAGGAAGTTGATAATGACTATGTGGACGAAGACATAACATTTTAGAGTGCCATTTCCTAAAATATCAAGCACATTTATCAACAGTTTGTACTAAATCTAATATGTCTACACAAAATATGATTTCAACCCCCATTAAACAATGAAAACCGAACCCTCCCCCTCTATAGCTGCATATAAGAAGATTTTAAAATCATTTGAATTTCAAATATTAAAATATTCTTGATTTATTTACTCATCAATCAAAACCTTAACCATTCTCCCCGTCTTGTTATCATTAGAAGGATAATAGAAATCGAAATAGTGATGAGTATAGACTACTAGAAATATAAAATCAAATCAAAAGAGAGAATATATCGTAAATCCAATTTAATCAAACAAAAATCATAATATTCTTCAAACTAGAAGCAAGTTTCAATTTCAAGAATGATGGATTTTGATTTTATAAATGAGGAGAGTTATAAAACTTTGAATATACAAATATAAATTCCAAAAAAAAAAATTAAATAAATTTTAAAAATAAGCACAAAATGATTTAAGCACTTTCTAACCACACATAATTGCTAATACTTTTAAATGAGGTTAGTAGTAACTTAAAGTTGTTAAGTTTTTTCTAACCATGCAAAACCGTTAGGACTTTTAAATGAGATTAGAAGAATGCTTAACTTTATCCTCTCTTATATGAGTTCCATCCATGCATAACCGCGAGGACTTTTAAATGAGAATGGAAGCACATACTGAGATTAAGGTGATTCACTCATGCATAACCATGAGGACATTTAAATGAGAGTACCAAGGATAAAAATAATTTTATTTCAAAAATATTTTTCTTTATACCAAAAAAAATAGTTTGAGCTCTCTGCACTATATAAAAACAAGATGAGTGGCAGAAATATGGTAGAAATAGAAGATGGTCATGAAATAAGCACTAATTCAACAAAAATTTAAAATCTGTCAAATCATCATGAGAATTTAAATTGTACATCCTCTTATTATGAGATATACAATAGTCACAACTCATCACAATTTCATAAATCTAATAATAATTTTAATGAGTTCCAAAATGGTTCAATTTGATCAATAATTTAAATTTTTGAATAAATAATCAAAAATGATTTTAAAATTGAAAATATCAATTTAAAGAGGGGTTTTTGAAATATCTGTGCAAGTTGAAAATTAGTTTAAAAAATCAATCAGTTGAACATGAAATTATCTAATACTTCTTAAACTGATTGCTTCTAGACAATTTTAAAATGCACTTGTAATTCGAATTGACCATTAAATTCAATGAAATGAAGTCACTATTTTTTTCGACGCAATGTTCAGTCATTAAGTCCAACATTTTTTAGCAATTCAATTCCTTTTATCAAAGCATTGAAAATCAGAACAAAGTTCTAAAAAGAGAATTTTCACAAGAGGAAATCAATGATTCAAATCAAAAGTAATTCAGTTGAAATCACTTGTTGAGATGTTAATTTTTAAAATTCAAATCCAAATACGATGATCCATGAGATTTAACATAACATGAATCACAAATGATTTTAAAATCAAATATCCAAGTTAAGATGACGATTTGGGATTCAACATATCAACTACTCAAGTCAAATAGATGGGTTAGAAATTTAAATGTGAGTATAGATCATGATTGATTCAAGATTCAACACATCAACCCATGACGAATGATTTTCAAATCAAAATAGTCAAGCCAAGCCAAAAACTATGAAATTATCACAACTTATCGATTATAACTTTCAGGTAGTGTATTGTATTGAGTGCAGATTTTCAAGACTTTCCAAGATGAATTAATAGAAACTCAAAACAGTAAAGTTGAGTGAAATTTCATTAGCATTTCCAAAACATCAAAAATTCCACAATTTCGAATAAAAAAATTCAAATTATGATAAAAATATTGTAGCATTGTTAGAAATTCAAGGGACTGTCTAAAACCAATACTTTAAATGGATACCAAACTGTAATGCCCTACCCTGAGACCCACATTAACAAAGAGAATTACATAGTAATTCCGTTTGCTAATGCAGAGAATAGGGCTGGTTAAGGGCGACCAACTATAACCCTGTCTCGAATATCTACTAAACATGCCAACAAATGCTAAATAATTTTTTTCATCAAGTGGATTGACGTATTCCATAAATACTTTGAGACAAAGCTATAAATGGTTATGGATCTATTAGAACAAAACATTATAACTAAATGGATATCTCATCACAGAACAACAACATATACATGTATATACATGCATACATATAAAATGATACATCTCAATACAATACAAATAATACACCAAAGTGGTATGACGACCACCCAATACATGAAAAGTAAAGACTAAACTCTTGATAATATGCCATAATAATGTGAATAATCTCAAAGAGATGGCTCAGTCTCAAATGATAACACCAAGAACTAGCTAGTACCAAGAGAGGAGCTAAACTTGAAACAAACTCGGCCTGACCCGAATGAAAATTGCAATTTTTCAACAATTTAATTTCAGATTTTGGAAAAACTCAAAGCATAAAAGTTGTGGACAATTTGATATATTTTCCAGAACATTAAGAAATTTGAAATTTGAAGTTAGAAAGCTCAAGAAATGACATAAGCACTATAGCAGTATCAATATGAATCAATCATAAAATAAAAGAATAAAAGAAACACGAGTTTAAAGATCATACTTAACTTACCATTGACGATGTGGATTCTCCAGGACGACAATCGTGGCTAAGGAACTCCGAAAATTTAGTTCAACAAAAACTTGGAACAACATGAATTTTATCTCTCTTGATGTTATTCCTTAGCCAGCTTCGGTACCTAATTGTTGATGAAATCGCGTGGTCTAATAAAAGATGTTTTACCACTCCTAACTTCGTTTAATTGTTTTGTACCCAAACTCGTTTACATAATAATCCATTAGCATCCACTAAAGTACCCTATGAAGCGAAATTCATTTAATCTTACTCGAATTCAATTTATTTCCTTTTGGGATCCACAATTTTTTTTAATGGGTTGTTTTTATTTCTAAGCACGCATACAAAAATCCTATTAAAATGATTAGAGTTCAAATTTCCAATTCAATCATAAACCAAGCTATTTGAAGAATCTTTGAAATTATTTGAATTTCGGTTTTCAACTTCATCAACTTTCCCAAAACCAATTCCACCCTTATTTCCAATAGAAAATTGGTTTTTCAATAATATATTCAACGATTTCTTTCTGTTTGAAAATTTAGCCAAAGTTGACTAAAATCGTTGAATTTTAGATTTAAGATCCCATAAAATTTGAACAATGATTAATATTGATATTTCTCTTTTAAGAATCGTTTTGTTTCAAAACCATATTTTCATTTTCAAGTTCTTTAATTTTGGCACTGGATTCAGAAATCTCAGTTTCAAATTGTTCATGCTTTTCGATTTTAAGTTTTTTAAACTCCTTAATTTTTTCAATTTCTTTTTCCAAATTGTGATTTATTAGATTAATTTAAGATTTGTTATTTTTCATAATCATGTTTTCATTTTCAAAGGTTTTGAATTTTTTTTAAAATTTCAAAGAACTCCTTTTGAAAAGTCGCACAATTATCGCATTTGAGATTTTTATTTTCTTGATTTCATTTTCAAGCTCATTCAAAATCAATTCTGTTTTCAACAAATTTTATTTCTCAACAATTTCATGTTTGGAATTTTTAGACATCTTAAACTTATCTTATTCCTTTTGCAAAGCATGGTTTTTATTTTTTTAGCTCAATATCATTTTCTTTTAAATCATAACTTCCTTTTCAAGTTTTTGAAAATTTTCATTGAGATAAACTAACTCATTTTCCAAATTGGAACAATTTTTGCAATCAGAGTTTCCAAATTTCCTGACGTTTTAAATTTTTAATTCCAAAACATTATTTTTGCAAATCAACTCAATATTATTAGATTTCAAATTTTTATTCTTCAACTAGAGACTATCAATTGTTTTAGTTAATTTATCACAAAGAAGAACTATCTCTTTAAAAGAAAATTCACCCAGCTCATCGTCTGTTGGGTCTTCATCACTGTCATCATCCGATTCATCTTTTGTAAATCATATCAGGCATAATTCTGAAACTTAGTTGACTTTCAAGGGTTCTGCGCTACTGTTGTCTTTTCTTCCATACATCGCATTGAGACAGTTCCAGATTTTCTACACAACTGAACAATGGGAGATACGTTTAAATTGATCAATACTAATATAAGAATATATAATATGCATAGCACAAGCAATGATAACAATGTTTTTTTAATCTAAAATATCACCCATGTTTTCAATAATATCTCAACATTCGGGATTAACAGATTTCAAGTAAAATTTTATTCAGAAAATATGCTCCATTAAAATTAGTTGGAGTTATACTAGAAAAATTCGTGTTAGATTGACAACTAGGAAAATCATTATTACATAAATCCATGGCTCTAGGGTTATTTAAATAGAAATACCTGCTTTGATACCACTTGTAAGATCTAAATTAATCCTAGAGGGGAGTAAATATGGTTTGTTGCAGTTTTACGTAGAGTAATAAATAACAGCACCAAAGTAAGTGCGGAAAAGTAAACAACATATAGATATAAATCCAGTTTCGGCAAAATCATGCCTACTGCTGCATTCCACAAGGTTCTACTAGGTATTAAAACAATCTTTATGCTTACAATCCCTGTAAACTCGCGACATTCGCTCCTAACTGTTCTAATCCTACGCTCAAAACTCTGCATTGATCTCAATCCCAAAGATCAGATTTTCCATAACAATAAAATCCTGTAGCAAGAATCCGTAGTTTAGAAAACTTGGATAAAAAGATACAATAAAAAGTAAAAAAGTAAAACTAGTTTAAACCTTAGGTTACAAAACAACTAACAAGCCATAATATGATAGGCCGGCCCCTTTTGGTTTGTACGCAGTCGTCTCTTATGATAAGTTGGCTTCCTCTTTTCTCTTTAATAACCATTGGCTTGTCTCTTTTGTGAGAATTGAAACTAGGCTTTAACTCTTATCAAATCACGACTATTGCTGATGAATCTCTATGTCTTTGATCGATTGCTTGCTGCACCTTTGCCTTACGATTTGAGTTGTGGTGTTTACTCTCTCGAGAGATGATCGAAATAATTGTGAGCTCATTGATTTTTTGTAGGTTACGTTAGGCTAACATTCCTATTTAGATTCAAAATTAAAAAAAAAGTCCGATAGCTAAAATTTTATAACTTACATCCCTATGTTTGAAACGCGGATCTAAAAATTCCAGTTATACCCTTTGAGTCCTCAAAACCCTAAACGCCTGAAACTTCATCATTTCCTCCATCAAATCACTTTTCTGTATCGCTCGATCAACCAAAGAAATCAAAAATCGACAGCCAGGTATCAACATTTTAGTATCGATCTTAAGAAAACTGCAACAACGTCGTCATTTTCATCAACAATATACACGAAATAGCAAGAACGAAGGTATAATTTCGAATTCTTTATTTCACCTTCCGCCATTGATAATCTACACATATTATAGATTGTAATAGAGTAAACTGAATAGTTTGTAGCAAATATTTCACAAAATTACTGGAAAAACTTAAATAGTTACTTATTTCAGCAATCGTATAAAAAACCACAATAAACAGGCAAAGTTATACTTGTATTCATCAATTTTTAGACATGATACTGCAAAAACTACACCAAATATTCAAAATTATTGCATACTTGTATGCATTTATTAAGAATATTTGCGTACTTGTATGCATTTATTCAGAATAGTTGCGTACTTGTATGCATGTATTCATAATTGTTGCATACTTGTATGCATCTATTCAGAACAGTTGCGTACATATATGCATCTATTCAGAACGGTTGCATATATTTATGCATACGTTTATAACAATTACATACTTGTATGCATGTATTCAAAATAGTTGCATACTTGTATGCATACATTCATAAGAGTTACATACATATATGCATGTATTCAGAAAAGTTACATGCATATATGCATTTATTCAGAAAATTTGCATGCATGTATACATCTATTCAGGGCAATTGCATGCTTGTATGCATCTATTCATAAGATTTTCATACTTATGTGCATATATTCAGAACATTTGCATACATATATGCATCTATACAGAAGAGTTGCATACTTTTATGCATCTATTCAGAAGAGTTGCATACCTGTATGCATCTATTCAAAACAAGTGCATACATGTATGCATTTATTCAGAATAGTTCCATACTTGTATGCTTGTATTAAGAATAGATCCATACTTGTATTCTTGTATAAAGAATAGTTGCATACTTGTAAACATTAAGAACAGTTGCATACTTGTATACATCTATTTAGAATAGTTGCATATTTGTATGCACATATTCAGAATAAATGCATACTTGTATGCATGTATTCTAAATAGTTGCATACATATCTGTAGATATTCATATCTTATTTTAAAAAAATTAATCATTTATTATAGAGACCCTAGAGTGGAAGAAGGCGAAGATATAAACATAGAAAAAGAAAAGACATTAATTACTACCGAGAAACCTTCAAGTTCTGAGCAAATAAGCAAAAAAAAAAGGAAAAGCGAAGATGATCAAAAGATTGTCAAACGGAGGATAATTACAGAAATAATCTAAAGCCTTTCTTAGAATTGGTTGAGAAATTAAAGAATGATGATCTATTTACAGCCAACCATACAGAATATTTTGAAAAAATTGCCCCTCTCTAGATTTATTAACATGATTTTTGACTATGAGATAGAACCAAGATCCATGGAATTGCATAAGGATACAAAACTGGAAGTCAGAAGGTGTAAAAATGTTCAAAAACTCGAAGGGCATCAAATCATTTAACTAGAAGAGTTTTTTCACATTTTCTGACCTAAGTTAAAATTAGTGAAAAATTTTAAACAAATTTTATACTAAGAGTTCAATTATTGCTGAAAATGAAGCCCAAAAATTGAGAACGGTTGCATATATGTATGCATATACTCAGAATAGTTGCATTCTTGTTTACAAATATTCGTAATAGTTGATAAATATATGCAGTTACTCATAATAGAAGCATACATGTATGTAGATATTCAGAATAGTTGCACAAATGTATGCAGTTATTCATAATAGTTGCATACATTTATGCAGATATTCAGAATAGTTGCATACTTGTATGTAAATATTCAGAATAGTTTCATACTTTTATGCATCTACTCAGAATAGTTGCATAATTATATGCAGCTATTCAGAGCAGTTGCATACATGTATGCACTAATTCAGATTAGTTGCATAGATCAGTACTACTAAAAGTATAGATATTATCTAATTATCTTACATAAATTAACAGTAAAAAGTGCATACCTCAACGGTAACGATGACATAATAGTCGGTGGAAATGCATTGGGTGATTTAATAGTTGGAAAATTCTTGGAAAGACAGGTATCACCACATTTAATTACTGATATAGCAACAATAATTTCATTAATCTTTTGAAATATCAGCATATATTCAGTTTTCTGTAACAATTAAAATCTACTGATTTTCATAGGACTGGTTTGCATACGAGCTGCATGAAAATCATCCAAAAATTTTGTACATCAAGATTAGTGCTTCTGTAAGTTTTTATTTATTTTGCAGCAGAATTTCTTTATAACATAATAAATTTTGCTCACTAAAATGAACAACTACAGACATTTCAAGTGAAAAATCAATGTAACAAGTAAAGACATTAGTAGATGAACGAGTGCAAGAATGCTATGAGTTTTGCACAAAAATATTCTTTTCGATCAACCAAGATTATCATTTTTCGTTACTAGAATTTATAAAAGAAGATAGAAGATGGTTTCATTATGACTCAGTAAAACCACGTCGCGAAGCTGACCACCAAAGAACAACAAGAAAAATGTTAAGCAAATTGAAAAAAGTTTGATATGTACATTGGTATCTAAATTGTTGACTTTTTTTTTGCTTGTATAGAGAAATCACGTCATTGCATTGCTGAAAAGATTAGAAAAAAGCAATTATCAACATCAAAAAAAAATTGAGTTTCCTGATTGCTCATAACAAAGCATTAGAACGTAAGTACATAACAACAAATAAGAAACAATTGCATGCTTATATGCAGATATTCAGAACAGTTGCATTCATGTATGCATATATACAGAATAATTGCATGCATGTATGCATATATTCAGAATAGTTGCATACATATATGCATGTATTCATTATAATTGCTTATTTGTATGCAGATTTTCAAAATAGTTGCATATTTGTATAGATGTACTCAGAATAGTTGCATATTTGTTTTCATGAACTCAGAATAATTACATACATCTATGCATATATTAAGAATAATTGCATACATGTAGGCATATATTTAAATTAGCTGCAAACTTGTATGTATCTACTCAGAATAGTTGCATACTTGTATGCAGATATTCAGAGTAGTCGCATATTTGTATGAATGTATTCATATCAAAAACAATTATTTAAACAAATTGATGGTGTTTTTCAATTATTGCAGCATTGATTGTAGAATGCTTGTTATCTATATATTGAAACAACGAAGTGAGAACACAAAATTGACAAAAAGGATGAAACATTCACTAACAAGGCTACTTATCTACAACTAGCTGTGATTGCTCACCAAATACTCAATTCCAAACTGTATGGTTGGACTGTAAATGAAGATCTGACACAACAGTACCTGTAATCAAATCCAAGCCTTGAACTCGGGAAAAATGGTGTTTAGAACTGTCTTGTAAATATTTTGACTAAAATACATTGTTTAAATTATCGGGACATGCTTATCTAGTTTGTAAACTGAATTAACGTAGCATTTTATGTAATGAATTAAGTTCCTTTGATTTTACATATTTCCAGAATTACTTGCAGTTAATACGCACATATTTATACGGTTTTATTGATATTTTTTACATGTATGCATGTATTCAGAATTCTTGCATACTTATATGCATCTATTTAGAATTCTTGCATACTTGTATGGATCTATTCAGAACAGTTGCATACTGATATGCAATATTCAGAACAATTGCATACATATATGCATATATTCATAATATTTACACACATATCTGCAAAAGAAACATTTGACTGCAGACATCACAGAAACAAAGCAGAATAATTGCAGAGAAAACACAAAATTTACCAAAAACAGAAGTTCGTAATAAAATTGCAGTAAAAATGCAATCTCTTACAAACAGCAAACACTAAACCAAATTTCATAAAAAAACATTAAAATACTAAAACAAATTGAAGTGAGTTGTCTTTTGAAGAACAAGTCATTTTGTTATGACCCAACTTCTTGCACAAACCACATCTAATAGTCTTTGTAAATTCACCAGCAGATTTAACCTTTTAGAAGACGATGGACGACCATGCATTCTTCTACCTTATGGAGGAGCTATAATTGCATCTTCAACAGAAACATCTTCGCCCATAAAGTTTATGATAGGATTGATTGGATGAGAATAACCTAACCAAAAATAACCAACTTCGAAATAATCTTCATTATAGTCATACACATTCAAGTTGTCACAACTTAAAATACATATAACAGCATGAGTGCAACGAAAATCATTAATTCGCCACATGTTACAAGAACAAACTCGACTAAATAAATAAACAAATTGATGGACCGAAGAATGACACATATTCACTTGATGTGATAACAAACCACGAAGCTTCTTCTAAATGAAGATTTCTCAACCTATTTTCATTCACAAGACATAAAGTGTTTTTCAAAGTAGAAGCAACTTCACGACGATCAGACATAAGTTTCATTAACTTCAATCTAATTTTATCCAAACAAGCAGTAATTGGTAAATGTCTTTCCTCCAAAACCCATTTGTTAAAACTCTCCAAGCAATTAGATGACATTTCACCAAAACGACAAGTAGGGAAAAAAACATTAGTAAACTTCTCAAAAGGAATTCCACTCAAAAAGTTTGTCATAGTGGATCCACCAACATCTTTAAATTTCTTCAGTGCAACATTAAAATTAAACAAATTGGAAGCATAAGCAACTCATGTAAACATATCACTACGACAGATTTACCTTTTAATAGCATGCAAAAAACGCTATAATAGGTTAACATAGCATTAGTGACGACGCTATATAACGACATGCAATAATAGCCCTATTATATCTTATAGCTCAAATCTAAACGCTATAGTATTATACATTTTATAGCACACGTTCACCAGCATGAAATGTTTTACATAGCGCTCAGACCTTGCAATTATATTTGCTTACTAAAATCTTAGCTTGTTTTTTATAGCATTATCAATAATTTCATAGCACATATTCATTGCTATGAAAAATGTTTTCCATTTTGTTTTTTAAAAAAAAATCCGCTATTATTGAATTCCTCATTGATATATAGCATTGAGACCTTACTATGTTAAATACTCGCTTTTTTTATAGCATTACCACTGTTTTCATAGCTCATATTCAATGATATGAAAAGTTTTCCACATGGTTTACATTTTATATAGCATTTCACATTTTGATTCCATAAAAGGAGTTTTCTGCTATGAATATTCGTAGTATATATAGCGTTTTCAGTGTTTTCGTAGCACACATTCAATGATATAACAATGTTTTCCACACTATTTAATTTTTTATATAGCATTTCACCTTTTATTTCCATAGGTTCAATTTTCCGCTATTAATAGTTTTAATATATAGCATATATTTCAGTTATGATATTTATATAGCAAATCTCTTATTTAATTTATGCACTATTCAAATAATTAAACAGTAAATTCACAAGACAAAACTGTCAGTAGCAAAAAATTAATACGAAAAACATATTTGATTTCAATTAAAAAGTCATAGTTAATAAGTCGACTAATAAATATAGAAGTAAGTCAACATACATATTGTTCAAATATTGTTTCAAAACAAGGTTACATGAAAAATCACTTAGTCTTCAGCTTGTATGCTCGTCCAACTTCTAGAACCTGCAACTCACGAACACAAGTTACATTCATATAACAAAACAAAAAAAATCAAGAAACACAACACACAAAAGGAGGTGCACACATAGTCACATAGCATATTTATTTTTATTTGATTTTTTTAGCTAGAGATCTGACACACGTTTACAGCAAAACTGCCTATTTGAGACTAGTTCTTTTTTCCTTCCATTTTCCCATCTCTTTACACCTAAATTCTGTCATTAAAACCTAAAATCATTATTTTTGTAATTTAGGATGGTGTCAAACAAATTGTTTAAGTGAAACGTAGAATATAATTTCTATCTTCATCCTTCTTTGCGTTTTGTCATATTTAAAGAAATTTTGGCATTTACTCAGTTTTCCATATATCAGCAGAAGAGCTATACAGAGTATACATTTTTCACATTTCTACTATGTTACTCTATTTTTTGCTTCCCCTTAATAGTAAGCCATATTTTTTTTCTTACGTTTTTTTCTTCAATTTGCTTTCTCAATTTGTTGTTGCAATGTAGCAGGCTTGTAATTTTTTTTCCCTCCCTCCTTACAATAAGTAGAAAAAAAGATACTTCCAACAATAAGTACATAACCAAATGTGTGAATAGAAATTAATCAGGAAACAAGCAATACATACCCGGTCCAGGAAAAACAGAGAAATGTGAATTGAGAGAAATACTCCTTGATGAGGTTGACAGTTTGGGCAAAATCTTCATTTTTATCTCCTAAACAACCAATAGTGAGATTAAACACCACTTTATTAGATGTTTATTCTGCATTTTGACACTAGAAATTAATGTACAATTAGATAGTATATACTGATAAAATAACCTGCAAACGCACATAATGCAATGTAAATTGCAATAGCCATCCCAGAATAAATCCCTAGAGCTTGTAGCAACATCTTCAGGAAAGGTGAAGGTTAGCTGCTTCACCTGGTTGGCAAAGTAAACCTCAAATCTAGGTATGAAGACAATCAGTCAGTGCAGGTCATGCATGCATAGTATATGCAAAAATAATTGTATCATAATGGCATGCAATAATAATGATAATTATAATTATAATGTAGAGATACTTAAACTTCGCAATGTGCAGCATCATGAATCACAAGAAAAACAAACGAGAACTAGGACTGAAATCTCTAATAAGTTCCATGCTTATCAACTTATGAAGAGACAGTCCATCCAGCATCTATGTCATCATATTACATGTTCCCTAATATTATTAGTCCACCAAAAAAAGGCAGGAGAGTCAATGCCAATATATGGCAAACCTGCGCAAACTTTAATTCCCCCATACCAAATCATTACTCACCCAATCACCTGTAACCGATCCCATGTCATACCCATGTCACTGTAACAATGTCGACCACTCCATCAATTCCACACGCTGATCCATCTCCAAACAATAGTTGAACCCTCCGCTTGAGTTTGCACTGCTTCATCACACTACTTCCCCTCCACAAGCAGAAGATGAAAGCTAGGACGCCAAGATCCAACAAAAAAAAGTTGGTTCAAAGGCCTTGTACAGTACTCATTCTACATCAAATGCTAAATTCTTATCATTCTGTAATCTTAGCTATTTTTATAAACATATTAAAATTCATTAAACTTTGTTAATTTCCATAAATTTAGCTAACATTTATAAAATATAATCAATTTACCTATTTTTTATAAAACATAATAATTTAGTTAACTTTATTAATATTTATAAACTTAGTTTCCAGAAAGCCTTAATTATTTTTACAAACTTCTTTAATTTCCGTTTCCTCCCACCAGTAAATTAACAAAATTTTACTGCATATTGATTGAAATATGATCTTTATTTCCTGTAAATGCATATATATTAGTAAATACATAACCGAAGCAAACTGCTTTACATTAAATAGTTCTGTAGTTATCAATATCATAGAAGACTACTGTTTAGATCAATGCTAAAAGCACATATATAACACAAAACAATGAGATAACAAGAAAACACTTACGCTCTTCATTGATTAGAACATCCATATCCAACTGACCATGCGAACTAGAATTAGCTGCATTTTCTTCTACTCAGAAATAACACCAAATTTGATATAATGATATAATTTAGAAAAAAAAAGTAAAGAGAGAGGGAGAGAGGAACAAAATAGTTACCAAACCAATATTAGGGCCATACTATCCCGTTGACTGCACTTGATGCTTAAACGCTTCCCAATATTGTAGTAGAAAGTATGTTCTGTTGTAGTAAAGGTAGTCTAAAAGTTAAATATGACTGAAAGAATTTTTATTTTGACTTCTCCTACTAAGAAGATAGAAGAAAAATCCTAGAATTAGATCCATTACTCATCAAAGGGAAAATATTTATAATCTCTTTATGGAAACCTTCTTTCAGGGAATTTCACTTTGTTAACATGGATTGACTGGCTGCCATGTTTGGAATTTGATATGCTTCAATAATGCAACCGAAAATTGAAGTAGGTTTGAAAACTGAAGTAGGTTGCAATAATGCGCCGTTTCTTAATATAAGTAGACATCTAGTGCAAGTTCTATGTCAGTGCCTACAAATATAACAAAATCCAATAATCTGAACATAGATGCCAACAATGTTCATGTTATTACTTATTCTGTGTATTGTGTAGTCATATTATACAGTGGAAATGGTTACCTTATCAGCTTTGATAATGACAATACCACTGCCACATTCATGGTAACCATTATATATTGAAATGTGTATATTCTATTTAGGCCTAATGTTCAGAAATGGTATACGCTGATAATATTATATACCATTTCATGAATGTTTAGAAATGTATATATTCTATAATAAGACACATTAGTAACATTATCAAATATATTCATTATCAGCGTAGCAGTGATAGGTATCATAGCAAATATGACAACAGGGCATGTATCGAATGTAGTATATTTAATCTGCTTGTGAAACAGCAACACACGAATAAATCTGACACCGTTCTTCACTAAAAAGATTACCCAATGACGTCAAGCTTACTTGTGAAACAACATGTTGGGACTTTCTAACATGCAAATAAATCTGACACTATTTCTTTTCTCTTAACATCTATACATACATCCACCAATAAACTTAGTCCAGAAGCTATAGAAAGACGAGTGAGAGAATGAAAGAGAAAAAGGGTAGTTATACTTGATTACCATTCATCTTAATCAGCTATAAAAATAGTTATCAATCATGTTGTAAACATAAATTAATAGCTGGTCATGTGTCTTATGTCTAACATGTATTCTTAAAGATTACAAATGATTCTTTAGGTAGTTCTAGCAAAGTACTGATAATCAAGTAGCTTATGCTTAGCATGTACTAATTTATTTATGCACACTACAGCAGGAACGCTTAAGTAACGATGTCAAATTTAATAGCGATAGCAATAGTAACCATGCCAGATAACTTAATCTTACCATTTTCACAAAAGTAATGATTTGTGACATTGTTAAAATTGAATTAGGTTACCCTTAAGTAACGATTTCATTCAAGAATGAATCCAACTCATAATGACATGAGATGTTATATATTTTGGTGTCAGCTAAATCCTCTCATCAGTCACCTTGAATGCAAGAAACAATTTTATGTCATGGAAATTATTATAGATTCAATAACTAAAAAAATCAACTGCATCATCATGCATTGTTATTTGTTATCTAGCTAGCATGCATGTAAAAGCTTGCTATTTCAATGGATATTCATATTGTTTACTATGTTCCATCAGCACAATTTTTTTTCCTTTTCTTTTTCGCATATCATAAGTGCTAGATAGTGATAAGTTCGCTAGCACCAGAGTATCATCATTATGAACTAAAGGAATCACTAATGATTTATCTGATTGGACTCCTATTCATTAACTTTAAAAAAGTAAGCATGCTTTTTTATGTAATTTGTTACCAGCAACAAAATCATGCTTTTGTATGACTTGTAGTAAACAAAATTATGCTTTTATATGTAACACCAGGTATATTCTATATGTGACTGAACATTTGGACGCTCGCTCAAAGGGAAAAAAGAAGCTATTATATGCTGATTAGGTATCAAATATATTCTATTAAAATCAAATTCATGAACAATATATATCATTGTAAAGTGGGAATATCATATCAATATATAATGACAAGCCAAAGCATCATTATCTCATTGTTACTATATAGCTATTGGTTATACTTCATTGTTTCATTTGATGGGTACATGTGTGAATGTTTTTATTCTATTAAAACGTGCTTCTGTTCTTATGGATTACTTTTTTTCAATCCACTTAACTAACATACTCGTGGATGTACGTAGTAACTGAGAGAACATGAATTTTCTTAGCCTCATGTAAATCTAGCTAATAATGCACTTACATGTATGTGCATGCCAAATCAGAACTCGGAATAATGAACAACGAGAATTAGATCACTCGTCAGGCTTTGTAAAGATTGTTCAAATTCCCAACAAGTCATTATTGCTTCCATCGCATAAACACGAACATATTGCTGTAATTGATCTTTGAAGTTGCATAATAAGAATACATAGTGGGTCTGCAAATGAAGGTAAAGATATTGACATATTGTATAATCTATTCTTAGCAAGGAAAATCCTAAAAAATCTAGAAAAT
Organism: Allium sativum; assembly: GCA_030737875.1. Taxonomy (NCBI): domain Eukaryota; kingdom Viridiplantae; phylum Streptophyta; class Magnoliopsida; order Asparagales; family Amaryllidaceae; genus Allium; species Allium sativum. The sequence continues at coordinate 283,806,444 of CM060911.1, forward strand.
AGAAGCTTGTTTTCCTCGCATTCTGAAGAAACAGGTTAAACAAAAAGGTATGCAACATGCGTGGCTTCAATTAATCAAAATATAATTGCAAGGAATCTAGTATCAACTTGTTTGTCATAAGACATATTGTGTAATCATTTTTCGCGGAAAATGGCTAAAGATTGGACATAAGTTAGAGTCAATATGGGGAAAACAAGAAATCTGAGTTAAAACAAATAAACTCATATAAAAAACACATATGATTTGATCAAATTTATAGGGCCATCCCTTAAAAGTAATATAATCATGTTCCTAAAATATAGGCATTTTTTTAAACCAAAATCAAGTTATTGATTTCTGAGAAGGTAGAGCAAACGAATCCGAGCTGACAGAGATAATCAAACTACAAAGAAAGAAACAAAATGTAACACTTCAGAAACAAATTTGTTAATTTAACATAATACCAACAATTTTTCGCATATACGTCATATATTATAATTGAAGCTGGACTCCTATTACCTGAAGCGTTGATTTACAAGCAATTCGACTTGTTGTCTAACTAGTGAACATGGTGCTCTGTCGCATCACTCACATATATAGCTATTGTTCTGTTGCAATAGGCGTGAATAGAAGATGCTGGTTCATTGCTGCAGTAGATAGGAACTGAACACACTGATGACAGAAATGTGCAAACTGCTGTATTGAAATGGAAATTGAAAGCTGATGATGATGTGAACTTTGTAAGACTTGGTGTTTAACATTTAAGCCAAATAAATTTGGAATATTTGTATGACAACCTGAAATCATGTTTAAGTGCGCACACAAGATCAGTTCAACCAAAATAAAGGGGCACAAGTACATAAATACAGAAATGATTAGCATCAACGAAAATATAGAGTGAATGAATGCATCTTTCACAAACATCCAACCTACCTTTCCTAGTTTCTTAGATTATGAACTAAGTTAACAAACCCATATAATCACTCATCATGACATATATATAGAGACATTTTTCTCTTCTTGCACGCTTACATGGAGACTTGTACTCTCTAATGGAATGGTGGAAAATCCAATTTTTTCTTGAACTAATGTTGTATTATAACTCATCATGTGGCTTCAATTTTTTTTAACATGCATGGGATTATTTAAACTTAAACAATATCTTGGAGTTATAATACAACATACTTTCCGAGGGTATGCGAGCTGCAAGTGGCCCATAAAACAGAATAAACTTAGATTGTTCATTATATCAGATCCATTCCATACGTGTGTACATTAGTTCAACCATAAGAGAAGGACGAACAAAATAAAATAGCAATGTTTACTCTAAGTTTATACATTCAAAATTAATACGTACCAAAAAATAATGTGTCGCGCAGCAAGAGTTAACTAACTGACAACAAAAATAGAAGGCCAGAAATGGAGGAATTTAAAAAAAAATTACCGTGAAAGAACTACAGCAAAGTAATATATATAATGCTAATATCTCAGGTAAAGAGCTAGATGAACATACTTTGAGCAGCTTGACCAGTCACTTAGGAGTTATGCAAGTGGAAGAAATTGAGATAGATGCATAACCTTCTTATACTACAAATGAGGAAATAACATATGTACAACCAATATTACTAGGAAAAGCAGAATTGATAAAGTTATTTTGTATGTTGAAGCCACATAGCCATCAAGATGCCCTAAGTAATCCGTAGCGAGATCAGCATGCATTGAAGCATAAAACTAAAACTAGAAAATCAAGAAAAAGCAGAGTGGTATTACAGATAAAACTAAAGCTAGAAAATCAGATATTAACTAGTAAGAGGTTTTTACCTATAATTACTACAACGTAAGAAGCTGAGCTACCAATACATAGATACAGATAAACAATAGCACCAAAACAAAAGTACCAAATAAGACAATAAGATGGTTAAACTTAAAAATAAAATTTGGAAGAAATTTGATTGAAAATATAAGATCTTTTAAACAAAAAAAATGACTACTTAATTACCATATGGACAATATAAATACGTAATCGTTGGTTACCAAATAATTCAGTCATTGTGGATTCAAAGTTCAAACACAATACGCGATGTTCATTCACACAAATCAGGGTGAAAACGTGCAACCACGGATGTTAATACTGATATTCTAGGCTTACTCCTTTTTTCCTGCTGTTTGCATCATGATCATCACTAGTGTCGGCTCTTGAAGCGGTAGGTTGGTCGATGCTGGCTCTAGCAACAGCTAAGAAAGTTGGGTCTGGTTGGGCTTCTTGATTCCGGGTTCCTTCATCGCCATAAATATATAATATGTAATTACCTCATTAACTGATATAACCGCAAGAAACCCACTTATTAAAGTTTGGGAAGAGGAATAAAGCTTTCTAGCACCTATCCAGTGTAAATGTATTTCAGGTCAATATAAAGATGAATATTACAGTGGTGAGTAATAGTTCTAAAACACTGTTCAAAATTGTAGGGGGAAATAACCATCTTAAATTTGAGAACGCCCAAAAAATGCAATGCAATTTAATGAGGATTAATGGATCACTTGAGAGAGAAGAACACAAAAAAGGGACGCCGTGCTTTATATTCTTAAGGGAACAAGAACAGATCCGTCGATTGCTGTAGACGTACGGATTTCTATATGTGATTGTGTGAAGACAAACACTATAGTGTCCATTTGCATGTTTGTATAAGCAATTTAAATAAAATTAGTTATGTGAGAGTTTCAGCAGTATTCGGACTAGCACAAAAACCAAATGCAATTGCTATAAATTGTGACAGCTGGATATAATAGATTGTGTACAAACAATTAACATCCAGTTTTTGGTAGAAATTTAAAAATGATTTCTTTGGGATATTATCTCAAAGCAACCTTGGTGGTGTTGTAGGATTTACCTGGAAACATCTGATAGTTAAATCCGTATATTATCGAAATAGGAGTAATCCACATAACCATAGATATAAAGAAAAACTTCTCTATCACTCCTACCATTGCTGGTCCTTGTACAGATTGAAAAAAATAATAACATACGTATAATATTTCTTTTGCATAATAAAGTAAATTAAATATCATCGGTCTAAAGTTGTACATATGTGTGTGTACATCTCTATCCTATACTAACAAGGTAACTGGTTGTACAAGATTCACCAATGTGACATAGTCTAATCCATCGTTAAAGTTACATTAGTACCCATTCAATTTTGTACATCATATCACATCTCTATATCGTGTGTATAACGACTGGTATGTATAATTGTAAATATTTTCACATGCATTCAAATTAAGCTTGCATTTGTTCTTCATGAGAGGCGGGTGTTTTCATGCTATTACTTTTTTTATTAAGAACTTGGTACATAAAATATATTTTTCTTTCATCTACCTTGCAAAACATGATATGCAGCCAAGAAAAACTAAATAGAAACAAAATTCTCGAAGATCCATAACCCAAACAATAACGTTGTTCATAGAAAACTATTTATTACCAAAGATATAAATATATTGCCTTCCCAATAAGTTGGAGACAATGGATAATCTAATCATGCACGTTATTCATTATGGAACAAGCCCTGAATATTTTGACTCTGAGGCAAGTTAAAAAATAATGTTGTATTTCAAATTTATATATTTATATATAGGATTTGTTTGTATTTCAAATGTGTACCATTGTATCTTTTGTATGTGGGCTTAGGTAGAAATTTTTGGTCCAAAGCATCTATAAAATTAACCAACCTAGTAAAAGGTTGATGGTTCGATTCCTACCATGCGCTTCCCCATCCTACATAAATTTACCCGGGGGTATGGGGGCTTGGATTAGCGGACGGCTTTACTGTACCCTCCTCAGGAGTTTAGACTAAAATTTGTGTTTATTTAACTTAAAAATTGAAATTGCCAACATCGTAGATTATATTGCCTTTTAATATATAAAATATCAACAGAAAAAGTATGCAACAAGTACAACGAATGTGAATCTAATTTTGTTCACAAAATCTAAGATACTATCCATAGAACAAATCTAAACCACCAAGCTAGGAACTAGACATTCATGATATTAAAACTATACGCTAATAGATCAGAAACCCCTGGACCATCACATTGAACCTCTGAAACAAAGCATAAGATATCTGGAAAATGAACATAACTTTATTAATGTTGAAGTATGTCTCTAAATAGCAAGCACAATAACTTAGCATTAATAACCCATCCTAAAGAAGAAGAAAAGGACACTGCAAGTAATGTACAGGATATACATTTTTGCATAGAAAATTGTATGCAAAAGATACTTTGGGATTCAGATATAAATATTAACTGCATAAAGACAATATTGAAATTATCCAATAACTCATGGAATTTAGTCGTTTATTTTAAAGAGAATTGACGCGGTCGCTGCTGGTGGAGAGAATCGTGACAGTTGCTTGGGAGTGAATTGGTGTGGTCGATTTGTTGCAGATTGCTAGTATGAGCGAAGGCATAATCGATGATAGTTGTTGGCGAAGCGAATAGAAGAAATACGGTGATAGCTGCTAACGGTTATTGAAATCAACAGAATTGATGCGGTGATGTGAATCCATGCGAGAAGCAACTCGATGTGGCGAGGCGGTGAGGGGTGAATCGATGCATTGATGCCGGGAATCCATTTGAGATGGAAAACAAAAGTGAAGGGAAAGGGGAAGACGAACGAAAAAGGGGAAGATTCTATTTTTCACGGCCTTTTTTTCTACTAAGTGAAAATATACCGCCTTTATTTGGGTTCCCGCGCCTCTAAAGATTTGATAGCGGATTCATCATTTTTATAGCTCAATTCATAATGAACTTGTTTTAGGAAGATCAATTTATATAACACTCTACTTACAAGGCTATAATATAATGCTATATAAACTATATTTTCTTGTAGTGTTTCTAACGTCAACTTCTTTTATTTGGAAAATTCAGATCTTAGAACAACATTCAAATTGGTGTTCAAATGATAAAAATAAGAACCATGAACTGAATTAGAACACTTTTGGAATAGCAACAAGAATACCAGGATAACGACCAGAAATGAAAACAAAGCGTCTACTATCATCTTTAATTTATTTTTTTAAGTTGTTCACAATACTAATGTAATAACCCGGAAGTCTAGGCCAGTTTAAAATTTTTATTTTGGCAATTTTAGCGAATTTTGATTATTTATTATGAATTATTTTAAATAATATCGACGAGAAATTTATTTTGAATATAAATCGAACGTATATATTATATAGATTGTCGTTAGAATATAAATATTTATTTATATTTATAAAAGGAATTGAAAATGGCGCGGTAGTTCGATAATTCGATTTCAAACTTCAAATGAATGTATAGGGTGCAAAATAAACCGGATTTTAGTGAAACCAAAACTATTTGAATCTAATAGAGACTATCTTTCCAACGAATCCGAGAAATCAAAATTTCATAGTGGGAATCAAAAGATATGTCCAGTTGAAAATTCTGAATAGTCGCTATGGAATTCAGGCCCTTAAAAATAGGAATTTTGCAAATGACCTCGGATTTCTACGAAACCACTTTTGTTGGGTCCGTGATGTAAAGTTATTACTAGGTTTCAAATTTCATAATTTTTCGAATCAATATGTGAGCGTGGCAAAAGAAAACGTGTTTGACCAGTTTCAGTTGATTTTAATCGACTGGAAAATGGTCATTTTTCAAACGGTCTCAAAATTCGACGAAATTAGTTTTGTTAGGACCGTATTGTCAATACAAAGCTAGAAAATATTTTTTTGGAATTTTTCGAGTTCGTATGTGACCCCAGTAATTTGAAATGTGCGTTCGAATTCAATATATAGAGTTATATTTTGATTTTGACGGAAACTGATCGAAACAGTCAAATCAGCTTACGATACATATCCCATTGTGTTCGGAATGGGGGTAATTAGCTGGGGACGACAGTCGTTGGGCCTCGATTGGAGTTCGAATGAGGAGATAACTTTTCGGGTGGATAAATTAAATAAATTAATTAAAATAGAAAAGTCAACACCCCCCTATACATTTATCTCCGATCCCCCTTTTTGAAAAATCGATTTAATGAAGGAAAAAAAAGGGGGGAAATTGAATCGCGTCGCCCACCTCCTGGCCAGCCACCGCGCCGCTCCGCCACCGGCGATCTCGAGCTTCGCTCCCCCTCCTCTCGCTTCCCTCTCTCCTCCTCGTTTAACCCCCAAAATACGACCGAGTCCACCCCAAAACCGCCATCGACCCCCGCCACCTTCAAGAGCCCCTCCGCCAGCACCGCCCTCCCCCACGAAGACCGCCGCCTCCTACTCCACCCGCTCGAAAATCCGCACCCCCTCCTCCTCAACTACAGACGCAGCACCCCCCCCTTTTTCGACGATTCCATCTCCTCCCTCTTCCTATGTGAGATTCCCTTTTTGTTAATTCAGTTTTTATATATTTTACTGTTTTAAAAATTGTTTTTTTATATAAAATATATATAGATCGATATTAAAAATGTAATTTTTCATATAAATTAGCGTTGTGGAAAAAAAAGAATAGATTTTGGTATGCAAAAAGACTCGGTTTTTAATTCAAGAAAGGCGAAATCTTTATGATGTTAAAGGCGGAATTTTTAATGTATAGAAAGATTGGATTTTTGAAAAGAAAAAGATTTGATTTTTGATTTCAAAAAGGTTTGATTTTTTTTTTAAACTGAAAAGATTACATTTTTATTTATAAAGGTTGGATTTTTATATATAGAATAGCGAAGTAAAAATTTTGATTTTTATATATAGAATAGCAAAGTAAAAATTCGATTTTTATATATAGAATAGCAAAGTAAAAATTCGATTTTTATATATTGAATAGCAAAGTAAAAAAATGTGATTTTTAATATATGTAGTGAATACGGATGGAGAAAGTGATGAAAGAAGAAACGGCGGAGGTTTTCTACAAAGAAGAGTCGTGGCGTTGGATTAGCTAATCGGTGAGAACTTCTCACCTTTTAATTTGATTTTTCTAGTTATAAATATATACTAGGATGCAGACGGTGTTTAGTAGCACCCGACACCCGTCGTCCACAGACCATGGACGGCTTGTATGCTTGTTTGTTTGATTTTGATGTGCAGTTGATTGTGTGATGTGATGTGAAATGAAATAAAATATTTTATAGTGGAAAATATTTTATAGTTAAAAATAGAATTTTTAATGTGTATATGAAATGAAATAAAAATAAAAAAATCAGACGATTTGTTTATATACACACATTTGACTGATATTGATTGGGACGATAAATTTTACACATCGCCCAACTGCACAAATAAAATCTGTGTTTGATTGTTTAAAACCCCACATGGGTATTGAGATGATAGATGACATACACTAATCCCAATAATTAGTTGTATGTCGATCGATTGATTGACAGGCTGTTATAAGCGTTGAATATTTATATTTGATGCTTATACAGTGTAGAATGCACTTTGGATAATGGTTGATTATTCATCATTGTTATTGTATACATGTGTTGTAGAAAATCCATATAATTAATATTATATGGTAATTGATTGGGCCTCATTCCAGTTTAGAAGTAGAAATATTTGAAAAAGAAATATTTGAAAGTAGAAATATTTGAATAGAAATATTTGAAATAGAAATATTCGAAATGGAATATTTGAAAATATGAATATATGAAGCCGTGTTGATTAGATTTACGCTATTTTGACGTGAACGATATTTATATCGATTTTATTCATTTTATAACGAATATCGAAAGTGATTTCAGAATCTGAAATTTTGAAAAGAATTGAAATTCGAATTAAATTGAATAGAAATGAATTCAAATTGAAACTGAATAGAAATGAATTCAAATTGAAACTGAATAGAAGTGAATTCGAATTGAAATTGAATAGAAATGAATTCGAATTGAAATTGAATAGAATTGAAATCGAATTGAAATCGAAAGGAATTGCATTCGAATTAAATTGAAATTGAATTGAAATCAATTTGAAATGAATTTAAAACGAATTTATATTGGAATATTCAATTTTGATTTGAAATTGAATATGAAGTTGAAACCGTTTTGAAAATGAATTTAAAACGATTTATAAAGCACGTTTTGATTTGAAATCGACGAAGTATATATATTATATATATAATATAATGGCCTGAATAGAATGCGCCGCGCCGCGGCAGTTCGCGAATTTCGACCATTGACTTCGAATGGATATTGCGGGAGATCCGACCATCGGATTCTCCTAAAACCGGAACCATTGGGTTCGTATCGAAAAGAGCTTTATAACAAATGTGAGAAATTTGAAATCTAACGGTTGGATTTGGAATTATGTCCAAATCAAATTTGAAAAAGGTCGCTGTAAGTGCAGTTCGATGGCCGTTGATGGAAATCGATTGTACGGGCCTTGATAAAATTATTAAAAATAGTAATAATTTGTGTAAAATCATAAGAAATGATTTGGGAAGAATTGGGATGAAAAATTCCATATTTGAAAGGATAAAAATAGATTTTTATCGAAATGAACTAGTTTTGAACTAGAATAGTAATTTATTTATTTTTAAAATAAATAAAGTGAGTTTGAAATGGTTTTGAAATATAACCAGAACTTCCAATAATTGAATCGGAATGGATTTGAATCGAAATTGTCTTCGGAGTATTTCGATGTTGGATTTCGTGATTATACAGATGTTGTTATGGAAATTTGAAAGATGTAGATATATATATCGTTATTTCCAATATGATATCTGTTGGTCGTAGGATTTGATATTGAATATAAGCCGGTAATTTTTCTATTCAGAGCCTTGTATTTAATATCAAATGTGATTTGGGTTTGTCGTGAATGGTGTCTTCATTAACATTGTTCTTAAGCCCAGTTGAGAAAAGATTAAATCTTTTTATTTAGATTTAATGAAGTGAACCAATTAAGTGATATTTAATTGGAATTGAATTGGAATTGATTTTTGGGTTTATCGTGAACAGTGTTTTAAATAACCCTCGTTCTTTAACCCGATAATTAATGGAATGTGATTTTGGGTTTATCGTGAACCGTGTTTTAAATGACACTGATTCTTTAACCCAGTTAACGATTAAAACTAAGTGGAGTTCTAATGAATCTTTAATTAGATTGAAAAGATCGAGAATGGAGTATCACCAGTTTTGCTCCTGGCGATAGTTAAATCTTTAATTAGATCTGAACGTGAAATGGTAATTGAATTTACCGATAACACCGTGGTGTTAGATATGAAGTATTACCAGTTTTACTTCATGGGATAAATAGGTTGGGATTAGGAAATAAAATAAATGATTACTTCGGTGTGGTTCGCTAATCCCGACTAGTTTGAATTGATATTCAAAGGAGATTAAAGAATAAATTTAAAGAATTTATCTTTGATAAAATTAATGGGAACCTTTCCCAAAATATAAGAATATTTGAATAAAAAGAATATTCTGAAGTGGAATGAGGCGTATGTTGTCTTTGTGTAACACTTTTATTATATATGTGCGAGTTGTTCAGAAAGACCGGGTTTATCCCATTCTGAATAACAAATTCGACGTGGTGTCGAAGATGAAGACGGTGGTCGAAGACCGGAAGTCTTCACGTCGTTTGGGTAATTACTGATGATCTTGATTGGCCTGTACACCCAAGAAGATGGAAACAGTTGGTGATCGTCCATACGTACTTGGAGATCGATGGAAATGCGGGGTACTAGGTGCCTCCGGTTTCGTTCAGACCCAGAACGAACTTGTAAATGGGCTGTGTGTCTGACATTGGATTTTAGTCTTTGTGGTTGATTTCTATTAAATATATATATCTGTTTGGCGGCGGAGAATTTATTCTCTTGCTTAACGCCCTTCTCTGAGACGTACGAGCTCAGGGGTTATATACTGATGGATATCAAACGCATAGAGTGAATTGCCTGTGTGGCATGCCTAAGTGGCAGATGATCAAGGCTTTTGTTGAAAAGCAGGGTCTTGTGGTTGATGATCAAAGCACCGCCTGTGTGGCATAGCTTTGTATAACGTGAATTCGCGAGCCTCACACCCCGGTTGTGAACCAGAAACGGGAGAGGACCTCAGGGAGGACATGCATTTCTTTCTAGCTAGGGTGGTGTCAGTGACCTACCAGCCCTGACATTTATATACTTTTCACCTGTGTGGTTGTTGTTGTTGCGAGGCGCCTCGGTTAGATCGGACGATCCGGGACCGATGGAGCCATTCGTTGGCTCACTTACGCCCCAAAGGGCGGGGAAACGCAGTGGTCAGGCATTTTAATCCACATCGGTGGACCGGCCCTGACGATCCAAGGGCCCACCTGAGTCTGGGTCCTGAGGCTCGGGCTAGAGAGTCTCGAATCGGTTGAGGACTATCTTTTGCCTCGGTTCATAGATGGAAATCCAATTTCCAAATACGTGACATTTGCGGTTTTATTTGTAGAGCCTAGTATGGCGACATGATATATGGTACCCATGCCGCCTATGATTGATACTTATGATTTGAAGTTGTTTTATACACTATGCACTTATAATAGTATCAAATAATTTGTTTTTAAATGTATCAAGCATGCTTTGGCTATTATAAGGGAAAACCCTATCCCCCGGCTTGCGTTGCATTGTGTGATAGGACCTGGGTCTTATAATAGCTTCATTTTTCTTTATTTAGCATTACGCTGTTGTTTTATGCACTGGTGTTCTTGGGAGGAAACCCGTTCCGTGTTATACGGTGTGGTCCCTTGATTTACCTAACTTTAAAAATAAAGATTAATAACTGTTTTAGTTCTCACACCAGTCACATGACTGACCTGGAGTTTATTGTTTTAACCTAAACTCTGGGTGCCCTTATTTTGACATGGGCAGCTAGTAGTTTTGGTTCTACTGATTTATATTCACAGGATCCTGGTTTACAGCTGGAACGATATCCGGAAAGCTTTGTATCCGTATATCTCTTCTAGTTGTGTATTGTATTATTTTCCGCTGCTATGTATTTAAATGTAATTTAAATCTCTGATATTTCCGTGTAATATTCATTTTTACTCTGTATATTCTTGTATTCTGATGGAATTGTTGTAATGTACAATGAAATGTTCTTCCGTCTGCGTTCTTTTGTGTGTTGTTCTCAAGGTAATCCGCTCTTTCCTTCACGGGGAAGTTACGGGTCTTCTCAACTAAATCCAATTGTCTTCATCTTCTCCAAACACAATAGCAATTGCTATAGGGGAAAAAAACTATTAAAAGAAGCAAATGTATAATCAACTAAACAATAAAATAAATAACATCAACAATTAGGGAAAAAATTGCAATAAAACATGCATAAATGCTAAATAAGTGTAGAAATAACAGCAAAAAATTGAAAAAAAAATAATGGTTATAAACTGCTACACAGAGTTACAGAAGAAACTAATTTTTTATTTTTTTTATTTTTTACGAAAAGTTGCATACTTGTATGCAGATATTCAGAATAATTGCATATTTATATGCAAATATTCTGAACAGTTACATACTTGTATCCATGTATTAACAATAGTTGCATAATTGTATGCTAATATTCAAAAGATTCTTATACTTGTATGCATGCATTAAGAATAGTTTCATATATTTATGTATATACTAAGAATAACTGCACACATATATGCATATTATATATATATATATATATATATATATATATATATATATATATATATACAGAAAAGTTGCATACTTGTATGCAGATATTCAACATGAGTTCATATAAGCATTTATTGCATTAATATCAGCAATCATTCATAATAATTGCATTCATAATAGCAACTATTTGCAAATATTACACCAATCATTTGCAAATATTACAGCATCAGAGCAGGATTATTGCAGACATTGACTGAAAAAAATTAAACTGTATAAACACCATATCTTCATTTCCATTTTTACCAGCAGCAGCCATCAAACAAGCTTGAACTCTTCCCTTCATAAAAGTAGCATAAAAAAAAAAAAAAAAATCGGCAATATTGTAATCCATATGCACAAGCCTCAAATCCAATAAAAACCCTCTAAAATTGTCGTGTACCATCATTACACTCCAAAACAACTTTACTTCCAGGATTACTTGTAACAACAACATCACAAAAGGACTGCAAATGATGATACAACATTATATCGCTTCCATGTAAATCTTCTAATGTCAACCTCTTCCCACTATAAGCAAAATAATACTTCAAAATAACATTATACTCAGTTTGAAACAAGTTAATAATGTGCATGGTCTTCATTAACGGATTAGCTTGAATATGATCATAAACCAACAACTTAATCAATTTACTAGATACAAAATGATTGTTTATGTCATGAATTCTAACACCACAAGTATGTTCAGGTTGAAATCTCTTTATAACAAAATAGCCAGGAGTATTAAACTTAAGAGAAGCATGAATCCTGAAACTATAATTTTTTTAGAACAAACAGTCGTAACTCTTTCCTTGTCATTCTTAACCGAATTAAACTTGTATACGGTCTTCATACTATACATCATCACATTAAGCCTAAATTCAGTAACACCTCCAAGAAATTGCTGACCAATACCAGAAAAGACAGGTTGATTCAAATCACTTCTCAACAATTTCCTGAATTGAATGTTAGAATCACTAGTACTAACAAAAGAAGAATCACTACAACAAGAAATATTACCTGACCTTGCATTGTTAACTGGAGAACTACTATGAATGATCTCAACAAAAATAACCAACTAATCCTCATGATTATGTGCATCCAACAACAAGATATATTGAAAATCAGAATTAGTTTCAATATTCTTTCTCAACCCATCTCTAAGTGATATAATTCAAATGACAACAGACTTAAGTCAGTCCATTTACCACAAACAACATCTTTCACGACAACAATATAACTATCAAAATACTGACATATTGAAAAACTATCATTTCCAAACTTCAACAATACCAACACACCAACATCTGCAGGAACACTATTATACAAAGAAGAAAAACAACAATAATCAGACTTATCAGCAGTAATCACATAAAACTATATACTCATCTGCAATTATTATGAATACTTGCTTACATATCCGCAAATATTCTGAATTATTGCATACATATCTGCAATTATGTTTGCAGATATTAAGAATAGTTGCATACTTGTATGCATCAATTCAGAAGAATGCATACATTTATGTGTATATTAAGAATAATTGTATACATTTATGCATTTATTCAGAATAGTTGCATACTTGTATGCATGTATTCAGAATAATTGCATACTTGTATGCATCTATCCAGAATAGTTGCATAAATGTATCGAAATATGCTTCTACAAATAAAGTCGTATGAATAATAACTACAATAACACCGTATACCTGCAAAAAATAACAACAACGATTCACGTATGCAATAACTACAATAACCATCGACAAAAATTGAGAATAATTGCATCATCAGAACTCGACAATAACAATGAATCACATATGCAAAAAATATCAACAATGATTTCCATCATCAGAAATTATAGACCAATAAAAAAGAACTATAAATTACTTGAAAGAAGAAACATCCATGAAATCTATCGACAAAAGGCGCATTAAATCCCTGATAAAGTTGAAAATCAAAGCTTAGATCGAACAAATTCCAACTAAATCTTGCAATGAAGACGCCATGTGCAGATAAAACAACGCTAATTGGAACGAGAGTATTTATGGAAAAAGAATATCCGAAAAAAATAGGGATGTGAAAAGTATAATTTAAAGTGGGAGGATTTCGCGTTAATTATGTTCAATTTTAGGGATGTGGAACTAATATTCACTTTTTTTATTTCTAATTTGCTTGATTGAATTGGTTGGTTTAGATGCGCTTTGTCAGTGATGAATCGATATTTATATAGGTTTTCCAAGGCCTATTCGCTCTGATTTCAAAGGATGTTGCCATGAATAACCATTCAATTTCTGAAAATGTTTAATTAATTTTCTTGCTCAAAATTTGCCCTTACGATTTCCTAGAAAATTCGAATAATCCGTTTTGTTGGATATTTGGTTTCCATTTATAAATATGCCGAAAATACGAAATTTTGAAATATTCTTCTTTCAAATATTCTTGAATTTGATTTCTCGAAATATCTTGCCAAACATGTTCACTTGCTAAAAATAAACTTTCCCAAAATCAAAGCATTCAATTCTAGAATTCGATTTAAGCTATTTCAAATTACCATTTATAAAAAAATTCCTCTGGCATGTTTTCTTTACACTAATTAAAAAAAATCTGTTGCCTCCTGAAACTTGTTTATTGATGCATGTACCCTTGTCCATGTTGTCATTCAGTTTGCCTATTGCTTCAATGTTTCCAACTTTTGCCTCATTGACATTGCTTTACTTGTTGTGTATCCATGCAAATGCCAAGCGATGTTAGATCCTTTTAGTACACTTGGTAATTTTATTTTCTGACATGTATCCAGTGTCAAATTTGTGACCTTGATCACATAACATACACTAAGATTCACTGCCCCTCATATACTTTGATTATACTGTCTCTGCTCCTTGTGCATGTTGCACTCCCTTATTAGACTCTGTACATCTTGAGTTGCACTGACATGAAACTGGATTTATGTTGTGCATTTGCACTTGGCCTTTGTGATTTGTTAAACTGTTTTAATCTCGTTGCGATTTTGCGGTTGATTTCTTCATTTGTCTCTAATACTACATGATCTTGGTTCCGCTTGCTTGTGTGCTCATGATGTTGTTGTGCAATTGTACTCCATTCAAGTATATTCTTATATTTAGCTGCCACATACTTATTTCTCTGACCAGTCTTTGTTCATGTGCACTATTTCACATGTTGTTGTGCATGTTTCCCTGTGTGTTGTTGTGTTGGCCTGTATATCTTGTTCCTTACCTAGTGATGCACCATGTTGTGCCATAATGACATGCCATGCTACCTACCCACGTTTACCTGCTGGGTTGTTGTACACTTGTGTTCTGAGCTATGTTGCCGGACCTAGTTTTGTTGTACCTTGATTACATAAATTCGACTGCTTTGCCATTGTGCATGCTGCCTTGTTTTGTACCAGTTCACACAAAAATATTTGAATACAAGTGCAAAAATATTTTTCTATTTAAATCAGCAAACCACTATACGTTGCGTCGTGACTAGTCAAGATTAGCAGACCGAAATTGTGAGTCGTGGCTAGTTTTGATCAACAAACCACTATAACTGTGTTAAGGCTGATCTATGGGCACTAATATTCAATCTACCTCGTGGTATTTACTGTGAATCATTGTGAATATCGCAAGTAGTCTAGACTCAAATAAATAAATATACATTTGACCAAGTCTAGAAAGATGATGAGAAACACACCAAATATCTTCCGTTGTAGGTTGACTCTATTCCAACATGTTTACAACTTCTCAAATAAATTTCAAGAAAATCCATGCCCTATATTCCAAGAAGGATGAACCACCTTCATTTTAATGATTTTGAAGAGGGTGAGGAAAAAGAAAGAATGAATGCAGATATATGTTTTAATGGGATAAAAGGAATCTTTCTCATTCCCCTTATTCAACATTTTTTTTTTTTTGCATAGCAAGCGGGGTTAAATGGCCCCTACCATATATTATTAATAAATACTAACAGTACAACCAAAGTTCAAGACATACTTCTAACAATAGATAGGACCATTACATGTTTAGGAGTTAAATCACTACCAAACACCCTAGCGTTCCTTTCTATCCATAATGTATACAAAGTTTTCATAAACAATTTCAAAAGTAAACACCCATTTATGCTCTTCCACCTTGTCGCTTTAAAGATCAAGAACCATTCATCCGCAGAAGCTATAGCCGGCGCATGCAGACCAAAATGATAGAGAACATTAAACCACACAAAATACGTGTAATCACACTCAAAAAACAAGTGAGGAATCGACTCTTCCACATTCCCACAGAGAATGCACGTATCATCATCAATTATACCCAACATTTTCAATTTGCATTTTGTATGAACTGCATTCATTAACACTCTCCACATGAAGACATTCTCTTTCGGCACCGAGTTAGTCATCCACATTCTATTATTCCATGGAAAAATAGCATCTGTCCTCATCAACGCATTATACACAGTAGATATTGAATGTGTCTTTCCAGCCCAGGTAGCATGATCATTACTGGACGGTAGTGAAGAATTATAAATACTATTCCAAACTTCTCTAATCAAAGAAGAACTACATCTAGGTAGAGAAATAATACCATTTGAAATCAAACCAGCCAATGGAGTTTTTTCACGTATTCCAGTCATCCTCCTCACATTATAATCAATCGTATGAGACAGAATTCTACCAGAAGAGTGCCACGGATCATTTCAAAAAGAAACATAGTCAGAGTGCTTTAGACCAATTCGAAAATAAGGCAAAAATAATTCCCTTTGTTTCAATAAATTCCGCCAAGACCAGCTGCATTCACCTGGCGCTTCCATAGTCCAAAAAAACTTACCCTTGATAAAATGATTACGACACCAAGAAGCCCATAGATTTGAATCAAATTGAAACAGTTTGTCAATTCTAGCTGATAACGCAGCCTTATTCCACATTTTCATGTTCATGATGCCTAATCCTCCCTCCTTTTTTGAGCAACAAACCTTCTTAAAAGACACAGGAATCAATTTTTTAGAGTACGGATTTGCGTGCCAAAGAAATTGATTTAATGCTGAGTTTATCATGTCAATCATCTTCCCAGGGAGAATAAACATCCTTGCGTAGTACGTGCACATGGAGAAAGCTATCGATTTAACAATGACTAATCTGCCCGCTAAAGAAAATTTCGAAGCCGGCCAAGATGCAATCTTTGAAATAAATCTTTCGAACATGGGAAGACACTGGGAAGACTTTAGTCTGGAAGTGCACATCGGTACACCAAGATAAACTTCATCATCATCCATAGGCGACAAACCCGACAGACCATACAAAGTAGCCTTCATCTGTTCGGACACACCCGCACAATTTATCTTCGATTTGTTCCTATTGATAATCATCCCCGTCAAAACACTGAATTCATGAAGAACAGCAAAAACCCCACTGATAGATTTGGCATTCGGTTTAGTGAACAAGAGGAGATCATCCGCAAAAAGAATAGAAGATATTTTCAATTGTTTGCAAAGAGGGTGATAATCAATTCTCTTGGTTAACATCGCGCTGCTAGATAGAACCGTAAAAAGCTCCATAACGCAAACAAAAACATATGGGGATAAGGGATCCCCCTGCCGTAATCCCTTTTTTGCATTGAAGTATCCAAAAGTCGATCCATTAGCACTCATAGATATTGTCACCGTAGAAATGCAAATATAAATCCAGCACAAAAACGGAATGGGGAAATTCATCTTGAACAAAATGTATATAATAGAATCCCAACTAACTGAATCATATGCCTTTTGAATATCAAGTTTTAAAACAGCTCTTGGAGATATATGAGTTCTATTGTAACCTTTCATTAACTCCGTAGCAAGGAGAATATTGTCAGCAATATCAGGTTGGTAAGAAACGCACTCTGATTTGGGGATATGATATTAACGAGAGCATTTTTCATACGGTCTGCAATGATTTTAGCAATACACTTGTATAATACGTTACAGCACGCTATGGGTCTAAATTGAGAAACTGAATTCGGCATATCCACTTTCGGTATTAAAGCAAGCCTAGTCGCATTGATTCCACCTAACATTTGACTATGTAAAAAGAAGTTTTTAATAGCCTTAATGACATCTTCACCCACTACCATCCAACACACTTTGAAAAAATAAGCATTAAATCCATCGGGTCCTGGTGAGCTAGAAGACTTCATTGAAAAAATAGAACTAGTAATGAGCTCAGAGGTTACCTCCCTTATGCTGTTACGTTTTTGTTCGTCAGAAATGGTAGGTAGACAAACAGTCGAGAACAAATCCAAATGAACAGGGGTCTGAGTAGAGATACCAAGCGTGGACGTGAAGTATTCCAGGAAAGCATTCTGAATGGAGTCAGTATCGGAGCATAAACCACCATTCATATCAGTAATAGTCATTATATTAGTCGCCATTTGCTGAATCTTCAGAGAACTGTGGAACGCTGAATTATTTTTATCACCAAGCGTCTTCCATTTGTATTTTAACTTCTGTCTAGTCATATTTGCTTCCGTGATTATCGCCTTTGAAAGTTCAGAAATTAGCAACTTCTCTTGGCTAGAAAGATGCTCCATGATAGAATCGTCTTGACACACCATAATTGTATTCTGTACTTGATTTAGGTTCTCCCTGATCGAACTGGAGAGACTAACACCATCACCAAAGTTTTGTTTAGCCCATAATCTAAGAACCCTCTTTAGTTTCTTCAGTTTTTCCTGCACAACAAACATAGGGTTACCAAAAACATGTGCACTCCAACATTCAGTTACAAGAGGTAGAAAATTAGGGTGTTCAGCCCATTTATTAAAAAATGCAAATGAGGAATGTTTTCTCATGATGCTCTTGCCCCAATCAAGCACAAGTGGGGAATGATCAGACATTGAAGGAGGGGGGATGAAGCATGTTAAAGAGGGCCAAGATGAAACAGCATTGAAATTTTGATATGGTCTATCAAGCTTGCAAAAAGTCCTAATGCTATTTCTAGAAGAATTGTTCCAAGTATATTCAGCTCCGGAAGAGGGAATGGAAATGAGATTAGAATCAAAAATAGCATTGTTAAGAGGTCTAGTCTGTCTATATGTAAGTGGAGATCCCCCTGCCTTGTCGTTGGATAACTGCATACAGTTCCAATCTCCAAAACAAATCCAAGGAGAGTTAGAATGCTGTAAAGACGGGAGAAGGTCAAGGAAAATTTGTCTATTAGCAGCACAGTTTTCAGCATACACAACAGTGAGGAAAAAGGTAGAATTCGACGGGATGTGGATAATTTCGGAGTGTATGAACTGCCTATGAACTAAGATAGGAGAAAGAGAAAAAGTATTTGGGTTCCACATAACAAGCAGTCTACCAAACGGAGCCTGAGATAAATTATGAATGTATTTCCACGCTGACTGAATATTATTCATAGCTTTCTTTGTCGTCGAGTGATTCAACTTAGTTTCGGCAACAACCATTAGATGAATATTAAAAATCCTGATGAAGTTAGAAATTTCCAGTTGTTTGGCAAGGGGATTTGCACCCCTTATGTTCCAAAAAGCAAGTTTGTCTATCATTAAATAGACTGAGAAGATGTGGCTCTGGTTTTGACACCAGATGAAGAGGAGCAAAGATTACGTTGGGATGGCAAATTGAGGATCGACTGTTCAATAGAGAAATCCATAGACGAATCAAGATCAATAGAAGTAGACCCCACTTTCTTAGGTCTACCCCTACCTCTTTTAATCACATTGGACCCAGGAATAGGAAAAGTGGATGCATTTGTGAATTTAGGCATAGAAGCTGACGAGGATGGATTGAGCCGAGGGGGAGACGAAGCCAAGTTTGACAACATATTATTGTCTCCAAAGATATTGCTAGGCAGGGATAAGGAGTTGTAAGGAGACACAATATGGCTTTGATTAGGAATAGGGGATAAAGGCTTAACAATGGGCGATGAGCTCAGGTCTTTATGAGTAACAGATTCCAAATTAGAATCATGGAGAGTTGTAGCATTACTGGTTCCCTCAGAACCATCACCTAGACCAATAAGATTATCAAAGGGATTATGAATTAGTAAAAGGCTCGATGGATCAGGTTGGAATTGAGATAAATGGTTAGAATTAGGATTATTAGCAGAGGATTTATTGATACAAGCAGGAGATTTCGATTTGGATGAGAATGTGAAGGTAGCTATCTGATTTGAATTGGTAACAACATGTGAGTTATCAACTTGAGCATTCAAAATGGCATCCTCGTTGGATATAATATCATCCTCCACTAAAACATTGTCTTCATTTAAATCATTTTCTTCTGTTAAATCTTCCACACTTTTGTCCACAACCACTTTCTCCTTCGGAACTTTTCTCCATGATTTCTTATAATTTCTACTCCTCTTTCTGTGATACACAGTAAATTCATTTTGTCCATCTATTTGATTATCCTCATATCCAATATTACAGTTAACAACTTCTTGATTAATATCCTTTTCATTTGCCTTCCCAATTATCTCCACTTCCTTCTCCATCACATATTTTTCACAATGCATGGTGTCATGACCAAAAATCTTGCAATGTGTGCATATCATAGGCTTCCATGAGTAATCAAGTTGAATATTCGGACAGGTTTCATCACCTACTACCAAAAAATCCGGCAAAACTTTGTCCGGGCTGATTTCCACTAAGCACTTCGCGTATTCAAATCGTTTCATCTTTTCAGTATTTTCATCGTAACACAATACTTTCCCAATGTGGCACGCTATCCAGTTAATGCCTACTAACGACCACAGCAACATGGGAATTCTGTAGAAGTGTATCCATATTGGCACAGATCTAACAGCAGCCTTAGCAGATGAAAGTGAAGGGGTCAAGTTCGATATAATAAACATTTGGCCTCTTATGAACATAGGATCCCTTTTAAGTACTTCAAGCTTATCTTCGAGGTTTACGAATTTGAAAAAATAATTCTGTTTGTCATAAAACATTTCATAATCACCTTTAAGTTTCCATACTCTGTCAAGATGTTGTTTGACAGCCATGTAGTTCACCTCACCAGCTAAGAAGGATCCAACTAAGCATTCTTTCCATGATTTCGAGCCTTCATCCATAACCACTTGAGGCGGCGGAACAGATTTTCCAGCATAATTGACTTCAAATTGTACTGGGACATAGCTACCCGCATTTCTCGGTTTGGAATAAAACAACAAGGAAAATTTAACAGAAGAATTAGAGGAGATAGGAGGAGGATGCGCAGGACGAGGAAGATTGGTTGAGGAGAGAGGAGGAACAGAGGGAGGCTGGGGAGGAGGAGGGTTAGGGTTGGGATCTGGCACTGGCTTTGGAGGAGAGAGCGATGAAGCGGGGGGGACAAAGAGAGGAGAGGTGGTGTCAGAACAAGGAGAGGTAAGGGGGACAACAGGATGTGACGTAAAGTCACCATGAGAAGACATTAGTCCCTTCGGGGACATCCGATAAAATAAATCCCTTTGTTCCTTAAATTAGGACTGACCATTTTGCAAAAATATACCATATCATGTACCCAGATTTGAAAATATAGCTTTTACATATGCATTTCAGTAAGAGGGAATTAGACTGAAGGAAAAACCTAAGGTCGATTTTAGTTTAAAGGCATAAGTTTTAAAATTTAGTCTTAAGAACAATAAAATGATATATTCATATAGCATTATATATATGTAATGCTTTATTTATATACGTCATGAAATTTGCAATGTATACAATTTGAGAACCTGAGAACAATTGATTTGACCATTTCGCCAAAGAAAGAATGACGATTTGCATGCGAACTATTTGCTTTGGTGATTTCTAACGTTTTACACCGGCCAATTGATGCATGACACAATTTTTTGCATCTAGCAAAGTGTTTTGGCTTGGAGTAGACGTTTTTTAGCTTGAAGTAATTTTTTTTGGCTTAGAGTGGTCTTCTTTTGTGCACTCGTATATCGTGGTTTACTATTGTTTTGAGGAAGTAGATTACTGGCCCTTCATTTATCTCATGATCAGTTTGCGATCAAGGTATGTATTTATGTTCAAGCATGCTGGTTTCTGCATTGTATTCTTGTATCAGATAATATCGTATGCTATGTAGGGAATTGATTTTATTTCCTAAAGAATGGGTGCTAGTTTGTCGATCATGTGGTTATGCTTTACGTTAGTACTCAGTGTTTTAGTTGCCTGCTCTGTTACTTGCTGATGTATAGCGATAATGAGGTTTCCAGTACATTGCTGATTGTACTGCTATATTACATATGTAATGCTATATGAATATTTCATTTTATTGTCCTTTAGGCTAAATTTTAAAATTTATGTCCTTTATATTAAAATTGTCCTTGGGCTTAGCATTGAACAATCAAGTGTCAATATTCACTAGTCACATTAGTTGATGGTGCGACAATTTGGTTGAATTTTTCTTATAAGACTTCATTGTAAAATTCCCTTTCAAATTTTTTAAGAGGTGCCTTATAACAGTGATTATTTATGTTATTTTTCTTCATTGACACAATTTCACTGTTGGACTTACGGATTTCGATTTTGGTCAAAATTAATATATCATCGACATTCAACTTGGTTACTATTATGTAACGACGGTCGGAACAAAAGTTCACCTCCTCCTCCTGCATAGGGCGCACGCATATGAGTTAGCACAAACATCCTTGTAACAAAATGAATCCCTGATGTCATGTGTCTACTAACTCATATTTGTACACAACTCCTTCAATTTATTCCGTGATGTGGGACTATTTTTTCTAACCGTCATTCATACTTTAACAACATGCGAGACAATCCAAACAGTCTCCCCATTGACTCGCATCTTACGAGTATTTTTTGAGAGCACTACCTTGTTTGTATGACCCAGTCCGTAACCTTCGGCTTTTATACCACTATTATGTAACGACGGTCGGAACAAAGTCTCATTTCTTCCGTATAGGGCGCATGCATATTAGCTGCTGCACACATTTTTGTAACAAAAAAAATCTCCGATATTATGTGTCTACCAACTCATATTTGTACACAGCTTCTTCAATTTATTCCGTGATGTGAGACTATTTATTCAAACCGTCATTTCTACCTTAATAATATACGAGACAATCCTAGCAGTTACTCTATTAGGGGTGGACTCGTTCTATTAACAGACATGATCAATCAATTTTTTTGGTTAGGGCTGAAAATGGATGCAGATAGTGTTGTGTCCGCATCCATATCTAAAGAATAAAATTTGCATTTGTACACGCTATTTGTTGTTATTTCAAATGCAATATCATACCCTTATCCGTGGATATTTTCCGAAAAATAATTGAATCCGCTTTGACTGGTACGGGTATCCGAAAATATCCGCATCCGTTAAGTTAAACATGATTTTCTCGAATCAACGACTAAAAATTATTAACAGTTCCATGGTTATTTAAATTGATTTATAATTGTTTAAAGTTTAAGAATTACGTATGATCTGAAAATAAAAATGGATATTTGATTCCATAACGTATAGATATTTTTCGAAGACGGATGGTGCCATATCCGTATTCGTATCCAGAAACTTTTATGGATATCGGACATCAATATTCACTTTTCAAATATTGAATATTTTTTGTATTTTTGGATACAGATGAATGAATATAAGATTTTTTTTAGATGCTCATTGACGATCCTATTTTTGATTAATTGCTTGGCTAAGATGATTTGATTAACCGTTGGTCGATTAATTGAAGGCTATCACTTCCGATCGAACTAAAAATAATTATCCACTGTTAACCATTTAACAGTCTTGGTTAACTTTTGAAACAGTTCATCGTAAATATTGGATGGTTGGTCGTTCAAGCCAAATAGTTAACTCTTTAAACAAAAAGCTATAAACATGTAGTTAGCTTATAATTAATAATTTCATGCAATGAACAGAGTGAGCTAGCGAAGAATATTGGATGGTTGGCCGTATTCGTGTCCGGAAACATTTTCAGATATCGAAAATCTGTATTCACTTTTCGAATATTAAATAGTATTTTCGGATATAGGAAAATAGTGTGAAGGACAAAATGAACAGAAAATTGTTTCATAAGGACAAGACGTTAAATTTTTGTTCATAAGGATAAATTTTAGTGTAAATTGAAGAATTATAGTGGACCCCTGAATTCCTCTCTCTACACTAAAATTTGTCGTTATAGATAAAATTTTAACCTTTTTGTTCTTATAGAACAATTTTTGTTTATTTTGTCGTTAAGGCTAAAAACCCCTTTCGGGGATAGATATGAACGAATATCACATTTTTCAGATACTCGATACTCTTGATGGTCCTATTTTTGATTAACCGTTTGGCTAAGACAGTTCGAGTAACCATTGATCGATTAACTAAAGGCTATCACTTCCGATCGAATTGACCCATAGTTAACCGTTTACTAGCCTTGGTTAGCTTTTGAAACGGTTAACCGTAAATATTGGACGGTTGGCCGTTCAAGCCAAGCAGTTAACTATTTAAACTGAAAGCTCTAAATATGTAGTTAGCTTATAAATAATAATTTCATGCTGTGAATGGAGTGAGATAACCAAGAACAACTTTTATAAATAAACTACATAACTACTCACTCAAACTTCATTCATCATTGTCCATGCATTAGTTAAAGATACAAACTACGAAGACAGTCTGAGTTCAAATAAAAATAATAACAGTCTAAACTACGAAGACTCTAGTCTAAACATAAAATACAACTCAACCTACGTGAGGTGTTAGAGTGACGTGAAATAGTTCAAGTAAAAGAGTATGTTTACTACACAATTGTTTAACCAAGGACTCAAGGTTAATCCACTTGGTAACTAACAATTTTAATAAACTTTTTGCTATTACTTAGATAATAAGTTCAGGTGAAAGTGTGTTTACTATGATGCTATTATTCATTGGACCGAGTGTGAGAAAGCATGAACTGCTATGCAATGCACAGCAAGAAAAACGTTGAGCTCAAGTTGAACAACAAAAGGAAAACTTACCGTTGTTAGAAATCTATGACCGATTTTCTTCTTCTTCGCCGTCCTTATGATTTGTGAAGACTGATATATTAAATTGTTATTTTCTATTTTATATATAATTCATGCATTACTATGACTGTAATTAAACAGAGCTACATAATGTTTGTCATCAAAGTAAGATGCCTGCACATTTTGAATTCGTATCAAACTTTAATAAAAAGTAAACTGACAACATTGGTGATTTAGGCTTGCTTTGTAAAAATATCAATTTATACGTGTATTAACTTGCAACGTTTGAAGTCAAAATTCGACAACGATTAAGTGTTAACTATAGGTATGACTATGCATTTATAATTACCTGAAAACTAATCACAAGGACAATCGATCTTAATATTTTATCCATAAGGACGCGCGCTTAAAATTTTATTCAAAAGGACATAATCCTAAAACTTTCCGTCGCTCTTTTCTCTCTTCTCCGATTTCAAATCCGCGAAAATTAACGAAATCATCAAATCAAAATTAACGAAATCATTTCAACTGAAAATCGAACGAAATCAAATCCGTGGCATGTTATATAATCGAACCCCAAACATCAATCGAAATAGCAAAATTCGACACGAAATTGATCTCAAAAATCAATCTCGACTGATTTTTTTTTTTTTTTGGCTATAATCATTATAATTTGATGTTTATTTCTGCAGATAAGGTTTTTTATTTCGCAAGGTGATTCGTGGTTTTTTTTTTTCCTCCAATTTTAATATTCAACTTTTCAGCAGTTTTTAGGTATATGTTTTCTATTTTTTTAGGTATCATTTTGTATATTTAACACTGTTTTATATTCGTTTGTTGTGTTTTTAATGTTGTATTTTTTTTGTAGTTGTATTTTTGCATTTTCTATGTATTACAGTCGAACTTATTTCATTATAATCAACCAAACTGTGATGTAACATTTTTTTTGCATTAGCTTTAGTTTTAAATTAGTGCAGCAGCTTTTAGGTTTCATTTTGCTATTTTTTTAGAGATCAATTTTCTTGTATTAATAGTGTTATGCTGTTTTGTTTATAGTTTTGGTGCTATTTTACTTTTGTTCTTGTACTGCTGCATCAGTTTTGCTACTCGAACGAATTTATTTCATATTAAACAATCAAATTGTGATTCGAACATTTTCTGCCTTACTTTTGTCATTAAATATTATAGCAGTTTTTAGGTATCAGTTTTGTATTTTTTTTAGGTATCAGTTTTATGATTTAGTGTATGCGAACTGTTGCAAGCAGGTAAATTTGTGTTGTTTGCTTTGGTAATTGACTTTTTTTGATACACAACATTAATTCCAACTGATACTCACTGATAAAAAAAACACCCACCTACTCAATTCATATCTCACAAAAATAATATTTATTCTCAATAATACCTACTGATTAAAAAAAATAACAATCAATTCAATTCAATTATGACAAAAATGAGATTATTTTCAGCAATACACAATAATATATCATATGATACCTACAATGATACATAACTGATTTAATATGATACATTGTTTTCCTACACAATCAAAGTACATAAAACACTGCTTTCCATTCCAAGCATGCATTTACTTTTACTTGTACGCATTCCAGTCTTGAATTCAAGTAAATTTCAGCAGCATACAGTATCTGCAAGTATTTCATACACAATCAAAACTTATACCAACATAATACTGTAAATTCAACTAGAAAATATAAAGCTGATACCTAAAAAAATAATATAAAACTGATACCTAAAAACTGCTATGATGTGAATTCAACTAGAAAATATAAAACTGATACCTAAAAAAATATGAAACTGATACCTAGAAACCGCTACGATGTAAATTCAACTAGAAAATATAAAACCGATACCTAAAAAAAAATATAAAACTGATACCTAGAAACTGGTACGATGTAAATTCAACTGGAAAATATAAACTGATACCTAAAAAAATATAAAACTGATACATAAAAACTGCTATGATGTAAATTTAGCTAGAAAATATAAAACTGATACCTAAAAAGATATAAAACTGATACCTAAAAACTGCTATGATTTAAATTCAACTAGAAAATATAAAACTGATACCTAAAAGAACATAGAACTGTTACCTAAAAACTTCTTTGATATTTTAAAGTAAAACTAATAGAAAAATTGTTTACATCCCACTTTGATTGATTAAAATGACATAATTTCGTTTGAGTTGCAAATCTAATGCAACAGTACAAGTACGAAACTAATATAGCATCAAAATTGTAAACACAAAAGCATAACACTGTTAAAACACGAAAACTGATAACTTAAAAGTAGCAAACTGATACCTAAAAACTGCTGTTAACTTCACCATAAAAAAAATTCTAGCGATTTTTTTCTCTTTCATCTCTCTCGTTCAATTTTCTACGATAAATTCACGAAATCAAAAAATCACGAAATCATATTTACTGCCAAACGAATCAAAATCCACGACAACTTCATGAATCGACGAAGACGGTTGAAACGATAAAATTACTGAAAATCAAATTAATAGAGGAGCTCAAACAATTCTGAAGATGATCGAACGAGAGAGATGTTTGAAGATCGGATCATTGAGAAAAAACTACGTTGGAGGAAAATAGAATGAGAAAAGAAATCACGCGAGATAGAAACGACGAAGAAGAAGCAGGGCACGCGATTTAGGGAATTAAAATATAATTAGTGTATTGTCCTTTTGGTTAAATTTTTAATGAACTATCCTTATGAATAAAAAAGCCCTTAATTTTTTCCTTGTCGTTAATTGTTCCTTATAATTATCTGAAAACACGGTCTAGTAACATATATGATAATGACTACACGAACCTAATCAAAATCATGTAATAATTGATATCAAGTTATCAACACGCCTTGTGTAGAATTGTTTGGTTGTAATTTATATAAAATTTATAAGAACATTCCCAACCCAAGGTTGGGTTTGGAGCAGAACATTCCTAACCTAAGGTTGGGTTGGGCTCCAAACGACCCCCAACAGATGGTCGGTTGGAAGCTCTAGGTTAGCTTTGGCAACCCCAAAGGTTGCTGGAGCAACCATTCGGTTACCTGGTAACCTTGGCCTCAGCCGAGTTTCATGAAGCCGGCTAAGGTAGGGACCACAGTCAAAATTTAACCGTTGCCCATACTCGCCTTTTATAAATCCAGCTAAGGGTGCAACGGTGAAAATAATACCGTTGCCCTTGGTTGGCTTTATAAAAGTTAGTTAAGGACAACGGTCTTCCAGATGATCGTTTCCCCTTCTCTCCTTCCCAACTCTATATATACAATCATCTTTCTTTCAACCAAACACACAACTCTCTTCATCATTTCCACTATCTTCTTCACAAACCAGCAATGTCAAGACAATAAAAAGGAAAAGGAAGTACTTCATAACCCCAACCCAATGTTCAATTTCAAAGACAACGAATTTGAAACCCATTTCAATCGCAGCAAAATCCGAATCATTACCAGCCCTAATTTGAAAACAACTCTTATCAGCGTCCTCAAAATCCAAATTACTATAATTCCCAGCAAAATTCATACATGTACTTGAACTCTCAAATGCAAATTACTCTCAAAACTCTACGTTTCAGCAAAACTGCAATTTCAATCAAGATTATGTTTCTCCTACTAGCCAAAGTCAAAGACTGTCTCCTTACCCGCCTCAAAATTTGAGGAGAAATCTGAATAATCAATTTGGTAATAGCGATTGGGGAATCGAAGAAACTCAGTTCGAAAGTCTGGAAGGGAGAAATTCTGGAATAAACATCAATGAAATGCCTAACGAGGAATTTGGACAGAGAGCGACCGCTGAGTCTAAGAAATTCCGTAAATGGTCGACGGACGAGCAAGCTGAGCTTTTGTTCTGTTGGGTTGAATGTTTAAAGGACAAAAGAAAAGGTACTGGTCAAATCAATAATTCTTTTTGGAATTCTGTTTGCAATTTGTTCAACGTGCGACGTTCAACATGCCTAACTAGAACGGTTGATTCGTTGAAACAGTCATGGAAAAGAATAAATCATGCTTGTGAACGATCGATGGAAATAATGGTGGGTTTGCATTCAAGACAGTAAAGTGAGGCCAACGACGTTGATATGGTAATGTTTTTGTATCACTTAGTATTTTCCCTTTGTATTTTGAGTTTGTTGTAACGTAATCTATCAAATACAGCTCAATCAGACACATGCATTATATTTGGTTGAGAACAAGAACTAACCATTCAACATGCAACACTGCTATGATATATCGTCGCAGGAGGGCAAGTGGGGACGAGTGCAACGAGAATACTCAGCCTTTATGTTCCAACCTAGGAAGATGGGTGAAGAAATTAGCTTAGGTGGCTCGGCTGGACAGAAAGAAACACTACCAGTACCCAAGGAAGGCCTCCCGAGAAGTTCAAGGGAAATTTAAATACATCAACTGATTATACTCTACATGTAACGACCCGTATTCTATGCATAGAATATTTATTTCTTTCACATATGAAGTCGTATGGTCATGTAACTTTGGGAGACGACTATTGGGGTCATTTCCCATGTTCATGATTTTTCCCTATTTTTAAATGATCATTTTACCCCTAGTTGGCACTGTTTTGGCCATAACTTTTGACTGGAAAGGAATTTTGACCTGAAACCACTTCCATTGGCTCCGGATGATGGTTTACAATTCCGTAGAGTGGTCACATTAGCCAAACGGACTCACCGTTTGGGAGATATGGCTGAAACAAGTTTCAGATGGTGAAAAACAGCTTAATTGGGCTTAACCGGGTGATTAACAGCTAGGCCCAATGGGGGATTTCGGGATTAGGGTAAGGAGGAGGCTGAAATCAGTTAGAGAACGATCTTATCCTCATTTCACAGCCGCCACTTTCTTTCTTGCAACCCTAGCAATGACCTCCAACACCCAAATCACCTTCTAATCACTTTCTAATCAAGTTTTGGTTTAATCTACATCAAATTAAGGAGAGGAAACACGAAAGCAAGGCTAGAGTTGCTGTTAGACATCAGTATTCGCCCAAATCAGCAAGGTTTCAGTTCTGAGAATTTCGTTTGTAGCCAAGGTGAGTGATTAGCATCGTTTTGACACTAATTACAGTTAATTAAGGGTAATTAGTGAAGATTAGCGAATTTGTACACTGGTAAATTCTGGAAAAAGATCTATAAATTCGAAAATAATATTTTATGCCTCTGGTAGAAATTTGGTTTAATTTGGTTAAGTTCTGTTAACCCTATGATTAGTTTTACTTAAACATGCTTTAGGGAAAATAAGGGGTTTTGGGTATATTTGATCCATTTTGACATGTAAATTCATTGTTTTGGTGTTTATGGTTAGTTTGTTATGTTGCTATGACTGTTTGGGATGATTTGTGATTGATTAGTATAGTTAGATTTGTCGAAAACGTCGTCGAATGGCGTAAACAAGTTGCTGGAAAAAGTTGCAGAAAGTTGTGCAGGGTTTCGGATCGGATCAGATATGGGCTCGGATCGGATAGGAGACCTGGGCAAGGAACCCGACCCGAACTGGAGTCTGGCACAAAAGAGGCTTGGCAAAAAGGAAGGCCATGTTGGTTAAGCTGGGGATCGGATCGACTTAGGGACGAAGGGCTCGGATCGGAACTTGACACTTGGGAGAACTGGCAAGAGGGAAGGCCACGCTAATTGAACTGGGATCGGATCAGATGAAGAAGGAGGGATCGGATCGGAGCTCGTGAAGAACGAGGGAGCGGATCGGAGCGGAAGCACGAACTGGAGGGGAGATGGCACCCGACCCGACCCAGAGGAGGACACCCGACCCGACCCGAAGTGGGACGCCCGACCCGAACCGATGCAACGCTGTGGACCCGAACCGAACCGCTACAGGGGAAGACTACGAACAGAGCCAATTCAAAGTAGAGGACCCGACCCGAACCGATGGCTAGGAGGGGAACCCGACCCGACCCAGTATTGACCAATAACCCGAGATGCAAAGGTAGTCTAATATGGGAAGTTAGAGCTCAGGATCCAGTTGGGAACCGATGAGTTCACTTCATGATTGGGCTTTGCTGCGGGACGTGTGCCAAGGGGCAGTCGATGTTTATGACTTTGGATCACTATGTATGGGAAGTACGTGAACGGATTCAGGGCTGAAATGGCCTAGGTACGACTAAAGGGCTATAAACCAATGAAGTGGGGTCATTTGTAAAGATTTGGTCATGACTCCATGTGGTAAGCTTGGTAGTAGCAGTAGTTGTACAAGTTGAACTCCGTCACTACTTCGATGGGTCTAGTGATTGACAGTGGTGGACATCGTATGCTTTACGCACTGAGTGAGAGATGTGAGGATGGTTGCTATGGATGATTTGTTTGCTATCATTATGACATGCACACCCCACCCCCGTATTCTTTACACTATTTATTATGACACCTTAGAGTACTGTACGGTATGTGGTACTAACTCTTTGGTTGCAGGTCCAGGTTCAGGTATGGTTTAGTATACCTGTTATTGTTCTGTTTAGATGCTTATCGCTCATACCAGGCTTTATGTCTGACCCAGAGTTTTATGTCTCTTCTTATTACTCTGGGTGCTCACACGAGCAGACTAGAGACAGGTTAGCTGGTGATGCACGGGTAGATGATCCGGAGACGAGCAGGAGGCTTCCACGTAATATATATATATAGTATTCTCCCTGTGTTGTTGAAGATCACTGCTTGGGCATTAGTGGTGCATCTTCTACTTTAGCTTTCTTTTGTTTAGAGACAGTAAATTTGAAAAGTTGTAATAAGCTGTATTTGGATTTCCGCTGCTCTGATGTTGATGTTGATTTTAATTATCAGCTTATGCACTGTCTCACCTGTTTTATGTCAAGTATGTTATTATTATTATATTTTACTCCATGCGCTTTGAGACATTCTACAGGTTCTTGATTAGTTCGTTCCCTTCTTTCCTTTCTTCTGACGACCGTCCCGTGCTAGTCGGGCATGTGTACAGCGCACTTTCGGAGGAAATGCCGGCTGGTGCGGGGCGGGCCGTCACACTACACTCATAATTAAAGAGAGAGAGTGCTATAGAGTTGAGACCAGGAGACTAGAATTGGTTCAACAACAAGAGGCGGAGGATTTTATTGATGATTAGTTGCAACTTGACTAACCTCAATCCACTACAAAGAAAACACATTGAAAAAAGAATTGAGGAGCTTAATAGGCATAACAGAAATCTTTAGAGAATTATTCGTACTAAGTTTAGTATAACGGGTTGTATTTGTTTCGTATGCTTGTATCCTTATGTTAGTAGTGTTTGTATTTGAATTAAACTATAATAATGCTTGTATTTTTAAATTAGTAGCATTTGTATTTGCATTAAACTATATTAATGCTTGTATCCTTATGTTAACAGTGTTTGTATTTGAATTAAACTATATTAATGCTTGTATCATTAAATTAGCAGCGTTTGTATTTGCATCGAACTATATTAGTGCTTGTATCCTTACGTTATTAGTGTTTGTATTTGAATTGAACTATATTAATGCATGTATCTTATTAGTAGCGTTTGTATTAGCATCGAACTATATTAATGCTTGTACCTTTATGTTAGTAATGTTTGTATTTGAATTGAACTATGCTAATGCTTGTATTTTCAAATTAGTAGCATTTGTATTTGCATTAAACTATATTAATGCATGTATCTTCAAGTCATTAATGCCTGTTACGCTTAGGAGTTAAACCATTCTGGTAGTTTGACGTTTGTGATAGTTAGAGGAGATAAAAGAATCTGTTCATACTCTACTTTTTTTTATTTTAGAGTAAAATGAATTAGGTCGTTTCTTAACACAAGTGCACTACAAAAAAAAACACTTTTCGCAATAGACAATATCTGTTGCAGTAGACCAACTGCAACAGGCCCGCGCCCGTTGGTATAGCCGGAGTTGTAAAAAGTCTGCAACATTTTCCGCTTGTTGCAATAAGATGTTGCGGTATACCATTTTGCAACAGGCCTTTGTTGTTGCAACTTATTCTTTTGCAACAACAAATGACAGTTGCAAAATAGTTCAATAATATTTTGTGCTTGTTGCAAAAGAATTTTTCACAACTGTCTATTTCAGTTGCAATAGAATATTTTACAAAATGTTTTGCGATTCAACTATTATAAAATCATGATTTCATGAATTAAAATACATGCAATCTAAATATCAGCTTAAAGATAATATTACTCTAAAAAAATTCATTAAATATTCAGAAAAGTTCAAATTTTATTACAATGTCTTTAAATTCAAGCAAAAATAATACATTGACAAAGATGGTTACAAATATATATATCAACATTTCTCGTTAAGATTGCAAATTATTTTTAATATAAATTGATCAAAAGCTTAGCAACACAAGCATTAACCATAGAATCATTCCTCTCCCACATCCAAATTCAATGATGCAAATTCTATATCTCTACCACCGTGCATTAATTATTGTGTCTTTCATCCACTCGATGCACCGACTTCAACTCTTTCAAACACATCAAAGCAATGGCCCCTTGATAAAAAAAACTATTAAGAATTGGAACAATAGGAAAAAAGAAGAGTGATGATTCATACCTGTAGATTTAGCTCTCTTTATTCCCTGTGTAAAACTAAATCATTGGCAAATCTAAGAAACTTACAATAAACATTAATAAAATGATCGGCTTATGCAATAAAAATGCAATTAAATGTGAGTTAAATTGTTGGTGACATAAAAGCAGCTACATTCTTCAATGGAGTTCATACATCGTCGATGTCAAGGTACCATAAATTGTTGCTTTCATCATTGCAATGCAAAAATATTTAATGAGCTGTGTTATCTTTCGATTCAACTGGTACACACATGCAAATACTATATGGAGATAAATTAATGCCCAACATGCCTATATTCATAACTAATAATGGAAATAAACAGTAACTAAGAATTCCACAATGGTATTGTTATGAGAGAGACAATGGCTAAGCAATATGCAACAGCATGAGACAAACCACGAATAATGGGGAAAAAATTCTAATAATTGTGTTCATTGAGAATCACATGTATGTCAAACATATCGAGGAAAATATCCATCTTATGACCATCATAGGGCCAACACAAAGTATAAACGAGCGCTAATCAAAATTTTGTATTTTATATAATTTTTTAGTAAGAGGAGACACATTATATATATATATATAACAAACAATACATAAGCAAATTTTAATGCACTTACAGTAAAAAAGGAACAGCTGATTTTAACAGGAAGATTTTAACAGATAGTATCAACTGTATTGCCCATCACCAAACATAGATGTATAGTTTAAAAATGTGGTAAATAAGCTAAATAACCAATAGGCTAATTATCGTGGTTATCGAATTTACTCCCTACGAGTCCAAAAAAGAAGAAGAAATAAAGCAGCGAGATAAAAATAAAAATGAATCACAGACATCAAGATCTACAAGGACCAACATCTAAACTCACTGAATTGAACAACTTAATCATCTTGGAATGGCTAATTTTCTTTTATTAGTTAAAAGTGAAGAATAAGGTAACTCAACTTACCATAATCTGTGTTTTCTTTCTACATCGATACGGTGGAATCGCTCTACCCATCTTCGACGTGGCTCTACACAAGAAAATTTCTTTAACAGCTTCGTGTATTTCAGATCTGGAGTTCAAATCTGGATTGGAAACCTTTTCTGGGTTTCTGCGAAGAGAAACTCATGCTACACGATTAAGCCTAAATCTGGATTGGAAACTTTCTCAAATATGGAAGCCGACTTTGGGTAGTAAGAAATACTATTAAACAAGGAATCCAATAAAAATAAACATAATGGACCTCGAATCAAACCCATTAAGCCTAAATTTTGGAATGAAAATGCTAAAAACGGCTATTGGTATCTATAAAAGAGTGAAACCAAATATTTCCATCCAAATCTGAATTCAAATCTGGATCATGGAGAAAATTAAACTCCAGTTCGTCGATTGACGGAGGAAGCATGATACGAAGTTTCCGTTCAGATAGGCTGTTTACGTTCAGATTCAGGCTACACGATGGCTTGGATCTGGGTTAGCGAAGGTGGTGGTAGGTGTAAATTCGGACGGATTGCGGGCTTTGCAGTTTGCGAGGTTGGTTCAGGGTATTATTGGATGATGGTTGGATGGGTAGGTTTCTGATGGTGATTGGTTGTTGTGATCATGGTAGGACAGGCTAAGGGTGGATTGGAATTTGGGGATGTGATTAAAGCTCCTCTGACTATTGTTGGAATGATGGAGATCGTTTTAATTTCTTTTGAGAGTTTACTGGGAAGACGCAAATTTCAATCGCGGAAAATTTGAAAATTGCTTTGGAGCCCAAATTTGAGTTAAATTATGTGTGTTGTTATTCATACCCCACTTTAGACTAGTGGCCATCTTTAAAAATTAAATATATTGGATTATTTTTAACCTACTTTTTACCACCACTTTCTGTCTTTTCACTCAGTCACTAACCGTCGACCCAAATATACATTTTTGAAAGTTTGCAGCCGCGTGAAAATTGATGACTCTACTCATTTAATCTTTTCAGTTGCAAACCACCAACCTAGATCTTCATTTTTGGTACTTTGCAGCTGGTTGAAATCTATTTCTTCCATTCCTTTTATCTATTCGGTTTCACATCACTGAATAATATGAGATGTGGACGGTGATTGGTGAACCAGTGTAATAATTTAACTAATCTAAATACAAATACGGTCAACAACGACCGAAAATCTAATATGTTCTTCGATTACCAAAATCCATTTACATCAATTATTACACTTCAAGCAACGATTTTAAAATCCAGTGCAAAGCCTACACCCAGAATTGATTTCAGTAAGAAAAAAAAATTGGGTTCAAATCTTATTCGTTTGAGATGTCTTCTTCCCTTTTGTCATCGTCGCACGCACGATTGAAATTGATGAACGATTGAAATTGCGTTGGTAAATTGGGATCTTGGAGCTTGATGACAGATGGAATAGATGTCAGGAAGACGGACGATTTTTGTTTCTGGGAGCGAAGATGAAAGAGAAGCAGAGGTGGTGGCTGTTTAAAGTTTGAAAAATATAAGTGGTGTGAAGGAGTATAGATGCATAAAAGAAGAGGTGGTCTTTAGCAGAGGTGGCCAAAAGTGTAAAGTGGGGTGTGAATAGTAGCACACTAAATTATTTGTTTGGAGCCAGATTTAGCACAAAATGTTTTTATCGCAGCTAAGGGAGAGATATAATTGCTAAAGCATTTATTTCCACATAATTGCTAAGGGAGAGATATAATTGCTAAAGTGTTTAATAATTATTACTAGGGGTGGGCATAAACCGCACCGCAATGCGGAAACCGCCCAAACTGAACCGTAAAAACGGTGCGGAAAACCGCACTGGATTCTCTCTCTAAAGCAAACAACTCAAACCGAACCGACTCGCATGATACGGTTCGGTTGCGGTTTTAACTTTTACCAAACTGTATTAAACCGAACCGAACCGCATAGCTACACCGACAATGTTATGATAAAAAAATTAACAAATCCCTATCTAACTTTTAATTTAATGCTATATATTCTATTTTCAATGTATGATGTAGTTATATTAATTAAAGATAAATCTATGTGTTTTAACCTTCAGATGACACAACATTATACAATCGTAAATTGATTGTTGATGTAAGTAATTCTCTTGTTTCATATTTAATACGGGTTCAAACCGGACCAAACCAAAACCGAACCGTATTACATCGAAACTGAACCAAAACCGAACCGTTTGAACGGTTAGTATAATGGTTTGTATTTTTGATCAACCATTTGATGCGGTGCAGAAGCGGTTTGAGCTTCAAACCGCACCAAACCGAACCGCGCCTACCCCTAATTATTACAACAACAACAACAAAGCCATATATCCCAAACAAGTTGGGGTTGGCTAGATATGGAACCCAAAATTAAAATAAAATAAATAATGATGATAATATATATATATATAAAGGGTTTAAAATAACCAAACAAATAAAAAGTTGTCCGAAAAAGTTTTTTTTTTGAATAATAATAATAAGTAAAAAGGTTCAATAAAAGTGCAATAAAATATAAAATAGTAATAAAAAGTAAAAAGGTTCAGTAAACGTGAAATAAAGTCTTAAAAAAAACCTAAGGTTCTGGTACATGGATTGCCATTTTCCATGCACTCCTATCAACTACCAGCTCTTCCGATAAACTGGAGTTTAATAATTATTAATATATTTAAATAAATTACATATTAATTAGTAGGCATTAATTTTAATTATTTGTTAACTACTTATTACTATTATTTAATTACAGAATTATTAATTATAAATTAAATATAATATTAGAAATATAAAGATAATTATGAATGATAACTAGAAACTATTAATTAATTCATAAAATTACCTTTATCAAACACAACTTATAATCAACTCATACAAGATTTTATTATTAATAATTAATTACTCCTTAATAGTAGTATTAATCATTTATCGTTTATTTATTTATTACGAATTTATTAATTATTTAATTATATATTATTTATTTAATATTTAAACACTCATATTTCAAATTAATTATTAGTTATTATCTATTAGTTTTTTTATTAATTTATTATTAATAATATTTATTTATTTTATTATTTTTAAATGTTAATTATTGGTTATTATTTTTTAATTAATGATTATAAATATCACTTTATAATACTTGAATTTTATTATTATTTAATAATTATTAAATATTAATCTTAATTATTATATAATTACTAGCAGTTGATCATTTAATAGTTACTATTTAAAATTAATTAGTAAAAGTTAATCATTAAAAGCTGATACTTATTTTTAATAGTATGTTTTCACAACTGGCTTTACCAGTTGTAAAAAAATACAGTTATTGCAAGTGGCATAAACAGTTGCTAAAGATATTTATTCGCAACTGGCTTGGAAGCGCAGTTGCAAATAATATGTTTGTTGCAACTGTTATGGAAGTACAATTGCTAAAAGTATGTTTTTTGCAATAGGAACAGAAGCACAGTTGCTAAAAATACGCTTTTTACAATAGGCAAAAGGGTTTGTTGCTAAACCTCATCTATTGCAACTGCTATAACAAGTTTGTTGCTAAATATCATTTATTGCAACTATCATGTGTCGCCTGTTGCAAGTAGCTAGTTGCAATAGGGTATTTTTCTTGTAGTGGTGGGAGGCACGTTGTTTAACGATAGTTGATTTGAATACGCATTCTTTAACACAAATATAGTGTTTGTATCTTGGATTTTGTCACTTTATGTCATCGTAAAGACTGTACTGGCTATTGTATAACATCGTAGTAAATGTCAGTAATAGTGGCTACAATATAAAGTGGTAGGCATGCTGTTTAACGATAGTTGAATACGTGTTCGTTAACACAAATAAAGTGTCTGGCCTAGGATTTTGCCGCTTTATGTCATCGTAAAGACTATACTGGCTACGATATAACGTCATAGTAAATGTCAGTAATAATGGCTACAATATAAAGTGGGACTAGTGGCTATATATGTCAACATAAGGGAGTTGTCAACATCATATTTGGTTTTATTCACCCCACATATGCCGCTATATATATCTAAGGCGTTTTCTCACAATTCTATACTCAGACTAGTTTTTATTTGTAGAAAACCGTTCAACTCAAAAGATATGCCTTCTTGGCCCTCGTCAATGGATTCAGACTGGGAGCAAAACTTAGCTTGATGTCTGCCAGATAGTTCAAGAATAGATGTTGATTGGCTTATCGAATACCAAGAGCGGCACTATGAGGACGTGCATCGAGAGTACCCAGATCCGAGCCAATTGAGGCTTCAAGAACCTCCTTTACAACAAGAAGGTCATCTGGTTTTGGCTTCTCAACCTCTAACTAAAGAAGATCAACCTTCAATTGTTCGACCATTATATGAACAAGAAGTACGATCGGTTGTAATTACTCAACCTCCTTACGAGCAAGAGGTTGACTCGTTTCCCGTTTGTTGTCACTATGAGCACGATGTGGAGGTGGTGGTTAGGGCGGATGGAGAAAATATTGGTCGTAGACTACAATCATGCTCATTATGGCCCAACGACTGCAGCTATTTTGAGTGGATCGATGACTATTTATGTCCAAGGGGTATTTCTAACGCTAGTGAGTTAGAATAAGAGATACGACATCTTAGAACTGCTTTAGAATCTCTGCAGATTGAACGTGGCATGTAGTATGCTTGCTTATGTTAGAATCTGTTCAGCATCCATTGTATCCTAAGTTGTAGTACCTATTTCTTTCATATTTTCTAAGTTGTAGTTTCATTAAAATTCGACGTCGTTCGAAAATTGGTGTAGTTCCATTGCATCCAATGTGTCCTAACTTGAAATTTAAACTTGATGCTTCATTTTCAATTTAAAACGATATTCAATTTAATTTAAATTCCTTTTATTTTTTTACATAAATCATTATGGTTTATAAACGATTCCATAACGACTTTCTAAAAATTTGATTTTGACATAACTCACAATTTATAAGATGAAATCTCTGTTTTTCACTTTCATTAGAAAACTATATTTAAATAGATTCGAATATTTCTTATTTCGAAGAAATCCGACTTATAACGAGTCTTATGTATTCATTTAAAGTTTCAAACATAATATTACGAATTGCCTCAATGTTACAAGCTCGTTTATAAATCATAACGCTTTATGTACTGAAAGTAGTGTGACATAATACACATGACCCCGATAATAAAATAATGTACTGAAATACAAACAAAATCCATAACCATAGTGAAGCAACATAATTGTGTAGATAATACATAATGCATGTGACCCAGATGATATAATAAGTTACTTGTAATACATGTGGCCCTGGTAATACAATAACGTACCGATACAAAAGTGAAACAACAGTACTAAGTAGATAATACATAAACATGGTGACCTAGATAATACAATATAGTACTGATAATACAAACAATAACGACAACAACATAATACAAACAACAACGACAACAAAAACTTCTACATATCACCAAAGTCAATATCTTCTATAACAGCTATATCCTCGTCCACACCAGTCCGAGCCCCAGGATGGTAGCGCTCCTCATCGGCTGTGATAATTAAGACAAGCTAGCAAATCATCTATGCTATGCCTGTGCTCGGTGTATCAAAACTGTCTAATCCCTAACTGCTTCTGGTACAAATATTTATAAGATAAAGTAGCAAGATCGGGGTACTGAGTAACTGGGATGCGAGGGAAATCCATATAAATATCACCACCTGTCAATGTAGGAACAATCACCCTCCACCAATCATTTCCTCCTCGCAGCTGAGGTAGAGCTGGGTATAACTGTACTCAGAGTAAGGTCCAGAAAACCGGGTGGAATAACGCCATGTCCAATAGCTGACGGTCTAGTCAAATCAACTGTTGCAGCTTGTATCATGGGAGCCGTGTGTGCTGGTGTATAAAAGTGACTCCAAAATAGTCCGTAATCCAGAGTAGGAATGATGAAATGGTCAGATGGAAACCATCCGTCGTCTCGAGCGTCCACCAACTTCTGAGCCATATACACCACTAAATAAGGTGTATCAGGATGTGGATCATCAGGCACTCGGTCTCCCTTTAATATCTAACTTCAACATTGTTCCCAGGGAATCACTAACATCCGCCTGAGGGAGGAGAAGAGACTAAAGGAAAACGACACATCGACAACATCGCAGAATGGACGACTCCGTCATATATCAAATAGGGAGAACCATCGTAAGGATGCCATATAATACTCTGTCGTGTTTTCCGTAAATCAATATGGTTACGAGCCACATAAAAAATGTGCAGGCCCTGATCGTCATGTACAGGTCTTTGGTTTCACGAGCCCACGCCCAGACTCACGGATAAAATAGTGATAATGCTGGATCTAGTGTTAGGTAAGTCATGTTTGGAAGTACTCATAGTACCAGTACTGTATAATCTGCCAAAACCCACATATGGACGTACCCCGCTCTCTAATAACACACTGATGGTCTAAACAACGATAGAGATAAGCTAGTCTGGGCGTCCCCCAATCGTATACTACCGACCTATCAAAAGTCAAATCAGCGAACACCGCTACCTATCTAGTAGGGCAAGGTGTTTGATGGGCTTGAAAAAAAATAGGTTACCCATCAAATATACAATAAAGAGTCGTGCAATCTCTAAAAGGTGGTTTTCT
This sequence comes from Allium sativum, assembly GCA_030737875.1. Lineage (NCBI taxonomy): Eukaryota > Viridiplantae > Streptophyta > Magnoliopsida > Asparagales > Amaryllidaceae > Allium > Allium sativum. The sequence goes on from CM060911.1 coordinate 283,847,157, forward strand.
TGACCTGAATTATCGATCAAATCAATGAGGTTTTTTTTAATAGCACTAGTCAGCAGCTATAATCCAAGAGTCAAAGCGTGTTGTAAGTCAAGATAAGGAAACAAACGCCCTAATACATCCCCCTGCTAATAGTACTCATCATAAGGTAAGTTCTCCCCCAAGCCTATCGAAATCCCAGTAACTACTGTAAAATTTAGCGGAGTGATGCCTAACTCACCGAACCCAAAATGAAATGCGTGTGTGGTCTTCCACCAACACGATGATATCGCACCAATCAATTGAACATCCAAGTTGAGAAAGTTTGTTATACCTAATAATAAAATGTTTAGAAATAAATGTAGCTATTTAAAAGTGCAAAATAATTTGATGATAGTTAAGTGAACACGCACTTATGAAGTCACTAAGTCCAACTTCACCAAGAAATGCGTGTATAATGTCAGTTGTGTCATTTGTAAATCTTAGAATAAAAACGAATAATAGTTGGTCATTACCAACATGTTCTATCTCGTCGTGGCAATTTATTAAAGGGTTGATATATTATTTCTAATCTACACAATATTGCAATTTAATATTGAAAAAAGTGATAAACTTACAGCTACTTCCACAAGCATGCTAATATGCTCCTTGTTGTTTGGAAGTACACGAAAAATTTTCCTAGCCCTAAATTTTGGTCAATGTTCGGATCCAAATCCTTTTCCTTTGAAGCCCGACGTCATCGGCTACGTCTTGTTGAGGAGGAGGCACGAATTCTTCTTCAAATGGAACATCCTCTTGAACTTCAACTGGTTCATGCTCTTCTTCAGGAGGCACATTTGCACCACTTTGACTCCCGCTACCTCACATAGCTCGTATTGCTCTACCAAATCTTCTCATTTTTTTACTTGTGGTTGATGGCGGAATGGAAGAAGGAAAGGAACAGAAATGTTATGGTGAAAAGAATGCCCTATAGTCGACCTTTTTATAGCCGGCTATGGAGGTCCTTAATAAACTTTTAGAAAGCCGGCTAAGGTGATGGTCTGGATTTAATTCCAGACCGTCACGCGGATTACAATCCAACGGCAGAGGATTGTAATCCGCATTATGATCCTTAGCTGGCTTTCTAAAAGCCGGCTAAGGGAAACACATCCTGATTGGGGTTGCTGTGTTTCTCCCCATTGGAGTGGGTTAGGTGTCAACCCATGGGGTTGGGACACCCAATCCCACCCTTATTGAGAATGATTTAAGATGGAAGGCTTCCATGCAGTTGTACTAGTGTGGTGTTGCTAGTGTACAACTACAACATAGTAACCAACTTCACATCCTCAACGATAAACCAGGTAACCAACTTTGCCAAGAAATCTTTATAATAGGGAAAATAACACAACATGAAAATAACAAATTACATGCTTAATCTTTTTTGTCTTGATGCCGTAAAACATCCAAGAATTGAAGTTGAACAACTGTTGAATCCCGCTGAAGTTGAAAAACCCTTGGATCTTGAATGACTGCTAAAACGACAGCATTGATTGTTCGAGGAATCGAAAGCGCGACAGGCTGCAATGTCAGTTAAAGGAGAAGATTTAGGGCTTTCGGTTGATGGATGAATCAATTAGGGTTTTGACTCGTTCTCTCTCTCACTTTTTTTATTGGGTTAATGTGAGAGTCGACTCCTACTGGCAACTACGGCATGAACAAAGATTAACGGGTTCATGCTTAGTCGTCTTAGCTTTGGATTGGGCGATTTAAGTTAAAGTACTAATCGATTAACGGTTAACCGACCAATCAAATTATATTGATAGTTAACCAAACCGAAAATATTCAGGTAAGGTCGGTTAGTTAATCAGTGTTGTCTATTAACTAATTCTAACGGTTAATTCTGTTCAGCATAGAACAAATAAGGTTATTATGTCAGTATGGTCGATTAAATGCTCAGCCATATACTCTATAATAGAATCCTTAATTTCTAATATTAATTATACCATTTTAATTTTGACTTGATTACAGTTGGTTGTGATATTAATTATTATCGGGGAGATGAATACTTTATAGAACAATTCTGAATGCTTCAAATTAGATCCAAAGATAGTCGGTAGATAGATGACATACCACGATTTGACTATGATTAAAGTGTACTATCCGCAATGAAGTTGATCTACATTCTCAGGTCGAGGCAAAAAAATAATATCGTCACTTTGAGATTCATGTTTGATTTTAATTATTATGACCAATAGAAAACCTTCGAACAAATCATTATATAATTATCTCAATAAATGAAGTACGTAACCTCTTAGTACTCAAACAGCCATGAGTAATATGTTGTCCAACATTTGGATAGTGTTATGTACTATAGTCTTAATGGATGTATCAATTTGTTTCTCTAAACATCTTGATCAAAAGTTGCTTAATAAAATGATAACTAGTATTACTGCACAATAGTGGAAAAACCATCCGTTAAGGTATTCAATATAAAATATTTTTTTTTACTAAAATATATTTCAAGTTAGATTTTATTTAAAAAATTATAAGGTATTTTAAGAGAAAATGAGAGTACTAAATAAAGTAGAAATTCAATTAAACCGAATGTTACATGTAAATCAACTTCAGAATAAGAATATGCTATCAATGTATTAATTTGAATTAGCCACAAACATATACATACATTTTTTTTATATTAAGCTGAATCCATGTAACATTGATGTTTGTTATTTTGCAACTCAAATCATAAATTGATTGAAGAAATAAAAAAAGAAATCAAACATTTCAATGTAAGAGCTGATACAAAGTTGAACACGCAAAGGGTCATAGACCAATCTTATTATCTTCATTCTTTGATTAATAATAAAAATATTATTATCAAATGTCAAATATACTTCAATAAATATAATTATACATGCTTTTAGTTTTTATTTTTATTTTTCATGGATATCATTTCTCCAGATCTATCACCGCCGAACCTCAGAACGCCAGCAACAGTTTTCCTTCCCACCTCTAATTGCCCACAAAACACCACTGGTATCCCGTCGCTTCCCTTTATCTACGCGTTGTAGTAGTCTCTATGTCAAATCAGATGGTGAGTTATGATAACCAAAAGACCAACATATTACAACATTTCAATAACTTGGCCTGCAACACAGCATCTTGGAGCATTCAAGTGCATCCATATTCTGGCCCATACAACATCACTTTTATTCCTGACATGTGCACCAAAGTATCACCAATCTTTGCACTTGATTGGCTCCTTAGTTATAGACTTCACAGTTGCGCTCGACCTCTCATCACCCGCAAGTGTACAAGCTGTGAATAGCTTCTCAATTGCAGTTGTTACCTTGCTTCACAACTATTGTGCTTCGCATTAATCCTGCGTTAAAAAAGAAGTTAGTTAACAGAGAGCACATGATACAGTCATGAACATGATGCAAAATAAAGAAGAAATAAACAACATAGGCATACTCCATTGAAATAAAAAATAGACGCAAAATCCATAAAATTTGTGGGCTTTATCGATGAGCCTTAAATTATGGTATTTTTATGTAGTTATGTCATTTTGGAATGTAAATGTAACGGTAAGAGTTGCATACATACATATCTCCATTCAAAAAGATGGAAAAGTGTCTTATATCCAAAGTAAACGGAAACAATGCAATCAAAATGAACTTCAACTTTGCATAAGTAACCAAAGAGCCAAGCGTACATGCCAAAGCAAAAGCAAATCAAAAGATAGAATGATTTGAGTTGGTAGACATAGATGTTGTTAGATGCTAATAGCAGAGGCAACTGAAGTCATCAAGCATCCAATCTTTAGTGTTTTTCGTCAATTTTTTGGTATAGGTGTGCCATGGCTACCTGCTGCTTTGTTGACATCATGTGAAGGTATTACGGTAATTTTTAGCATGCTTGTTGATGGCGTGATCCCTCTGCCTCTAAAGTTTGATAACCAAGTTTGATTAGTTAGCATATATAACATCACAAATGAAACCATTATTTTTATTATAAATGACCACAGTTTAGGTCAATAAAGCATGACTGTTGCTGCTTTATTCCAAGATGTTGGATAAAAATAAAAAGCACTGACATATGGCTCTTTTTACGATGTAGTAAGAGAATGCTTAATTGTGTTCAATTAGCAATAGAACCAAACACTTGCTTACAATCTATAAGTTAACAGGAAGAAAGGCGACTCAATAGTATATTTGTCATTAAAACACATATGTGCACTGGGTATAAAAAAGATAATTCGTAAAATGAGTAGAAAAATGAATATCTATAGAAGTATCTAGTTCAATCCAACATAGATTTTTTAAATAAAAAAAACAAATGCTTATAGAAACCAAAATAAAATGATGTATGAATTATGCAGTACTATAAAAATGAATAAACAATGATATTTAACTTTAACTTGATTATTCAAACAAACAAAAAACTATTGTTTAGAGATCATTGACAAAACAATTTTGTGGGATCAACAAAGTCAAAGCACACATTTGTCTTCTTTGATCCCAAAATTATATCACTCATTCTTTCACTTCAAAGTAACATATCAGTATCATTGTGCATATATTATCATGTTACATTACAACTGTCAGGTAATAATTAAAGCAATTAAGATTTTTAGTTTTCCAATTTGTCCGAAATTGCCAAAAAAGGATAAGAGAATAAGAAATCATGAACAAATCAATATAGCTCCACGAAATTTAAAAAAAACGGTGCTCGGTTCAATTTTACAAATCCCAGTTTTTGACTAAAGCCAATATCAAAATTTAGCGAAACACTTCAAATAATAAAGTTGTAATTTGGATTCCTAGCTTTGCAGGATGTCCAGAATTATTGAATTTGGATAAAAAAAATCAAAAGTTATGATAACTATAGTTCAACACTGTTTGGAGGAATTCACAGTTCCTGAAAAGATGTATAAGATCAATGCAAGGGCAAATGAACACTAATATACATCTCTCTCTCTCTCTTTTTCTAAGATAACAGAGAGAGAAACATGTGAGCATTAGTATGGGATGAAAGCTCCAAAAAAAACACGAAATTCAACATGCTAAAACCTATATAACAAGCACTAAAAAACAAAAAGATGCTGGAACAGGGCATCCTGAAACCATAATAACATGAAACAAGATATTCAAAACAACAAAACAAGTAAAGAATGACAGAACATAACTAAAATTTCAAAGAGAATGCATGACGAGAAGCTAAGATGAATATGAGACAAAAGAAAAGCAATCAACCTTAAAGCCAGGATGAAGATCAACAAACATATTCATAAGCAGACCCTCGTTGCATGCAATCGCCAAGTTCAGAAATAATGGTATGTACCATCAAATTAATCGTCAAGGTCAGGAAATGAATTAGACCTATTTAAAATTTCATGATTAATTATTGCACTAGTAACACTTCAACCAAAAAAAAAACCCCAGCAATATTACGAGTGTTATGCACATTTACTTCATAATATTATATGATTTCCATTTACATAAGTTTTGGTCACCATTATACATATTTTGAAAATAAAAGATGTAGCTAGCCTAGTAATATATAATACAGCCAGAATGAAATGAATTGTAACGATACGGATTTCGCTCGGACCTAATCGATCGCTAAATCGACCAAGATCGTTCAAAATCCGGATACGCTAACTCTGGGCATACAACATATTAGAACAAATAACAGAAGACTTTTATAAATATTATAATAATGTTACATCAGAGTACAGAATATATCAGAGTATACCGAAATATAATACATCGGAAGATTTATTTACAATAAATGTAATACAATGCAGCGGAAATATAAAATAACACAGCGGAAGACGATAAATGCACTGGATACAGCTTAAAGCTTCAATCCAGAATCCTGCTCAATATATCTGCAAAATAAAACTACTCGACTACCCGTGTGGAAAATAGGGGCACCCGAGTTTGCAAGGGAAATACAAACTACAGGCCAGTCATGGGACTGGTGTGAGAAACTCCAAACAGTTATAATTAACTTATTTAATAATATGGCATATCACGGGACCACGCCGCTAACGCGGAACGGGTTTACCCCCATGAATGCCAGTGTATAAACAACAATCAGTATAGATATATGGATCTACTATGCATCAATCAACATGCAATATCCCAATCTACCCATTTAGATTAATCACCACACGTAGATTTTCCAAATCCAACTCAATTTACAGAAATTATTCCTTTGGACTTTATTCCCGATTTCTATTTTCAAATCATTTAAAATACAAATCTAGCCTTTATATCAAAGTAGATTTCACTTCGGGATCTCAAATCAAATCATTTGGAAATATGAGTTCCAGGACATAACAATGCATACAAACAAGTATGCAACCAAATATCGGGCTCCCCTCAGACAAGGCAAAGGGCACGTACATATGCAACTCGATATATATATATATATATATATATATATATATATATATATATGCACCTCCCACACAAGGAGCAGGCTACACACTGACCACTCACCCTAAGGCACTGGATCTCACCCATACTTTTAGTAGACCGTGTTACCAAATCTTTAGCCACATACCAAATCATTTCATATCCTGAAGTGGGGAAAATCATTTCACAACATAATAATCACAAGTACTTTCAATCTATAGCACTTCACATCAGCAATTCACACATATGATCGGTCACTATTAATCACATAACCTTTGAGCTCGTACGTCTCAAAGAAGGGTGTTAAGCAAGAGAATAAATTCTCCTCCACCAAACAGATATGTTATCAATAGCAACTAACCAGATACGCGATGAACCACAATGTAAAACATAATACATTTCTATATCATTTTAGAAATCATCGGGTTTAGGCCTTGAAATCCTTTCTGTTTTATAAAACATTTTTATAAAACATTCCCTGTCCAGAATCGGGAATATATTTCTTTTCACTCAAGAAAAACATCATTTCAAAATCATTCATTAAATTTGAAATGAACACATCGCTAAACACCTTCTCGTCTAATCGTGGAGTGTTTGACAAGTCGTTAGCACACAAATATTTCTACCCAACCCAATGCTAAACGTAAAAGCATATTTTGGTCATAAACTGGTCAAGCACAATCCAAACAATCAATCAATCCAATTTGACATTGAATATAAGGTTTTGAATAGAGATAGTATCGACTTATATTCAACATCAAATCCTAAAACCAACAGATATCATATCGGGAATAACGATATCGATATCTTCCAAATTCCCATCACAATATCTGTATAATCACGGAATCCAATATCGAAATATTCCGAAGATTATTTCTATTACAAACCATTCCAATACATTCATTGGAAATTTATAGTTATATTAAAACCATTTCTCAATCCAAATTATTTATTTAAGAATAATCGGATTATAATTCTAGTTTATAACTAGTTCATTTCGATAAAAATATATTTTTATCTTTTCAAATATGGAATTTTTCATCCCAATTCTTTTCAAATCATTTCTTTTGATTTTACACAAATTATTAGTATTTTTAATAATTTTATCAAGGCCCGTACGGTCGATTTCCATAAACGGTCATCGAACTGCACTTACAGCGACATTTTCATAATTTGATTTGAACATAATTCCAAATCCAACCATTAGATTTCAAATCTCTAATATTCTTGGAAAGCTCTTTTTGATACGAACCCAACGGTTCCGGTTTTAGGAGAATCCGACGGTCGGATCTCCCGTAATGTCCATTCGAAGTCAATGGTCGAAATTCGCGAACTGCCGTAATGCGGCGCGTTTTATTCAGGCCATATAATATATATATATATATATATAAAATATATTTCATCGATTTCCATTTTAAAACGTATTTTATAAATCATTTGAAAACGATTTCAATTTCTATTCTGGCTTAAGTTCTTCAACTTTTCAGTTTCTAAGAACTTTCTAATTTTTCAAAAATTTGGCTAACACCCTAAATTGTCGAAAAAATTCGCCATAACCTCCCCTGCACGGGAGCACCGGGAAAATCCCGAAATTGCCATACAGGCCTCTCCAATCCAAAAAGAAAAAGAAACAGCCAAGCGGCTAGCCAGTTGGCTCATAAAGTCATCATACCCCAAACAAAACAGTGAATATGTACTTATTTGTTGGGCATACAATTTTATTCCTCTTCTCTAGTCTCCTCGCTATGACCTGTTCAATATATCGTATATGTATATTTTCATACAACGCCCATATATATATATATATATTTCTTTGAAAATTGGTATAGTTTTATTAGAGGCATATTTCAGCCCAAGAATTGATGCATGCCACATATCAGCCGACAGCGCATCACTATATACAAGCGACAAAACGTGGGAATATTAACAGACAACGTGATTGAAATAAAAGAAAACTAAACTACTTCTTCTCAAAATTAGGCATGGCGAATGATAATTTCAGCTTCATCTTCAACGAGACATTAATGGCGGCCGCTGGTTTTGAGCTTCTAGCCGTGATTCCCGCCAACCCCCTAGATCCGTTCCTCCAGTACGAGATCGTCTTGCTTCCTCTGATGTAGTGAGTCCTTTTCCTCTGGTTCGAAGAATTAAGTTAATTTCCACTTCTATCAGATTGTTAATCTCACTCACTGATCTTGTTTTGCTTTGAAATACACGTCTATTTCTCTCCTTCCAAATCCACCAACATGCAGTAATCAAGCTAATGTCGCATATTTTAACTTTAGCATCTTCGTTCGTCCAATTCAAAGCCAGGTACGCAATAATTTCATGAAAGCTTGTTTCTTGCGTATCAAAATTTAGTCTTTGCTGAATTTGCTTAAGAATTTCTCTAGAAAAACTGCAATTGAAGAATAAATGTTGGTGCGATTCAATGTTATTGTCACACAAGGTGCATGTGTTATCTGCGACAATACCCCAATTGTGTAATCTATCCTTGGTTGGTAAACGAAGTAGTATAGCTTTGTAAGCCGTATGTGCCACTTTGGGGGGAATTATTTTATCCCAAATTACTCTGTGCCAAACCACTTTGGGTTCATTGTCTCTGCATGCCATCCATGCATCTTTTAAATTGAACTCATTGCTTGAATTCCATTTCCACATGTCAAATTCTCTGGCAATAAATAATGGCATGAACTCAATGTCTTTTTTCATCTCAATGCTGCAAGGGATTCTGTCATAATTCCATCTGCCTTCATTAATTATGTGATTAACAGTCTGATTAGGACATCCATAAGCTGAGAAAGTGTCCCAACCCAAAGTGCTAATTAGGGATTTTCCTTTTATCCATGGATCCCTCCATAAGTCAGTCTCATTGCCATTAGCAAATACACGTTCACAGTTAGCTGCTAGTTTTCTTCTTACTCTTAATATTGCTTTCCACGTTGTCGATGCATTGTTATCAATTTCCATGGTCCAGAAATTGTTTTTAATGTATCTTTTCCCCATCCATCGAGCCCATAACCCTTGTCCATTTATTATTTTCCACGCTTGTTTTAATGTGAAAGCTTCCCTCATGTCTCGAATTCTCCTCAGTCCAACTCCTCCTTCTTCTTTTGGCCTACACAGATCATCATATTTAATCTTATGTAGTCCACCTTTCCAGATAAAGTCCGCACACACTTTTTCAATTTTACTTATTGATGAATCTAGGATTTGAAATGTCTGCAACCAAAAATTGATTTTTGCTTGAATAACTGTGTGCACTAATTCTATTCTTCCTGCAAAAGATAACAGTCTTGAATTCCAGCCTTGTAACTTTTCCCTTATCTTAGTGATGAGTTCAGCACACTCACTATCAGTGATTTTGTTTGATGAGAGAGGAACACCTAAGTATTTAACCGGTAGTTCACCTTCCTTCACCCCCAAAATGTCAAGCACATGCCTCTTGTTCACACAAAATTTGTTAAAGTAACATTTAGATTTTTGTTCATTCATCTTAAGACCAACATACTTCCCCAAATAATCAAAAAGATAAGTGATTTTACTCGCAGATTTAACATTTGACTTGGCACAAATTATCAGGTCATCGGCATACAACAAATGGCTTATTGATGGTTGGAAATTATGTATCGGTTGAATCTCTTTAGCATATGCTGCTAACTCCATCTACAGTGAGAAATATTCCATTGCAATTGCGAACAAATAAGGGGATAGAGGATCCCCTTGTCGAATACCTCTGTTACTGGTAATGAAGCCTTTTGGTACTCCATTAATAAGAATAGAGAAAGTAGGGGTTTGAATACATTCTGAAATCAGTCTAGTAATCATCTCTGGAAATCCCATGGCCTTAAGCATATGAATAATAAAATGACGATTTATTTTGTCATAAGCCTTTTGCAAATCGACTTTCAAGAAGAATTTATCAGCACCTTTCTTGTTGAAATTTCTAACTAATTCATGTGCCAATAATGAATTTTCTGAAATACTTCTACCTTTAATAAAAGCACTTTGACACTCAGCTATCATGTCCGGCAGAACCACTTTTATTCTATTGCACAGAACTTTACTCAAAATTTTATTCAAAACATTGCAGCATGCAATTGGTCTATAATCAACAATTTTGGAAGGTTTATCATTTTTAGGGATTAAGCATAGAAATGTGTGATTGATTTCTCTGATAATTCTACCTGAATTCATTGCTTCTTGTATTGCTGACAGTAGATTGCTTTTTAGGTCGCACCAATGATTGTGGAAGAAAGCGGACCCGAACCCATCGGGCCCTGGAGCGGAGTCCACGCTGATGGACCAAACAGCTTTCTTCAACTCCTCCTTGGAGATTCTCCTGCACAGCATTCGACGACCTCTGGAGTTCAGCAGCCGTCGGGGATTAACACGGGGTAAGTCAGTTGCACATTCACCATTATATAGCTCATTGAAATAAGATATTGCTTCCTCTTCAAATTTCTTCATATCTGTTAGTGCATTGCCATCCTGGTCAAGAAGTTGAAAATTAAAGTTAGTATTACGTCTCACTGACATTTTAGTATAGAAAAATTTTGTGCATTCATCTCCGTCAGTTATCCATTTCTCCTTCGCTTTTTGTTTTAATTCAATCGCCTTGATTTTCAGTGCCTCAGTAAGTTCTGCTCTGCATTGTTGATATTGCCCCCATGTTTCATCGCTAACATCACCACCATCTAGTAATTGTAACAACTCTGCATTTCTGTCTTCAAGTATTTTAATATGGTTGTCTTCTTTCACACGCGTTTTGTTCCATTCCTTGATTTTTGCTTTTGAATTTTTGAGGAATTTAAGGAATTGAAACATGTGATTAGACAAAGATAGGGTAATATTTTGGCTGTCTACCACTTCATAATACCCAATGATCATTTTCCAGTGATTTGCATAACGAAAAGGCTTTCCTTTAGCCTCATTGTTTCTCTCATTTAAACTGACATGTAATGGACAGTGGTCGCTTGTCGATGATGGCAAGACATTAACCTTCAAATCAACGAATTTATTCATGCATACCGAGTTAATGAGTACTCTGTCAAGTTTACATGAGATCTTCTTACTCTCACCACTTCTCCATGTATAATGTAGGCCACAGTGGACTGGTTCAACCAATCCTGATGCAACAATGCAGCAATTGAACTCCGATAATTGGGAAACTCTAACGGTAGCTCCACCTTGTTTTTCACTAGGTTTTAAAATAGCATTAAAATCACCCATGACTATCCAAGCCTCCTGCATGTTTTGCGACAATAACTTGAGTTTATCCCAAAGTTTAATCCTTTCTCCTACATTATTACTGGCATAGACTACAGTGACACATATAATTAGTCCTCCAGAGTTGTTAAGAGACACAGTTATTTGTTGTTCATCTTTATCAACTAACATGCAACTCCAAATTGCCTTGCACCAAGCCACTAGAATCCTGCCTTTATCCGATAAATCATTGATATTAATTTGGTCCCAATCGCTACCTAGTTAGTTACAAAAGAAACTTAGATTGTCAGCATTGAGTTTATTTTCCAAGATACCCATGAAAGAAGGAAGGAGATTCCTTCTATGATTGTGGAGGTCTAAAAGTCGGGTATCATTGTTTAGACCTCTCACGTTCCAACTTATTATCGACATTTAGAGTTTTGGGATTTACTCCTTAAATCCCAAGGAGGCAAGCCTCGCCCACTATTTGTAGCTTCATTGATCCTCAGTTGATTATTGAATTGTTGTGTAAATTCAGGATTCAGCTTTGTATATGTTTCTTTTTTGTTACTGCCTTCATCTTCTGTGTCATTTGCATTGTCTTCTAAAGATATGTCTAACCCCTGTAAATCTTCTACAGTTTCAGGCATATCCTTCATCTGAGAATGTTCAGGAGATAGATGAATTGTTTCTACTTGTGCAACAGATGCATCAGATTGCCCCACCAGATCAGGTGTGGCCACCTCCACCTGAGTGACTTCTTTATCACCACCGCTGCTTGTACAGTTTAGGGTAGTGCTGACTCCAGCTGTTTTGCCACTGAGAACTTCAGTGTTTTTGTGCTGCTGAATATCCTCTGCTGAATGCTGATCATCCTCCACAGCTTTTTTGTTTGGCTCTTTTGCAACCCAAACCTCTTGGGTAGGTTTAACCACTGTACTACATTGGTCATAAGTATGACCAAAACATTTGCAGCTAGTGCATGTAGGAGGCATATTTTCATATCTCACTTCTTGTATATATATGTTGCCATGCTTATCTTTGCCTCTGATTTGTGATGGTTTTCCTTTGTTGGCTTTCATGTCTACAAGAACTCGCGCATAGTTTAAACGTTTTACATTTTTAGTTAGATCATCCATAGCTAGCGGGGTACCAATAAGACTAGCTAGCTTACAAATTCCTCTGGCATTCCACAAAGATAGATCAAGATTCAATAGCCTAATCCAGACAGGATGAGATTCTAGCATATCTCTCTCTAGTCTCAAATTAGGTTCCCATCGCCTAATAAAAATCAGTTTACTGTCCATGAACCAAGGTCCTTCATCGAGTACCTTATTACAATCATCATCTAATTCAAATTTAATCAGATAAAAACCATTTTCTCTTGCAAAAACATCCCATCTGCCTTTAGGCTTCCATTCTCGTCTGATGTACGCATTCAAATGAACATAGTACAACCTTCTGCCAACTAAGTATATATATATAGAATTTCTCCATATATTTTTTGCTTCGTCAAAAATTAGGTCATCTAAATCAGCGTACTCCCCTTCCTCGTCCAAAGAGTTTTCAAAATTCATCACATCACCATTTATTTTTGTATTGCTCGCAACAGCGGCAGCCCATGATCTCGATCCAGCTTTGAAAACAAGATTCGTACCCTTCATTTGTTGATTCATTCGATGGGTACCTGATCCATCCTGTTTGGCCACCTGTGCAAATGTTTTGCATCTCGTACGAACCTCCTGCCAGCCTTCATCGGATTCTTTTCGTTCGTCGTCATGCTTGGCCTCTTCCGATGTGCTCCGGGATCCAGCGATGCAATCACTGGAATTAGGGTTAGACGCAGCCATTTTTCCCCATATATATATATATATATTCAATCAATGCTTTTATATATTCATACAACGCATATATAAGTTCACACAACACATATATAAGCCAAACATAATATTATTAGCGAACTTATAATATTTCCATCGCATCACAATTTTATATATTCCATATATACGCTAAAATGATAATTTTAGCGAACTAATATTTATTTCAAGGTGTGACTATTTCATATACTCATATATGTGTTGTGTGAAATTATATATGCGTTGTATGAATATATAAAAGCATTGAATAAAAATATATATATATATGGGCGTTGTATGAAAATATACATATATGATATATTGAACAGGTCATAGCAAGGAGGCTAGAGAAGAGGAATAAAATTGTATGCCCGACAGATAGGTACATATTTACTGTTTTGTTTGGGGTATGATGATTTTATGAGCCAATTGGCTAGCCGCTTGGCTGTTTCTTTTTCTTTTTGGATTGCAGAGGCCTGTATGGCGATTTCGGGATTTTCCCGGTGCTCCTGTGCAGGGGTGGTTATGGTGAAATTTTTCGAAAATTTAGGGTGTTAGCCAAATTTTTGAAAAATTAGAAAGTTCTTAGAAACTGAAAAGTTGAAGAACTTGAGCCATAATAGGAATTGAAATCATTTTCAAACAATTTATAAAATACGTTTTAAAATGGAAATCGATGAAATATATATATTATATGGCCTGAATAAAACGAGCCGCGCTGCGGCAGTTCGCGAATTTCGACCATTGACTTCGAATGGACATTACGGGAGATCCGACCGTCGGATTCTCCTAAAACTGGAACCGTTGGGTTCGTATCGAAAAGAGCTTTCCAACGAAAATTAGAGATTTGAAATCTAACGGTTGGATTTGGAATTATGTCCAAATCAAAATTGGAAAAGGTCACTGTAAGTGCAGTTCGATGACCGTTTATGGAAATCAACTGTACGGGCCTTGATAAAATTATTAAAAATATTAATAATTTGTGTAAAATAAAAATAAATGATTTGAAAAGAATTAGGATGAAAAATTCCATATTTGAAAAGATAAAAATATATTTTTATCGAAATGAACTAGTTATTAACTAGAATTATAATCCGATTATTTTGAAATAAATAATTTGGATTGAGAAATGGTTTTAATATAACCAGAAATTTCCAATGAATGCATTGGAATGGTTTGTAATAGAAATAATCTTCGGAATGTTTCGATATTGGATTCCGTGATTTTACGAATATTGTGATGGGAATTTGGAAGATATCGATATGGTTATTCCCGATATGATATCTGTTGGTTTTAGGATTTGATGTTGAATATAAGTCAATACTATCTCTATTTTGAGATACTGACCGCTTAATCATTTGATTAAAAACATCTGCAATCAAAACAAAAATGAGGGGGGAGAGAGGGTCCCCTTGTCTTAATCCTCTTCTAGATTTAATTTTGCCACCGAATTCTCCATTAATGAATACTGTAGAGATGCTAGTGTGAAGAATTGCATTGATCCAATTACACCATCTCAAGGGGAAATCTCTATGGGACATAAGAGAGATTATAAAGTCCCAGCTAATTGAGTCAAATGCTTTTGAAAAGTCAAGTTTGAGTAGAACACCCGGGGTATTTGAATTATGGCAAAAGGAAATTACTTCTTGGGTAGCGGCAACACAATCAAGAATGTTTCTACCTTTGATAAATGCAGATTGTTCAGGGTCAATCAGTGATTCAATGCGGTTTTGAAGTCTGATGGCTAAGATTTTAGTGATAATTTTGAATGTTGTATTGAGAAGACTAATGGGTCTGAAGGAATGCAAAGTGTTGGCACCAGTGAATTTGGGGATGAGAATGATATTCGCATAATTTAATTTGGCAATAGATGAGGGGTTGGCAAAGAATTCAAAGCACATTTCAATGACACCTGTTTTTAGTGTGAGCCAAAAGTGTTTGAAGAAGACTGGGCCAAACCCATCAGGCCCAGGGGCTTTATCATTCGCCATTTCTTTTAGGGCCTGCCAAATCTCCTCCTTAGAGAAAGGTTGATCAATAATTATCAGAGAAGGGTTAGGGTATAACCGATGCCAGTTTATATCAGGAGAAGAAGGAGGAAGTGAACCAAGAATGTTTCTATAATAATTAGTGAAGAGATGGCAGATGTTCTTAGAATCAGTGAATGAGGTGTTGTCATGAACGATTTCTGAAATGAAAGAGGAGCGACGATGTCCATTGGCAATTCTATGAAAAAGGCAGTATTTTTATCTCCCTCCTTAATCCAATTAGCTTTTGATCTTTGTTTCCAACCAAGTTCTTCTTGCTTGATTAATCTGTCTAACTCTAACTTATGTTCTTTCAGGTTGTACCGTTCAGAGTCAGACAAGGGACGTTGTTCCTCAATGATGTTTAAGTTGAGAATAACATCTTGAGTGGAAGAGATGCGAGCTTTTAAGGAATTCCATACATTTTTAGCCCATGGACGAATTAATTTCCTTAAGGAAAGAAGCTTGCATACCATCCTAACAGAGGCAGATTTGTGGTTTGGTAATTTATTCCAGTTATGGATGATAAAGCTATCAAAGGAAGGTTCAAGCAACCAGAGTCTCTCAAATCTGAATGGACGATTGATAGGGGGACTAGAGCATGTATCAAGGAGGATTGGGCAATGATCAGAAATGGTAGTGGCTAGACCATTCACTAATGACAGAGGAAAAAGATCATCCCATATAAGATTGAAGAAGAAACGATCAAGTTTAGCCAAAGAGGGGGAATCTCGTCTGTTTGACCAGGTATATCGACGGTTGCTGATCGGTGGTTCAATGAGGGAGCAAGATTGGATAAAAGCATTAAATTGAGGAGAGTCTGAAGATGCATTGCCAGAGTTACGATCAATGACGAATCGAGTCGTGTTGAAATCACCACCAATAATCCAAGGGTCATTAATATGTTAAGACAAGTCATAACAATATTGCCATGTAACAGTTCTATCATGAGCATCGTTGGATGCATAAATATTAGTGAAGTGGAAAACGTTATTAGAAGAAATGTGATGAAGGGACACGTGTAAGACTAATGGAGAAGAAAATGAATGTTCAAAAGACTACACGTGCTCATTCCAAGCAGTGATCAAACCGCCACGAGTGTCTAAAGCATCAACATGTGTCCATCCAGATAAGAGGGGTCCACAAATTCTACGAATGAGAGAGACGGGTGGGTTGGAGAGTTTAGTTTCTTGTAAAAATAAGATATCGATATGAAGTGGGGAAATGATGAGATTGGCAGCATGGTTTTTTGTTGGGTCCCCCAAACCCCGGATATTCCACGTGACTATCTTCATTTAGAGAGGTTAGTACGCTGCTGTTCTAGGGTTTGCATGGCCATGTAGTGTTTGTCATGCAAAGTAACACCCATATATTTTGCCAATTTCTTATTTAGAACTTTATTAGCTGAAGAAAAAACAACAGGTTCAAAATAGCTACCCGAAGTTCCAGGAGGCAGTGAGAGAGCTCTGTTGATCCGAACACTCCTTCTGACCGACGCTGACGAAAAGCGAGGAGAGGATGAATCTTGACCTTCTAGTTGACCATGTTGAGCTATAGGTTGCTGATCTTGGACTTGATGAGTTGGCAACTGCTGGTGAAGGGGAGTAGAAAGATCCAGGTCAGCCAGTGGGTCCCATCTAGGCATCGTCATTTCCACATTCTGTTGGTCAAGGAGAGCTAGATCATGCTAATGATCATCCAGAATTTTCGGCACCTGTCTCAAAACTTCATCAGACATAACATCAAACCTATCTTCTTCCATATGCTCCACGGGCTGCGCCATAGGTTGAAAAATAAGACCATCATGCTCATAATCAATCCCCAAGAGGAGTGTCTCCGGACGTTGGCAGGGATGAGTGTGGGACCAACGATCCACCTTCAGTTTAACTGCATGGTTGTTAATGTGAGCAATAAAAGTATTGGGGGTCGTAATACCTTCATAGAATTGCATATTGACATAAAGGAAGCAGTGATCGATGAAAGACCAATCGCACAAATCAGAGTGGATGTATCTCCCCATCGGCTTTAAAGCTTCTCGAATGACATCCGTGTTATGCTTAAAGAACTCAGGAAAGTCACTAATTTTTGCCCATGTTTCCGCTTCAAGAGTGGGTTCTGGAATTTCTTCATGAGTACTAGCTTGTTGAAGCGAGACAACACCTCCATCTTCATTGTTCAAGAATTTAAGCATTAAGGCCTGCTCTTTGGTATTTGCATTAGGAAAATGAATAAGGAAGGAGTTGTCAGAGATATGCCAGATTGGCCACACATATTCATGTCCAAAGGTTGATGCTAGAACTTGTGAGAGCATTTCAATGGACCAGAGACCATCAATGATTGTTGCGGTTAAATATAGGTAAGCGTCTGCCATTTTTAAGAAAAAAGAAATTTTTGAGGGATAGAGAATGATTGATCTGGAGAAGGGGGTGATTTTTCTTTTGAGGTGATGGAGGGATTAAATTTTGAATTAGTGGATTTAGGGTTATGATAACGATTGGAAATATGATTAGACCGGTGGGACCTTCTATTCAGATTTTGCAGGCATGGTGGCAAATGATTGTTCGAGGATCGCGCTGCCTTGGGACATGTCAACGCAACATTTTTGGCTCGAGAAGCTAATGTGTTTTTATCGGGACATTGCAAACATGCATGTCCAAAGAATGAGCAATAATAGCATATTACCGCATTTGTACACATATTTGCCACGTGTCCACGATCAACACACTTGAGGCATCTTCTTTCTGATTTCAAAATTTCCAGAGTATCCTGGACTGTTTTGAATGGAGGAGCAACTCTTTTACGTTCTACAGAAGGCTTAGGGAGGATGGGTGGAAGCCTAGCTCTCGACGCCGCAACTTGGGCGTAAGTAAGTGGTGGTTGGATATGAGATGGGGCAACAGTTTGAGAACTTGCTTGAACATAATTGCGATCACCAGGGAAGTGATGGATGGGTAGTGAATCAGTGTCAAGAGGAGAAGAATACACCTTCGAAAATGAGGCTTGAGAAGTTGATGAAGATAGATGATAAGAGAAACAGAGAGAAGGTTTATGGCAAGGGGGAGGTTTCGCCATTACTAGTTCTAAATCATGCTTACAATTTGCAGACGATACTATTCTCTTCACCCCTCCAACACCCACTAACATCCACTGCCTCCAAATACTCCTCTACACTTTTGAAATGATTTCAGGATTATCCATCAACTTCAATAAAAGCTCTATTATAATGTTGCGCAATTGCACTCACCTGGGTCCTAGAATTGTTGAATGTCTCAATTGCAAACTGGATTCATTCCCAATCACATACTTAGGCATTCCACTTCGTCCTACCAAACTTCATAAATCTGACTGGCTACCTCTCATTTCCAAAACTGAAAATAGACTTGCAAGTTGGAAAGCCAATTCATTATCATCAGCGGGCCGCCTTGTCTTGGTCAAGCATGTTCTCACTTCACTTCCAACCTACTGGATGTCCTTCCACAAACTCCCAGTTTGGGTAATCAACAAAATTGATTCAATTCGAAGCTCTTTCCTTTGGAATGGGGGTAAATTGAAAAAACTAATCAATTGGCAAACTGTTTTCCTTCCGTTGAACCATGGGGGACTTGGAATTCACAACCTCTTTATCTTCAACATGGCGCTTCTGGCTAAATGGCTTTGGCGCTACCCTACCCCAGGACAATTTATTTGGAAAGACTATATACTTCACATGCTGTATCAAGCTAACCCCTTCTTCATCCTTCACATTAGCCATTCTTTTAATCCATCGCCTTTCTGGAAAGGAGTATTATCCACCATTCCCAGATTAAAATCTCTCTTTTACGTTATAGTCAATAATGGAAACTCTTGCTTATTTTGGATGGATATTTGGAACGAACAGATCCCCTTCTCCTTCCTTTTTCCAAACTTGGCATTACTAAACAAATTTAATCCCCTGTTAGTTGCTTCAACACATTCTCTGGGCCTATTGGGCTTTTTATCTTCCACCTATTTTGGGCTAGAAACGATTAATGAGCTTGTGTGCATTGATCATATCCTTAACTCAACCCAATTCAACCCTGATCCTAATAGATTTATTTGGGCGTTGGGCCCCAACTTCTCTGTGGCGGCCTGTTATAAATTCCTTATTCACCCAGGTAGGTGCTTCACTTTCGCTCGTGTCTGGAATTGTCATCTTCCTCCCTGCGTTATCTTCTTTCAATGGCTGCTCATTCATAACCGCATCAAAACCAAAGATCATATTTATCGCTTCAACAACAATATCGATCCTATTTGTGTCCTCTGTAACAGTTATAATGAATCTCTCACTCACCTCTTTTTTGAATGCGATTTCTCCTATGCGGTTTGGGCTGCAATCAGCTCCTTCCTTCTTGGTTTTATCCCCTCGATTCACTCATTTTTTGAATATTGGCAGCACAACCCCCCAGACCCTACATTGGATTCTTTAGTGGCTCTCTTTGCCTGGAGTATCTGGTTGGAACGAAACGCTCATATCTTCGGCAGACCAAAGAAACTTCTGTTGGGCATTTGTCATCACATCTTGCATCTTTTGGACTCTTGGACAGTATCGACCAGGCCTGCTCGTTTCAGGCTAACTCTGCCTATGCCTCATTCGCCTGGTTCACAAGAAAGTAGCACCCAGATCCCGCTCTGATCGGCACAGTGCACTTATGCTACCTGCTTTACTTTATTTTGGCTTGTAATCTAATAAGTTTGGTATGCTCTGATCTATCTGATGTATAATTTCGCATTGTAGTAAGCTGGTACTATATACTTTGGCCTTCTTGGCGGAACTTTATGCCACTGGTTGGGCTTGTCAACCAGATATTTATCTAGCTAATTATATTTATGCGTAACCGGTTGTGTAGTGCCACGCTACACACCCGTCTTCCTAAAAAAATACTATCTCTATTCAAAACCTTATATTTAATATCAAATTAGATTGATTGATTGTATGGATTGTGCTCGACCAGTTTATGAGCAAAATATGCTTTTACATTTAACATTGGGTTGGGTAGAAATATCTGTATGCTAACGCCTTGTCAAAACTTCACGATTTGACAATAAGGTGTTTAGCGATGTGTTCATTTCAAATTTAATGAATGATTTTGAAATGATGTTTTTCTTGAGTGAAAATAAATATATTCCCGATTTTGGACAGGGAATGTTTTATAAAACAAAAAGGATTTCGAGGCCTAAACCCAATGATTTCTAAAATGATTTAGAAATGTATTATGTTTTACATTGTGGTTCATCGCGTATTCGATTAGTTGCTATTGATAACATATCTGTTTAGTGGCGGAGAATTTATTCTCTTGCTTAACACCCTTCTTTGAGACGTACGAGCTCAAAGGTTATGTGATTAATAGTGACTAATTATATGTGTGAATTGCTGATGTGAAGTACTATAGTTTGAAAGTACTTGTGATTATTATATTGTGAAATGATTTTCCCCACTTCAGGATATGAAATGATTTGATATATGGCTAAAGATTTGGTAACCCGATCTACTAAAAGTATGGGTGGGATCCAGTGCCTTAGGGTGAGTGGTCAGTGTGTAGCCTACTCCATGTGTGGGAGGTGTGTGTGTGTATATATATATATATATCGAGTTGCTTAGGTACGTGCCCTTTGCCTTGTCAGAGGGGAGCCCGATATTTGGTTGCATACTTGTTTGTATGAATTGTTATGTTTTGGAATTCATATTTCCAAATAATTTGATTTGAGATCCCGAAGTGAAATCTACTTTGATATACAAGCTAGATTTGTGTTTCAAATGATTTGAAAATAGAAATTGAGAATAAAGTCCAAAGGAATAATTTCTGTAAATTGAATTGGATTTAGAAAATCTACGTGTGGTGATTAATCTAAATGGGTAGATTGGGATATTGCATGTTGATTGATGCATAGTAGATCCATATATCTATATTGATTGTTGTTTATACACTGACATTCATGGGGGTAAATCCGTTCCGCGTTAGCAGCGTGGTCCCGTGATATGCCATATTATTAAATAAGTTAAATATAACTGCTTAGAGTTTCTCACACCAGTCCCATGACTGACATGTAGTTTGTGTTTCCCTTGCAAACTCGGTGCCCCTATTTTCCACACCGGCAGTCGAGTAGTTTTATTTTGCAGATATATTGAGCAGGATTCTGGATTGAAGCTTTAAGCTGTATCCAGTGCATTTATCGTCTTCCGTTGTGTTATTTTATATTTCCGCTGCATTGTATTACATTTATTGTAAATAAATCTTCCGCTGTATTATATTTCGATATACTCTAATATATTATGTACTCTGATGTACCATTATTATGATGTTTATAAAAGTCTTATGTTACTTGTTCTGATGTGTTGTATGCCCAGAGTTAGCGTATCCGAATTTTGAACGGTCTTGGTCGATTTAGCGATCGATTAGGTCCGAGCGAAATCCGTATCGTTACAGCTATTTTATAAATCGTTTTAAATTCGTTTTCAAAACGAATTCAACTTCATCCATATCAAATCAAAATTGAATATTCCATATCATTGATATATAAATGATAGTATTTTCAAAATATTATATTTTGAATTCAATTCCTTTTCGATATTCATTATAAAAACGAATAAAATCGATATAGATATCATTCACGTCAAAATGGCGCATATCTAATCAACACGGCTTTATATATTTCAATAACTTCGTTATTCTATTCAACAAATGAATATTTTCTTCAACACATGAATTTTCTTTATTTTCCAACTTGGAATGAGGCCCAATCAATTATCATATAATGTTAATTATATGGATTCCCTACAACACATGTATATAATAGCAACGATAAATAATCAACCATCATCCAGAGTGCATTCTACACTGCATAAGCATCAAATATAAACATTTAACGCTTATAACAGCCTGTCAATCAATCGATCGACATACAACTAATTATTGGGACTAGTGTATGTCCAATTTCATCCCAACATCCGTTTGGGGTTTTCAAACAATCAAACACAAGTTTTATTTGTGCAGTTGGGCGATGTGTAAAATTTATCGTCCCAATCCATATCAGTCAAATGTGTGTACATAAACAAGTCGTCCGATTTGTTTATAAATATTTATTTTGTATACACGTTAAAAATTATATTTTTAACCATAAAATAATTTATTCCATTCCACATCACACAATAATATTCACATCACAAACAATAAACAAACAAATCGTCCATGGTCTGTGGACAACGGGTGTCGGGTGCTGCTAAGCACCGTCTGCATCCTAGTATATATTTCAACTAGAAAACAAATTAAAATCGAGAAGTTCTCACCGAGGGATCCACTCCATCATTCCCTATTTCTGAACTGCTGAACCATTTGGATTTGTTTGAAATTCCAATGCAGTCCTTGCCACGTTGTTCATAATAAAAATTATATTTTTATTGCTTCATTCCAATAAATAAAAATTATATTTTTATTCCAACATCATATATTTTTACAACGCTTCTTTCTATATAAATTATATTTTTATATTTCTACTTCTTATATAAAGATCGAATTTTTATATCGTCGCTATAAAAATCACATTTTTATTTCAACATATATATAATAAAAATCAAATTTTTATTTCGCTACATATATAAAAATCATATTTTTATTATCTCTACAATATAAAAATCATATTTTTTTTAACATGAAGCTTATATTTTAAAAATCGTATCTTTATATAAATGATGTGTGTTACCTCATTTTTGAAAATATAACCATAAGGCATAAAGAAACCATACTTACATTCATCCCCATCCTCAATCTTCAAAACTTCTTGTACATGGTGTTCATCCGTGTCCATTTCATAATCAAAGAAGATTTCACCAGGCACCTCCTATATTATTCAGTCATAATTTTATTCTTGTTATAAAAAAAATGATTCAATAAGTATTCACAATTTCTATAAGCAAAAAAAGGTGCTTAATAATAAATAGTTATAATCAATTAAAAACATGAAGTTCAAATCTTAATTTTACATTAAGATTCTACTACTACATAAAAGTATATGTGATTTAAAATCTATATGATCAACTAATATAATGAATATGAGTGCATGCTTTGACCAATTCCATTTAAACCTCTAAAAGTAATCGTAAAGATCTAAAATTACCACTTATTTTAGGTATAGATAAGGTAATAAAGTAATCAATTATATTAAAGTTAAAAATGATTTTGAGACTGCTAAATCGCATATTAGTGTTAGGAATCTAATAGTTTATCATCAAATGAAAAATAACATAAATGAACAATATTAATTTGTTATAAATATTTATAGGACTAACAAATATTTGTTCATTACTTCATATTTAACTTTTCAGTCACCCTACACATATTTTTTGATTTTACATTTTATCAAAGTTAACATACTTATCAAACTTCAGTGCAGCAGATGCTCTAACTGGACCAACAAATAAATTCAAAATTTTTTTTCCTAACACGAAGTTTTAAATTTAAATTAAAATCATAACAAATTTTGTGACGCACAACGCACACAAAAAACACACACGGAGGAGCATAGCTAAAATGGTAGGGCATGGATTTTCAAAGTTGAAAATAAACAGTTTTTCAGAATGACTAAGATTTTAATATTTTACTAAATCCGATTTTTTTTTTATCATCAAGATATACTGCAGTTGTATTAAAAGAAAGAAAAAAAAAATTGTGCATAACTGAATTAGGGAAAACTTCAATTCTAAAGGATAAAAAAAGGAGCCATGAATTAACATCACGATAGTTGATTTCTAAATTTCTATATACCTGAATGCAATTGCACGTGATAGGAAAGTCATCGAGGCAATTTTCTGTAGAGGCGATTTGTTTTGTGTAGATGCAGATGTCATTATTTACTGTTCGCCTGTTGGAGGTGATTTCTAGGTTTATTAGATGGAGAAATTTGGGAATAGATTCGAAAACTGGAGAATGAAAGACGAGATTTATGGGTGATTTGTTAGATTATGAAATTCACAATCGTAGATCTGATGAAGGATGTTGAACAATCGAATATTTTAAACAATCGTAGATTTTAAATAATCATAAGAATAATTTCCTATCTTAATATAAAAATGGAATAGATGCACAAGAATAATAACAAACTATTACCTGGATTGAAGGATGTTAGTCACTTTGAGATACATGTTTGATTTTAATTATTATGACCAATAGAAAACCTTCGAACAAATCATTATATAATTATCTCAATAAGTGAAGTACGTAACCTCTTAGTGCTCAAACAGTCATGAGTAATATATTGTCCAACATTTGGATAGTGTTATGTGCTATAGTCTTAATGGATGTATCAATGTCGTTTCTCTAAACATCTTGATCAAAATTTGCTTAATAAAATGATAATTAGTATTGTGATTGAAATTTTAGTTTAACAACTACTTGCAATAATTATCACATAATATTCATTTAAGGATTTCTATTAATATAACAAACTAATTATTTAAATAATGTATTACAATATAATAAATATATAATATGAAATAAATGCCTTTTATTAAATTGAGTCTTTACTATAAAGTTGATAATTTACAATAAATTATAGAATTTTCCCTCGGATGCTAAACAGTTTATTACCAACACTTTCCCTAATGGAATAACTCTGTAGCCGTTATTGTTGACGCATCTGATGTGTTGGATACAATGCCAATTCGACAAAGAAGTTTATGAATGCCACCATAGTGGACAAATAGTGACTATTAACTGCGTTTTTATTCAATTAAAGTGCTTAACGGTTCCTTAGAGATGAAGATGCAAAAAAGATACAATGGAATAAAATGAGATATAACAAAGAATCGCGAAAGAGCAAAATGCTTCATTAGTATGAAACAAAATTAATTTATTCCCATTTTCACAGGAAAAAAAAAGAAATATTTGTTAATCTTATATAAACATTTGAAGAGTATATTTATTAATTAATGTACACTACGTTTGGTGACTATAATATATTCCAAACTTATATTGAGTATTGTCTTAAAATTAGGCTTTTACCCAATTTTTTATTTTGGTTTAACAGTGACGAGTGAAATCAACTATTATACGTGACCAAAATAGATGCTAAATTCATCAATTTAGTGAGTATAACATAAAACAGCGGGTGTTAAAGTGACCATGCTGTTTGATAGAACTAAACTGAATAGTGTGACAGTTGAAAAATGTTGTATGCTAAAAGAAAATTTTTGTTTAGTTTTAGTGGAATCTTTAACTGCATGTAGCCATGAACAAAGAAATAATGCTCAAATTTTTTTTTCAACCAAGTATGCTTTAAAGTGAAAGACCAACACATGAAAGTTTGTCATGGAGCCTTCTTTTTATTTAGGCAAACCAATAGAAAAATTACTTCATATCATATATCTCTTAATTAGAGCACTGACCGTCTTGATCAGAAATAGCATGGTCTTCTAGATCCAACCAATCAAAACGCCATGTTTTGTCCATTTTGCGATTAAATCTACATTTTTTAGGGGTTTAATTGTAAAATTTAAGAAATTATGACCTCCTTATTGGTTCGGTCCATGCCATTTCTGGTTTAGGTGATCTCGGCCCCCTCAATTAATATACACCAAAATTTGTTAACAAAGGTTGACATTTGATACATTCAAGGGGTCCCATGGTTTAGGCCCCATTGGACTAAATTTCTCATCGTATAAAATCTGGAGCAGCAGATCTCAGATCTTCTCACCGACGGTCGGACCTTCACACTCCTTCAGCAATGTCAGGTAAAACAACCATTTTTCTCTTCTCCAAACCCTTATTCCTCGTGTATTTAAACCCTAACACTTTTTCCTCCAGACTCCTTTCTCACCGACAAATCTGCCAAAATCTTCATCGCCGGCCACCGTGGCCTCGTCGGTTCTGCCCTGCACCGCCGTCTCCTCTCCCTGAACTTCACCAACCTCCTCCTCGTCACTCATTCGGAACTCGACCTCACCATCCAGTCCGACGTGGACGCCTTCTTCTCCCTCCATAAGCCCAAATTCGTCTTCCTCTCCGCTGCCAAGGTCGGCGGCATCCACGCCAACTCCACCTACCCTGCCGATTTCATCTCAGTAAACCTTATGATCCAAACCAACGTCATCCACGCCGCTTACAAGTCCGGATCTGTAAAAAAGCTCCTCTTTCTTGGATCGTCATGCATCTACCCAAAACACGCCCCGCAGCCCATCCCAGAATCCGCACTCCTAACCGGCCCACTAGAGCCCACCAATGAGTGGTACGCCATAGCAAAAATAGCAGGAATCAAGATGTGTCAAGCCTACAAACTTCAGTACGGATTTAGCGCCATATCAGCCATGCCTACCAACTTATATGGGCAAAACGATAACTTCCACCCTGAAAATTCACATGTATTGCCAGCACTGATGAGGAGGTTTCACGAGGCTAAAGTGGGAAAAGCGAAGGAGGTGGTGGTGTGGGGGAGTGGGTCACCATTAAGGGAGTTTTTGCATGTGGACGATTTGGCGGATGGGTTGGTGTTTTTGATGGAGAATTATGATGGGGTGGAGCATGTGAATGTGGGTAGTGGAAAGGAAGTGACCATAAAGGAGTTGGCGGAGTTGGTGAAGGAGGTGGTGGGGTTTGAGGGGGAGTTGATTTGGGATAGGACGAAGCCAGATGGGACACCAAGGAAGTTGATGGATAGTTCGAGGTTGGCGGAGATGGGGTGGAGGGCGAAGATCGAGTTGAGGGAGGGATTGGTGGAGACTTATAGGTGGTACTTGGACAATGTGGTTCAAAACTAAGGTGAGTTATTATTGAAGTCTGGGTATCTTGATTGCTGAACTTATTTTTGTGTAATTTTAGTGCATGAATTTGAGGTTTGTATTACTTGCGGAATGAGAGCTATTAGTTTGGATTAATTGTATCCTTGGTGTTCTTTTCTTTGAGCTCAGAAAAAGGTTGATAGCAAATAGAACCATTCAAACACTTACTGTGGCAAGTATCGTGATAATAAATTATCACCATTAAATGTTGAACACCTTTTATGTTTACCGAAGTTTTCCATGGCCTGTTATATTATCACAACAAGTCGATCAGTGTTTAGCAATTAAAGCTTCTATTGAAACACAACCTAAGTATTTATTAAGGACATGTATGTCACATAAAAGATAGATAAACTTTACTTATACTAGTAGGAGTAACAAACTATTGAGTTTTATTTCATTTCGCAAACATTCAGTGTATTAGATCATTCTCAACCTTGTGGTCATTTAAATTACAAGTTCCTCTCGGAAGTACCACCAACCAACTTTAATGTTTCTAATATAAAATGCTAACCACATAAACCAAATCAAAAGAACACACCCTATAACAAAAAAAGGGGCATAATTAACAGGTGTGTTGATTCGAATGGCAAATATTTGTTATTTTAAGTTGTTATGTTAGCCTTTTTTTGGACATACGTTTTCTTCCCAAAACAAGAATACTTATTACCGCGGTACCCATATTATCAAAGACTATGAATATTTGTATATTCTGAGGCTAGAGAAACTTAATTTTTTATGTATGCCTATGTTTTGATTATGAATCTGTGGTTGTGATACGTAATCTGCAACTGTTATATTTGACATGTTCACAAACAACTAAGTTGTAAAAATTGTTAGGCGGACAGTAGAAGGTAAATACGGACTAACTATAAATTGTTTATGTTGGAATTAAATCATTGGTTAATTAAAAGTAGGAAGGCGAGAGGGAGAGAATATTGCACTATCAATTGGGTGGTCTGACTAAGCTTGAGAGAGCAGTAAGGAGACAAAACCATCTTAAATTAGCATGTACATGCTTATACGAGACAACAAATTCAACTAATCTTAGCAAATGCCTGAGTACTTGTTTGGATTTCTATATGAGACGGTAAGACTTGACTAGGCGGGCCTAGATGGATGGCTGGGTTGTAAGTGTTGCTTAGCACCTAGGCGGATTCCTAGTAGGATCTTTGCCACAGAAGGGAAGCTATGTTTGAAAATAATAATAATAATAATAATAATAATAATAATAATCTAATGAGTCATAAGAACCACGATTGAATTGTAATTTGTAACTTGAAAAAAATACTAGATCGATACTTTTAAAGTTTTTTGAGTATCATAAGTAAATAGAGTTGATGACTCATCATAATGGTTCATCAAAGAAGGATAACTATTTTTGCTTTCCTGTTATATCAACTCTTGTTTGAATATTTCTGCAGTTTTCAATGAAATAAGGTGGTACATTTTGATTACAAGTGAATTTGCTGCACAATGAACAAGTTACTTTTCATTTTTTATGTTTTATTTCACCGTTGAAATGGGAGCATCATATGGTGATGCATCATGCTTTTAAATAAACTTCCGACCAGTCTTATGTCACAATTCAAGGTCCGGCTCCTATTAAATGTGCTTTTAAAGTTAGAATATTCAGACTCAATTTGATATTAGCTGCATAATATTTCATTTTGGGATATTGATTCGGTAACTTAATCGGGTTACATAAGTTTTCATATTCTTTTAGGTCTTTATACGAATGCAATAAAAGCTTCGATGCAACCTAAAACACTTTGATAGCCATGATTAGTTTGAACTATTAATTGAGAAAAATAAATTTATAAGTGTGTTCAAGTCTGTCAGGAAACGTTTGAAATGTAGGTAGAAGTTAAGTTACACAACACTAAATTGGTGTAAAAGAACATGCATGGAGAATGTATACTGTTGGGACAGTACTCTAAGATGAAAAGGGCAAAGTATCATCTTTGATATATTATATGAACAGGATAAAATCAACCAATAAGTATTTTTTTTTATGCATTGATTTCACTTATCTTTAACATCTGCTAGACTGCTTCCTCTATGTGAATTCACCTTGCTGTGCACTAGCCAAACATCTCTTCGTTATTTTTAAGTGCATATATTTTCCTCGAATGCCAATTACCCGCAGTTTGTAAATTGTTTGGAAGATTATAATTTTTGGTTAAAGGTAACCAAGGAAAATGTGCGAACACTTTTACGGATAGTATTTCGCTAGTCACTATTTGCAGCAGCATTTTTACTGGTCATTGCTTCTGAAAGCAGTTATGTTATATTTAAATATTTACCTAGCTTTAGTTTGATTGGTAGATAAGATTATGAAGTAGATTTTACCTGGCATCTTAACAGTATTTACCTTTAATTGGTTAATGCCTTTGAACATTGTTCACTTTTATCTTGTTGATAGCTGCTACACACACACACACACACACACACACACACACACACACACACACACACACACACATATATAGATAGATAGATAGATAGATGGATGGATGGATGGATAGATGGATGGATAGATAGATATAGACACACACACACACAAACTTTTTTAGGTTATTCACTGCAATGTGCTTTTGAATACAATTTTTTCAACTTAAACGGCACTGCTTTCGGTACAAAGGTGCTTAAGCTTGATAAACATTTACAAAGATAGTTACCATAGACCTTGTCGTTTTGTGTTCAACCACATTTGATGCTGAAACAGAAATTCAGGCATCTTTTGATCTTTGAATCACCTTTTATTTTGCTGAAAATAAGTGTTTATGTTTTCTCTTAGTTGTTGATGGTAAAATAATTATTTCAGATGATTTAAATTGAATTGTATTAGTTGTTCGTAAGTAACAAAAAGTAACACATCAAATTTATTTGCTTCGCTCTGACTCGATGAGTGGGATATTGCAAAATGCGTACTTGTAACCAGATGCGTTAACACTGTAAAATGCAACGATTCTGTCCCAAAACTGATTTCAAGTATGGTTTGTATCAATTGTGGTATCCATGGAAGTCTAAAATTCATGCTTTTGCAAGTGATATTTGTTCCTTTTGGGCTTCGTCATCTTTGATGAACACCATTCGTGCCTGCGTCCACGTTCACACTTTGTAAGCTTCACCAACCTTAACATGGTTTTTCTTAGGTTATGTTGTGAGGAGTCTTCTTGATCCCCCCCCCTCCCCCCCTCCCCCCCCTCCCCCCCGTGTAGCTTCCGGAACATTTTCTTTTTCACCCTTCAACATCTTCACCAGTGTTATCTTCCACTACTATGTAATGTTTCTAATAAAAGAATGCACCGTATTACAAAAAAATGGGAATAACAAATAGGCGTATCGATTTGAACGGAAAATATTTGTTATTTTAAATTGTTACGTTACCCCTTTTTTTTTGACATGCATTTTCTTCCCAAAACAAGAATACTTATTGCCACAGTACCCATATTATCAAAGGCTATGGATATTGTATATTCTGAGGCTAGAAATACTTAAAATTTTATGTGTGCCTATGTTTTGATTATGAATCTGTGATTGTGATACATAATCTGCAACTGTTATATGTGACATGTCCACAAACAACAAAGTTGTAAAAATCAGCAAGCGGACAGTAGACGGTTAATGCGGACTAACTATAAATCGTTTATGTTGGAATTAATCGTTGAATAATTACAGCTAGGAGGGAGATAGGGAGAAGGAGATAGAGAGTATTATAGTATCGATTGGGTGGTCTGACTGAGCTTGAAAGAGCAGCAAGGAGACAAAACCATCTTAAATTAGCATGTACATGCTTATACGAG
Organism: Allium sativum; assembly: GCA_030737875.1. Taxonomy (NCBI): domain Eukaryota; kingdom Viridiplantae; phylum Streptophyta; class Magnoliopsida; order Asparagales; family Amaryllidaceae; genus Allium; species Allium sativum. Next base: position 283,878,222 of record CM060911.1, read on the forward strand.
ACAACAAACTCAACTAATTTTAACAAATGCCTGAATACTTGTTTGGATTTCTATATGAGACGGTTAGACTTGACTAGGCGGGTCTAGATAGATGATTGGGTTGTAAGTGTTGCTTAGCACCTAGGCGGATTCCTAGTAGGATCTTTGCAACAGAGAAGGGAAGCTATGTTTGAAAATAATAATAGTACTAATCTAATGAGTGATAAGAACCATGATTGAAGTGTAATTTATAATTTCAAAAAGTACCAGATTGATATTTTTAAAAGTTTTTTGAGTAACATAAGAAATGAAGTTAATAACTCATCATAATGGTTCAGTGAAGAAGATAACTATTTTTGCCTTCTTGGTATATCAACTCTTGTTTGAATATTTCTGTAGTTTTCCAAGAAATAAGGTGGTACATTTTGATTACAAGTGAACTTGCTGCACAGTGAACGAGTTATTTTTTATTTTTTATGTTTTATTTCATCAATGGGAGCATCATATCGTGATGCACCGTGTCTAAAATTTGTAAAAACAACAATTTTTTTGGTTATACCCTGCAATGTGCTTTTGAATACAATTTTTACAACTTAAATGGTCACTGCTTTCGGTACAAAGCTGCTTAAGCTTGATAAACATTTACAAGGATAGTTACCATAGACCGTGTCGTTTGTGTTCGACCGCATTTGATGCTGAAACAGAAATTCAGTCATCTTCTGATCTTTGGTTCACCTTTTATTTTGCTGAAAATAACTGTTTGTGTTTTCTCTTAGTTGTTGATGGTTAAATAATTATTTCAAATGATTTAAATTGAATTGTATTAGTTGTTGTTCGTATGTAACAGAAAGTAACACATCAAATTTATTCACTTCGCTCTTACTCGATGAGCGGGACATTGTAAAATGCGTACTTGTAACCAGATGCGTTAACACTGTAAAATGCAACAATTATGTCTCAAAACCGATTTCAAGTATGGTTTTTATCAATTATGGTATCCTTGGAAGTCCAAATTCATGCTTTTGCAAATAACATTTTTTTTTTTGGGATTCGTTATCTTTGATGAACACCATTTGTGCCTACGTCCACGTTCATACTTTGGAAGCTTCACCAATCTTAACATGGTTTTTCTTATGTTATGTTGGGAGGAGTCTTCTTGATGATTTTTCACCTTCTTGTGAACTTTGGAAGTATTGGTAAGTAACTAGCGGAACATTTTCTTTTTCACCCTTCAACATCTTCACCAGTGTTATCTTCCACTACTATGTAATTTTTTTGATCCTTTTGACAATTAGGATTATTTGAAGTCTGTTATTTGTTTTACTTATATCCTGCATCCCTAGTTTCTATTCATGTCATTTTCAAATGTAAAAGTGGTAAATGATCATTCTTGCTGTCAACACTGATCATTTTATAGCATGTGTTAAGAGTGTATAAAAGTTGGGTGATGTTAATGAAAATTTTTGTAATGAAAATTCTTGCGATCTAACTTGAGTTGATGTTGAGAGTTATAGTAACAATTGAAATGATTTAGTTGGTTATGTGGAGTTCGAGCATGGTATTGTTGAGAAGAATGTCGAGTTAAGGAAGTTGTAAGCTTGGCTAGGCGGTCTACATATGATACGATTTAGTAGCAAGTTCTGGTTTCTTTCAAAGGGGAAACCAAGTTCGAGTTGGGGGATTTAGTAGCAAGTTCCGTTTTCTTTTGAAGGCGAGGTTGGATATGGAATTTCACCTGAAACGAATATTTACTCAACAATCATGTTTGGATATGGAGTTTCAGGTGAAACAAATATTTATTCAACTATCATGTTTGGAAAGTTTGCAAATTAGGAGTGATAAAGTAGGCCATGGTGACTTATAGGTTGCGGGCCTAACTGTAGTTTGACGTTATCTCACCTTTGGGAAGACATGTATGAAACAGTGCAGAAGTTATTGGATGGATTTTTTGCATTTCTTACTATCAGATGGTTGTCCAATTTTCTTATTATTAGACGATTTCTTTACCTCTTATTGAATGCTTTTCTGATTTTCTTACTACCAGATGGTTTTCTAATCTTACTGCCAGATCCTTTCCTGATTTTCTTATTATCCGATGATTTCCTCATCTTCTTATTAAGTGGTTTTCTGATTTGCTTATTATAAGATGATTTTTTTTTAATCTTATTGTTGGAAGTTTTTCCAATTTTCTTATTATCAATGATTTCCTCATCATCCAATGATTTCCTCGTCTTCTTATTGAATAATGTTCAGATTTTCTTATTATCAAATGATTTTCTTATCTTATTGCCAAATGCTTTTTTAATTTTCTTATTATCATATAACTTTCTCATCTTCGTATTTGATGGTTTTTTTTAATTTTCTTATCATCGCATGATTGTTTTTTCAAACCTTTTTACTGAAGGTTTTCTGATTTTCCTATTATCAGATGGATTTCTGTTTTCTTCTTATTATCAGAGATGAATTTATAGACTTCTTGTCATCAAATGGTTTTTTGGTTGGGTGTTGTTATTGACACTCCAACTATTGTTAAGGGAGGACCATTTTTTTAAAAACACTCCGCTCTTTGAAAAATTGTTAAGGGGCTACACAAACATATTATTTTATACTGCTCAATATTGCCGCATTGCCCCTTCAAACTAGATTAGAAAAAAAAACTTATTCGACTTTGACAGCTAAATGCTATGACTACTTTACCCTTGTCCTTAATTTCGTTTTCAGTCCTTCTCTTATAATGCATTCAATTTAAACTTTAAAATCAATAATATGTGCTTAAATCTATAGAATTTTATAAAGTTAATGAAATTTAAAATATCAATTAAGGCAACTTTGACAATTAAATACTCTATTTACATATGTTCAATCATCTAAAATTAATGTTGATTTTTAAAATAAAACAATCAAATAATTTAAAATATTAGTGTCGAAAACTAAAAAAAAATCTTTTTTTATTTATTTTATGTAATGAGTTCCTATTTTTGTGTGATTTAGTTTTACGGTTAAAGAGAGAAGCTGGTGAAAATATAAATGGGTAAATTTGTAAAAGGCATGGTGTATGAAAAGGAGTTTTTGGTGTATACTGTTTTATTTTATTTCACGGTGTATGTTAAGAAATTGTGGATGTATGTATAGAATTAGCCAAATGGGTAATAAGGTAAAATCATTTTTATTTGTTAAGGGGTTACTTTTTTCATTGGTACTCCTCTTAATTTTTTTTTTTTTTTAAATTTGGTCTTCCACTAATAATATTTAGAGTGTCAATAACAATGCGCTTTTGGTTTCCTTGTTATCTGATGGTCGTTTGGTTCGCTTATTATTAGGGAAATTCCTAGCTTTCGTACTATTACTGAATCATTGTTTGCCTTCCATTTATCTTCGTGGGGGTACTATTCTAAACCAAGGAAGTGTTTAGGGGTGTAAATCGATCGGATTGGACCGGACTGGACGGGGTATGTTCAATTTCTAATCTAAAAAAATTCACATGAAATTTCGGATTCGACCGGACCAAATGAATTTTTTTTCCGAACATTTGTCCTAATTTGTGTCCTAAACAAATCGATCGAACACAAACATATGTTTTTCGGTCGGACATGGCTATTGATGTATTATTTTATTAGATTTTCTCTCAACCATATATTGTATTACAAGGAATTCAGATGAATTTGAACGAACACGGATCAGACATGATTTTTTCTCGTATAAATTTTGTTGTTCTAACTCATGTCCTAAATGAGAATCGGACGTATTCGGACGAATGTATTTTGATCACGGACACGATCGAACCTCGGACATTTACAATTCTACAAGTATTGCTTAACTTTTATATCTTCAGCCTTGATGATTATTGATTCCCTCACAGTTGCCAGAGAATGGTACTATTAATAACAACATCGTCAATAGAATCCGGGTTTCAAGACGATGGATGGTATAATTCAAAATAACCATAAGTGCGAATAGGTAATTACAAATTTGTAGTAACAAAGTTCTTAATTCATGAAGGTACCTACAACAAACCAAGAACTCATTAGATATCACATGTTAAGCTGGTGAAGAATATAGAAAATTTTCAAAAGCTTTTAATGAATTAAATCAACGACCAATTAGATAGGCTTATTCTGAGTATAATAACATCTCAAATAGGGTGAAATAACATTGTTTTCTCCTTTAAGAAGTATGGTGGGTTTTCATGACAACAAAGCAACATCAAGGAAAAAACTTTATAAAACTCTGAGTTACTTTTTTGAATATGTGAATTACAGGGAAATAAAAAAAAGAAAAAGTACAACGTTAGATGATGAATAGGTTGTTCACAATGAATATCTAGTGTAATGTCAAATGTTATTGCCTTGAAAAGTCAACGCTTCCTCTTCGAGAGAGATCGAGAGAGAGAGAGAGAGATCCTCTTCTCGAGATCTCTCTCTCTCTCTCTCTCTCTCTCTCTCTCTCTCTCTCTCTCTCTCTCTCTCTCTCTCTCTCTCTCTCTCTCTCTCTCTCTCGCTCTCGCTCTCTCGAGTTACAACATATTTGCAATACTTGGTTTGCTTTGTTTAGCAAGCCTATATTGGTTCTTCAGTTAGACAAATTTCTTTTTACTTGTCACTAATAGCATGATACCTCTGTCTCTTGAGTCTTGAGCGCTTGATTTGGTTTGACGAATAAGTACTTGAAAGAACTAACAAAACTACAGTTGAAGCACCCACTACTGCCAATGCAAGTCGAATAAGGAAGGCATGCGAAGCTCATCTGATGAAGTCGAAGCAGCAGAGCTGCAGATCTAGACGTCTAAAGCTGAAGCGGATGCAGGGGCCTGAAATTGAATTGCATCAAGATAGATTTGAGGATTTGTGCTTGGACAATTGTATTCGCATAGCATATTAATGACATTATGGACATTTGAACTTCCCTTTCATACGCATAACATAACTGGACACACATGACTATCGAATTAACCCTGCGGATTGCATAACTGACTAGATAAACTGATTCAAATCGGATCATCTTGACCTAGACATGACTTTTTCAACCAATCTAGTTTTCGATGAATTTGTATCAACTTGGATCAAATCTCTATTCAAGTGCTTTAGTCTTGAGCCTCTGCCAACGTTCAAGACTTAAACATTTGAGTTAAAAGCAAGGAATCAACTTCGACATGTCAACCCACACTTCGAGTTGAACACACGACCTCTGCATTTGGCTTCTCATGAGTTATTTATATTGTGAATCCATTTTTTGGTTTAATAGTAAATGAGCTATAATGGATACTAAATGAGCTGCAAAAAATCACACAAAACAAAGAAAAAAAAACCAATAATAAACAAGGCAACGAACTGAGCGAAGACCGGGCGAATCTAAGCGCTTCACGATAAGCTAAAATAGTTCTAGTTAGTCGCCATCGGATGGTGGTGCCCTACCCGTGCATTGATGGTGGCATAATTTGGAGTTATATAGCTTCTACCTTCCCCTGGATTGGTTCGTGACGAATTTGGCTTGGTAAGGTGTTTGTATAGTTGATTTGAAGATGCACATGACCTATTTAAGTCATTCTAAACACCATCACTATAATTAATTTGCAACTTTATTAGTCACAAGTCCAGGGTTTTAGCAAATAAAGCGTTGAATAACATCACAAGTGACCAAAATCAGTCCAACTACATCCAAACAATAGGATAGCCATATGCATTCATTTATAGTATAAAAGTGTGAGGTAAATTCACCAATACAAGCTTGAATGGATGGCAAGAGCTCTGATTCCCTTGGGCTAGCCTCTTTTACCAACTACCCTAGGATGATTTTAGAAATTGACAAAACAAGATTACACACTAAGTTGAAAATTGAAATTAAAACTCCAAAAAGATGGGACAAAATATAAAGGTGATTACCTGAGTTTTATTTTGTACTACTATTATTATCACTTACCATTTGATTTCAACTTGATTTGGTGTTGATTTTTCTTTTAAGGTTTTCAAAATGAGAAAATAAGATTTTTAGTTTTAGAACATAGGCTGAAAAATGAGAATGAGATATATGTTCGTTTCTTTTTTTCTTAATCTTACAACATAGGCCAAATTGAGGCTCTGAACTTGTAAACTTATGTAATTATATCTTTCTTATTTTTTATTTAAAAAAAATAATTTAACACTTTAATTATGTTTGTAAAAGCTATTGTTTTTCTTAAGTTTACCAAAACCAACAACATGTTAAAAAATTCCTTTTCTATTAATATTGAAATATTTTGTAAAATTTAACATAACTTTTAGAAATAAAAGTTATTCCTATTACTTTGATAAAAGTAGATTATAAATTGCAAAAAAATCAATTTAACAAAAAAAATTGAATATTAAATTATTACTAAATCCACAACATTTATTGAAAAATTAAAGATAGAAAAATATTTATAACAAATTTTCACTTATAACAAATGTATGAATAAAATTTTATAATCCATATTTTAAATTGCATTTTATTTACATTTTAATTTGTTAAAATTATTACATATATTTTATTTAATTCCATTTCCTCAAGATTGTTCTTATATTATAAAATTTAAATCACACAAAAGGATATTTATCAAATTTCCAAATTATTTATCCTAAATCCATTTTAATTTGGAAATTAACTAAAATTCCCCAAATTCTTCTTGAATTTTATAGTGATTACTAAAAATCATAACGTCTAGATTTAATTCTAGGTAATCTCGATTTGGGCCTTTACAATGACTTTGGCCCTTAAAGCATCGATGGCTCTTGGATCACAATATGGCTGGATCCAGGTATCCTGGCCTAACAGATGGTATACTTCTTGGTCCTTTGAGTGGCATGGATTTGAATACGAAAAAACTTTTAATGATTTCTTAACCTGTCAATGCGACTATACAAATATCCTATCTCCTACACATTTAGTGAGTGAACGTGGGGATGGATGATGGATGCTATGTTTTATAATATATAGATTTCTAGTTTATCCATGATGATTTTCATACAGTAGTATATACCTTTTATATGCTAACTCCCATAATGATTTCCATATAGTAGTATATACCTTTTATGTGCTAACTTCCATGATTATTTTTATACAATAGCAAATACCTTTTATGTGCTAACTCCCATGATGATTTTCATATATTTGTGTATATCTTTTTATGTGCTAACTCCATGGATGCAGAGGAACTTAGGTATGACTCTCCATACTATTTGTGCTAGTTTGTTTTATAGTATTTGGGATTTTTATCGCTCGAAACAGACTATTGTCAGACCTAGGCTTTTATGTTTTGTTTCTTATTCCTATGGATACTCTTAAATGAGTGGATTAGAGACAAGTTCGAGGGGAACGTGTGACTATTCAGGTGGTTCGTAGGATGCTACTTCGCGTATTACTATATTTGTACTTTACCAGTCTGTTGTTAAGTACTATGGGTCTTGCTAGTGCTTTATGTCAAGAGATAGTATTTGAGAGTTACTTTGGGAATGTATACTGTGTACTATTTTGGATTTGTTACTCTTATAGTGGGATTCACTTGAATTATTTACTACCTCATCTCTTTTATATATCATTTATGTATATTATTATAATTTATTTAATATGATGTGAGACATACAACATGTTTTATGTGTTCAATTGCAATTTTAACCTTGATGAGCACCCCACATCGTTCAAGTACAATCGAATCACACTCTTCAAGTACCATGGATGTCGACCGTGTAAGACAATTATCAAATTTGGTATCAAAAGTTTGGATTGTGTTGTTTAACCTAAGGAATGCTGGATCTAGTAGAGATAAGGAAGGACCTCCTAAATTAGATTAGATCAATGGTGTACATAGTTATACGAGAGTGCATAATTGTTATATATTTTGGTCTTCAAAACAATATCGCAGTATGTATTGGTACAAGTCTCTTTGTGCAAGAGCCCTATTTGAGTAGGATTTCTCATATAGAGACTAACCGTCCTTACTTACAATTAAAGGATGAGTCATCAAATGAGAATATAGCTAGAAATTCAAATTCTAAAGTGGAGGAAGGGGTGGGTTTTAGGGTAGTTAATTCCGACCTATAGACCATGTTCAGTACCTTTATGAGGAACATGCTACAAAATGCTCAAGTAGCTACTCGTAATATCGTTGCTTAGAGTGGTGCTCTAGCGTAGATGCCCTAAGCTGACTTTGCTAAACTTGGAAGCCTTGGTGGTATGTCATTCCAGGGAACAAAGTCATCCATGTAAGTTCGGGATTGGATTAACAACTGCCATTAAATTTGATGATCTCAGGCAGCTTGCATATATCATGAAAAAGAGATTGGCCTCCAATCAATTTTAGGGTAATGCGATAAACTAGTAAACTTTGTGATAATTTCTAGCCTTGAAGATCAATTTACTTGGAATTAGTTCAAGTCTCGTTTATAAGAGAAATTAATTTTGATTGCTCAAAATTTGGCCTTGTTTTGTAAGTTGCATATCTAAAGCTCGAAGATAAGACTATCTTCGTGTATGTGGATTAATTCAATGTTCTATCGAAATATGGGATGTCCGCATTAACACCCGTTGTGGAGGAATGAGAAACCTATTCTAGACTTGGAAGATTATTTGTTAAAGAAGCTCTTGAACCTCGTCGATGAGACCTTTAAATCAATTGTAGAAAGGCTCTAGGCATGAGAGAAGCTAGCCGAATATAAAACCTTTTGTTGTTGCCCTCAATTGTAAGTCGAAGCTACATGCAAACCAGGACGGTAAGAAGAAGGGAACTCAAGAGGAAGTTGCCTTAAAGTAAAGATGTGCAGCAGAAGATCAAGTTAGGTTTAGCATGCTTTAAGTGTAGTAAGATTGGTTATTCAATAGGGACGACAAGACAGAGGAGAAAAACTGCTATATCCACAACTATCTTGGGTCTATCAAGATGGAGGGTCCTAACTTGGGAAAAGATAAGCAAATGGTAGAGGTATATGCTATCAATGCCGCTTCGAGCTCATCGAACGCCCTATCAATGAAGGATAAGGTAAAATGAGTCATTATCCAAGGTACGCTTTCCATCTTTTAGGTCCTCGTTTAAGTTTTGGTTGATACTGGAGCTTCCTATTCCTTTATATCTAGTGATCTGGTAGGTAGACTACGATTAAAATGTGAAATTATTGATTGACTTTTGATTATAACAATACATATTGGTGGCTCTACTAGCTTATGTATGGTTTGGCATAATGTGGTCTTATCAAGTCATGAATGCACTTTTGTTTATGACTGTTTTATTGGGTTTGGCATTATACTGGTAATAGATTAGATGCATAAATACTAAGTAGTTGCGGATCGTGAGAGATCGTCAGTGACGATAAGGATGACTGATGGGCGGAAGGTAGTATTGGATGCCCACCTTGCCATAGGGTAATGGTTAGCCTTCGATAATCCATACTCACTTTATATTTCACACAATGAGTTGTCGATGGTACGAATCGCTAGCGAAGATCCAACCGTATGTGTGGAGGTGACCAAATTTTATCCACAAAGAGAGATTGAGTTTTGTATCAATTTGATGGCAATTTCCAAACTAATAGCAATCCCTTTGAGGAGAATGAAAACTAGAGAGTAGTATGAGCTCGAGGTGTAGGTAAAAGATTTTTTAACAAAATGGTTCACACGTAGAAATATATCCGAGTGAGAGCACTAGTGGTTGGTTAACACGCAAAAGTGTTTATCTTTATGCTCATACCCTACCTTTATTTTATATAAATAATTATTAGATTGGATGTTTTTATGTATTTCCACAAATTGTTGAATAAAAGTCTACTTCACTTAAATTAAAGTCCAATAGCAAAGGAAAACGTTATTTCTCCATATCAATACTAATGAAGACACATACTTAGAGGTTCAATCTCAAGAAAAAATGTAGCTCATCGGTAAAGGCTGAAAATTTAGACAAAATGCGCTAATTTGATCCCTGTCAATGACTTATTTTATTTTTGAAGAAAGGAAAGTTGAAAATTGGACACTTGTCTCCTATGATTGGACAAATATATGTTCATCAGAATGTTATTTTAAAATTACATATATATATTTATGTATTTATATACACTAGTAAAGATAATTGAATTGGGCATATAGTGATTTCTTAATGAAAAAGAAATGGAATCATTATGATCTCTCATCTCACTTGCCATATAATGAAGATTCGGTAGAATTTTGTTATCAAAAGAAGATTCAATCTTCTATCTCAATTAAATTCTTACCAATCAGCATATCACCTTTTGATCTTGATCGTTAACGTTGCTACATGTTAAAAATCGGAAGAATGAGATCTTTACGTAAAATCTCAAATCCACCACCATGATGAAAACATATTTCTTTTTTGTGAAATAAATATATCTATGAATTTGATAAGAGCCACATATTCGTATGGAGATGAGACTCCATCTCCTATGTATATCCATTCAATTCGTTTTTAAAAAAAATACCTTTTCACTTTCTTTTAATGAAGTTCGGTTCTTTTTTATGTTCTCTTGCATTTTTCATGGCTAATTGTGTTATTTAATTAATTAGATTTGTTAGAAAATCGTTGCTATTTTATTTTCTTATTCGTGATTGATAGTTCGATTAGTTTCGACAATAATCCTGATTTGTAATTTACTTTCGGCTTGTTTATTCATGTTCTGAAAATTTTAATTTTTAATGTGGTATTTCTTTTATTATTCATCTATTGTTTTTTTTTTAAATTCCAATTTTTCAATGCTTTAGTTTTATGTATATTCTGTGCATAATCAAAATTCAACATAAACTATGTATATACTCCAATGCAAAAAAGGGGGAAAAGACAAAAGAGAGCATATCATAAGTTATTGCAGGAATCAAATGATATAATATACTACTATAAGAAAACATAATTTAAATCCACTCACTTGGGATTTGTGCTCTAAGTTTTGGATCTGATTTTGATCCGCTTTACTTTTACAGATCTGTGGAATCTGGACATCAACATCTTGAATCTACTATATACTCCTCTAATTCTTGAATCTAAAATCCTAAATCTAAAATATAATTTATTTCTGAAGAGTTTGGAGGAGAAAAGAAAATGGCAGAGCTTTGATGCCCTCTCAGAAAAAATGAGTTGGAAGCTAGACCCTACAGGTTTATTTATGGATGCCCAGTAGAACCACGTCCGTTCAATTTACGAAGATTAAATCAGAGTCATTGAAGAAAATTAAACACATCATCTTGGCCCGAAATAGGTCAACCCATGCTTTAATTGGGTCGACCCATAGGTTGACCAGTCCTTGAAGTGTGTCGACTCCTGGGCCGATCAACTTCAAGCTTGGGTTGACCCATACACGTTATAAAAACGTGTATTGTTTCAGTTTTGATGCGTAATTTGCGCTGTGTTTAAACGTTGCCTTAACATTATTATTCTTTAACCATTTCTATTGATTTCCAAATATTATTTTCCTATTTTGACGCGCGTTTTTATTTCAAAATTGAAAGCGTAATCAATGTGCGCATTAATAATTTTCTCTTTTAAAGTTCTTGCGCGTTTATTCCTTTTTACTTCTATGAACGTTATTTTTAACATTTATTTCTTTTTCCATTTTTGTTCAGTTCTTTACCCTTTTTTACATGCGCTTTTCCAAATTAAATTGAAATGTTGCTTAATTAGTGTCATTTAAAATTCCTTTTATTTTGTGGTTTTATACCATTTATGACGTGCGTTTATTTTGCTCGTTATTATTATAATTTCATATCTAAATATATTTATATTAAATATATCTATATGTGTGTTCACGTTCTAGAATTAATTATATATTTTTCAATATATCCATTATTCCCTTTTTAATGTCATTTATGACATGCATTGTCAATTAAAAGGAATTATTGCCATTTCAATATTAATTACTTTCTATCACCCACATTTGTTTTTCCTATCTATTAAATGGTTAGGTTTGTTAATACATTAACGTTAATTATCTTTCGTTTCTTTCAAATTCAAATGCACATTGTTTATACAAATAGATGTATGCATATATTTTCTAATCATTTTATAACATACCATTTATTAACTTCCATTCTTTTTTTAATTCTATCTACACCATTGCAATGTTAAATTTGCATAATGGCAAATTTGTATTTATTGCTCGTTTTATAACATGCGTTTATTTTCGAATTTCATGCGCATATTATTAATACAACTATTTTGATAATTTTGTTATTAAAATTGCCGGGTATTACATTCCCCTACCCTCAAGTTATTTCGTCCTCGAAATTTAGTAGGGGTAACATTATGTAATTCATCGCATAAATTGCAACTATAATGTGTACATCCAATTTTGCAATCATTTGTGCACTTGTGCAAAGAATAACACAGCATACAAATATATGAGTGCAATCATTACCAGTATTACTAAATTTAGTGACGCTGTTTTGTATGACGAAATTTTCCGTCATTGAATTGCAACGTATTTCCTACGGATAAGCCACGACTTTTATTCGTAGAATAAAAGCTTGAAAGTAATAAGTAACGACGACGGGAATCAATTTCATGACAAATCCATTTCTAAATTGCTACGGATTTTCTTTGGACTACTAAACCTTAGCAGAGTTTGGCACCAAATTCAGTTAAAAAGTAGCACAAGATTTTCATAGCTAATCCATCGCAAATTAGCCACGGATTTGCGATAGAATTTAAAATTTTAGCTAAATTTGGCTATAAATATGGAGGGAAGTATGGCTAGTTGGAGGGAACAATTCTGTGGTTAATCTTTCACAAATTAACTGCGGATTTGCGATGGAATATAAGACAATGGCTAAATTTGGCTATAAAATATGGAGGAAAATAGGAATAGTTGGAGTTGTGGCTAATACATCGCAAATTAGCTAAGAATTTGGGATAAAATTTAAAACCTCTAATTCTTTTCGAATCTTATCCTAAAATAGCTTTTATTAATCATTTACCTATCAAATTCCTTAACCAGATTTTCAAATCTTAAACTAAACCAAACACTCAATAGTCAAATCGTGAACCTTTATTCACTTGGTATTTTTTATTTAAACCATTTCAACCAAGTTATCATCCATCAAGAATTCCTTAACTTATTAATTTCTTTATGAAACATCTTATAGTCAAACTCTGATATTTTAATCACAAGATGCTCAAATCTTGGATTTAAACTAAATTTTCGATATATATATATATATCTTATATCCAAAATACGATCCTAGGTAAAATTAATTAATTTACGATATTTTTCAAAACGAAATCATTTGTATATAAAAATAATAATCAAATACGTGCTTGTATATAATACTCTCAAAAAACCATTCTAGGGCATTACTAGCACCATCTTTAATGAGCTAATCATCATGGGATATTACTAATTCTATCTCTGAGAGTCTTTACCCGAACAAACTAAGGTTGTCGCTTGACCTGAAGCTCCGATAACAGGCTCTAGCATTCGCTAACAAAAACTCTGATATCAAATGTGACGACCTAAAATTTCGCACTCTTTAAATTAACAACTTAATACCCTTGTCAACCCAAAGCGTGCGAAAAGAGATATTATCAAGGGGGTAGTATAAGAAAATAAAAAATAATAGAATCTTACGATGGTTGGAACAATATGTAATATTGACTAATATTTTATAGTGGAAAACTTGTTAAAAATACGTATTAGAGTCTAATCTAGATTCAACTTGGACAGTTATAATACATGTCCTTACAAATGTTGATGGTAGAAATAAAAATAACATACATGCACTGCGGATAAATGAAATAAGTCTGATGAAAATCTCCATCTCTTCTTCTAGAAAACTTCGACTAACTTCAATAGTCCTAAAAATAACTCGGATCTGACCCGTGTATTAAAAACACCCGGATCAGGCTTGGATAAACTAGCATGAGAAAATTTCAATAATAAATGACAATGTCATTTTTTTTGGAAGATGGGTAAAATTTTATTAAAGGCTTCTCAGCCCAAATAGTTGATTCTGGCCTATCGCCATACACTACACGCTTGAACAAAAGCACGGCCCAAGCCCACAAAACTAAAGAACATGCCCACTACGATACAAAAACAACTTTCTCTGAACTATCGATTATTCTCTCGAAAGTTCTACCACTTTAAACCTAATTTTAGTTCATGGCGGCCGATAATCCCTATCCACGCATCGGTTTCCTTCCTCTCCATTCCTCGGATCCTCTTCTAGCAACTCCGCTGCTTCTGCTTCCTGGATATCAGTAAGTCCTCCTCTTCTAATTCTTTTTGTCGTAATTCTCACATCAACCCAATTCAAATAACTGACCTTGTTTGGGTTTTGTGATGTTTGCCTGAAAATTCTGGCATTTCTCTCCTTCCATATCGCCTATACAGAGTTGGTGACAACAATCTTATAGAATTTGGCTTTGTGGTTTATCAGCTCCCTGCTGATTTTCAGGTAATTGATGCATGTTGCTAGATTATAACTGCTGTTACTTATGTTCAATTTCCTCAAGCAATTACCCTAGATCTTTTTTGAGAAATCACACTCAAAGAATAAATGTTGATGTGTTTCCACCTCTTTGCTGCACAATACACATTTGTTCTCCTGTATGATTCCCCACTTTAAAAGCCTATCTTTAGTTGGCAGTCTCTGTTGAATAGCTTTGTAAGTGGTTGCTGCCATCTTTGGACAGTTGACTCGATCCCAGACGAACTCATGCCACTCTTTAATTTGATGTTTAACCCTAGTAGCTTCCCATGCCGATCTTGTGGTAAACTCCTTATTGTGTTTCCATGCCCATATATCCTCATTCCTGTTGAAAAATAGAGGCATATATTCTATTTTTGCTTTAATGTCTGAATTACAAGGCAAGCTGTTGCAATTCCATGAGTTGTCTATTATTATTTCCTCCATTGTTTTGTTTGGGAAACCATACGCAGAAAATGTATCCCAGCCCAGTAACTCAACCAGTGATTTACCTTCTATCCATGGGTCCATCCGTAAATTAGTCTCTTTGCCTTTAGCTATCTCTTTCACTGAATTATTGGCTAGTTTATTTCTGATTTTGAGTATAGCCTTCCAAGTAGGTGATGCATTATTATCAGAGTGTAGATGCCAAAAATTACCCTTCAAGTATCTACTTCTCATCCATTTGGCCTATAACCCACTTGAGTTAATAATTTTCCATCCCTGTTTCAGTGTAAAAGCATCTCTCATTTCTCTAAGGTTACGTAGGCCCACTCCTCCTTCCTCTTTGGGTCTGCACATATCAGAATACTTGATATTATGCATACTCCCTTTCCAAATAAAGTCTGC
Organism: Allium sativum; assembly: GCA_030737875.1. Classification (NCBI taxonomy): domain Eukaryota; kingdom Viridiplantae; phylum Streptophyta; class Magnoliopsida; order Asparagales; family Amaryllidaceae; genus Allium; species Allium sativum. The sequence goes on from CM060911.1 coordinate 283,893,459, forward strand.
ACACACTTTCTCTATTTTATCAATAGATGCATCTGGTATTTGAAACGTTTGTAGCCAGAAATTCACTTTGGATTGTATAACAGTGTGTACTAATTCTATTCTTCCTACAAAAGACAGTAAATTTGAACTCCATCCCTGCCGTTTATCCTTTATCTTCGTAATGAGCTCAGCACATTCCACATCAGTAATTTTGTTTGAAGATAAAGGTACCCCAGGATACTTAACTGGTAGGGTTACTTCTTGTACATTTAGTACTTGAAGAACCTCATCTTTCTTCCTATTGAACTTGTTGAAATAGCATTTAGTTTTAAGCTCGTTAACCTTTAGTCCAGCATATTTTTCCAGTTCCCCAAAGATTCTCTTGATTGAATTGGCTGCCACATTGTTGGATCGAATACATATTATTAAATCATCAGCATACAACATATGGCTAAGGTGGGGTTTGAAGTCATAGATAGTTGAAATTTCTTTTCTATAACACGCTATCTCCATTTGTAGAGTGAAAAACTCCATTGCAATGGCAAATAAATAGGGGGATAGTGGGTCACCTTGCCTAGTTCCACGATTACTGCTAATGTGCTGTTTTGGAATGCCATTAATTAGAATAGAATAGGTAGAAGTGTTGATGCATTCTTCAATGAGATTTGTGATTGTGTTGGGGAACCCCATACATTGAATCATATTTATGATGAATTTACGGTTGATCTTGTCATAGGCTTTATGTAAATCCACTTTTAGACACATTTTGTTTTCTCCTTGCTTGTTGAAATTCCTTACTAACTCATGTGCTAGTAGAGAATTTTCAGAGATACTTCTGCCTTTGATAAACGCACTTTGACACTCCGCAATGAAATCAGGAAAAATTAGATTAATTCTGTTGCAAATCACTTTATATAGAATCTTATATATCACATTACAACATGCAATAGGCCTGTAATCTTCAATTCTGACTGGGTTTTCTTTCTTTGGGATGAGACAAATAAATGTGTTGTTAATTTCTTTGAGAATTTTTCCAGTTCGAAATGATTCTTGAATTGCACTAACCACAAAAGGTTGCAGGTATTCCCAATGTCTACGGAAGAATGAAATTCTTTTGAAAGAAAGAGTATCTCATAAGACTACGTTTATAAATAAATACCATAGGGTTTTTCCCTTATGATGACTAAAATATTTTTATATAACTATTTGATATTATTACTCATGTCTAATGTTTGAAACTATTTTTCGAATATAAATATCCAAGTACCTAAAATTGTTACAATTATTAAATTCCGGAGCTATTATGGTGAATAATCTAAAATGTTGGTTCTTATTGGAGAATTGGATTTCCACATAAATGACCAGGCTATAGATTTTTTTTTTCCGCGGTTGGGAACACCTCTAGAGGGATGCCCCGAGAACCCAATGATCCATTGTTAACCCAAGCCCGTCCCACCTCTGCACATGCCCCTTCACCAATTATTCCATTTTCCGGTCGTAACCGACCTTTAAACCGAGGCCTCAGAGTTTTTTTTTTTGGAAATTGGTTCTCTTTATTGCTAAACCAATTAAAACCTCCTTTATAAGCCTCGTTAAAACTCTACTATCCCCATAGTGGGTACCTTACAGGGAAAAAGAGTACATATAAATTTGGTGAATACAAAGCATAGTCTCTTATCATAAACGAAGAAAATTACAACATTGAAAAACAAAAAACTTTAAAAAACAAAGAAATCCTTCTGCTCGGCCCACTGAGCCCAACCCAAAACAATCCGCCTCTTCAAAGAATTCAAAACACCTTCGTCATTATCCTGAATCAATCAGTTCAATACCACACCTGTCCAACAACTGTTCATTCCTCGAATTACGCACCGATTTAGATCCATTATTTCGAACTAGATCTACAATTTCCTTCTCAATTTTCAGCAGAGTAATTGTTGCAAGAGTTCTTCTGTTCTGAAAGACACGCATGTTCCTTTCTCTCCAGATGAAGTATATAGATGCTGTGAATGCTCCAAAAGATAGATCCCTGAGTTGATCCTTGCTAGAAAATTGAGAGTAGAGGTTCCTGGCTTCCTCCTTTACATCAGCAAGAAGATTGAGTGGCAAAGATAATTTACCTTTCAAAGATAACTAGATGAACGACGCGAAGTCACACTGAAAGAAAAGATGTTGTATGAACTCTGGATGATTATCACATAAAGGACACATGATGTTTTCAACAGCATTGAATCTAAGCAGACGATCCTTAGTGTTTAATCTTCCCAACACTGCAAGGTATGAAATAAAATACATTCTTATGCTATTTTTCTTATGCCATACAACTGAATATAAAGAATTAGATACTCCACTTGTTCTTATATACTCCCATGTTCTATGAAAGGAAAAAATACCTTCTTCACACCACTCGTAATAATCCAGATTATGATTAGAATTAATTGATAATGGACTAATTTCTTTAATTAATTCTCTTGTTGCAGAGTGGATTTCAGGATGGAAAGCTTCATTTCTGAATATTATATTCACTTTCTGTTCAGAGAGGCCAATAATTTGAAGTCTATCAAAGCCTAACAAATCTACCATGCACTTGCAATTAATCCAAGGATCAAACTAAAGATAAGTATTTTCTCCTATGGATATTATTCAATTAAATAATTGCTTTGAATTTGTTCTGAGTTTAAGAATTGATTTCCATGTACTTGATGCATTCGGATTAACAGCCATAGACAAAAAATAATCACTTTTGCAGTATCTATTATGGACCCATTTACTCCAAAGAGAAGAGTATGAAGGAAAATTCCAAAGCAATTTTATACATACAACTTTTTTCAATTCAGAAAATTTCTTCAAGCCAATACCCCCTTCATTTTTATGTTTGCATAAAGTAGACCAAGCTACTTTATGAGTTGCTCCTCCCAAAAAAAAATCAGCACAAATAGACTGTAATTTTTCCAATGTAAACTCTGGTATCTGATAAATGAATAGCCAGTATAAAATGATTGGAGTATTTACTGAGTTAATTAATTCTGCACGGCCAACAAAACTTAGTAATTTAGTCTCCCATCCTCGAATTTTACTTTGAACTCTCTGTATCAATGAATTGCATTCATAATAATGCAGATAATTAGATGATAATGGAACACCAAGATATTTTACTGGCAGTGTACCTTGCTCAAAACCCAAAATATTCAAGATTTCTGATATGTTCATTGCTGAAACACTAAAAAATATTTTTGTTTTTGAGGCATTTACATTCAATCCTGTAAGCATACTAAGTTTTTGGAAAATAACCTTTGAGGAATGTGCATTTTGAATAGAGGATTTACCTAATACCATTAAATTATCTGCATATAAGAGGTGAGAAATTACTGGCTGAACTTGACTGCTTGGCTGAAATGATTTAGAAATAGTTGCTTCATCCATTAGAAAAGTGAAATATTACATAGCTAGAGCAAACAAGTAAGGTGATAGGGGATCCCCTTGCCTAATTCCTCTTGTAGATGATATAAAGCCCTTAGGAATACCTTGTATAATGATAGAGAAAGTAGTTGTTGCCATGCATTCATAAATCAGATTTATAAAATGAATAGGAAAGTTCATTCTTTCCATCACAAAACATATGAATTCCTTATTAACCTTATCATATGCTTTCTGTAGATCAACTTTTACACTCATTTTTGGCATACCTACTTTCCTAAAATCTATCAACAGTTCATGGGCTAGCAATATATTATCACCAATATATCTTCCTTTTATGAATGCACTCTGATTTTCAAATATCAGTAATGGGAGGAAAGGTTTTAGTCTATTACATAAAATTTTAGATTTTTTTTATAATAGACATTGCAACATGATATTGGCCTATAATGAGCAGTTTCAGATGGTCTTTCATTTTTTGGTACAATTGTTATAAATGCATGATTTAAAGCTTTGGGCAATTTTCCAGAATGAAATATATCTGATATAGCTTCCAAGAAATCAGATTTAATAATTTCCCAACGAACTTTAAAAAATTTAACACTCCTACCATCAGGACCAGGGCTTGACTCATCATGAATGAATATACATCTTCTTTAATTTCAGCTAAATCTACGTTCCTCAGTATACTTCTTTGTCCTTGTTCATTAATAAAAGAGATAGGTTGGAAATAAGGAAATCCACTTGAATTTGGATCATTGAACATAGAAGAAAAATAGTTAATAGATTCAAATTCAATTTCATTTGGCTTAAACAACAGATTACCATTAGAGTCAATCAATGCTCTAATATGATTGAAATATCTTCTATTAGACATATGAGAATAGAAAATTTTGGAGTTTGTATCACCTTGCTGTAGCCAAGAAATTTTAGCTTGCTGCTTGTCCTCTGAAATATATGTATTGCAGGTTCTGATATTCTCTTTTTGCTTGTAAATAATCTTCATATATATGAATGTCCTATGGATGAAGATCAACTTCAGATTCTAGAAGAGAAACTTGCTGTTCAGCCTGTTTAAGGTTAGAAGCATTTCTATCTCTGATTCTATTCCAGTTTTTCAACTCAATTTTACAATATTTTAACTTTTGTTGAAACTGATAACTCTGAAAACCCCACACATTAGCACTTAAACCTTTTTGATAGCTTCAGAATAGCCTGCATAACTACACCAGCCATTCCTGTATCTGAATGGAAAACCCTTTACTTCTTGAGTAGGTATAAGATCCAACAAAATAGGATTATGATCACTTGATTTTTGAGGAAAAGAAAGAGCTTTCATGTTGAGGAATTGATGCATACACACATTATTTACCAGTATTTTATCAATATGAGTATCTACACTTCTTCGCCAAGTAAAATTAAATCCCAATGGTTTCAATTCAGATAGTCCGGTTTGAATTAATTTTTTTTTGAATTCCCTTATATGCTGATAAGGAAATGGAGGTCCCCCTTTTTGTCATTTGGTGATAACGCATTATTAAAATCTCCTATAAGAATCCAAGATGATGAATAAGAAACTGATTCTCCAACAAGAGTTTCCCATAAAATCAGTCTTTCTACAAATGTATTACTTTCATATATAACAGTAAAGAACATTGCAAGTCCACCTTTATTTAATGCTTTCACAGTCAGGTGCTGAGGAGAAAAAGAAATCATATCTAACTCCCAAACATTAGAATCCCAAATTAATAAAATTCTACCATTAGCCAATGTAGAATTATTAGTCAAGTACTTCCAATCATTTGGTAATAAAGAAGAAAACAAAGTCAAATTTGCTGAAGACAATTTTGTTTCTACTAAACCAACCAGAGTTGATTTAGTATTATTTAGGAGTAAGAATACATCCTTCATACGATAAGTTGTATTTATACCCCTAACATTCCAAGACATAAGTGTCATTTAATGGATGAGGAACTCCTTGTATTTCTTTTAGCAGGAGTGGGGTTTTTTGGTTTTGAGCTTCATGACCTTCAGCTTGAAATTCTTCATAAACATCAGGAGGTTTCCACCGAGGATCCTAGGAATCACCATGGAATTCATCATCATGACCGAATAAGCTGCACTGGAGACACTTCATAGGTACAAATTCATATTCAACTAAAATTATTTTCCTTTGGCCATTATGTAATAGAATAGGTATTTCAGTTTTTAGATCTGTTACTGTATCAATTAAAAGAAGAACTCTCGCATATTTTGTATACTTCTTATCTACTGAAATGAAATCAATCAATAGAGGTTTAGATATAAAACTTGCCAACATTTGAGTAGCATCTTTAGTCCACAATTCCAATGGTGGATCTATTAATCTAACCCAGATCTGAACCATATTACTTTGTTTTCCAATGAAATCAAATCCAGGATGCCAAACTTCAACATACAATAATCTACCAAAGTATGAATATGTTGAACATTCTATAATACGTTCAAAATCCTCTTTATAATCAAACTGAACTACAAAGTTGTAGTTAAGAGACACATGAACATTAAAGGAACCTATAGGCTTCCATACCTTTGAAACATAATCCTTCAGTTTGATTGTTGACAGACTAAAATAAACCGAAACCAATGCTATAGTATTCATCCATGATTTCTCTGATTGATTATATATATTTTCAGGAATGAAACATATTCTAGAGTCGGTTGTGTTGGATCTAGATTAACCCTAGAGGGGGGAGGGGTGAAAAGGGTTTATTACAGCTTATCGAATAATTAAAAATTAATCATAGCACAAATAATAGCAGAGAAGATAAATGTGGAAAGTAAATAACATACAGAGATACCCAGCTTCAGCAAACCTTGCCTACTGCTGCATTCCTAAGGTTTCTACTAGTTGTTAATAACAGATCCCACTTACAGACACTGTAAACTCGTACTCCCTCTTCCTGTACTAACCCTACGCTCAAAATCCTAGACTGATCGATATCCCCTCTGTAGCGCACTGGAAATTTCGACACTTGAATCTGGACACTAACACATCCCGTATCCAAACTCAAGTATAAAAACCCAGAGCTAATAGAAGAAAATAGAGGATGAGATAAGAAAGAAAGAATAGAAGAATAGAAGAATAAGAAGAACCAACACAACACAGTGTCTCACATCGCAGCGGAACAAAATATAACATGAAAATAACTTTTATTGATAACTTTAAATGATATTTACAACATCAGAGTACATCAATACACCTGGACAGTTATGATGCTCTGTCCTCATATACATCATACAGCGGAATAATACTAGATAATATCATATGACTGAGCTTTCTCCAAACGTCTTTGGACTTCATGGCCATCTATAACCTGAACCTGCAGACCCGAGCTAACCCGAGCATTTCAAACACCGGGTCACTCTGGTGAACCAGAGTGAGTAAAACTCGCACAGTATTAAGGGAATCATCCAACTTAATTTTAAAGTCAAAACTCCTTTTGAAAGAAAAGGATAATCGTAAGACCGAATCCACACATAAACACGGACGGTTTTTACCTTACGATAACCCAAAACATTTTGAAAATCAATACTTGTCTGATATTATAATAGTGTCTAAATACAAATAAATAGAATCTAGTAGAACACTTGCATCTCACGCTCTACATATATAGTATACAAACAAAACCGCGGGCGCTTATTGGAGATTGGATTTTCCGGCTATGACAAGGTATGGGACCACCTGCCGATAGTGTATCTCTAGAGGCGAATACACCGGGTTCAACAAGAACGTCTTGCAACCCGACCCACACATGACCGACCACTCATTTCGCTTGAGTGTATCGAATGTATATCACAAACGGTTGGGCTCAAACCACCGTTTCCCGAAAAGGGACAGCATCGAAATAGATCAAAGAAGTAAAAGGAATCTCTCTAGATAGGTGATCATACACCCTAATGGGAGCGACCCACATAGCCATGCTGCCTGTTCGATTTTTGTCATTTCCCGGTTGTTGATGCTTGAGGTTAAAATCGACTTTTGAAACATCTGACCATCATTCACATCGTCCATACAAGTCATCCAGGAATAGGATGAACCGAAGGCACTCTCCTACCGCATCCTAGGAATCACCCTATAGATCAGTAGCGAGTAGTCCTTGCAATCCATAGATTTCAGCCACGACAGAATTACAGTATACCTCTAAGGATCAGCCAGAGATTGTAAGTAACTCTTCTGTTTTATGAAGATCTATGGTCTTCAATTGCTCCATCTCGATCAGCATCTCTGACATATTCGTATTTATTGGTCGGAATGGTTTTCGAATATAAATTCGATCCCGGTCTTTCCGTACCAATACCGTTTGGCCAAATTTTGATAGTCGGTTATTTAACTATCAACATAAACAACTATAAAAATACATAGATCCATTTGTTCAGAACACAGCGTCACTTGGCCATTAAATAATATAATATTCTCAAATCATTCTATGCCGATACTTAGAAAAAATATCTTAAAACTAATATCACATTTCCCGTTAACTACCATTTAAAGCATTTTCTATAACATCACTTATTACCTATAATTGGAAAACCGATTCCACTTATCATTCTTAAAATGATCATTTCGAAATTCCCCTTTTGGTCTCATTATTTGAACCCAATTCCCGTCACTTATCCTTTAGAATAAACTTATTCTAAATCTCTTTTTCCTTACTTTTGAAAGTATCGTTATATCTTCACCAATCCCCTTTTTATTTTGAAAATACCCTTTCATATTCTCAAGCCGCTTTTTAATTCCTTTTATTTCTGGAATCCCATTTTATATTGACAAATTCTTCAAATAACATTACATTATTATTTTCAAAATAAATTACTTCAAACACATCCACTATTACAACTAATATCACCTTTCGATAATCCTGAAGTCGTTCAAGTTGGGGTATTTTAATTACCTCTCCGACCTTGATCAACAACGTTTACAAGTTGTAATTACAAAAATCGATATTTCATTCTAATACCAACAAGTACCACTTCATTATTTTATTTAACGTACGGTTTTATAAACCTTCTTACCTTGGAAATCTTCCTTTCAAATATATCCTTATTACTAATTTATTGATTTAGTAAATGGTTAATAAAACATCAACCTTTAAACTCTACCATCTTTAATTTATTTGTTTTATTAACTGGATTTTTATTTCAAATCCCATTACCCAATCTTTTACCCAATTTAATTACAAAATCCTTTACTATCCTTCAATCATTCATTCCGGGAAATCTTACTTTAACTCTCATCAATTTCACTTATATCATTATTAGTAATGTTAATTTCAAATTAATGTTTTAAGTTCCCATCTCATTTAAAAACTCGTTTATACCATTTTGGTTTAATATAAACCTCTTTTTCTATCTCGATTTTCTTTTCTTAATTTAAACATTTATTTTAAGCTTATTGCATTCGCTTAAAATACCTTTATAGCTTAATTTACCAAATTCGGTTTAACGTTAAACCGTTCATACACTCACTTTGAAATTCAATTATATTCATTACTAACTTCGATTACTACTTAAATGAACTTCATTTAAGAAGTATTTCCTTTAAATTATTATAAATTTTCCTTATCGTTACTGGAATAAATATCCAAATTCCCTTTTAAAAACTTATTAAATTAAACAACTATTTGTTAAATTTTATCATCAGATTAATCGGCAGACTAATTACATGAATAATCAATTTCCTGTTAAACAGTTGGCATGGTCAAATTAAAACATGATTAACCCGTTGATCATCCCTAACTCGTCTTTTCATTTAAACTAATAAATAGTATTATTAATTTAAATAATCCATTTCAAAATAATCTTATTTTAATTGTTTCTTTAAAACAATTAATTGCGGTTATTAATCATTTCACAGTTGCTTAACAATCTTATTAATACAAGAATTTGCTATATAAAAGATAAAGCACGTGCTTCGCACACGGTAACTTTTGGTACCAAAAATGGTGTTTTGTGTCTTCAACAATCGACAAATATTTGGTTAGTTTACTTCTTTTTTTAAACTCCCATTAAAATAGTATATTAAAAAAAATCTATATTCATTTATAAATAAATTTCAACACTTTATTTTTATTGATTCACCTGACGGTAAATAAAACAGTTTATATTTTGGCCATCTGCTATAAATTTCTCAACCAATATCACCCAATGGTTAATATCACAACAACGTCGAATTTGAATTCAACAATCGATAACCAAATCAATAGTCCAATCACATGGGTTAAATAGTTCATATAATGATCAAATATAGATAAATAATCTAATAAGCTAATAGCGGCCAACCAATAATAATCATTCAAGCATCCAATTCAAAAAGAACATTTATATCATTATAAACGTAATCAACAAGGTAAGTTACCTCTATTGGGAATAATCGTTAAGAATAACGATGTCATTTCATTTAAATTAAACAACCGTTTAATTTAAAAAAAAATCGATAAAATAATAAACAAACATCCAACCAATCATCAAATTAACCAACCATTAGCAAACACAGCATACAAATAATAAACCCGACCTATAAAAATTATAAGTGGGGAACTGAGTGAGTTTAACTCACCTTGGTTTCCATCCGTTGTTTAAATGGTTCATTCTAATTAAATTAAACATATGTTTAATTTAATTAAAATCTCCGACTACTTTCATCTCTGTCCGGCGCTCGTCCATATAGTTCCAGTGTAATTTGTTTTTGCTTAAATATGTTAATACATATGTGAATCATTCATGTTATAATCATATTATTTTAAATTAATTTTCTAACCCCTAAATAATAAAATTGATAATCTAATCACTAAAATTAATTAATAACAGTCACTTACTTTTTGATTTGCCAAAAGTAGTCGTGCTCACTTCTCTTGTTCATGCTTTAATTATCTTCTACCTGATAGTGGTACCCTATGCAGCAGCTTAGTCCCCCACGTAACTACCTCCCTATCCCACATCTCAGTTTCCTTCCTTAACCAAATACACGTGGCCCATATAACCACAAACCTGTGATCTTAACCAAACCGTACCCGCATGTATACTTTCTTTCCCGATCGAACATCCCAATGCTTTCACGTCCATTCCCCTCTGCATGCACACCCACGTACTCTATTTCGTTTTATGCTTCTTCTTCTTCTTCTTTTTTTCTTTTTTTCTTCAACCTCTAAAGGCCTAACCCCATCTCAGCAATTAACAGCCCATATACCCGCGTTAAAACAAAACTGCACCATCTCTAGGACCTTTCTTCTCCAAATTTTAAACATACGAACCTGGAAAGGGAAACATAGCTTCATCCCCTTTTCACTGTTTTGTTCCCCAGCTTTGATTCCCATGTTTCTTCTCCTTTGTGCTTACGGAAATTTGTTGTTTCATTTTTTTTTAAAAGATATATAATGGCCCGCAAGCCCAAACCCACAGCCCAATACCACAACCATCCGCCTCTATCCCCTTCTTCCACATCCTCTCCTTTCTCCAGATGCACCATCCATCTCCGTTCTTTTTTTTTCCGCGCGTTAGTCCATGCGAACTTACTTCCCACCTGCATGTTACTCCCACTTCATTTCAACGTTCAAAATAACCCGCAACCCAAAACGTGCTTGGAACCGTTCTTCTTCTCCTTTGTATTTTCTTTCCCAGGCTTGCCTGTAGCCTTCACTTACCCACCGCACTTCTTCTTTCACTTAAGAACACCATTTCCCTTTTTCCACGTCCAGTCTTCTTTCCTTTCCTTCTATAATTACATCGTTACTCCCCCATAACTCACCCTCCCACTAAAACTAACCACCCACCACCACACTAACAACCAACCACCCATGTTGAGAACCGCATGCACCATCCATGTATCCCATCCCTATTACCTTCACCCACCACGTGAATGAACACCCAAATCTTTTTTTTTTCTTTTTTTTTCTTTCCTTTTTCTTCTTTTTGAGAGTAGGAGAGAATGGCGTTGTACAGAAGGGAAAAGTAGCTGGAGCAACGAAGGGTACGATTTATATAGGGAGTAGAAATCGTGACTTCCACGTTTACTTGGGGAACACGGTGAGGAAGTTTGGTTGTAAAGAAAAATAACAGCGTGAATTGCAAGGTATTATTTGTTTGGTCGGCAAGTAAAAGGATTTAATATTATTTATAGGTGGCTGTCCTCGCACGTTTCATCTTAGCCCTGACGATAGGAGAAAGGTGTGTACTGGCTCATGTTCGTTAATCAGATTTATATGAAGTAATATTTTCTTCCTGTTTGAATTTATGCTCATGTTCATTATATAAATGTGTATTCAACATATGCCATGACAATGGAAACCGTTGTCTGTAACTAGGAATGGCAATGGGGCGGGTTGGGGCGGGTTTCTCGTGCCTCAAACCCGACCCGGACTTTTTAAACCTCGCCCCAGACCCGCCCTATAGACCCGGTCCGGGTCTGAAATTTTGCCCCGTACCCGAAACCCGTACGGGTCAGGGTAGACCCGACCCGCCCCATGACCCGGTGATATTGTGTTCTAATGTACACAAATTTATATTCTTATATTTTTTTATCACTAAATGATAAATTATATACATATTATAATGTGTTCGCAATGATAAGAGAATGCAGTAAAATGAGTTGTAAGATAATAGTGCAAAAAGTATGCATTTGTTATTATAATTGATGCAACTTAATAATATAAATTTTTTATATTTTGTTGATTGAAAGAATATAATATTCAAGTTATAACCATGCATACCTAAGAAGATTAATAAGTAATCATTATAGTTATAAAGTTTTTTAATAATGTTTCAATCATGCGGGCCGGGTTTGGGCGGGTTAGCCATGCCCCAGACCCGACCCTAGACCCGGACCTTTAAAAGCGGGTCGCGGGTCTGCTCGCCCCGAAGACCCTATGGGGCGGGTCTAAATGGGTCAAAACAGGGGCGGGCCAAGCGGGTTTGGACCCTAGACCCGCCCCATTGCCATCCCTATCTGTAACTAGTTAACTTGATCTCGTATGGGGTAGGCAAACATATCATTAAGGTGAAAGCCGGGCGTGAATGCAACCGGGGAAAAATGATATGGGTCGGCAAACAAAAAGGATTCAAACTCGTATATAATAAAATTTATACGGTACCGCTGACCGTTAAATACACGTACCGTGTTATACACCATTTTACCTTTTGAAGGGCCGCTATCGACAAAAGTAAAAATACCGTTGTGTCGAGGAACGCTCCATGACCCTAAAAATATAATAATATCGGTAGGTTAACTCATATTATGAAAGCCCGAAATGTTGATTTAGGGTGTAAAACACTCCAAATAAAAAGTTGCATATTTAATTAATTAAAAATTACAGTAAAATTCTAAAAAACAAATTATGCCTACGCCTCAAAAGACTTGTCCAAATTCGAAGTCAATATTTAATTATGTTTAAATGTTATGCCGTATAAACGACAGTGACTATTTGGAAATTTGATTTGGACGTAAAACAAAATCTATAATACGAAAACTCGATTTTTCCCTTCCATTAGAAAAATATTACCAATTAGATTCAGACCTTCTTGTTTCGCAGAATTCTAACTTAAAAGGGGTTCTGTATGATCGACTGAAGTTCAAACTCGATTTTACGAACTACCGCGTCGTTTCGAGTTTGTTTTAATACAAATATAATTATAAACGTTCCTTCGTCGTTTAACAATGAATTTCAATATTAAAAATCCATTAATATTTCTAAATAATATATTTAAACTAATTTAAATATTCGAATTCAAATAACTGAAAAATCTGGTTCGTTACACCCTCGACCAGATTTTCCTGAGTTACAAACCCGTAATCCGTAACCCTAGATTTTACAGACTCTAGTAAACTGCCAGCTAAACCCTAACAGGATTATCTAGAATTTTACAAACTCTAGAAAAAACTGTTGGACGGTTTACAAAGAAATTAAAAACAATACAAAATAACTCTAAAACCCGAGTTAATGAAATTGGCTAAGCCCATTGTCAAACATGACCGACCCATTTCTATAGTTTCCATCCGATCCCTTTTGCTCCAGAAAAATGGCAGCCAGCGAAAAAGAAAAAACTAGGGTTTTCTCTGAAATCCTCCTCAAATCGAATCCATACTTGATGAAATTGAGTTCTCTGATGCTCGAGATACTACCGCTTGCTTTGCCTACGATTTGGATCTTGCTCGATTGAAAACAGTGAGTTTTCTGAATTTTCTTGCTTTGAATTTCTTGTGAATTGTTTGTGATTTTCGATAATCAAAAAATACCGATGATGATGTGGTTATATAGGATAGAATCGAAACCCTAATGCTCTAATTTCGCTACTTGGCTTGATCCTGATTGCGTGTATTTACCTTTTTATTTGCGGTTTCCTCTTTTGTGATTTCCTCGATTGAAAATGATAAATGTTGCCTTGATTGAGTCTATAAATTCTGGCCCTTGCGTGAATTTCTTGACTGTTGTCTGAATTTAAAAACGAGAAATTTATCTGCCTACTTCTGGAAATTATTGTTGCTTGCCACATTTTCTTATCCCATTTTGACATTAAAACCCTTGGCTTGATTTATTAGCTGCTGCCTTGTAAAAAATGGGCTTTGAATGAATTTGAATTCTTCGGTTGTAATGGCTATCCGGATTTGTTCTGATGAACTTGATTGATTCTGGTATTTGAAAAAAAAATAACATCTGCATTTCTGGAAACGTATCATACACTTGCCATATAATATTGCTGAGACCCATTTACATGATTTGGTTTCCAAAAATAAATTGCTAACTTCTGCATGTTGAAATCTTGCATGAAAACTAAGTATCTTTTAAAAAAAACTTGCCTTGCATGCTTGAAACCAGAGACACTTGGAATGGCTGTTTCATTTTAAACTGTCTCGACACTGCTTGCTCTGATTTGATGAGCTCTAGTCTGAACTGTATACTGTTCATCTTGTAGCTACTTGCTCCATCATGTATTCATGCATTTGTTAGAACTGTGTTATTCCTCGACCATTTTGAAAATCTGAGTTGCACCATTTTGCTGCTGAATATATTGTTGATACATGCTGTTTTCTTCATGTTTTCTTGAACCTGAGTTGTTCCATTCCTTGTGTAATTCTCCTGACAACATGTATTCTTGAACAAGTCCATTGAGTTTTGCTACTTGATTTGTTCATTGTTGAGTTTTCACCATTCACCATCTACATTGTTGCAACTTGCTGCTGCCATGTACAATTAGTTGAGCTTGGCCATTTTTCCTTGTTGTGTACTCACATGAACATGCTGCTTGAGTCTTGTCAATTTTTTTTCACTTGAACTTGGGGTTTGTATATATACACTTGTAGTCCACTATGGTGCACCACCACTTATGTATGCTTATACATGAGCTTTGCTTTGTGCTCGACCATTTGTCATGAACCTGGGTTATGTCACCACGTACTCGTGCAAGTATCACTTCTTCACCTTGGCTGAAATTGCACTCGACCACATTTCTGAACTTTGCATTTGTGTCACTTTGTCCAGTTATAAATATGTTGAGACTCAACCATGCACCATTATTGAGTTGTTTTCATGAGCACTGAGTTGAGTTGGTCCATGTGGCTGCTCCTCAGTCGCTCGACTGCATTGGCGAGGTAGTGCACACGTGTATATTTATACACGTGTGTATATGAAGCCATTAGACAATATTTCCTATCCCCGTACTATACATATACAAACTGACTAGACACTGACGATCAGATCGAGTCATGAAAAATGATGAGAAACACACCAGAAATCTGAGGCAAATAAAATTTTAAATATAAAATTTTATATTCACATGTATTCAGTTTTATTTCTATTGCAGTATACTGTGTGTGTGTTTCATGTGACAGGTAAGTAGATGATGACTGGACTGACAGTGAGGATGCTGTGAAGATAGAAGACTGAATGTAAATGTCAGTATGTAAATGTGTCAATGTACCAGTGTGAAACACCCCACCTCCGTTAAGGTCACTCACAAAGGGAATGCCTTAACTTTGGTGGAGGTTTATTAGTAAAAGCCACAGATAAACTCAAGACAAATATAAATACACATATTTTAAAACGGCGGAAACCAAGCAAACGTTTATTTCATCAATACATGTATCAAACAAAAGATTCCATAATTGTCTCAAAATACTTCCAACATTACAACCTCATAACTGTCTTGATTATTAAAGAAGCATGAAAACATAAATAAATTGACAAAAATCCCCATAGTGATATCCAAAGCCATTATCCGAGCAAGAAAGATCCAAATCATACATCTACGTTCTTGGTGCTTGTAAAGAGTCTGACTGAGTTGAGCTGTTTCCTCCCTGTGGACCTGGGGGGGGGGAACGGAAGAAAAGAAAATAGGGTCAGACATAAAGCCTCAGTAAGTCTAGTAACTCTTCAGTATGTGAATAAGAAAAGGGTATGATGGATGTAAACTAAAAATAGGAAAGTGTCACCAGCTAAGGAAGTGTCGAATGTACTATCGCACCCATACTATATCTCTGCACCTATTTGAGTTTATTCTAACTGAAACCCCATGGTGAGGGTGAAGTGATCCCCATTTTCTAAAGATCGGCTCCTACTCGCGTTAACGTGTGTCATACGACCCCCAAGAATTGTAGATACCTATGCTGGTCCCACCATGGGGTGTATCAAGACCCATGGTGGCGGCCCCGACACAAATCCTAGAAGGCATAGGTTATACTACTGGTGTCCCCAGTGCCCTGGTTGTCTGCTCTGGAGTGTGTGCACGCCCGCACCCCGTTAGACCTGCACTGTGCACCCACCGCCGTCGTTTGACCGCTTACAATCAGCCCGGTAATCGTGCCCCACCCTGCCTAGTTTCAGGGTACCGTTGATACCTAACTTTGGGTTACTGCTGAAACGGTTCCCTTGTTACCAGGATTTTCTAGTCAAACATGTTAAGTGGTTAAGTGTCTGTATTTACCTAACCCCACCCATCAATTCTTGTTAACATGTTGAATTTGGTTAAGTGTTATAGTTGACTTAACCCTACCATCTGTCCTTAGCCTCTTGGGAGCACCAGACCACTCACATTAGACAGGTATTGCTACGGTTACTGGATGTGCCGGTCGGTTCCGGGCAAGTTTACACCGTAGCTTAGTCTAACGTCGGGTCCTTATTGGGCTCAATGCTTAACCACCCACATTGGATAGGTATTGTTGTGACTACTGGACAACCGGGCGGATCCGGGCAGGTTTACATCACAACTCAATCCAACCTCGGGTTAAGCATATCGTGTTTTCTAAGTTTACATATTTGTCTTTATTACTGAATATATGTAAATTTGTCAACAATTAAATATTATGGCCCACATTCCAAGTTTAACATTTTTGGTATAAGAATTTATACCGTTTAAATGCCACCAATTTTGGCATGTGACAAACATGCCAATTTCATATATTTTTATGTCAAGTTTTCAAATATTCCCAACGTTACCCCGTTTAAACATTAGGCTAACAATCTTAGCCTAATCTTCGTTCGCATAGTTTTTAACATATAATATTAGGCTAAAAACTTAGCCTAATTTAGCACACACAAATAGGCATAAGGGAATTCATAAACGTAAACGTGACATAGGTGTAAACTTGGCATTTTTGGCATAATCAATATGAACATCATAGGTATGAACTTGCAATTTGGCGATTCAACTAACATATAACATGGGTCATGTGGACTTGCATTCAAATCAAAGTATGACTAAGTAGGTGACATATGAAATGTCATAGTTTAGGCAAATACAAACTTGTGTTTAAACATGTTTAACTTGGCATAATATCGACCACAAAACTAGCATGTTATATATTCATCAAAAATGTACAATTTTTACATCAAATCATATAGCCTATTTCAACATGAACTTGCATAGTTTATGAAACCCAAGCGATGTTTGACATAGAACCAATTATATTTTGCAAATAAACATGAACTTGCATAGTTTATGAAACATAGATCCAATTATACTTGCAAACATAGATCTAATTATACTTGCCAATAAACATAAGAATGATATCATAGGTTTTGGGTCATGTAGGCATAAAAGGTCTATAACATGTTTACATAAATTCTAATTTAGACTAAGGGAATATACATAGTCCATGCCATTGACATATACAAAAAGGGATCAATTTCTAGTTTTTGCCACAAGCTTGCAAGTGCCATTATTTTCATATACAATTGTTCAATAGGCTTGCATCAATCAATTTATGCCACAAACATCAATACACAAGTCATGATAGAACCATTACAATACACAAAATTTATACGATATAACAACACGATTCTATTTTCATTTACATCGAATCACATCACAGTTTTTATTCATATTCTGAAAGGTCACTATACTTACAACAAATGCAGAATCTTGAATTCTGGATTTTGAATTCTGAAACTGAGATGCGCTCCTTTGGGTAGACTAACGTTGCGTTGATTGATTTGATTAAACTTTAATTTGATTCGTCTCTTAGGCTTTAGTGTTGGCTTGTCTCTAGGCTTTCTAATTGACGGCCATTCCTAGTTCCTTTCCAGCAGCATGACGGCTTTTGTATTCTATTATTTGTGTGAATTAAGGGTTAGACTTGAGTTGTATTTATAGAATTTTAAATTGTTTTGAGCCGTCAGATGAAGATAGGAGGAATCTAGACCATACAAAGTTCAAAGAGCCAACCAAGAGGTGACACGTAAGCCCTAGTGACTCAGCCAAGCATCAGAATTCGACCAGACCTTGACCAGGCCAGCTAGGACCTGACCAGCAGGTCATTCTGACCTGGGCGCACTTGGCAGGTGCGCCAGGCTAAAAATATACTGGCGCACTTCCCAAGTGCGCCAGTTCAACTTTGTTCTGGCGCACTTCCCAAGTGCGCCAGTGCATTCTGACCCGTTTTCTGGTTTTTCTGCCCAACTTCGTTCGTCCATATCTTCTTCATACGATATCCCTTTTACGCAAATTTGGACTCTATCTCAAGCAGAATTTCGAGACGAACGCAATGTAATAACCCATTTCCCTTGATTTCATCATTTATAATTAATTATACTTTAATTTGTGAAGCTTAACGTTATAGAATTCACGGGGTGTTACACAGTGTCAATGTGTCTGTCAATTGAAATGTAAACTGAGTGATTGTATATATATGAGATGTATAGGTAGAGTGTTGTAGTGAGGAGCTGTGTAACAACAAAATTGTATTGATGTTTGTAATAAAAAAATTTGATTGAAATAAAATATTATTTTATTGTTGTCAAACAAACTTGTCTATTTTATTCAGTTTATTTACAAGTACAAATTTCTGTGAAGTGTTTAAATAGTGGATTTATAAATAATTGTACTTTTCGAATGTCTGAAATATAATATTCAATTTAAATAAAATACTGTATGAATATATGAATGTCTGTACAATCGTATTCTATTTAAATATAAATATTATATTCTTGTCTGTGATGTATATATAAAACAGTGCAGTAACAAACACATTTAAAATAATATATACTTGTTTGTTATCATCAAATAAAAATCATATAAATGTTATACACAACTACGTTATATACAACAATCTCCCCCTTTTGATGATGACGAACAAATAAAAGATTTTGTATATAATAAATGTGTTTGACAGTGAATTTTGGAACTCCTCCTAAATGTATACTCCCCCTACAACTAAACTCCCCTTAGCTCTGATACCATATGTGCAAGAGTGAACAGAATAAATCGACTGATTTTTCAATGATAAAAATATTTATAAGATATTCACTTATAAATCAAAATCCATTCTCCCCCTTTTGTTATCATCAAAAGGATACAGAAATTAAAATAGCGATGAAAATATGACTGGAAATCAGCTTAAGAGAGAGAATGTTCACTATAAATCTCAATAGATCAAACAAAAATCATAATATTCTAAGAATCATTGGAAAATTTTACATTTGAGAATGATGGATTTACGATGAAATTTATACAAATGGGGAGAGTAATAAAAATATGGATTTCAATTATTTTCAAAAACAGAATTTTGGAAAAAAATGAAGCTAAAAAAATAGTGATAGATTTGGACTACAATTATAAATTCAACTTAAGTGACAAAATCGAATAGTCTCAAATCCCAGTAGCTATCAATCAACAAATCATAATACATCATAAAATATGAACACATTTCACAAGTTAGATAATGGATTGATAGCTGGTTTTTACATACCAAGGAGAATTTCATAAAAATTTATTTATTTCAGATTATTTTCTTTTTCTTTTCTTTTTATTTAAGAGCGCACTGACCATGCATAACCGGAGCTCAGATTTTCAAATGAGATCAGTCGCAACTTAAATTATAAGTTGTCTCTTAACCATGCATGACCAGAGCTTGGATTTTTAAATGAGGTTAGAGACACACTTATGTATGTTATATATTTTTATTATTTTCAGTTTTGAAATGAAAAACTCCTCAGTATATAAAACCAATATGGATGAAAGAAATGTGATAGGTACAGAAATGGTTTATGAAATAAATTTCTGAATTAATAATATTATAAAATATGCTCGACTGTACCGGGATCGTTGAAAATTTTCAATTATCACTAATTTTGGATAATAATATGACCACAATTCCATCACAACTATTTTCACTGTTTATCCAAAAAGATTTTAAAAAATATTAACTGTCCACATTAATATAAAATTATCATGGATGGCAGAATGATGATAGATAAAGGAGATGGTCGTGAAATAATTCCCAATTCAAAGATATTTTAATAAATGTTCAACCATCATGAAAAAATTAAATAAATTCTCCTCTTGTTGTGAAATATACTCCAGTCACAATTCATTTCAATTTCAAATTCTAATAATAATTTTGATGAATTATAAATACAGTTCAATTCGGATATTGATTTCAATTTCTGAATGAATAATCAATAAATAATTTTAAAATGGAAAAACAGTTACAAGAGGAAATGAAGAACAATACAAGACATGGGGATTAAACAAAATATATACATGATGAGAATAAGATCAATAAAAAATTTCAACACTTCCTAATATGATACCAATTGATGTCCTTATTAACAAATTTTAATCACAAAGCTCAACCAGACAAAATTAACAAATTTGGCACATTTATCAGAGCTGCAGACAAGAATAAGCAGTTATTCGAAAAACAGTATCAGAGCAGCAAACAGATCATAAATAAGAAATTTCCAAAATATTTTCAAAACAATATCAGGACAACACAACAAATAGTTTCAATTAAGACTTAACAGGATGATGGTCACAACAGATGGTTCATGATCCAAGATTAAAAATACCATTTATTTTAAATCATTTGATGGAATATGAAGATATCAGGATTCAATGAATCGATCATACCAGATTGTAAAATTTTGATTCGAGATATGTGTGAGATTCAATAAATCAATAATTTCAAATGATTTTAAACAAACAGATATTCAAATTTATTAGTCATGAAATAACAGTGAGTTTTTAAGACCAAATTTTCAAGGAATTTTTCACAAGCAATTTTCTGACAAGTATACAAGAAATTTTAGATCATTTACATCAAGCTTCAGAGATATTCATAATCCAAACAATTTAAAACAGTTTATTTGAAATCACTTGAGTCAATGTTAAGTTTTGAGATACAATGAATCAGTCACCCAAGATTGTTAATTTCAGAATTAAGAGGTGTGCGAGATTCAAAATATCAAGAATTTCAGATGATTTCAAACAAACAAATTTCAACAATAATGATCATGAATAAAGATGAATTTCAGGATGTATCACTGAGATTCAGGACAAATTAAAATTTCCAATCCATCTGAAAATCAATGAAATTATCACAACTGATAAATAGCAGTGTGCTGTAATGAGTATATTATTTCAAGCTTTACTAAAATGAATTAGAAGAATAGAACAGCAGAGGTGTGTGAAATTTCATCAAATTTTCTGATCTTCAAAAATTTAGAATTCAAATCAATAGTGTTCAAGATATGACAAGAATACATCAACACTGTTATGAATTCAGTAAACAAAAAATAAACTTCAAAACAATTACAGAAATATTACACAAATGAATTCAAGATCTGGAAGTGATTTAAAAACATCAGAGTTTTATTCTAGATGAAGCGAATTTCCAGAAGATCATGAATTCTGTAATTGGAAGTTAAGAAAGCCCAAGAAAAAAAAATATGGCAGTGTCAAAACAAAACAAAAAACAGAAATAGATAGAAGAAGAAATAAACAAGAATATAAAAACATAGAATATTTACAAGGACAAGTTTAGAGATCATACCTGAAATTAGTGTAAACCGGAGTCTTCGACTCATCAGATCTTGGCTAAAGAAACTGTAAATGATACAGAAGTATGAACCAACTTGATTTCAAATTTCTTTTCAGCACAATAGTTCCTCAGCCATCCTTCGGTACCTATGAATTTATAGGATCAAGTGGTCTAACAAAATTTGCAAAATCACTCACAATTTTATTCACACATTTTGGTACCCAGACTTTTTTATACAACAAATCATACGAATCTGTTTTTGTGCCTTTAGGAACCCAGATTTGTTTGAATTTAACTGAATTCGTTTTATTTCCTTTTGGGATCCAAATATGTTTAAATGGTTTATTATAAAACAAGTTTTTATTTTGTTTTTGTTTCAAAAATCCTTTGGAATTTTCAAAGTTCAGATTTTCAAGTCTATTCCTTTCAAAGCAGTTTGGGGGATTTTTAAAACCACCTGAATCTCGTTTTCCAGACACATAGATTTTCCCAAAGCCAAGACCCTTTTTATTTCCTGAAGAAAACTGGTTTTTCAACGACATATTCAGAGATTTTTATCCATCAGAAAATTTTGTCACTGTTGTTTCAAATTGTTGAATTTTAGACTTAAGATCACCCTTCTCTTTCATTAAATCTGAACAACGGTTTTCGGTGATCTTACTCTTTTCAAAATCAGTTTTTAAATCAAATTTTCAGATTCAAGTAATTTAATTCTGGCTTGGGAATCCGAAATCTCAGATTCAAATCGTATTTGTTTTTCAAGCTCAAGTTTTTCAAATTTTCAAATTTCTTTTTCAAAATCAATATTCAAAAACGATTTTGTTTTCATCTTTAGTTTCTCAGAAAATTTATGTTTGGAATTTTCGATCGTCTTGAGATTATCCAATTCTTTTTGTAAAAAATTATTTGTACTTTCCAGCTCAATCTTGTTCTCTTTTAAGATTTGAATTCATTTTCAAGCTTTTGAATATTTTTATTGAAATGAACAAGATTATTTTCTAAATTCAAACAATTTTCGCAGTCAGAATTTTCCAATGTCAAGGCATTTTCAAGTTTAGATTCCAAACAATCAATTTTGCATTGTAACTCAGATTTTTTAGATTTTCAAGTTTATTTTTCCGTTGGAGACGATTGACACATTTAGTTAAATCATTGCAATGAGAAACCAATTCTTCATATGAAAAATCTCCATCGTTGGGATCATCATCAATAGCTCCAGTTAAGCACACATCTGAATCTGAGTTGGCAACCGAGGGTTTTGAAGCATTTGTTGTCATTTCCATACAACGTGTTGAGAGTTCTCCAGATATCCTGCACAGTTGAACAATGAGAGATAAATTTTAATTGATCATTATCAAGATAGGAATAAATAATATGCATAACATGAGCATTCAAAACTTTATTCCTCTTATTTGACATATCTCCCATATTTATAGTAATTTCCAATATTCAGAATTAACAGATTTTATATAGAATTTGATTTTCGATTTCCAAATTAAAAAATCTGTTCCATTGAAAATAATTGGAATATCACTGAACTGACTCTCAAAAGACTGACAATAAGGACTCACCATTTCTCTAGAGTTAACCCTAGAGGGGGAGCGGGGTGAATAAGGTTTATTATAGTTTATCGGATAATTAAAAATTAATCGCAGCACAGATAATAGTAGAGAAGATAAATGTGGAAAGTAAATAACACACAGAGATACCCAGCTTTGGCAAATCTTACCTACTGCTGCATTCCTAAGGTTTCTACTAGGTGTTAATAACAGATCCCGCTTACAGACACTATAAACTCGCACTCCCTGCTCCTGTACTAACCCTACACTCAAAACCCTAGACTGATCGATATCCCCTCGACCAGATTTTCCTGAATTACAAACCTGTAATCCGTAACCCTAGATTTTACAGACTCTAGTAAACTTCCAGTTAAACCCTAACTGGATTATCTAGAATTTTACAAACTCTAGAAAAAACTGTTTGGACGGTTTACCAAGAAATTTAAAAACAATAAAAAACAAATAAAACAAAATAACTCTAAAGTCCTAGTTAATGAAATTGGCTAAGCCCATTGTCAAACATGACCGACCCATTTCTATAGTTTCCATCCGATCTCTTTTACTCTAGAAAAATGGCAGCCAGCGAAAAAGAAAAACTAGGGTTTTCTATGAAATCCTCCTCAAATCGAATCCATGCTTGATGAAATTGAGCTCTCTGATGCTCGAGATATTGCGGCTTGCTTTTTCTACGATTTGGATCTTGCTCGATCGAAAACAGTGAGTTTTCTGAATTGTCTTGCTTTGAATTTCTTGTGAATTATTTTTGATTTTCGATAATAAAAAAATGCCGATGATGATGTGGTTATGCAGGGTAGAATCGAAACCCTAATGCTCTGATTTCGCAACTTGGCTTGATCCTAATTGCGTGTATTTCCCTTTTTATTTGCGGTTTCCTCTTTTGTGATTTCCTCGATTAAAAATGATAAATGTTGCCTTGATTGAGTCTATAAATGCTGGCCCTTGCGTGAATTTCTTGACTGTTGTCTGAATTTAAAAACGAGAAATTTATCTGCCTACTTCTGGAAATTATTTGTTGTTTGCCACATTTTCTTATCCTATTTTGACATTAAAACCCTTGGTTTGATTTATTAGCTGATGCCTTGTAAAAAATGGGCTTTGAATGAATTTGAATTCTTCGGTTGTAATGGCTTTCCGGATTTGTTGTGATGAACTTGATTGATTCTGGTATTTGAAAAAAATAACATCTGCATTTCTGGAAACGTATCATACACTTGCCATAAAATATTGCTAAGACCCATTTACATGATTTGGTTTCCAAAAATAAATTGCTAACTTCTGCATGTTGAAATCTTGCATGGAAACTGAGTATCTTTTAAAAAACTTTCCTTGCATGCTTGAAACCAGAGACACTTGCAATAGATGTTTCATTTTAAATTGTCTCGACACTGCTTGCTCTGCATTGATGGGCTCTAGTCTAAACTGTATACTATTCATCTTGTAGCTGCTTGCTCCATCATGTATTCATGCGTTTGTTAGAACCATGTTATTCCTCGACCATTTTGAAAATCTGAGTTGCACCATTATGCTGCTGAACATATTGCTGATACATGTTGTTTTCTTCATGTTTTCTTGAACCTGAGTTGTTCCATTCCTTGTGTAATTCTCTTGACAGCATGTATTCTTGAACAAGTCCATTGAGGTTTGCTGCTTGATTTGTTCATTGTTGAGTTTGCACCATTCACGATCTACATTGTTGCGACTTGCTGTTGCCAGGTACAGTTAGTTGAGCTCGGCCATTTTGCCTTGTTGTGTACTCACATGAACATGCTGCTTGAGTCTTGTCAATTTTTTTTCACTTGAACTTGGGGTTTGTATATATACACTTGCAGTCCACTATAGTGCACCTCCACTTATGTATGCTTATACATGAGCTTTGCTTTGTGCTCAACCATTTGTCATGAATCTAAGTTGCGTCACCACGTACTCGTGCAAGTATCACTTCTTCACCTTGGCTGAAATTGTGCTCGACCACATTTATGAACTTTTCATTTATGTCACTTTATCCAGTTATAAATATGTTGAGACTCAACCATGCACCATTATTGAGTTGTTTTCATGAGCACTGAGTCGAGTTGGTACACGTGGCTGCTCCTCAGTCGTTCGACTGCATCGGCGAGGCTGTGCACACGCGTATATTTATACACGTGTGTATATGCAGCCATCAAACAATATTTCCTGTCCCTGTACTATACATATACAAACTGACTAGACACAGACGAATCAGATCGAGTCATGAAAAATGATGAGAAACGCACCATAAATCTGAGGCAAATAAAATTTTAAAAATAAAATTTTATATTCACATGTATTCAGTTTTATTTCTATTGCAGTGTACTGTGTGTGTTTCATGTTACAGGTAAGAAGATGATGACTGGACAGACAGTGAGGATGCTGTGAAGATAGAAGACTGAAGACTAAATGTAAATGTGTCAATGTACCAATGTCATTGTGTCTATAAATTGAAATGTAAACTGAGTGATTGTATATATATGAGATGTATAGGCAGAGTGTTGTAGTGAGGAGCTGTGTAAAAACAGAATTGTACTGATGTTTGTAAAACAAATTTGATTGAAATAAAATATTATTTTATTGTTGTCAAACAAACTTGTCTATTTTATTCAGTTTATTTACAAGTACAAATTCCTGTGAAGTGTTTAAATAGTGAAGTTATAAATAGTTGCACTTTTCGAATGTTTGAAATATAATATTCAATTTAAATAAAATACTGTATTAATATATGAATGTCTGTACAGTCATA
Source organism: Allium sativum (assembly GCA_030737875.1). NCBI lineage: Eukaryota > Viridiplantae > Streptophyta > Magnoliopsida > Asparagales > Amaryllidaceae > Allium > Allium sativum. Next base: position 283,919,482 of record CM060911.1, read on the forward strand.
TTCTATTTAAATATAAATATTATATTCCTGTCTGTGATGTATATATAAAACAGTACAATAACAAACACTTTAAAATAATATATACTTGTTTGTTATCATCAAACAAAAATCATATAATTGTTATATACAACTACGTTATATACAACAGGTTGCACATAATCAAGCCTTCTTTTTCCCAGATCCGAATCCAGATCTGAAGTCGACGATGGATTTAAAACTGCATTTGATTGAGATTTATCAGATTGAGAAGATGGATTAGCTGTTGAAAATGAAGGACGTTGATAAAAAGATGTAGATGTATTCTTTTGATTTTGTTCCGCCATCAAAGATGTAAATCAGATCAAAAATTACCATGGCTCCATTCCATAGTACTTTTATCTAGAAGGAAATGATAATTCCCTCTTGCCAGAAGCGACCCTGGTAGCTTTGCTGCATCTATCTTGTTTTGGTCATTTCCGATGTGTGTGGCTCAGTAGAGGTAATGATTTACCTTTCATGAATCATCTTTATTTTCTTTGATTTCCACATTGCCATATTCTTATGACTACTTCGCAATTTTCTCACAAAGTGTACAACCCTTTAAGCTCATACATATGAGGCAATAGTGTTAGGCTAATGGAAAGTGTCTTCTTCACCACCATAATGTACAATTGCTAAAAGTTAAAGCACGAAGTCTAGAAATGCAATCACAAGAAAATCATCCGTAAAAGTTCGTTTTGGATTGAAGGAAACCTAAGATGCATTCCTACTGCATCCTATAAGGATCTATAGCGAACCAACCTTGCATCGGATAGTTAATAAAAGAAAATTATTGTCACTCTGAAGCAAATCAGGATTTTAACCCTAAGCAATCGACAACAATAACCTGCTAAAATCATCCTAAATCTTCTTTCTTTTTGAACAAATCCTGCAATTATGGTTACTTCGAACGCGAATTGTTTTGAAGTGGTTTTCAGATAGGAATTACCTAAATCTGAATCTGGTTCCTTCAAATTCAATTATCGATTAAATAAATATCGGGCATAATCAGATTTTGAATAACCCTTCTTTCTTAATTAAAAGAAATTTCTCCTTACGTTCTTATCAATAAATCTTTCATTAAAGAAATTCATTTCTTTATTCGATAATTATTTTAAGTTTTAAATTCTTAAAATTACTTGATCCGAATTGATTAAATTCACAATTCTCTTTGTTAAGCCCGTTCAGATAACTAGGAGAGCATGAAACCAGTTTTCCAATCCCAAGCCTAGACACTATCATTTTGTCACCCTAAAGTGGTCAAGTTATTTGATCGATTCTGAGCTCTTTATTTTTTCTATTTAATTTATAGAGTATATGGGCTTTCCCTTCGATTAGTTCGATTCCTCGGTCAATAAATTGACTCTTACAAATGGTTCTAACGTACAAGTCGTTTCTGCATACTCAATTGTTGATGATGATTCTCAAGTCATTATAAATCTTATTCGTTTTCTTTACTCAAATTCATTTGAAGATCTTGTTTGGAAAATATGGTTCGTATATATTATTCCAATCTACTAAATATTAATATCTGTAGTCAACAACTGCTATGGGTAGAAGAACACCTTTTAAATTCCACGAATAGGACGAGTTCCCTTGCGGACTTTAATATCCAGTACAAATAAATCATATCTACTAAATCCAATTTTTTCAGTTAATGATTCAAATAAATTTAAATCCTTTGAAATAAGTTGTAAATCTTCTAAATCATCTTTATAATACTTATATAAGTAGTTAAAACATTCTTGATTGATTTGGAGAAAAATTATCAAGTCTAAATACTTATTTCAAAAACTATAGTATTTGCAGCGTTTTAAAAGTGCGTGGAAAGTGCTAATATGATTTTTTTCAAGTAAACAACTTTTAATTAATTGAAAATTCATAATTTTCAATTAAGATATATTTTATATTATTTTAAATGATTTATTAATTTATTCCATATTTTTCTATATTTAAAATATCCATTTATAAAGAGTTGTCCTTTATGGTGACTTACTGCCAAAGCGCGATTTTTATAAAATAATGATTTGGGCATAAGTCAAAACCTACAAGATGAAATCTTGATTTTATTTCTTCTTTTGAAAACTATGGTTATAATAGTCTAGAATTTTTCTTGTTTCGATGAAATCTGATCTATAATTCATTCTATACATTGGTTTGAACGTTTTAGCGACAATCGCGAAACTATCGCTACGCGACATGCCTAGTTTTAACTTGATTTTTAATATTTGAAATAAATTTTCCAAATTTATTATAGATACTTATGATAACATTATAAATAATTTTAAAAAAACAATTTTACTTTTTGATCTTTTAAAATAGGGTTTTCACTATTTTCATATCGTAATAGTATTATATTAATATTTTTTAAATATTAACTTTTTGAATTCCTTCTAAAGTCAAATTAAAAATAGAGTAATGCTATTAGTGCTTTCAAATCAAGTTATATACTTCATTTATATAGCTAACTCAACTTGATTTTAGATTTCAAATCGATTTTACTATTCACCAGAATATGAACTTTGGTTTGCTATTCATTTAAACTCTGATTTTAAATCCGTTTTCTTTGTTGAATTTCTTTAATTCCAAATCCACTAATTTTTACATCTAAATTCAAAAATCCAATTTTTTGTCCATTTCTACTAGGTTTTTTTTCTAACTTTTCAATTAGGCAGGTTAAACCAAATCTAAATATACATTCCATAACCTAACTTGTATAATCATTCAAAATTGTATTTGAATATGATAATCTCAATATGCATAACATTTAACATGCACTACAAGTGAACATAAGGGTATAATTTGCTTATACGAGCAAATTGTCAACATTGGTTTTTACGTGTGATTATTCAAATATGAAATCATCCAAACTGCCAAACAACAATCCAAATTAACATAACGAAAACATTCATATCTCAATATCAACAAAACAACATATAACTGACAAAATAAATTGTCGTAAGAGTGATTCTTGTTTTGAACTTGGCTTTAATAACCAAGTAGATTTGTTTATGACATTTTCGATACAATTTCAAAATCAAGACTACGAGATAAATTTCTCACCTTCATTTCCACTCCGTCATTCTTTTGTTTTATGTCAAATCTTGCGTTTATTTAAGGTAAAGATTCTCATTAATAACTTATTATTATTTTTCATTAATCTAAAAGAGATTATAACATATGTTATTTGTTTCATATGTTACTATTTACGTTGCATACATTCATACAACTTGTTTTTGTTAAAACATTGGTTTTTTGATAAAACGTGTAACGGTATATGTTGACGTTTTATTTAACAATCATGCTAATGTAAAGAAATTAGAAAATGAAGTTTCCTTAAAAATATGCCTGTGAACCTCTTAATATATATAGATATATATCCATTTAAATATAACTAGCCAAAATTTTACAATGTTGACAAAATTGACAAAATGCGGCTAAATTTTAACATTTCGCAAATCGATTAGAACTTTTCTTATAAATTATTTATTAGGTTTTATTTTATTATTCTAAATTGATTTCAAATAATAACTTCTCATTTTAAGTATCATTTAAATCATAATTACTGAATTCCGTCAAAGTGGTGATTTTTGATGATTTCCAAAATAGTATGAAATCTTTATTTTTAAAGATAGATCTAGTTTCTCGATCAAAGATTTTATTTAAAAGAGAATTCCTTTACTTTACGTATTAAATCCTTGATTTACTGTAATTTCAAAGTGATGAAATTTTGGGTTGTTACATAAATCATGTTGATCAGTTAGTGTTTTGGAGGATAGTTTCACGTTCATAGTGGGATGAGGGTTCGAGATGCAAATTTTGCTCGAATACGACATCAAAAGGTGTCGACGCTGTACATGTATATGAGGGAGGGGTTGTGGATGCGAATTGGTGTGGAAGGCCGAGTTTTAGGTGATGGTGATGGAGAGAAAGAATTTGAGAAGATAAGTTTGCTAGATCCACCTGTTCGAGTTTTCATTAAGAGAATAGGGTGGGGGTAAAGGAAAGAACTTCGATTTTTCGCTATGAATGGTTCGGATTCCTTTGCTATAAGGTGAGAAATAAGAATGAATGGGTAGAATAAGATGGATGATGTGGCATTTAAGGTGAGAGGGTGTTTTGTTTATTTTGTTTTAATTTAAAATTCCAATGATCAAACACGTATAACTTTCTCATACAAATCCAGATCGATACATGGTTTGTTCCATTGAGTTCGTATCGAAATTCCAGACGATAGGAAGCTAGTTTGGATGAATTCCTAGACTGTTAAATTTTGGGCCTATATTTGGATCTCAAATGATTTCAAAACCAAGGGTGAGTGATTAAACTCACTCATACTTAACTAAAATATTTCATTATTAGTTAAAGTAAAATCATATTATGATATGATTGTATTGATTGCTGTTTGGTGGTTAAGAATACATACTTATGTTGATTTGCATCAACCGTATAATTTAATTTAACTGCTAATTTAATTATTACATTTGGGTTAACTTGAAATTTAATTGCTAGTATCAAAACTAACATCTAATAACTAATAAATTGATGTGATATTGAACTGTTTGGATGTATTGATTTTGATGGATGCCTTGGGTTAATAATATTTTATATATTGATGTTTAATTGCGTGATATACTCTGTTGTTGACTCTAATTACATATGACCATTTGTTTGTGTTGATTAATCCAACCTTTACACTAGATGTTACAAGGATCAAATAAACTTGAGATTAGTCATAAAAATGAATTAACAAAATAGGTTGAAATGATAAATATCTATGACCCCTGATTAGGATTGAAAAGATATATATCCATTCCTAAAATACTAAAATTAAATTTAAGTATCACTAAACCATAGATTGAAAATTACATACGGTCACTGGTTGGTTAATAAAATTTGTTTTAACCTTACATTATGAAATTATGTTTTAAAGGGAAATATAAATGAAGTTTTATAAATTGATTTCCTTTCAAATTAGAACTTTGAACTTTGAAATTTAAGAGTTAAAGGAAATTATTTAATGTGGGAAATTGAAACTAAAACTTGAAATTTAATATGAATTGAACCTGCTAAAATTTAACTGTTTATCCATCAATGAAATTTACTTCATATTAATTTGATTTTAATAATATTTTATTTGTGAAGTCGGGATTATTATAAATTGAAATAATTCAAACTGAGAATTCTAATTGGAAAAATCAAATATTATAATTAAATTGTATGAATTGAATTGAATTTGAAATGGAAGTTGATTTGAACTAAAATATCGAATTTAATTCGATTTGATTTGAAACTTAATATGACATCAAGTTTAATTGAAATTAGGAAGAAACAACTCTAATTCAAACTATTTTATTTTACCATTATATAAACTATTTAACTAAGTCACAATTTTACTTTACCAACTGTTTTATTTTTCAACTATTGTACATATTAACTATTTTAGTAAACTACTTTAACAATCAACTATTTATTTTGTAAACTACTTTAATAAATCCTATTTTATATTCTAACTAAATATAATATTTTTTTAATGTACTAACTATTTACTTTTCAAAATGTTTTGAATATATCTAAACTATTTTAATATATAAATAAATTCAATAATATTTAATATTCAAATTGTATATAACTTGGAGTTGTTTTAGGATTCTAATTTCGGTTCTAAATAGAAAGTTCTAATATGTAGGTATATTATATTTTTAACACTAAATGGTTTAGAGAAAGATAAGATATTTCAATATGAAGTACGAACCATTTTGAATTGTAAGAGATCCAATTGGTGTCAAAAATGTAAGTGTTTGATTGTTAAAGAGACCGAGGCCGGATATTGTCATACTATCTGCCAATATCGGAAACCAGTTTAACAACTATGTAAGTGGTCAATGAATCCAAAATGTAATAGGATGGTTTGTCAAAAGTTACTGGAATGAAATAAGAGAATGTTGACAGATAGCCTAGACCTTTGAGTCATAATTAAAATGACTAAAACAGGAGCTAAACCTAAGCCAATTGAGTTAGCTCCTCTTAGCAGACATGCTTCTTTGATTCCATGTCTCTTACTTTGTGATTGACTAAGCACGCCTTGGATTTTTAGAGTATAGTCTGAGGTGGACGGTAGTTGCGGCTATGTATTACCACCAGCCTGGGTCCACAATCTGGTAGAACTGTTGGGTATAGCCTTGGTGTCTTGTCATATTATCCTGATCGACCCCCTATGATTTTGATTTAACATTGTCTATAGTGGCACATCCCTATCCACCGACCATTTAATAGGTGTTTTATAGGCAGTGTTTAAGACTATGTTATAAACGGTGTAAGGGTAATAATGGTAATCCCGCTTACGCTAATTTCAATAGAATATTTACCGTAGACACTACTATAATTGCGTGTTGTATTATATAATACCTAGTTTAACGGATCCTTAGGGGATGGATATTCCCGTAACATTTCTTAAGTTTTTCACTCACAAACACGTTGGATATGAAATGTGAATATTATAAGCATCTTTGACGATGTGGCCCTTATATTACTACATGGTTTTGATTTGGCTGATATGGGAATATTTTAGTTCTGATCCGAGTGTTTTTGTCTTTTCATTTATTCTCGGGTCAGCCTGGGTTTTTCCACTTAGCCAAGACCTTGTTATGAAGATGGAACTTGACAGACATATTTATTAGTATCGTTTCGCTGGATTTATTGGTATGTTTTGTGGTAGTTAACTTTGATAGTTGTTGTAAAAGTATAATCAAATGTATGTTTTAACAACTTTATGAACTATTATTTATTTATTATATTTGTCCTTCCACTGCAAGATTTTTCAATTGTTTTTCTTCTTTCTTTCCTTTTCTTATTCTACCTTAATAACTATCTGTATTTTCGATTCGTTATGGTCGACATGTGTGGATTTTTGTCGACTTGAATGGTTGAAAATCCAAGTCATTACATTTGGTATCAGAGCATTGGTTAGCAATAACCTTGGCTTTATTTGGGGTTAACTCATTGGAGATACGGTAGTAATACCCAAGAATGAGTTTAGGTGTATATGAGAGAGTGTATTTGTATTTTTTGACATAGAAATGGTTTTGTATTATGTTAATTTATTCTGTTGAGTATTTATGAATTCCGGTCAATATTTGGGATGCAAGGCATCGATAGGGATGCCTAACACTTGAATATGACTAATCGACACAATATTATTTAGGATTATATTTTATATATAAGAAAATATTTTGAAAATCTATTGAATTTGATTTCATTGCTTGTCAGGAGATGATAATCTTCGATTATTATTGTTTATTATTTGATTAGTCAATATATATAAACTATTGAATAGTGAATGATTTCAAGAAAATTGAAATATTGTAAATTAATTGATAATGAAATAAGATGAATTTGATATGGAATTGAGAATTTAAATTCGGGTACTTTTGAAATATTAATTTGCAAAGGTTTTGAAATAAACTAAGTATAATATGGAAATAGTACAATAGAGATAGTTTCCAAATTAATCTTTAGAAGTAAGTGTATATTCCCCTCTTATCTCTAGGAAATGACTTCGGTGATAAGTACACGCATTATCAACATTTATTTGCGAGAGTATGACTAGGTGAAACCACTTAGTAACTTTTACATCATGTTTAACAAAAACAAAAATGTTGAATCCCAAAAAAAAGTTTCGAATTCACTCAGAAAAAAACCTTTTTAAGTATGGTTTGATATAAAAGGCATAATATACATTATTTCAAAGTTGATTTGGAAAAACCCGGAGTTTGAATTCTTAAGTTCTTGAATAATTAATTATTTTTAGATTATTAAAATTAATTAAAACTTGAAATTTTAGAAAATTCTAAATTGTGAAATAAGAAAAGTGTAATGACCCGCATTCTACGCATCGAAGGATTGTAGAATATTTATTTCTTTCACATACGAAGTCGTGTGGTCATGTAACTTTGGGAGACGACTATTGGGGCCATTTCCCATGTTCATAATTTTTGCCAATTTTTAAATGATCGTTTTGCCCCTAGCTGATCTTGTTTTGACCATAATTTTTGACTAGAAAGGAATTTTTACCTAAAACCACTTCCATTGGCTCCGGATGATGGTTACCTTTCCGTAGAGTGGTCACATTAGCCAAACGGACTCACCATTTGGGAGATATGGCTGAAACAAGTTTCACATAGTGAAAAACAGCTTAATTGGGCTTAACCGGGTGATTAACAGCTAGGCCCAATGGGGGATTTCAGGATTAGAGGTATTTAAGGGCTGCTAGGGTTAGGGTTTCGGTTTTTCACTCATTTTCCAGCCGCCACAAACCCTCTCTTCAACCTAACAATGGCCTCCAACATCTAAATACACCTCTAATCACCTCTTAATCAAGTTTTGGCTTAAACTACATCAAATTAAGGAGAGAAAGCACCAAAGCAAGGTTAGAGCTGCTGTGTTACATTGGGAACAACGCCAAACAGAGAATTATATCAGATTTGGTATTTTATTTGTGGCCAAGGTGAGTGATTTGCATGGTTCCTCACTAATTATGGTTAATTAAGTGTAATTAGTGATAATTAGCGAATTTATACATGTTAAAAATCTAGAAAAATATTGATAAATTTCGAAATATTGTTTTAGACCTTTGCTAGAAAATTTGTCTAATTTGGTTAAGTTTTGTTAATCCTATCATTAGTTTTGTTTAAGCACGCTTAAGGGAAAATATGTGGTTTTGGCTATGTTTGATCTATTTTAACCTATCAAGTTATTGTTTTGATGTTTGTGGTTGATGTTATATGTTCCTATGACTGTTTGGTATGAATTGTGATTGTTTAGAATAGTTAGACTGGTCAAAAACGACGTCGAATGGCGTAAACAGTCGCTGGAAAAAGAGTGCAGGAATTTGGCCGATCCGGATCGGATCGGAGGAAGGAGCCCGAACTGAACCAACTAGGAGACCTCTCCGCGAACCGAACCGACCCTTCAAGCTGTTGTATCCACGAGATGATCTGGACACGAACCCACGACCCGATCCGCCTCTCTTGTGCCACTCCGATCCGAACTGATGCACCATGGAGAAGCTTGAGAGACCCGACCCGATCCGGAGCGCTTGGGAAGAAGGACCGAACCAGAGAAGTTTTCCACGAAGCCAAGAGGTGTGGACCCCGATCCGAACCGCTGGAGGAAGGTCACCCCGATCCGAATCGCTGGAAGAAGGTCACTACGATCCGAAATGAACCCGAGCCTAGATGATGATCACGGACTGAATGAAGACCGATCCGGAGATGGTGACCAAAACCCGAGATGCAAAGGTAGTCCGAGTGGGAAGTTTGTACTCATGATCCAGTTGGTAACCAGTGAGTTGACTTCATGAGTTGGGCTTTGCTGCGGGACGTGTGCAAAGGGGTTGTCGATGTCTGTAACTTTGAATCACTATGTGTAGGGAGTACGTGAACGGATTCAGGGCCACAGTGGCCTAGGTACGACTAAAAGGGCTATAGACCAATGAAGTGAGGTCATTTGTAAAGATTTGGGCATGACTCCATGAGGTAAGCTTGGTGGTAGCAGTAGTTGTATAAGTCGAACTCCGTCACTACTTCGATGGGGCTAGTGATTGACAGTGGTGGACATCGTATGCTTTACGCACTGAGTGAGAGATGTGAGGATGGTTGCTATGCTTGATTTGTTTGCCATCATTATGACATGCACACCCCCACCCCCTTTATCTTTACACCATCTGTTCAGTGGCACCTTAGAGTTTTGTACGGTATGTAGTGCTAACTCTTTGGTTGCTGGTCCAGGTTCAGGTATGGTTTAGTATACCTATTATTGTTCTGTTTAACTGCTTATCGCTCATACCAGACTTTTAGTCTGACCCAGAGTTTTATGTCTCTTCTTATTACTCTGGGTGCTCTCACGAGAAGACTAGAGACAGGTTAGGTGGTATGCACGAGTAGCTGTACCGGAGACGAGCAGGAGGCTTCCACGTATGATACGTATATAGATATTCTCCCTGTGTTGCTGCAGTCACTACTTTGGGCATTAGTGGTGTACCTTTCTTTCTTTTGTTTAGAGACAGTAATTTGTAAAGTTGTAATAAGCTGTATTTGGATTTCCGCTACTCTGATGATGATGTTGATGTTGGTTTTAGTTATCAGCTTATGCACTGTCTCACCTATTTTATGTCAAGTATATTATTATTGTTATATTTTGTTCTATGCGCTGTGAGACATTCTACAGGTTTTTGATTAGTTCATTCTCTTCTTTCCTTTCCTTGCCGACCGTTCCGTACTAGTTGGGCATGTGTACAACGCACTTTCGGAGGAAATGCCGGCTGGTGCGGGGCGGGCCGTCACACTTGGTATCAGAGCTCTAGGTTGCGTAGTTAACCTAGGGAAGTTATCAGGGAGAGATAGTATACGTATATGAGAGCGCGTATTTGTGATTATTTTGATTTTTAAAAGCTATATATATACTATTAGTATAGCTAAGGATGAAGTCGCACTGCACTAGCACCACTATGGAGATGGTTAATCATTTTCTCTTTACAGATTGAACGATGAGCCGATACGCAAGAGGTACCGGTAGAGGAACCAATAATGGGAATGCTGCTGACATGAGGACGATGTTTACTGACCTCATGAGGGAGATGCTTAGGGATGTGCAGAGGGCAGCTCCCAATGCTGGTAATGGTGGTGGCCCAATAGTGCAGGCGCCTGGGGCCGATTTCGCCAAGTTGAATAAGGATTATACTAGTCTTTGTGGGAAGCCGTTCCACGGAATGGAGTCAGCTATGGATGTTCAGGATTGGTTGGATAGCTGCGAGCGTATCTTCGAAGATTTGGGTATCGAGGATACGATGAAGAGAAGGCTAGCATCCCGTCAGCTGCAAGGACGGGCAATGAATTGGTGGAATGCTATAAAGGCAGCTACTCCCGAGGATCAGATTACTTGGGATCAGTTTAAGGCTCGCTTTAGCGATAAGTTCATTCCAGCTGCTCAGAAGTCAGTGTTGTTTAAGAAATTCTTGGAACTCAAGCAGAATGGTAGAGCTGTCTCGGAGTATATTGCCGAATTCAACACTTTGTCGAAATACGGGTTATCTCTTATTAATACTGCCGAGAAGAAGAACGAGAAGTTCATAACTGGTTTGGATGGATACTTGGGGGAAAGGCTTATTAACCACATCGATGAGACGTTTGAATCGATTGTGGGGAAAGCATTGAGGTCAGACAGTCTTTACCCTAATTCGAAGACTGAGGTTGCTTCTGCAGTGGAGCCAAAGCCGCAAGCAAGCGGTGGAGGCAAGAATGGTTCTCAGAATAATAGAAAGCAGAATCAGACCAAGGATGGCCAGAAGAAAAAGAATAAGCAAGATGTTGAGTGCTTCAGCTATGGTAAGAAGGGCCATTATGCTAGTAATTGTCGGGCCAAGCCAGCGGATAGGAAGTGCTTCAACTGTGGCCAAGTGGGACATCATAAGGACAAGTGTCCGCAAACCCCTAAAGAAAAGCAGATGGTGAAAGCATATGCCCTTAATGCTATTCCTTCTTCGTCGAATGCCCCAACTGCAGCAGAGAAGGGAAAGAATGTCGTTATTCAAGGTATGTTTTTTGTTTATGATGTTCCTGTTAGAGTTTTGTTTGATACCGGAGCGTCCAGTTCTTTCATATCTAGTGACCTGGTAGATAGGTTGGGATTGGAGCCCGAGATTGTCGATAGACCTTCAGTAGTGACGAACCCGATTGGTGGTTCGACTAACCTTAACATGATTTGTTGTAATGTGGTCTTATCGAGTCATGGATGCATGTTTGTTTGTGATTGCTTTGTTTGGGCTTTACTGAGTTTGGCATTATTTTGGGAGTCGATTGGCTCCAAAGATACGGGGTGGTGGTAGACTGTGAGGGCTTTTTGGTGACAGCTAGAGCGGATGCTGGGCAGAGGGTTGTGTTTGGTGGTCTACCTAGTGATGGGTAATGGCTAGTTTTCTAAATTCCCTCGACATCCCGCATAGTGAGTTGTCAGGTTTGCCCGTGGTTGGCCAGTATCCGGACTTCTTCGAGGAAGTGACCGAGCATCCACTACACCGAGAGATTGAGTTCCGTATTGATTTAGTGAAAGATGCCAAACCTATAGTGATGCCACTTCGTCGTATGGCACCAAGGGAGCAGCGAAAACTCGGGGTGCAAGTCAACGATATTTTGAAGAAGGGATTTATCAGAAGGAGTGTTTATGAATGGGGAGCACCAAATGTGTTTGCTACCAAGGCGGATGGTTCCCTTCGTTTGTGTGTAGACTACCGCGAGTTGAATAAGGTGACGAGGAAGAACAAGTATCCTCTACCGCGGATAGATGATTTGTTTGATCAGTTGAGTGGAGCGAGAGTGTTTTCTCAGTTGGATCTCGCGACAGGTTTCCATCAGCTTAGAGTGGAAGCTGAGAGTATAGCTAAAACAACGTTTCAGACGCCGTCTGGATTTTATGAGTGGTTAGTCATGCCATTCGGGATGACCAATGCCCCAACATATTTTGTGGATCTTATGAATAGGGTATTCAGAGATCAGTTGAATAAGTTTTTCCTTATGTTCGTGGATGATATTTTGGTCTACTCGAGGACAGAGGAAGAACACAAGGAACATTTGAGGATAGTGATGGAGGTATTGAGAAAACACCAACTGAAAGTAAAGTTTTCTAAGTGTCACTTCTGGAGGAGGGAAGTGAGATTCTTGGGCCATGTTGTTTCAGAGAATGGTATTGCCGTGGATCCTGCGAAGGTGGCTACGGTACAAGATTGGCCTACGCCCAAGAATGCAACGGACATAAGAAGTTTCTTAGGATTAGCTGGATATTATCGTAAGTTTATCCAAGACTTTTCCAAGATAGCAGCACCGTTGACTCAGTTGACCAAGAAGAATCAAGCTTTCGTCTAGGACGAAAAGTGAGAGAATGCATTCAAGAGTCTAAAGGAAAAGTTGACATGTGCACCAGTGTTAGTCATTCCTAAGGGGAATAAAGAGATGACGGTATACACAGATGCATGTGGTACCGGACTAGGTGCTGTATTGATGCAAGGAGGTAGGGTTGTTGCTTATGCAAGTCGGCAATTGAAACCGCACGAGAAAAGATACCCTACCCACGATTTGGAATTAGCAACGATTGTGTTCGCTTTGAAGATGTGGAGACACTATCTCCTGGGAGAAAGATTTGAGCTGTTTACGGATCATAAATCATTGAAGTATCTCTTCTCTTAGAAGGATCTAAACCTCCGACAACAAAGATGGTTAGAATTCTTGGCTTCCTATGATTTCAATATCGCATATACACCAGGAAAGGGAAATGCGGTAGCTGATGCAATGAGTAGAAGACATGCTAGTCTAGGGGCTATGTTTCTTGAATGGAAGCAACTGGAGTACATCGTTGGGTATGATATCAGACCAAAGTGCGAATTGGATCCAAAATTTTTAGCAAGTTTGACGATCAGACCCACTTTGAATGAGCGGATTGGTTCCAGTCAGAGGGACGATCCTAACCTACTGGAAACCATCTCCAAGTTAGAGATGGGTATCGATGGGGAGATGAAAAGTATGGGCTTGATCGAGATGGATGGCTTAGAAAGAATGGAAGACTAGTTGTACCCAATGTCAATGGATTGAGAGATGAAGTGCTTAGAGAATGTCATCACTCAAAACTGATTATACACCCCGGTGGTAACAAGATGTACCGAGACATGAAGCGAGCCTACTACTGGGAAGGGATGAAAAGAGACATTGGGAAGTTTATATCCAAATGCATGAACTGCCAGCTAGTTAAAGCTGAGCAAAAGAAGCCTAGTGGGTTGTTGCAACCATTAGAAATTCCAGATTGGAAAAGGGAACAAGTGTCAATGGATTTCATTGATGGGTTACCAAGGACTAGATCGGGCCATGATAGCATTTGGGTGATTGTGGACCGATTGACCAAAAGTGCAAGATTTATACCCGTCAAGTCGAATAGGACGGCAACTAAGTTAGCTGAACTATATGTAAAGTGAGTAGTGAGATTCCATGGAATACCCAAAGGCACTGTGAGTGACTGAGATCCGTTGTTCACTAGTGGATTTTGGAAAAGCTTACAAGAGGCGTTAGGATCAGAATTACATCTCAGTACCGCGTATCATCCTCAAACCGACGGACAGACAGAGATGGTGAATCGAGTGTTAGAAGATCTCTTAAGAGCCTGTGTATTGGATTTCGGTGGATCATGGGATGACCATCTGCATCTAGTAGAGTTTGCATACAATAATAGTTATCAATCCAGTATTGTTATGGCTCCATTTGAAGCTTTGTACGGGAGACCATGCAACTCACCGTCATATTGGGTAGAAACTGGTGAGAAGTTTGTGCTTGGGCCAGATGTGATAAGAGAAACTTCAGCTAAGATTAAGATTATCCAACAACGAATGAAGCCTGCCCAAGAGAGGCAGAAAAGTTATGCTGATAAGAGGAGAAGAGAATTAAAGTTCTCCATTGGTGACTAGGTGTTTGTCAAGATTTCTCCGTTGAAGAGCGTGATATGATTTGGCAGGAGAGGCAAGTTAGCACCAATATTTGTTGGTCCGTTCCCAGTTCTTGAGCAAATTGGGAATTTGGCATATAAAGTTGAATTACCAGAGAAGATGGCAGGAGTTCAAAACGTATTTCATGTTTCCCAGTTAAGGAAGTTCGTGCACGACCCAGATGTGACTATTTCACCTGATCAGTTGGATGATATCGAAGTTGAACCCGAGGCGGTTGGGAACCGCAGGCCTATGCGTATTGTTGGGAACGATACGAAGCAACTTCGAAGGAAAGCGGTGAAGTTTGTCAAAGTTCAATGGGGCGAGAATGAGAATGACTGTACTTGGGAGACAGAGGAGAGTATTAGGAAGACGTATCTAGAACTCTTCGCCTGGTAAGATTTTAACTTCGATTTTGTCTTTCCGCATGCTAGGATAGGCTTGTATGTTTGTTTTGCATGATTGACGGTTGTATATGGTTGGTAGGCATGCAGGATCCTTTGTATGTTTTGGGTTAACTAATTTCGGGGACGAAATTTCTTAAGGAGGGGAGAGTGTAACGACCCGCATTCTACGCATCGAAGGATCGTAGAATATTTATTTCTTTCACATATGAAGTCGTATGGTCATGTAACTTTGGGAGACGACTATTGGGGCCATTTTCCATGTTCATAATTTTTGCCAATTTTTAAATGACCATTTTGCCCCTAGATGATCTTTTTTTGACCATAACTTTTGACTAGAAAGGAAATTTTACCTGAAACTACTTCCATTGGCTCTGGATGATGGTT
This sequence comes from Allium sativum, assembly GCA_030737875.1. Taxonomy (NCBI): domain Eukaryota; kingdom Viridiplantae; phylum Streptophyta; class Magnoliopsida; order Asparagales; family Amaryllidaceae; genus Allium; species Allium sativum. The sequence continues at coordinate 283,934,812 of CM060911.1, forward strand.
TACCTTTCCGTAGAGTGGTCACATTAGCCAAACGGACACACCGTTTGGGAGATATGGCTGAAACAAGTTTCAGATAGTGAAAAACAACTTAATTGGGCTTAACCGGGTGATTAACAGCTAGGCCTAATGGGGGATTTCGGGATTAGAAGTATTTAAGGGCTGCTAGGGTTAGGGTTTCAGTTTTTTCACTCATTTTCCAGCTGCCACAAACCCTCTCTTCAACCTAACAATGGCCTCCAACATCTAAATACACCTCTAATCACCTCTTAATCAAGTTTAGGCTTAAACTACATCAAATTAAGGAGAGAAAGCACCAAAGCAAGGTTCGAGCTGCTGTGTTACATTGGGAACAACTCCAAACAGAGAATCATTTCAGATTTGGTATTTTATTTGTGGCCAAGGTGAGTGATTTGCATGGTTCCTCACTAATTATTGTTAATTAAGGGTAATTAGTGATAATTAGCGAATTTATACAAGTTAAAAATCTGGAAAAATATTGATAAATTTCGAAATATTGTTTTAGACCTCTGTTAGAAAATTTGGCTAATTTTGTTAAGTTTTGTTAATCCTATCATTAGTTTTGTTTAAGCACGCTTAAGGGAAAATATGGGGTTTTGGCTATGTTTGATCTATTTTAACCTATCAAGTTATTGTTTTGATGTTTTTGGTTGATGTTATATGTTCCTATGACTGTTTGGTATGAATTGTGATTGTTTAGAATAGTTAGATTGGTCAAAAACGCCGTCGAATGGCGTAAACAGTCGTTGGAAAAGAGTGCAGGAATTTGGCCGATCCGGATCGGATCGGAGGAAGGAGCCCGAACCGAACCGACCAGGAGACCTCTCCGCGAACTGAAACGCCCCTCCAAGCTGTTGTATCCACGAGACGATCTGGACCCGAACCCACGAACCGATCCGCCTCTCGTGTGCCACTCCAACCCGAACTGATGCACCATGGAGAAGCTTGAGAGACCCGACCCGATCCGGAGCGCTTGGGAAGAAGGACCGAACCAGAGGAGTTTTCCACGAAGCCAGGAGGTGTGGACCCCGATTCGAACCGCTGGAGGAAGGTCACCCTGACCCGAACCACTGGAAGAAGGTCAGTACGATCCGAACCGATCTGGAGAGGGTGTTACGAACCGATATGAACCCGAGCCTAGATGATGATCACGAACTGAATGAAGACCGATTCAGAGATGGTGACCAAAACCCGAGATGCAACGGTAGTCCGAGGGGGTAGTTTGTACTCAGGATCCAGTTGGGAACCAACGAGTTGACTTCATGAGTTGGACTTTGCTGCGGGACATGTGCAAAGGGGTTGTCGATGTCTGTAACTTTGAATCACTATGTATAGGGAGTACGTGAACGGATTCAGGGCCACAGTGGCCTAGGTACGACTAAAAGGGCTATAGACCAATGAAGCGGGGTCATTTGTAAAGTTTTGGTCATGACTCCATGAGGTAAGCTTGGTGGTAGCAGTAGTTGTATAAGTCGAACTCCGTCACTACTCGATGGATCTAGTGATTGACAGTGGTGGACATCGTATGCTATACGCACTGAGTGAGAGATGTGAGGATGGTTGCTATGCTTGATTTGTTTGCCATCATTATGACATGCACACCCCCACCCCCATTATCTTTACACCATCTGTTCAGTGGCACCTTAGAGTATTGTACGGTATGTAGTGCTAAATCTTTGGTTACAGGTCCAGGTTCAGGTATGGTTTAGTATACCTGTTATTGTTCTGTTTAACTGCTTATCGCTCATACCAGACTTTTTGTCTGACCCAGAGTTTTATGTCTCTTCTTATTACTCTGGGTGCTTTCACGAGCAGACTAGAGACATGTTAGGTGGTATGCACGAGTAGCTGTACCGGAGACGAGCAGGAGGCTTCCACGTATGATACATATATAGATATTCTCCCTGTGTTACTGCGGTCACTACTTTGGGCATTAGTGGTGTACCTTTCTTTCTTTTGTTTAAAGACTGTAATTTGGAAAGTTGTAGTAAGCTGTATTTGGATTTCCCCTACTCTGATGATGATGTTGATGTTGGTTTTAGTTCTCAGCTTATGCACTGTCTCACCTGTTTTATGTCAAGTATATTATTATTATATTTTGTTCTGTGCGCTATGAGACAATCTACAGGTTTTTGATTAGTTTATTCTCTTCTTTCCTTTCCTTGGCGACCGTTCCGTACTAGTTGGGCATGTGTATAGCGCACTTTCGGAGGAAATGCCGGCTGGTGCGGGGCGGGCTGTCACAAAAATAAACCTAAGAGATATAAATTGAAGTTGAAATGTGAAATCATGAATTTGAAATAAATTGGAGACTGCTGAACTTGTGTAATACTAAATCTTTTTCTATAGCAAATGTAACGATAAGGAATTCACTCGATCCGAATCGATCGCTAAACCGACCGAGACCATTCGAAACCCCGGATTGTTTTGAGAACACGACAAATCAGAACACAAACAGAAGAACATTTCATTGCTTATTACAACAATTTCCATCAGAATACAAGAATATACAGAGTATAAATAAATATTACACAACAGAAAAATATCAGAGATTACAATACATTACATAGCAGCAGAAAAATAATACAAAACACAACTGAAAGAGATATACAGATATAGAGCTTTCCGGATATCATTCCAGCTGTAAATCAGGATCTTGTAAATATAAATCTGCAAAACCAAAACTACTAGCTGCCCGTGTCAAAATAAAGGCACCCAGAGTTTAGGTTAAAACAATAAACTCCAGGTCAGTCATGTGACTGGTGTGAGAATTAAAACAGTTATTTAAAACTTTACTTTAAATCAAATATATCAAGGGACCACTCCGTATAACACAAAACGGGATTCCTCCCAAGAATACCAGTGCATATAACAAAACAGCGCAATGCTTTTTGGAAAAATGAAGCTATTATAAGACCCATGTCTCATCATACAATGCAACACAAGCCGGAGGATAGGGTTTTCCCTTATAATAGCCAAACATGTTTGGTACGTTAAAAACAAATCATTTGTTACTATTATAAGTGCATAGTGTATAAAACAACTTCAAATATAAATGTATCAATCCTAGACGGCATGGGTACCATATATCATGTCGCCATACTAGGCTCTACAATCAAAACCGCAAAGTCACGTATTGGAAGTTGGGTTTCCATCTATGAACCGAGGCAAGGGATCGTCCTCACCGGCTTCGAGACTCTCTAGCCCGAGCCTCAGGGTCAGAGCGCATCGACCCTTGGATTGTCAGGGCCGGTCCACCGATGTGGATTAAAATGCCAGAACACTGCGTTTCCCCGCCCTTTGGGGTGTAAATGAGCCAAATGACTCCATCAGCACCACATAGTCACCGATATATCCGAGGCGCCTTGCAATCCAACAACCACACAGATGAAAATAATATAAATGTCAGGGCGGTCACTGACACCACCCTAGCTAGGAACAAACGCATGTCCTCCCTGATGTCCTCTCCCATTTCTGGTTCACAACCGGGGTGTGAGGCTCGCGAATCAACGTTACACAAAGCTATGCCACACAGGCGGTGCTTTGATCATCAACCACAAGACTTTGCTTTTCAACAGAAGCCTTGATCAATTGCCACTTAGGCATGCCACACAGGCAATTCACTCCATGCGATTGATATCCATCAATATAACCCCTGAGCTCGTACGTCTCAGAGAAGGGCATTAAGCAAGAGAATAAATTCTCCGCCGCCAAACAGATATATATTTAGTAGAAATCAATCACGCAGAATAAAATCCAATGTCAGACACACAGTCCATTTACAAGTTCGTTCTGGGTCTGAACGAAACCGGAGGCACCTTGTACCTCGCATATCCATCGATCTCCAAGTACGTCCGGACGATCACCAACTGATTCCCTCCTCTTGGGTCTTCATCCTCGACACATCGTCGAATCAGTTATTCAGAATGGGATAAACTCAATATTTCTTAAGAACTCGCGTATATAATAAACAAGTGTTACACAAACACAACATACGCCTCATTCCAATTTAGAATATTCTCTTATTCAAATATTCTTTTACTTTGGGAAAGGTTCCCATTAATTTTATCAAAGATAAATTTTTAATCTTCTTTTGAATATCAATTCAAATTGGTCAGGATTAGCGAACCACACCGAAGTAATCATTTATTTTATTTCCCAATCTCAACCTATTCATCCCATGAAGTAAAACTGGTAATACTTCATATCTAACTGATTGACACTGAAAAGTGTTTATTTTATTACTCTTATGCTTTATCTTTTGTAAATAAATAAATGATACTTTGGTTACTTTTATATGTTTTTACAGGATGTCAAGAAATGCCTCCTTCAAATCAAATCAAAGGCCAACTACGAGAAAGAGCTACTTCCTCACATCAAATTCATTTCAATTGCAAAAGAAGTAGTAGCTCACTGGTAAAGGCATAGGAATTGGTGCTGAGAGACCTAAGTTCGAACCCCGTCAAGCTCACTTTTTGCCAAAGAAACGGAGCGTGTTCACACTGGCCCTTTGCTTTGAGAAATATCTGGATTAGTGTTATGTTATATATATACATACACATATTCATGTGTGTGTATTTATGACATGCACCAATTAACATTTCAGCAATAGCCATATTCTTATCATGGAATTAAATTCGAATCATTCAATTTCAATTAGAAGATTTGCTGATTGAATTGTTGCCAAGAGAAAAATCAATTTTGAAGATTTTATCTTATATTGCCTTTGGAGTCTGATAAGCGTCCTTGTTTGGAAGAATTAAATTAGATGCAATCTTCTATCAATCAAGCCACATGGGAAAATTGAAAGATATGGAAAATATTTACCATAATATGCCCAGATTTTCTCCAATCAGGTAGTCAAGGAAGGCAAGAAATATTCATGAATGAGGAGGGCCATTTATTCATAGACCTAGTTAGGGTTTTCCCCTACTCATCTATAAATATGTGATTGTAACCATTGTAAAAAGCATCTCATAATTCTGTACTGCCATTAGTTTAATAAAATTTTCTTGTTCTAGTTATTTACTTTTCTTTAAAACAATTTGTGTATCTACACGATTAGATTCGGTAGAACACATATTGTTATTGTCTTTGTTACTGCATACTAGTGTTGACTGTTTGATTAGTTTCAACAGCAACTCTATTTTTAATTCTCTATTATTGTTCCAGTTATTATTTACTTTTGTTGTTTTTGCTAGTACTTGTTATTTTCTTTCCTGTTGTTGAATTTGATATACGTCTGATTAGATTCAGATTTGTAGCGATTTCAATAACATTATTTCAACAACATTGAAAACAACCCCCAAAGTTCTGTCTAACACGCCCACGAAACATATAAATAATAAAATTTAACTTTCCTCCCTGTGTTCGACCTGTATGCTACACACCTGTATGCTTGCAGAATTTATTACAAATGTCGCGCTTTTCTACTTTATAGATTAGCGTCGATCAAGTTTTTGGCGCCGTTGCCGGGGAGGTAACGATTGAATTTTATTGTTTATTTAATTTTCGATTCGTGTTAGTTTTATTTTATTTTGTATATATTTTTGTTTCTTGTACATATAGAAAAAATCTCAATTAGTGATGTGGCGTATTAATTACATTGATACTGTCATGAACTAAGCAAGAGAAAAAAAATAATTTCTTGCCTTTATTTTCTTTCAATTTCTTTTCCTATTTTCAATTATTCCTTTCCATTTTTCAATCCTCCTTCCTACTTTTATATTCATTTCTTCTTTTACAATCTTTCAAAAAAAAAAAAAACTTGCTTTTTTTTAATTTTCCTTCTTTTTTTCATTTATTTCTTTCCTTTTTTTTATTTTGCATTTCTTCCAATCTAATTCCTTCAAGAAGAAAAAAAATATATATACAAAAAAAAAAAAAAGTTGCTAATTTCTCTTCAATTTCTTTCCATCTTTCTACCACCTTGCTGATTTTCACATTTTTCTTTTCTCTTTCCTTTTCTTTTTAAATTGTTTCCATCTTTTGTCTACAACTTTCTAAAAAAAAAAAAAAAATTGCAATTTCTTCTCTGCCTACTTTGATTTCTTTCTTGTTTTTTGTCTGCTTTTATTTCTTTCCTCAATTTCTTCTACCCTTCCTCTCTACTCAAAAAACCTTGCTTTTTTCTCTTATTTCCTTCCTCTTTTATTATTTTTTTTTCATTTTTGTTTTGCTTTTTCCCATTCATTTCTTTCCCTTTCTTCTTGTTCAAATTTTCATAAAAAAAAACTTGCATTTTTTTTAATTTCTTTCCAATTGCATTTCTCATTAACCTTTTACAATCTCTCTTTCCATTTTTTCATTTATTTCTTTCCTGCTCTCTCCTTCATTAAAAAAAAAAAAACAACTATCAATTTTCCTTTATTCTTTCCATCTTTCCACTTTCTATCCAATTGTCTTTTTCTTTTTGCAAATTCCAAAAAAAAAAAAAACGATTCCTCTTTTGCAACTTTTTTTTTTCCTTTCTTCTTTTGTCTTTCTTGTTCTCAATACATTGATTTCTTTTCTTCTCTTACAAATTTCCTTTCTTTTCAAAAAAAAAAAAAAATCCTCTTTTGATTTCTTTCCTCTTTATTCCTCCTTTCCAATTTTCTATATAATTACTTCTCATTCTTCTTTTACAAGTTCAAAAAAAAAAAAAAAAAAAAAAAATCTTGCCATTTTTCTTTTAATTCTTCCCTATTTTCAACTTCTTTCTCCTTCCTTTCATTTGTTTCTCCTCTTACTAATATCTCACATCCTTTCTTCTTTTACAATTTGCTGAAGAAAAAAAAAATCCTTTTATAAATTTCTCTTCTCTGCCTTGTAATTGATTTTCTTTCTTTCTCCATTTATTTCTTTCCCTTTTCAAGTTTTTCCTTTCTCATTTTTTTCTCTCTCTTCTAATTTTACAACAACAAACAAAAGAAAAAATTCTTTCTGTTTTTGTCTTCTCTTTTATTGCTTTCCCTTCTCAATTTCTTTTCCAAATCTTTTACAATTACTTTTCTTTCTTCCTTTACAATTCTCTTTCTTTTCTGAAATCTCTCTTCCCATTTTTTTTGTCATTTGTTTCTTTCTTATTTGTCCGCTTTTCAACACTAATAAAAAAAAGGCAAGGACATAATTTTTTTCCATTATTCTTCCCTGCTTCATTTTTTCCCCTCTGATCAAATACCCCTCTCTCTCACACAATCTCATTTCACCACATTTTTTTTTTCAATCTACACTTCAGCACCATCTTCTTCAATCCCTCCTTCCCACCACACTTCTGCCACAACGCACAAACCAACCCCATCCACAAGCATTCTCTCAAAAAAAAAATTCCAATTTTTTTTTTTTTTTAATCTACCACAGCCTCATATTTTCTTGTGCTTTTTTTTTTGGTTATTTACTTCATTAAAAAAGCCCAAAAAAAAAAAAAAAAAAGAGTTTCAAACCAAGGACAAAGTGACTGGAGTTCAAGCAACAAATCAAGAATTCAGAAATCAGAAGAAATTGCAAATAGTGAGATTTCAATCATTGACGCTACTCATTTTTCTGGATGGACAGCCATACCCCACTGTAAATTTCTTTTAACTCTACAGGTGCTCTGCTGCAAAAATATAGACAATTGTTGTAAAACTTTTCTGCAGGGGCAGCGGCTTTGAATGTACAATTTTTAATTTCTGCAGTTATTTTGTGTGATTGCTGTTGTTTCTGCATCTTTTATTCATTCTGTTAAGGGCAATACCCCAATTCACATAAGGTGAGGGATTTTATCACCCTTTCCTTAGCCCACAAATTGCATTTCATCGTAGAATCTGACTAAAAATAACGGTTAGACGTTAGACTTAAGGGAGTCACAGGCTCATCTAGGGCTTAATTATATTGTGATAGTTGATTCATTTGGAACGAATTATTTCTTGGTGTCTAGACTACGGCAGAGAAATAACCGTTTATAAATATTACGGTGATTCGTAAATATTATATCGGTTGTTACTCTGAAGGTACTTAAACCTTCGGCTGCATTGCTAGGGTGATTCCTGGTGCACCGATAACTCCTGTCCGTTAACTGGCTGAGAAATCTTTTGATCTAAGTAATCAAACGTGTCACTTTATAATTTTGGGTTAAGAGCCAATAAGGACAGAAAACTTCATTGTAGCTAATTTCTGTGCTTGCATTCAACAACAATGAGTGAAAAAAGTGTTAGCCAACAAAATTCTCCTAGGGGTTCTCGAATCAACCAAAATTTTCCAACCGAATTGGATCAAAATCGAGTGAATCAAAACTTTCCAAACTTTGGGGATCAAAACCAAATAAATCAAAATTTTCAGAACCTCAATATCCAAATGGATAGACCCCTGTCTCTTCGTGAACGATGTTATCCAACTAGGACCGTCCAACCCCCTGTCATCATTTTTCCACCAGCTGAAGGAAACAATTTTGAGTTGAAACACTCTTTTATTCAAGGGGTACCAAAATTTACTGGGTCTGAAAATGCTTATGAATTTCTAAGTGAATTTGAATTGTATGCGTCCACAACAAAAATGCAACAATTATCTAACGAATCGATCAAGCTAAGGCTAATTCCATTTGCACTACTTGAAAGCGCCAAAAGATGGCTAAATTCTCTTCCACGACATTCCATAAGAAGTTGGGATGAATTTGTCACTGCATTCTTGAAAAAGTTTTTCCCTTTCCATAAAACTCTCAAAATCCGAACTGAGATAAATCAATTTTGTCAAAATGAGGGGGAAACTTTTTCAAAATATTTTGAGAGATTCAACCAACTACTGTATAGTTGTCCTCATCATGGAATTCTAAAAGACAACTTGTGTCAAATTGTATATGAAGGGCTTAACTATCAATCTAAAACTCAACTAGAATCAATGTGTGGAGGAGATTTTATGTCTAAAACAGCCGATGAAGCTTGGCGGTTCTTAGAAGATTATTCTGAAAAGGACATGCAATGGGAATCAATTCGCGTTCCCAATCGTACTTCTACTAGAGGAGTGCATGTCGTGGACCCAAATCAACTTCCCGTAGAAAATCAAACTCCTCAAGCCGGAGAAGGGTTACCCCACTACTACTCTCAGGACCAAGCCAATGCTATAGCTCAAAATAACCCTTACTCAGCCACGTACAATCCTGGTTGGAGGAACCACCCAAACTTTTCTTGGTCAAACCCCAATAATTCGGCAAACCCATCTCACATGCAACCCTTTATTCCCAATCCGAATTACCAAGCTCCACCCCCCAATTCTCAAACCTCTCAAGCTGCACCTCAATCCAAGCAACCGTATAGGCACCCCAATTTTCAATCATCGAACCAATCCTCTCAATCTTCTCAACCATCACAAGATATTGTTCGATTAGAAAAACAAATAAATAATCAAGACGCTAAAATCGACCAACTAATGCATATGATAAAGGAAATGGCGAAAAATAATGAGAAAGGAAAGTTGCCTAGTCAACCTGAGGTGAATCCAAAATATAGCTCTCGTACTGTAAATTCTTGTGAGGACGAAAACCATAATCCAGTCAATGCTGTCACAACCCTTCGATCTGGAAAGAGGATTGATAATAACGTGGACGACCCTGACGAACTTTCTAACTCGACCCCAACCCCTAATCTTGATGACCACCCATTGGCTTCGAATGCCAATTCTTCTAAACCTCAAGTTCCCTTAAATGTTGGCAATCCCAACAGTTCTTCTACTTGTGTCGGCAAACCCGACCCACCTTTGAAAACCAATGTTGGCAATCCCAACATTTCATCTTCTACACCCCTACCACCTTTTTCCTCGAATGATGAAACTGATCGTAGAATCGAAAAACCAGTTGCTCCTTTTCCCCATAGACTCAATAATAAGAAGAAAGCAGCAAATTTCGATAAAATTCTAGAAATTTTCAAACAAGTTCGTGTGAACATTCCTCTTTTAGACACCATTGAAAAAATTCCTCAATATGCTAAGTGTCTTAAGGAATTGTGCACACAAAAACGTGCGACCAATGTCCCAAAAACCGCCTTTCTAACTGCGAATACAAGCTCTGTTCTTTCGAATCTTGCCCCAGTCAAGTATAAAGACCCTGGCTGCCCTACGATTGATTGTAAAATAGGAAACACTCACATCTCTCGTGCCCTACTCGACCTTGGTGCCAGTGTCAACCTTCTCCCTTATACTGTCTATCGTCAACTTGGACTAGGGGAGATTAAACCAACAAACATCACTCTTCAGCTAGCCGATCGATCTGTCAAAAAGCCATTGGGAATTATCGAAGACGTCTTGATACAAATCGAACAGTTCTACTTCCCTGTCGATTTTATAGTTCTAGAAACAGAGCCTGTCTCAAATCCCAACGTTCAAATACCATTGATCTTAGGACGCCCCTTCTTAGCAACCTCTAATGCTGTCATTAATTGTAGGAATGGTCAACTTCGACTTTCCTTCGGGCACCTAACCATCGAGCTAAACATCTTTAATCTCAACAAACAACCTAGGGATTTTGAGATCGATGAAATTGACATGATTCAAACCACAGTTGATGAAACCTCTAGTGACACTTCTGAAGCCTTGAAAATGTGTCTTGACCATTTCGACTCTGATTTCGACGAACTCGAATACATTTCTGAACTGAACAAAATTCTTGACTCCGACACTTCGTCATCTAAATCTAACCAAGGAATGTTGACCAATGTTGATACACAAGAACTTCCTAAGTTTGACCTTAAACCCTTGCCACCAGACCTTAAGTATGCCTACCTAGATCCTTCAAACACTTTTCCCGTAATCTTGGCCTCCGATCTTACCGAGGACCAAGAAGAAAAACTTTTGGATACCTTGCGGGAAAATAAGGACGCCTTGGGGTGGGAAATTAGCGATATAAAAGGAATTAGCCCATCAATTGTGGAACATCGCATACATTTAGTTGATGAGGCTAAACCCACCCGTGAGGCTCAAAGGCGATTAAACCCAAACATGAGAGAAGTGGTCAAGGAGGAGATAATCAAATGTCTAGACAATAACATCATCTATCCCATCTCTGACAGTACTTGGGTGAGTCCGGTACAAGTTGTACCAAAGAAGTCAGGAGTCACAGTGATCAAAAACGACAGTGATGAACTCGTCCCAACAAAAATCAAAACCAAATGGCGTGTGTGCATCGACTATCGAAAGCTTAACTCAGCCACACGAAAAGACCATTTTCCCTTGCCTTTTATTGACCAAATGCTCGAACGCTTAGCGGGACATGAGTACTACTGTTTTCTCGATGGATACTCTGGCTATAACCAAATCCCTGTTGCTTTAGAGGATCAACATAAGACCACCTTTACTTGTCCCTTTGGAACCTTTGCTTATCGTCGCATGCCTTTCGGTCTTTGTAATGCCCCCGCGACTTTCCAAAGGTGTATGATGAGTATTTTCTCTGATATGGTGGAAGAATTCTTGGAAATATTCATGGACGATTTTTCAATATATGGATCATCTTTTTCCCAATGTCTCACTCATCTAGAACTCGTCCTTAAGCGTTGTAAGGAGAAATCACTCGTGCTTAATTGGGAGAAATGCCACTTTATGGTAAAAAGGGGGATAGTTCTAGGTCATGTCGTCTCCAAAGATGGCCTAGAAGTCGATAAATCCAAAATCGATTTGATTGCTAATTTACCTCCTCCTAAATCTGTCAAAGATGTTCGTTCATTTCTTGGCCATGCAGGATTCTATAGAAGATTCATTAAGGATTTCTCAAAAATTTCAAAACCTCTCTCGAATTTACTTGCCAAAGACGTAAAGTTTGAATTTTCCGATGATTGCAAAACATCTTTTGAAACTCTTAAATCACTCTTGACCACAACTCCCATCATTCAACCTCCTGATTGGACTCAACCCTTTGAACTTATGTGCGACGCTTCTGACTTTGCTATTGGAGCCATCTTGGGCCAGCGTATCGATAAACTCCCTCGAGTCATTTATTACGCTAGCAAAACCTTGAACGAGGCCCAACTTAATTACTCAACTACTGAAAAGGAATTTTTGGCAGTTGTCTTCGCTCTTGAGAAATTCAGACCATATCTCATAGGATCCAAAGTCATAGTTTACACTGACCATGCTGCCTTACGATATTTGCTTTCTAAGAAGGATGCCAAGGCCCGCTTGATTCGTTGGATCCTTCTTCTCCAAGAATTCGATATAGAAATACGAGATAAAAAGGGTTCTGAAAATGTCGTAGCTGATCATCTCTCTCGAATTGTGCACGAAAATGATAACGACACCCAAATCGATGACTATTTTCCTGATGAACAACTCCTTTCGATCTCTAACACCCCTTGGTATGCTGACATTGTGAATTATCTTGTCACACAACAAATGCCCGCTGAATGGTCGAAACAAGATAAACAAAAATTTCTCTCAAAAGTTCGAAACTTCTATTGGGATGACCCATATCTTTTCAAATACTGTCCAGACCAAATCATTCGAAGGTGTGTGCCCGATCATGAACACCAAAGTATTCTCTCTTTCTCACATGACCATGCTTGTGGCGGTCGTTTTGGAGCAAGAAAAACTGCTGCAAAAGTTTTGCAGAGCGGTTTTTATTGGCCCACACTCTTCCGTGACGCTTTCGAATTTTGCTCTAAATGTGAGCGATGTCAAAGAACGGGTCGAATCTCTAAGCGAAACATGATGCCTCTCAACCCCATTCTAGTGATTGAGTTATTCGATGTTTGGGGCATCGATTTCATGGGACCATTCCCTAATTCATTTGGGAATCTTTACATCTTACTTGCGGTAGATTATGTCTCAAAATGGGTTGAAGCCATTCCGACCAAAACCAGCGACAACAAGGTTGTTGTCAAATTCCTCAAAGAAAACATCTTTTCACGCTTTGGCACACCTCGAGCTATCATTAGCGATAATGGCACTCACTTCTGTAATCGTGCTTTTGAGTCCTTGCTCAAGAAATATTCAATCACACACAAGCTGTCGACCCCCTACCATCCACAAACTAGTGGGCAAGTAGAAGTTTCCAATAGACAAATCAAACAAATTCTTGAGAAAACCGTGAATTCCAATAGAAAAGATTGGTCCGTAAAACTGATTGATGCACTTTGGGCTTTTCGCACTGCTTACAAAACCAATCTAGGGATGTCACCATATCGATTAGTCTTTGGAAAGGCCTGTCACTTACCTCTTGAATTAGAGCATCGTGCTCTTTGGGCCATAAAATTTTTGAACTTTGACTTAGAAAAAGCCGGCTCACATAGGAAGTTACAAATTTCTGAATTAGAGGAATTACGAAATGAGGCGTATGAAAATACGAAAATCTACAAAGAAAGAACCAAAGCCCAACACGACAAAAACATACTTCGTAAGGAATTCAACGTAGGTCAAAAAGTTCTTTTATACGACTCTAGACTTCACTTGTTTCCAGGAAAACTCAGATCTCGATGGACTGGCCTTATGTCGTGAAAACAGTATACCCTCATGGAACGGTTGAAATTGAAAATCCTAGGAATGGAAAAGTCTTCAAAGTAAACGGTCAACGTCTGAAACCATTTTTGGAATTCGAGCAATATGACGAAGATGACTCCATTGATCTGCATGATCATCCACCATGAAATCAGGTGGTATACGTTCTTTTTCTTTTTCTTTTTCATTTTTTTTCATTTTATTTTTGTTTTTCTGCCTTAGACAGTTGGGACACTGTCTCAATCAAGTGTGGGGGGGGGGGGGTCTGCATTTCATCTATTTTCATTTTTCTTTGTTTTTATTTCTTTTTATCATCATGCCATTTAAGTAGGATCATCATGCATTTTAGACTATAGTAACATGCCATTTTTTTTTTTTTTGAAATACGACTCATTTTCAAGTGATACAACAAAATAAGTTTACAATTTTTAGCCAGTTGATAGTATTTTTCTCTCTCAGCTTAGATCGAATAGGAAATATAATGAAAAGTTTAATTTTGAGGGATAATAGTGTAACCGGTACATAGGGAGATTCTTAGGTGATGGCCATGAAATCTATTCTATATTGTAGACTTTGTTCAAATAAGTGGAGGACTTAAAATACTTATATTGGCTTTTCAAATCTTTAAAACTAAGTTGTGTTAAGTTGAATTCGCATAACTCTCTTTTGTGCTTATATTTTCGATAATAATAATAATAGTATTCCAAGGGTATCCAACATTGCTTGTATATCGAGCGTTGGTGTGCAAACCCGCCAAGCTCTATCCGACACGTTGTTGACAAAGTCAAAGTTGGAATATCTTGGTCTCATTTTATGGGATTGGACACCTAAGGATTACCGACACGTTGTTGACAAAGTCAAAGTCGGCCTGCACAATCCGCCAAGCTCTTTACCCACTCTCCGTTAGTCCGCGAGGCAGTGCATGGGTGGTAAACCTTGGTCTTTTTAGGTGTATGTACTTAATCATAAATCTTAAAATTTTATAGAATAAAGAATAAGCGATGATACCCAAACACTTCTTGACCTTATTGATTTGACTAGCCATACATGAGAAAATTAGAATACCACTTTACAAACTGTGCCAAGCAAACTAAGAATTTATTTCATGGCTGCACTATGTTATCGACCGAACTAACTGGCCAAACTGGAATTTAACATTTGAAAACTTGATTTATATTGAAAATTTGTGACAAGTCGAGGTATCTAAAATAAAATCAACTGATTAGAAATTATTAACTTAATTTGTTGTACCACTTTCATGAAACAAGTCGTGTTTTCATTTTTCGTTTTTAGTTGCATATGTCCATTACATTCATGTAGTTTCATTAGAATTATAACATACTGCATTTGGATTTTGTGGGTAGTATCCGCTGAAAACCCTCACGAGACACCACTCGTCCTACTAGGGACACCTAGAGGTTTAACGGCTTGTTGCATACGCTCAATGCAATCGTGTTTCCTACGAAAGTGCGACTTATCTAGTTAGTTTTTCATTTTTTTACTCGAGGATGAGTAAAAGATAAGTGTGGGGGTATTTGATTGACACTGAAAAGTGTTTATTTTATTACTCTTATGCTTTATCTTTTGTAAATAAATAAATGATACTTTGGTTACTTTTATATGTTTTTACAGGATGTCAAGAAATGCCTCCTTCAAATCAAATCAAAGGCCAACTACGAGAAAGAGCTACTTCCTCACATCAAATTCATTTCAATTGCAAAAGAAGTAGTAGCTCACTGGTAAAGGCATAGGAATTGGTGCTGAGAGACTTAAGTTCGAACCCCGTCAAGCTCACTTTTTGCCAAAGAAACGGAGCGTGTTCACACTGGCCCTTTGCTTTGAGAAATATCTGGATTAGTGTTATGTTATATATATACATACACATATTCATGTGTGTGTATTTATGACATGCACCAATTAACATTTCAGCAATAGCCATATTCTTATCATGGAATTAAATTCGAATCATTCAATTTCAATTAGAAGATTTGCTGATTGAATTGTTGCCAAGAGAAAAATCAATTTTGAAGATTTTATCTTATATTGCCTTTGGAGTCTGATAAGCGTCCTTGTTTGGAAGAATTAAATTAGATGCAATCTTCTATCAATCAAGCCACATGGGAAAATTGAAAGATATGGAAAATATTTACCATAATATGCCCAGATTTTCTCCAATCAGGTAGTCAAGGAAGGCAAGAAATATTCATGAATGAGGAGGGCCATTTATTCATAGACCTAGTTAGGGTTTTCCCCTACTCATCTATAAATATGTGATTGTAACCATTGTAAAAAGCATCTCATAATTCTGTACTGCCATTAGTTTAATAAAATTTTCTTGTTCTAGTTATTTACTTTTCTTTAAAACAATTTGTGTATCTACACGATTAGATTCGGTAGAACACATATTGTTATTGTCTTTGTTACTGCATACTAGTGTTGACTGTTTGATTAGTTTCAACAGCAACTCTATTTTTAATTCTCTATTATTGTTCCAGTTATTATTTACTTTTGTTGTTTTTGCTAGTACTTGTTATTTTCTTTCCTGTTGTTGAATTTGATATACGTCTGATTAGATTCAGATTTGTAGCGATTTCAATAACATTATTTCAACAACATTGAAAACAACCCCCAAAGTTCTGTCTAACACGCCCACGAAACATATAAATAATAAAATTTAACTTTCCTCCCTGTGTTCGACCTGTATGCTACACACCTGTATGCTTGCAGAATTTATTACAAATGTCGCGCTTTTCTACTTTATAGATTAGCGTCGATCACTAACACCATGGTGTTATCGGTAAATTCAATTACCATTTCACATTCAAATCTAATTAAAGATTTAACTATCGCCTGGAGCAAAACTGGTGATACTCCATTCTCAATCATCTCATTCTAATTAAAGATTCATTAAAACTCCACTTGGTTTTAATCTTCCGAAAAATCATATCAATGATTGTTTAACTTGGGAAACCATATCCTGTCTTTAACTGGGTTAAAGAACCAATGTCATTTAAAACACGGTTCACGATAAACCCAAAAATCAATTCAAATTCAATCCCAATTAAATATCAGTTAATTGGTATATTTCATTAAATCTAAACAAAAAGATTTAATCTTTTTCTCCACTGGGTTTAAGAATTGTGTTAATGAAGACACCATTCATGACAAGCGCAGATCCCATTTGATATTAAATACAAGGCTCTGAATAGAAAATATATCGGCTTATATTCAATATCAAATTCTACGACCAACAAATATCGTATTGGAAATGACGATATAAATATATCTTTCAAATATCCATAACAATATCTGTATAATCACGAAATCCAACATCGAAATATTCCAAAGACAATTTCGATTCAAATCCATTTCCACTTTATATATTGGAATTTCTGGTTATTTTCAAAATCATTTCAAATCCAATTTATTTATTTTCAAAAATATTGGATTTATAATTCTAGTTCAAAACTAGTTCATTTCGATAAAAATCTATTTTTATCTTTTCAAATATGCAATTTTTCACCCCAATTCTTCCCAAATCATTTCTTATGATTTTACACAAATTATTTCCATTTTTAATAATTTTATCAAGGCCCGTACAGTCGATTTCCATCAACGACCATCGAACTGCATTTACAACGACCATTTCCAAATATGATTTGGACATAATTCCAAATCCATCCGTTAGATTTCAAATCTCTAATATTCGTTAGAAAGTTCTTTTCGATACGAACCCAACGGTTCTGGTTTTAGGAGAATCCGACGGTCGGATCTCCCGTAACGTCCATTCGAAGTCAATGGTCGAAATTCGCGAACTGCCGCAGTGCGGCGCGTTCTATTCAGGCCATTATATATATAATACATATATTATATATATTTCGTCGATTTCCTTTCAAAACGTATTTTATAAATCGTTTTAAATTCGTTTTCAAAACGATTTCAACTTCATATTCAAGTTCGAATCAAAATTGAATATTCCACATCATCGATACACAAATGATAATATTTTCAAAACGTTATATTTTGAAATCACTTCCTTTTCTATAATCATTATAAAAAAATGAATATAATCGATATAAATATCGTTCGCGTCCAAATGGCGCATATCTAACCAACACGGTTCTATATATTTCAATAACTTCGTTATTCTATTCAACAAATGAATATCTTCTTCAACACATGAATTTTCTTTTATTCAACACATGAATATTTATTTTATTCAACACATGAATTTATATTTTTATTCAACACATGAATATTTTTATTCTATTCAACACATGAATTTTTAATCTATTCAACACATGAATTTATATTATATTCAACACATGAATTTATATTATATTCAACACATGAATTTATATTTTATTCAACACATGAATTTATATTTTATTCAACACATGAATTTATATTCTGTTCAACACATGATTTTTTTTCTATAATATTCCTTATTTTCCAAATTGGAATGAGGCCCAATCAATTACCATATAACATTAATTATATGGTTTCCCTACAACACATGTATATAATAGCAACGATAAATCATCAACCATCATCCAGAGTGCACCACACAACTGCATAAGTATTAAATATAAATAATTAACACTTACACAGTCTGTTAAACCATCGATTGACATACAACTAAACAATCGGGATTAGTGTACATCAAATATCATCTCAATACCCGTGTGGGGTTTCAAATCAACAAACACAGATTTTTATTCGTGCAGTTGGGCGATGTGTAAAATTTATCGTCCCAATCAGTATTAGTCAAATGGGTGTACATAAACAAATCGTCCGATTTGTTTATAAATATTTATTTTATATACACGTTAAAAATTAGATATTTTTTTACTATAAACTATTTTCCACTATAAAATATTTTATTCCATTCCGCATCACACAATAAAATTCCACAACACAGCAATCAAATAAACAAGTCATCCATGGTCTGTGGACGACGGGTGTCGGGTGCTGCTAAGCACCGTCTGCATCCTAGCATATATTTCAACTAGAAATAAAATAAATTAAAAGTGAGGAGTTCTCACTGACTAGCTAAACCAATTCGCCGCGACTCTTCATATGTAGGAAATCTTCATCGTCTCTCCTACGAGATCTGTTTCACGCGGTATACGTTAAAAATCACATTTTTAACATCGCTACATTTGATTGAAAATCACATTTCTAATTCGATGTTATATAAATGAAAATCATATTTTTTTATATATAAAAATTATATTTTGATAACGCTACATATGTAGAAAATATTATATTTTTATATCGATGTTCATATAATAAAAATCAGATTTTTATACCGCTACATACATTATAAAAATCGCATTTCTATCACAATGAAAACATCATAAAAATCACATCCTTATCTTCTAAAAAAATCATTTCTTTATCTTTCTAAAAATCATTTCTTTATGTTTCTAAAAATCATTTCTTTTCTAAAGTAAAAATCCTATCTTTCTTTTGCTAAAAAGTATATAAAAATTCGATTACATTTAATAAATGAAAATAAACATAAATGAATAAACTTACAGGGTTTTCTTGTTTAAAAAGGGAGGGGAAATCGCTGTTCGTCGGAGGGGTGGTGGTCGGAGATCCAGGTGGTGGCGTCAGCGGTCGGTGCTACGGAGGCAGGGCCCATGAGGGGGTGGCGGCGCTCTTAGATCGGGTTAGGGGTTTTTGGAGCGATGGGTTCAATAGGGGGATGAGCCGAGGGAGGAGATGGACGGGAGGAGGGGAGGCGCCGGTGGAGAAAGGTTGCGGTGGAGTAGGGGTGGGGTATCGGCGACGAACGCCGGGGGGAAGGCATCGAGGTAGCGAGTTTTCTTTTGGGGATCAGTTGCTGAACTATAGGGGTCAACGGGATTTGGGGAAGGAAATAAAGGGGAGGGACTTTATAAAACTTTATTTATTATATATTTTTTTATTTTCACAAAAAGTACACTTTTCTTTTGAACCCCAAATCAAACCCACTGACTGTTGTCCCTAACTAATTACCCCCATTACGAACACAATGGGATATGTTTCGTGAGCCAATTCGACTGTTCCGATCAGTTTCCATCAAATTTAACATATAAATTAATATAATAGTCAAACTTGATTTTAACGCACATTTTAATTTACCGGGCCCACATACAGACTATAAAAATTCTAGAAAAATTATTTCTAGCTTCGAATCGACGATACGGTCCTAACAAAACTAATTTCATCAAATTTGAAGACTGTTTGAAAAATGGTCATTTTTCAGTCGATTAAAATCAACTAAAATTGGTCAAAACCGTTTTCCTTTACCACGCTCACATATTGATTCAGAAAATTACGAATTTTGATATCTAGCAATAAATTGACATCACGGATCCAACAAAAGTGGTTTCGTCGAAAACCGAGGTCGTTTGCAAAATTTCCATTTTTAAGGGCCAGAATTCCATAGCGATTATTTTGAATTTTCAACTGGGCATATCTTTTTATTCCCGTTATGAAATTTAAATTTTTCGGATTCGTTGGAAATATATTCTCAATTAGATTCTAATATTTTTGGTTTCGTTAAAATTCGGTTTATTTTGAATCCTGTACATTCATTTGAACTTTGAAATCGAATTTTCGAACTACCGTGCCATTTTCAATTCCCTTTATAATTAAAATAAATATTTATATTCTAACGTCGATTTATATAAATATATTCATCCTAATTCTATTCAAAATAAATTTCACGTTGTTATTATTTAAAATAAATCATTTTAAATATCCAAAATTCATTAAAATTGCCAAAATAAAAAAATTAAATTGGCTCGGATTTTCGGGATATTACAATCTCCCCCACTTAAAAGTTTTCATCCCCGAAAAGGAACGAAGCTGAAAGTTGTTTAACAAATCAACTCAACTTTCATTATTTTCTTTATGGCTTAAGTCCTTCAACTTTTCAGTTTTTAAGAACTTTTCAAAAATTTGGCTAACACCCTAAATTTTCGAAAAATTTCGCCATAACCTCCCCCTCACCGGGAGCTTCGGGATATTTCAAACAGCCTCCCATGGTCCTCACCAATCCAAAAAGAAAAAGAAACAGCCAAGCGGCTAGCCAATCGGCTCATAAAATCATCAAAAACCCAAGAAATACAGTAAACATGTACTTATTTGTCGGGTAAAATGTTTTATTCCTCTTCTCTAGCCTCCTTGCTATGACCTGTTCAATGTAAGTACATGTATATGCATGTAAATGCGACTAATTTTCAATACAATTCACTATTTGATACAATTTGGCTAAATGGTCCAAATTTTATTTAATCAACCAATAATCAAACAACACAATCAACAATCAATTAGTTGATTAACGTTTCAAATTCATAATTTTGATACATAGTCAAAAATCAGATTTTTGATGCCAAATCACAACAATAAGCCCTATCTAGTTTTGATTCTCACACCAGTCAATTGGAATCATATAGAAATCCCACTTTTGAAACACGAAAATAAATTCTGATGATGACGCGTCAATCATCAGAATCATGTCTGAGCGACTAGAGTGTGATTCTATATCTATCAAGTATATTAAAACTTCGAATACACGTGGATCAGACGTATACGCAAAATCTTTATATACTGGACTATCCAAATTCAATAAAAATAAATATTCAAATACGTTGAATAAAGTTTAAATTTTCAAAACAAAATTCGTTTTCATTTTAAAAATATACTCTTCACACTCGTTCTAGGATACTACTGATCTCATCTCTAACGAGTCATTCTCATTGGATATTACTAATCCAATCTCTGATGAATTCTTTCGTTTGGTTCTAATGTGTCTTGTTCTCCGAGCTCTGTAAACCAAAGCTCTGATACCAAATGTAACGATAAGGAATTTCGCTCGATCCGAATCGATCGCTAAACCGACCAAGACCGTTCGAAACCCCTGATTGTTTTGAGAACACAACAAATCAGAACACAAACAGAAGAACATTTCATTACTTATTACAACAATTTCCATAAGAATACAAGAATATACAAAGTATAAATAAATATTACGCAACAGAAAAATATCAGAGATTACAATACATTACATAGCAGCGGAAAAATAATACAAAACACAACTGAAAGAGATATACGGATACAGAGCTTTCCGGATATCATTCCAGCTGTAAATCAGGATCCTATGAATATAAATCTGCAAAACCAAAACTAATAGCTGCCCGTGTCAAAATAAGGGCACCCAGTGTTTAGGTTAAACAATAAACTCCAGGTCATTCATGTGACTGGTGTGAGAACTAAAACAATTATTTAAAACTTTACTTTAAATCAGATATATCAAGGGACCACGCCGCATAACACGGAATGAGATTCCTCCTGAGAATACCAGTGCATATAACAAAACATCGCAATGCTTTTTGGAAATTGAAGCTATTATAAGACCCAGGTCCCATCACACAATGCAACACAAGCCGGAGGATAGGGTTTTCCCTTTTAATAGCCAAACATGCTTGGTACGTTAAAAACAAATCATTTGATACTGTATTATAAGTGCATAGTGTATAAAACAACTTCAAATATAAATGTATCAATCCTAGACGGCATGGGTACCATATATCATGTCGCCATACTAGGCTCTACAATCAAAACCACAAAGTCACGTATTGGAAGTTGGGTTTCCATCTATGAACCGAGGCAAGGAATCATCCTCACCGGCTTCGAGACTCTTTAGCCCGAGCCTCAGGATCAGAGCGCATCGACCCTTGGATCGTCAGGGCCGGTCCACCGATGTGGATTAAAATGCCTGAACACTGCGTTTCCCCGCCCTTTGGGGCGTAAATGAGCCAAATGACTCCATCGGCTCCACATAGTCATCGATATATCCGAGGCGCCTCGCAATCCAATAACCACACAGGTGAAAATAATATAAATGTCAGGGCGGTCACTGACACCACCCTAGCTAGAAACAAACGCATGTCCTCCCTGATGTCCTCTCCCATTTCTGGTTCACAACCGGGGTGTGAGGCTCGCGAATCAACGTTACACAAAGCTATGCCACACAGGCGGTGCTTTGATCATCAACCACAAGACTTTGATTTTCAATAGAAGCCTTGATCAATTGCCACTTAGGCATGCCACACAGGCAATTCACTCCATGCGATTGATATCCATCAATATATAACCCCTGAGCTCGTACGTCTCAGAGAAGGGAATTAAGCAAGAGAATAAATTCTCCGCCGCCAAACAGATATATATTTAATAGAAATCAATCACACAGAATAAAATCTAATGTTAGACACACAGTCCATTTACAAGTTCATTCTGGGTCTGAACGAAACCGGAGGCACCTTGTACCTCGCATATCCATCGATCTCCAAGTACGTCTGGACGATCACCAACTAATTCCATCCTCTTGGGTGTACAGTCCAATCAAGATCATCAGTAATCACCCAAACGATGTGAAGACCTCCGGTCTTCGACCTCCGTCTTCATCCTCGACACATCGTCGAATCAGTTATTCAGAATGGGATAAACCCGGTCTTTCTGAATAACTCGCGTATATAATAAACAAGTGTTACACAAACACAACTTACACCTCATTCCAATTCAGAATATTCTCTTATTCAAATATTCTTTTACTTTGGGAAAGGTTCCCATTAATTTTATCAAAGATAAATTCTTTAATCTTCTTTTGAATTTCAATTCAAATTAGTCGAGATTAGCGAACCACACCGAAGTAATCATTTATTTTATTTCCCAATCCCAACCTATTCATCCCACGAAGTAAAACTGGTAATACTTCATATCTAACACCACAGTGTTATCGGTAAATTCAATTACCATTTCACGTTCAAATCTAATTAAAGATTTAACTATCGCCTGGAGCAAAACTGGTGATACTCCATTCTCAATCATCTCAATCTAATTAAAGATTCATTAAAACTCCACTTGGTTTTAATCTTCCCAAAAATAATATCAATGATTGTTTAACTTGGGAAACCATATCCTGTCTTTAACTGGGTTAAAGAACCAATGTCATTTAAAACACGGTTCACGATAAACCCAAAAATCAATTCAAATTCAATTCCAATTAAATATCATTTAATTGGTATATTTCATTAAATCTAAATAAAAAGATTTAATCTTTTTCTCCACTGGGTTTAAGAACAGTGTTAATGAAGACACCATTCACGACAAACCCAAATCCCATTTGAGATTAAATATAAGGCTCTGAATAGAAAATATATCGGCTTATATTCAATATCAAATTCTACGACCAACAAATATCGTATTGGAAATAACGATATAAATATATCTTTCAAATTTCCATAACAATATCTGTATAATCACGAAATCCAACATCAAAATATTCCAAAGACAATTTCGATTCAAATCAATTTCCACTTTATACATTGGAAATTCTGGTTATTTTCAAAATCATTTCAAATCCAATTTATTTATTTTCAAAAATATTGGATTTATAATTCTAGTTCAAAACTAGTTCATTTCGATAAAAATCTATTTTTATCTTTTCAAATATGAAATTTTTCACCCCAATTCTTCCCAAATCATTTCTTATGATTTTACACAAATTATTGCAATTTTTAATAATTTTATCAAGGCCTGTACAGTCGATTTCCATCAACGGCCATCAAACTGCACTTACAGCGACCTTTTCCGAATTTGATTTGGACATAATTCCAAATCCAACCGTTAGATTTCAAATCTTTAATATTCGTTAGAAAGCTTTTTTCGATACGAACCCAACGGTTCTGGTTTTAGGAGAATCCGATGGTCTGAT
Source organism: Allium sativum (assembly GCA_030737875.1). Classification (NCBI taxonomy): domain Eukaryota; kingdom Viridiplantae; phylum Streptophyta; class Magnoliopsida; order Asparagales; family Amaryllidaceae; genus Allium; species Allium sativum. The sequence goes on from CM060911.1 coordinate 283,959,035, forward strand.
CTCCCGTAATGTCCATTCAAAGTCAATGGTCGAAATTCGCGAACTGCCGCGGCGCGTTCTATTCAGGCAATTATATATATATATATATATATATATATATATATATATATTTCATCGATTTCCTTTCAATACGTATTTTATAAATCGTTTTAAATTCGTGTTCAAAACGATTTCAACTTCATATTCATTTTCGAATCAAAATTCAATATTCCACATCATCGATATACAAATGATAATATTTTCAAAACGTTATATTTTGAAATCACTTCCTTTTGTATAATCATTTTAAAAAAACGAATATAATCGATATAAATATCGTTCGTGTCCAAATGGCGCATATCTAACCAACACGGCTTTATATATTTCAATAACTTCATTATTTTATTCAACAAATGAATATCTTCTTCAACACATGAATTTTCTTTTATTCAACACATGAATATTTATTTTATTCAACACATGAATTTATATTTTTATTCAACACATGAATATTTTTACTCTATTCAACGCATGAATTTTTATTTTATTCAACACATGAATTTATATTAAATTCAACACAAGAATTTATATTCTATTCAACACATGAATTTATATTATATTCAACACATGAATTTATATTCTATTCAACACATGAATTTATATTCTATTCAACACATGAATTTATATTATATTCAACACATGAATTTATATTCAATTCAACACATGAATTTATATTCTATTCAACACATGATTTTTTTTCTATAATATTCCTTATTTTCCTAATTGGAATGAGGCCCAATCAATTACCATATAACGTTAATTATATGGTTTTCCTACAACACATGTATATAATAGCAACGATAAATCATCAACCATCATCCAGAGTGCACCACACAACTGCATAAGCATTAAATATTAATAATTAACGCTTACACAGTCTGTCAACCCATCGATTGACATACAACTAAACAATCGGGATTAGTGTATGTCAAATATCATCCCAATACCCGTGTGGGGTTTCAAATCAACAAACACAGATTTTTATTCGTGCAGTTGAGCGATGTGTAAAATTTATCGTCCCAATCAATATCAGTCAAATGGGTGTACATAAACAAATCGTCCGATTTGTTTATAAATATTTATTTTATATACACGTTAAAAATTATATATTTTTTACTATAAAATATTTTCCACTATAAAATATTTTATTCCATTCCGCATCACACAATAAAATGTCACAACACAACAATCAAACAAACAAGCCATCCATGGTCTATGCACGACGGGTGTCGGGTGTTGCTAAGCACCGTCTGCATCCTAGCATATATTTCAACTAGAAATAAAATAAAATAAAAGTGAGGAGTTCTCACCGACTAGCTAAACCAATTCGCCGCGACTCTTCATATGTAGGAAATCTTCATCGTCTCTCCTACGAGATCTGTTTCATGCGGTATACGTTAAAAATCACATTTTTAACATCACTACATATGATTGAAAATCACATTTCTAATTCGATGTTATATATATGAAAATCATATTTTTATTTATATAAAAATTATATTTTGATAACGCTACATATGTAGAAAATATTATATTTTATATCGATGTTCATATAATAAAAATAGATTTTTATACCGCTACATACATTATAAAAATCGCATTTCTATCACAATGAAAACATCATAAAAATCACATCCTTATCTTCTAAAAAAATCATTTCTTTATCTTTCTAAAAATCATTTCTTTATGTTTCTAAAAATCATTTCTTTTCTAAAGTAAAAATCCTATCTTTCTTTTGCTAAAACGTATATAAAAATTCGATTACATTAAGTAAATGAAAATAAACATAAATGAATAAACTTACAGGGTTTTCTTGTTTAAAAAGGGAGTGGAAATCGCTGTTCGTCGGAGGGGTGGTGGTCGGAGATCTAGGTGGTGGCGTCAGCGGTCGGTGCTGCGGAGGCAGGGCCCATGAGGGGGTGGCGGTGCTCTTAGATCGGGTTAGGGGTTTTTGGAGCGATGGGTTCAATTGGGGGAGGAGTTGAGGGAGGAGATGGACGAGAGGAGGGGAGGCGCCGGTGGAGAAAGGTGGCGGTGGAGCAGGTGTGGGGTATCGGTGACAAACGCTTGGGGGAAGGCATCGAGGTCGCGAGTTTTCTTTTGGGGATCGGTTTCTGAACTATGGGGGGTCAACGGGATTTGGGGAAGGAAATAAAGGGGAGGGGCTTTATAAAACTTTATTTATTATGTTTTTTTTTCACAAAAAGTACACTTTTCTTTTGAACCCCAAATCAAACCCACCGACTGTCGTCCCTTGCTAATTACCCCCATTCCGAACACAATGGGATATGTTTCGTGAGACAATTCGACTGTTACGATCAGTTTCCATCAAATTTAACATATAAATTAATATAATAGTCAAACTTGATTTTAATGCAAATTTTAATTTATCGGGCCCACATACGGACTCTAAAAATTCTAGAAAAATTATTTCTAACTTCGAATTGACGATACGGTCCTAACAAAACTAATTTCGTCAAATTTGAAGACTGTTTGAAAAATGGTCATTTTCCAGTCGATTAAAATCAATTGAAATTGGTCAAACGCATTTTCCTTTGCCACGCTCACATATTGATTCGGAAAATTACGAATTTTGAAACCTAGAAATAACTCGACATCACGGATTCAACAAAAGTGGTTTTGTCAAAAACCGAGGTCGTTTGCAAAATTGTCATTTTTAAGGGCTAGAATTCCATAACGACTATTCTGAATTTTCAACTGGGCATATCTTTTTATTTCCGCTATGAAATTTCAATTTTTCGGATTTGTTGGAAAGATATTCTCAATTAGATTCTAATATTTTTGGTTTCGTTAAAATCCGGTTTATTTTGAATCCTGTACATTCATTTGAACATTGAAATCGAATTTTCGAACTATCGCTCCATTTTCAATTCCTTTTATAATTAAAATAAAATATTTATACTCTAACGTCGATTTATATAAATATATTCATCCTAATTCTATTCAAAATAAATTCTCGTCGTTATTATTTAAAATAAATCATTTTAAATATCCAAAATTCACTAAAATTGCCAAAATAAAATTTTTAAATTGGCTTGGATTTCCGGGTTATTACAGCATATATATAACTTACCAATATTTAAGTTAAAATGCTATAGGAATAAGAGATTTAATGATATACAAGTATTGGTATGAATAATGAAGGTGAAATTACATTGATGTTATAAATATGAATAAAACTTAAGTCATGACCATAAATGGTGTAATATTTAGTTTGTTATGAAACATAATTCAGCTGGGTGAAATAAATAAATTGAACCAATAAAGTAAGCGTGTAATTGGATTCTTAGATTTATTTAACTTATGGAAGTTAATTAACATGAATAAACAAATTATTAAGGAAATAAATGAATGAAATAAGTAAAATGAAATAGAGATTTGATGTAACATTGAATGAACTTGAATTGTTAAATATCAATACTAAATTGAAATAGCTAAATTGGTATGATACTCTATTACATTCTATAGCATAAGTAAAATTTACCAAAATGTTTAAGAAGTTAAAAATGTTAATATATATAAGTAATAGAATAATAATATACAAGTCAATGAAACTTAAGTAGTAAGATATGGACTTTGATTTAAATTGAATTAGAGTTAAATGGAAAATAATACAAAATGCAAATTAAGTGAAATAAATAAGAAGAACTACGAAATATAAGTTAACTTAAGAAACTTAGAATGAAATTGGTTGTAAATTGAATTTTTATATGAATTTGAGTTATAGTTAACTTAAACTTAAGTAACAAAATCCAATGGAATATGCAAATAAGAATGAATTGAATGTAAATCTGTATAATTATTAATAAAAATGAATGTTGGTGAACTAATTGAATATTGATCGAAAATATGGTATAATAAACCAAAATATTGAGATTTGGAAAAGTAAATTATATACAAATGAATGAACTAAATGAAAATGTACAAATAATAGTTAACATTGCAAACTTGTAACTGTGCTTTGGTTGGATTAATATGATTGTTTAGATGTTTTCATTTGTTCCTTTGACCGTGTTTGCTATTTCATATGTGATTATTTGTAGATATGACTATTTATTTCTTTTATATGTATGTTCTTATTTTGGTGTTGAGTGTTTTATTTCTTTTATATGTTATTATTTATTTCTTGTAATTGCTAATAACGCTAATAAAAGGTACGTATATCAAATTATATATCGTATTTTGGTATTATGTATTGTTTCCCCATGGTTTGGGATGCCTCATCATTGAGAGGAGATGTAATTCGTGATTGTATACGTATTCTTATTTCTCCGGACCTTGTCATACAAAGGAGACTCTACCGAAAATTTTCATGAATTAAAGACTTAGATTTTTTTTTTTGGAAAAATTGACTTTTCAAACTTATATTAAACCACCTATGTTAGCTAATTATATTCGCTAAGTTGAGTAGAAAATTATATGGTTAAATATATTAGTTGACAACTTTATTACTACGCCCTTTTCGAGATAACAAATTTTGAATTGGGTAGAGTGTAACAACTCGTATTTTTCTACTGCTTAAATTTAATGAATCTAATATTGTAACGTCTCGAAATTTATAGCGATTTAATAATTTTTTTGTTTAATTATTTTAATATATTTGTTTGGTAATTTAAGTAATTTGAATTTAAATAACTTTGATTAATTAATTAATTTAAATAGTGGAATAATATATTTATTTTCGAAATAGTCAGAAACAGCTGAATTGACAATATTGTGTGAATTGGGTAATTTAATAAATTTAATTCAGTTTCGAATTGGATAACAAATATATTATTAAACGAAGATTGAACATATTAATTTTTATATAAATTTAAATCGAGCTCGTAACGTCGCGGTAGTTCATAATATTGAGTTTTGAACTTCAACCGAGTATACAGGATTCATTATAAGTCGGATTCCATTGAAACAAGAAACGTTTGAAGCTATTAACTGTATTTTCCTAATAAGTGAAAAATCGAGATTTCATCTAGTAGATTGTAAGTTATGTCCAAATCAGATTTCCAGAAAGTCGCTATGGAATCATTTATAGTCTATAACGATTTATTTAATATATTAAATATTGATTTCAAATTTGGACAAGATATTTGAGACATATATTTCGTTTAATTTTTAGAATTTTACTATAATTTTTAATTTGGAAAATAAGCAACTTTTTATTTGGAGTATTTTGCACCCTAAATCAGCTATTTCGGTGTTTCATAAAATAAATTAACTTTTCTATTTTATTAGAATTTTGAGATCGTAGTGCATTGCTCGTTATGACGATTATATATATATATATATATATATATATTTGATTCAATGGTAAGCATCGGCCATGGATATTTATTTTTTTGTGGTTTTTATATATTTTTACCATAGCAACCAAGTAATGGTACAAAATCTTTTCAATGCAGACCTAGGAAGCACCAGCCCACTTTTTCTTCCAGCTATGTATTTTCAAATCATGAAGTAGCTGCACTATGTATTCAAGTCGAAAGACTACTTAAAACTACAAAGCTACCTACCTTCTCTTGCAAACTGTGTTCTCCTTCCCTGTAAAACTTCATATCAAAGATATACAACAGACCTACTGGTTGGACTTCAGCTACCCTATGCGAAAATAAGCCTTAAGCCTTAAGTCGGCTCTTCAACATATACGACCTCCTCCATGTACACCATTTGGTGGTTTGACTTCAAAAAAATAATATCCATGGCCGATGCTTACCAATGAATCATATATATATATATATATATATACATACCTACATACATACATACACACACACACACACATATATATATATATATAAGTCGCCATTCTTTCTCCTGTAGCAAGGAATTGATGCCGAAACGCGATCTGAAATGAAACCTTTGGTTGTTCATGGAGGTGACAAGGTGATGGGGGGTTGATACGTAGAGTTGGTGGGTGGTTTGCGAGTTTGAATTCATGGAGTGTGGGAGATTTGATCATGGTTTGATGACGGGTTTTGGATATAGGGAAGCGCGAGTGTCATTGGATAAGAAACGAGGTAGAGGAGGGATGTTCCCTGTTCATCACACGCAGGAAGGAATGTGGGAGTGATCATTGGCGGAAGAAGGGGTTCGGGTTTGTTTTCACTGGTGATGGAGTTCAGTGTGGCCATGGCCATTTGCTTAATACTAGAGGTTGAACGGTATGGGGAAGGAGAGGGCGGGAAGAGGGAGTTGTGAGCGGTAATGGGAGTTCAACTTGTTTGTTTTTCTTTGGGTTTTCACTGTCTGAATGGCATAGCAAAATATCGGGAGCTGGAGTTTTAAATTGTGGAAGAAGGATATTGTTGAAAGGAGGCTTCGATGCGGGCTTGAGTATTAAAGAGTATGGGCCGAGAAAAAAGTGGTGTGGCCCATTTAAATAAAGAAAGGAAGAATAAAAAAATAGGGGGATGGACTAGCGGGTATTTTTTGGAGACGGGGTGGGCTGATTTAAAGGAAAATGTGAGGTCTAAATTAATTTATAATACATAGTTTAGTTTAAAAATCTAATGCGTATAACTTATAAACTGCGTAACTTTTCCATACATTATCCAAATCTAATAAACTTGGTATCAATGGAACTGTATCAATTCAGGCTACACAATGAAGCTAGTTTGGAACCATTCAGAGCTCATTTTGATATTTTGGCAAAATTAAATGGCTGACTGTATTCATCGACCGTTAATCGTTTTTAAGGATTAATGACCAATGTGAGTAAACTCACTAACTCTATCCAGCTTTATAATTTTATAAACATTATTTAATATTGATAATAATGATTGAATGCTGTGTGTGATGGTTGTTTGGATGATTGCTTATTAACTGGTTGAAATAATATATACAGTTATATAAACATATATGTGTATATATATACAGTTGACTGAATACTAATTCTATTTATTAAATAATTTCATACCAATGTAAAATTAGTATTATTTATGTTGATTAAAAACTATGGATGCAGGGAAACAGGTTGGAGGGATCCAACTCGATTGGTCAACAATTATATTGTTGTTTTTCATATATAGCATTATATGATGTGACAAATAATCTGGTGTTTATTATTGTGTGTTTGGGGTGTTTAAATAGCATTGACATGAAATAATTAGTATTTAAATACCATAAAAAATATTCGAATATATTGGAGAAGGAATTGGGGTTTTAAAAAGAATAATCTATTTTTAAATAGAAATTGAACTTCAAATGGACTAAAATATAATAACTTGTTTTAATTATATTAAAACAAGTAGTTTGATGTTAGAAATAAAATGGATTAATTATTATTAAATAAGTTGAAAATATGAGAATGGATATTAGAAAGGAAAAAGGGAATCGTTTTCAAAAGAAAACGATGAAAATTATTTCGATGTTCAAAATGTGAATAGAACTAAATAAAACGATCGGGATTTGCAATTATAATTTGTCGATGTTGAATATTATCAAAATAAACTGTCTTTAGAAACTATATATTTTATAATTTGGAACGCGACTAGAAAATGAATATTTGGTTTAAAACCAATAATCTATAATTGAATATGTAATCGAGACGAAGTTATAAACTTGAGATATAATTAACAAGAAGTTTACATATGGACGGAGTTTATGAAGTGATATAAATATGAATTTATAAAATAAATCAGTTTGAACCTGTAATAGTAATTTTAAATAAAAATCAATATTTGATTGTTGTAACGAGTCCATATATTTGTCAAGGAATAATATTCACGTTTTAAAGCGAATAATGATTTAATGCAAACGTCTTGCAAATGGGAATGATTTTAAAGGAAATTGGTGATGTGTTGGAAGGGATAAATTCATAAATAAATTTAGAAATTGAGTTGACCTGAAAGGGTAAATTATTCCGGAGTTCGGAACGTTTATCGAATATAATTTATTCGAAGGAGAGTTAGATGTTGAATTTTGGAAAGTAATATTTACTTTCCGTTTCTAAATCAAGATTATTTATTCAATTAATTAATCAAATATTATTTATTTATTCAAAGTAAGGAATCAAAGTTATATTTTAAAGTTAAATGTTTTAGAAAAAAAGATTATGACATTTTAATTACAATCAAATGATTACCTCTAAAGAAGCAGATTCGTAAACTGAATCCGAGAGATGCGTAAGCAATAATTTGATAAGAAATTAAGAAATGGGATTAAGGAAATTAGAAACTGACCGGAGACTAGTTAAGTGGAACAACTTTCTGAGTGTCGATCTGATGTTGGTTTCGGCCTTCGGGGTTGATACTTGGGAAATTGTTCTCTTTCTAGTTTACAGTTAGAGACTGATGAATGAGGAAGAATAGTGATGTGTGAATAAGTAATGAAAATGTTTTTCGATGTTAATAACATATATTTTCTAATTATAGGAAATAAGAGTTGTGAATATATGGAATTAACTTCCAATGTTAAAAAGAAATACTTTCTAAATCTAGAAAACAAATAGTTTAAAATAAAGGGAAACGTTTTCCAAGGATCGTGTCAGTCAAAACGGATTTTTTGAGAATACTTGCGAAACTATGGAAAACAGGAAATTAGGGAAATAAAGTGATTATCGATAAATCTTTTTAAAGGGGCTCAGGGTTGATTAATGATTGATCGATAAGATTTCCAGTTGGAAATACGACTGTTGTTTGTTTGTATGTTTCCTTTGATAGTTAAATCACCGGCTATCAGAGTTTTTGACCATTTTTCCATTGTCAGTATAGAGAGACCAGGATCAGATTCAGTATCTGAAAACCATTATGTATGGGCTTTAGCGTTGCAAATCCAATAGGACGAACATAATTGAAGACGAAGTTTATGCAAGGGCTGTTCTGGCGATCCTATGTAGAAATTGCCTAAGATGGATTTAAAGAACAGTGCCTTCGGTTTGTCCTGTCCTTGGACAACTTGAATGACGAATGTCTAACAGAGTACTTCAAATAGATCGCAGAAGTTGATCTCTTCAAATGTATTTACGTTGGTGGCGGAGGAATTCGTTTCTCTTAGCTTTATACTTGTGGTATTTTTGGGGAAATCAATTTGTGATTTGGCGGGTATGACGATGTGGCATTCAAAGTAAATGAAGGTGTGATCTCTCAAAAGATACGTTACGACCTCAAGCCTCATAACCGGGAAATGACAAAAATCGGGTAGGCAACATGGCTAAGTGGGTCGCACCCAATTAAGGTATATTGTCACCGTCTAGAGAATATTCATATTTGTTACTTAAGTTCCCTTTTGTATCTCCCAGGAATGATTATGTTGGTATACCAACCATAAGGTGACAAAATATTTGGAACATTCAAGCGAAATAAATGGTCGGTCATGTGTGGCTGAGTTGCAAGATGTTCTTGTTGAACTCCAGTGTATCCCCTCTAGAGTACACTAATGGAAGGTGGTTCCATACCTTGTCATAGTCGGAATCCAATCTCCAATAAACGCCCGCGGTTTTGATTGTATACTATGTATGTAGAGCGTAAGATACATGCATTCTACTAGATTGTTATTTACTTATATTATACACAAAAATAATACCATAATATTATTGATTTCAAAAATGTTTTGGGTTATTGTAAGGTAAAACCATCCATATTTATGTGTGGATCGGTCTTACGATTATCTTTTCTTTTGAAAAGGATTTTGAAAAGTTAGACCGAATGATTGGAATTTACTCACACCAATCCCATGACTGACCCATAGTTTATTTTCTTTTGTTTTACCCTAAACTCTTGGGTGTTCAAATTTGTACAGGCAGTCAAGTTGTCAGGATTTTACAGATATACTTGGAGAAGCTTGTAGCAGGAGGCTCAAATGTTAGATCTATATAAAGTTTATTTCCGCTATGATATATATATATATATGTGTGTGTGTGTGTGTGTGTGTGTGATGTACTCTGATGATGTATGTAAGTACAAATACTGTTTTGTACTTCAAGTTATGTTATATATTATTTTTTATTCATTCCGTTGTGAGATTCGTGTTTACTCTGATTCTGTTCTGTGGTGGTCTTCTTCTTCTATTCTAATTTTTCTTTCCTTCTATTTCTCATCCTCTAACTATTTTCTACTAATGATCTGGCATTTTCAGTGCTTGAATAGTCAACATGTGTTTTGTGTTGATTTTTGGGATCAAAAATTACCGTTCGTTACAGTGGTATCAAAGCTGAAGGTTAAGTGATTACCTTGGCTCTGTGGCATAACTCAATAGAGATGGGGTTAGTAATACCTTTGATTGAGTTTAAGTGTATAAATACGAGAGAGAGTTTTTGTTGATAGATAAAAATGGTTTTACATTATGTTTATTAGTTTGTAAAGTGATTTAAAAATTCTGGTTGATATGGTAGTGCACACTATATAGAAAAATTTTTCTAAACTCTTGAACAGAGTAATTCGACATAGTATTTTTTGAAGGAGGGTAAATGAAATAATTTACCCAAAATATATTTTGATATAAAATAAGTATATATATTGAAATTATTGGATGTGTTGATTTGTTAATAAAATCGAATCATATTATAATTGAGATAGTTATAAGTAACCAATCAGAATTCATATTCGTATAATATATAAAATCAGATGATTTAAATCTGAATTTAAAACAGATTTGGAATTAAAATTCTGGAAATTTGGAAAAGGGTTTGAAAATGAATTTTGGATTAAATATATGGAAATTTAAAAATCCTGGGAGATTTTGCAAATATTTTCCAAGCATTATGAATGATGTTTTGAATTGATTTCAAAATGGAAGTGTTTAAGGAAATGGTTTTGAAGGTAATATAGTATTGAACTCACTTCGATAGCTAGGAAATAATTCTGATAATGACGCCCGCATAATCAGTGTTCATTTTTGAGTTTCTAATTGATGGATTACTACCAAAGATTTTGTTTTGAATTGTTTAAGGGAACCAATTGTTTAAAAATTCAAAGGTTTTGAATTACTATTATTATATGTAAGCATATATGATTTCAAACTGATTTGAAATAAAAACCCAGGGATTTGAATTCTGATTTGTAAATATAACTTATAAAAGTTAAATAGACTGAACTGGTAAAAGTGAATAAATAAATAGAAATTTAACTTAGACCAAGTTAAATAAAATTGGATTGGATTAGAGATAATCTGGAATGGAATTGGATTTCTGAAGTAAGAATTTGGAATCAATGTTGGAACTGGAGTTTGAAATACAGTCTGACTTGGGTATAAGAGAATGATTTGGATTTGAGAATAAATTGATTGGAGATCAATTGGGCATGCCAGGATATATTCTGAATTGAAAGTAGATGGAAATGATGAACTTAATGCCCGACAAAAAGGTATAAGTTTATATTATATTGAGTACGATATTTATGAACCTATTTGGCAAGCCGCTTGGCTGGTTGATTTTCTTTTGGATTGGAGAAGGTCTAGGGAGGCGAGTTGTAGTTGTACCGATTGACCATGCAACGGAGATGCTGGCAAAAATTTTCGGAAATATAAAGTGTTAGAAAATGTTCAGGATTTTTGAAATTTTTCATAAATAGATATTTTAATTGAAATAAATTAGTTCAGTTGGAACTGAAATCATGGGGACGAAATTCTTTTAACGGGGAAGGAATGTAACATCACGAAATTTATAGCAATTTAATAATTTATTTGTTTAATTATTTTAACATATTATTTTTGTAATTTAAGTGATTTAAATTTAAATAACTTTGATTATTTAATAATTTAAATAGTGGAATAATATATTTACTTCCAAAATAGTCGGAAACAACTAAATTTGCAATATTGTGTGAATTGGATAATTTAATAGATTTAATTCAGTTTAGAATTGGATAACAAATATATTACTAAACAACAATTAAACATATTAATTTTTATGTAAATTTAAATCGAGCTCGTAACATCGCGGTAGTTCATTATATTGAGTTTTGAACCTCAATCGAGTATACTGGATTCGTTATAAGTCGGATTTCATTGAAACAAGAAACGTTTGAATCCATTAAGCTGTATTTTTCTAATAGAAGTGAAAAATCGAGATTTCGTCTCATAGATTGTAAGTTATGTCCAAATCAGATTTCCAGAAAGTCGCTATGGAATCATTTATAGACCGTAATGATTTATTTAATATACTAAATATTGGTTTCAAATTTGGACAAGATATTTGAGATGTATACTTAGTTTAATTTTCAGAATTTAACTGTAATTTTTAATTTGGAAAATAGGCAACTTTTTATTTGGAGTATTTTGCACCCTAATTCAGCTATTTTGGTGTTTCATAAAATAAATTAACTTGTCTATTTTATTATATTTTTGAGATCGTAGCGCATTGCTCGTTACGATGATAAATATGTATATATCAATTTCAATATATATATATATATATGATTCAATGGTAAGCATCGTCCATGGATATTTTTTTTCCGTAACAACCAAGTAATGGTGCAACATCATTTTAATGCAGACCTAGGAAGCACCAGCCCACTTTTTCTTCCAGCTATGTATTTTCAAATCATGAAGTAGCTGCACTGTGTATCCAAATCGAAAGATTACTTAAAAATGGAAAGCTACCTACCTTCTCTTACAAATTGTGTTCTCCTTCCCGGTAAAACTTCATATCAAAGATATACAGCAGACCTACCGGTAGGACTTCAGCTACCCTGTGAGAAAATAAGCCGTAAGCCTTAAGTCTGCTCTTCAATATATACGACCTCCTCCATGTACACCATTTTGTGGTTTGTCTTCAGAAAATAATATCCATGGTCAATCCTTACCATTGAATCAAATATATATATATATATATGTGTGTGTGTGTATATAAAGTCGCCATTCTTTCTCCTGTAGCAAGGAACTGATGCCGAAACGTGATCTGAAATGAAACCGTAAGTTGTTCATGGAGGTGACGAGGTGATGGGGGTTGATACGTGGAGTTGCTGGGTGGTTTGCGAGTTTGAATTTGTGAAGTGTGGTAGATTTGATCGATAACAGGTTTTTGATACAGGGAAGTGCGAGTGTCATTGGAGAAGAAATGAGGTGGAGGAGGGATGTTCCATGTTCATCGCATGCAGGAAGGAATGTGGGATTGATCATTTGTTGAATAAGGCGTTCGGGTCTGTTTACAGTGGTGATGGAGTTCATCGTGGCCATGGCCATTTGCTTAATATTGGAGCTTGAATGGTATGGGGAGGGAGAGGACGGGAAGAGGGTGTTGTGAGCATTAAAGGGAGTTTAGCGTGTTTGTTTTTCTTTGGGTCTTCACTGTCCAAATGGCCATAGAAAAATATCAGGAGCTAGAGTTTTAAATTGTGGAAGAAGGATATTGTTGAAAGGAGGCTTCGATGCAGGCATGAGTATTAAAGAGTATAGGCCGAGAAACAAAGTGGTGTGGCCGGTTTAAAAAAAGAAAGGACAGAATGAAAAACTAGGAGGATAGACTAGCGGGTATTTTCTGGAGACGGGGTAGGTTGATTTAAAGGAAAATGTGATGTCCAACTTAATTTATAATATTTAGTTTAGTTTAAAAATCTAATGCGTATAACTTTAAATTGCGTAATTTTTCCATATGTTATCCAAATCTAATAAACTTGGTACATTGGAACCATATCAACGCAGACTACACAATGAAGCTGGTTTGGAACCATTCAGAGCTCGTTTGGATATTTTGGCAAAATTAAACGGCTGACTGTATTCATCGACTATTAATTCTTTTTAATGATTAATGACCAATGTGAGTAAACTCACTAACTCTGTCCAATTTTATAATTTTATAAATGTTATTTAATATTGCTAATAATGATTGAATGCTTTGTGTGATAGTTGTTTGGATGATTGCTTTTTAATTGGTTGAAATAATATATACAGTTATATATACATATATATACAATTGATTAAATACTAATTCTATTTATTAAATAATTTGATATCAATGTAAAATTAGTATTGTTTATATTGATTAACATCTGTGGGTGCAGGGAAACAGGTTGATCCAACTGGATTCCTCAAAAATTATATTGTTGTTTTTCATATATTGCATTATATGATGTGACAAATAATCTGGTGTTGATTATTGTGTGTTTAGGGTGTTTAAATAGCATTGACATGAAATAATTAGTATTTAAATACCATAAAAAAATATTCGACTATATTGGAAAAGAAATTGGGGTTTTAAAAAGAATAATCTATTTTTAAATAAAAATTGAACTTCAAATGGACTAGAATATAATAACTTGTTTTAATTATATTAAAACAAGTAGTTTGATGTTAGAAATAAAATGGATTTATTATTATTAAATAAGTAAAAAATATGAGAATGGATATTAGAAAGGGAAATGGGAATCATTTTCAAAAGAAAAGGATGAAAATTATTTCGATGTTCGAAATGTGAATAAAACTAAATAAAACGATTGGGATTTGTAATTATAATTTGACGATGTCGAATATTATCAAAATAAACTATCTTTAGAAACTATATATTTTATAATTTGGAATGCGACTAGAAAATGAATATTTGGTTTAAAACCAATAATATATAATCGAATATGTAATCGAGATGAAGTGATAAACTTGAGATATAATTAACAAGAAGTTTACTTGTAGACGTAGTTTATGAAGTGTAATATAGGTATGAATTTATAAAATAACTCAATTTGAACCTATAACGGTAATTATAAATAAAAATCAAGATTTGATTATTGTAATGAGTCCAAATTTTTGTCAAGGAATAATATTCGTGTTTTAAAGGAGTAATGATTTTAATGCAAACGTCTTGCAAATGGGAATGATTTTAAAGAAAATTGGTGATGTGTTGGAAGTGATAAATTCATAAATAAATTTAGAAATTGAGTTGACCTGAAAGGGTAAATTATTTGGAGTTTAGAACGTTAATTGAATATAATTTATTCGAAGGAGAGTTAGATATTGAATTTAGGAAAGTAATATTTACTTTCCTTTTTTAAATCAAGATTATTTATTCAATTAATTAATAAAATATTATTTATTTATTCAAAGTAATGAATCAAAGTTAGATTTTAAAGTTAAATGTTTTAAAAACAAAGATTATAACATTTTTGTTATAATCAAATAATTACCGTTAAAGAAGCGAATTCGTAAACTGAATCCGAGAGATGCGTAAGCAATAATTTGATAAGAAATTAAGAAAATTAGAAACTGACTGGAGACTAGTTAAGTGGAACAACTTTCCAAGTGTCAATCTGATGTTGGTTTAGGCCTTCGGGCTTGATATTTGAGAAATTATTCTTTTACTAGTTTACAGTTAGAGACTGATGAATGAGGAAGAATAGTGATGTGTGAATAAGTAATGAAAATGTTGTCCGATGTTAATAGAATATATTTTCTAATTATAGGAAATAAGAGTTGTGAGTATATGGAATTAATTTCCAATGTTAAAAAGAGATACTTTCTAAATCTAGAAAACAAATAGGTTAAAATAAAAGGAAACGTTTTCCAATGATCGTGTCAGTCAAAACCGTTTTTTTGAGAATACTTGGGAAATTATGAAAAACAGGAAATTGGGGAAATAAAGTGATTATCGATAAATATGTTTAAAGGTGCTCAGGGTTGATTGATTGATAAGATTTCCAAATGGAAATACGACTGTTGTTTGTTTGTATGTTTCCTTTGATAGTTAAATCACCGGCTATCAGAGTTTTTGACCATTTTTCTGTTGTCAATATGAAGAGACCAAGATCAGATTCAATTTTAGAAAACCACTCCGTATGGGCATTAGCGTTGCGAATCAAATATGATGAAGATAACTGAAGACAGAGTTTATGAAAGGGCCGTTCTGGCGATCCTAGGTAGAAATTGCCTAAGATGGATTTACAGAATAGTGCCTTCGGTTTGTCCTGTCCTAGGACAACTTGAATGACAAATGTCTGATAGAGTATATCTATTAGATCGCGTAAGTTGATCTCTTCAAATGTATTTACGTTGGTGGCGGAGGAATTCGTTTCTCTTATCTTTATACCCGTGGTATGTTTAGGGAAATCAATTTGTGATTTGGCGGGTATGGCATTCAAAGTAAATGAAGGTGTGATCTGTCAAAAGATACGTTACGACCTCAAGCCTCACGACGAGAAATGACAAAAATTGGGCAGGAATCATGGCTAAGTGGGTCGCACCCAATTAGCGTATATTGTCACCATCTAGAGAATATTCATATTTGTTACTTCTTTTCCCTTTTGTATCTCCTGGGAACGGTTATGTTGGTATTCCTACCATAAGGTGATAAAATATTCGGAACATTCAAGCGAAATGAATGGCCGGTCATGTGTGGCTGAGTTGCAAGATGTTCTTGTTGAACTCCAGTGTATCCCCTCTAGAGTACACTGATTGGAAGGTGGTTCCATACCTTGTCATAATCGGAATCCAATCTCCAATAAGCGCCCACGTTTTTTATTGTATACCATGTATGTAGAGCGTGAGATGCAAGCGTTCTACTAGATTATTATTTACTTGTATTAGACACCACAATAATATCAGAATATTATTGATATCAAAAATGTTTTGGTTTATCGTAAGGTAAAAACAGTCCATATTTATGTGTGGATCGGTCTTACGATTATCTTATCTTTTGAAAAGGATTTTGAAAAGTTAAACTGAATGATTAGAGTTTACTCACACCAGTCCCATGACTGACCTAGAGTTTATTTTGTTTTGTTTTACCCTAAACTCTTAGGTGCCCAAATTTGTACGGGCAGTCAAGTAGTCGGGATTTTACAGATATACTTGGAGGAGCTGGGAGCATGAGGCTCAAATGTTAGATCTATATAAAGTTTATTTCCGCTATGATATATATATATATATATATATGATGTACTATGATGATTTATGTAAGTACAAACACAGTTTGGTATTTCAAGTTATGTTATATAATATATTTTATTCGTCCCACTGTGAGATTCGTGTTTACTCTGATTATGTTCTGTGGTGATCTTCTTCTTCTTCTATTTTAATTTTTCTTTCCTTCTATTTCTCATCCTCTAACTTCTTTCTACTAGTGATCTGTTATTTTCGGTGCTTGAATAGTCAACATGGGTTTTTTATTGATTTTTGGGATCGAAAATTACTGTTCGTTACAAATATGATTTTAACCATTATTATAGTTATAAATAATATATAATTATTTAATTATGTGATTTTATGATGTAAACTTAATTAATTAATTAAATGATGAATTTTAACCAATTGTAATAGTAATAACATGTAGTACTATACATGAAATTATGAGTTGGTTTGTATTGATAAATATTGAAATTGGAATTTAATGTTAAAATATTTGAATGAAATTGATTTAATTAATTTATAAATAAAATTCAAATTGAATTTGGTAAATATTCAAAGTTGGAATCCAATATAAATAAATTTGACTTATAAAGTTAATTTGAATTCTATTTTGATTTTAGTAAAATTAACAAATTTTTAATTTGATAAAAAAATAAATATTTGATTGAAAGAAAAGTGGTTTAAAAAGTTTAGTATGTAATTTGGAATTTACAATGAATTATTCAGACTAAAAATGAATTGATTATTTTAAAAATTAGATGTTCAATTGAAATTGTTGAATAATTGAATTTGAGAATTTTTATATATGTAATTGATTCCTATAACTAATATAAGTTCTATATTGGATTTGGATTTAAATTAATAACCTTTGGAATTGAATAAAAGGTGGATAACATGTAGAGATTTTGTTACCTATAAATAATTATTTTCTAAACCTTAACTTCTCATTTCTATCTCATGTCACAAAATGAAAACAAGCCATCCACCATTCGTTTCTGTCTAATGACTCCTCCCTCTTCAAAAATCGAAATCAAACAACTCACTCAATGAAAAATCCTGCAATTTGACGTTAGGATCATGACAAGAACATCTCAACACTAACACCATTTTTATATCATCCGATTGTAAAGGCCAGTATTTTCCCACTCTCTAAATCAGCAAATCCAAACCCTTGCTAACTCAAAGCGTGTGAAAAGATGGATCTTTAGGGGTAATATAGAAAAATAGAATAGAACATAATCTAACATGAATGGAATAACATATGTTATAACATAATCATTTATAGTAGAAAACAATTACAAAATCAGAGTTAAGTTCAACATGAATTGTTATAAATGTTGGTCCTTACAATCAAAGACATAATACAATAGGAAATAGAGTATGCTTCGTTGTTTATTGAAGATTTCCTGCTCTTCTCTAGATATTCCAACTATCTTCAACTCCCAACCAGAAATAACTCGGATCTGACCCAAGCATTTGAAACATTCAGATAAGGATTGGTAAACCAACATGAGAAAAACTTAATAATCAATGACATTGTCATAATTAATGTAACACCCCAACTCCGCTAGGGTCACTCACAAAGGGAATGCACTAGTTTTGGTGGAGTATTATCTAGGTAAACATACACAGAGATATCACAAGGCAGAACATAAATAAAGCAGCGGTAGAAATTAAAAACCCAATTTTTATTACTTTCAAGAAAAGAGTCAAAACCTCATATATCCAAGGTACAAATTATTCCATTACATCAAGTTCTAGATAAAGAAGCATAAACTTAAGATAACAATAGTAAATTATTCCCCATAAATAGCAGAAGTGCAGCCATAGCATAGCTCAAGACCAAACCGTACATGAGCTGACAGAAAGCAAGCTAAATCCAAGCAAAGAGCTAGTGGTTCCTCCCTGAGAACCTGGGGGAGGGGGGGGAACGAAAGAAAAAAAGGCGAAAGAAAAAGGGTTAGTCATAAAGACTGGTAAGTCCTAGTGACTTTCAGTATAAAAACTAGTAAAGTTAACACGACATGAGTAAACGGAAAGTAAACATAGGGATGTTAATAAGTCTGGCAAGATAACAAAGATAACAAGATAAATCAAGTCTAGCATCGCCTATTCAAGATTCGCTGCACCAACTGTACTAGTGTTCTAACCCATGTCAAGTATTAATCATGAAATGATCCCCTGGTCCAATATCATGAAGTGACCCATTACGGGGTCCTACGGTACGATCTACTAATCGATCGGCTCCCTACAAGTTCTAGCTCGTCAAGTGTCTGTGTCATACGGCCCAATCACGAAATGTAGTCACCTATGCTAGGTCCACCCTAGGGTGTATCAAGCCCTAGGGTGCCAACCACCGACACGAATCAAGCACACACACTGTAAACCTACGGGTGCCCAATGCCTGCTTTTTCAACTCCGGACTACGTGCACGACCATAGTCCGCTTGAACCTACAATGGCGCACCTACTCAGCCGTCGTTCTGGTCGCTTACAATCAGCCCAGTAATCGTGCCCCACCCTGCCTAGTCCCAGGGTACCGTGATACATCTAAGTGGGTTACTGCTGAAAAGGACCGCGTAACTAGGGTTTCTAATGGGTTAAGTGTTGTCATTCAAATTCGTGACTTAACCCTATCCAAATCATGTATCAATTTGGTTAAGTGTGTTCAAGCGGTTCATGACTTAACCCTATCAAATCATCGTGTCAAATTGGTTAAGTATATTCAAGTGGTTCATGACTTAACTCTATCATGTGGCATTAATTCATTAATGCACCCCAACCTCTCATATTAGACTAATTGCTGTGGTCACTGGATTTGCCGGGCGGTTCCGGGCAGATTTACACCACAACATAGTCTAACCTCGGGTTTTACGTGCGATATGACCAACTACCCACATTGGATCCTATTGTTTGCAGTCACTGGATTCGCCAGGCGGTTCCGGGCAGATTTACACTGCAAACTCAACCCAACCTCGAGTTGGTCATTTTCAAATTCATTCTAAGTGTCATGTCCAGATTCAAGTTTCGAGTCTAAATTCATGTCAAGTTTTCATGTCATGTTTCATGTCAAATCGTGTCAGGTTCATGTCCATATCCAGGTTCAAGTTATAACAATGTTCACGTTTCAAGTTTATAGTAAATTCAGGTTTGCCTAAACTACCCAAATCGTATTCCCATCGCACGTGAATTCGAATCGATACAAACAAATCTAATTAGGGAATAACATAGAAAGAACGGGCATAAGGTGGTAAAAGTGATTATAAGTCAAGCATGGTATAACTTGAGGTAAATTACTACAACAATACTGGCATATGGAATAGTGGTCTCAAATATCTAACTTAGCAAAATAGAGTGATAGTCATGGTAATAGTTGACATAAGATAATAACCCCAAACTTGTGAATAACAACTAATTCAACATCACAGGCATGTTAACATCATGGACATGAAGGGTTTAGGTTTACAACATGTTTAGGCCCTAAATCAGTTTCATATAAATATTACCACAAGTCAAGATTTAAGATGAATAGATCCAAGGTGAACAAATAGTGGATCCAAAATACTAGATTCAAGATATACAATGATAGGTCCAAAACGATTGTCATACTTATGTCCAATTTCAATTTACAACATGTCCATATTAAGTTTAAAGTTTAGATCTAAAAGTAACTGGGGCTTACAGATCGTGGTTTGAGAATTAGAAAACAAAGAGGCGATGTTGAATCTCGAGTCTAACAGAAATCCCCCAAACAACAATACTCTATACGTAGCCTTGTTGGAGGAGAAGCAATTCCTTTTTCTCTAACTTTTCAACCAGAGTTTTAGCAGCATAAGAACAGAGAGAATTTGTGTAGAGAGACTAAAGTTAGGGGCTGTTTATATAGGGTCAGGCCAACGAATCTAGACAGAAATCGGACTAGAAACATCATAGTGAATTTTGACTCAAAAATGGGCTCGGCAACCAGGTCGACACCCAGGTCGACTCTATGGTCGACCTGGTCCTGGGCGGGAAATTTCCCACCCAGTCCGTTCTGGGGTTTGAATTTGAAATTTGAATTCGAATTCTGAGCTGTTTTGAACTTGAAAATTTCTGAAAACTTCGAAGGGTCATAACTTGGTCATGCAGACTCCGATTTTCGAAAACTCGGACTCGTTTCCAAGCAGAATTTCGAGGCGAACGTAATGACGTGACCTGTTTCCCTTAATTCTTATTTTAAAAATTAATTCTGCCTTGATTTATGGTTATTACACGTTATCAAAATACGGGTTGTTACATTCTCCCTTCCTTAAAGGATTTCGTCCCCGAAATCTCTAAGTTAGAAAGAATATATCCTACCATCCAATCATCCATCTACTCAAAACATCATCCACAGGCAACCATTATCCTTAAAAGCTTTCTAGTGCTGTATGAACATATGCAGTAAGTGTGTGTATATGTACTTATCTAATGCAAAAGATCAGGCGGTTACTGATTCAGTAAACCTACTTAATGCAAAATATGTTAGTATAATGAGTCCAACATGTATGCAAATTCCTAACATAATTTATAATCTCTACATGAGTGCACATAACATTCATTCATATGCAACATCCAAGTGATAGCATAACAAGTTCCATCCATGTACAAGTATAAGCACTCATGCATATGCAACATGAAAATGTGACTGAGCCAATCTAGTGCCTAATGTGTGTCATGCATCCACTAGCAATCACTTGCAAACACTTGCAACCATTTACAAACATCGACCATAACATGTTTCAATCACATGTTTGCATCCATATGGTTCTACCTAAGGTTCTCAAGATAAGATCGAGAAGATAACAAGACAAACATAGGTAGTAAAAGCATGATACGAAAAGGTTTTCAAGTTTATAGGAAAAAGAGATCGAGAATGTACCCTTAAAAAGAAATGGGTAAAGCGCGCGTATCTTCTCTTCAGTTTCCCAAGTTGTGTCTTCTTGGGCTTCACTCCACTGAACTTTAACTAGCTTGACTTCTCGATTCCTTAGCTTCTTGATCTCTGTTCCTAAGATACGAATCGGAACTCGCCTCAATGTTGCTTCTTTTTCCACTTCTACGCCTTCAAGGATGCTTGGCTCAACCACTTTGACTGATTCATGTAAGCACTTTCGGAGATGCGAGAAATGAAAGACATTGTGTACTCCAGCCAGCCTCTCGGGTAATTCTACCTTATAGGCCATCTGCCCAACCCTCTCAGTTATAGGGAACGGTCCTACGAACCTTGATGCTAGCTTTCCAACTTCTCCAAAACGAACTACATTGCGTAAAGGAGAAACTTTTATACAGACCATGTCTCCAACTTCGAACTCTAGGTCTGTCCTTCTCTTGTCCGCATAAGATTTCTGTCTATCTTGGCCCGTTTTCATCCGTCTTCGTATCAATTCAACCTTCTCAGAAGTGTCCCTTATCATGTCGGGCCCAAGTATAAGCCTGTCTGTCGTCTCCCACCAACAAGTTGGTGACTTGCACGGTCTTCCATACAGGGCTTCGAACGGTGCCATTCCGATGCTAGCTTGGTAACTATTATTATATGCAAACTCCACGAGAGGAAGATGGTCTTCCCAAGTACCACCAAAGTCAAGAATGCATAGTCTCAAAAGATCCTCTAGTACCCTATTTACCCTTTCGGTTTGTCCATCCGTCTGCGGGTGATAGGCCATGCTTAAGCTCAGTCGTGTACCCATTGCTTCTTGCAGACTATTCCAAAACTGGCTAGTGAAAATCGGGTCACGATCACTAACTATACTAGAAGGAACCCCGTGCAACCGTACCACCTCTCGTAGGTAAATAGACGCTAGCCATGATGCGGTCCTCTTGCTTTTCACCGGAATGAAGTGAGCACTTTTCGTGAGTCTATCAACTATGACCCATATGCTAGTATTTCCCTTCCTTGACCTAGGCAGTCCATCCACGAAATCCATCGAGATACTCTCCCATTTCCATTGCGGAACCTCTAAAGGATGTAATAGCCCACCGGGCTTCTTCGATTCGACCTTTACTTGTTGGCACACCATGCACTTTGAAATGAACACTGCCACGTCCTTTTTCATCCCAGTCCAAAAGAAAATGCGTTTCATATCTCTGTACA
Source organism: Allium sativum (assembly GCA_030737875.1). Lineage (NCBI taxonomy): Eukaryota > Viridiplantae > Streptophyta > Magnoliopsida > Asparagales > Amaryllidaceae > Allium > Allium sativum. The sequence continues at coordinate 283,981,973 of CM060911.1, forward strand.
TCTTATCCCCTCCGGGATGTATAGTCATCTTCGAGTGATGCGCCTTTTCGAGAACTTTCCTTACTAAGTCTCCCACTTGTGGGACACATAGCCTTCCATCACGCCTTAGCCATCCCTTGTCATCTATGGCATACCTACCGAGGTGACTTGACGTCTCACCACTAATCAGCTTGTCCATGATTTCGACTATCTGTGGGTCTTCCTTCTGTGAAGTCCCTATTTGATCTAGAAGTGTAGGTCTTAACTCAAGAGATGCTAATGTAACAGTCAATGACTCAACAGCAGGTGTAAAATCAAAGGTTGCTATAAACTCTAGACTTTTCCTTTCAACAAACAAGGGGCTCAAGGTCAACCTTTTCCTACTTAGCGCATCCGCCACCACGTTACCCTTGCCAGGGGTATAAGCTATATCGAAGTCATATGATGCCAAGAATTCCATCCATCGCTATTGTCTCAGATTCAAATCTTTCTGTGAGAAGAGGTACTTAAGCGATTTGTGGTCGGTATACAGCTCGAACCTCTCCCCTAGAAGATAATGGTGCCAAGATTTAAGTGCAAAAACAATCGCCGCCAACTCCAAGTCATGTGTGGGGTAGTTCTTCTCTTGAACTTTAAGTTGTCTACCCCCATAGCATATCACTTTCCCTTCTTGCATTAGGACTGCGCCTAATCCCGTGCCACATGCATCTGTGTACACGGTAAACATCTTACCTCCATCGGGTAATGCCAAAACTGGAGCTGTGGTGAGGACTCTCTTGAGTCTCTGAAAAGCAATCTCACATTCTATGTCTCATGCAAACGCTAGGTTTTTCTACGTTAACCTAGTAAGAGGGGCTGAAATCTTAGCGAAGTCCTTAATGAACTTCCTATAGTAGCCTGCCAAACCGAGGAAGCTTCTCACTTCAGTTGCGTTCTTAGGAACTTTCCAATCTTGCACCGCAACCACCTTTGCGGGGTCCACGGCTATGCCTTGCTTAGAAACTACATGTCCAAGAAACTGAACTTCCTTCCTCCAAAAATGGCATTTGGAGAACTTAGCCTTTAACTGGTATGCTCTAAGCGTATCCATGACTTCCTTGAGATGCCTAGCATGCTCTTCTTCATCCCTTGAGAAGATCAGAATATCGTCCACAAAATCCACTACAAACTTGTTAAGGAACTCCCGAAACACCCTACTCATCAAATCTACAAAATACACGGGTGCCTTCGTTAACCCAAACGGCATGACGAGCCATTCGAAGAACCCATCTGGAGTCCTAAACGCAGTTTTGTCAATGCTATCCTCAGCCACTCTAAGCTGATGGAATCCTGTGGCTAGATCGAGTTGAGAGAAAACAGATGCTCCCACAACCTGGTCAAACAAATCGTCGATTCTTGGTAGTGGGTGCCTATTTTTCTTAGTTAGCTTGTTTAACTCACGATAATCTACGCATAGACGAAGCGAACCATCCGCCTTAGTAGCGAATACCACCGGAGCACCCCATTCAGAAATGCTTCGTCCTATGAAATTTTTCTCAAGCAACTCCTTAACTTTTTTACTCAGCTCTCTTCTTTCTCGCGGGGCCATGTGCCTAATGGGCAATGAAACTAGCTTGGCATTATCAACAAGATAAATTCGGAAGTCTATCTCGCGTTTAGGAGGTAACCCCCTCACCTCATCAAAGACATCTGGATATTCTCGGACCACTCTTACAGATTGCAAATTATCGATGGACGAGTCAAGAGATTCAAGATAACACAACATGACCGGACCCTTAGGGTTACAAGAAATTTCAAGGGTGTTACCGAGGCGAGTCATGAGCCTCACTACCCTTCGTTCACAATCAAGAATGGCTCCATAATTGGACAGCCAATCCATACCTAGGATCAAACCGTATCCCATAAATCCGAGAACATAAGCATTACACGCGAATTCTACGCTTAAGATAGAGATCCTCAAATCCACACATATCATAGATAAATGAGCGGAGCCCCTAATTGGATTTGAAACACTAACGGGATCCTCAACTAGACTAGTACTTAGGTGCAGATTTTCAACAATATCAGAAGAAATAAAAGTATGTGATGCGCCAGAGTCAAATAAGGTTCGAACAGGAAAGTCAGAAATGTAAACAAGGCTTTCTACAGAAATATTACTACCTCATTCAAGAGCTGGAGTGGTGTTGAGAGCATGCAACTGCCCTCAAGAAGGTCCTGCTCGCTGGGTCTGCCCTTGCCCCTGTCCTTGCTTCTTAGGGCAATCCTTGCTGATGTGTCCAGTATCTCCACAATGAAAGCATTCACCCAACTTTCTCTTCTTCTTTCTACAGTCCTTGGCTAGATGTCCCGTAATCCCACAAAAGTTGCACTTCCTTGTCTCACGTGGTTTGTTAGTATTGTTGTTGTTGCCCTTGTTATTCTTGTTATTCTTGTTGCCACCCTTCTTGAAGTAAACTTTCTCATTCTGAGTCTCATTAGGCTTAACCTCCTTCTTTCTATTCTTGTCTTCCTCATGAAGTAGAGCCATATCCACCAAGCTGTCAAAGGTTGCCCCCATGGGTATATGGGTTATGGCCAAACTGTGTAGTGGCTCATTCAATCCTCGAGCAAAGCGTACAGCCTTTTTCTGGGCCGTGTTAACCAAGTCCAAACCGAACCGAGCAAGCTGATTAAACTTATTCACGTACTCCCTAACAGACATGTCCCCTTGCTTGAGTGCTAGGAACCTCTTCATCTGAAGGTTCTCTTCTGCTGACGATAAGAATTTAAGCCCAAACCTCTCTCTAAAGTCTGCCCAAGTCTCAACTGGCCTGGTAGCGTTGGTGACTTCCCACCAAATGCAGCTTCCTCTTTCAACAACCATGCTGCCAACTGAACTTTCCTATGGTCCTCTACATCAATGATAATAAACAAGTCTTCAGTCTCCTTTAGCCAGTTTCGTGCCTCAACAAAGGTTTCAGTTCCAATGAAGTTCTTGCCGCCCATTGCTTTAAAGTCTTTGCATATTTTGGCAAAGGCGGTACCAGGAGGAGGAGGAACCGCGGCCACTGGGGGAGGAGGAGGAGGGATGTCTGTCGGGCCCGCGCCGTTGGCCCTAGCTTCTAAGTACCTTCGGAACCATCCAGGTACGGGTACTCCCTCAGGAAGGTTAAGATCAGACATGCTGAAAAACGAAAAGAAAAAGATTCAAACGAGGAAACAAAGGAAAGTGCTAATGGCTTTTGGGGAATAGCCTTTTTAAACATAAAACTTTTATTGAAAAATGCTTCTTTATATACGGTTTTGGAAAATAGTTTTAGAAGGTTTTTAAAACTTTTGTCCCGTTTGGTAACCTTCTACTCTGATACCAAATGTAACACCCCATCTCCGCTAGGGTCACTCACAAAGGGAATGCACTAGTTTTGGTGGAGTATTATCTACGTAAACATACACAGAGATATCACAAGGCAGAACATAAATAAAGCAGCGGTAGAAATTAAAAACCCAATTTTTATTACTTTCAAGAAAAGAGTCAAAACCTCCTATATCCAAGGTACAAATTATTCCATTACATCAAGTTCTAGATAAAGAAGCATAAACTTAAGATAACAATAGTAAATTATTCCCCATAAATAGCAGAAGTGCAGCCATAGCATAGCTCAAGACCAAACCGTACATAAGCTGACAGAAAGCAAGCTAAATCCAAGCTAAGAGCTAGTGGTTCCTCCCTGAGAACCTGGGGGGGGAACGAAAGAAAAAGAGGCGAAAGAAAAAGGGTCAGCCATAAAGACTGGTAAGTCCTAGTGACTTTCAGTATAAAAACTAGTAAAGTTAACAAGACATGAGTAAACGGAAAGTAAACATAGGGATGATAATAAGTCTGGCAAGACAACTAAGATAACAAGATAAATCAAGTCTAGCATCGCCTATTCAAGATTCGCTGCACCAACTGTACTAGTGTTCTAACCCATATCAAGTATTTATCATGAAATGATCCCTTGGCCCAATATCATGAAGTGACCCATTACGGGGTCCTACGGTACGATCTACTAATCGATCAGCTCCCTACAAGTTCTAGCTCGTCAAGTGTCTGTGTCATACGGCCCAATCATGAAATGTAGTCACCTGTGCTAGGTCCACCCTAGGGTGTATAAAGCCCTAGGGTGACAACCACCGACACGAATCAAGCACACACACTGTAAACCTACGGGTGCCCAATGCCTGCTTTTTCAACTCCAGACTATGTGCATAACCATAGTCCACCTGAACCTACAATGGTGCACCTACTCAGCCGTCGTTCTGGTCGCTTACAATCAGCCCAGTAATCATGCCCCACCCTGCCTAGTCCCAGGGTATCGTGATACATCTAAGTGGGTTACTGCTGAAATGGACCGCGTAACTAGGGTTTCTAATGGGTTAAGTGTTGTCATTCAAATTCGTGACTTAACCCTATCCAAATCATGTATCAAGTTGGTTAAGTGTGTTCAAGCGGTTCATGACTTAACCCTATCAATTCATCGTGTGAAATTGGTTAGGTATATTCAAGTGGTTCATGAATTAACCCTATCATGTGGCATTAATTCATTAATGCACCCCAACCTCTCACATTAGACTAATTGTTGTGGTCACTGGATTTGCCGGGCGGTTCCGGGCAGATTTACACCACAACATAGTCTAACCTCGGGTTTTACATGCGATATGACCAACTATCCACATTGGATCCTATTGTTTGCAGTCACTGGATTCACCAGGCGGTTCTGGGCATATTTACACTGCAAGCTCAACCCAACCTCGAGTTGGCCATTTTCAAATTCATTCTAAGTGTCATGTCCAGATTCAAGTTTCGAGTCTAAATTCATGTCAAGTTTTCATGTCAAATCGTGTCAGGTTCATGTCCATATCCAGGTTCAAGTTATAACCATGTTCACGTTTCAAGTTTATAGTAAATTCAGGTTTGCCTAAACTACCCAAATCATATTCCCATCACACGTGAATTCGAATCGATAAAAACAAATCTAATTAGGGAATAACATAGAAAGAACGGGCATAAGGTGGCAAAAGTGATTATAAGTCAAGCATGGTATAACTTGAGGTAAATTACTACAACAATACTGGCATATGGAATAGTGGTCTCAAATATCTAACTTAGCAAAATAGAGTGATAGTCATGGTAATAGTTGACATAAGATAATAACCCCAAACTTGTGAATAACAACTAATTCAACATCATAGGCATGTTAACATCATGGACATGAAGGGTTTAGGTTTACAACATGTTTAGGCCCTAAATCAGTTTCATATAAATATTACCACAAGTCAAGATTCAAGATGAATAGATCCAAGGTGAACAAATAGTGGATCCAAAATACTAGATTCAAGATATACAATGATAGGTCCAAGATGATTGTCATACTTATGTCCAATTTCAATTTACAACATGTCCATATTAAGTTTAAAGTTTAGATCTAAAAGTAACTGGGGTTTACAGATCATGGTTTGAGAATTTGAAAACAAAGAGGCGATGTTGAATCTCGAGTCTAACAGAAATCCCCCAAACAGCAATACTCTACACGCAGCCTTGTTGGAGGAGAAGCAATTCCTTTTTCTCTAACTTTTCAACCAGAGTTTTAGCAGCATAAGAACAGAGAGAATTTGTGTAGAGAGACTAAAGTTAGGGGCTGTTTATATAAGGTCAGCCCAACGAATCTAGACAGAAATCGAACAAGAAACATCAGAGTGAATTCTGACTCAAAAATGGGCTCGGCAACCAGGTCGACACCCAACTCGACTCTATGGTCGACCTGGTCCTGGGCAGGTCGACTCTATGGTCGACCCCCAGGTCGACCTGGTCCTGGGCGGGAAATTTCCCGCCCAGTCTGTTCTGGGGTTTAAATTCGAAATTTGAATTCGAATTCTGAGCTGTTTTGAACTTGAAAATTTCTGAAAACTTCGAATTGTCATAACTTGGTCATACGGACTCCGATTTTCGAAAATTCGTACTCGTTTCCAAGAAAAATTTCGAGATGAACGTAATGGCGTAACCCATTTCCCTTGATTCTTATTTTAAAAATTAACTCTGCCTTGATTTATGGTTATTACATGTTATCAAAATACGGGTTGTTACAATTATCAGCCACGATCTTTTTGAAATTCTTTTGAGAAGATAGTATCTCTTAAGACCACGTCCACACATAAAAACATACGGGTTTTTCACTTATGATAACTAAAACCATTTATATATCAAATCGTTTGATATTATTCTTAATGACATTGTTTTCAAAACCTTTGCAAACAAACTTCGAATCCTAGCATGTAATTGTTACATTATTAAATTCTTGTTATAGCTACCACTTCCTAGTAGGTTATACAACTAAAGCCGTATGGGTTTGTATTAGAGAATTGATTTTCCAAAAATGACCACGAAAAATGATCTTCCTTATCCAAGATGGTACACCTCTAAAGGGTTTCTAGAGAATCAACTGATGAATCCCCACCAACACAAGACCAGGCTATCCCTTAACTGGATAGCAATCTGATTGAATATGTCATAACCCGGTCGTAACCGACCTTTACTGAGAGCACTCTTTCCATCATCCACATAAGTAAAATACCCAGGCTTTTATACCATGGTATAACTTTTTATCTAGAAGGGAATTATCATATCATAATGGCAGGGACCAACGTAGCCTTTCGGCATTCATCATGTTTCAGTCATTTATAGGATGTGAGGCTTGAAGTCACGTTACACAAAGTTACGCTTTATACAAAGGCATGCTTTGATCATATGCAGCTCATTTCACTTAGCATGCCGCATTGCCATCTCATAACACATAACTGATGTCCACCAACATATCACCTTTGAGCTCTTTGGTGTCACAAAAGAGGGACTTTAAGCTAAAAGAAGAAGTGACTTCTCTGCCACCAACAAATGATATGTTTAGTAAAGATCAATTATTATGCCGTAAAATCATATCAGACAAACATCCATACAAGTTCATTCTGGGTCTGAACGAAACCGAAGGCACATTCCTACCGCATCCAATTAGGGTCAGTAATGAATTGTCCTTGCATCGAATAACCAATGCAGAGGACTACTGTCACTCCGAAGCAAATAGGGATTTTAACGCCAATCAATAACCAAGTAGTTCCTTACTGTACTCATCCTAAATCTCTTCAACAACTCTCCATTTTCTATATTTCTTCGTATTATTATTCTTAATGGTTTCGAATAGGAATCACCAAAATCCAATGCCGATCTTTTTGAATAGTTATCGTTACTCCAAAACAATATGGATAAACATAATTGCTAATTTCTCTCTCTTCTTAATTTTTTTAGTCAAAACCTTTTATTGACTTAAATAAAGTCCTTAATCATTTTTCCTTAATTTAGAAATTAAATCCATATATTCATTTTCTTAAATCTTTAATAAGTATTTCCCATTTCAAATCTTACCCTTTAAACGAGTCAAAACCAATATTGTTTAATTCTTTAAATGGGTTAAAAATGATGTTATTTAAGACGTCATTCAAAACAAACCCAAAACCAATTGATATTGAATATAGGAATTGCATAGAAATTATATCGACTTATTCTTAATATAAATTTCTATATACAATAAATACTATGGACGGAATAACGATATAATTACCTTTTTAAATTCCTCAAATAGTACGAGTTCTTTCTGCGAAATTTAATACCAAGTATATGAAGATTATTTCCATTGAAATCCAATTTGGAAAACTTTAATCTTATTAAAGTTAAATCTTCAAAAATATCATTTTAGAATATCTGGGCTTTCATTTCGACTTATTCCAACCCTCGCCCAGATAAGTAAACGTTGGCTAGGTAAGTTCAGCGCACCGATACCTGCATCCCTTACCTTAGCTATACACCTCATTTACCATACCAGATCTCAGAGATGGGACAAATGTACTAGTGGTTCCCGCATAATCAAACTAATTTAGTTTATCTTCTTCTTAAATTTAGTTAAGTAAACTTCCAAAATTTATTGGCAACCACTTAATTTTCAGTATTATAGAAAAGCGTTACAAAAAGCATTACTAAATAACTTAAATCATCTTAATTGATTTAATAAACCTTTCTAATTTTCGAATTCCTATATTTAAATTCAAATCCATTTTAAATTATTTATTATGATTTATCATAATTCCCTATTTCTAATAATTTAAAAACAGCCATTTTCAAAAATTTCCCATTTTGGTCATTAAAATGCAATACCATGATTTTTATTTAAATTTGATTTGAACATATCAAATTCTATAAATGAAAATATTAAATTTCTTTTTTCCATTTGAAAATTGTTATCATTTAAAAAAAATTCATTTTAGGAAAATCCGATTTAATTTGTACTTTGTACATTCCTTTAAAGCTAATGGTCGAAATTCGCGAACTACCGCAGTGCAACTAGCTCTATTCTAACCATGTTTCAATTTCATATTGAAATTAAATCAAATCACTTGTATTATGTTTTATAATCCATTTAAAACATGTATAGTTTGTTGAAAATCAATATTTTCAAAATTTAGCCTTTAAATTCAATTTATGATTTAAATCGAATATTATATTAATATTTTTCAAACTTTAAAATTTTGAATCTCAAACTTTCCAAAACTAAAATTAACACTTTTATAAACTCATTGGAAATTTAAATTTGAGTTTTAAACTTCAATTTCATGTCAAACTCAACGTTGATTTCAAAGTTACTACTTCAAATTGATTTACTATAATTTGAAATTGAACATGCCATTTTACGTCGAATTTCTTTCAAACTGATTTCAACTTTTATAGAAGTTTTCATAACTATTTAAATATTATTTTTAGCCAATTTCGGGTATAAAATTCCAACTTTCAAATATATGCCATTAAATGAATATAATATCCATTTATATTTTTTATTATGGAAAGGGACTTCACAAATACCTATATAAATCCATCAAAATGGGTGTAACAAATTTATGGGATTATTTTAACATATTTAACATATGAGTTTACATCCATAACAACAATCCTGCCATTTCATATTTATTTGCAACACTCATAAGTGCTATAATAAATTCCATTATCAATTTATTTGCAAGCAATTCTATACTAACAACCTTTCAAACATCATAATCATTGCATATAAAATTCAAACAAAGGCAATAATCGTTCTCGCCTTAGGTTTCCACTCCTCCAAACTCTATCGGATAGACACGAACGTTTCTAACTTGTACTCGAACAACTTTAATTCTTCAAATTTTTTTCAAGCTTTAATAACTTTTCCTTTTAGGATGACATTGCACATTGGGGGGGTATGAAGAAGCACATAGGTGAGTGGTGTGGACGATGGTGGAGTTTGGGTGCAAAAGTGCTGGTGGAGGTGGAGAGGGCTTGGGGAAGACGAAGAAGAGGTTTAATGGTGGAAACTCTTTGAAATGTTGGATGGTTTGAAATGAGAAGAATGTGGGTGCTTATATTGCATAGGGAGAGGGGTAATAGTGTCATTTTACCAATGACACATAACAAGTGCGTTAGCATGAGAGGTAACCTAGATTTTTGTCCTTGGAAGACATGCTTTCTTATGCTTACACTTGTCTTCAGGGTCGGCTCGCAACATTGGGTTGCCCCAGATGAAAAATAATTTTGCTGCCCTCTACCCAAAAAATAAAAAAAGACAACAGTATAAGAGAATTTAACCATCAAAGTAGGCATGCAAATTTACACATGCAAATTAGTTTCATGGGTAATATAAAATGTAAATAAATGGATGCTTGTTAGGGTGCCTCAGCTTCTACTTTGGAAGAAATTGGATGGTTGTCAGGATGCCATTTCCTTGCAAGGGCAATGTAAGCTTTATGGATTTCTTCGACTGAACAATTTTTAATATTTAAAACATCATGGAAGTCTAAGGTTCCTATGGAAGAAGTCTAGAAGATCAAGTTGAATACTGAGAGGTTGTTTTAGTAATGGATTTGAGCTGATATATGTAAGACTGTAACACTATTAATAACATATGAAACTAAGTTATCTACATGAAATCAGCATTGTTAAGTATTGTAATTACATGTTGTACTCACAGCAAACGAAACAAAGTGACAATAAAAATGACATGTGCAACTGACATTGTACTTAAAATACTAGAACACTTACTGTCTCTACCACTACTCTACTCTTTCCCAATCCAACCATGCAACTGTGATTCCTACATCGTCCTTCACATCAAATCTCAGTGTCTCATAGAAGTTTATTACCGCTGCTTTCGCTGCCTACACATTCACAAACAAACAAAATTAATACTCTACCAGGTTTACATACTACTGATAGAAAGACAATTTATGCAATTAATAAGGGAAACTTGTAAAACATGGATGGTTCCCATAAAATGACTATAAAAATGACATGTGCAATTTTATACAGAAGATATTAAAAATGGAAGTGCTGACAATCGAATATTCAAAATCATTGCATTGCATAATCTCGGTTTCAAAGTTTATATAATATTCATCCAAAATTTACAATACATTCATCCAAAATATACAATATATCAATCCAAAATGTAAACATGTCACACATCTTTGACAATAAGATATTCAACAAAAACAACTACTCCTTGAATTTTTAGAAGCAAACTCGTCAATTATGTCATCATATTCCAAAATATCCAAATATTCTTTCTCAATGAAAATCATCGCCAACCCACTTAATCTTTCGTGTGACATGGTGGTTCGAAGATAAGTTTTTATTAGCTTCAACTTAGAGAAATTTCTTTCCGCTGATGCCACCGTAACCTGAATAGTTAGAATGATTCGATATGTAATGCACACATTTATAAATCCACTCATATCACGGTAAGATCTTAGGAAATCAAGGATGCTAGTCGGTTTGGTGATTTCCGACATTAAGATTCTTCTTAGTTGAGTAAGTTCAAAATATAATCCTTTTCCATTAATGTCACTCTCTTCATTACGTTTTAAAAAAGCCTCAAAATTCATGCAATGCTCTTTCAATTGTTTATCTTCAATGTTTTTGAATTTTGCATTCAACAAAAATCCATAAATTCCTTCATAAACCTCAAATTGTTCGAATCGATCCTTAAGTGAAGTAAGAGCTTGGTCGATTATATGAAGAAAGTATGTAATTCTAAAATTATCTTCCAATGATTGAGTTTCATTAGCATCAACTTCTACATCATCGTCAAATTGTTTCTTTCTACAAACAACTCTTTTTTTTTTGCAAATATGGTTCAATGCCAACTTCATCCGCAAGTTCTCTTGCTTCATTTATCATACCTCTGTATCCATTTTCTCTGAATTCCTCAAAAAAGGTAATGAATGTTGTAATACATATAAGTGAATATGCGTTTATCATATTATATTTAGTCCCACATTTTGGGAGTAAGGCTAACATCAGCTCCAAAACCAATATATAAGGGAGCCAATGTAATAGAAATATGTACATTGAATCAAGAGAAATAAAAAGGTCTCTCCCTTATCTCTTATGTTCTTTCTAATGTCTTCTCTTTTATTATCTGTTCTATATTATTTTACAACACGTTATCATCACGAGATTCTATTATAGTTTTTTTTTTCTTTTTTGTTGAAATCTTCTAGATCTACATTTATGAATTTGTCATGTAAGTACTTTTTATTTGAGAATATCAATTCGTGGATCCCTATATTTGTTCTACAATTTTTTCTGTTGGAGAATATCTAATCTATGGATCTATATTTTTTTTTGTAGATCTAGATTATGTTCCAATAGATTTAAATTTTAGATCTAATTATTTTTAACTTAGTGGTTTTTAGATATCCACCTATTCATATTTGATTTGGTATTATGGTATACCTAATATTTTTTTAGGAAGATCCATTCATTTTCTTCTTATAATATTATATATGGATCTTTTACCCCATACGCCATACATAAATAATCTTCATTTGCTACTTTATCTCTTCAACAACAGAGAAGCCATTGATAATAGGTATGCATATATGTAAACTACAGGCTGCTTCTTATTTAATCTAATGCTTGCTGTACAACTTCAACTTTGTAATAATAGACTACCTATTCTCATTTTTTAATGCTTCATCTCGCAAGATGAGATGCTTTAAATATTTAGAATTATATTTCCATGTATAGCTTACTTTTATATGCTTTTTCATCTCCCAATACAAGCAAGTTGCCTGTTAGCCAACATATGTATTACTGCGACCATTATTTTTGTTATGTAACATGGTGTATGGCTCCTTAACGGTTGGTATTGTTTTCCTTATTGTAATAAGTTCATTGCAAATGTATAGAGAAAGACTTGCAAATTCGGATATTATTTTTATGATTCTGTGCCGTAATATATTCAATTTATTACATGCATGTCTATGGTCCTATTCTATTTTACGAGATCCGCATTTTTTTGATGAAATAACAGTACTATAGTTTCATTGTTTTGTCTGTTCGTTAATTTGTTTTGATAATTATAGAACATGTATACTGATATGTGAATTTTATTTAATTAAGCATCTGCAATTTTTTTTGTGTAGTTCGCAAAATGTCAAACATTGCTAATCTTGAATTTAAAGCATTGGACATTTTTGGAGATAATTATTTGTCATGGATACTGGATGCCGAGATCCACTTGCAATCTCAATGCTTAGAGAATACCATTAAAGATGGTAATAATATGTCCCAGCAGGACAAACCAAAGGCTCTAATATTTTTAATACGCCACATCCACGATGATCTAAAATCAGAATATTTAACTGAAAAAAAGACCCTCCCCACTTATGGAACTCCCTGAAGGAGCGTTATGACCACCAGAAGAAGGTCATACTTCCAAATACAAGACAAGAATGGTTGAACTTGAGGTTTCAAGATTTTAAAACCGTAAGGGAATACAATTCTGCTATATTTATAATTACTTCTAAACTAAAACCATGTGGAGAAAAGGTAGATGATGCGAAAATGTTGGTAAAGACCTTCTCAACATTTCATGCCTCGAATGTGCTCCTGCAACAGCAATATCGAGAGCGTCATTTTACAAAATATTCTGAACTCATTGAATGTTTGTTGATTGATGAACAAAACAATGAATTACTTCTTAAAAATCACTCCTCAAGGCCAACTGGTTCAGCCGCATTACCAGAAGTTAATGCTAATTTCGCCCACTCCGAAAGGGGTCGCGGCAGAGGCAGAAGTAGAGGATGTGGTCGTGGACGTGGATACAACCCCGGCAGAGGTGGTTACAGTGGTTTTGGGGGCAATAAAACTACTGATTCCAAAAGGCAGCAAAAGAAAAATGAGCCTGAAAACAGTAACAATTCAGCTGTTGAAAATAAAAAGCATTATGAGGAAATTTGCTATAGATGTGGGCACATTGGCCATTGGTCACGTACTTGCAGATCATCAAAGAAATAGTAGAAGAATATCATAAATCAAAAAATATCGAGACAAACAATACCGAGGGATTGTCCGATAATGCTAACCTGAAGTTAGATGATTTCTTTGAAGATTATGATGGAAATTTATTCAGCAATGAAAATTTGAATGCAATATTCGAAGATATGACCGAACCAACCAATAAGTATCCTGAAGCTCACTATGTGATTTTTATTCTGTTTCACTTCCTTTCTACATGTATTAGTTTGAAACTTTTGTTTATTTCCCTTTCTTTTTAGTTTATGGAATTGCTGAAATAATATGTAATGTTGGACATGATAAGTAGTTTATTCCCATGGATATTTATTTGTATTTATAAGTTATTTCAGTTATTAACTAGCTGTATTGTTTTTTTATTCTAAAGGTATGTATCGACCGTGTTTAAGTGATGATATATGTCTGGTTGATAGTGGAACTACTCATATGATATTGAAAAACCCGAAGTTTTTCTCTGAATTATCTGAAAATGTTTCATATAAAGTTTCAACTATAGTTGGTTCAGCCAATATAATTGAAGGGCCCGGAAGAGCCCATATAGTGTTACCAAATGGTACACATATATTCATTCAAAATGCACTATATTCAAGCAATTCTAAAAGAAATTTGCTTAGCTTCAAAGATATAAGAATGAATGGATATCATATTGAAACTATAAATGAAAACAATAAAGAATACCTTTGTGTTATTTCTAAAATTGAAAGCCAGAAGCTTATTTTAGAAAAATTTGGTACAATTTCAACTGGATTATACTTTACCAAAATTGGCATAGTTGAATATCATTTTGTAAACATGAGCCAGAAGCTCACAGATACAAAGAAATTGATTCTTTGGCATGATCGTTTAGGTCATCCTGGATCAACTATGATGCGTAAAATTGCTAAGAACACAAATGGGCATGATTTACCAAATCAGTTGAATTTACCAAATGATTACATGTGTACGTCATGTACACAAGGAAAATTAATTACTCGACCTTCATACATTAAGATCACATCTGAATCTCCGGCATTTTTGCAAATAATTCAAGGTGATATATGTGGTCCGATTCATCCCGCTTGCGGGCCATTTAGATACTTATGGTGTTAATTGATGCATCAACTCGTTGGTCACATGTATGTTTGCTATCTACTAGAAACATGGCATTTGCCAAATTACTTGTTCAAATAATTAAATTAAGAGCACATTTCCCCGATCATCAAATCAAATCAATATGACTAGATAATACAGGAGAATTCACTTCTCAAGTATTTGATGATTATTGTTTATCACTGGGAATTGAGGTTGAACATCCAGTAGCTCATGTTCATACCCAAAATGGTCTGGCAGAATCATTAATTAAGCGTTTGCAACTTATTGCAAGACCTTTACTTATGCAAACAAAGTTGCTTTCGCAGCTTGGGGCATGCAATTTTGCATGCGTCCTAATTGATTAAAATTAGACCAACGTCTTATCATCAATTTTCACCTTCACAACTTTTAACTGGATCCCAACCAAATATGTCACACCTACGAAAATTTGGTTGCGCTGTGCATGTACCCATTAGTCCCCCACTTCGTACTAAAATGGATCCCCAAAGAAGGTTGGGAATTTATGTGGGATTTGACTGACCTTCGATAATTCGTTATCTTGAACCTCTTACGGGTGATGTCTTTACTGCA
Organism: Allium sativum; assembly: GCA_030737875.1. Lineage (NCBI taxonomy): Eukaryota > Viridiplantae > Streptophyta > Magnoliopsida > Asparagales > Amaryllidaceae > Allium > Allium sativum. The sequence goes on from CM060911.1 coordinate 283,997,022, forward strand.
AGATTTGCAGATTGCAAATTTGATGAGTCAAATTTCCGTTAGGGGGAGAAAAGACCGTTCCAGTAGAACGACGTGAAATTTCATGGAATAATCCCTCTATGTTTCATTTGGATCCACGTACCAAACAATGTCAATACGAGGTACAAAGAATTTTGCATATTCAAAATATTGCAAACTAAATGCCAGATGCATTTAATGATGCTGCGAAAATAACTAAATCTCATATTCTAGCAGCAAATACACCAGCTAGAATTGAAGTCCCTGAAGGACCAATAGCAGTAAATGAATCTAAAGCTAGACAAAAACGTGGAAGACCGATAGGTTCAAAAGACTTGGCGCCTAGAAAAAGAAAGTCTAATGAAAAATCATCAATTAGAAAACCTCCCGAAGAGGTTATAAATGATCCAAAGGATAACTCAAAAGGAAATTCCAATTCTCCAAAAATTAGTGAAGGAACTATTGTCCCAGAAGAAATAATAGAAGCTTCCGAAAACAAAATGGTACCTAATAATAATGAGATCTCAATATTCTATAAGAATTATGGAGAAATGTGGGATCGAAGTAAAATAACAATTGATGATGTATTCTCATTCGCAATAGCTACTGAAATAACTGAAAGTCATGACTATAATGAGAATAATGATAATGAACCAACTAGCATAAATGAACATCGAAAAAGACAAGATTGGCCAAAATGGAAAGATGCTATTTAGGTTGAGTTAGATTCACTTCAAAAACATGGTGTATTTGGACCAATAAAGAAAACACCAGAAGCTGTTGAACCAGTCGGTTACAAATGGGTATTCGTTAGAAATCGAAATGATAAAAATGAAGTTGTGAGATACAAAGCAAGGCTTGTTGCAAAAGGTTTCCTGCAGAGACAAAGTTCTGACTTCAAGGAAACATATTATCCTATTATGGATGTCATAACATTTCGATATTTAATAAGTCTTGTAGTTTCTGAGAAGCTTAACATAAGATTGACTGATGTTGTAACAGCTTATCTACATGGTGAATTAGATACAGATATTTACATGAAAATCCTAGACGAATATAAATTGCCTGAAGCAAAATCAATGTCAATGTATTCATTAAAATTGAGACGATCACTATACAGTTTGAAATAATCTGTAAGAATGTGGTATAACCGTCTTAGTGAATATTTAGTAAAAGTTGGGTACAAAAACAGTCTCATTTGTCAATGTATCTTTATAAAGAAATCGGTAAAGGGATGTACTATCTTAGCGGTATACGTTGATGATATAAATTTGATTGGAACTCTAGAAGAGATCAATGAAACAATAGACTACCTAAAACAGGAATTTGAAATGAAAGATCTTGGAAAAACCAAATACTGTCCTGGTCTACAGATTGAGCATAGTAAAAATGGTATATTAATCCATCAATCAAATTACATTGAGAAAATCCTGAAGCGTTTTCAAATGGATAAAGCATATCCACTTAGTACGCCTATGGTTGTCAGATATTAGATATCAAAAAGGACCCTTACCGACCAAAAGAAGATGATGAAGATGTACTTGGTCTAGAAGTACCATATCTCAGTGCAATTGGTGCATTATTGCTATGCACGAGACTAGATATTGCATTTTCAGTCAATCTTCTAGCAAGATATAGTTCTGCACCAACTAAAAGACACTGGAATGATGTAAAATATATCATGAGATATTTGCGAGGAACCACAGATTTAGGGTTGTTTTATTCTAACATAGGCAATAATCTGAATCTAGTTGGTTATGCTGATGCAGGTAACCTCTCTGATCCACATAAAGCAATCACAAACTGGATATGTGTTTACAAACAACAATGCCGCTATTTCATGGATATCTACAAAACAAACATTGGTAGCAACATCATCTAATCATTCTGCAATTCTAACGCTACATGAAGCGAGTCGAGAATGTGTTTGGTTAAGGTTATTAATTGAACATATTCGAAGCACATGTCAACTTCCCTCAACTACAAAACGATCAACTATTATTTATGAAGACAATGCAACATGCGTAGCTCAGATTCAAGCAGGATATATCAAGGGTGATAGGACAAAACATATTTCTCCTAAATTCTTTTTCACACATGAGCTTCAAAAGGACGATAAGATAGAAGTGAAGAAAATCCAATCTCAAGAAAATCCAGCAGATCTATTCACGAAGGCACTTCCAAAATCAACATTGCAGAAGATGATATATAAAACTTGTATGCGCCGCTTGCATCACCAGACTATTTGAATAATGCGTTACGAATCAGGGGGAGCATATATTATGTTGTAATGCACTCTTTTCCTTCACTAATATTTTTCCCATTGGGTTTTTATTAGTAAGGTTTTTAATGAGGCATTATTTTGATCTAGAATTATCAACCCTCAGTGGAACATTGTCAAAATGTTTCCTGGAGATGAAATAAGAATTGTACTCTTTTCCTTATTTATTATTTTTCCCACAGGGTTTTTCATAAAAAGGTTTTTAATGAGGCAATTAATCTTATCATCTTTACATGTGCATATTCAAGGGCGAGTGTTGTAATACATATAAGTGAATATGCATTTATCATATTATATTTAGTCCCACATTTTGGGAGTAAGGCTAACATCAGCTCCAAATCCAATATATAAGGGAACTAATGTAATAGAAATATGTACATTGAATCAAGAGAAATAAAAAGGTCTCTCCCTTATATCTTATGTTATTTCTAATGTCTTCTCTTTTATTATCTGTTATGTATTATTTTACAACAATGAGTTCTTTTATCTTAGTAATTGCATCTTTAATGTCCATTTCTTCCCTTTGAAGTATTTTGCTAACCCGATTAATACAATCCAAAATAGCATACGAAACACATAAGCTAATCAAAAATTCAAAATTTTCCAAAGCATTTTGACATAGACCTTTAGCTTCTACCCTTGCCATATCATCATTAGAATTATTTGCAATATCGATTAAAGCATCTCTTTGCTCTGATGGTTAGGTTCTTATAGCCCTTACACTTTCGATATGACTTTCCCAACGAGTTGCCGATAATGCTTTTGGTGTCAAACCATTAACATATTTTCTAAGTATTTCCCATCGACGAGTTAAGCCGAAAAATAAAGTATACATCTTTTGAACATATGCAAAAAAGTTTCTAGCTTTCACACATGATTTTTCCATATCTCATAAAGCAAGATTTAAGCTATGACATCAATGTTAAGCTGAAAATATCAATAGTTAATATTTCATGTGGATGTCATAGCTTAAACTATTGATATTAACATATTAACTATTTCATGTGGATGTCAATAGTTAATATTTCATGTGGATGTCATAGCTTAAACTATTGATATTAACTATTGATATTAACATATTAACTATTTCTTGTGGATGTCATATTTCATGTGGATGCAACATCATAGTACAAAATATATCAGAGTACATGGAAAATATAATACAACGAAAGTTTAATTTACAATAGATTTTATACAATGCAGCTGAAACAAAAATACAGCGGAAGACTGTCAATGCTCTGGACACAGCTCTAAGCTTCGATCCAGAATCCTGCTCAATATATCTGCAAAATAAGCTACTCGACTGCCCGTGTGGAAAATATGGGCACCCGAGTTTGCAAGTGAAACAAGCTACGAGTCAGTCATGGAACTGGTATGAGAAATCTTACTTAACTTATCTAATAATAAGGCTAATCACAGGAATGCGAAATGGGTTTACTCCATTGGATTGCCTGTGCATATAATAAAGTAAATTGTTAAACAACGCAATGCTTTTTTGAAAAAAGATACCATTATAAGACTCAAGTCCCATCACACAATGCAATGCAAACCGGAGGATAGAGTTTTACCTTATAATGGTAAAAAATGCTTGATACGATAAAACGGATTTGATATTATTATTAGTGTGTATATGTTTTAAAAACATTTCAATCATAATGTATCAATCATAGACGACATAACTACCATATACTATGTCGCCATACTAGTTTTACATTCAAAACCGTAAGGTGTCGTATTGGAAGTTGGGTTTCCATCATGAGTCGAGTCTAGGGATCGTCCTCTTCGATTCGAGACACTCTAGCAAATGCCTTACGATCACACCTTCGGGCAACCCTTGGATGCGGTAGGACCGGTCCACAAATACTTTAGAGGATTGGCAATTCCTGAACACACGTTTCCCAGTCCTCAAAAGCCTTGATCATTTGCATCTTAGCATGCCACATTGTCAATGCATACCACACTATTGATTTCTTCCAATATATAACCTCTGAGCTCGTACGTCTCAGAGAAGGGTGTTAAGCAAGAGAATAAATTCTCCGCCACCAAACAGATATATATTTAGCAGAGATCAACGAATTCAATATAAAGGAATACAACGACATACATACCATCCATTTACAAGTTCGTTCTGGGTCTAAACAAAACCGGAGATACCTTATTCCTCGTCCCATATGTCCAATACAGGAGAGTGGTTCTCGCATATCCATCGACCTCCAAGTACGTCTGGACGATCACCACTAATTACCTTGTCTTGGGATGCCTCCCAATCAAGACATTAGTAATCATCCAAATGATGTGAAGATCTCCGGTCTTCAGCCACCGTCTTCATCTTCGACTTTTAATCGTCGTAGTAATTATTCAGAATGGGTTAAACCCGGTCTTTCCGAATAACATGCGTATTTTAAAATCAATAACAAGTGATATAAAACACATCATACGCCTTATTCCAATTCAGAATATTCTTTAAATAAAATATTCATATTATTAGGGGATGGTTCCCATTAAATTTATCAAAGATAAATTCTTTTAAATTTATTCTTTAATCTTCTTTTCAAAGATTCATTAAAACTATAATTTGGTTTTAATATCAAAAATCATTACTTTGTGATTATTCAACTTTAAGAAATTAATCTTGTCTTTAACTGGGTTAGAGAACCAATGTCATTTAAAACACAGTTCACGATAAACCCAAAAACCATCTTCCATTAAATATGGAATTTTAACAGAAATCAAACCAATATATAATCAATACAAATACCCGTATCAGACTAATAATATACATGGAATAACGACAAAGCCTTTTAAATTCCCTATATAGTAATGGTCTTCTTTTACAGAATCTCATCTCGATTATCATTAAATCGAATCCCATTCAATTCCAATTTACTATATTAAATTGGAAAACTTTTCTTTGCAGAATTTCCATTAAATCTTAATAGATGATTTATAACTTCCAAATTATATTTTCAATGTTAACTGGGTTAAAAAACAAATGTCATTTAAAAATACCATTTACAATAAACCCAATTCACATTTCATTTTATTCTAATTTCTAAATATAATTGGAAACTCTAATAATCTTAATTAAAAGATTTATTCTTTTTTCAACTGGGTTTAAGAACAGTGTTATTGAAGACACCATTCATGACAAACCCAAGAATACAATTTATTTATTAAATTCCAATTAAATATTTATCAATTGGTAAATTTCATTAAATCTTAATTTAAAAGATTTATTCTAGTTAATAACTAGTTCATTTCGATAAAAATATATTTTTATCTTTTCAAATATGGAATTTTTCATTCAAAAATCTTTTCAAATCATTTACTATGATTTTAGATAATTTTTTCATATTTTTAATAATTTTATTAAGGCCTGTACAGTCGGTTTCCAATAACGGCCACCGAACTGCATCCATAGCTTCCTTTTCTGAAATTGATTTAGACGTAATTCCAAATCCAACCGTTAGATTTCAAAGTTCTTATATTCATTAGAAAGCTCTTTTCGATACGAACCCAATGGTTCTGGTTTTAGGAGAATCCGATGGTCGGATCTCCCATTACATCAACTTGAAGTTAATGGTCGAAATTCGCGAACGGTCGTTGCGCGGCGCGTTCTATTCGGGCCATTAAATATATAATATATAATATATAATATATATATATATATATATTATATATTTCATCGTTTACTATTTAAAACATATTTTATAAATAGTTTATAAATTCGTTTTAAAACGATTTTAACTTCATTTTAAATTTTAAAGCAAAACTGAATATTCTATATTTTTATCATATTAAATATTTATATTCTCAAAATATTAGATTTATAGATCACTTCTTTCGATGTTCATTATAAAGTAAATCAAATCGATCAATAAACCCGTTCGGGTTAAAATAACGTTTGCTACTATTCGGCTTCACATTTTTATATTTTTATATTTGTCTAAAAAGGGACATAGAATCATAATTTTATTTTATACTGAATATTATTTTAAAATATTCATAATTTCAAAATATTCTTTATTTCAAAAGATTCTTTATTTTAAATATATTTTACATTAAAAATATTCTGAATTGGAATGCGACTCAATAATTACCATATAATTTCAGTTATATGGATTTCATACATCGCATGTATATAACAATAATGAGAAATAATCAATAAACAATCCATTCACATCCAGAGTGAAATTTATAACTGTGTGAGCATTAAAATAAATAAATAAATAATGCTCATCACAGACTATCAACCCATCGGTCGACATACAACTAAATATTGGGACTAGTGTATGACAAATGTCATCCCAATACCCGTGTTGGGTTTTCAACCAACAACAGTTTACATACTTAAATCATTGGTTAATAAATTTAACCAATTATATTTCAGTTTGAATTATTTCTGTAACAGCCCGCCATTTTGACCGCCCCAAGTTGGCGATTTAACCAACTTGGAGCGTTCAAAACAACGGATTGTTATTGGCTTACAGGGTTTAAAAATGGAATTTGACACAGAATTACAACATACAATATTTACAGCAGAATAAAATTTTATTTAAATACCAGAGTTTACAATATTTTATACAGTGAAGAAATACAAATTTATACATAGTATAAATAACAACATTTATCGAGCTCTGCGCGCACGCGCGTATTCTCGCGCCTCTCCTTTTTAAGAGCCAATACCTTTGAATCTATACACTTGGGGTCTAACCCGAGCGTTCCATGCAAAAACATAAAACACTCGGGTCAGGATTAATTTAAGTTCAAGTAAATTAACTTCAATAAAAACTGAAAACAATAGTTAATCCCATCTTCAAGTCAATGTCATAGAGGTAAGTAAAAAAAATTGGAAGGCATATGGGTACGATCAAGTAATGGGTCCATTCACATTTCAAATAAAACAGAAAATGACATAATACACAAGGCAATAAAACATGTGCACTATGGCCATATGGTTATATAAGCACAGCAACAAATAACATGGAACATGCATAACATGTGCATGTACCGGTAGCAACTAATAGCTAGTGTAATTCAAGTACCTTGTAACATGAAATGTGAATGTAACACAAAGACGCAACGAGGATGGAAATTGCGCGAGAACAAGTGGACAACATAGCAGTGCTCTAAGTAAATGTGCAGCAGTGGAGCTTGGTACCCATCAGGTCATGTCATCTTTAAACAGTGAAAGTAAACTAGAGGGTTACGGATATTTCAATGCAAGGTTCACATAACAAAACTAACATGATTATCATAATGCTTATGTTATTTACAGGTCTGAGGACAGGTTCATGGTGTAGTCACAATCTCAAGTATGAAGGGAAGTATACGTTCAACATGAATATGAATAATAACAATGACAAAACAGTGTGGATGTGGCCAACGAATGAGCATATGAAGACCAAACAAACCCGTGCAACTCACCAATAAGAAAATGAATCAAATATAATGTACCTAGTGTCAACAGGTGAATAAAGTATATTTACATCGTCTTGGCACAAATGGGTTCGAGTTAGCCAAAACAATGAAATAGACAAATATAATTGGACCAATCACAGGTTTAAATTTACAATTCAGGCAGGAATGTAAAGCAACTCCATGACATGAATATACATATGTATTTATTTTTGAGAAGTGCTCCACAGAAAATTGACTTTCATTTATGTTTGTCTCTACGAAGTACATTGTAACGACCCGCATTCTACACATCATAGGATTGTAGAATATTTATTTCATCGTCATAGAGAGTCGTATGGTCATGTAACTTTGGGAGACGACTATTGAGTTCATTTCCCATGTTCATAATTTTTCCTGATTTTTAAATGACCATTTTGCCCCTAGATGATCTTGTTTTGACCATAACTTTTGACTAGAAAGGAATTTTGACCTAAAAATACTTTCGTTGGATCCGGATGATGGTTTACAATTCCGTAGATTGGTCATATTAGCCAAATGGACTCACCGTTTGGGAGATATGGCTGAAACAAGTTTCAGATGGTGAAAAACAACTTAATTGGGCTTAACCGGGTGATTAACAACTAGGCCCAAAGGGGGATTTCGGGATTTGGAGTATTTAAGGGCTGTTAGGGTTAGGGATTTCGGTTTTTAGACATTTTCCAGCCGCCATAGACATTTGTTCAACCCTAACAATGGCCTCCAACATCTAAAACATCCCCAAACCACTTTCTAATTGAAGATTAGGCTTAGCAACATCAAATTAAGGAGAGATAGCACCAAAGCAAGGTTAGAGCTGCTGTTAAACATCAGTATTCGTGCCAAACAGAGATTTATTTCAGATTTGAGTTTTATTTGTGGCAAAGGTGAGTGATTTGCATAGTTTTGCACTAATTACGGTTAATTAAGGGTAATTAGTGGTGATTAACGAAATTAGACATGATAAAATTCTGGAAAAATATTCATAAAATTCGAAATATTGTTTTAGACCTCTGTTTAAAGTTTGGGTTAATTTGGTTAAGTTCTGCTAATCATATCATTAGATTTGCTTAAACATGCTTAAGGGAAAATATGGTGTTTGATCTGTTTTAACCTATCAAATTGTTGTTTTGGTGTTTATGGTCAGTTCTATATGTTGCTATGACTGTATGGTATGCTTTGTGATTGATTACAAAAGATAGAATGGCCGAAAATGCCGTCGTATGGCGTGAAATAGTTGCTGGAAGAACTGCAGGAAATTGGCCAGCAACCGGATCGGATCGCCCCTCTCCACCACGACCCGACCTGATCGTGGCCACCTCTTCATGAGCTTAGCGTACTCCATGAGCTGCTCCACTTTGAAGGCCACGAACCAGAAGACTGCGACTTGATCCGATGGAGGGATCGCGACCCGACCCGAAGCAGTGTGACACCACGACGCAGCCTTGAGAATCACGAGCCACGAACAGATGAAGGAACTCGACCCGATCCGATCGGGGAGGCGCGGCACGACCCGTCCCAGATGAGTATCATGATCCGAACCAGAGGAGATGCTATGAGCTGAACCAAGGAGATTGGACGTGAGGCACAAGTCACGAACCAAATGAAGATTGATCCGGGGAAGAAGACCAAAGCCCGAGACGCAAAGGTAGTCAAAATGGGAAGCTTGTACTCAGGATCCAGAGGGGAACCATTGAGTCTACTTCATGAGTTGGGCTTTGCTGCGGGACGTGTGTTAAAGGGTTGTCGATGTCTATAACTTTGGATCACTATGTGTAGGGGGTACGCGAACGGATTCAGGGCCACAGTGGCCTAGGTACGACTAAAGAGCTATAAACCAATGAAGTGGGGTCATTTGTAAAGATTTGGTCATGACTCCATGGGGTAAGCTTGGTAGTAGCAGTTGTTGTACAAGTCGAACTCCGTCACTACTTCGATGGGTCTAGTGATTAACCGTGGTGGGCATCGTATTCTTTACGCACTGAGTGAGAGATGTGAGGATGGTTGCTATGTTTGATTGTTTTCCTTCATTATGACAATGCACACCCTCTCCCCCATTATCTTTACACCCTCTGTTTTGTGGCACCTTGGAGTATTTTACGGTATGTAGTGCTAACTCTTTGGTTGCAGGTCCAGGTTCAGGTATGGTTTAGTATACCTGTTATTGTTCTGTTTTGCTTCTTATCGCTCATACCAGACTTTTTGTCTGACCCAGAGTTTTATGCCTCTTCTTATTACTCTGGGTGCTCTCACGAGCAGACTAGAGACAGGTTAGGTGGTATGCACAAGTAGCTGTACCGGAGACGAGCAGGAGGCTTCCGCTTATAATATATAGATATCCTCCCTGTGTCGCCGCTGGTCACTACTTTGGGCATTAGTTGTGTACCTCTTTCTTTTTGCTTTAGAGACAGTATTTTACAAAGTTGTAATGATGGTATTGGATCATAAGCTGTATTTGGATTTTCCGCTGCTATGATGTTTAGTTTTCAGCTTATGCACTGTCTCGCCTATTTTATGTCAAAGTATGTTACTATTATATTTTATTCCATGCGCTGTGAGACATTCTACATGTTCTTTATTAGTTCATTTTCTTCTTTCCTTTCTTTGGCGACCGTTCCATGCTAATCGGACATGTGTACAACGCACTTTCAGAAGAAATGCCGGCTAGTGCAGGGCGGGCTGTCACACTTAGTAACAGAACTCTAGGTTGCGTAGTTAACCTAGGGAAGTTATCAGGGAGAGATAGTATACGTATATGAGAGCGCATATTTGTGATTATTTTGGTTTTCAAAAGCTATATATATTGTTAGTATAGATAAGGATGAAGTCGCACTGCACTAGCACCAGTATGGAGATGGTTAATCGTTTTCTCTGTGTAGATTAAACGATGAGCCGATACGCAAGGGGTACGGGTAGAGGAGCCAATAATGGGAATGCTGCTGATATGAGGACGATGTTTACTGACCTCATGAGGGAGATGCTTAGAGATGTTCAGAGGGCAGCTCCCAATGCTGGTAATGGAGGTGGTCCAATAGTGCAGGCGCCTAGGGCCGATTTCGCCAAGCTGAACAAGGATTATACTAGTCTTGGTGGGAAGCCGTTCCACGGAACGGAGTCGGGTACGGATGTTCAGGATTGGTTGGATAGCTGCGAGCGTATCTTCGAAGACTTGGGTTTCGAGGATGCGATGAAGAGAATGCTAGCATCCCGTCAGCTGCAAGGACGGGCAATGAATTAGTGGAATGCTATAAAGGCAGCTACTCCCGAGGATCAGATTACTTGGGATCAGTTTAAGGCTCGCTTTAGCGATAAGTTCATTCCGTCTACTCAAAAATCAGTGCTATTTAAGAAGTTCTTGGAGCTTAAGCAAAATGGGAGAGCTGTCTCGGAGTATATTGCTGAGTTCGATACTTTATCGAAGTATGGACTATCCCTCATTGACACTGCCGAGAAGAAGAACGAGAAGTTTATAACTTGTTTGGATGGATACTTGGGGGAAAGGCTTATTAACCACATCGATGAGATGTTTGAGTCGATTGTGGGGAAAGCTTTAAGATCGGAAAGTCTTTACCCTAAGTCGAAGACTGAGGTCGCATCTGCAGAGGAGCCAAAGCCGCAAGCAAGCGGTGGAGGCAAGAATGGTTCTTAGAACAAGAGGAAGAAGAACCAGAATAAGGATGGCTAGAAGAAGAAGAAATATGTTGAGTGTTTTAGCTGTGGCAAGAAGGGCCACTATGCTAGTAGTCGAGCAAAGCCAGCAGACAGGAAGTGCTTCAACTGTGGCCAAGTGGGACATCACATGGACAAGTGTCCGCAACCCCCTAAAGAAAAGCAGATGGTGAAAGCATATGCCCTTAATTCTATTCCTTCTTCGTCGAATGCCCCAACTGCGGCGGAGAAGGGAAAGAATGTCGTTATCCAAGGTATTCTTTCTGTTTATGATGTTCCTGTTAGAGTTTTGTTTGATACCGGAGCTTCCAGTTCTTTCATATCTAGTGACCTGGTAGATAGGTTGGGATTGGAACCCGAGATTGTCGATAGACCTTTAGTAATGACGAACCCGATTGGTGGTTCGACTAACCTTAGCATGATTTGTCGTAATGTGGTCTTATTGAGTCATGGATGTATGTTTGTTTGTGATTGCTTTGTTTTGGGCTTTACTGGGTTTGGCATTATTTTGGGAGTCGATTGGCTCCAAAGATACGGGGTGGTAGTAGACTGTGAGGGCTTTTTGGTGACAGTTAGAGCGGATGATGGGTGGAGGGTAGTGTTTGGTGGTCTACCCAGTGAGGGGGTAATGGCTAGTTTTCTAAATTCCCTCGTCATCCCGCATGATGAGTTGTCAGATGTGCCCGTGATTGGCCAGTATCCGGATGTCTTCGAGGAGGTGACCGGGCTTCCACCACACCGAGAGATTGAGTTCCGTATTGATTTGGTGAAAGATGCCAGACTTATAGTGATGCCATTTCGTCGTATGGCACCAAGGGAGCAGCGAGAGATCGGGGTGCAAGTCAGTGATCTTTTGAAGAAGGGATTTATCAGAAGAAGTGTTTCTGAGTGGGGAACACCAGTTGTGTTTGCTACTAAGGCCGATGGTTCCCTTCGATTGTGTGTAGACTACCGCGAGTTGAATAAGGTGACGAGGAAGAACTAGTATCCTCTACCACGGATAGATGATTTGTTTGATCAGTTGAGTGGCGCGAGAGTATTCTCTCAATTGGATCTTGCGACAGGTTTTCATCAGCTTAGAGTGGAAGCTGAGAGTATAGCTAAAAAGGCATTTCAGACGCCGTCTGGATTTTATGAGTGGTTGGTCATGCCATTCGGGTTGACCAATGCACCAGCATATTTTGTGGATCTTATGAATACAGTATTCATGGATCAGTTGAATAAGTTTGTTCTTGTGCTCGTGGATGATATACTTGTTTATTCAAAGACAGAGGAAGAACACAAGGAGCATTTAAGAATAGTGATGGAAGTGTTGAGAAAACACCAATTGAAAGCAAAGTTTTCTAAGTGTCACTTCTGGAGGAGGGAAGTGAGATTCTTGGGCCCTGTTGTTTCAGAGAATGGTATTGCCGTGGATCCTGCGATGGTGGCTACGGTACAAGATTGGTCTACGCCCAACGGACATAAGAAGTTTCTTGGGATTAGCTGGATATTATCGTAAGTTTATCCAAGACTTTTCCAAGATAGCAGCACCGTTGACTCAGTTGACCAAGAAGAATCAAGCTTTCATCTGGGACGAAAAGTGCGAGAATGCATTCAAGAGTCTAAAGGAAAAGTTGATATGTGCACCAGTGTTAGTCATTCCTAAGGGGAATGAAGAGATGACGGTATATACGGACGCATGTGGTACCGGACTAGGTGCTGTGCTGATGCAAGGAGGTAGGGTTGTATCTTATGCAAGTCGGCAACTGAAACCGCATGAGATAAGATACCCTACCCATGACTTGGAATTAGCAGCGATTGTATTCGCATTGAAGATGTGGAGACATTATCTCTTGGGAGAAAGATTTGAGCTGTTTACCGATCATAAATCATTAAAGTATCTCTTCTCTCAAAAAGAATTAAATCTCCATCAGCAGAGATAGTTAGAATTCTTGGCTTCCTATGATTTCGATATCGCATATACACCTGGAAAGGGAAATGTGGTAGCTGATGCCTTGAGTAGGAGACATGCCAGTTTAGGGGCTATGTTTCTAGAATGGAAGCAACTGGAGTACATCGCTGGGTATGACTTCAGACCAAAGTGCGAGTTGGATCCAGAAATGTTAGCAAGTTTGACGATCAGACCCACTTTGATTGAGCGGATTGGTTCCAGTCAAAGGAACAATCCTAACCTATTGGAAATCATCTCCAAGTTAGAGATGGGTATCGACGAGGAGATGAACAAGTATGGGCTTGATCGAGATGGATGGCTTAGATAGAATGGAAGACTATTTGTACCCAATGTCAATGGATTGAGAGATGAAGTGCTTAGAGAGTGTCATCACTCAAAACTGACTATACACCCCGGTGGTAACAAGATGTATCGAGACATGAAGCAGACCTACTACTGGGAAGGGATGAAAAGAGACGTTGGGAAGTTTATATCCAAATGCATGAATTGCCAGCTAGTTAAAGCTGAGCAAAAGAAGCCTAGTGGTTTGTTGCAACCATTAGAGATTCCAGAATGGAAATGGGAACAAGTCTCAATGGATTTCATCGATGGGTTACCAAGGACTAGATCGGGCTATGATAGCATTTTGGTGATTGTGGACCGATTGACTAAGAGCGTAAGGTTTATACCCGTCAAGTCGAGTAGAACGGCAGCTAAGTTAGCCGAACTATATGTAAAGTGGGTAGTGAGATTTCATGGAATACCCAAAGGCATTGTAAGTGACCGAGATCCGTTGTTCACTAGTGGATTTTGGAAAAACTTACAAGAGGCGTTAGGATCAGAATTACATCTCAGTACCGCGTATCATCCTCAAACCGACGGACAGACAGAGAGGGTGAATCGAGTATTAGAGGATCTCTTGAGAGCTTGCATATTAGACTTTGGTGGATCATGGGATGACCATCTACACCTAGTAGAGTTTGCATATAATAATAATTATCAATCCAGTATCGGTATGGCTCCATTTGAAGCTTTGTACGGAAGATCTTGCAACTCACCATCATGTTGGTTAGAAAATGGTGAGAAGTTTGTGCTTGGACCAGATGTGATAAGAGAAACTTCAGCTAAGATTAAGGTTGTCCAACAGTGAATGAAGGCTGCCCAAGATAGGTAGAAGAGTTATGCTGATAAGAGGAGAAGAGAATTAAAGTTCTCCATTGGCGACTTGGTGTTTGTCCAGATTTCTTCGTTGAAGAGCGTGATACGATTTGGCAGGAGAGGCAAGTTAGCACCAAGATTTGTTGGTCCATTCCCAGTTCTTGAGCAAATTGGAAATTTGGCATATAAAGTTGAATTACCAGAAAAGATGGCAGGAGTTCATAACGTATTTCATGTTTTCCAGTTAAGGAAATTCGTGCACGACCCCGATGTGACTATTTCACCTGATCAGTTGGATGATATCGAGGTTGAACCTGAGGCGGTTGGGAACCGCAGGCCTATGCGTATTATTGGGAATGGTACGAAGCAACTTCGAAGGAAAGCGGTGAAATTAGTCAAAGTTCAGTGGGGCGAGAATGAAAATGATTGTACTTGGGAGATAGAGGAGAGCATTAGGAAGACATGTCCAGAACTCTTCGCCTGGTAAGATTACAGTTTCAATTTAGTCTTTCCGCATGCTAGGATAGGTTTGTTTTGTTTGTTTTGCATGATCGATTGTTGTATATGGCTGGTAGGCATGCAGGATCCTTTGTATGTTTTGGGTTAAGGAATTTCGGGGATGAAAATTCTTAAAAGGGGGGGGGGGGGGAGTGTAACGACCCGGATTATACGCATCATAGGATCGTAGAATATTTATTTCATCGTCATAGAGAGTCGTATGGTCATGTAACTTTGGGAGACGACTATTGGCGTCATTTCCCATGTTCATAATTTTTCCCGATATTTAAATGGCCGTTTTGCCCCTAGCTGATCTTGTTTTGACCATAACTTTTGACTGGAAAGGAATTTTGACCTGAAACCACTTCCAATGGATCCGGATGATGGTTTACAATTACGTAGAGTGGTCACATTAGCCAAATGGACTCACCGTTTGGGAGATATGGTTGGAACAAGTTTCAAATGGTGAAAAACAACTTAATTGGGCTTAACCTGGTGATTAACAGCTAGGCCCAAAGGGGGATTTCAGGATTTGGAGTATTTAAGGGCTGTTAGGGTTAGGGATTTCGGTTTTTAGACATTTTCCAGTCGCCATAGACATTTGTTCAACCCTAACAATGGCCTCCAACATTTAATACATCCCCAAACCACTTTCTAACTAAAGATTAGGCTTAGCAACATCAAATTAAGGAGAGATGGTACCAAAACATGGTTAGAGCTGCTGTAAGACATCAGTATTCGTGCCAAATAGAGATTCATTTCAGATCTGAGTTTTATTTGTGGCAAAGGTGAGTGATTTGCATAGTTTTGCACTAATTACGGTTAATTAAGGGTAATTAGTGGTGATTAATGAAATTAAACATGATAAAATTCTGGAAAAATATTCATAAAATTCGAAATATTGTTTTGGACCTCTGTTTAAAGTTTGGGTTAATTTGGTTAAGTTCTGCTAATCATTTCATTAGATTTGCTTAAACATGCTTAAGGGAAAATATGGTGTTTGATCTGTTTTAACTTATCAAATTGTTGTTTTGGTGTTTGTGGTCAGTTCTGTATGTTGCTATGACGGTATGGTATGCTTTGTGATTGAGTAGAAAAGTTAGAATCGTCGAAAACGCCGTCGTATGGCGTAAAACAGTCATTGGAAGAACTGTAGGAAATTGGCCAGCAACCGGATCGGGTCGCCCCTCTCCACCACGACCCGACCTGATCGTGGCCACCTCTTCACGAGCTGACCCTACTCCATGAGCTGCTCCACTTTGAAGGCCACGAACCAGAAGACCGCGACTCGATCCGATGGAGGGATCGCGACCCGACCCGGAGCAGTGTGACACCACGACGCAACCTGGAGCATCACGAGTCACGAACAGATAAAGGAACTCGACCCGATCCGATCGAGGAGGCACGCCATGACCCATCCCAGATGAGTATCACGATCCGATCCGAACCAGAGGAGATGCTACGAGCTGAACCAAGGAGATTGGATGCGAGACATAAGCCACGAACCAAATGAAGACTGATCCGAGGAAGAAGACCAAAGCCCGAGACGCAAAGGTAGTCCAAATGGGAAGCTTGTACTCAGGATCCAGATGGGAACCAACGAGTCGACTTCATGAGTTGGGCTTTGCTACGAGACGTGTGCTAAGGGGTTGTCGATGTCTATAACTTTGGATCACTATGTGTAGGGGGTACGCGAACAGATTCAGGGCCACAGTGGCCTAGGTACGACTAAAGAGCTATAGACCAATGAAGTGGAGTCATTTGTAAATATTTGGTCATGACTCCATGGGGTAAGCTTGGTAGTAGCAGTAGTTGTACAAGTCGAACTCCGTCACTACTTCGATGGGTCTAGTGATTGACAGTGGTGGACATCGTATGCTTTACGCACTGAGTGAGAGATGTGAGGATGGTTGCTATTTTTGATCGTTTGCCTTCATTATGACAATGCATACGCCTCCCCCGTTATCTTTACACCCTCTGTTTGGTGGAACCTTGGAGTATTGTACAGTATGTAGTGCTAACTCTTTGGTTGCAGCTCCAGGTTCAGGTATGGTTTAGTATACCTGTTATTGTTCTGTTTTGCTGCTTATCGCTCATACCAGACTTTTTGTCTGACCCAGAGTTTTATGTTTCTTCTTATTACTTTGGGTGCTCTCACGAGCAGACTAGAGACAAGTTAGGTGGTATGCACGAGTAGCTGTACCGGAGATGAGCAGGAGGCTTCCGCGCATGATATATAGATATTCTCCCTGTGTCGCCGCTGGTCACTACTTTGGGCATTAGTAGTGTACCTCTTTCCTTTTGCTTTAGAGACAGTATTTTACAAAGTTGTAATAATGGTATTGGATCATAAGTTGTATTTGGATTTTCCGCTGCTATGATGTTTAGTTTTCAGCTTATGCACTGTCTCGCCTGTTTTATATCAAAGTATGTTACTATTATATTTTATTCCATGCGCTGTGAGACATTCAACAGGTTCTTTATTAGTTCATTCTCTTCTTTCCTTTCTTTGGCGACTGTTCCGTGCTAGTCGGGCATGTGTACAGCGCACTTTCGGAAGAAATGACGACTGGTGCGGGGCGGGCCGTCACATACATACTATCTGTGCTTTACATTTCCAAAAGTACAGAATGTTTGCAGTCTATCATTTTGAATATCTAACATATATGATGACATTTGTTACGATTAACGGTGACATTTTCCTAAATAGATGTGAGGTAACAATTGGGTAGTTAACTTAATTTTTACAGAAGTGGAGACCTCTAATTGAATATCATCAAAGCGCGTCTATTTGACCAATGCTTATAAAATAAAGAACCAAAATCTAATTTTAATTTTTTTTTCTGCTAAAAATAATAATAGTGAAAATCACTTTTCTAAAATTAATGAGATCATGCAAACATCAAAATTGAAGGGACCTCCATAATCCTAATTTACAAACATTCAACCTGTATGTGAAATGTGATTATTGTCATTATACATAATTGCAGTCAATACAACTCAAGGATCAATGATAAGTTTATTAAAAGAGGCAGAATTGTTGAAGTTTTTCTTGAGCTCATCATATAAGAGTGTATGAAATTACAGTTTGAATCAGAGGATAGGAAACCCTTCAGAAAATATTAAAATACGTGTGAACCTGTGTGATGTATGTTTTGCCTAGTTGCCCTAGTGGATGAAAGTGGAGCCTCTCCATACCGAAGTTTGCTCATGTATGGACTGTATGTTAGCATGGTTGAAACTACAGTTACTACAACCTGCCTTACTGTAACTTTCAAATAATAATCACCCCTATATGAAACCAGGCGTAGAACAAGCCATGCATGAGAATTAGAATTTCATGCAAGCAGGAGTTTCAACACAAATAAAACATGTGACAGTTTGTTTATTTAATACTCAAGTGTGATGTATAATATCACTGCAGTAACACGATGACATCATTAATGTTGAAAGGGAGAAAGCAAGCACAAACTAAAAAGTTCACATAGTCAAATAATTACTCAACAACTACAACAAACCGTCTCGGCCTCAGGTTCCTAAAATAGCTAATGTGCGAAATGGGCACAGCTACAATTCAACAAATGAGGCGACAGGCAGTTCAACACAAAAACAAAACAACAACAGAAAAAAAGAAAGACCAAATGCAATTAGTTTTATATTTCATCTCCTACCGAAGTCAATATGCTTGAAATATACTAATCGTAAGTTAAACCTTACTTTCAGTAAACGATGCAGCGGCACACGGAAGGCGGCGGCAAAGAACAGCTGACTATGCAGTCATGCCGCAGGAAAGCAAGCAGGAAATAGTCACTTATTCTGGCGACTCTAAGACAGAGGTCGAGTGCAGCGGTTTCGGTTTGAGGAAGCGAACGGAGATGACAGTGGCGGCTCTCAACTGCAAAGACCCCCATTTCTTTTATCTCTTATCCGTGATTGAGTTGGGGATTAAGGGGAAAAGTGTGAGGAGGGGTACGGTTTCAGTCCTCGTGGTACGGATTTGGGGGAGTTGCGATGAAGAGAACGCTGGCGGAGGGATGTTAAGAAGACGGGGGATCTAACGAATGGACGATGGAGGACGCGTGCAACGACCCAGATTTTCAGCCGTTGAATTCTGAATATTTAAATTGGTTTAAATATTTTATTTGAATTATATATAGAAATTTATAATGAATTTATTTATAAAACGAAGTTTGAACGTATAATTTATAATATAATTTAAACGAGCTCGTAATAGTGCAGCAGTTCATAATTTAACATTTTGAAATTCAATTAGATATACAGGATTCAAAATAAGTCGGATTTCTTTAAAATAAGAAACATTTGAATATACTGAACTGTATCTTTCTAATGGAAGTGAAAAATCTAGATTTCGTTTTATAGATTGTAAATTACGTCCAAATCGAATTTTCAAATAGTCGTTGTAGAATCGTATATATGGCATAACGGTTATTTAAATATATTTAAATATCGGTCCTGAATTTGGACAAGGTTCTTTTGAGGCGTAGTTATAATTTAATTTTTAGAATTTTACTGTAATTTTTAGTTAATTAAATACGCAACTTTTTATTTGGAGTATTTTGCACCCTATATCAATATTTTGGGGTTTCATAATATAAATTAAACTACCGATATTATTATATTTTTGGGATCTTGGTACCTCGCTGGACACGACCGTACTCTTATTTCTGTCCGTAGCAGTTCGGGCATAGACGAAAACCTTGTGTACCCAACATAACCATCAACCTGTACCTGAACATACCAGAAGGAGAAATGATATATATAAAACCCAACAAAGAACGTGTATTTAAAAGAAAACCAACCGCATATAATCTTGAACAAAACCTTCATAAATGCATGCGTCCATGGTCAAGTATTTTGGCCATTTCAAATCTATGGAAACATCTTTGTATTCATTAACTAATATGTTTACATTTATCGAACCTTTCCGCCAGTTCAAAGTCAAAGTCTACGGCTCCTCATTTCACATTTGAAACAGTGTTATATATAAAAAAAAGAGAAGTACATACATATATTACCTTACAGTGAAAAATTGACATAGCGTGCTCCCCACGTTTTTAAATACCGTGAGTGCCAAGAAACCATGACTGCCAAGCTGTTCAAGCGTGCGTGCCAAACTACTGTTCCCCTTAAATATACTGCTCATCTCTTTCGGATCTCAGAAAAAATAAAAGAAACCAAATCCAGACTTTTCTTCCTTTCCACCACGAACGGTTCTCATCCTCCCAAATAACCTCCGCCGATCTCTTCCAACTCCTCATAATTCGACATGGTGCCAGAAGGGAAAAAATTAGCACTTAGTGTGTTCTATGCTGGGCGAAGGCGTTCTGGTCCCCGTGATCTCTACTGGCGGTAAGGGCTTCCTCAAGCTCTCACGGTTTGGTGCTGATTTTGGGAGATTGGGACGTCGAGAAGGAGCAAGACCAGGGAGGATGGGTGTGCCGTAGGAAGGGGGTTGGAGCGGTAATCTCTGATCAAGTTCTGGTGGTGCTGAATGGCGCCGACGATAAACGAATGGGGAGTGGCTTTTGCTGATCCGGTGATGAAGGTGATTGTTGCGATAAGCTTTTGAGTTTACGAAGTGATTTTTGCTGTTGTGAATATTGTGATTAGCTTTTCATTTTGCCGCACATGAAGTGAATACTGAAAGGGAATGAAGAGGAGTATCGGATTCAAGGAGTAAAGGAAAGGCGATAGTTTTAGGTTGTTCATAGAGGAATGAAGGTGATGTTGGTTTTAAGTTCCATAGAGTATTGAAGAAATTTGAAAGGATGGACAATGAATGAGAGAGGGTCAGGCAGAAGAACGCGGGTTAATGGTTTAAGGAGAAAGGGTTAGTAGGTTAATTAAACTAATAAGGGATGAATGGTGGAGTGGTAAAGTTTTATAGAAGACAAAAGGGAGTTGTGGTTTCCAGTTGAGGAATGGAGTAGGTAGCGGGTGTGGAAGTCACGGCAGAAAGAGGTTGAGTTGCGTGAGTCTTGATACCAGTTGGAGGATGGATAAATAATTAAAGAGGGGATCCTGTTTTGATTTTGTTGATGACTATTGTTCATTGTGAAGAGGGTCTGGAAAACGAAAGTAGCAAGGTGGTCGGATTCTGATAATTGAAACCTGGGAAGAAAGAGACATATGGGTATTCATTTTAAAATGAAGATTGGACGAAATATGCTGAAATGGCAAGCACAATTAATGGAACTGAAATTAACGAAAGCAAGGGTTAGTCCAAAACTGGTAACTTACGAACTAGGCATCCGCGATAAGCCATTCATTTTGTGGCTTAATTTTAGAATTTAGGTAAATAAATAAAAATATAATTAATTAATGATAATTAGAATATATATATTATTCGTTAAAACTTGTTATGCATATGATTGGTTCATCCGTGGACAGAATCAGGCAAAAACTGGTCACATTGGAACTGTAGCAACGAGAACTTCGTTGTGGAACTGATGTAGCTGAGAGACGAGCTGTTGGGATTTTGCGATAAAATCAAACGATCGTTTGATTTTAAATGAAATAAAAAGCAGAATCATCACTGCAAAACGAGATGAGTAAACTCACTAACTCTGACTCGTTTATATTTTTATATAAACGAGCTTTAAATTTATTTACAGTAATTTTATACTGTGTGATGGTTGTTTGGTTGAAATGGTTGATAAAATTGGTTGAAATGATTGATATAGTTATATCGTTGATCAATTATTAGTTCTGTTTACTGTGATATTTCATATTTATGTGAAATAAATGTTGACTAACATCTGTGGATGCAGGGAAACAGGTTGGAGGGATCCAACTGGATTCCTCAATATTTTATTTACTGTTTTATTTATTTATTTGTGATATATGATTGTGATTGATTTTGTTGTGGTTGAATTACACTGCCTCGATAAATTTTGGTATTTAAATACCGTAAAATATTTTAGAACGTAGAAAAGAGATTTGAGTTTTAAAAAGGAAATTATTTCCAAAATAGAAATTAGATATCAAATGGAATGGAAATAGAAACTTGTTTAAGGGAATCAAAACAAGAAGTTGTTTATAACGATGTTTATAAATTAAGTAAAATATATATCATAGAATAAAGTAAAATATAAACTCAAGTTTAATTTATATAAGCAAAGTGGTAATCGGTGTTGATACCAATATTTGAAGTGGGATTTGAATGCAATAGTTGTAAAAGAAATTTGAGTGGGAAAATTGGTTTCGAAAGAAACGATGGGTTATATTCCAAAGATTGAAAAATAAAAATTTATTGAGATAAATCTGATGAAATTTTAAATAGGAATTCGGCTATGTCGAATTTTACAAATGATTTATGTCGCGGAAGAATATTTAAATTTTATTTAACATGAACCTATGAATTAATTTAAATACATTAAGAGGTCAATATTCAATTAATTCTATAGTTTGCAAAGATATATCTAAAAAGGGGATTTATAGAAATCAAATTGAGTTAATTTCAGAAGTTAAAGAATGTATAGCTTGTAAATACATTTAAAGGAGAACTTGAATTGTTTAAAATAAACAGAGTTTATAAATGAACAACGGAAGTGTGTGCGTCGCACACGGTACTTTATTCAAACAGCAATTTTAATGCTACTATTATCACAAATGTTTTTAACAGCGATTTTAACGCTGCTATTATAATAAAAGCAAAACAGCAATTGTAACGCTATCATTGAAAGAAATGTTATATGAATCAAATATTTAAAAACAACGATTATAACGCTGTTGTATAATAAATGTTTTATAAGTCTAAACAGCGATTATAACGCTGTTGTAAAATAAATGCTTTGTAAGTCTAAACAGTGGTTTTAATGCTACCATTATAATTAATGTTTTATAAAGCAAATACAGAGATTATAACCTACCGTTATAATCAATGTTTTTCCATAAAGAAAGTAGATTCTTAGATCGAATCTGAGAGTCACGTAAGTGACGTTTTATTGGAGTGTGAGCTTTGGCTATTTCAAAATCGAGAATGTTGTTTAACTAAGGTCTGAGAGGTAATTATACCCCAACTTGATTGACTTCATGGAGAAATGGTTAAGGTTCGATAGTGAAGATTGGTTTGCAATATGGTTAGTTAATAAACGATAAATGGGTTGAGTTATAATAACGATGTTTTTATAACATCGGGTTAATTTAAAAGGATTTTGAAATGTTCCCCAAATAAAAGTAGAGATATTTTCTATCCATAGAAAATGAAACGAATTGGTCAACGAGAAATCAAGAAATGGAAATGGAAATATTTTCCGATATTTATAACATATATTTTCTGAATATAGAAATATGGATTTCGTGAACAATTAGAAATGTTTTCCAACTAAAATAAGAGATATTTTCTTGAATAGAGAAATTAGAATATTGGAAGTGTTCCCAATAGAATCTAGAGAGGCGATCGAGCTTTGAAAAGATAGGAAAGGTAGAGGTTTGAAATCAATAATATAATAAAGAACTAATATAAATAGGGCCAGTGTTGTATGATGTTTGATCGGTAGAATTTCCAATTGGAAATAGGACCGTTGATTGTATGGATGTTTCTTTTGATAGTTAAATCACCGACTATCAAAGTTTTGATTTATTTCATACCTCTGTTGTCAATATGGAGAGACCGGGATCAGATTTAATATCTGAAAACCACTCTGTATTGGTATAAGCATACATACCAACTTATGCTGAAGATAATTGAAGAAGGAGTAAAATGCAAGGGCTGTTCTGTTAATCCTAGGTAGAAATTGCCCATGATGGATTAATAGAACGGTGTCTTCGGTTTGTCCAGACCCAGGACAACTTGAATGGATGAGTGTTTGACAGAGTATTTCCAAAGGGATTACGTACGTTGATTCCTTCAAACGTACGAAGTTGGTGGAAAAGAAGGGAAACTTCTTTAGCCTAACAATCTGAGTATTTTTGTGGGAATCAATTAGCGCTTTCCGATGGATCTGACGATGTGGCATTCAAAGTGAATGGAGGCCAGATGTTATGGAAGATAATTCAAACCTCAAGCCTCACAACCGGGAATTGACAAAAATCGGGCAGGCAGCATGGCTATGTGGGTCGCTCCCATTATGATGTATAATCACCGTTCTAGAGAAATTCCAATTGCTTCTTTAATCTATTGATGTTGTCTTTTTTGGGAAACGGTTGCTGATCCCAACCGTTGGTGATATACATTCGATACACTCAAGCGAAATGAGTGGTCGGTCATGTGTGGGCCGGGTTGCAAGAAGTTCTTGTTGAAGCCAGTGTATTCGCCTCTAGAGATACACTATCAGAAGGTGGTTCCATACCTTGTCATGTTGGAAATCTAATCTCCAATAAACACCCTACGGTTTTTGATTTTATATTATATATGGAGCGTGAGATGCAAGCGTTCTGCTAGATTCTATTTATTTGATTTAGACACTATTATAATATCACCGGATTTTGATATCAAAATGTTTTGGGTTATCGTAAGGTAAAAGCCATCCGTGTTTATGTGTGGATCGGTCTTACGATTATCATTTCTTTCGAAAGGATTTTAAAAGTTAAACAAATGGTTGGAGTTTACTCACACTAGTCCCATGACTGACCCAGAGTTTATTTTTTTGTTTTCCCTAAACTCTTGGGTGCCCAAATTTGTACGGGCAGTCAAGTAGTTGGGATTTACAGATTCACTTTGGAGGAGCTTGAAGCAGGAGGCTTCATTTATTGGCTATAGACTATCACATTTTCCGCTGTGTACTATGTTGTATTTGGAAATAGTTGTTTATAACTGTTCCAGGGATAACCATTGTGCTCTGATAATGGTATGTATATAAAGTTATTGATTTGTATTTCAAAATTTATGTTATCTAATATATTTTATTTGTTCCGGTGTGAGTTTGTGATCTTCGTTTTCTCCTATTCTAATATTTCTTTCTTTCTATTTCTCATCCTCTAACTTCTTTCTAATAATGATTCGTATTTCTTTGCAATTTGGGTTGAGCGTGTGGGGTTATAGTCGACACAAAGAGTACGGAAATTCGGGTCGTTACAGTTGGTATTAGAGATGAAGGTTGAGTAGTAACCTTGGCTCTGTGGCGTAACTCAATAAAGATGGGGTTAGTGATACCCTAGATTGAGTTTGAGTGTATGTATACAAGAGCACGTATTTGTAGATTTGATATAAAAATGTTTTATATTGTGTTGGCTGGTTTATTAAGTGATTTATGAATTCTAGTCGATACAAAAATGTACAACTGTATCGATGGGTGTTTCTAAACTCTCGAACAAAACAATTCGACACAGTATCGTTTTAAAAGGGGTAAATGAATTAATTTTGCCCGAAACTATTTTTGATATAAAAAGAATAATTTTCTGAAATTATTAATCTGGTTGGTTGTTATTAAAATCAAATGAGATTATAATACCGGAATGGTTATATAAAACAAAATCAAATTTGTATA
This sequence comes from Allium sativum, assembly GCA_030737875.1. Lineage (NCBI taxonomy): Eukaryota > Viridiplantae > Streptophyta > Magnoliopsida > Asparagales > Amaryllidaceae > Allium > Allium sativum. Next base: position 284,022,445 of record CM060911.1, read on the forward strand.
AGAATGGGATATACAAATAAGCTGAATTTAAATTTGGATTCAGATTAGAATTTGGAATTTGAATCCCGGAAATTAAAGGATATTTCTGAAGTGTTTTGGAAATAATAAAGAGGTATTTTGAAAGGATTTGAATAAAAAATTTGTTTAAGTGGATTTTTGAAATTGTTAAAGCACTGTAATCACTTTAGTCGCTAGAAAATGTTTCAGATGATGATGGCCACATCATTTGTATCTATTTTCGAGTTTCTTAGTGATGAATTGCTATCAAAGGAAGATTTTTAACGAAATTGGGTTGAGAAACAAGTTGTTGGAGCATTCAAAAGTTTTAAATTATTATGATTGTATATATATATATAAATATATGATTTCAAACTAATTTGAAATAAAACCCGGGAATTTTAATTCTAAAAATTAAAATTTAACTTGTATAAGTTGAATAAATTGAAATGGTGGAAGTAAATCAAATGGACTGAAATTTAATTGAAGTTAAATGGGAATTGAAACTCAAACTGAATAAGTGGATTGATTCTGAAATAAAGATCAAATGGAATTGATAGAATGGAACTGAACTAATCAGAATTTGATTAGAGAGTTAAAAACTGGAAGTGGGATTGGTCTGAAACCAACAGGAAATGGATATATGTATGCTGAGCAGGTATCGAATGGAAGCAAGTGCAAGAGATAGAATTATGCTCGACAAAAAGGTACATGTTACATATTACTTGGGTTTGATGATTTTATGAGCCTGTAGGGCAAGCCGCTTGGCTTTTTGATTTTCTTCTGGATTGGAGAAGGCCTGGAAAGGCGAGTTGTGGTTGTATCGATTGAGTCGTGTAGAGGAGATGCTGCCGAAATTTTTCAGAATTTAAAGTGTTAGAAAATTTTCAGAATTTTTGAAAATTTTCGTTAGTAAGAATAAATAAATATTTTAATTGAAATAAACTGGTCCGGTTAAACTGAAATTAAGAAGTGAACAAAAAGGATTTTTGGACCTAGTTAATAGGGTATGTAACATCTTTTCCTACCTTAGCAATTTCGAGGACGAAATTATTTTAAGGGGGAAGGAATGTAACGACCCAGATTTTCAGCCGTTGAATTCTGAATATTTAAATTGGTTTAAATATTTTATTTGAATTATATATAGAAATTTATAACGAATTTATTTATAAAACAAAGTTTGAACGTATAATTCATAATATAATTTAAACGAGCTCGTAATAGTGCGGTAGTTCGTAATTTAACATTTTGAAATTCAATTAGATATACAGGATTCAAAATAAGTCGGATTTCTTTAAAACAAGAAATGTTTGAATCTACTGAACTGTATCTTTCTAATGGAAATGAAAAATTAAGATTTCGCTTTATAGATTGTAAATTACGGCCAAATCAAATTTTCAAATAGTCGCTATAGAATCGTATATAAGGCATAACGGTTATTTAAATATATTTAAACATCGGTCTTGAATTTGGACAAGGTTCTTTTGAGGCGTAGTTATAATTTAATTTTTAGAATTTTATTGTAATTTTTAATTAATTAAATACGCAACTTTTTATTTGGAGTACTTTGCACCCGTTATCAATATTTTGGGGTTTCATAATATAAATCAAACTACTGATATTATTATATTTTTGGGATCGTGGTACCTTGCTGGACACGATCGTACTCTTATTTCTGTCCGTAGCAGTTCGGGCATAGACGAAAACCTTGTGTACCCAACATAACCATTAACCTGTACCTGAACATACCTGAAGGAGAAATGATATATATAAAACCCAACAAAGAACGTGTATTTAAAACAAAACCAACCGCATATAATCTTGAACAAAACATTCATAAATGCATGCGTCCATGGTCAAGGATTTTGGCCATTTCAAATCTATGGAAACATCTTTGTATTTATTAACTAATATGTTTACATTTATCAAACCTTTCCGCCAGTTCAAAGTCAAAGTCTATGGCTCCTCATTTCACATTCGAAACAGTGTTATATGAATTTAAAAAAAGAGAAGTACATACATATATTACCTTACAGTGAAAAATTGACACAGCGTGCTCCCCACGTTTTTAAATACCGTGAGTGCCAAGAAACCATGACTGCCATGTTGTTCAAGCGTGCGTGCCAAACTACCGTTCCCTTTAAATATACTGCTCATTCTTTCTACTCTTTCGGATCTCAGAAAAAAATAAAAGAAACCAAATCCAGACTTTTCTTCCTTTCCACCACGAACGGTTCTCATCCTCCCAAATAACCTCCGCCGATCTCTTCCAACTTCTCATAATTCGACATGGTGCCTGAAGGGAAAAAATTAGCCATTAGTATGTTCTATGCTGGGGCGAAGGCATTCAGGTCCCCGTGATCTCTACTGGCGGTAACAGCTTCCTCAAGCCCTCACGGTTTGGTGCTGATTTTGGGAGATTGGGACGTCAAGAAGGAGCAAGACCAGGGAGGATGGGTGCGCCGTAGGAAGGGGGTTGGAGCGGTAATCTCTGATCAAGTTCTGGTGGTGCTGAATGGCGCCGACGATAAACAAATGGGGTGCGAATTTTGCTGATCCGGTGATGAAGGTGATTGTTGCGATAAGCTTTTGATTTTACGAAGTGATTTTAGTTGTTGGGAATATTGTGATTAGCTTTTGATTTTTCCGCACATGAAGTGAATACTGAAAGGGAATGAAGAGGAGTATCGGATTCAAGGAGTAACGGAATGGCGATAGTTTTAGGTTGTTTATAGAGGAATGAAGGTGATGTTGGTTTTAAGTTCCATAGAGTATTGAAGAAATTTGAAAGGATGGACAATGAATGAGAGATGGTCAGGAAGAAGAACGCGGCTAATGGTTTAAGGAGAAAGGGTTAGTAGGTTAATTAAACTAGTAAGGGATGAATGGTGGAGTGGTAAAGTTCTGTAGAAGACAAAAGGGAGTTGTGGTTTCCAGTTGAGGAATGGAGCAGGTAGCGGGTGTGGAAGTCACGGCTGAAAGAGGTTGAGGTGCGTGAGTCTTAATACCAGTTCGACGATGGATAAATAATTAATGAGGGGATCCTGTTTTGATTTTGTTGATGACTATTATTCATCGTGAAGAGGGTCTGGAAAACGAAAGTAGCAAGGTGGTCGGATTCTGATAATTGGAACCTGGGAAGAAAGAGACATATGGGTATTCATTTTAAAATGAAGATTGGACGAAATATGCTGAAATGGAAAGCACGATTAATGGAACTGAAATTAACGAAAGCAAGGGTTAGTCCAAAACTGGTAACTTACGAACTGGGTATCCGCGACAAGCCATTCATTTTGTGGCTTAATTTTAGAGTTCAGGTAAACAAATAAAAATATAATTAATTAATGATAATTAGAATATATATATTATTCGTTAAAACTTGTTATGCATATGATTGGTTCATCCATGGACAGAATCAGGAAAAAACTGGTCACGTTGGAACTGTAGCAAGAGATCTTCGTTGCGGAAATGATGTAGCTGAGAACCGAGTTGTTGGGATTTTGCGATAAAATCAAACGATTTTTTGATTTTAATGAAATAAAAAGCAGAATCATCACTGCAAAATGAGGTGAGTAAACTCACTAACTCTGACTCGTTTATATTTTTATATAAACGAGCTTTAAATTTTTTTACAGTAATTTTATACTGTGTGATGGTTGTATGGTTGATAAAATTGGTTGAAATGATTGATATAGTTATATCGTTGATCAATTATTAGTTCTGTTTACTGTGATATTTCATATTTATGTGAAATAAATGTTGACTAACATCTGTGGATGCAGGGAAACAGGTTGGAGGGATCCAATTGGATTCCTCAATATTTTATTTACTGTTTTATTTATTTATGATATATGATTGTGATTGATTTGGTTGTGGTTGAATTACACTAGCTCGATAAATTTTGGTTTTAAATACTGAAAAATATTTTAGAATGTAGAAAAGAGATTTGAGTTTTAAAAAGGAAATTATTTCCAAAATAGAAATTAGATTTCAAATGGAATGGAAATAGAAACTTGTTTAAGGGAATCAAAACAAGAAGTGGTTTATAACGATGTTTATAAATTAAGTAAAATACATATCATAGAATAAAGTAAAATATAAATTCAAGTTGAATTTATATAAGCAAAGTGGTAATCGGTGTTGATACCGATATTTGAAGTGGGATTTGAATGCAATAGTTGTAAAAGAAATTTGAGTGGGAAAATTGGTTTTGAAAGAAACGATGGGTTATATTCCAAAGATTGGAAAATAAAAATTTATTGAGATAAATCTCATGAAATTTTAAATAGGAATTCGGCTATGTCGAATTTTACAAATGATTTATGTGTCGGAAGAATATTTAAATTTTATTTAACATGAACCTATGAATTAATTTAAATACATTAAGAGGTCAATATTCAATTAATTCTATAGTTTGCAAGGATATATCTAAATAGGGGATTTATAGAAATCAAATTGAGTTAATTTCAGAAGTTAAAGAACGTATAGCTTGTAAATACATTAAAGGAGAACTTGAATTGTTTAAAACAAACAGAGTTTATAAATGAACAATGGAAGTGTGTGCGTCGCACACGGTACTTTATTCAAACAACAATTTTAATGCTACTGTTATCACAAATGTTTTTAACAGCGATTTTAACGCTACTATTATAATAAAAGCTAAACAACAATTGTAACACTATCATTGAAAGAAATGCTTTATGAATCAAATATTTAAAAACAGCGATTATAACGATGTTGTATAATAAATGTTTTATAAGTCTAAACAGCGATTATAACGCTGTTGTAAAATAAATGCTTTGTAAGTCTAAACAGTGGTTTTAATGCTACCATTATAATTAATGTTTTATAAATCAAATACAGCGATTATAACCTACCGTTATAATCAATGTTTTTCCATAAAGAAAGTAGATTCTTAGATTAAATCTGAGAGTCACATAAGTGATGTTTGTTGGAGTGTGAGCTTTGGCTATTTCAAAATCGAGAATGTTGTTTAATTAAGGTCTGAGAGGTAATTATACCCCAACTTGATTGACTTCATGGAGGAATGGTTATGGTTCGATAGTGAAGATTGGTTAGCAATATGGTTAGTTAATAAACGATAAATGGGTTGAGTTATAATAACGGTGTTTTTATAACATCGGGTTAATTTAAAAGGATTTTGAAATGTTCCCCAAATAAAAGTAGAGATATTTTCTATCCATAGAAAATGAAACGAATTGGTAAACGAGAAATCAAGAAATGGAAATATTTTCCAATATTTATAACATATATTTTCTGAATATAGAAATAAGTATTTCGTGAACAATTAGAAATGTTTTCCAACTAAAATAAGAGATATTTTCATGAATAGAGAAATTAGAATATTGGAAGTGTTCCCAATAGAATCTAGAGAGGCGATCGAGCTTTGAAAAGATAGGAAAGGTAAAGGTTTGGAATCGATAATATAATAAAGAACTAATATAAAAAGGGCCAGTGTTGTGTGATGTTTGATTGGTAGAATTTCCAATTGGAAATAGGACCATTGATTGTATGGATGTTTCTTTTGATAGTTAAATCACCGACTATCAAAGTTTTGATTTATTTCATACCTCCGTTGTCAATATGGAGAGACCGGGATCAGATTTAATATCTGAAAACCACTCTGTACTGGTATAAGCGTACATACCAACTTATTATTGGATCTTGCTTTTGGATTGATGGTGTTTGCTGGTCATTGCACTACAACAAAATGACCATATTACAATGGTGGAACACCGTTATAATATACATTTTACAACGGTGGGCTAACCGTCGTGTAATAAGAAGTTGTAATAGACTAAAATCTTTTACAACTTTTTTGCACCGTTGTAATATGTCTATTTTACAACTTTTCTCCACCGTTGCAATAAACTTATTACAACAGTTATGCACCGTTGTTGTTGTAATTTTCACAACTATTTATAACCGTTGTGATATATTTTATTACAACTATTTTGCACTATTGTGACTTCGTGTGTGTGTGTATTAAGAATTAACTTCGTATAAATTGATATAAATTCAAATGCAATTTGCATATTAACTAAAACGAACAATACATTAAATATTCCTTACTGGCATGCTTAACATAATTAGCAACAGAATGTTAGTTAAATAGCTAAAATTACAACTCCATATTTCGGTAAAAAGGAAAAAGGAGGCACGCTCCATCAAGTATCCAATTATACATTAAGCGGAATTAAATTTACAACCAAATACTCTTCGATTTCGTTTCTAAATATCGTCGATCACGTCGACCGATCCTCGCCTGGATCGCTTCTGCAGCGTGCCAAACCCATTTTTGTTCCTACATTCAAATTAATTCAAATTATTTTTGTTTATTGTTTGTTATACCGAAAGGATCCGAAACGTTAAGATTGGAGCGGTAAGCTTACCACGGATTAGTGACCTTTTGTAGTGCGCGATCGCACTCTGAATCCCATCCTCCATCAAAGCAAGCGAGTCATCGCATCCCTTCCACGGGGGTGATCTCACTGCCCCAACTGTCGTCGACGCAGACCTACTCTTCCTCAATCCCGCCGAAGTGGTAGTGTTCCCCCTTTTCCCCATGTGCTCATTCTCTGATGCGGTGATGTCACCTCTGAATCGAACTGCTTTTTCGTTGATGTTGGTCTTCTTCCTGAACGGCTTGATTTTATTCAAGTATTTGTTGATGACGCCCTTTCTCTCCTCCATTGCGTCTTGTTTCTTAAGCAAAGAAGCGATGCGTACTTCTTCCACTGGTTTTGGCTTAGACCTGAATTTTAGAAGGAATACATGGACTTTGGATGAAAATTGCGTTCTCGATGTGGACTCGGATTTTGGTGCGCTTCAGTGACCTTCATCGGAGTTGGGATCAATTTTGAGGCAATTATCAATTGGAGTTTATTGAAGCGTAAGTTTTTCAGAGGAAGGAGGAATTGCGGAAGAGAGTGAATACATGTTCGGATCGATGTAAAAGGAGGAATTGGGATCGATTCTGAGGAAGGAGGAATTTTCTAGAAGATGCGAATTTAATAATAGAACAGAAAATACAAGACGCGAATTTACCTTGGAGCCAAATTTTTAGTTTTGCCGCCTTTTTTTCATCGTTGCGCATTTCCGTCACTTCCAGTTTTCCATCGCGTTATTAACTTTACCGCCTTTATTTCATTATTTTGCATTATCATTACCATGACCATCCGATTATTAAGTATTAATTTTTAATAGTAATTAATTGTAATTAGTATTAATTTCTAAAGTTATTATTGAATATTAATTATCAATTATTCTTAAATGTTAATTTTATTAATCATTAAATATTAGTTGTTATTAAATTTAATAAGTCTCTATTACAACAAATAGAAAAAAGAACTATTGAAAATAAGTTTAAACAACTTTTTGATTTAATTATTAATTATCAAAAATTAATTTCTAGATATTAGTTATTACTTCTTAATTTTTAATATTAATGACTAATTCTTAATTATTAAGTGTTAAAAAATTATTTTTTAATAATAATATTACTATTATTTATTATACGAATTATTAATATTAATTATTAACAGTCATTTATAGATTATTAAATATTTAATTAAAATTTTAATATTATTGATTATTAAACATTTAATTAAAATATTTATATAATTGATTATTATTAATAATAATTTTTGAAAATTAATTTTTAATATTGGTTATTAATTGGTAATATTGATTATATACTATTAAATATTTAATAGTAATTTTTAAAAAGTTGTGATATATATGTTTATTACAACATTGATTTTTTCACAGTTGTAAAAAACATTTATTACAACAGTGCGTTTTGCACAGTTGTAAAAAAAACATTTATTACAACTGTGCTTTTCGCACAGTTGTAAAATTAAAGTTGTAATATGGTGTTTTTTGTTGTAGTGTTGGATTGTTGTTGTTTGCTTGTCTTCCTCTCGAGATTGCCTTTTATCAATCGGATTACCGAGGTTGTGCTTGGCTTGCTTACGACTGGATGGTGGGCTGGTATAGGGCTGTTATGGTAATGGTAACCATTACCATATGACAAATATCGCTATCGTACCGTTTTTACTGGTAAGTGATAATTGTTTACCATTATCGTTACCGATCGACTGATATACCGATAATTTGGTAACATTTACATTAGCAATGTTAAAATATCGTTTGTCCATCAAAGTGTGTATTTTGACATGTTTTTTGTACATAGTGCATCTTTATTATATTGTATGTAGTGTTAGTTAATAAAAAAACATAAATGAGAAATAAAACAAGTGTACTTGTAATTATTTCACATTATTATTGAACTAAATTTAATAATTTATTTGATTATAAATGCATATAATAAAGCATATCAGATGAATATACATATATTTTAAATTGATTGGTAAAATTATCATTATCACTGGTATTGCAGAAATGTTATCGATAATTTATCTTCAAAAATGGTAAAATTACTGTTACCATATCGTTTTAAATGATATACCGACTTCAATAAAAAAATAATTATCGCTCAACTAGTAATGGTATAGTAATAGTGAATTTACGGCTACCATAACAGCTCTAGGGTGATTGCTATTCTTTTTTGAATCAATTTTCTTTTTGAGGGATGTGGTGGTTGATCTATTGGTTGGTGAGGAGCAGAGTTTTATTTTCTGGGATGGTCCTTGGATTGCGCGTCAGCTTCTTCTTGTGCGCTCTAGCTTTGCCATGTCGGTTTTTGCAGTTGCCGGTGTTAGACTTTTGTTTTTGTCTTATTCGATTTCCCTGTTATGTATATGTTGCCCATATTTTGTGGTTGGTTCGGAGGATTTCTACGTCTGAAGTTTGTTTCTACCTTTTTGGTTCATACTCAGCTTGCTTCCTCACCTCAAACTGTCTTTTTGTGAACACGTTTTTTCTCCTTGCTGTGTTATGTACTGCTTCTTTTGTTAAAAAAAGTGTACTGCTAAAAGCACCCTGAAATGTGCTTACTAACACCATACTTAATTTAATCACTCTTAATTAAATTAATGTATTTCCTAACACCAGTTTTATTCCTCCACTCAATCGCTAATCACCGAACGTATTCCATCACTCACCATTAGTTCAAACGTATTCCATCACTCACCAATAATGTAGAATGTTTCACTGCGCAAGGAATGAAATATAATAATAACATACTTGACATAAAACATGTGAGACAGTGCATAAGCTGAAACTAAACATCATAGCAGCGGAAAATCCAAATACAGCTTATGTTCCACATCATCATTATTACAACTTTAAAACTGTCTCTAAAGCGAAAGAAAGAAAAGGTACACTACTAATGCCCAAAGTAGTGACCAGCAGCGACACAGGGAGAATATCTATATATCATACGTGGGAGCCTCCTACTCGTCTCCGGTACAGCTACCCGTGCATACCACCTAAACTGTCTCTAGTCTGCCCGTTTAAGAGCACCCAGAGTAATAAGAAGAGACATAAAACTCTGGGTCAGACAAAAGTCTGGTATGAGCGATAAGCATCAAAACAGAACAATAACAGTTATACTAAACCATACCTGAACCTGGACCTGCAACCAAAGAGTTATCACAACAAACCGCTCAATACGCTAAGGTGCCACTAACATATGGTGTAAAGAATACGGGGGTGGGGGTGTGCATGACATAGTGAAAGCAAACAACCAAACATAGCAACCATCCTCACATCTCTCACTCAGTGCGTAAAGCATACGACATCCACCACTTTGATCACCCTATTCCTTGCTATGATCACTCTGCCCTATGGAGTCATGAAGACACCACTGCACTGATCGATAGCCACTAGTCTTTGCTATGTCCACTCTGCCCCATGAAGTCATAAAAACTCAAATGCACTGGCTCATGGCCTTGCTACGATCACTCTGCCCCATGGAGTAGTAACTACCCCACTGCACTGATACGTAGCTTAACATCCGTCTTGGTGGTGAATCAAAGCTATAGACGTCGATAACTCCTTAGCACACGTCCCGCAGCAAAGCCCAACTCATGAAGTTGACCCGTTGGTTCCCAACTGGATCCTAGGTACAAACTTCTCATTTGGACTACCTTTGCATCTCGGGTTTTCGTCCTCTCCCTCCCCGGATCGGTTCGGCTTCCCCTTTTTCTTCGCTTTAGATTGTACTCCCAGTTCGGTTCGTGGTCCATGCCTCAAGTCCAAGCTCTTCGGTTCGGTCCGTGGCCTTCATCTCGTGGTGGTTCGGATCGGTCTTAGTCACCCCTGGCGGATCGGGTCGGCCTTCAAGTCCTCTCGTGGTCCATCAGTTCGGGTCGGAGAACTCCTGGCGGATCGGGTCGGGGCGTCTGGTATGAGCGGTTCGGTTTGGATAGGGTGCTCCGATTTGTGATCCTCCTTGGCCATCAGTTCACGAACTTCCAGGCGGTTCGGATCGTGGCAAACGTCTACGAGCGGTTCGGGTCGGGTAAAGGGGATCTGATCCGGTCCCTGTCTGCATTTCCTGCAACTTTTCCAACAACTATTTACGTCATTCGACGGCGTTTTCGACCAATCTAACTTTTCTAAGCAATCACAAAGCATGTCATACAGTCATAGCAACTTGTAAAATTGACCACAAACACCAAAACAAGAATTTGATAGGTTAAAACGGATCAAACATAGCTAAAACCCCATATTTCCCCTTAATCATGTTCAAGTATAATTAATGATATGATTAGCAAAACTTAACCAAATTAACCCAAGTTTCTAACAGAGGTCCAAAACATCATTTCAAACTTTATCAATATTTTTCCAGATTTTTAACATGTATAAATTCGCTAATTATCACTAATTACCCTTAATTAGCCATAACTAGTGAGGAACTATGCAAATCACTCACCTTTGCTACAAATAGAATACCAAATCTGAAATGATTCTCTGTTTGGGCTCGAATACCAAGGCTATACAGCAGTTCTACCTTGATTCTTATGCTAATCCGCTTTGATTTGATGTAGATTTGGCTTAATTAGCGATTAGAAGGTGATTTGGGGTGCTTTAGATGTTAGAGCTCATTACTAGGGTTCCAAGAATGAAAGTGGCATCTGTGAAAGTGAGAAAAAGGGTGTTCTCTAAACCCTAACAGCACTTAAATACTCCAAATCCCAAATTCCCCTTTGGGCCTAGCTGTTAATCACCTGGTTAAGCCCAATTAAAATGTTTTTCACTATCTGAAACTTGTTTCAACCATATCTCCCAAACGGTAAGTCCGTTTGGCTAATGTGACCACTCTACAGAAAGGTAAACCATCACCCGAATCTAATGGAAGTGGTTTCAGGTCAAAACTCCTTTCCAATCAAAAGTTATGGCCGAAACAAGATCAGCTAGGGGCAAAATGGTCATTTAAAAATCGGCAAAAATAATGAACATGGGAAATGACCCCAATAGTCGTCTCCCAAAGTTACATGACCATACGACTTTGCATGTGAAAGAAACAAATATTCTACGATCCTCCGATACATAGAATGCGGGTCGTTACATTCTTCCCCCCTTAAGAAATTTCGTCCCCGAAATTCCTTAACCCAAAACATACAAAGGATCCTGCATGCCTACCAGCCACATACAATAATCAAACATGCAAAACAAACAAAACAAGCCTATCCTAGCATGCAGAAAGACTAAATCGAGACTGAAATCTTACCAGACGAAGAGTTCTGGAGAGGTCTTCCTAATGCTCTCATCTGTCTCCCAAGTACAGTCATTCTCATTCTCGCCCCACTGAACTTTGACCAATTTCACCGCCTTCCTTCGAAGTTGCTTCGTATCGTTCCCAACAATACACATAGACTTGCGGTTCCCAACTGCCTCGGGGTCAACCTCGATATCATCCAACTGATCAGGTGAAACAGTCACATCGGGGTCGTGCACGAACTTCCTTAACTGGGAAACATGAAATACGTTGTGAACTCCTGCCATCTTTTCTGGTAATTCAACTTTATATGCCAGATTCCCAATTTGCTCGAGAACTTGGAATGGACCAACAAATCTTGGTGTCAACTTCCTCTCCTACCAAATCGTATCACGCTCTTCAACGGAGAAATCTTGACAAACACCAAGTCGCCAATGAAGAACTTTAATTCTCTTCTCCTCTTATCAGCATAACTCTTCTGCCTATCTTGGGCAGCCTTCATTCGCTGTTGGATAACCATAATCTTAGCTGAAGTTTCTCTTATCACATCTGGTCCAAGCACAAACTTCTCACCGGTTTCTAACCAACATGATGGTGAGTTACACGGTCTTCCATACAAAGCTTCAGATGGAGCCATACCAATACTGGATTGATAACTATTATTATATGCAAATTCTACTAGACGCAAATGGTCATCCCATGATCCACCAAAATCCAATATGCAAACTCTAAAGAGATCTTCTAACACTTGATTCACCCTCTCTGTCTGACCATCGGTTTGAGGATGATACGCGGTACTGAGATGTAATTCTGATCCTAACGCCTCTTGTAAGCTCTTCCAAAATCCACTAGTAAACAACGGATCTCGGTCACTCACAATGCCTTTGGGTATTCCATGAAATCTCACTACCCACTTTACATATAGTTCAACTAACTTAGTTGCCGTTCTATTCGACTTGACGGGTATAAATCTTGCACTCTTGGTCAATCGGTCCACAATCACCCAAATGCTATCATGGCCCGATCTAGTCCTTGGTAACCCATCAATGAAATCCATTGATACTTCTTCCCATTTCCATTCTGGAATCTCTAATGGTTGCAACAAACCACTAGGCTTCTTTTGCTCAGCTTTAACTTGCTGGCAAAAGATACAGCTAGCAGTGTGGTTGCTCAAAGATGAAGCTTCCTATTGGTGGAAAGTTACCCATGCTGAGAGGCCAGTGGAAACTTCGGAAGAATTCAGGATGAGGTTTGAGATGAAATTCCTCTCCCAAGCTGAAAGAAGCTTGCAGATGGAGAAGTTCCTAATTGGATCCATGCCAAGATCCACTTTAATACATGTTTCATGTTGTAATTTGACATATGATTGGATCTAGTTCACATATATGTAAGTTGTTTTAGGCTATGTTGCAAATTCACATGTATGTTGATTTAGTCTATGTTGCAAGTTCACACCTATGACATTCATGTTGACTATTTTGCAAGTTCACACCTATGATGTTCATATTGACTATGCCGATAATGCCAGTTAAGACAGTACAAATAGGTGCAGAGATATAGTGTGGGGTGCGATAGTATATTCGATTCAAACTGCTTTATCTTAGTTTATGATACTTTCCTATTTCCAGTTTATGCCTATCATGCCCTTATTCTTATTCTCATACTGAAGAGTCACTAGACTTACCAGGCTTTATGTATGACCCTATTTTCTTTCGTCTTCTTTTCTTCCGTTTCAATTGGTATACCAGACTAGATAAAAGTTTTTGAAACTATTTTCAAAAAAAGAAGCTTAAAGAAGCATTTTTTTTTTTAGAAAAAGTGTTTTAAAGGCATAATTCCCCAAAGCCATATGCACTATCTCTCTATCCTTTTGTCTTGAATACTTTCCTTTTTGTTCTAGAATGTCTGGAGATCTTAACCTTCCAGAAGGAGTACCGATCCCTGGCTAGTTCCGAAGGTACCTAGAGGCTAGGGCCAATGGTGCAGGCCCAGCAGACATTCCTCCTCCCACAGTGGCAGCGGTTCCTCCTAAAAAATGCTTCTTTAAACTTCTTTTTTTGAAAATAGTTTCAAAAACTTTTATCTAGTCTGGTAAATCAATGCTCTGATACCAAGTGAACCATCTGCTTTGGTGGCGAACACCACTGGAGCACCCCATTTAGAGATACTTCTCCTTATAAACCCCTTCTCGAGAAGCTCCTTAACTTGCTTACTGGGCTCCTTTCTCTCCTTTGGAGCCATGTGTCTAACAGGCAGAGCTACGGGCTTTGCATTATCCACAAGAATATCCGGATGCATTTGGATATAAACTTCCTAATGTCTCTTTTCATCCCTTCCCAGTAGTAGGTCTGCTTCATGTCTCGATACATCTTGTTACCACCGGGGTGTATAGTCAGTTTTGAGAGATAACATTCTCTAAGTACTTCATCTCTCAATCCATTGACATTGGGTACAACTAGTCTTCCATTCTTTCTAAGCCATCCATTTCGATCAAGCCCATACTTGCTCATCTCTTCGTCGATTCCCATCTCTAACTTTGATATGATTTCCAATAGGTTAGGATCGTCCCTCTGACTGGAACCAATCCGCTCAATCAAAGTGGGTCTGATTGTCAAACTTGCTAACATTTCTGGATCCAATTCGCATTTTGGTCTGAAATCATACCCAGCGATGTACTCCAGTTGCTTCCACTCAAGAAACATAGCTCCTAAACTGGCATGTCTTCTACTCAATGCATCAGCTACCGCATTGCCCTTTCCTGGTGTGTATGCGATATCGAAATCGTAGGAAGCCAAGAATTCTAACCATCTTTGCTGTCGGAGATTTAGATCCTTCTGAGAGAAGAGATACTTTAATGATTTATGATCGGTAAACAACTCGAATCTTTCTCCCAAGAGATAATGTCTCCACATCTTCAACGCGAATACGATCGCTGCTAATTCCAAGTCATGGGTAGGGTACCTTCTCTCGTGTGGTTTCAATTGCTGACTTGCATAAGCTACAACCCTACCTCCTTGCATCAGTACAGCACCTAGTCCGGTACCACATGCATCCGTATATACCATCATCTCTTCATTCCACTTAGGAATGACTAACACTGGTGCACATGTCAACTTTTCCTTTAGACTCTTGAATGCACCCTCGCACTTTTCGTCCCAGACGAAAGCTTGATTCTTCTTAATCAACTGAGTCAATGGTGCTGCTATCTTGGAGAAGTCTTGGATAAACTTACGATAATATCCAGCTAATCCCAAGAAACTTCTTATGTCTGTTGCACTCTTGGGCGTAGACCAATCTTGTACCGTAGCCACCTTCGCAGGGTCCACGGCGATACCATTCTCTGAAACAACATGGCCCAAGAATCTCACTTCCCTCCTCCAGAAGTGACACTTAGAAAACTTTGCTTTCAATTGGTGTGTTCTTAACACCTCCATCACTACTCTTAAATGTTCCTTGTGTTATTCCTCTGTCCTCGAGTAGACCAAAATATCATCCACGAACACAAGAACAAACTTATTCAATTGATCCCTGAATACTCTATTCATAAGATCCACAAAATATGCTGGTGCATTGGTCAACCCGAATGGCATGACCAACCACTCATAGAATCCAGATGGCATCTGAAATGTCGTTTTAGCTATGCTTTCAGCTTCCACTCTAAGCTGATGAAAACCTGGCGTGAGATCCAACTGGGAGAATACTCTCACGCCACTCAACTGATCAAACAAATCATCTATCCGCGGTAAAGGATACTTATTCTTCCTCGTCACCTTATTCAATTCGCGGTAGTCCACACACAATCGAAGAGAACCATCTGCCTTAGTAGCAAACACAACTGGTGCTCCCCACTCAGAAATACTTCTTCTGATAAATCCCTTCTTCAAAAGATCGCTCACTTGCACCTCGAGCTCTCGCTTCTCCCTTGGCTCCATATGACGAAGTGGCATCACTATAGGTCTGGCATCTTTCACCAAATCAATACGGAACTCAATCTCTCGGTGTGTGGAAGTCCGGTCACTTCCTCGAAGACGTCCGGATACTGGCCAACCACGGGCACATCTAACAACTCATCATGCAGGATGTCGAGGGAATTTAGAAAACTAGCCATTACCCCATCATTAGGTAGACCACCAAACACTACCCTCCGCCCATCATCCGCTTTAACTGTCACCAAAACGCCCTCACAGTCTATCACCACCCCGTATCTTTGGAGCCAATCGACTCCCAAAATAATGTCAAACCCAGTAAAGCCCAAAACAAAGCAATCACAAACAAACATGCATCCATGACTCGATAAGACCACATTACGACAAATCATGCTAAGGCTAGTCGAACCACCAATCGGGTTCGTCACTACTAAAGGTCTATCGACAATCTCGGGCTCCAATCTCAACCTATCTACCAGGTCACTAGATATAAAGGAACTGGAAGCTCCGGTATCAAACAATACTCGAACAGGAACATCATAAATAGAAAGCATACCTTGGATAACAACATTCTTTCCTTTCTCTGCCGCAGTTGGTGGGTTCGACGAAGAAGGAACAACATTGATAGCATATGCTTTCACAATCTGCTTTTCCTTAGGGGGTTGCGGACACTTGTCCTTGTGATGTCCCACTTGGCCACAGTTGAAGCACTTCCTATCCACTGGCTTGTCCCGACATTCTTTGGCATAGTGGCTCTTCTTACCACAGCTGAAGCACTCAACATCTTTCTTATTCTTTTTCTTCTGGCCATCCTTGGTCAGATTCTGCTTTCTCTTATTCTGAGAACCATTCTTGCATCCACCGCTTGCTTGCGGTTTTGGCTCCTCTGCACATGTAACCTCAATCTTTGACTTGGGGTATAGACTCTATGATCTTAAAGCTTTTCCCACAATCTATTCAAACGTCTCATTGATGTGGTTAATAAGCCTTTCCCTCAAGTATTGATCCAAGCCTGTTATGAACTTGTCATTTTTTTTCTCGGGAGTATCAATAAGAGATAACCTATATTTCGATAGGGTATCAAACTCAGCGATATACTCCGAGATAGCCCTACCATTCTGCTTAAGCTCCAGAAATTTCCTACACAATTCTGACTTCTGGGCAGCTGGGATAAACTTTTCACCGAATTGGGCCTTAAACTGATCCCATGTAACTTGGTCCTCAGGAGTATGTGCCTTAATAGCATTCCACCAATTCATCGTCCGTCCTTGCAGCTGACGGGACGCTAGCTTTCTCTTCATCGCATCCTCGATACCCAAATCTTCGAAGATTCGCTCACAGCTATCCAACCAATCCTGAACTTCTGTGGCCGACTCCATTCCGTGGAACGGCTTTCCACCAAGACTAGTGTAATCCTTACAAAGCTTGGCAAAATCGGCCCTTGGCGCCTGCACTGTTGCACCACCACCATTATCAGCATTAGGGACTGCCCTCTAAACGTCCCTAAGCATCTCTCTCATGAAGTCAGTAAACATAGCCCTCATGTCAGGAGCATTCCCATTGTTGGTTCCTCTACCAGCACCTCTCGTATATCGGCTCATCGTTCAATCTGTAAAGAGAAACGATTAACCATCCTCTTTGTGGTGTTAGTGCAGTGCGACTTCATCCTTAGCTATACTAATAGTGTATATATATAGCTTTTGAAAACCAAAATAATCACAAATACGCGCTCTCATATACGTATTATCTCTCCCTGGTGTCTTTCCCTAGGTTAACTACGCAACTTGGGCTCCGATACCAAGTGTGACGGCCTGCCCCGCACCAGCCGACATTTCTCATGAAAGTGCGCTGTGTCGATGTTCAACCAGCACGGGACGGTCGCCAAAGAAAGGGAAAAGAAAAGGACTTACTGGTAAACTAACAAAGAACCTGTAGAATGTCTCACAGCGCAAGGAATGAAATATAATAATAACATACTTGACATAAAACAGGTGAGACAGTGCATAAGCTAAAACTATACATCATAATAGCAGAAAATCCAAATATAGCTTATGTTCCACATCATCATTATTACAACTTTAAAACTGTCTCTAAAGTAAAAGAAAGGAAAGGTACACTACTAATGCCGAAAGTAGTGGTCAGCAGCGACACAGGGAGAATATCTATATATCATACGTGGGAGCCTCCTGCTCGTCTCCGGTACAGCTACCCGTGCATACCACCAAACCTGTCTCTAGTCTGCCCGTTTAAGAGCACCCAGAGTAATAAGAAGAGACATAAAACTCTGGATCAGACAAAAGTCTGGTATGAGCGATAAGCATCAAAACAGAACAATAACAGGTATACTAAACCATACCTGAACCTGGACCTGCAACCAAAGAGTTAGCACAACATACCGCTCAATACTCTAAGGTGCCACTAACATATGGTGTAAAGAATACGGGGGTGGGGGTGTGCATGACATAGTGAAAGCAAACAACCAAACATAGCAACCATCCTCACATCTCTCACTTAGTGCGTAAAGCATACGACATCCACTACTTTGATCACCCTATTGCTTGCTATGATCACTCTGCCCCTATGGAGTCATGATGACACCACTGCACTGATCGATAGCCACTAGTATATGCTATGTCCACTCTGCCCCATGAAGTCATAACAACTCTACTGCACTGGCTCATAGCCTTGCTACGATCACTCTGCCTCATGGAGTAGTAACTACCCCACTGCACTGATACGTAGCCTAACATCCGTCTTGGTGGTGAATCAAAGCTATAGACGTCGATAACCCCTTAACACACGTCCCGCAGCAATGCCCATCTCATGAAGTTGACCCATTGGTTCTCAACTGGATCCTGGGTACAAACTTCCCATTTGGACTACCTTTGCATCTCGGGTTTTGGTCCCCTCCCTCCCCGGATCGGTTCAGCTTCCCCTTTTTCTTCGCTTCAGATTGCACTCCCAGTTCGGTTCGTGGTCCATGCCTCAAGTCCAAGCTCTTCGGTTCGGTCCGTGGTCTTCATCTCACGGCGGTTCGGATCGGTCTTGGTTACCCCTGGCGGATCGGGTCGGCCTTCAAGTCCTCTCGTGGTCCATCAGTTCGGGTCGGAGAACTCCTGGCGGATCGGGTCGGGGCTTCTGGTATGAGCTGTTCGGTTCGGATAGGGTGCTCCGATTTGTGATCCTCCTTGGCCATCAGTTCACGAACTTCCAGGCGGTTTGGATCGTGGCAAACGTCTACGAGCGGTTCGGGTCGGGTAAAGGGGATCCGATTTGGTCCTTGTCTGCATTTCCTGCAACTTTTCCAGCAACTGTTTACGCCATTCGACGGCGTTTTCGACCAATCTAACTTTTCTAAGCAATCACAAAGCATGTCATACAGTCATAGCAACTTGTAAAATTGACCACAAACACCAAAACAAGAATTTGATAGGTTAAAACGGATCAAATATAGCTAAAACCCCATATTTCCCCTTAATCATGTTCGAGTATAATTAATGATAGGATTAGCAAAACTTAACCAAATTAACCCAAGTTTCTAACAGAGGTCCAAAACATCATTTCGAACTTTATCAATATTTTTCCAGATTTTTAACATGTATAAATTCGCTAATTATCACTAATTACCCATAATTAGCCATAATTAGTGAGGAACTATGCAAATCACTCACCTTTGCTACAAATAGAATACCAAATCTGAAATGATTCTCTGTTTGGGCTCGAATACCAAGGCTATACAGCAGTTCTACCTTGATTCTTATGCTAATTCGCTTTGATTTGATGTAGATTTGGCTTAATTAGCGATTAGAAGGTGATTTGGGGTGTTTTAGATGTTAGAGCTCATTACTAGGGTTCCAAGAATGAAAGTGGCGGCTGTGAAAGTGAGAAAAAGGGTGTTTTCTAAACCCTAACAGCACTTAAATACTCCAAATCCCGAAATTCCCCTTTGGGCCTAGCTGTTAATCACCCGGTTAAGCCCAATTAAGCTGTTTTTCACCATTTGAAAGTTGTTTCAGCCATATCTTTCAAACGGTGAGTCCGTTTGGCTAATGTGACCACTCTACGGAAAGGTAAACCATCATCCGGATCTAATGGGAGTGGTTTCAGGTCAAAACTCCTTTCCAATCAAAAGTTATGGCCGAAACAAGATTATCTAGGGGCAAAATGGTGATTTAAAAATCGGAAAAAATCATGAACATGATAAATGACCCCAATAGTCGTCTTTCAAAGTTACATGACCATACGACTTCGCATGTGAAAGAAATAAATATTCTACGATCCTCCGATACATAGAATGCGGGTCATTACATCAATTTTATTGTAATTTGAGGAAAAAATATTTTAGTAGTCATTACTTTTGGATTTCTTAGCAATGAAGGGCGAAAACTTATACACGAACGAAGATTTCACGAATAGCCAATGTTCTAATGAAAAAGATGAGGTTATTTATCTTAAATTATTTTTGTACGGTTTCTAATGCTATTGGCTTTTTTTTCTTTTGATTTTTACAAATTAAAATTATTGTTATGGACTTGATTTTTTTGTTGTGAGTAATAGTAGACGTTGAGTATGCTGAATTCAAAGAACGATAATGTAGAAGAAAATAGCGTCGAATGAAGGAATAGTGGGAATAATTTAGGGTTGGATGCCTATTTTTTTTTTCATGGTGGCCAGAGGCATATGTGTATAGGAATGATGGTGTTGTTTAGTTATGACGTTAGAAAGCACATTTAAGGATACTTTTAGCAACACACTAAAAAAAAGGATGAAATAAAATCTGTCAACAATTATAAAAAACTTCATAGTAGATAGTAGCATTTTTCTAAATGTCAATACTAACGTACTGCCGCAAAGCACCACCAATGTTTAGCATTATTGTCTATTTACCCAATCGATTCTTTATATCAATAGGGCCATAGTAAATTTTATTCCGACATGTAAACTTTTGGTTTTGAGTTATAAAGTTACAAGTTTGAGTGTTATTCCACTTTTCTACTCTCTGCAACATCTGCATTTTTCCACAATTCAATTTCACAAGCTAGTATGATTGTTATTTGAAATACAATGCACCATTTAGTGATGGAGTTTCATGGTTCCATTCAAGAATATGTACAAGGAAGAAGCTAAAGTTAATCTTATGCTTTCATTGCATTCATTCAAAAAACGTTCATACAAGGTAAAATTAGTAACAATACAGCATAGTACAAGATTGATTGCAGTTTTGTTCGGAGGTTGAACAATGAATGAGCAATGAGTTAGAATTCTACACGGAACAACATAGTTTGGAGTCGATAGACGATAAACAGATGCAAAATGCTTGGTAAGCAGTCAATGGGTATCTGCAAATGATGAACCAAAAGAAAAGAAAACGAATCTTAATACAATCTAATTTGATGATCTAATCGCATATAATGTGAAATTTCAAAATTTCACTTGCCTGTAATCCATTAAATATTGAGACTTTCCAATCTTCCCAAGCTGCAACAATGTTTGCTTTCCGTTTTCCTACACAAAACAAACAAAGCATGTTAACCTTCACAATTTTCAAATACTTCCATATAGCCTTCATGTTTTCCACAACATTCTTGTTTCTCTCTCTTTTCACTAACAATTTCTTCTCAATAACTTGTTTAATTACAAATGAGTGACTTAAAAATGAAATATAAACGGAGTACTACCAAATAGGGTGTCCTTAACACAAAATAGTGATACAAAATTAAACACAAAAAATCTCGACCACTACATCTTTCCATGAATTCCACCTTTCAGTGAAAACAATTAAATCTTATGATTTACAACTCGGGTATCCAAATTTGTGTTTAACTTTGTGTTCCAATAGTCGTTCTTGTATATACTTATTTGCAAGTATACACTCTGTGTCAATATTAATATTTAATTCATCGAAATTAATCAAATTAACTTACCTCCAATGTTAATTGGAAATTTTTAACTGATGTCTGAATTTTTTGTGCTGTCTTTCCTGACCTTTCTCTGAAGTCTAACTCGTACCTCTTTGTGAGCTATAAAATTAAAAATGGTGTTAACGTTTTTATAAAACAAATTAAGAACAACTGAAACAGACTCTAGTTACAGACAAAAGTTACTTTGTTGTAATATGGTTCCCTTGAAAACAACTGATGGGCTCGTTTTCTTTTCTCTTCCCAGTCTTTTGGTAGCCCGATAGCATGATTCACCTAATAAAAACAAATCTATTGACTTTAATATTTACATCATTTTGGAGCAAAACTACTATGAAAAAATAATGATACCTGAGCAGCATTGCTACTTGAGTTCTTTAACTGCATGGATTGCTGTTTGGGTATCCATGCCTTCATGATTCTGAAACTTCCTGTACATGTAGTAATTGTTGGCACAAACCTGTCATGATTATATACAAATATATTCAGTTAAATCATAATAGCATGTTTAATCAAATATATACATTATTGCAAAGGTGCAAAATTCTTACACTACAACACCAAGGAGTTTCTTTGGTTGAGTTCTCATGGAATTTCTTGTCCTGGCCTGTGATTTCATTTTCATTTGGTTAAATACTATTTATTTACTATAGTCATGTGATTATGTAATAAAACTCTATATATATATGAACCTGGTCCCAAATTTGAAATTTAGATCCCATGAGATTTGCTGTAATTGACCCTAAAAAGCTCTCATCTGAACTACTGATTAATCCGTTTACTTTTTGAGCTACAACAAATTTGGATCGACCATTGTGTCTTGTGTGTCGAGCAATTGCCAACTTTCGATCTTGTCTTCCGTGTCCTTCCTGTTTAGTCATCATATCATATGTTGATAACCAAATTGGCCATAACAGCATAACCTTCTGTATAAAAACTGGTTTGAAGAATATTGTAATTATTCATTCTGCTTAATAATCCTGATATTTGAGTTACAAAACGGCAACAAGATAACTACTGAACAAATTTAAAATTATAACCGTTATCTTTGTTCCAACTGTTATAGATTATATTTTATGCTTGAATTTTTTAAATGTTGTCTTAAGAAAATTTGAAGTATAATATAGAATAGAATAGCTCACGTTGGTATATAGAGAATACCCAGTAGACACTCCTTTAATTCCCAGCACGGATTCTTTAACAATAATACAGGTACACGTCCCTACATCCAGTGGAAGTGGCCTACACAGTAATGACCTGCATGTAGACAAGCACAAGACTAAAAACAGTTATTCCATCCATAGTTTTCAAACATAAGCCAGGGAAATCATTCTACAGTCGATACAGAAAACTAGGGTATATCCCGTTTAAAAGTAAGGTAAATGTTGGTTAAACTAAACTATAAAAAAAAAAAAAAAAAAAAAAAAAAGGGAAAAAAATCCTTCTCAATTTTTTTATATAAAATACATCTCTATTTATGATTCATAAGTAGATGAAATTCAAGGGTTAAAGATAGAGAACCCCAAGTAATTACAAAATTTGTCTCAATACACTCCCGCACGTGTGACAATCTCACACGTGGATTTTAGGAGTGACGTGGACAAGTATGGTTTGTGCACACGAATTATTATTTGCTCTGATACCAAGATAGAAAACTTATTACAAAACCAGTTGGCAATGTGAAAGGTGAACTATTAATGTTTATACTGGATTTATTTTATAATTTCTCCGGTGTGGGACTTGTCTCAATAGTTATTTAGATAATTTTATCAATCTTAACATGTATTTTTAAGATATATGACCATAATTACACATTTTTGGTGATTATTCATAAATTTGAAAAAGACAGTGTTTTAAATCCCGGCCATCTCGGCTGAGATCTTGGTTGAAGGCTGAAACGAAATGAAATAGAAAACATCGCTTGATATCTCGTTTTGAATATACTAGCCAATATTTACAAACATCGGACGATATTTAAAGCAAAACAATATTCCGAAATATTAGCTGATTTATTGTTTTTATTTTGAAAAACTAAAGATCATCTAATTCTCAGCCCATCATCAATAGATCCAAGTCTTTGTTTTGTTATCCAATTCCTCGGCTCAAAAGATCAACCTTCCTCATCAAATAACCGAATTTCCTTCGCTTAGGAAAAAAATGGAACACTCTATGTTTTTTTTTTTAAAAAAAAAAAAAAAAAAAAAAAAAAAAAAAAAAATCGAATTTCACTTCCAACTGATCTCGACAACATGCGATTGCTTCTGATTCTCGATAGCTCGCTTTCGCTTTCGATAACGTAGCTTTGCTCTCTACTCTATAGTCTCTAAAGATATGTTGATTAAAGTTTTTCCTATTTTGATAAAACTATATTTGTCATAAAGTTATGTTTTACTTACAGTAAAGTTTGGTTTGCTATCATTTTCAAAAACAAATTCTTATAAGAAAACTTTACTAAACACTTTGTATGAACCAAAAAATATTTTTGCTGTATGCATATGTAGTTTATCTAGTCCCAATAATCTTCCTAAATAGCTTCATCAGCAGGTCATCCCTTCCACTTCACCAAAATTTGAATCACGTTAATATTATTCCCAGGCACCATTTTCCTATCTAGGATAGCCTTGGGATCGCCAACTAGGTGCTCAGCAGGACATCTCCTGCTGAAGCACCAAGCTATCTGGGCACCTTTCGGCAGCTGAAGCTTATAGGCTAACTCCCTTATTTTTGTTGTAATCTGAAAAGGACCATAGTGCTTAGGAGATAGTTTCCTAGCTTTATGATTTCTAACTGTAAGTTGCCTAAAGACTAAAGCTTCAAGTAGACCCAAACCCCTACCTTTGAATGTGACTGTAATTTGGCAAGATTAAATGTGACTTTTCCTAGACTTTTTCATACACTGAGCCTCTTAAACAAGTTGACGTCCATCTAATGGCATAGTACATCCTTGGCACTTTAGTTTAACCTGACCGCATACTCCATTTCCATTCAAATTATCTCCACTGGCAATCATAACTTCATAGCTTTTAAACTAATTAACTTTCACTCATTTTGGTTGGTTTATCCGATGATGAAATTTGTCAAACCAAACTAGAATCAATAAAAATGAAAACCAAATCAACCAAATTAAGTTTGATTGGTTCAGTTGGTTATCCGATTAAATCGACCTAAAAATATTTTACACCTTATGTTTGGAATGTCCGCTATAATTTGAAATAAATCATAAAAACATGATTAGAGTATTATTATTTATGATTTTTATGCTTTTTAATATCAATTTTGACACATAGGTGGTGATTAAAATTTACTTAAATAACTCAACTAACCTGAAATATTTATTATAATATCGATAATTTTGAAAATATTGTAAAAGTTCGGTTAATTTAGTTAAACCGCTAACCGAATTTAATAATTGTTCAGGCTGATTACAAACCAATTTAAATTCAAAACCGAACCAAACCAACCAAAATAAATTTGTTTGGTTGGTTTATTTGGTTTAACTGAATAATGCTCACCCCCTACTTAGTGCACCTAGCCTGATCCGCAGCCGCAGGTACCATATAAATGGCTGATATTAACGTATGCACATGGTAAACACTTAGCATATCATTGCAGGTTTCGAACTCGCACCGTTGTTACCTCAACATAAGTCCTTACCCAGAGATGTTAATAAAATTATGAATTGATCTAGAGTTATTAAGAATCCGTATGACCTTAACATTGATGCTTCCATACGGTTTAATTGTGTTTAATGTTGGTAAACCACACGTAGCCTGCAGGGTGATAGAGAATGATTCTTCACTGTGTTGGTCTTACGAAAATTCTTGCTCTTCATCCGATTTGTCATGTTTTTCTTGAATTAAGCCTTTCTGATTACCTAAAGTCATGACTCCCTCTAAAATATATATCATCTTAATTTTACACTCATGCCCAGCAATGCCACCTCTCATTCAACCAAAGCACAACTCCTTCCCTCTTCTATCAATAATTTCTTAAAGGGTCGGCCCCTTTTTCTTGGTAGTGGTCTCAGCAGCTTCTCTTCCAACAGCAAAGCTAAGGAAAGGCAAAGCTAGTAGATTTTTAGCATAGTTATTTCCGGAGTTGCCAGCAGGGTAAGTTTGTGGTTTTGAGCTTCTTTTAATACAGTTATATTTATGGGGAATTTAGTTCTAAGGATACATTTCCAAAAAAAATAAAAAATCCAAGGACAACTAAGTTTAATAATTAGATTAAGGACATTGACCAAATTGTATCATGTCAACATAAGTTTCACTTTAATTTCTCATCATTACTAAATTATTTAAAAAATTAAAAACAACCCTCAAATTTTTTTAAAAATAAAATAAAAATATTTTGATCCATTGATGTTATTATAAACATATAAAAATAATTGGCTCGGAAAACTAAAAGAATATAGCTTTATAACTTAAAAATATAGCTTTATATTCTATCACTTAAATACATAATTAAGTCATTTTAAAGCTAATCTCATTTGCACGCAAAAAAGCTATAGGTAAAAGACGAAGCTATACGCATTTAGCTTTCTATCTGGAATTTTCTTATATTTTTCTTCATATTTATAAAACTAGAAAACATTATTCAATTAATTTATAATCTTATAATCACATAAAAACATTTTTGTATTAATTTCTATTATTCGTGGAATGTCAATATGTGTCCTTAATTTAAAATATTTGGACTTTTTCCAATTAAAACATGAACGTTGTGCTTAATTTTTTTGTGAAAGTTGTCCTTAATGTCAATTCGTGGAATGTCAATATGACAAAAATTGTTTGTTTTTAGATTTAATTTTTTTTCTTAAATGTGTCATTCAAACAAATATCCACTATATTTATTCTCAAAAATCTTCGCAAGTGTTATGGCTTCCTTAAAGTTTGTTGGTCTTAAAGCTATAATATCATAGCTGATGTCCTCCATTAAGCCATTCATGAATTTATCAAACACATAGTAAGAATAAAGATGGCCTAAGAATCATCGTAGTTTCTCGAATTTGGTGAGATAGATTTGCACAGTGCTGAGTTGTTTTAGGTTAGCAAAGGCCTCAAATGGTTTACTTAACTCTGGTGGAGCAGGCCTGATAGTGATCACTTCTCCAAAAAATATCCAATGTGAGTAATTCTTCACATTTTTCGATAGTCATTTAAACCATTTCAGAGCATCTTGTTTGAGGTGAAATGAGCAAGTTTGTATGACTCTATTTCAAGTGTCTGGTGATATTTGAACAATTGTTCCACTCTCTCTAACCATTCTGTGACGATGTTGTCCTCAGAAAGTGAGAAACTTTAGTTTGATAGTAGTATGTTACAGGAGCCTGGGTGGGGAGAAGACGCCTGAAGAGTGATCAAAGATTAGGTTAAGGTCAGAGTTGTTTCTTGAAATATTGGTACATAACGCTAGTTTCTATAAGGTGAAGGTCAAAGATTAGGTTAAGGTCAGAATTGGATTTTGGTTATTCCCCAGCCCCTGTAAGACCGAATTCAAGGTTTCAGAGAGTCGAATATTTTAAGATTTGTCTCGTTTGTTTAACTGTATAATTAATCTCAAATCAGCGTATGTATACATGTAAAGTAGCCTTATTTATACGCAAAATTATAACGGCTAGTTGCCAATTTGCACTGATTTCTATTGTATCCTTGTACAATGGCCGATGCATGTGTTTATGTATATAGCATGCACAACATGTACACGCACTTGCTACACTCGTGATCCTTCTTACTTCTGTCCAAATAGTTCCTCTTGTAACTGCAAGCTCTAAACCATCTTACCTCCTTCCCTTGTTAAGATTTTCAGAGAGAGAGAGAGAGCGTAAGCCGTCAAATCATGTAAAATTACATTGTTATTATTGACTTTTTCATTCAAAATAAAAAAGAGATACAAGTACAAAAATAAACCTAAGACACAAACCACTAACTAGTTACTTGACCTACAAACTAGGAAAGATGTTGCGTTTCGGCATTCCCTGCGTACCGTACGCGTTTCACCGTGTTTATCGGAGTCAACGGTCGAAGTCTCTCATGCCGGCATCCCAATTGAACATCCCATATCGCCTCCCATCAAGCATATAATTTGGTATTGGAAAGCACTTGTTGTAACAAAAGGAATCCCTATTGTTATATGCCACCAACACCATATATATACCAGGATCTTTCTTAATATCTTGCGATGTGGGACAATTATCCCGTTCAATCCACGCACTCACTCTATTCCAATGCAAGCCACACCTAACAATCTCCACCTTGGCGAGCATTGCTCAAGTCACCTTAGAGTTACACCTTGAGTTCTCTTCATAGTTGGCTAGGCTGCTAGCCCGAGTTCTCATAAGCAGTGGCGTCAGGCTGCTTTTACCATTGTATCTCCACCTTGACGAGATACCATGCTCAAGTCCCTTAGGAGCCATGCTTCGGTCATGCTACACATACCGGTCCCCTCGAACTATGGAGCTCTGATACCATATTGTGTTTCGGCATTCCCTGCGTACCGTACGCGCTTCACCGTGTCTATCAGAGTCAACGGTCGAAGTCTCTCATGCCGGCATCCCGATTGAACATCACCCATCGTCTCCCATCAAGAATATAATTTGGTATTGGCAAGCACTTGTTGTAATAAAAGGAATCCCCATTGTTACATGCCACCAACACCATATATATACCACGATCTTTCTTAATATCTTGCGATGTGGGACAATTCTCCCGTTCAATCCACGCACCCACTCCATTCCAACGCGAGCCACACATAACAAATACTTATGCTAATTATTAAGCACACATAATGATTGACCCATTAAAACATACTCAACTTCTAACATCCCTTGCAAGATAAAAGCTTGATGCAGACTCAGCTCAATCATGGATCATCCAGTACGTATGATGCTTGACAAAAGCTCAGTGAACCTACAAACCAACTTTCGGCATAAAGTTGTTGCGGACATGAAAATCACAAATGATCCGGCAAGATCGCGGACTTCAAACATCGAATCAACTGAAGTTCAAAACACAACTTTCACGGCAAGATATGTTTTGGAGACATGTTGATTCGCCTTTTTGCAAGGTCGTCACATTCCGAACCTCGAACCATTGGACCACTTAGAACGCGAACATGGACTCCAGTAAATTTTGGAGTCGCGTGATTGAAGCATCAAAACTCGGCGAAGTCAAGTATGCAACCACTGGATTTTGGATCGACCTGTTTTAGGCTTTTAGCACCTTGGATTGGTCTTCAAAACTTGGCCTTAGTTCGGCCAAGGCTCAGCCCCCATACCGGATGGCATATCGATCCGATGCGGATCGGTATTCCCCATACCGACCGATCCGAATCGGCGTGGACCATGCCGACCGATCCGAATCGGCATGGACCATGCCGATCTAATCCGAACGGGTCGGTGTGAGCTGACGTGGTCCACTGTCTCCACTACTTTGTACCACTCTCTCATGTTCTCCAGCACTCTAACAGTTACCACTCGTACATATACCGATCCGAAAGCTACCCTCACTTATAAATACTCATGGAGATGACCATTTGAAGGAATCCACTCTCCCACGCGCAAAGACTACCGATATGGAGACTAATTTCTCTTATCTTCATATTTCTTAGATTAAGCAGAACCGTAATAGCAATCTACAGAATTAACAAGAAATTACATTGAGTGGGCGTAGGCCTGATTGTCGAACCACTATAAAATTATCGTGCCACTTTACTTTCCCATTTTCTATAATCTGATATTTCTATGATTTTTTTATTATTATATTGATTCGCGTGTTGGACTTAGTTTGCCGAATTTCAAGTCAAGAATGAGTTGCAAGTGGAAAACAAAGTAGGCGTTTTAAATTAAAAAATGTATTTATATCTGATTTTTGTAAATATTATTATATATACTAACAGGGGAAGTTAGTTTATTTGTTATCGTTCCTATGAAAATATTAAATACGAAACCACTAAATTTTGAAATAGCATATGAGAATATAAAACCCTTGCACATGACAGCGGACTAAAAAAACCACTAAAACCTCAAACAATTTGATTACTTAATATAAAATTAATATATCCACTATAAAATTTTATATTTACGTCTTTGCTATGAACTTCTATTACATTCAAACATTTGAAAGTGCTAGAACTTAGAGTTAAGGATGAATGCATTAAATGCGTTTTCAGACATCTAAAAATATAAACTTATAATTTATTTACGTATTCATATTAATTACAGTTTAAAATAAAGATGCAAACTTAATATTTTTTTGGTTTAATCACAAGTTTACGATATTAATTATTTCAATTAAGAATTTGTTTATAAATTGTTTAACTTTTAGTTGTTTTGAACTTTCTCTAATATCATATCCTTTAAAATATAGTAAATGGACTACATTGCTCATATATTGTTTAAATATTAAGAAAAGGCAAGTTTGAAAATTTTCAGAACACAAAACTTTAATAAATATGGTTTTGAAAACACAACTCATGCCAATTGAATGAGTCGTTTGTGTTTCTATTGTATTGTACGAATCAGTAAGCACCTAATGTTAAGTGACTTCTTGATAACCATTTGCAATTTGTATAGCCTATTTGCACTGGAAAACATGCAAGACCAAGTGAATTTACACATTTTTCTTGTAAATGGCAGAAACGTCTATACATACATAAAATGTGTGTGCTTATGTGTGCATGAGTGTCATTGTACAACAGATCTGTACGTAAAAGCGAAGGCATTAACCTACTCATAGAAAAATGACATGAGTTCAGAGCCTCAAGTGTTGTTAACCCAAATAACCTAATAAATAAGAAAAATATTCGATCTGTCGAAATTCGGGTTGTTACATCTGGTATCAGAGCTAGTGAAAGTGCATGATAAGAGATTCTCGCTTCAAGTTTGGCGGCGAGTAGCTGACTCCTACCCCTACACATCACGGAGTGGTTGGTTGCGAGTCGAGAGGCTGGCCGTAAAACTAGTGTATGAGGTATAACTGTATGCCACGGTGGAGATTAGCCACTACCGTTGGGCCGTTACAACTATCTAATTAGATATAAATTAGTTGGTGTTGTACTTAAGAATTAGTAAAAGATTGTTTATATAGGTTGTTTAGTTTAATTGTTTCTCAAGGTGTAGATGCATGTAAACTAGTACATGTATTCAAAAAATGATTGATGTTACGTAAATAGTCACAATTCCCATGTAGAGAAAAATAAACTGAAGTATTATCTGAATTTCAATCAGTGTAGCGCCTTTTTAATGAGAAAAAATACGCAAGCCTTTATGATAAAAACATTTTTTGTAAATAGTAAGTTGCAAGTGATACACAAAGTAGGCATTTTAGATTAAAAAATGTATTCATATCTGCTTCTATAAATATTATTATTTAAACAAATAAGAGAATCAATGTTGGTTTTAATTTGTTGTCGTTGGTAGGTGATAAATATAATGATGATAGCAGCAAATAAGGACAATAACAATCTAGGTTTTTTTATTGAAAGAATAATGTTCCTTGTTGTTGAGGTCAAGATATTAAACAATTGCTTTTGCTTGTTAAATTGGATTTTGAGACGTGATTGGGTTCCATGTTGTACTAGATAACAAATCTTTTTTCTCATCAATAACTCATCACTAATTTGCACAAAGGCTTTTTCTAATGCTTCAAAACTTGAGCGCCTTTGCAGCTTTTTAGTAGAACGGTGAAAAAATATTTAGGTTGGTTTGTAGTGCTTTTCGCTTTGCACCTAGGTGAGAGGTTTAATAATTGTGTATTACATTCAAATATTTGAAAACAGTGGAACAAAAGCTAAGGAGAATAAAATGAATTCATAGCAATCAATGGTATTTAATGGGAACATTCCATGAAGATGCAAATATTGAAGTATAGCGGTGATGTTCATTGTATTACATGTATTTTGAGATATTTGAAAATATAAACTTATAATTTATTTTGAAATTTATTTTTAGCATTTTAACAGTAGAACTAGGATTTTGAATTGCGATTTAAATAAAGATGTATAATTCCGAATATATTTTTTGTTTAATCACAAATTTAAGATACTAAGTATTGCAACTAAGCATTTGTTTATAAATATTTATTTAAACAATTGTTTATTGTTTTGAGCTTTCTCCAATATCATATCATTTAAAATACAGGAAATGGACTACAGTGCCCTTTTGATGTTTAGATATTAACAAAAGACATGTCTGAAAATTTTAAGAACACAAAGCTTTAGTATATATGGTTTCGAAAACACATAACACAAATCATGCTAATTGAATGAATCATCTGTGTTTTTATTGTGTTGTACGAATAAGTTGTAATCACCTAATGTTAAATAACTTCTTATAACCAATTGCAATTAGTATCGCGCACTTGCATTGGAAAAAACGTAAGACCGAGCGACTATTTGCATTTTTCTTGTAAACGTCGCAGAAATACGTTGTGTGTGTACACACATCCAATATGGTACATATAAGCAGCAGATCTCTAAGTAAATGTGAAGCATTAGCCTACTCATAAATAACTTCACCTAACATCACCTAATGTTAAATTCCTGTGTAACTATTAAGAGTTCACCCTTCACATTGACAACTAGTTTTGTGATAATCCGGGGTTCTCTAACATCACCTAATGTTAAATAACTTCTTATAACCATTTGCAATTTGTATCGCGCACTTGTATTGGAAAAAAAATGTAAGACCGAGCGACTATTTGCATTTTTCTTGTAAACGTCGCAGAGATACGTTGTGTGTGTACACACATCCAATATGGTACATATAGGCAGCAGATCTCCAAGTAAAAGTGAAGCGTTAGCCTACTCATGAATAAGCGAAGAGAAGAGGAGGACCTGTTAGGAAGAGCGGACCAGGAAGAAGCAGGAGCGGCCTCGGAGTCGGAGAAGTCCCAGACATCGGAAGAAGACGACGTGGCGACCGGGTCCCACTTGACGGAGTCGTCGAGCTTCATGCAGAGCTGGAGCGAAGACGGCTTCAACGTCTTCGCCTCCTTCCGACTACCACCACTGGTACTATCAGCAGCCGATTCAAGATCGGCGGCGGCTTCCGATTGATGTTCCTTCGGCTTCTTCATCTTGAAGCCGCCGCAGCCCATCGCAGAGTCCACCACAGCGGGTCCGACATTCTCCTTGTTGTCGTTGTTTGG
Organism: Allium sativum; assembly: GCA_030737875.1. Classification (NCBI taxonomy): domain Eukaryota; kingdom Viridiplantae; phylum Streptophyta; class Magnoliopsida; order Asparagales; family Amaryllidaceae; genus Allium; species Allium sativum. The sequence goes on from CM060911.1 coordinate 284,055,080, forward strand.
TGAAAGGTTTGTTAATGGGTTGACGTATATGGAGCTGTAGGACGACGTGGAAGTGGAGATTGAAGAGCTTGAGTTCTGATTTGATTTTGAAGAGACAGCAGAGGATGATTTGGTGGTTTGGGGATGTAAGATTGAGGTCTTTGAATTTGAACTCGTTGCCATGGGGGAAAGAGATGGAGAAGAGCGGAAGGAATTCGAAAAAATTTGAAATTAGATTGGGAACTGTGGTCCGTTGTTTAATGGGGAGCGTAAAAGCGATTACATAATTAAAGCGTTTTTTTGGAATGCGGTGGAGGAAAGAAAGTCAATGGACTGCTTTTAGCTCTGACGTGGCGGGGTTTAAACTGAAGTTGGGTTGTTTTCATAGACTGAAAATGCTGATCTAAAAGGAAACAATTTTGTTAAATCGCATACACCGGACTGAAATAGAGGACAGCCCAACATCTAATGGCAATTTTCACCCCCACCCCAAATTCTCAACTTTGAACCGATTGTTAATTGGGTACTTTACATACAGTTTTAGGTACTTTATATGACATGTTACGTAACAAATAGGTTCGACTGAACTGAATCAATAATCTCTTGCATCATGTTCAAGCTTGTTAAGCAGTTTGAAAAGGATGTTTGTCATATTAGCACCATCTTTTGTAGATAGAAGAATGATATTTCAATTTCTTTAGCGGGAATACAATTTACAATCAAAAAAAATAAAACTCAGTTATCATGTTCAACCTCCACACTAATCAAAACAATCTCCAATACGCTATACTTTCAAATAATTTTTCCTGCTTTTATGTTTGTTTATTTTTTAAAAAAAAATTCTCACATTTTACAATTTTCATTCTTCGATATGGCGCAACCATCGTATGGCTCTTCTGCCTGCTTAGCTTCCTCATCGCCTAGCCAATGGCATTTCGGGACATCCAAAAGGGGAATTTTTCATAGATTTATTAATTTTCGACTCGGCATAAGCAGTTTAGTTAGCGGTTGTATGCGTTAGTGGTGACCACATCCAACGATAGGATGGACCTTGAATTGTCTCACATTCAGAAAAAGAATTGATGAGACAAATTGAATTATAGTTGGTCGTATTGAACAAACTTATACGGCTAAGAGTGGAGATTTGAGATGAAGAGAACGATTATTCAGCAGTTCCAATGAGCAATGAAACTCGACTACATGGCAAGTTCAAAAAAAATCTCCTTTAAAATTCAAAAAGTTGGATCAACATTTTAGAGGCACATAGCAAATGACCCTTGCAAATAAGTAGTACTTCTCACTCCATTTAAATAGGAATGCCGATACAATTGTGCTTCGATTATCAATCACATCGCGCCTGATTAAGCCTAACACTACAACATATAGAGCATAACGGCTAAACAGTCAAAAAAAGCAAAAATGATACTAAAAAAAAAAAAAAAAAAAACTTCGCTCTCTTGCAGCCATGGCTGCCATGAAGATCACCAACAATCATGTCTTTGTCTCTAACTCTGGTCAGTATAAGGGCTCTTCTTCATCCTCCTCATCTTTCTCTCCTCCTCTGCCAACACATTATCCTCCTTCCCAACCATCAAATCCTTCTAGTGTTAATTAAGATGACTTTCAAATAGCCAATAAAAGGAAAAACCCAATCGAGTATCGAAGTCAGCAATCAAGAACCCGCTTATTGCTAACGAATTTGCCGTGTTAAATTTGTATCTGATTGCAAGATCTACTTCTGCACCGCCGATCAATAAATCGACAGCAAGATCCAATATAAGAATTAGTTTTTACCGGTCAAGAAACCATCTCAGCGATAAAAACGAGAATAAGAAAATTGTTGCATTGATAGAGAACATCAAGTCTAATAGCTCTTAGGCCAATATGGTTTTAAAAAAAGGGGGGGAAAAACTTTGATTTTGACCTCAGTTTTGTGGCGCTAATCTCAATTCAACCAGTAAGTTTGAAATCTTCACACGAAACAATGGATTCTTTTTAATCAAACTTTCGAATGAAATAAACTATGAGAAAATTATTTAAGGGGGGCTTACTTTATTAATGGTAGATTACTAATCCTGAGAAAATGGACCAAGAACGATGTTCTTGATCGTGATGTACTAAGCTCCATTCCCATTTGGATCCGTCTACCAAAACTTTGCCCTAGGTTATGGAAGAAGGACGCTTTTAGTGCCATCTCCAACATCGTAGGCACGCCACTGAAATTGGACAAGCACACTACTAATGAAACTAGACTAAGTTTCTCTAGAATACTAGCGGAAATTAATGCGGACGTTGAACTACCGGATGTAGCTTACATTTCAATGCATGATCACTACGCCATAGATGACCTATCACAACGAAAATGCATGGTGTTGCTAGCTACAATGTTGCCATAGCTATGCTGATTTTTGTCTATTGCAACACACGCTTCAATGTGTTAGCATATATATCAATCATGTGTTGCAGTAGCCGCATGAATAAAATTATCAATCCGCGTGAATGAGATCCAACGGTCTACATTATCAATCCGCGTCAATCTAATTTTCCTTCGCCGCCTAGCTCTTTTGCCCCCAAATTTTCATTTTTCCGCTGGAATATTCACGCTGTGTCATTTACACTTAGAAAAAATATATCCCTAATCAAAAACTAGGGCTAGGGTTTTCTCTCTTTAACAATGCAAATTCAGCTTCTTTAATTCGAATATGTATGTGGCTAGAGTTTGTTTTCTTTAATTAGGGAGACATCTTGGTTGGGACCGATATCAGTGGGTTCGGGTGGGGGCTGACGTGGCGGAGTAGGCGTTGGAGGAGCTGGAAAAAGAGGATTCGAAGGTCGGAAAGGCCTGAAGCTATTTTTCCAGGCGTATTTTGTCTTATTTCATAGGTCGGCAACCATTTCTAAAACTGGTTGATTTGTTCATCAGAAGAGGAAAATATTAGGTATTTTTGCAATACTTTTGAACATTTAATGCTCCGTTGATTTTTGAAACTGTTGGCAGCTATGTTAGAAACTAAGGGCTTCCTTGAATGATAATTTAGACAAAATAATTTTCGTCTGGCCACTTATTACTCTTTGTTAATATGTTATTCCACATCGTTTTTTTAGTTTGAATAGCTACAACATACAATAAGTAAATAAGTTTCTGCCATTTCCATTAGCTAAGCTTTTGGAATGCTAGATGATTCATTATTGTCATTGCAAAGCAATAGTCTTACCTTGCTGAGCTGAACCTCACTGAGCTGAAGTAGTGTAGGATTGTTTCATTAGCAAACGAAGCTTTCTTGCGTAGGATTCTCCTCGTTATGGCATGTATCCTTGCTGGCAAAATAGATATGGTCTCATTTTCTCTAACACTAGAGATAGTTACCTAGTGTTTGTGGTTAATCCACGTACTAAATGACTAATATGATTATTAACTTCCTGTTCTGTTCTAAACTGCATTGAGCTGAAGTAGTGCAGGTCTGAAATAGTTTGAAAATGATGTCAGGTTTTATTGATACTCGTGTTTGGTAGAGCATGGTCTGTAGTATGAGCAGTGCGCCATTTTGGTGCTTGAATTTGTCCTTTATTGTTGAAATGTGAAGGATAAACCAGTGTGCATTTTCTAAATGGGGGCAGCCATTTATAGATCAAATCAATATCATTGCTTAATTTATCGGGTTCGAGCGTTCTCATTACTTAACTGTTATACGAAATCCAATTATGTGTGTTATTCCTAGCTAGTGAAAGTAAAATTATTATTAAACCTCTGGTTTTCTAGGACAACTATCATTTGGAGAAAGGTAGCCGCTATTTATTTGTTTTTATTCATTATACTAAATGTCACCCTTTTTCATTAATATGTCAACTTTTATAGGTCAACATACTGTATTAAATGTGATAAACTACCAATCAGATTCATATTATTAGCAGTACTGTTGTTTACTGTTACTCAATCGTAAACTGTGGTCTGCGAAATGACAAACGTACACACTTGTTCACCGATGGACTGTCACTAATGCTTATTTTTCTTTCATGGGAGTTCTTTTAACCAGCCAAGTATGAGTTATGGCCATTGATTTTTGATTCTACATTGCTGTGTTGATTGTAGATTCAGTAATAATATGCTAATTTGTACTTAAAATCTTGCTTCAACCGCATCTTTATAATCATCAAATGAATGAATGTGATTTATATACTTAAATGGTTTAGTGCTGCTAATAGGTGTGGTAATGATATTCACTCTTATTGCATGCCCAGTGTCATATCCATTATCGCCATCTCCCGATCAACATCATACGTGGTGCGTGCATCATTCTTATATCCACTGTATTGTTTCTTTTCATATGTTATTTGTGTTGCATAAATCATCTTACCACTTTATATATTTGTAATATGTTATTGCTAATTTGCACATCCATGATATTATAATTCTACGTGAAAACATTTATGGCAAAGTTTAGTTATTCAGAGGGGAAAACAAAAAAGTATAAAAATAAATAAACAATAAATGGTTTTTAATCTGCAGAGTGATTTGATATAAACATCTGCTTTGTATGCCAACTTAAGATGATAACATTTCCTTCCTGTTACAAAAGATTGCAGTCTTGTAGACCATTTCACAAATATAGAGCATTCTAGTTTCCTATACATCCATTTGACAGTTGAAAATGATTTCTATTAATGGTATGTAGACATCATATTTTGTTTCTCAGATATTAATATTTTCAGGGATGCATGGGACATGGCTGCTGAGTTGTGTCTTTCTAAGCTTCCACAGTTGATCGCTGATCCAAAATATGGAATTTGAGGTCTGTTCTGTTACACATTCTTCAATTTTTGCCACTGTATGATTGTGATATACAAGCCTAATTAAATCGTACTGTGTGATTATTCTGCATAATTTACGTTCGTATTTCAAGCACCTATATCGGATGTGAGCATTTTTTGGTTCTCTCGTTCTTCCCTCCTAAAAAGGTTATACGTCAAACAATCTATGTAGTTCACATCAGTGTGAATTAACATGCAGTTCTTTTTCTTTTGTTCATGTTCCCAACTTAACCCACCATTCAATTTTTTCAGTCAAGTTTTTTTTTTTTAGTACATAATGAAGTCTATTAAAATTTTGAACCATTCAGTGGCTAAAACATGAATAAATATAGTTTACATACCATGTATATATTAATGTTGTAATCCCCTGTGACAATCAAAGTTGATCCAGGGGAACTAATTTGGATAAATCTTTAAGTAAACTACTTAGACCACTAGTGAAATTCTGACCAAATAAGATTACATTCTTGTGATTGTCATCATAACAGAAGCAGCTTATAATTGAAACTCCACCGTTAGCAATGACTTCTGTGCTCTATATATTCAAATCCACTTACAATGATTAATGTGATTCGAGCATCCTAGCCTTCTTTTATTCCCTTGATTCGAACCATTTGAGAAAGTAGCAGTTCTTGAACTCTACTCTTCAGCTCAGTTGTACCAATTAACTGCATTTGAAGTCTGGCTTGACCATGATGCTGAACTGTTCAACTATGCATTGTCAAGGCCTTCTTATATGATTCAATGCTAACAGTGAGGACATCAGGTGTTTTTTTGAGTGTTTCTGTTATCTCATTTATGGTCAGTTTTGATCATATATGTATAGTACTTCTTTATATTGTATGAGGCTGATGGAATTGATTACACTAATCCTGAGGAGGTAGTAATATTATGAAGATGGATTAATTATTTTCAACTGTGATTATATTAACATCTTAAAATTTAAACTGTTCAAATAAAATGAGTTTTGCGACTTTTGAATGCAGCTTGAATTGTTAGGCTGCTCTTATCGATCTTGATGCAATGGATGGTAAAGGTAGCGTCTCTCTTTAGTCTGAATGCTCCGGTTCACCCGATGTTAACACGAGGTATAATCATTTTCGTGTATTTTTTCTTGCTTATGGTTGTATGTGTGAGTCAGTATATGAGTGAATCGAGTGACAATGTAGTGAGAAATGTATGTAAATATGAATGATTGTGTAATATACGAGTGAATGTACAATAGTGGAGTCAAAAAATTTGTACCATTTGAAATGTTGAAATAAAATATTTATTTGAGTAAAATACTGTGTTATAATAATATTTATTATAATATTATGAAAATTTTGATTAATAGCAGGTGAGGTGTAATTACTTTTAATAGCTGTAAAACAAATTTTACAACTGCTAGGAACAGTTGTAAAAAAGGTTGACTTTATTACGATTGCTAGCTGTACTAAACATATTACAACTGTTTTCAGCAGTTGTGAAAGGGTATTTTTTTGTTCTAGTGGTAACTGTGGCAACACCTGTACCGATATTGCCATAGGGTCGCAAAGGTGTTGCCTTTGATTCTAAGGCAACGCGGCAAAAGGCAACCCCAAAAAAGTGTTGCCACAGGTCATTTTTTGCCTATAGCAACACTTTTTGGCACCTACCGCGTCACTTCTCTGGGGTTGCCGCAGGCCATCTATGGCGTAGTGTCGATGATGAGATAATTGTTTAAGAAATTCAATACGAGTGGATCACACAAAGATGCATCTATTGTAAATGCTTCGGTCATAGTTTAGAATCTTGCACAATCAAGAAAGTATGAAATGAAAAGTCGACTTCAAATCCCATGTATGAGCAATGTATAGGAAATCTCAATAATGCTAAAGAAACAACTTAAAATGCAAAGCAGAAGAACTCTTTTCAGACCAATAGATATGCTAACAGTTCAACAGAGAATGTCCCTAAAATGTTTTAGAAAGAATTCAAGAAATTGTTGAGCTAAATCAGGATATCAATGTTCAAAAAATTGCAGAAACAACTATGATATTCAATTTCCGTCTAACTTTGATTTGAATAACGGGAATGTCACACAATCCAATCCTATTACTAATTAAGATATTGCAAAAAAGTGCCGAAAAACCCGAAACATAGAGGCAAATACATAACATATCATTGAGCCTTCCATCCTTAAGGAAAGCTCAAGTTTATTTACAAGCACTGATGATATGAATATAGATTAAAAAAATGATGATGATAATTGTGTGCTTGATCTTTCTTCCATCCTAGAGAAAATAAATCCAGCTTTAATGTCTGAGAGTTTAGTCCCCTCGGACACATAAAACAATCTCTGAAGAAACTATTCAAATAGATGTTAATTCATTCTCTTCTGCAACTAACTCTACAGGCAAAACCAAAAAGGAAATAAGCAAGATAAAGTAGCTCAATAACCTCAATACCTCTGAATTATATGAAGATGAAGAAGATTCTGAATTCAAAAATAAATACATCAGCAAAAATGAAAAATGGAATGACCGGCTCGGTATTAGAGATAACAAGCAATACAAGATGAATGGAAGCAAAACGGGTGTTAGAGAGGATGACGGTACTTATACTGCATAACTGAAGTACTCTATATCCTTTTATATATCATTTATAAAAAAAATTACAATCAGGATTATTGCTTAGAATGTTAGGGGACTCAACTCCCCAAAAAGGAAGTTGGATCTATCCAATTTTATCAACTCTTACAAACCTGAAATTCTGGGATTGTTAGAGCATAAATTGGATGATTCTAGAATAAAAGACTACCACCTATAAAAGCTTTATAACTAGAAATATATTTATAATAATTGTCAAGGTGGTAGTGGAAGAATCTGGATCTTGTAGGACTCAAATATTTTGGATTTAACCTCCTATCAACTTGATTATCAAATTATGCACCATTCCTAAACAAAACAAGGGATGTCTCATTTTAGTTATCACCTTTATTTATGCATCAAATAGTGAAAAAGTCAAACTATCCCTTTGGAATAACCTCACTTCTTTCAGCAAAATTATTTCAACTTCATGGGTGATAATGAGGGACTTCAACACCATTTACCACTCTTTTAAAAAGAGAGGAGTTGTTCCTTTACCTTCTAGCAAATTAGAAATGTTAAATGATTTTATGATTAAAACTGGTTTATTTGATCCTATTTTATTTGGTAATAAATGTACTTGGAAATAAGGTGGGTTTAGGAATATACATTGTAACTTGATAGAGTGTTATTTAATAAAGCTTTTATTGACACTTTCACTGATTATAAATGTAGCACATTTCCCCAAGCCACTAGTGACTATGCCCCTTTAAGGGTTACATTATTTTCTGACCGTTAAAATTTTAATCACACATCTTTAACATTAGTCTTTAATTTCAAATTTATAAGTAGTTTAGAAGTGTAACGAACTGGTATTTTCGATCCTAAAAATCGACACGAAAACACCATGTCAAACCTTCAAGCATCGAAAATATCGAACGTTAATAGGAAAAAATTAGAGGGTGAGAAAAGAAAGAAAGAAATATTAGAATAGAAGAAGAAGAACCAACACAACACAGAACCTCACATCGCAGCGGAACAAAAAATAATATTTAAATAAACTTTATAGAGAGCTTCGAAATAAAAACTTACAATCATTAGAGTACATTAATACTTCGGGACAGTTATAATAATCTGCCTCATATACATCACACAGCGGAATAATACTGGATAACATCATACGTTTGAACATCCTGAGCTCATCTTTGGACTTCACAGCATCCGACAACCTGAACCTGTACAACTCGGTCTAACCCAAGCATTACAAACACAGGGTCAGTCTGGTGAACCAGAGTGAGAAAAACTCACTAAGTTTATAATATCATCCAACTTGATTTTAAAGTTAAAACCTTTCCGAAAGAAAAGGATAATCATAAGATCAAATCCTTACATAAATACGGATGGCTTTTACCTTACTATAACCTAAAACATTTTGAAATCAATATCTTATTCTGATATTATAATAGTGTCTAAATACAAATAAATAAGAATCTAGCGGAACGCTTACATCTCACGCTCTACATATATAGTATACAATCAAAACCGCGGGCGCTTATGGGAGATTGGATTCCGACTATGATAAGGTATGGAACTACCTGCCGATAGTGTATCTCTAGAGGGAAATACACTGGGTTCAGCAAGAACATCTTGCAACCCGGCCACACATGACTGACCACTCATTTCGCTTGAGTGTATCGAATGTATATCATCAACGGTAGGGAGCTACCCACCGTTTCCTGAAAAGGGACAACATCAAAAATATATTAAAGAATGAAATGGATTTTCTCTAGATAGGTGATTATACCACCTAATAGGAGCGACCCACATAGTCATGTTGCCTACTCGATTTTTTTTATTTTCCAGTTGATGAGGCTTGAGGTTACAACTCTTCTTCTTGGAACATCTGGCCACCATTTCATCGTCCATACAAAGTCATCCAGGAACAGGATGAACCGAAGGCACCATCCTACCACATCTAAGAATCACCATATAGATCAGGAGAGTAGTCCTTGCAATCCATAGATTTCGATCATGATAGAATCACTGTCAAATGTATATCTCTAGGGATCAGCTAGAGAAATTCAATAATAGTTTCCCCGCTCATGAAGATTTACGGTCTTCAATAGCTCCATCTCGATCGGCATCTTCCACGTTTTCGTATTCATTGGTCGGAATGGTTTTCGAATATAAATTCAATCCCGGTCTTTCCGTACTTACAACGTTCAATATATGGATTACTTCACCATTAATAATTTATGTCAAAAGAACTCGTAACGTCGCAGTAGTTCATAAATCTTCATTAATAATTTTAAATACCAAGATTCCCGCTTTAATTATTGTTAAATAACTAATAATCAAGTTTCCAACATTTATTAAGATATAACTGGATTACTTCACCATTAACTATCATCATTAAATAAATACACTAATTTAATAAAACAATCTCAGTTAAACAACCTCTAAACATGATTTACTCGTTAACCATTTCCACTTAGCCTTTTCCATAAATTAATAATATAATTAATTTAATCAATTCCTTTTTACTCTGATTATTATTAAATAAATAAGAATCAATCCTAATACAATCCCATTTATAATTGTTTCTGAAAAACCATAAATCTCAGTTATTAATTGTCATGTTAATTCTTGCTCACTTGCTTATCAATCTTATAAGAATCAGCTTTATAAAATCATTATATAATCACTTACAAACTTAAATAAATATTTAATTCCTTTACAAACTCTAATTAAAATAATAGTTTATAAAATCGATCTTCAGTTATAAAATAAATCTTATAACTTCGTTTCCATCGATTTACCTAACGGTAAATCAATTTTTATAAAATAGTGTATATTTGGGCATCTGTTATTATTCCTCAACCAATATCACACATTGGTTGATAACAAAAAAATGTTGAATTCATGTTCAACAACCAATAATCAAATTAATAATCCAATCATATTGGTTAAATAATTCATGTAATGATTATATGCAAATAAATAATCAATTCAACTGATAGTGGTCAACCAATAATGATAATTCAAGCATCCAATTTAATTTAAATACGTTTATATTATTATAAACGTAACCAACAAGGTAAGTTACCTTTATTGGAGATAATCGTTAAAATAATGACGTCATTTCATTTAAATAAAACAACGTTTAATTTAAATAATGATATAACAACATCCAAACAATCAAATCAACCAATGATTAGCAAACATGGCATACAAATAATAAATCCGACTTATAGTAATTATAAGTGGGAGAACTGAGTGAGTTTAACTCACATTGATTTCCGTTCATCATTAAGATGGTTTGTTTTAATCAAATTAAACTGACATTTAATTTAATTAAAAACTCCGGCTGCGTTCAACCTTGTTCGTTCCAATTCCATATTGTGGTGCTTTCCGATACTGACCAAACTTGCTCCTCCCCGAACCTTTATCCACATGATTCCCATGAGACCAACTGTTCAAAAATCTAGTAACGTATAACTGAGATACGGTATTAAGAAGTCTATAAACAATTTAATTATATTTTAAACTTTTAAATTTAAAATATTAAACAGTCTGACCCTAATATTCGCCCACGCCCATTTCTCCTCTTTTCCTCTGGTTCCTGATACACTATGAAACCAATGCTTCACGTATGATTTCATTCCCCAACATGTTATTGTTAACTCCCCATTTTGTTGCCTTTTGCTTCCGCCCAAGTTTTTTTCTTTTCCCCTTTCTTTTACTGCTTTTATTTATTTTTCTTTTCTTTTGTTCAAACTAACCCTTCACTTGCGTTACTTCATGTATTCCCCCAAACACATGATGTTCACGCAAGGCTCCATCCCCACCTTTCTGTTTCCCAATTCTATTTTTCAAGTTTTCTTTTTTTTTATATATAATATACCAAAAGGCCCAAGCCCAGACTTAAAGCCACATCAAAATAAAAGAACCCGCAAACTACTACACTTTTTCCCCAATATCGTTCTTATTTCCTGCAACCAACCCATCCCATGCGCGTTTCAATGACACCCCACCATGCTGCTTCTCCTCCCCAGGCGTTACTTCCCCAAGCATTCCCTTCTATTCCCTTTTTTTCACGTAAGCTACAATTTCCCTCCCCATAATATATCACGTAGAAGCAAATCACACCATGCCTCCATCTAGACAGTGCCCATGCCTCTTCTTCCCTCATGCATTCTTTTTCCTTCCACGTTAAAAACAAACACCCACGCACCATTCAACATACTTCACCACACACAAAACAGCTCACCTTCAACGTACCCCTGCTGTGCCTGTCACCGCCCCCTCCGATCGACTCCGACCAAAGCACTTCGTCAGTCTCCTCCTTGACACCAACTCCCCTTTATGCGGCTACAAGAAGTCCCCTCACCTCTTCACGCTGGATCTTTGACGCTGAACTCGACGTTGCCATGGACAGCTGTTACCGTATTCTCTTCTTTTATATCCCAAACTTACTCTCTTCTACCTCCCCTTTCCACCGCAACATAAAGACTTCGACGGCTGCACCCACCAGTGACGGTCACCAGTGATCTTTCCCCCTCCCCAGAACGTTGGCAGCTCGGCAGTACAGAGGATGAGAAGATTAAATATAATGGAGGAGTTTCGGTTATTAAAACATATTATTTTATTTGTTGGAAATCAATCTGGGGAAGTCTGACTTTAAATTATTGGGAGAATAGTTCCATTTGTTTGCAAAGAAAAGGAACAAAGCTTGTATTTATAACACAAGGCAAGTTGGATGGCACGACGATATTAGGGTAGATCTATAGCATAGCTTCACAGTGATATTCCACTTCATAGCTGTGTTGATGTTTCTTTTCATTAGTAAGGTGATTGTATGTGCGAGGCTTTCATTTCATAGCTGATTTACATGGTAGGCTTGCATGGAAATGTTTTATCACTGCGAAAGACAGAAAAGAAATGTATAGGAAAAAAGTGGAATGGAACATCTGGTCTGCATTGGCATGTAGAGGGATATAGCTACTAGCTAGGATAGGATTTTTACTTTAGCTTGAAGTTTATTGGTTTTTGTTATTTAGTTTTAGCGGTATAACTTGGTAAGGAAAAATTTTAGGGTAGGCAAAAAGATGGGGTTGAAAACTTTTACATATCTATATTATTTATTAAATAATCTTACTTACTTAGGGTAGAATCTTCAATATAATATCTACAGTTACCGTTATTTAAAGTTGTCCGTTAAGTTCGAGCGGATAAACGCAATCTCCAAAAATTACGAAAAATGGATGCCATGGTATAATTTGACGTTACGGTCCTAATGAAACTAATTTCGTTGAAAACGGTCTCTGTTTGCAAAAACGACGCTATTTAGATCCCAATTTATTCATTGGTTCACTTTTAAATTTCGTCTACCGACAAAACAACTCTGTTTGGCTCCAAACTGGTAATATAGCAATAATAGATTATATGTATTCCAATAAAATTCATTTTATCGAAAATGTAGGTCGTTTGAAAATAGGTATTTCTAACGCTTATATAATATCGATTTAATATTATAAATTACAAAACAATTAAATTAAATAATTATAAATTATTATTATCATATATATCTAAATAAAATAATATACTTCTTTAGATTCAGTCAATATAAAATAATAACTCAACACAAATATTTTCGAGTTAAACGATATTCAAATTTATAAGGAAATCCTTTATTAAATTATTAAATAATGTTATCGTTTATAATCGAAATCCACAGCGACTATTTTAAAAAAAAATCTTTTGACATAACTTACAATTTATAAGCTGAAATCTCGATTTTTCTCTTTCATTAGAAAATTATTATCAAAGTGATTCTAATGTTTCTTGTTTCACAGAATTCCGACTTATAACGGATTTTGTATGTTCAATTGAAGTTCAAAGTTCAATATTACGAACTACCGCGACGTTACGAGTTCGTTTTAAATTAAATATAAATATAAACGTTTAATAACGAATTCAATATTAAATCCACTAATATTTCTAATAAAATATTTAAAATAGATTTAAATATTCATATTCAAATAGCTAAAAAAATCCGGGTCGTTACATTCTTCCTCCTTAAAAGAATTTCGTCCCCGAAATTACTAAGTAGGAAGAATGATTCAAACCCAATTATATTTAAAATAATTAATATTAAAATAATATCAAGATATTTCCAAGTTTAAAAAGTGTTATAAAAAATTTCACTAGCACCTCCATTGTATTGTTCGATCCAAACAACTACCACTCGCCACCCCGGGCCTCGGATTAATCAAAAAAAAAAAAAGCCAAGCGACAACCCAACTCAGGGGTATGAAATCAATCACCAAATCAATTATATTTAGGTTTACCTATTTGTCGGGCACCCAAACTCTAATCACGAAGCAAAGCAACTGACAACTCTTCCTCCTTCGATCCTTCACTTAACTCGATATACAATGCAAATAACAGATACATGATTAAATTATTTCAATTTCATTTCATATTGATTATATTCAAATTCATTATATTGAATTTTATATTTTTAGGTTTAAATTCATTCAACGGTTGATGAATTTTTTTATCGACCATTCTAACATCCAATAAACAAACAAACAACATAACTCGAACTCATTGAGTCCATATTCAATTAACTAGTTACCCTTTCAATTATTTCACTATTCATCTTTTGATTTCCTTTTAACTTAGATTTAAGTTAAATCCTAATTCATTTAATTCCATCCCAAAATTCTATTCACAATTTTTATTCGTTATATTAACTATTCAAATTTATAATTTAATTTGAATTTCATTCAAATCAATTAACAAACCAATACCTTAATAATTTGATAAAATTATTTCCTTTATATATGAAAATATAATTTGGGCAAAATTATTTCATTTACCCTTTTTACAAAACAATATTATATCAATTTGTCAGTTCAACTTGAACGATCAAACAACACAATATAAAATCATTTTTACATAAAATTTACAAATACACTTCCATATATATACACACATGCGCACACACTCCATCTCGATCTAGGGTATTACTAACTCTATCTCTATCAAGTCACGCCACAGAGCCAAGGTTATTTCTAAGCCATTTCTCTGGTACCACTATAATGAACCGGGATTTTTGACCCCGAAAATCGACACAAAAACACCATGTCAAACCTTCAAGCATCGAAAATACCGGAACGTTAATAAAAAGAAATTAGAGGGTGAGAAAAGAAAGAAAGAAATATTATAATAGAAGAAGAAGAAGAACCAACACAACACAGAGTCACACATCGCAGTGGAACAATATAATATATATATATATATATAATATATATATATGTAATATCATCCAACTTAATTTTAAAGTTAAAACCTTTTCGAAAGAAAAGGATAATCGTAAGACCAAATCCACACATAAATACGGACAGCTTTTACCTTACGATAACCGAAGACATTTTGAAATCAATATCTTATTATGATATTATAATAGTGTCTAAATACAAATAAATAACAATCTAGCGGAATGCTTGCATCTCAAGCTTTTCGTATATAGTATACAATCAAAACCGCGGGCGCTTATTGGAGATTGGATTCCGACTATGACAAGGTATGAAACCACCTGCCGAAAGTGTATCTCTAGAGCGGAATACACTGGGTTCAACAAGAACATCTTGCAACCCGGCCACACATGACCGACCATTCATTTCGTTTGAATGTATCGAATGTATATAACCAACGGTTGGGAGCTACCCATCGTTTCCCGAAAAAGGACAACATCGAAAATAAATTAAAGAATGAAATGGATTTTCTCTAGATAGGTAATTATACACCCTAATAGGAGCGACCCACATAGCCATATTGCTGCCCGATTTTTGTCATTTCCCGGTGTCATTTCCCGGTTGATGAGGTTTGAGGTTATAAATCTTCTTTTTGGAACATCTGGCCACCATTTTCATCATCCATACAAAGTCATCTAGGAACAGGATGAACCAAAGGCACCCTCCTACCACATCCTAGGAATC
This sequence comes from Allium sativum, assembly GCA_030737875.1. Taxonomy (NCBI): domain Eukaryota; kingdom Viridiplantae; phylum Streptophyta; class Magnoliopsida; order Asparagales; family Amaryllidaceae; genus Allium; species Allium sativum. The sequence goes on from CM060911.1 coordinate 284,070,423, forward strand.
ACCCTATAGATCAGTAGCGAGTAGTCTTTGCAATCCGTATATTTTAATCACGACAGAATCACTGTCAAATGTATATCTCTAGGGATTAGCTATAGAAATTCAGCAACAGTTCCCCTACTCATGAAGATTTACGGTCTTCAATTACTCCATCTCGATCAGCATCTTCCATGTTTTCGTATTCATTGGTCAGAATGGTTTTCGAACATAAATTTGATCCCGGTCTTTCCATACCAACAACGTTGGGCCAGATTTTGATAGTCAGTTGTTTAACTATCAAAATAAATAATCAATAAAATAAATCCATCGGTTCATCATACAACGTCACTTTTCCACTAAAAATAGTATATCCGTTATAATACCAAAATAATATATCAACTTTAATATATTAATACTCTCAAATTATTTATTTATATACTTAGAAAAATAACTTAAAATCATATCCAATTTTCCCTTTAACTATTATTTCTAAACATTTGTCGTGGCATTTCTTATTATCGAATATTTGGGAAATCGATTCAACTTTTCATTGTAAACACTTGTTACGATATCTCCCTGGTTTCGATACTCGAACACCATAATCATCACTTTCCTTTTGAGAATAAACTCATTTCAAATCTCATCTCCTTACTTTGAAAATATCGTTGTATTTTCACAAATCCCTTTTTCTTTATTATGGAAATACCATTCACATTCTCACACCCTTTTTATTTCCTTTTATTTCAGAATCCCATCATATATATTTCCAAATTCTTCAAATAATGTGACACTATTATTTCTCAAAAGAAATCACTTATAACACTTTCCCCATTACAACTTATATCATTCTCTGATAATCCTAAAGTCATTCAAGTTAGGGTATTTTAATTACCTCTCATACCTTGATCAACATCGTTCTTATCTTAAGATTGATATCAATTAAATTCCAAAATTGATATTCATTCCCGATATATAAAAAATCCCATTTTTTTCTATCTTGATAAAACATCATTTCTTATTTAGTATAGCAATTCTATATCGCATCTTTATAACTCAACTCGCCTAATCACTTTAACTCAAACTTGGGTTTCCATTTGATTTCCATTTCATACCTTTATTTGTGCCTAACCGTAAATCAGTAAGAAAACAATTCATAAAATATCAATCTCGAAGGCCGAAAATAACATCAGATTTATATTTAGAAAAATCATTCAAGTCAACCGATCTCCAGTTAGACTCCAATTCTTTAATTTCAAATCTTGGACTTAATCCCATTCATAAACCATTTTTAATAACTCTTTTCAATTCAATAAACTTGGCTTAATAAGTTCGACAAATCATGTTCATATAATCCATATAATCCAAATAGGCTTTTCAAATTAAACATCAATTTAAACTTAATTTATGTTATTATTAATATCTATCACTTAAAAATTTATTAAACCATAAACAGACTTTAAAACTTCATAAATCTTCATTAATAACTTTAAATACCAAGATTCCCGCGTTGATTATTGTTAAATAACTAACAACCAAGTTTCCAACATTTATTAAGATATAACTGGATTACTTCACCATTAACTATCATCATTATATAAATAAACTAATTTAGTAAAACAATCTCAGTTAATACAGCCTCTACACATGATTTACTCGTTAACCAATTCCACTTAGCCTTTTCAATTAATTAATAATATAATTAATTAAAACAATTCATTTTTACTTTGATTATTATTAAATAAATAAGAATCAATCCTAATACAATCCCATTTATAATTGTTTCTTAAAAACCATAAATCTCAATTATTAATCGTCACGTTAATTCCCGCTCACTTGCTTATCAATCTTATAAGACTCAGCTTTATAAAATCATTTTATAATCACTTACAAACTTAAATAAATAAATATTTAATTCCTTTACAACCTCTACTTAAAATAATAGTTTTTAAAATCGATCTTCAGTTATAAAATAAATTTTATAACTTTGTTTCCATCGATTTACCTAACGATAATCAATTTTTATAAAACAGTGTATATTTGGCCATCTACTATTATTCCTCAACCAATATCACACATTATTTAGTAACAAACAAACGTTGAATTCATGTTCAACAACCAATAATCACGTCAATAATCCAATCATATTGGTTAAACAGTTCATGTAATGATCATATGCAAATAAATAATCAATTCAACTGATAATGGTCAACCAATAATAATAATTCAAGCATCCAATTTAATTTAAATAAGTTTATATTGTTATAAACGTAACCAACAAGGTAGGTTACCTTTATTGTAAATAATTGTTAAAATAACGATGTAATTTCATTTAAATTAAACAATATTTAATTTAAATAATCGATATAACAATATCTAACAACATCCAAACAATCAAATCAACCAACGATTAGCAAACATGGCATACAAATAATAAACTCGACTTATAGTAATTATAAGTGGGAGAACTGAATGAGTTTAACTCACAATGATTTCAGTTCGTCATTAAGACGGTTTTTTTAATCAAATTAAGCTAACATTTAATTTAATTAAAAATTCCGGCTACTTTCAACCATGTCCATTCCAATTCCATATTGTGGTGCTTTCCGATACTGACCAAACCAGCTCCGCCCCGAACCTTTATCCACACGATTCCCATGAGACCAACTATTCGAAAATCTGGTAACGTATAACCGAGACACGGTATCAAGAAGTCTATAATTTAATTATATTTTAAACTTTTAAATTAAAAATATAAAACAGTCTCACCCCAATATTCGCCCACGCCCATTTCTCCTCATTTCCTATGGTTCCTGATACACTACGAAACCAATGCTTCATGTTTTTTTCATTCCCCAACATGTTACTGTTAACTCCCCTTTTTGTTGCCTTTTCTTCCACCCACGTTTCTTTCTTTTACTTCTCTTTGTTATTTTTATTTTGTTTTGTTCAAACTAACCCATCACTTGCGTTACTTCATGTATGCCCCCAAACACATGTTGTTCACCCAAGGCTCCATCCCCACCTTTCTGTTTCCCATTTCCGTTTTTCTCGTTTTTTTTTTTCCTTTTTTATATATAATATACCAAAAGGCCCAAGCCCATACTTAAACCCAGGTCAAAGTAAAAGAACCCACAAGCTACTACTCTTCTTCCCCAATCCCGTTCTTATTTCCTGCAACCAACCTATCCCGTGTGCGTTTCAATGACACGCCACCATGCTGCTTCTCCTCCCTAGGCGTTACTTCCCTAAGCATTCCCTTTAATTCCCATTTTTTCACGTAAGCTACAGTTTCCCTCCCCATAATATACCATGCAGAAACAAATCACACCATGCCTCCATCTACACAATACCCACGCCTCTTCTTCCCCCATGCATTCTTTTTCCTGCTGCATTAAAAACAAACACCCACACACCGTTCAACATACTTCACCACACACAAAACATCTCACCTCCAACGTACCCCCGCTGCGCCTGTCACCGCCCCCTTCGGTCGATTCCGACCACAACACTTCGTCAGTCTCCTCCTTGACACCAACTCCCCTTTACGCGGCTATAGGAAGTCCCCTCACTTCTTCATGCCGGATCTTTGACGCCGAACTCGGCGCTGCCACTGACTACTGCTACCGTTCTTACCTCTTCTGTATCCCAAACTTACTCTCTTCTGCCTCCCCTTTCCATTATAATTATCCCAAACTTACTTTCTTCTACCTCCTCTTTCCACTGCAACATAAAGGCTCCGACGACCGCACCCACCAGCGACAGTCACTAGTGATCTGTCCCCCTCCCCCGCACGTTGACAGCTCGGCAGTACAGAGGATGAGAAGATTAAATATAATGGAGGAGTTTTGGTCATTAAAACATATTATTTTTTTTGCTGGAAATTAATCTAGGGAAGTTTGATTTTCAATTGTTGAGAGAATAGATCCATTTGTTTGCAAAGAAAAAGGAACAAAGCCTGTATTTATAGCACAAGGCAGCTTGGATGGCACAGCGATATTAGGGTAGATCTATAGGATAGCTTTGTAGTGATATTCCACTTCATAGCTGTGTTGACGTTTCTTGTCATTAGCAGGGTGATTGTATGTGCAAGGCTTTCATTTCATAGCTGATTTATAGGGTTGTCTTGCACGAAAATGTTTTATCACTGTGAAAGACAGAAAAAAAATGTATAGGCAGAAAATGGAATGGAACATCTAGTCTGCTATAACGACCTCGAACCCCGTAGGGCGGTGGCGAGGGTAATCTTTGGAATATAATACATAAACAGATAATAACAGAACAGAAATAAATAAATACACCAGATAATGTACAATAGAATACACTGGATAAACATAATCATGAGAGTTACACAGTATATAGGATCATACTTAGTACAAAATACAGCTCAGCTTTACATAAAATGTCTACAGCGGAAAAAAAACTTAATATGTACAACAGGAGCTGAACAACATAAAAAGAGATAAATGATAGAATCCATCCTCAGCTCCAGCTATCCAGAAAGAGCCTGCTAAAACATGAATACAAGGCTGCCCGTGTAGAAAGAGGGGCACCTGAGTTTACAAGTGAAACAAACTACGAGTCAGTCATGGGACTGGTATGAGAAATCTACTTAACACATTTTTCAATATGGCTAATCACAGGACCACGCCACTTTCGCGGAACGGGTTTACTCCATTGGATTCCCAGTGCTTTAAAACAAATAAATCTTTTAAACATCGCAATGCTTTTCATAAAAATGAAGCCATTATAAGACTCAGTTCCTATCTCACAATGCAACACAAACCGGAGGATAGAGTTTTACCTAATAATGGCCAAAATATGCTTGATACGAATAAAACAAAGGAACTTGATATTATTACTAGTGTTTTTATGTTTCAAAAACAATTTCAATCATAAGTATCAATCATAGACGGCATTAATGCCCCATATCACTATGTCGCCATATATAGGTATACAATCAAAACCACACGGTATCGTATTTGGAAATTGGATTTCCGCCATGAATCAAGGCAAAAGATAGTCCTTACCGATTCGAGACGCTCTAGCCCGCCCCTCAGGACCCAGACTCATGTGGGCCCTTGGATCATCAGGGCCGGTCCACCGATGTGGATTAAAATTCCTGAACACTGCGTTTCCCCGCCCTATGGGGCGTCACTGGTCATATCCGACCACACCATCGGCTCCGAAGAGACCGAAGCAAACTGAAGTCTCGCTTTCCATCATCCACATAAGTAAAATACTCAGGGGTGCAAAACCCAAAGCACCACTCCTAGCTAGAAGGAAACGCATGTCCTCCCTGAAGTCCTTCTCCCATTTCTGGCTCATACCGGGGTGTGAGGCTCGCGAAACAATGTTATACACAAAGCTATGCCACACAGGCCGTGCTTTGATCATCAACCACAAGACTTTGCTTTTCAATAGAAGCCTTGATCATCTGCCACTTAGGCGTGCCACACAGGCAATTCACTCCATGCGACTGGTTTCTATCGATATATAACCTCTGAGCTCGTACGTCTCAGAGAAGGGCGTTAAGCAAGAGAATAAATTGTCCGTCGCCAAACATATATATATTTAATAGAGATCAATCAACACAGAACAAAATCCGATGTCAGACACACAGTTCATTTACAAGTTCGTTCTGGGTCTGAACGAAACCGGAGGCACTCAATACCTCGCATATCCGTACAATCAACAAGTACGTCCGGACGGCTAGTACTTCAGCCCCTTCAAGGTAGCTACTCCTATCATGAGCATCAGTAGCACCCCTCCATTCGACGTGCAGATCATCGGTCTTGCACCGTCTTCATATCTTCGACTTTCAATCGTCGATCAATTATTTGAAATGAGAATTAACTCGGACTTTTCAAATAATTCACATATATTTAGAGTTTCAAATCAATTCCTTCCAATGGTTAAATTATTCGACATCACTAATTCTGTTCTTTAATGTAATTTTCACGCCAAACACATTCAACCATCAAATATCACATAAACCAAGCAAATTCAGTTTATTTCCATTCCATATCATTTATAATATTTTATCACTATTTATCGCTATTTTTATTTATTTAAAAATAGCCAGTTCATTCAAAACAACGCTTCAGGCCATAACGCGGCCGTGGCGCTGTTTTTTCTTCAGATTTGATTTACACATCTCTAAAAATCTAATCGTTGGATCTTCACAAATTTTATATCATTAGAAAGATCTTTTCAAAACGAATCCAACGATTTCAGTTTCGGGAAAATCCGACGGTCGGATCTCTCACACTAATCGTTTGAAGTTACGATTTCAAAATACGAATTGCAGCGTCGTTATTCGATTTAATTTAATTATATTTAGATTTATATATAAATATAATCGAGGCGCTGTTTTTCTTCAGATTTGAATTAAACATTCCAGACAATCCAACCGTTGGATCTTCACAAAGTGGGTGTCGTTGGAAAGATATTCCCAAGGCGAACCCAACGGTTGTGGTTTCGGGAAAATCCGGTGGTCGGATCTCCCGCACTAATCGTTTGAAATCACGGTTTCAAAACATGAACTGCAGCTTCGTTATTCGATTTAATTTAATTATATATATATATATAATTCATTCTTCAATTTCAAAACTATTTTCACTTCATATATTTGATAAAAATGATATTTTTATCATCAAAAATATTTATTCAACACATGAATATTTTTAGCACTTCATATTTACAATGAAAAGGTAGATTTTATTGTTCAATCTATATGTTCAACACATGAATGTTTTCGACTTCACACACACGATAAAAATATGATTTTTATCGTTCTAGTCCTTTATTCAACACATGAATATTTTCTATAGTTTATATATATAATAAAAATGTGATTTTTATTGTAAAACAATTTATTTCAAAACACGATTATTTTATATAGTCTATACATAAGGTAAAAAATGTTATTTTTGGTGTTAAAACAATTTATTTAAAATACTAATATTTTACATAGCCTATACATATAATAAAAATGTGATTTTTATTTTTCGAATAATTTATTCAACACATGAACTTCATTCAACACATGAATTTCTGCTCAACACATGAATTTCTATTCAACACACGAATATAGTTTCAACACATGAAAATAATTCTAATAAATGAATATTATTGAAAATTTCGGCAGCATAACGGCAGGGTAGTTAAAACCGGCACCGTCCCTAGTACGGCTCCTCGCTCTACCTTAAAACCTCGCGGTTTTTTACCATGGGGATTTTCAATATCTAGTTCGTACGCAGACGAATTTTCCCATATACTAATCCTATTGGGATTTCAACCACAATCAATCATTTCAATTCAACCATTCATGATATTCACCAAATTTCACATCAACCAATAATCCAAACAATATCACAACCAATAAATATCGTCCATGGTCTGTGGACGAGGGGAGTGTGTGTGTGTATATATATATATTCGTATATAAATATATTTCGATTTCACTTCAATATCATTTCATTTTATTTCAACACATACATTATTTTTACAACGCATATATAACTTATATATCGAACATGCAACTTATACAATGCTTATACATGAGGTGTACAACACTTATATAACTCATGCATCGACTATATAATTTATACATCGTTGTTTTCCATATCATTTATAAATTAGAAATCTCACATTGGGTTCCACTCCACCAAAAATAGCAGAAGGCTCAGAAAAAATATGCGGTCTCTTTAGAATGTAGAAGACATCCACACGGTCCAGGCGTCTCTTGTTTCACTGAATTTCGACCACAAACGAAAAAGATATGATTTTCATTGTGAAATCAAAATCCGTAGCGCTTAGAAGTGCTATAATCAGTTTAAAATAAAATAGGTCGTTACCTTTCTGAATTCTTCAAAACTAGGTTTCAACTTTATTCGAAATCTATGCAGAGTGGTGACGATCGGAGGGTGCCACCTTGGAGTGCTTGGAGAGGCGCGTCGGCGGCTGGTGGAGGCGTCAGGTGCGGTGGCAGATCGGAGGCGCAATCATGGTCGAAACGCCTCCACTTTCGAGCTTCAGATCTCGAGAAGCACAACACGAGAAGATCTTATTCAAGTATGGATGGGAAACTCGTGAAAATCTCTACAAAATACTCTAAAGAAGGGGTTGATTTCATTGAGTAGATTGAGAGAAAAAGAAGAGAGAAGGCTGGAATGATTTCCGTCGTGCCTGGGAGGGTTTCGGAAAGAAGGTCGGGGAGAGAGAGTAACGATGGGCCAATAGGATTTTATTGTATTTATGTATTTTTTTAAAATTCGAAAATACCCCTTATCTCATACGAACTCCAATCCAAACCCAACGACTGTCGTCCCTAGCTAAATACCCCCATTCCGAACGCAATGGGATATGTTTCGTAGGCCCATTCGACTGTTTCAGTCAGTTTTTCTTCAAATTAAAATATAAAACATTCAATATTCGATTTGAACATACATTTTAATTTGCCAGGGCGACATACTGATTCTAAAAATTCCCGAAAAATAAATCTAGCTATGTTTTGACGATACGGTCCCAACAAAACTAGTTTCGTTGAATTCCGAGACTGTTTGAAAAAGGGCCATTTTCTGGTCGATCCAATTTAACAGAAACTCACCAAACCACATTTTACTTTGTCACGCTCACATATTAACTTCAAAAATTATGAAATTTGAGACCTAGCAATCATTTGACATCCCGGATCCAACAAAAGTGGTTTTGTCGAATTCTGAGGTCGTTTGCAAAATGTCTATTTTCAAGGGCGATATACTTTCTATTGCGACCTTTCTGAAAATTCATTTGGCCATAACTTTTGACTCCCGCTATGAAACTTCGATTTTTCAGATTCGTTAGAAAGATATTCACTAACAGATTTAAATATTTTTGGTTTCACTAAAATCCGTTTTATTTTGCACCTGGTACAGTCAGTCAAAGGTTGAATTGAAATTTTGAAACTGCCGCGCCATTTCAGGCCTTGTTTATAATTTAAAATAATTATATTTACTTTCAAACATCGATTCAACCTTACTTTTCATCGTTATTATTTAAAATATTTATTTTAAATATTTAAAATCCACTAAAATAGCCACATTAAAAATTTTAAACTGACTCAGATTTTCCGGGTTGTTACATCTGCGTTGGCATGTAGAGGGGTATAGCTACTTGCTAGGATATGATTTTTACTTTAGCTTGAAGTTTACCGGTTTTTATTATTTAATTTTAGCGGTATAACTTGGTAAGGAAAATTTTTAGGCTAGGCAAAAAGAAGGGGTTGAAAACTTTTACATATCTATATTATTTATTAAATAATACTTACTTACTTAGGGTAGAAGCTTCAACATAATATATAGGTTACCATTATTTAACGTTGTCTGTTAAGTTCGCACCAATAAACACAATCTCCAAAAATTACGAAAAATGGACGCCATGGTATAATTTGACGTTATGGCCCTAATGAAACCAATTTCATTGAAAATTGTCTCTACTTGCAAAAATGATGTTATTTAAATCCCAATTTTTCCATTGGTTCACTTTTAAATTTCGTCTACTGATAAAAAAAACTCCGTTTGGCTCCAAACTGGTAATCTAGCAATAATAGATTATACGTATTCCAATAAAATTTATTTCATCGAAAACGGAGGTTGTTTGAAAAACATATATTTCTAACGCTTATATAATATCGATTTAATATTATAAATTACAAAACAATTAAATTAAATAATAATAAATTATTATTATTATCATGTATATCTAAATAAAATAATATACAACTTTAGATTCAGTCAATATAAAATAATAACTCAACATAAATATTTTCGAGTTAGACGATATTCAAATTTATAAGGAAATCCTTTTATAAATTATTAAACAACGTAATCGTTTATAATCGAAATCCATAGCGACTATTTTAAAATTTTCTTTCGACATAACTTACAATTTATAAGCTGAAATCTCATTTTTTCTCTTTCATTAGAAAATTATTATTGAACTGATTCTAATGTTCCTTGTTTCACGGAATTCCGACTTATAACGGATTCTGTATGTTCAGTTGAAGTTCAAAGTTCAATATTATGAACTACCGAGCGTTACGAGTTCGTTTTAAATTAAATATAAATATAAATACAAACGCTTAATCGTCGTTTAATAACGACTTCAATATTAAATCCACTAATATTTCTAACAAAATATTTAAAATAGATTTAAATATTCAGATTCAAATAGTTGAAAGATCAGGGTCGTTACAAGAAGTCTATAGAATCATTGGTTGTCTTCATATATAAAATTATTTCTAACATTCTTTGTAATAAAATGAAACTTTTTTGAAAATTTTAATTTCTAAAAGCCAAAGTGCTTTCATCCGTGGTAGCTCATTTCTTAAAATTCTCTCCTTGCTCATGAAATGATAACAAACTTTAATGTTATTAATAAAATCCATATGTGCAATTTGCATAAAGCTTTTGATAAAATAAACTGAAAATTCATTTCATATGTTATGCAACAATTTGGCTTTAGTAAAAAAAAATTATAATCTGGTTGGTGAATGCATAGAAAATGTCACTTTCTCCATTCTTATTAATGGGTCCCTTAACGGATTCATTCTTATTAAAAAAGTATTTTAATTAAAAATCCGTATATAAATTGTTTAATTTTTTGTTATTTTGAACTTTCTCCAATATCATATCCTTTGAAATATAGTAAATGGACTACGGTGCTCTTTTATTGCTTAAATATTAATAAAAGACAAGTTTAAATTTTTTCGAAACATAGAGCTTCAGCAAATATGGCTTTATAAACACGTGACAAATCATGCCAATTGAATGAGTCATCTGTGTTTTTATTGTGTTGTACGAATAAGTTGTAACTAATTGTTTGAGTTGCTTACCAGATCATAAGTATTGTTTAAATAAGTGGATATTAAACAAACTTCCTGGTGCTGAATGTTTATTCAGTAAGCACCTATTGATAACCATTTGCGATTTGTATAGACTATTTGCACTGGAAAAAAATGCAAGACCAAGTGAATTTACGCAATTTTCTTCTAAACGGCAGAAATGTCTGAATATACATAAATGTATGTGCGTATGTGTCTTTGTATAGCAGATCTGTAAGTAAAAGGGAAGGCATTAGTCTAATCATAGAAAAGCGAAGGGAGACGAGTAGGATCTATTAGGAAGTGTTATGGATTGGGGAATGGATCGTTAAGGCAAACTAACACTAGAGGGGGATGAATATTGTTTTTAAGAATTTAAACAAAATCTAAAACTTATATGGTCTACTATATGAATCGAACACCACAGAAACAATCACATACACAAAATCAAACACAAAGGTAAACAAAATTAAAATGCAAAAAATGAAAGAACACACCGGATTTTATATTGGTTTGGAATTGCTCCTACGTCCAGTCCGACGCAACGTTGGATTGTGCGGTTTTATTACTATATCAATATCCAATTACAACCTCCTTGATTTCACGGCGACAAGGGTAACACTGATTCCACTCACTTCCCAAATGATTACAATAGCCCTATAACTCTTTGATAGTCCTTCGATTCAGAGAGTAACGAGTAGAGAGTGAGAAGAGAAGAAGTTTTATGAAAATAGAATTGAATTCGGCAGAGTATAGGTGTAGAAATCATAAAAATACGAAATTATAATGGCGTAAAGAAAGGAGATGATGATGGAGAAGAAGAATGATGAAAAAAATTCAAAATCAGCCCCTATTTATAAGATTGAAAGGTTGCAACGCTTCTTGAACGTTACAAATAGTGGATAGACACTTCCTTTCAATTTTGAAAAAATGACAGTTATATGTCGACATAAGCTAAAATGCATGTCGACATAACCTAGTTCAAAATTGATTTTTGAGCATTTTTCAAGTATTTTGATATATATATAACTCTGGAAATTCTTGAATTAAAAGATTGTGTTATAATGAATATTATAAAGTAGAAAATCGTATGAAAACATAAATATAAGATATATGAACATATTTATAAAATTATAGAGTTTAAAATATATAAATATAAAGTATAAATATATAAAACTTATAAAACTTGAATTTGAAATCAAAAGTAAAGTAAAGTAGGTAAAATAGAGTAGATAGAGATTGAAGATTGAATTTGAAAATAGGATTTGAAATTGGAAATTGAAAAACATAATTTGAATTTGAATTTGAACCTGGAGTACTATTCAGAGTCTTACATAAACTAAACTCTATTACTATATTTATCTTGAACTCTTGAAATCTTTATTACTCATTAGTCTTGAATCATCTCTGAATTCTGAATCTCTAATATCTTTAAACTGTACAGTCTTAAGTAATAACTCATATATATAAATCCTGCATATGTATATATATATATATATTCTAGATAAAAGTGTTAGTATATATTTTATAATCAACTAATATCGAAATAAGGTTGTTGTCATCAAATCTCCATTCTCCAACAATCTCCCCCTTTTTGATGATGAAAACCTTAGTTTATAAAATATCATACCTGTACATACCTGTTGATGATGATCCTTCTATTACTCCCCCTATCTATATGAATCCTATAAACTATGTCTATATTTTATAATTTCTCCCCCTTTGTCGTTATCAAAAAGAAATTCTAAAAATACTCCCCCTTAATCCTATAATTATCTAAATAACTCCTATAATAAAATGAAATACTCCCCCTAAATCCTAAATCCTATATCTAGATATCCTAATTTTGTATATAACTCCCCCTAAATCTATAACTCTCCCTTAATCTATAACACTCTTTATATCTACAAATTTCTATAACTCCCCCTAAATTGTGACTATGTTAGTCTATTAATCTAAACTCAGAAAACCAATCAATATTTAGAATCAATTCAAACAAACAAGCAATTCAAACAATCAATCTAAACCATTAACTAAAGCAAAAATACATGTCTATTGAGACTTCAACAAATCCTAAAAACTATAAAACTCCTATTAACCACAAATGCATAATTATATACCTATCAACCACTAATGAAATTTAACCATGTCAAACAAGTCAATTAGATCAAGCAAATAAATCAAGCCAAACAAGTCAATCAAGTTAAACAAATGTGTTATATAACTAATTTATAATCCTATTTATTTCTAATTAGATAAAAACTACCCATACGGTATACTTCTTGTGTGTAGAGTAAAAAAGGTAACATGTAATGTAGTGTGTGTAGTATGTTGGTTATAATTCAGTATGAACTATTTGTCATATGCAAAGTAATATGAAATAAAATGCAACTTATGATGTGAATTATTTTAATTTATAATAATGATGTATGATATGAAATATGCAAAATGATTTGGTGATGATATCCATTTCGGTAAAATATATCCAAAGTATTATCTAGCTATTATATATATTTAAATTATTATCTAACTTCATTTTAATGAAGTTTTGATTCAATCAAACAAAAGTAATATATATTAATTTTTAGACTTAGGTTAATGATATTAATGAAAGTGATTAAAAGAATAGTATAGATGTTTATTAAAAATATAATCATGATAAGCAATAAAATACTGAGAATAATTCCATAAGAAATATGGAGTTATATAGTAGGGTGCATATTTAAAAGTAATATAGTAAACATTGAAGATCCTTAAAGAGAATATGTAATTTTAGAATATAAAGTAAACTATAAACATAAATTCATAATTGTACATAAGAACTGATTTTAAAAGGACTTAAAATTTAATTTATTATTTATCTTTTGATTCAAATCAATTTTAAACTTTAGAAATCAAAACATATTAATTTGCTAAAGAATCATTTGTATATTAAAACATTAAAAGAAATTTATAGTTATAATAATGTTTTTTTATATAAAACTTGGTAATATAATTGTAAAACTATAACTTCTTATATTTAAAATACATATTTAAGGCATAAAAGATATATATATATATATATATATACATTAAGTTAAATATATAAGTTTTATAAATCTTAATAAACTAAAGGTGGAAACCTAGTGCCAAAGGCTCCCGTAGTCAAGCGCGAGAGGACTTCCCAGGCAGTCTCCTGTCCTAATACTATTCTCACGGCTTTCCGTGCTCTGGGGGTGGTCGATTAGCGCACACAGCCTTTCCCTCACATATGTGAAGAGGCCGGGACTATGTATATTTAAATAAAAATTAGTATTTAATTACAAGTAATATTTGTGATAACTCAAAATCGTTATGAAATTATATGAAAAATATAAGTTAAATTATGTATATTTAAACTATAAAAGGTTTGAAAAAAATTATATTTTATTTCAAGCATATAAAAGATATGTAAATTTATATTTTGTAAAATGTTTGAAAATTATTTCAAGCATATATCTATGTACTATAAATAATTTTATAAATTTAATATATATATATATATATTTGAAACAAAGTATATGAAACATAAGTAAATAAACAAAATTGATAATTAGTGTTTGAACTGACATTTTCATATTTGAAAAGATGTCCTTTCGAAACCAAATCAAAGAGTAGTTAAAAAATAAGAAGAGATTTTAATTAAATTGGTGTATTGATATGTATACCATAGTGTATTGACATATGAACCAAAATATCTCGGATTATAAATGGGATGAATTTCTATACCTAACTATGTGCATACATATACATATATATATGTATGTATGTATGTATATATATATATTCTTAAATTCTATGATAATTATGAAATAATTGTAAGGCATACCTATTTTCGTAATCCTTCATTTTATTATTCTTCCATTGTCATGAATATCTTCCTGAATTTGATGATGAAATCTGCTCTATTGCGATGTCTCGTTTTTCTGATTTGGATAGTATATTCATTTGCTGAATTTGAACACCGTAGAAAGATACTGAAGATTTAGTAGTTCAACTAACTTGGGGCCAAAATTTTGAATTTGAATGAAAATACACTTCGGCAGTTATAAATAGGCCCAAAAGTCATGTCTCTTCACAATCTCTTTTCTTTTTCTTCTTCTTCTCGTTTTTCACTTTCAATCAAACTTTCAGGAGGCATAACTTCTTCATTTCTTAACGGAATTGGACGAAATCAATGGCAAATCGAAACAGAATTCAAGGACTACAATCTAGTAACAGTTTGGGGATGAATTTGGATGGTATTGGGGTGCGTCAAGTCGAAACAGTAGGAGAGATGCATGAAATCCTGTAACAGTTTACCAACTTCAAATAGTCATATCTCACTCAACTTTGATTGAAATTTGACGATCTACCCATCAAAACGACCGCGATAATGAGAACTACAATCTATAAAAGATTTGGAACAAAATAATCTAACCCGTGGATGCAATTTGAAGATAACCGTTGACAATTTTGGTTTCCTTCTCCCTTTATTCCCCAAAACTTCATTTAATCATTACTTGATCAATTTTTGACGGATTCACATGAAACTGGCAGCATTACAAAGCAAATGAAGAGAAGTACAGTATGAAAATAAGTTATAGATGAAAATCTAAGGTTGTAAATTGATCTGGTACCCATTTATTTACTGATTTACACTATATATGTATCCATTTCTTCTTGATGTCTATTCACCAACCGTCGTTACTCTTCTCCTCTTTTTAATTTTCATCTTTTCAGAGTTTGAATATCCAATACCCATATAACACATTTGTTCCTGTAAAACAACATAACTTTTCAAATAATCAAATAACTTTTTAAATAATTTTTCAAAATAATCAAATGACTTTTCAAACTAGGTAATCTACAATTTTAAACAACAATATCATGATGGTTTTGTAACATATCGATATATCAATGATTTCAAAATTTTAAAAATTTCAAATTTCAAAAATCAGATTATGAGTTTAAACTAGTGTTATAAATCATTTCAAAATTTGCCATTTAATATTTTGAAAAATCAGATTATAATTTTTTTGAAAGACCTTGCTCTGATACCAATTGTTAGGCATTGTGGAATGGATCATTAAGGCAAAACTAACATTAACGGGGGATGGGGGGTGAATAGTGTTTTCGAGAATTTAAACAAAATCTAAAACTTATATGATTTACTATATGAATCAAACACCACATAAACAATCACATACACATAATCAAACACAAACATAAAGATTAAAAAAATGTAGAAAATGAAAGAACACGCCGGATTTTATACTGGTTCGGAATTGCTCCTACTTCCAGTCCTACGCAACGCTGGATTGCGCAGAGTTTTATTGCTATATCAATATCCAATTACAATCTCCTTGATTTCACGGCTACAAAGGTAACACCGATTCCACACACTTCCCAAAAGATTACAATAGCCCTGTAACTCTTCAATAACATTTCGATTCAGAGAGTAATGAGTAGAGAGTGAGAAGAGAAGAAGTTTTATGAAAAATAGAGTTGAATTCGGTAGAGTATAGGTGTAGAAATCATAAAAATAAGAAAATACGATGCTACAAAGAAAGAAGATGAAGATAGGGAAGAAGAATGATGAAAAAATTCGAAATCAGCCCTTATTTATCAGATTTAAAAGGTTGCAACGCTTTTGGAACGTTACAAATATTGAAAAGACACTTCCTTTCAATTTTGAAAAAATGACAGTTATATGTCGACATAAGCTAAAATGTATGTCGACATAACCTAGTTCAAAATTGATCTTTGAGCATTTTTCAATTATTTTGATATATATATATATATATATATATAATTCTGGAAATTCTTGAATTAAAACATAGTGTTATAAGTGAATTTTATAAAGTAGAAAATCATATGAAACATAAATATAAGATATATGAACATATTTATAAAATTATAGAGTTTAAAAGTATATAAATATAAAGTATATAAAAGTATAAATATATATAACTTATAAAACTTGAGTTTGAAATCAAAAGTAAAGTAAAGAATATAAAATGGAGTAGACAGAGATTGAAGATAGAATTTGAAAATAGAATTTGAAAATAGAATTTGAAATTGGAAATTGAAAAACAGAATTTGAATTTGAATTTAAACCTGGAGTGCTATTTAGAGTCTTACATAAACTAGAATCTATTACTATATTTATATTGAACTCTTGAAATCTTAATTACTCATGAGCCTTGAATCATCTCTGAATTTCGAATTTATAATATTTTAAATTGTATAGTCTTCAGTTTTAATTCCTGTATATAAATCCTGCATATGTATATATATGTATATTCTTGATAAAAGTGTTCGTATATATTTTATAATAAATTAATACTGAAATGAGGTTGTTGTCATCAAGACTCCATTCTCCAACAAGAAGAGCGGACTAGGAAGAAGCAGGAGCGACCTCGGAGTCGGAGAAGTCCCGGACATCGGAAGAAGACACGTGGCGCCAGGGTCCTACTTGACAGAATCGTCGAGCTTCATGCAGAGCTGGAGTGAAGACGGCTTCAATGTCTTCGCCTCCTTCAGACTGCCACCATTGGTACTATTAGCAACTGATTCAAGATCGGCAGCGCCTTCCGATTGTTGTTCCTTTTGCTTCTTCATCTTAAAGCCTCCATAACCCATTGGAGAGTCCACCACAGCAGGCCCGACATTCTCCTTATTGTCGTTGTTTGGTGAAAATTTTACTATGGGTTGACGTATACGCAGTTGTAGGATCACGTGGAAGTCGAGATTGAAGAGCTTGAGATCTGGTTTGATTTTGAAGAGGTAAAGGAGGATGATTTGGAGATTTGGGGTTGTAAGATTGAGGTCTTTGATTTTGCACTCGTTGCCATAGGGAAAGAGATGGAGAGCGGAAGGAATTTGAAAATTTGAAATTGGATTGGGAACTATGGTCTGTAACAACTCGTATTTCGATAACATGATTAAGACAAGAATCAAGGCAGAATTTAATTTTAAATTCTGAATCAAGTTAAACGGGCTATGCCATTGCGTTCGTCTCGGAAAAATACGCGAAATAGAGTCCGAGTTTTCGAAAATCGGAGTCCGTATGACCCGATTAAGGCCCAACGAAGTTTTCAGAAAATTACTAAGTAAAAACAGATTTCAAATTCAAACTTGAATTTGGAAAATTGGGCCAGTTGGGCCAGGCGGGAAAAGTTCCCGCCACAGTACCCAAGTCGACAGCCCTGTCGACTTGGGAGTCAACTTGGCCTGACCAAGTCGACAGCCCTGTCGACTTGGCTGTCGACCTGGCTCAGACGAGCAGTCTTGCCTGGTGCACCTGTTTCTATCTTGGCTAGGTTTTTGGGCCTGGTTTGAAATCTGACGGTTCAGGTTGGTCCTAGGGTTAATCTAAGGGTCCTAACTAGCCTAATCTTCTATAAATAAACCGCTAACCTACCCCTAAACCCTCATTATTCACTCATGTAACTAAACTATGGCCAAATTTCTACTCTCATGGCCTCCACTCAACTATCCTAGCCTCCACTTCATTTCTATGAGAGGTTTCATGATCATGAGAGTATTAGAGAGTCCCTAGGTTAGTATGAGAGCTACTCAAGTTGATTTCAAGGCAAAAGTTTTGGTCTTTGTTCATAAAGATGGTGTATTTGTTGATTTGGAGCATCCATCTTTGGGTTTTTGGATGATGGCATGCATAAGCTTCATCACAAGCTTTAGTTTAATCGATTTAGGCCTTCATAGCAATGTAAGCCCTTTCCCTACTTTTAGATATTAACTACGAAGTTAAATGTTCATGTTGCAAGTTTGGGTTTGATCATTGAGAATGATGCATGCTATCATGTTATGCAAGTTTATGAAGTCATTATCTTGATCTTATGAGCAAAAAGCTACAACCTTTATGTTGAAATGTTGCATTATGCAACATGAGAACCTTCATAATCCTTATGTCAACTTGCATATGAAGTCATAACCCTTATATGATGATATATGCGAGTTACTTGTCATCATTCCATGTCTTTAGTCACCATGATTCGTTTATGTGCCAAGTTTGGGTTTATGCATGTTTTTGAGGTGTAAGAATGTAACATGCAAGTTAATGAACACATTTGTGCCTCATTTGCCACCATGATTAACTTGTGGCTTAATACCCATTTTTGTCATTCCTTTGCCAAGTCTCTTCTTTTAATCCATTACGTTGTTGCGAACGTATATGCGAGTTTAAAAGCGTTGGGTTATGTTATGGGTAATTTCTAATGACATGAAAATACAACTTGAAAACATGGCTTGAAATATAACATGGAAGTTGACATGTAAGTATGCATGAAAACATAAGCTTGGGAATTTACCTATTAAGTTAGGTCTACCCTTTGGGAATTTACCTATTAAGTTAGGTCTACCCAAATGCTTGAAAAACTTGTAACATGTTTTGGAAACATGATGAACATGACACTTAGATAATATAAGTGTGGCCAGCTCGAGGTTGGGTTGAGTTTGCAACATAAAACTACCCGGAACCGACCGGTCTAACTAGTAGTTGCAAACAATAGGACCCAATGTGAGAAGTTGGTCATGTTGTGCTTGAACCCGAGGTTAGACCAAGTTGTGGTGTAAAGCTACCCGGAACCGACCGGCTTAACTAGTAACCACAACAAAGTCTAATGTGAGAGGTTGGGGTGCATTAAGTAATTAATGTCACATGATAGGGTTAAGTTAATTTGATTAATGACTCTTAACCAAATATGACATGGATAAAGGGGTTAAGTAAATTGATTAGGCTAATGATACTTAACAAAACATGACAAGGTTGGGTAGGTTAAGTGATTTGATTTGCCTAATGACACTTAACCATTTTTATACGACTAGTGGACGGGGATTAAGTTAACCAATACTTAATCAATCCAACATGATAACTTGATAAGGTTAAGTGGGATCGGGTTTGATTTCTTAATGACACTTAACCATGCAAGATGATTAGGGGATGGGGTTAAGTAATTTACACTTAACTAATCCGACTTGGTAATTAGATGGGGTTAAGTAATTAAGGCTTAACTAATCTAACCACGGTAATTAGATGGGGTTAAGTAATTAAGGATTAACTAATCTAACCACGGTAATTAGATGGGGTTAAGTAATCCACACTTAACTAATCTAAACACGGTAATTCGATGGGGTTAAGTTAAACACTTAACCAATTTAAACTTGGTAATTCAATGAGGTTAAGTAACCAATACTTAACCAACTTAACGTGATAATTTAATGGGGTTAAGCAACTTATACTTAACCAAATATACATGATGATTTGATGGGGTTAAGTAACCTACACTTAACCAATCTAATACGCGGACCTGATAAGGTTAAGTCACAAGACCTTTTTAGAATATACTTAACCATTGTAGTACGATTAGAGGATGGGGTTAATCCAACCTATACTTAACCAATCCGACTCGATAATTTGATGGGATTAAGATAATCTATGCTTAATCGATCTAGCAAGATAATCCGTTAGGATTAAGGTAAGCTAGTACTTGACCAATTTGACTTGATAGGGTTAAGTCATGAGCCTCTGGGTACACTTAACCAACTTGTGGGACTAAGTCTTGAACTTAAATACTTAGCCAATCTTTGACGTGATTCGTGGGCGGGTTAAGTCATGGACTTGAATGATAACACTTAACCCAATAGACAAACCCTAGCTAGAAGAACTAGGTAGAAAACCGTGGTTAATCAAGGATAATGGGAAAGGAAGCTAAGTGGTAAACCTTAGTTAAGGGTAACTAAGTAATAATTCTTAGCTAAGGACATAGGACTAATTCTCAAAGCGATGAGTAACCTGATACGGTAGGTCATCGCTTAGTATACGAGGAGGAGCAAGCTATCTGACTTGGATAAAAGCTCCAACGCACTGGGTGCCGAAGTGGAAGCTTCGGGGGACGTGAGGATATTCTTGGGATCCCTCTATGGGCTGCCAGGTAGTTACACTAGGCCCATGAGAGGTTAAGGTCTGCGTTAGAAGGACCAAGAGTATGCCTTGGTTGCTATGCGAGCGACCTAAAGACTGGGATGGATTAGCGTGGAGTCGACGATTCTTGGTTTTTGCCCTGGATAGCACATCGCCGGCTACCTACCATCTTTAGTCAATCGTGTACGTGCGGAAAGGCAGGGAACCCCCAACAGACCATGTGCTTGCTATCGAGTCATGGGTGAGGTTGGCCCGTAGGAAAGTGGGCTATAGTGGGGCCGGGGAGTGGTTCTTATACATGATTTTTCTTGGATTGCCTTTCAGTAGTTGAGGGAGGGGTCACGTAGGACCATAGCCACGGGTACAAAAAACAGACCTTGATATCTGCATCGGCAGACGATTTAAAGCTCCCGACCGAGTTCCGTATTTCTTGATTTGCCCTGGCACGGAACTCGGATGGCACATTGGGGAACATGTGCATCTAGACATGGAAAACGATTCACGATACATACGTGGGATCAAGGGCGCGGTTGACGGGTGGCGTAATCCCTAGTGCTCCTAGGTGGCCAAAACCCAAACCGAGACACGGAAATGTTCATTAGGTAGCATAATCCCTAGCGGTCCTAGGTGGCATAAATCCTAAGTGGACGCGCAATAGTTCATGGTAAGGAAACACAACTAGATCAAGGGTTGCAGTCCAAAACAACTTCAAGGATAAACCGTTTACATGGGAAAGCCCGTACAGCCTACGGCAAAGGACTGAACTTATACATGGAAAGAAACATATGAGTTGAGTAACCTATATATGCGGCATATTAGGTTGACATGGACCATTACACGACTTTTGAGTAAGGGTCATTCACGGATAACACGTAATACAGTTGGGATACTAGTACGGTAGGTGCAGAGCGGGCATACAGGATAGGTACATGGGACGTTATACGTGATAGATATCTTGGGGATATTATACTTGATAGAAACCTGACAATGTGATACCTTGTTTTATCTTGACATCGTAGTTTATCACGACACCCTAGTTTATCTGAGTTCAGTAGTTCATCCTGTTATTTTGATTTACCTATCTTGTATCATGCTTATGTTCATCTCAGTTTCTCATGACAGTTAACTTTACTAGTTTTTATACTAATAGTAGATAGGGCTTACTCAGTCTTTTTGACTGACCCGTTTTGTTTCGCCTCTTTTCTTCCGTTTCCCCCCAGGTTACAGGGAGGAAACACTGTTGTTTAGTTCGGACTTCTTCTGATTGAAGGTCATCATGGATGGCTTGGACTTTTCTTGGCTATGGCTACTTTACTGTTTTTACTTGGGGAATAATTTATGAAAAAAAGTCTTTATGCTTCTTTACTATTGCAAGACAGGTTTTGATGTACTCTGATGAAAAAGGCTTTAGACCTTATGTATTCATGTTATGAAAGATTTGATTTTACTTCCGCTATTTTATGTGTTCTGTCTTGTGATGTTTCTGTGCATGTTTACCAATAATGCCCCTCTAAAGCTAGTGCATTCCCTTGCGAGTGACACTAGCGGAGGCGGTGTGTTACATTTGGTATCAGAGCAGAAGGTTACCAGACTGGGCAAAAGTTTTTAAAACCTTCTGAAAACTATTTGGAAAACCGTTTATAAAGAAGCATTTTTCAAGAAAAGTTTGTTTTAAAAAGGCTATTCCCCAAAAGCCATTAGCACCATTCTTTGATTCCTTGATTGAATCTCTTTTCCTTTCTTTCCTCCATCTGTAGTCACAGTGGTTTTAACTGCGACTAGTCTTTTCTATCTACGAAAGTGCTTTCCATGCGATGGAGGCGGTTCTCGAGAGACCAGAGGCCGCGTTATAAGAAAGGATTGTGAGAAAGAGGATAAAGGGTACGAGTTTAAGGAGGAACAACTTGTTGGTATGGCTCAACCCAGAATGAGAGAGAAAGATGAACAATGAAACCCATGATGAGAGAGTACCTTTGGCATGGTGAAACGGGGCGGATAGTTAAGTATCATGGGACAAGGACAAGATCATCGGGAGGGCAGTAGTATGCTCTCATTTCTAGGGTACCTCGGAAGGAGGGTAACGATCTTGTTAAAGGTTTAGCTTTTCTTCTCTATCATCCCGTTAGGACTTTGGTTTGATCATCGTATCATTTAAGTCTGCTTCGATAGTTGAGTCTCTGCATCTTAAGTACTAGTGTAATAGAGAATCCCATTTTTGTCTCAAGTCCTGTGGAGAATCGGTCCATTTATTCATGACTTGTTTTGGATTTGAGAATGACATGCCTCGGTTATGGATGGATTCTAGGGATGAAGTGGTTATCCAGTAAGGGGTGCCACTCTCGGTTTTGATAGGAGGGTAGTTAGACTCTCGACTCATCTTGGTGATACCCTCGAAGTCTCGTGTAACCCTTTTGGGTTCTGTCATGGTTAGTTACCTAGAATCTCTTGATGCGTTTATCGGGAATCTCTGATCCGTTCGAATAGAATTCGCCGCTAAGGCGGATGGTTCGTTTCGATTATGCATGAGTTATGGGAATCACCCTAGTAAGAACTCTGGGCAACATGGATTGGCATTGGAAAACGAGATCCAGATTTCACTAGTGAATTTTGGGAGAGCTTGCATGAGTACGCAGATATGTTTGAGCCAAGCATACTAGGGAAAGGATAAGCGAAACGAGAGGCGATAGTGAAATGAGTTCCACTCACACCTTGGAAATAGGAATCAAGAAGCTACGAAATCATGAAGTCAAAGGCGGTCAAGGCATGATGGAATTAAGCTCATGGAAATACGGCTTGGACACGCGCATCACGTCTCTTTTTAAGAGTATATCTTTGATCCTTGATTCACCTGTAAAGCTTACTTGCATGCTATCGCTTGGTGGATATCCTCTCGGTCCTGTTTCTGTTACAAACCCCGTAAGGAGTTTGTCTTGTTTATCTTCTCGATCTTATCTTGGGAACCTTAGGTAGAACACTATGGATGTAAACATGTATTTGAGACATGTTATGATTGATATGGTTGCAAATGGTTGCAAGTGGTTGCTCGTGGATGCGCGAATACACATTAGATACTAGCTCGACTCGGTCACATTTCATATTGCATATGCACGAGTATTTATACTTGTTTATGGATGAAATCGAATGTGTTATCATGCGGTTGTTGCATATGAATGAATGATTGTGCACGCATATAGCATCTATATGACTAGGACTATTTGCATACATGTTGGATTCATGGCACTTAACATATCTTGCATTAGAAAGATCATTCAGGCCTGATCATTAGCATTAGCTAAGGAACATGTACACACACGTTTTGCATATATTCATATAGCATTAGAAATCATCTAAGGACAATGATTGCTTGTGGATGATGTTTTGAGTAGATGGATGATGGATGGTAGGATATGTTCTTCCTAACTTGGAGATTTCGGGGACGAAATCCTAAAAGGTGGGGAGAATGTAACAACTCGTATTTCGATAACATGATTAAGACAAGAATCAAGGCAGAATTTAATTTTAAATTCTGAATCAAGTTAAACGGGCTATGCCATTGCGTTCGTCTTGGAAAAATACGCGAAATAGAGTCTGAGTTTTCGAAAATCGGAGTCCGTATGACCCGATTAAGGCCCAACGAAGTTTTCAGAAAATTACTAAGTAAAAACAGATTTCAAATTCAAACTTGAATTTGGAAAATTGGGCCAGTTGGGCCAGGCGGGAAAAGTTCCCGCCACAGTACCCAAGTCGACAGCCCTGTCGACTTGGAAGTCGACTTGGTTTGACCAAGTCGACAGCCCTGTCGACTTGGCTGTCGACCTGGCTCAGACGAGCAGTCTTGCCTGGTGCACCTGTTTCTATCTTGGCTAGGTTTTTGGGCCTGGTTTGAAATCTGACGGTTCAGGTTGGTCCTAGGGTTAATCAAAGGGTCCTAACTAGCCTAATCTTCTATAAATAAACTCTTAACCCACCCCTAAACCCTCATTATTCACTCATGTAACTAAACTATGGCCAAATTTCTACTCTCATGGCCTCCACTCAACTATCCTAGCCTCCACTT
The DNA here is from genome assembly GCA_030737875.1 of Allium sativum. Taxonomy (NCBI): domain Eukaryota; kingdom Viridiplantae; phylum Streptophyta; class Magnoliopsida; order Asparagales; family Amaryllidaceae; genus Allium; species Allium sativum. Next base: position 284,095,260 of record CM060911.1, read on the forward strand.
CATTTCTATGAGAGGTTTCATGATCATGAGAGTATTAGAGAGTCCCTAGGTTAGTATGAGAGCTCCTCAAGTTGATTTCAAGGCAAAAGTTTTGGTCTTTGTTCATAAAGATGGTGTATTTGTTGATTTGGAGCATCCATCTTTGGGTTTTTGGATGATGGCATGCATAAGCTTCATCACAAGCTTTAGTTTAATCGATTTAGGCCTTCATAGCAATGTAAGCCATTTCCCTACTTTTAGATATTAACTATGAAGTTAAATGTTCATGTTGCAAGTTTGGGTTTGATCATTGAGAATGATGCATGTTATCATGTTATGCAAGTTTATGAAGTCATTATCTTGATCTTATGAGCAAAAAGCTACAACCTTTATGTTGAAATGTTGCATTATGCAACATGAGAACCTTCATAATCCTTATGTCAACTTGCATATGAAGTCATAACCCTTATATGATGATATATGCGAGTTACTAGTCATCATTCCATGTCTTTAGTCACCATGATTCGTTTATGTGCCAAGTTTGGGTTTATGCATGTTTTTGAGGTGTAAGAATGTAACATGCAAGTTAATGAACACATTTGTGCCTCATTTGCCACCATGATTAACTTGTGGCTTAATACCCATTTTTGTCATTCCTTTGCCAAGTCTCTTCTTTTAATCCATTACGTTGTTGCGAACGTATATGCGAGTTTAAAAGCGTTGGGTTATGTTATGGGTAATTTCTAATGACATGAAAATACAACTTGAAAACATGGCTTGAAATATAACATGGAAGTTGACATGTAAGTATGCATGAAAACATAAGCTTGGGAATTTACCTATTAAGTTAGGTCTACCCTTTGGGAATTTACCTATTAAGTTAGGTCTACCCAAATGCTTGAAAAACTTGTAACATGTTTTGGAAACATGATGAACATGACACTTAGATAATATAAGTGTGGCCAACTCGAGGTTGGGTTGAGTTTGCAACGTAAAACTACCCGGAACCGACCGGCCTAACTAGTAGTTGCAAACAATAGGACCCAATGTGAGAAGTTGGTCATGTTGTGCTTGAACCCGAGGTTAGACCAAGTTGTGGTGTAAAGCTACCCGGAACCGACCGGCTTAACTAGTAACCACAACAAAGTCTAATGTGAGAGGTTGGAGTGCATTAAGTAATTAATGTCACATGATAGGGTTAAGTTAATTTGATTAATGACTCTTAACCAAATATGACATGGATAAAGGGGTTAAGTAAATTGATTAGGCTAATGATACTTAACAAAACATGACAAGGTTGGGTAGGTTAAGTGATTTGATTTGCCTAATGACACTTAACCATTTTTATACGACTAGTGGACGGGGATTAAGTTAACCAATACTTAATCAATCCAACATGATAATTTGATAAGGTTAAGTGGGATCGGGTTTGATTTCTTAATGACACTTAACCATGCAAGATGATTAGGGGATGAGGTTAAGTAATTTACACTTAACTAATCCGACTTGGTAATTAGATGGGGTTAAGTAATTAAGGCTTAACTAATCTAACCACGGTAATTAGATGGGGTTAAGTAATTAAGGCTTAACTAATCTAACCACGGTAATTAGATGGGGTTAAGTAATCCACACTTAACTAATCTAAACACGGTAATTCGATGGGGTTAAGTTAAACACTTAACCAATTTAAACTTGGTAATTCAATGAGGTTAAGTAACCAATACTTAACCAACTTAACGTGATAATTTAATGGGGTTAAGCAACTTATACTTAACCAATTATACATGATGATTTGATGGGGTTAAGTAACCTACACTTAACCAATCTAATACGCGGACCTGATAAGGTTAAGTCACAAGACCTTTTTAGAATATACTTAACCATTGTAGTACGATTAGAGGATGGGGTTAAGCCAACCTATACTTAACCAATCCGACTCGATAATTTGATGGGATTAAGATAATCTATGCTTAATCGATCTAGCAAGATAATCCGATAGGATTAAGGTAAGCTAGTACTTGACCAATTTGACTTGATAGGGTTAAGTCATGAGCCTCTGGGTACACTTAACCAACTTGTGGGACTAAGTCTTGAACTTAAATACTTAGCCAATCTTTGACGTGATTCGTGGGCGGGTTAAGTCATGGACTTGAATGATAACACTTAACCCAATAGACAAACCCTAGCTAGAAGAACTAGGTAGAAAACCGTGGTTAATCAAGGATAACGGGAAAGGAAGCTAAGTGGTAAACCTTAGTTAAGGGTAACTAAGTAATAATTCTTAGCTAAGGACATAGGACTAATTCTCAAAGCGATGAGTAACCTGATACGGTAGGTCATCGCTTAGTATACGAGGAGGAGCAAGCTATCTGACTTGGATAAAAGCTCCAGCGCACTGGGTGCCGAAGTGGAAGCTTCGGGGGACGTGAGGATATTCTTGGGATCCCTCTATGGGCTGCCAGGTAGTTACACTAGGCCCATGAGAGGTTAAGGTCTGCGTTAGAAGGACCAAGAGTATGCCTTGGTTGCTATGCGAGCGACCTAAAGACTGGGATGGATTAGCGTGGAGTCGACGATTCTTGGTTTTTGCCCTGGATAGCACATCGCCGGCTACCTACCATCTTTAGTCAATCGTGTACGTGCGGAAAGGCAGGGAACCCCCAACAGACCATGTGCTTGCTATCGAGTCATGGGTGAGGTTGGCCCGTAGGAAAGTGGGCTATAGTGGGGCCGGGGAGTGGTTCTTATACATGATTTTTCTTGGATTGCCTTTCAGTAGTTGAGGGAGGGGTCACGTGGGACCATAGCCATGGGTACAAAAACAGACCTTGATATCTGCATCGGCAGACGATTTAAAGCTCCCGACCGAGTTCCGTATTTCTTGATTTGCCCTGGCACGGAACTCGGATGGCACATTGGGGAACATGTGCATCTAGACATGGAAAACGATTCACGATACATACGTGGGATCAAGGGCGCGGTTGACGGGTGGCGTAATCCCTAGTGCTCCTAGGTGGCCAAAACCCAAACCGAGATACGGAAACGTTCATTAGGTAGCATAATCCCTAGCGGTCCTAGGTGGCATAAATCCTAAGTGGACGCGCAATAGTTCATGGTAAGGAAACACAACTAGATCAAGGGTTGCAGTCCAAAACAACTTCAAGGATAAACCGTTTACATGGGAAAGCCCGTACAGCCTACGGCAAAGGACTGAACTTATACATGGAAAGAAACATATGAGTTGAGTAACCTATATATGCGGCATATTAGGTTGACATGGACCATTACACGACTTTTGAGTAAGGGTCATTCACGGATAACACGTAATACAGTTGGGATACTAGTACGGTAGGTGCAGAGCGGGCATACAGGATAGATACATGGGACGTTATACGTGATAGATATCTTGGGGATATTATACTTGATAGAAACCTGACAATGTGATACCTTGTTTTATCTTGACATTGTAGTTTATCACGACACCCTAGTTTATCTGAGTTCAGTAGTTCATCCTGTTATTTTGATTTACCTATCTTGTATCATGCTTATGTTCATCTCAGTTTCTCATGACAGTTAACTTTACTAGTTTTTATACTAATAGTAGATAGGGCTTACTCAGTCTTTTTGACTGACCCGTTTTGTTTCGCCTCTTTTCTTCCGTTTCCCCCCCAGGTTACAGGGAGGAAACACTGCTGTTTAGTTCGGACTTCTTCTGATTGAAGGTCATCATGGATGGCTTGGACTTTTCTTGGCTATGGCTACTTTACTGTTTTTACTTGGGGAATAATTTATGAAAAAAGTCTTTATGCTTCTTTACTATTGCAAGACAGGTTTTGATGTACTCTGATGAAAAAGGCTTTAGACCTTATGTATTCATGTTATGAAAGATTTGATTTTACTTCCGCTATTTTATGTGTTCTGTCTTGTGATATTTCTGTGCATGTTTACCAATAATGCCCCTCTAAAGCTAGTGCATTCCCTTGCGAGTGACACTAGCGGAGGCGGGGTGTTACATGGTCAGTTGTCATGTGGAGCATAAAAACGATAACATAATTAAAGTGTTATTTTGGAATGTGGTGGAGGAAAGAAAGCCAATGGGCTGCTTTTAGCTCTGATGTGGTGGGGTCTAAATGGAAGTTGGGTTGTTTTGCAATTTTCATTCTTCGATATGGTGCAACCATCGTATGGCTCTTCTGTTTACTTAGCTTCCTCATCGCTTACCCAATTGCATTTCTGGACATCCAAAAGGAAGTATTTTTCATAGATTTATTGATTTTCGACTCGACATAACGAGTTTAGTCAGCTATTCTATGCGTCGCTGGTGACCACATCTAACGATAGGATGAATCTTGAATTGTCACACATTCAGAAAAAGAACTAATGAGACAAGAATTATAGTTGGATGTATTGAACAAACTTATACGGCTGAGAGCGGAGATTTGAAATAAAGAGAACAATTATTCAACAATTCCATTGAGCAATGAAACTCAATTGCATAGGGCTGTAAATTTTGTATGAATGTTCGACGTCCGTTGGTGTCCACGACCGAAATACTCCCGTCCGAGTCCGTCCGATTCTCATTTACGACACGAGCTTGGACAATAAAATTTGTAAGAGAGAAAATCATGTCCGGTCCATGTTCATTCGAATTCATCTGAATTCCTCGTAATTCGATATATAGTTGAAAGAAAATCTAATAAAAAATATTAGATATGATATAAATAGCAATGTCCGACCGAGTCCATTCGTGTCCGTGTGCAAAATACAATTGTTTGTGTCTGTTCGATTTGATTTAGGAAATGAATTAGGAAAAGAAACGTCTGAGAAAAAAAATCGTTTGGTTCGTGTTCGATCCTTTTTTTTAGACAGAAATCGAATACACCTCCATCCGGTCCATTCTGACCAATTTATACCCACACAATTGCATGGAAAGTAAAAAAAATCTTCCTTACAATTCAAAACGTTGGATCAACTTTGTAGAGGTACATAACAAATGACACTTGCAAATAAGTAATACTTCTCACTCTAACTGACCAGGATTGCCAATACAATTACACTCCTATTATCAATCACACTGCGCCTGATTAAGCCTAACACAACAAACATATAGGGCATAGCGGCTATACAACCAAAAAAAGCAAAAGCAGTACTTGAAAAAAAAAAGCTTCGCTCTCGTGCAACCATGGCTGCCATGAAGGTCATCGACAGTCTTGTCTTTTTCTCTTACCATGATCAGTATGAGAGCTCTTCTTTATACTCCTCATCTTTATCTCTACCTCTACCAACATATTATCCTCCTTCCTAACCATCAAATCCTTCTAGTGTTAATGAGGATGGCTTTCAAATAGTCAACAGAAGAAAAAACGCAATCAAGTATCGAAGCCAGCAATCAAGAACCCGCTTATTGCCAACAAATTTGTGTCTGATTGCAAGATCTTCTCCTGCTCCACCGATTAATAAATCGGTTGTATGATCCAACGCAAGAACTAGTTTTTACCAGTCATGAAACTATCTCAGTGATAAAAACGAGAACAAGAGCACTGCTGCATTGATTTAGAACATCAAGTCTAGTAGCTCCTAGGCCAATATGGTTAAAAAAAGGCCAAAACTCTGATTTTTACCTCAATTTTGTGGTGCTAATCTCAATTAACAACATGAAAATGATAGTTATGAAGGAGAAGTTTGGTAAAAGAACATAATTCAAATGGAATTGTTCAATAGTTGCCTATGTACATGGCAACAAACCTCCTTGTCATCATTTCAGGCATTACATAACCCGCACATGGAATTCTACCAGTAAGTTTGAAATCTTCACACAAAACAATGGATTCTTTATAATCAGACTTTCGAATGAAATAGACTATGAGAAAAATATTGAGGGGGACTTACTTTAGTAATGGTAGATTATTAATCCTGAGAAAATGGACCAAAAATGATGCTCTTGATCGTGATGTTCTAAGCTCCATTCCCATTTGGATCCGTCTACAAAAGCTAAGCCCTAGATTATTGGAAAAGGATATTTTAGTGCCATCGCCAGCATCATAGGCACGCCACTGAAATTGGACAAGCACACTTCAAATGAAACTAGACTAAGTTTCGCCAGAATACTAGTGGAAATTAAGGCGGATGCTGAACTACCGGATGTAGCTTACATTTCAATGCATGAGGATGAGATAAATGTTTAAGAAATTCAATACGAGTGGATCACACCAAGGTGCATCTGTTGTAAGTACTTCTGTCATAGTTCAGAATCTTGCATAATCAAGAAAGTATGAAAAGAAAAGTCGGCTTTGAATCCCATGTATGTGCAATGTACAAGAAATCTCAACAATGTTAAAGAAACAACTCAAAATGCAAAGTAGAAGAACTCTTTTTAGACTAACAGATATGTTGACAGTTCAACAGAGAAGGTCCTTGAAAATGTTTCAGAAACAATTCAAGAAAGTGTTGAACCAAATTAGGATATCAGTGTTCAAGAAATTCCAAATACAACTAAGATATTTAATTTTCGTCTAACTTTGATTTGAATAATGGGAATGACACACAATTCAATCCTATTACTAACTCAGATACTACAAAAAGTGCCAGAAAAACTGAAACACAAAGGCAAATACAGAACATATCATTGAGCCTTCCAGCCTCATGGAAACCTCAAGTTTATTTACAAGCACCAATGATATGAATATAGAAAAAAATGATGATGATAATTGTGTGCTTGATCTTTCTTCCATCCTAGATATAACAAATCCAACTTTATTGTCTAAGAGTTTATCTCGTCGGACACATAAAACATTCTTTGAAGAACTATTCAAAAAGAAGATAATTCATTCTCTTCTGCAACTAACTCTACAGGCAAAACCAGAAAGGAAATAAGCAAGATAAAGAAGCTTAATAACCTCAATACCTTTGAATTATATGAAGATGAAGAAGACTCTAAATTCAGAAATAAATAAAAAAAGAAAGGAAACAAAACAGGTGTTAGCGAGGATGATAGTACTAATAGTGCATAACTAAAGTACTCTATATCCTTTGTATATCATTTATAAATAAAAATTATAATGACAATTATTGCTTAGAATGTTAGGGCACTCAACTTCCCAAAAAGAAAGTTGGATCTATCCTATTTAATCAACTCTAACAGACCTAAAATTCTAGGATTGTTGGAACATAAATCGAAAGAATCAAAAGACTACCACCTGAAAAAGCTTTATAACTAGAGATATATTCATAATAACTATCAAGGTGGTAATGGAAGAATTTGGATTTTGTGGGACTAAAATATTTCTGATTTAACCTCCTATCAACTTGATTATCAATTTATGCATCGTTCCTTAAAAAAATAAGGGAGGTCTCGTTTTACCTATCACATTTATTTATATGCAACAAATAGTGAAAAACTGAGATTATCCCTTTGGAATAGCCTCATGTCCTTCAGCAACGTTATTTCATCTCCATAGGTAATAATGGGGGATTTCAACATCATTTGCCACTCTTTTGAAAAGAGAGGAGGTGTTCCTTTACCTTTTAGCCAATTATAAATGCTAAACGATTTAATGATTAAAACTGATTTATTTAATCCTATTTTATATGGTAGTAAATGTACCTGGAAATCTAATGGATTTAGGAATATGCATTGTAAATTGATAGAGTGTTACTTAATAAAGCTTTTATTGACGCTTTCGCTGATTATAATGTAGCACATTTCCCCAAGCCACTAGTAACCATACCCCTTTAAGGGTTACACTATTTTCTGACTTTCCTTTATGTCAAAGAAGACTATAGACTCATTGCATGTTTTCATATATAAAATTATGTCTAACATTCTTTACGGTTGAATGAAAACTTTTCTAGACTGTATATACATAAATGTAAGACCAAGTGAATTTATGCATTTTTCTTGCAAACCGAAGAAGTGTCTGTATATACATAAATGTATGTGTGTGCGCGCGCATGTGTGTCTTTGTACAGCAGATCTGTAAATATAAGCGAAGGCATTATGCCATTCATAGAAAAGCAAAGAGAAACGAGGACCACCTATTAGAAAGAGCGGACCGGGAAGAAGCAGGAGCAACCTCGGTGTTGGAGAAGTCCCAGACATCAGAAGAAGACGACGTGGCAACCGGGTCCCACTTGACGGAGTCGTCGAGCTTTATGCAGAGCTGGAACGAAGATGGCTTCAACGTCTATGCCTTCTTTAGACTACCACCACTGGTACTGTCAACAGCCAATTCCAGATCGGCGGTAGCTTCTGATTGTTGTTCCTTTTTCTTCTTCATCTTGAAGCCATCGCAACCCATTCCAGAGTCCACCACAGCGGGCCCGACATTCCCTTTACTGTCGTTGTTTGGTGAAAGGTTTATTAATGGGTTGACGTATATGGAGATGTTGGATGATGTGGAAGTCGAGATTGAAGAGCTTGAGTTTTGATTTGATTTTGAAGAGGTAGCAGAGGATGATTTGGAGGTTTGGGGTTGTAAGATTGAGCTCTTTGAATTTGAACTCGTCGCCATGGGGAAAGAGATGGAGAGCGGAAGGAATTTGAAAGCGATTATATAATTAAAGCGTTTTCTTGGAATGTAGTGGAGGAAAGAAAGTCAATGTATTGATTTTAGCTCTGATGTGGCCCGGTTAAAACATGAGTTGGGTTGTTTTTGTGGACTGAAAATGATGGTCTAACAGGAAACGATTTTGTTAAATCACATACACCAAATTGAAATAGCAGACATACCAATATCGAATGACAAGTTTTCCCTCCACCTAAAATCCTCAGGTTTGAACCGTTTGCTAATTGAAAAAAAAAATGTTCCATCATACCAGTACCTTGCTTTTTATCAAACTAGAATATTCCTTGTTTTTTGTATTTTTCCTTGAAATTTGGTGCTTTATATACATGTTTAGGCACTATATACAACATGCTACATAACTAGTATAACCGCATAATGATGGAAAAATAGATTTTGTAATGTGACGACCCCGCCTTTTGGCAGGGCCATCACAACTCAAATTCTATCAGGAAAGCTACTCAGGACTTGAGTATGAGCTTGCAGTGATCGGTGTTCACTTTGATGAAGTGATGAAGTGTTGCAAAACATGGACGTTGAATGCACAAGCTCCGGGTCGGATCTGTACATTCGGGTCAAGTTAAATCGGCTCTGCATCTTCACTTCTTCATCGGGTCGAATCAATTCTTGGCTCGAGTGAAGACAAGTTCACGTTGCACATGACCAGTTTGAACTGGGTCGGATCGAACTAGACCCAACCCATGCATTGACCCGAATTCGAACTGCAAACACGCAAAGACCCGGCTTCAGCAAATGAACACCGACTAGGGTCGAATGAACCCATGTCCGACCCACCTAGGGCCATGACTGCAGACTTTGATGTTGTCATATTCTTTAGCCTACAAGTTTGGATCGAGTAACCCCTGTTAAGGCACGAAGTGAAGAAGCATTCTCCATAAGATCTCGAGATCTCCTTTGCTGCTGCCATGTAGCATATGACCCGGGGACTCCAATCACCTATAAATATATGAGAACAGGGCATTTTCAGGGGATTTTTGGGCTATTTGAAGCATTGCACTACTTAGTCATGGTTGCCATTTATCTTTCACCTCGAAATATGAGCGTAAACATGATTATAATTTGAGATAAACACTAGAAATGGTGTTGTAATTGTAATTCTCTATTGAATTAAGAGATTATGAAGTGGACATAGGCTTGTTAACGCCGAACCATATAAAATTTTGTTGTCTTGCTTTTTCTCCCTTATTTTCATTTCTTCATATTATATGCTCTAAACATGACTTTTTGGGTGTTAGTGCCACTTTTTGGTCTAACATAATGTTATATGATAAAAGGATTTATTTTGTTGTAGCTTTTTTTATAATTTGAAACTACATATTAATGACTGTATATGAAAGAAAAATTACATATATTATATTAAAAATTAAAAATAATTATTTTAACCAATCATCCAAGCTTAAAGATTTAATACACAAATAAATATTCATGAAAAATGTCGAAAAAGATCGATATAGTAATTCAAATATTCCTGAACTTTGGTATTTCAGTAAAAACATAATTATCCATGAAAAATTACATTCTCTTTTGAAGTCCGTCCATAATAGGTACATGTTAAGTTCCATAGCATCCTGAATAACGCATGAGTTTTGTAAATGTATAAAAAGTTAACTAAATTATTTAAAAGAAAAAATGATGATGGTTCGTATTCATAGTAATTTTAGTTCATTCGTATTAAATTTTAAGTCAAAAATGAAATAACTTCCATAAAAAAATATAGTTTTATTTATTTACCACTTATCAAATAGATATTGCATTCAGCCGCTCTTCCTCTGTTAATCTTGAATGGAACCTTTACATTTCCCTATTTGTTTAAGCCTTTAAAAAGTAAACATGGGATTGAAAGCGAGATCCTCTAATTTTTTGGTTTTTGATAATGCGACAAATGTTAATCCAAGGCTTTCCCTATCATTAATATTGATGATTGTCTGATCAAGTGTTAGCCCTTGACTTTTCTATATTGTTATTACCTAAGAAATAACTAAAGGTAACTGAGTTCTAGTACATAAGGTACCAGAAGATGTTTTCCAGTTTATTGTTTGTGGTGGAATCGGGATAATATTTGTACCATAATGAAATCGAGGATGTGATCATTTTCAAAATTTACCATTACTGCTAATGGTAAATCAGTAAAAGAGTTTGATGACTATGAGTATACAATATCCACAATGGTACCTATTGCTCCATTAACCAGTCCATTTTAAATGGGAAGATTTGATCGCAACACCACCCGAGCACCCATGGAAAGATAAATACATTTTTCTAAACCTTTTGCATCATGACAAAAAAAAATAGATGATGTTTCACAATTATTGAAAGAAGGAATGCGTGCAGTGAGATTCCCTCGTTGAATTAACCGATCTCGATTATGTTCTTCAGTTGCCATCATAGCATATTTAAATTTCATCTTTGTTTCATTTGACAATATCGACCAATCGATGGTCTTGAATAATTTCCAATCATCTAGAATAAACACACCTCTACCTAATATTTCCAAAGTTTCTTGTAAAGGTGCTTGCTCATTTCCTGCTTAACGCAATATGTGTGATAATCTTACACATTTATCGGAGCTTGCATAAGCGATTCCTCCCCACTGTTGTAAATGGTACCCGTTCTTTAGGTATATGAAACTATCACATACATGAGGTAATTGCCTCATATCACAACCCAAAAAAACCGAAACTCCACCAAAAAATCATTTGTTGAAAATATATCATGATATCGTAAATCAACATTTGCAATCATTGTTCTACCAAGCACACTATATTCATCAATTATGATTAACTTTGTGTCTTTATAATCAACCTGCATATGACGACATTGCTCACCTGAAACTTGCTTATAAGTTGCTTTTCTTTCAATGGAGATTGAAACTCATGGTGGATGGCACTACCACCGACGTTAAAGGCGACCACACCGGTTGGATTCATAATACGAACGACTTTCTTGGATCCAAAATGAGAAGCTGTTTGAACAATAACTTTGACAAGAGTCGATTTTCATATGACCACTCCTCCACATATGATCTTTATAATTGGTTTTCCCTGTTGTAGTGTATTATATATAATGTCACATGTCGTCCTCTGTTTTTCAGATAAATCACCTAATGAAAAAGGAATAGAATTATTTAATGTCAATTCTATGGTTTCATAATCAACATTCAAATTATTAATACAAAGACGCATATTAGTATGAATAAATTTGTGTTCTGTGTCTATATTAGGATAACAAGCTAATGCTTCCATCCAATTATGTGAAGTATCATAATCTCGTGAACCCAATTCAATTTCATCTCCAGAAACAAATAGAGGTCCCACTGAAGCTTCTAACATCCACTCTTCTCTTTCATTTTGTTCGGCATCATGGTCTATAATATTATCATCCTCAAACTCATCTTCAGTTGCATTTGGTAGAGGTTGGTCTTGTGCCAAGCCAATATCAATATATTTTTCGGACCAAGTGTTAAAGCCTCCTTTAGCTTCTTGGACACTTTGATAACGATGATTTAGTAGTACCTATATTATCTAAAGAAATATAAAAGTAGATTAGAGATCGTATGCAATAGATGGAAATAAAATATAAACTTAATTAATAAACGGTTAAAACAGAAAAAATGATAAATATCATTGTCCAAGTGATTAAAACACTTCGACATGGTGCGATATATCATGGGTTCGAATCTTACCTTGCAGGATTTAACCCATATGTTATGTAGTATGTTATGTACTACCTAAACTTTTATATGAAGTACCCAATTTCAAAAACAAAACAAAAAACAGAAGTTCTACCTGTTGTTCACAAAAATACTCACTATTTGGTATAATAATGCTATTAAATTCTAGGATTATACGTATAACTGCCTCCACTCGACATTTATGCCATTTACCATTTCAGTAACTATGTTTTTAGCCATATGAAGTAGAGAAAGATCCTCATAAATGCTAGGCCGCTCCATATATCTTATGTTAAAATTTGGATTGGACTGAACTTCATCCATGGATGAAGTGGATTTCATATGTCGTATGGTAGTGGATAACATGATTTTCTCACTCATGGTTAGTTGTACCATGGTTTTAGATGAACGCACAAGAGGGTAAGACATTAACGTGTGACATACTTCTTGTGCCAAAATATCTCTTTAAGGTACGTTTTTCAGAAGAAGCTTCTTAATTGCAGATTTAGAAGTTTGACATGGTTGATGAACATCTTCAACTATCGTGCATAATGTTTCTGTGAAAGATTTTGATACTGGTTTTGACTTTGATGCATATTTTCCAATATAATTAATCACAACTTGTACAAACAGCACTGGAGACTAATCAATATTACCACGCCACGTTTGTAGAACTTTTTTATTGTGAGAACATACCAAAGGATCGTTACATTTTGGAAGAAATCGAAAGATCTTATGATTCAGAGGTTCTTCTACAATTTTTGACTATGGAAGTACATCGAACGGGTACTTAAAACGACAATCCATTAGTTTAGTTTTCCTATGTAACCTCAAACAGTAACTCCCACTTTTAGAATGACGCATAATAAATTTATCATGTTGGCATAATCATCATCAGCAGTATCAAAATTTGCATTAGTTACAACAATGTGTTCGCATGGATGCATTTGTCTATAACAAGGCTTGTTTATACTCAGATTTATGGTGGAAACAAAACGATCAAAGTATTCAATAAATTTATTATTTTCACATGAGTTTTCTCCTGCAAATGATAAGTCTGGAGCATCTTGTAACCATAAAAATCCATGAATGTGCCCACTTTCACGATTTTTCCATTCAAAACGATACCAATAACCTTTAACAGAGAACTCAAGAGTTAGAAAATCTTTTACAAAAATAACAACTCTACTTTGAAAAACCCATTAAGCAATAAGTGGGTTCTCATTTAGAAGTTCGGCTCTTCTTTCCCTCAGCTCATTGAGATCAAAAATTTGCAATTCATTTGATTGGTCAAGAAGTTTATAAAGTTCTGGTCATTGCATATCAACTGAACTTAATTTAAAAAATATAGTTAGCGCCTCTTGTTGTTTCACCATAGCTAACCGTTCTTTTAATCTTGCAAACCAATACGGACAACTTCCACGTATGCTTTTAGCATAATAAGAAATACGTTTGTTCTAATTGTTGATCTTCTGCGTTTAGCATTTCACGTATATGTTGAATTGATAAGTTACCATCTGGAAGATTATTTTGTATGTATATATTCCCAGTATCTAAAGCAGGCAACCTACTTAATGAATTATAAGTGAAATATCAAAATCTAAAATCTTTTGCATATCTTTGGTCATGATATTCGATTAAATATTAGAAGTACACGAGTGGTTTTATTCTTTGTGGTCGCGCTTGTCTCAAATCCACATTTTCTGATTGAAATAATGTTGGAAATGGCATTGAAATATATCTAGGAGTATTGAACTCATCTACCGCACTTGACGCAAGTGAAAGTTGGACAATTATATGGTTATCTTCACTAGTTTATCGAAAAGATAAAATAGAATCTTAATGGTTTGGTTGCATTACAGATGTGATTGCACCCGATGTCTCAAATTCATCAATGCAAGGGAATATAGTTTGATATTATAGAGGTCCTTGAATGTAATCATCAAAAATTTGAGTTGCTTCATTTGATACATTATCTTGGATGTAAGGAATGTTTATTGGTACACCATCTTCTGGTAGTCCTTGAAGTGATATATCATTAATCTGCATAAAATATATTATGACATTTAAGCCAAAGCAATGCTTGTCTAACATATTCGCGTCACACTCGGAATTCTTTATTGCCATATGCACCACTTATACTCACACTTAGTACGACCGATAAATCTTGATGATGAGAAGGCAATGAATAAGCAATCACATTAACATCTTGGGGAAATTTAATAACATTTCCACTGTTTTTGTATTGTTGTCCTTTTAAGTGACATACTGGTATCACTGGGTAGATGTGTGCGATAAGTATACGCTCCAAGCTTGTAATACGAGATAACTCATTTGGAACACATCCAGGATCCATTAAATTTTGATCACTAAACATGCATGGATGATCAGGTTGTGGTATATCCTTGCAAAAATTTGAACTCAAACTTAAATAAATTGTTAAATGCTTAAAACTACGAGTGCAAGTGTGACAAGTCTTCCAATGTATATTTTGGCAGGATTTTATAAATATATGTGCAATGCTATTTCCTGGCTTTGTATTCAATAAAGTTGAAGTAGATTTCGTTGAATCACTAGCGGTACGCTCCTATCGAACTCTACGACGTAAACTATCACTAGCTCTTATAAAATATTTTTCTTTAATGGTCATATTATCTTGAGCTTTCTTTCTACTAATTGAATTTTTAGTTTATTTAATTCTTCCAGTTCGTGGGTTAGCTCTCGAATGTCTCCTTCTTGTAGCATCAATAGCATTTCTTTGTTGGCGTTTGATATCAGATTCTCATTGCCTTCGATTTCGCTGAGCAATAGTACAATTTCTGCTAATATCAACCTGTAATTTATATTTTCAAAATTGTTGAATGTTAATAAAAAATAGACATGTTCATGAATTATATAAGAAATTTATACAATTTTTCTATATAATAGCTTATATAACACACATAGCGATATATGTTGGATCGATATTGTTTCTGTATATACTTGACACGGTAATCATT
The DNA here is from genome assembly GCA_030737875.1 of Allium sativum. Lineage (NCBI taxonomy): Eukaryota > Viridiplantae > Streptophyta > Magnoliopsida > Asparagales > Amaryllidaceae > Allium > Allium sativum. The sequence continues at coordinate 284,110,490 of CM060911.1, forward strand.
TTTTCACCTTTAAATTTAATCAATGTATCCCTATATTTTCATCTGTCAAGCATTTTTATCAGCAAACTTATAAAATATGATGTGTAACATGTTCAATTTTTTGATTCAAATATTTTATAAAGAGGATGTAATCAATTAATATATTTGATTGATTTGATTAATTGATTGATTGATTTGATTGATTAATTAATTGATTAATTGATTTGATTGATTGATTGATTTTACAATAGAAGGAAAGAAATGAAAGTTTATATTCTAGAGATATTTTGAAAGGGTAATTTGGATATCTTCCTAGGTCTTCTATTCTCTATATATGCAGCCTTCGTGGTCAGATCAGTACAGTCAATCAGAAACAAAATTTGTTTTTGGTGAATAAATAAAATTTGATCCATTTAGTGTAAACAAAATTTGTTTTTGCTGAATAAATAAAGAGGGTGGTTGGGTGGAATATTTTTGTATTGCTATTGTTTACGTTTTATTGTGTTGTTATTTTCAATCAAATTCATCTTCAATTGATTGGGTGAAAAAGATCCTGTTTTTCGGGTGTTTTGTTAAACTTCCGCTACGCACAAAACCACAGCAGTTAGTATCAAAGCATAGTTCATCGCATAGCTTGGAGTGATTTTGGATTGAAGACTGTAGATGTCGGAGATTGTGTTGCTTTCGTGGATGACTGTTTTTGATGACAGATATTAATGGATTTAGAAGCCTATAATAATGGATGTTCCATGCCTCATAGGTCTAATTGATGGAGATGAGAAGAAATCCTCTGATATGGATGAGAGAAGATGGGTGAAGACAAAGAAGAAGGCAGGTGACAGTTGAAGAGCCTAGTCTGCAACAAGGTGGAGAGGTAGATATGGTCACTGCTGATGGTCCTAAGATGGAGGATCATTGTATCAACAAAGGTCTAGATGTTGATGATGCTCGAGGGATCCCGGAGATGAAGAGATCATGTCAAATGGAATAAGGATGTCGAGTTGTGAAATCCATAAAGACGAGATGGAGGTCCTTGTGGTATACAAACACGTTTAGACCGTCTTTTGTAGGGGTTGGTCGTGTTTGTAATTGAGGTATGGTCGTTGTCCTTTCAAATCGACTGGGGTGTTTCTCATTGCCTTGAAATCGAGATTAGTTTTAATTGAGAGTAGGTGTTATTGAAAGATCTATGTTGACTTGTTTATAGATTGTTCGAGATATGTGATATTTGAATCAAGGTGGAGTGTTGAATTTTTTTGATTCAAATATTTTATAAAGAGGATGTAATTAATTAATATATTTGATTGATTTGATTAATTGATTGATTTGACTAATTGATTGACTAATTGATTTGATTGATTTAATTGATTTTATTATAGAAGGAAATAAATGAAAATTCACATTTTGGAGATATTTTGAAGGGACAATTTGGACATTTGCTTAGGTCTTTTATTTTCTATATACGCAGCCTTCTTGGTTAGGTCAATACAATCAATCAGAAACCATGTGAGAATATCTGGAGAGGTTGTGTGCCTCTAGGGGCTTGCGCCGTGGAGAGGAAGACGTAGGAATTGTGGGTGAGAGTGGCTATTCCTATTTACTGTTGAAAGACGTAGTTCGTGCCTCTAAATTTTCCAAGGGTTTGTCATCATTCTTCGTTGCTCTTTTGCTCCAACAATAATTGTAGTTATCTAAATATTCTTTGCCTATCTCAATAAGGTTATTGGTTCAATTGTGTTTTGTTTATTTTTTATTTTGATCCATTGGGTGTAAACAAAATTTGTTACTGGTGAATCAATAAAAATGGTGGTTGGGTGAAATATTTGTGTATTGCTATTATTTCTAATTTATTGTGTTGTTATTTTCAAACAAATTCATCTTCAAGTGATTGGGTGAAAAAGATCCTGTTTTTGGATGTTTTGTCAAACTTCCGCTGCGCACAAAAATCCAACATAACATTGGACACTAATGCAAAATAAGTGGACAACGTAAAGTAATAAAAAAATATGTACTACTTAAACAACATTGTTAATATAGTTTTACATTTAAACTCACAAGTGATATATAACTAACAAATGAACAATGTAAACCTCAAGTGAAGTTAGTGGTTGATCTATGGGACCCAAAAATTCTTGTTTTTGTTGTTCATCGTGCTCTGATGAAGGTATGACATTCAAATCAATAGAATTAAATCTACCTGTAGTTTTTATGTATATAAACGAATATTATAAAACTTAGTGCGAAAACCAATATACCACTAAAAAAATCTATTATTATAAAAGTTACCTTAATCATTCTGATTGGCTTTTAGTGACCTGTGGGACCCACAAATTCTCGTATTTGTTGTTCATCATCCTCTGACAAAGATAATACATTCAGATCAACCGAATTAAATTTACCTATAGGTGTTGTGTAAATTAGTGAATATATTAAAACAATATACATTATATTATTTTATTTATAGAAGTTATCTTGATCATCATGGTGGATTTCATGTTGAATCTCACTAGATAATATTCCATTTATCAATGATAATTGTTCCACATTATCCATGGATGCGTTAAATGGTTGTTCATCATTATCGGACGAAGGTGATTCATTCAAATCTATGTATTGCATTATATTCAATATGAAATGTAAAAAATTCATTTTAACGATAATTAATAGAAACACGGTAGTAGGAAAAAGCAGTAATTAAAAATATTAAATAGAATAAACATTATACAGGGTATTCCATATTTAAAGTTTATTGCAAGAAATAACATTGATAATTACCAAATTTCCATGGTTGAACTGAGTTAGACAGAGAGCCATCGATCATCTTTATTTGTTGTTTCTGTAGATCATTTGTAAAGTCTTCACGTGGTTGTTCGTCATTACCAGACGAAGGCGATTCATTCAAATCTATGTATTGCATCATATTCGATATAAAATGTAAGAGACTTCATTTAATAATGATTAACAAAAACATGACCGTACAAAAAAGCAATAATTCAAATACTCAAATAAAATTAACATTATACGACAATGCAATAATCATAATTTACTGCTTGAAATGACATTGATAATTACCAAATTTCCATGGTTGAATTGAGTTAGATAAAGAATTATTGATCGTGTTTATTCATTGTTTTTAAAAACTATCTGCAAAGTCTTCACATGGTTGTTCATCACCACCAAGGTAAGGAGAACCATTCAAATTTATGTAAGGCATATATGGGAAAAAACATCATTTCAAGCAGTAGTGAGATTTCATTTGTAATATTATTAATCAATTGTATAAGTAGGTCAGAATCCATTTGATTTTTAGTAAGGTCAACATTTCGCTGATCTTTAATACTTCCCTCTTCAATATCATTAATAGTATGAACAGTCTTGTTGGACTCACATGAGTCGTTTGTTACAACAAGTAAGTCAGGTGCATAAGGAATTGTTATGAATTCTACTACCCTTCACTATATTTAATTTTTGTTTTGTGCGCATGTTATTTAAAAAAACACAATTTAAAGATATCAAAATAAAATTAGCATGCTCATTACAAGTCAGAGAAAATGTAATAGCCTATTAACATTACATGATTGAAGCAATGAATTCCCTGTAAGCTGCTGCCAACACCAAATACCTATTTTTACAACTAACAACTATGAAAACGAAAACACGGATTACAACGTAAAATTTAGCAACCAAATCACATTAAACAAAGTAACAGTACAAGTGATTCCAACTTCCAAAGCAAGAACTACTTAAACATACATTAGTGTCTCACAAACTCCATATTAGCACACACGCTCCTTATTTCCACACAAGCTAAATATCATATTACATCTAACATTACTACCCCCAATTTGAATCCTTATTATAATATTCTAAGGGAAATATCTGCATATACAGACATTTTCTAGAAAATATCAAAGAGCAACTAACTCAAACATCCATCATGCAATGATTCATCACATACTCGTCTTTCTTCTCCCCACTTCGTTTGCCACCAGTTTTCCTCAATGATAGTGGGCACCACATCAAGAAACTCCAAATAGTAATAAGCATATTTTCTTTACATATATTGAGCTACTCATAGATAGATTATGGAAATATTTAGCCGAGTGCAGTTTATGATTGGGTTGGTACAGTGTTATAATCTAAATCGGTAAAAAGACAAAGTAATTTAAAAATTCAGTCACTCCTTGTACATATGGTATTCCCTACATGGGTACTTTACCATTAAAATATCAAATGGACAATTGTCTTTTATAAGAAACTTAAAGAAATAGAAACAAGTCAGCCTTACTACAGCCGTTTTCATAAAGATAAAAATTAAATCTTTATTGATTGTATTTTATTTTCAAAACATTTTTTAACTGTTTGGTTTTATCGATACCGCCAATTAAAATTTGGTTTTGAAGAGGAATTGCGCAAATGAATTTACTGGTGAAAATGATAATGATATAAACTGTAAAGTAATCCCAGTATTTATAATTGTATATGTGGGCTTTGGGCTGTTACATTATTGGTTAAAACATAAATAAGCAGATAGATAAATGAATGGTTGTGAACTTGTTATACGACTGGAAGATGAGGCGCCACGTCTTCAATCCGATGGGAGCCATATAATACATCAGCGATGTGTTTTTCCTTCATTCTTATTACGCCCTTTTGAAAACTAGAGTTTCTCAAGTCCTGGTTTGCATTACTTTAATGGCGACTCCTTTATGAAACTTTGCTTTATCTTCTCAAATCTTCATGGAGGCTTCTTTGTGAAACGTTGCTTTTTCCTCTCGAATCTCCATGGTTGTTCCTTTGTTAAATTTTGCTTTATCTTCTCGAATCTTCTTATTAGCTATGCTTTTGACATTATTATTGTTTGACTTTAGTGTACGCAAGCAAGACTTTTCATTCTAGGTTGAGAAATTGCAGCTTGGTTGATCTTCGTGTCTTCCAACATTCATTTCTGAACGAAATCTGGTAAAATTCCTTGCTGAAATAGCTTTAGTCAGAACGTTAGCCTTCTGGTAAGTTCCAGGTATGTGATTGACTTCGATTTCTCCTTTGTGAACTAATTTCTAACGAAATGTAAGTCTATTTCATCATGTTTGGTTCGTGCATGTTGTATTGGATTCCCAGACATGTAAACAACAATCTTGTTATCACACTATAGTATAGGTTTTGCTGTAGACTTTATTTGTAACTCTTTAAGTATAGATTGTAACTATTTTATTTTTGCAACAACATTAGCTATAGTTCTGTATTCTGATTTGGTGCTTGACCTAGATATTGTTGCATGTTTCTTTGAACTCCATGTAATTAGACTTTGACCTATATACACACAGTAGCCACTTGTAGATCTCCTATCACCAGGATCAGATGCCCAGTCAGCATCTGCATATCCTGTCATATTTAGATGTTGACTGACTCTTAATGTGATTCCATAATCTGAAGTTCGTTTTAGATATCTTAAGATCCTCTTCACTTCCTTCCAACGTGTGTCTAGTGGTTTCTGCATAAACTGAGATACTTTATTAACACTATAAGTAATATCAGGCCTGGTTATAGTAGCATATTGTAATGCTCCTACAACCATCCTGTATTTAGTAATATTGGCAATTTCTTCTCCTCTAAATTTTGAATGATGTTAACTACTTATCATTGGAGTTGGTTGAGGATTAGCATTTGCCATTTTTGTTTTGTTAAGTAGCTCAGTAATATATTTCTTTTGACATAGAAATATTTTATCACTTGTTCTGGTTACTTCTATGCCTAAGAGATATTTGACATCTCCCAGGTTCTTAATAGAAAATTGCTTATCCAAATATTGTGTTAATTCTTCTATGTTTGTATTTTTGTTGCCAGTTATTATCAAATCATCTATATATACAAGTATGTACATTGTGTTAGGATTGCCTCGCATGTTCTTAAGGAGGAATGATGGACTGGATACAATAGTCTCACATCATGGAATATATTGAAGGAATTGTGTACAAATATGAGCTGGTAGGAACGTAACATCAGGGATTCCTTTTGTTATATGGGAGTTGTATGCCATCTCATATGCGTACAAGGAAGGGGGCTTTGTCCAGTTCGTCGTTACATAGCAGTGGTATCGGAGTTGAAGGTTACGGACTGGGCCATGCAGGCAAGGCAATGCTCTCAAAAGATACTCGTAGGATGCGAGTCAAGGGGGAGACTATTAGGATTGCCTCGCATGTTCTTAAGGAGGAATGATGGTTTGGATACTAGTCCCACATCACGAAATATATTGAAGGAATTGTGTACAAATACGAGTTGGTAGGCACGTAACATCAGGGATTCCTTTTGTTATATGGGAGTTGTATGTCAACTCGTATGCATGCAAGGAAGGAGGGCTTTTGTAACGACCCGCATTCTACATATCGAAGGAACATAAAATATTTATTTCTTTTTCATATGAGGTCGTATAGTCATGTAACTTTGGGGAACGACTATTGGGGTCATTTCCCATGTTCGTGATTTTTGCCAATTTTAAATAACCGTTTTGCCCCTAGCTGATCTTGTTTCGGACATAACTTTTGATTGGTAAGGAGTTTTGACCTGAAACCACTTCCATTGGATTCAGATGATGGTTTACCTTTCCATAGAGTGGTCATATTAGCAAACGGACTTACCGTTTGGGAGAAATGGCTGAAATAAGGTTTAGAAGGTGAAAAACAGCTTAATTGGGCTTAACCGGGTGATTAGCAGCTAGACCCATTTGGGGATTTCGGGATTAGAGCTATATGAAGGCTGATTAGAGTTAGAGAAACCTTTTCCTTGTCATTTTCCAACCGCCACTTATCTCTCTTCAACCCTAACAACGGCCTCGAACACCCAAATCACCATTTAATTAAGTTTTAGCCTAATCTACTTCAAATCAAGGGAAATTAGCATCAAATTGGGGATAAAGCTGCTGTGTTGCATAGAGATTCAACCCAAATCAGAGATATTTTCAGATCTAAGATTTATTTGTGGCTAAGGTGAGTGATTTGCATTGTTTTTCACTAATTACGGCTAATTAGGGTGATTAGTGATAATTAGCAAAATTATAACTCAGAAAAATGTGGAAAATTTTGTAAAATTCTAAAATATTATTTTAGGGCTCTGATAGAAATTTGGGCTAATTTGGATAAGCTTTACTAATTGTTTGCTTAAACATGATTAAGGGCGATTAAGGGCGATTAAGGGGAAAACATGAGTTTTGGGTATGTTTGATCCATTTTGACATGTTATATTGTTGTTTTGGTGTTTATGGTTGATTATACATGTTGCTATGATTGTTTGGAGTGATTTGTGATTGCATAGAAAAGTTAGATTGGTCGAAAACGTTGTCGAATGGCATAAACAGCTCGCTGGACAAAGTTGCAGAAAAATTGTGCAGGATCGGATCGGATCCCCCCCAACTGCGAAGCATGTATCACGAACCGGTGATGGAAACTCGACCCGAACCACCTGTGAGGTATACCGCATCACAAGCTGGTCTGCTGCTTCAAACCCAAACTGCACAGCATCCACGAGTCGATGCCACGAGCTGGAGAATCACGACCCGACTTGGAGCATATATCTCGAATCGACCCGCTCTCCTAGAGTGTGCCACGAACCGCCTGAGGGAGCAAGTCAAGACCCGATGCATGAAGGGGAAGACCAAACTGGTGGAGCCACAAAGCTGGGAGTCACGATCCGAACCAAGTGGGGTATCATGATCCGACCCGATGGGTGATCACAAACGAACCGAACCAAAGATGAGAAGGAAGACTGAACCGATCCGGAAATGATAACCAAAACCCGAGATGTAAAGGTACTCCAAAGGATAAGTTTGTACTCAAGATCCAGATGGGAACCAATGAGTTAACTTCATGGTTGGATTTTGCTGCGGGGCGTGTGCTAAGGAGTTGTCGACGTCCATAGCTTTGATTCACCACCGAGAGACGAATGTTAAGCTACAGATTAGTGCTGTGGGGTAGTTATTACTCCATGGGGCAGAGTGATCGTAGTATGGCTATGAACCAGTGCAGTGAAGTCATTATGACTTCATGGGGCAGAGTGGACACAGCAAGGACTAGTGGCTATGGATCAGTGCAGTGAAGTCGCCATGACTCCACGGGGGCAGAGTGATCATAGCAAGGATTTGGGTGATCAAAGCGGTGGATATCGTATGCTTTACGCACTAAGTGAGAGATGTGAGGATGGTTGCTATGCTTGATTGTTTGCCATCACTATGACATGCACACCCCCACCCCTATATCTTTACACCATATGTTAGTGTCACCTTAGAGTATTATACATCTTGTTGTGCTAACTCTTTGGTTGCAGGTCCAGGTTCAGGTATGGTTTAATATACCTGTTATTGTTCTGTTTTGCTGCTCATCGCTCATATCAGACTTTTGTCAGATCCAAAGTTTTATAACACTTCTTATTACTCTGGGTGCTCTTAAACGAGCAGACTAGAGATAGGTTAGCTGGTTATGAACGAGTAGCTGATCCGGAGACAAGCAGGAGGCTCCCACGTATGATACATGCATACATACATACATATATATATGTATTCTCCCTGTGTCGTTGATGGTCACTACTTTGGGCATTAGTAGTGTACTCTTCCTTTACTTTGCTTTAGAGACAGTTTGAAAAGTTGTAATGATGATGTGGAACATAAGCTGTATTTGAATTTTCCGCTGCTATTATGGTTTAATTTTCTGCTTATGCACTGTCTCGTCTATTTTATGTCAAGTATGTTATTATTATATTTTATTACATGCGCTGTGAGACATTCTACAGGTTACTCGTTAGTTCAAATTCCTTTCTTTTCCTTTCTTTGATGACCGTCCCGTGCTGGTTGGACATCGGCACAATGCACTTTCATTGGAAATGTCAGCTGGTGCGAGGCGGGCCGTCACACTTGGTATCAGAGCTCTAGGTTGCATAGTTAACCTAGGGAAAGACACCAGGGAGAGATAGTATATGCATATGAGAGCGTGTATTTGTGATATTTTGGTTTTCAAAAGCTATATATATACTATTAGTATATTTAAGGATGGAGCCGCACTGCACTAGCACCACTGGAGAGATGGTTAATCATTTTCTTCTTACAGATTGAACGATGAGCCGACATACGAGATGTACTGGTAGAGGAGCTAATAATGGGAATGTTCCTGATATGAGGACGATGTTCACTGACTTCATGAGAGAGATGCTTAGAGATGTGCAAGGAGCAACTCCTAATGCTGCTAATGGTGGTGGTGCAGCGGTGCAGGCGCTTAGGGCCGATTTCTCCAAGCTTTGTAAAGACTGCACAAGTCTTAGTGGAAAGTCGTTCCATGGAACGGAGTCGGCTATGGATGTTCAGGATTGATTGGATAGTTGCGAGCGTATCTTCGAAGACTTGAGTATCGAGGATGCGATGAAGAGAAGAATAGCACCCCGTCAGCTGCAAGGACGGGCAATGAACTGGTGGAATGCTATTAAGGCAGCTACCCCTGAGGATCAAGTTACTTGGGATCAGTTTAAGGCCTGATTCAGTGATAAGTTTATCCCAGCTGCTCAGAAATCAGAATTGTTTAGGAAATTTCTGGAGCTTAAGCAGAATGGTAGGGAAGTCTCGGAGTACATTGCTGAGTTTGATACTTTATCGAAGTATGGATTATCCCTTATTGACACTCCCAAGAAGAAGAATGAGAAGTTCATAACTGATTTAGATCAGTACTTAGGAGAAAGGCTTATAAATCATATTGATGAGACTTTTGAATCGATTGTTGGGAAAGCATTGAGGTCAGAGATCCTTTATCCTAAGCCCAAGACTAAAGTCGTTGTTGCATCTGCAGAGGGGCCAAAGCCGCAAGCAAGCGGTGGAGGCAAGAATAGTTCTCAGAATAAGAGGAAGAAGAACCAAGCTATGGATGGTCAGAAGAAGAGTAAGAAAATGTTGAGTGCTTTAGCTGTGGCAAGAAGGGCCATTATGCTAAAGAATCTCGAGCAAAGCCAGCTGACAGGAAGTGCTTCAACTGCGGCCAAACGGGACATCACAAGGATAAATGTCCGCAACCCCCTAAAGAGAAGTAGATTGTGAAAGCATATGCTATCAATGTTGTTCCTTCTTCGTCGAATGCCCCAACTACGACGGAGAAAGGAAAGAATGTCATCATTCAAGGTATGCTTTCTGTTTATGATGTTCCTGTTCGAGTATTGTTGATACAAGAGCTTCCCGTTCCTTCATATCTAGTGACCTAGTAGGTAGGTTGGGATTGGAACCCGAGATAGCCGATAGACCTTTAGCGGTGGCGAACCCGATTGGCGGTTCGACTAGCCTTAGTATGATTTGTCGTAATGTGGTCTTATCGAGTCATGGATGTATGTTTGTTTGTGATTGCTTTGTTTTGGGCTTTACTGGGTTTGGCATTATTTTGGGAGTCGATTGGCTCCAAAGGTACGGGGTGGTGGTCGACTGTGAGGGCTTTTTGGTGACAGTTAGAGCAGATGATGGGCGCAGGGTAGTGTTTGGTGGTCTACCTAGTGATGGGGTAATGGCTAGTTTACTAAATTCCCTCGATGTCCCGCATTATGAGTTGTCAGATGTGCCCGTGGCTGGCCAGTATCCAGACGTCTTCGAGGAAGTGAACGGACTTCCACTACATCGAGAGATTGAGTTTCGTATTGATTTAGTGAAAGATGCCAGACCTATAGCGATGCCACTTCGTCGTATGGCACTAAGGGAGCAGCGAAAGCTCGGGGTGCAAATAAGCGAACTTTTGAAGAAGGGATTTATTAGAAGAAGTGTCTCCGAGTGGGGAGCACCTGTTGTGTTTGCTACCAAGGAAGATGATTCCATTCGATTTAGTGTGGACTACCGCGAGTTGAATAAGGTGACGAGGAAGAGTAAGTATCCTCTACCGCGGATAGTTGATTTGTTTGATCAGTTGAGTGGCGCGAGAGTGTTCTCCTAGTTGGATCTCGCTGCAGGTTTTCTTCAGCTTAAGGTGGAAGCTGAGAGTATAGCTAAAATGTCCTTTCGGACGCCGTCTAGATTCTATGAGTGGTTAGTCATACCATTCGGGTTTACCAATGCACCAGCATATTTTGTGGATCTTATGACTAGAGTATTCCGAGATCAATTGAATAAGTTTGTTCTTATGTTCGTAGACGATATCTTGGTTTATTCGAGGATAGAGGAAGAACACAAGGAACATTTGAGGATAGTGATGGAGGTGTTGAGAAAACACCAACTGAAAGCAAAGTTGTCTAAGTGTCACTTCTGGAGGAGGGAAGTGAGATTCTTGGGCCATGTTGTTTCAGAGAATGGTATTGCTGTGGACCCTGCGAAGGTGGCTATGGTAAAAGATTGGTCTATGCCCAAGAATGCAACATACGTAAGAAGTTTCTTGGGGTTAGCTAGATATTATCGTAAGTTTGTCCAAGACTTCTCTAAGATAGCGGCACCGTTGACTCAGTTGACCAAGAAGAATCAAGCTTTCGTCTGGAACGAAAAGTGCGAGAATGCATTCAAGAGTCTAAAGAAAAAGTTGACATGTGCACCAGTGTTAGTCATTCCTAAGGGGAATGAAGAGATGACAGTATATACAGATGCATGTGGTACCGGACTAGGTGTTGAATTGATGCAAGGAGGTAGGGTTGTAGCTTATGCAAGTCGGCAACTGAAACCGCATGAGAAAAGATACCCTACCCACGATTTGGAATTAACAGCGATCGTGTTCGCATTGAAGATGTGGAGACATTATCTCTTGGGAGAAAGATTCGAGTTGTTTACCGATCATAAATCATTAAAGTATCTTTTCTCACAGAAGGACCTAAATCTCCGACAACAGAGATGGTTAGAATTCTTGGCTTCCTATGATTTCGATATTGCATACACACCTGGAAAGGGAAATGCAGTAGCTGATGCATTGAGTAGAAGACATGCCAGTTTAGGGGCCATGTTTCTTGAATGGAAGCAACTGGAGTATATCGCAGGGTATGATTTCACACCAAAGTGCGAATTGGATCCAGTAATGTTAGCAAGCTTGACGATCAGACCCACTTTGATTGAGCGGATTGGTTCCGGTCAGAGGGACGATCCTAACTTATTGGAAATTATCTCCAAGATAAAGATGGATATCGATGAGGAGATGAACAAGTATGGGCTTGATCGAGATGGATGGCTTAGAAAGAATGGAAGACTAGTTGTGCCCAATGTCAATGGATTGAGAGATGAAGTACTTAGAGAATGTCATCACTCAAAACTAACCATTCATCCCGGTGGTAACAAAATGTATCGAGACATGAAGCAGACCTACCACTGGGAAGGAATGAAAAGAGACGTTGGGAAGTTTATATCCAAATGCATGAACTGCCAGTTAGCTAAAGCTAAGCAAAAGAAACCTGGTGGTTTGTTGCAACCATTATAAATTCCCGAATGGAAATGGGAACAAGTCTCAATGTATTTCATTGATGGGTTACCAAGGACTAGATCAGGTCATGATAATATTTGGGTGATTGTGGACCGATTGACCAAGAGTGCAAGGTTTATACCCATCAAGTCGAATAGAAGAACAGCTAAGTTAGCAAAACTATATATGAAATGGGTAGTGAGATTTCATGGAATACCCAAAGGCATTGTAAGTTACCGAGATCCATTGTTTACTAGTGGAATTTGGAAGAGCTTACAAGAGGCGTTAGGATCAGAATTACTTCTCAGTACCGCGTACCATCCTCAAACCGATGGTCAGATAGAGAGGGTGAATCGAGTATTAGAAGATCTCTTGAGAGCTTGCATATTAGATTTTGGTGGATCATGGGATGACCATTTGCATCTAGTGGAGTTCGCATATAATAATAGTTATCAGTCCAGTATTGGTATGGCTCCATTTGAAGCTTTGTACGGAAGACCGTGCAACTCACCGTCATGTTGGTTAGAAACTGGTGAGAAATTTGTTCTTAGGCCAGATGTGGTAAGAGAAACCTCAGATAAGATCAAAGTTATCCGACAATGGATGAAGGCTGCCCAAGATAGGCAGAAGAGTTATGCCAATAAGAGGAGAAGAGATTTAAAATTCTCCATTGGAGACTTGGTGTTTGTCAAGATTTCTCCGTTAAAGAGCGTGATATGATTTGGTAGGAGAGGCAAGTTAACACCAAGATTTGTTGGTCCACTCCCAGTTCTCGAGCAAGTTGGGAATTTGGCATATAAAGTAGAGTTACCAGACAAAATGGCGGGAGTTCATAACGTATTTCATGTTTCCCAGTTAAGGAAATTCGTGCACGACCCTGATGTGGTTATTTCACCGGATCAGTTGGATGATATCGAAGTAGAACCCGAGGCGGTTGGGAGCCGCAGGCCGATTCGTATTGTCGAGCACGATACGAAGAAAATTCGAAGGAAAGCGATGAATCTAGTCAAGGTTCAGTGGGTCATGGATGAGAATGACTGTACTTGGGAGACAGAGGAGGGTATTAAGGAGACGTATCCAGAACTCTTTGCCTGGTAAGGTTTTCATTTCGATTTAGCCTTTCTGCATGCTAGGATAGGTTTGTTTTGCTATTATGTATGTTTGATTGTTGTAAATGATTGATAGGCGTGCGAGATCCGTTGCATGTTTTGGTTAAGGAATTTCGAGGACGAAATTTCTCAAGGGGGGAGAGTGTAATGACCCGCGTTCTATGTATCGAAGGAACGTAGAATATTTATTTCTTTTCATATGAGGTCACATAGTCATGTAACTTTGGGGAACGACTATTGGGGTCATTTCTCATGTTCATGATTTTTGCCAATTGGTAAATGACCGTTTTGCCCCTAGCTGATCTTGTTTCGGCCATAACTTTTGATTGGTAAGGAGTTTTGACCTGAAACCACCTCCATTGTATTCGGATGATGGTTTACCTTTCTGTACAGTGGTCACATTAGCCAAACAGACTTACCATTTGGGAGATATGGCTGAAACAAGGTTTAAAAGGTGAAAAAAGCTTAATTGGGCTAAACCGGGTGATTAACAGCTAGGCCCATTGAGGGATTTCGGGATTAGAGCTATATAAGGGATGAGTAGGGTTAGAGAAACCTTTTCCTTGTCATTTTTCAGCCGCCACTTACCTCTCTTCAACCCTAACAATGGCCTCCAACACCCGAATCACCTTCTAATCACCATTTAATCAAGTTTTACCTTAATCTACGTCAAATCAAGGGAAATTAGCATCAAATTGGGGTTAGAGCTGCTGTGTTGCATAGAGATTCAACCCAAATCAAAGATATTTTCAGATCTAAGATTTATTTGTGGCTAAGGTGAGTGATTTGCATTGTTTTTCACTAATTACGGCTAATTAAGAGTGATTAGTGATAATTAGCGAAATTATAACTCAGAAAAATCTGGAAAAATTTGTAAAATTCTAAAATATTATTTTAGGGCTCTGATAGAAATTTGGGCTAATTTGGATAATTTTTTTCTAATTGTATGCTTAAACATGATTAAGGGGGATTAAGGGGAAAATATGGGTTTAGGGTATGTTTGATCCATTTTGACATGTTATATTGTTGTTTTGGTGTTTATGGTTGATTATACATGTTGTTATGATTATTTGGAGTGATTTTTGATTGCATAGAAAAGTTAGATTGGTCGAAAACGCCGTCGAATGGCGTAAACAACTCGTTGGACAAAGTTATAGAAAAATTATGCAGGATCAGATTGGATCCCCCCCCCCCCACTCGCGAAGCACGTATCACGAACCAGTGATTGAAGCTCGACCCGAACCACCTGTGAGGCACACCCCATCACGAGCTAATCTACTGCTTCGAACCCAAACCGCACAGTATCCACAAGTCGATGCCACAAGCTGGAGAATCACGACCCGACCTGGAGCATATATCTCGAACCGACCCGCTCTCCTAGAGTGTGCCACGAACCGCCTGAGGGAGCAAGTCACGACCCGATGCTTGAAGGGGAAGACCAAACTGGTGGAGCCACAAAGCTAGGAGTCACGATCCGAACCAAGTGGGGTATCATGATCCGACCCGATGGGTGATCACAAACGAACCGAACCAAAGATGAGAAGGAAGACTGAACCGATCCGGAAATGATAACCAAAACCCGAGATGTAAAGGTACTCCAAAGGATAAGTTTGTACTCAAGATCCAGATGGGAACCAACGAGTTAACTTCATGGTTGGATTTTGCTGCGGGGCGTGTGCTAAGGAGTTGTCGACGTCCATAGCTTTGATTCACCACCGAGAGACGAATGTTAGGCTACGGATCAGTGCAATGGGGGTAGTTATTACTCCATGGGGCAGAGTGATCGTAGTATGGCTATGAGCCAGTGCAGTGAAGTCGGCATGACGTCATGGGGCAGAGTGGACATAGCAAGGACTAGTGGCTATGGATCAGTGCATTGGAGTCGCCATGACTCCATGGGGCAGAGCGATTATAGCAAGGATTTAGGTGATCAAAGTGGTGGATATCGTATGCTTTACGCACTAAGTGAGAGATGTGAGGATGGTTGCTATGCTTGATTGTTTGCCATCACTATGACATGCACACCCCCACCCCCATATCTTTACACCATATGTTAGTGTCTCCTTAGAGTATTGTACATCTTGTTATGCTAACTCTTTGGTTGCAGGTCCAATTCAGGTATGGTTTAGTATACCTGTTATTGTTCTATTTTGCTACTTATCGCTCATACCAGACATTTGTCTGACCCAGAGTTTTATGTCTCTTCTTATTACCCTGGGTGCTCTTAAACGGGAAAACTAGAGACAGGTTAGCTGGTTATGCATGAGTAGCTGATCCGGAGACGAGCATGAGGCTCCCATGTATGATATATATATATATATATGTATTCTCCCTGTGTCGCTGATGGTCACTACTTTGGGCATTAGTAGTGTACTCTTCCTTTACTTTTCTTTAGAGTCAGTTTGAAAAGTTGTAATAATGATGATGTGGAACATAAGTTGTATTTGAATTTTCCGCTGCTGTTATGGTTTACTTTTCAGCTTATGCACTGTCTCGTCTGTTTTATGTCAAGTATGTTATTATTATATTTTATCCTATGCGCTATAAGACATTCCACAGGTTCTTTGTTAGTTTAAATTCCTTTCTTTGACGACCGTCCCATGCTGGTTGGACATCGGCACAACGCACTTTCATTGGAAATGTCGGCTGGTGCGGGGAGGGCCATCACAGCTTTGTTCCGACCATCGCTACATAACACATCGTTGATGACTGATTGATCCTTGTAAACAAGGAATTATCTTATTTTGGTAGACTGAAATCCTAATCTTTGTACAGTGCATTTTAGTCTATCAAACATACACGAAGAGATTGTTTTATGCCATATATAGCCTTATTTAATTTACAGATATAGTTTGAATTAACATTATATCCTAGTGGCTGACACATGTCGATATCTTCTTTAAGAATACCATTTAAAAAGGCATTGTTGACATCAAAATGCTTGATACGCCATTTTTTACTGACAGCTATAGTTAGAACTAGCCTTACAGTAGTAGTTTTTACCACACGAGAAAAGGTTTAATTAAAATCAAAGCCATACTCTTGTGTGAAACCCTTAGCTACAAGTCTAGCCTTATACTTGTTTGTAGAACCATCTGGGTTCTTTTTCAATATGTATGTCTATTTACGGCCAACTATATTCTTATTAGCAGGTGGATATACAAGATTCCAAGTATTATTTTTGATAAGAGCATTATACTCTTCATCCATTACAGCCTTCCAATGTTCATTTTTAATTACCTGATCAAAAGATTCAGGTTCATTTGAACTAGAAGTTGCTATGAATGTTTTGGGTTTAAAGATACCACTTTTGGATCTAGTAATCATTGGATGACCAGTTCGAGCTGGTGGTTCAATTGGTGGTGAGTCATTGTTGCTTTCTGAGCTTTCAGCTGTAGGTTGTTGAGTACTTAAGCTGCTTCCATTATTTGTATGACTTTGAATTTGTGCAGGTGAGTGAGATGTCATGCTGGGTGGCTCAAAGTCCTCATGATCATTACTGGTTGATGAGCTTTGAGCATCAGACTATTTGTTACTCTCAATTTGCTGCCAATTTTCATTGATATATGGTACTGCAGGTACTGATACTCGTGGATTTCTAACTTTACTTGTAGTGCTTATATCTTTTGTACTATATGGAAAAACTTTTTCATCAAAAACAATATGTCTGCTACCATATATTCTACCATTATCATCAATACACTTATATCTTTTTTCATCAATGGTATAACCCAGAAAGATACATTGTTTTAACCTGAAATTTAATTTGTTAGTATTATAAGGTCGTAAATGTGGAAAACATAAACATCCAAATGTTTTGAGGTTCTTATAATCTGGTTTGACATTGTATAATTTTTCAAATGTTGATATATCCTTTAATATACTAGTTGGTTATCTATTAATTAGATAAATAGTAGTGTTAAAGGCTTCTGGCCAAAATTTCAATTGCATACTTTCTTGTGCAAGCAATGTCAATCCAGATTCAGCTATATGCCTATGCTTTCTTTCAACCAATCCATTTTGTTGAGATGTATATGGACATGTTGTCCTATGAACAATACCTTTTTATAGAAAATGCTTAGATAGTTTTTTAAATTCACCCCCGCCATTAGTTTGAATGATTTTGACTTTATGATCAAACTGTTTTTCAACCATATTTATATAATTTATAATAGCATTATAAGTATCAGACTTGGCCTTTAAAAAATATATCCAAGTAAATTTGGTGTGAGCATCCATAAATGATACATAATATTTATAGCCATAATCTGAATAAATTGGTGAAGGACCCCAAAAATCTATAACAATTAATTGTATGGGTTTACTGTAAACAGTATCAGAATCAGTAAAGGGCAGCTTGTGATTCTTACCCATTTGAGAAAATTTACACACATAAGGCAAGGATACAGGATCAAACTTGATATCATTATCTTTCAATATTTTCTGGACAATTTTAACAATTTGATGTCTTAGTTTGCAATCCTAGAAATCAAATATATTTGTACTACTTTCAGTTTTGCCTTTAATATTCAAATTACAACAGTTTCTTTCATAAATGGCATTATTATTATCACGTTGGCATTTTACAGAATTAAATTTGTATAGTCCATTTGCCAAATCACCCTATAAAATAATTTTTCTAGTTAATCTCTAATTAAACAATGTTTTGCAAAGAATTCGAAATAGACATTGTTATCTCTAGCAAATTGGGATACACTAATCAGATTTTTAGTGATTTTTGGAACTCTAAGTAAATTACATAGATGTAATTGTTTACTGCCATTAAGATATGTATTACCAACATGTGTAATTTGAATATTTTTACCATTAGCAATAGAGATAGACTTATTACCTTTATACTCCTTGCATCCAATGTTTGAGTTGTCATGATTGTCTGTGAGGTAATTGGTTGCTCCAAAATCTGGGTACCAGCTGTCATCTTGCAAATGTTCCAATCTGGCTGTGTCATTTCCTTTATCTTGATTGCTGGTCTCTTGATTCATTTACGCCACATTTGCACTAGGGTTATTATTGTTTTTCTAATACTGATTGTTATTTGAGTACCTGAAATAACACTTTAGGGTAGTGTGGCCAATCTTCTCACAAATTTGGCATATGTGTCTGTTGTTGTTGTTGTTTGACCTGCCTCTGCCTTTGTATGTACTACCACCTCTCTAGTAAGAAGTCTCTATTTTGACATTATTTTGATTTTTGTTTTTGTTGCTAGTGGCAAGATTTGCACTGAAGTCAGTTTCTTGAATTCTTTTGCTATTTATCCTAGCTTCATGAGATAATAGAATAGAATGAACTTCATCAATAGGTGGTACCATTCTTTATGTAGTTATAACAGCAACCACAACTTCATATTATTTAGTTAAACCACCCAACAAATACAGTACATGATCTCCATTGGATACTTTATTGCCTGTTGCATTGAGTAAATCACATATTTTCTTACTTTAGAGATATATTCTCTCATGCTTAGATTTTCCATTTTGACATTCTGAAGCTGTCTTTTATAGTGTAAAACCTTTACCGAAGATTGGTTGTTGAATTTAGTCTCAATTGTGGTCCATATATCATTAGCAGAAGTACATCCAATAACAGTTGACAACAAAACTTCACTTGTGGATGATAAAAGCCATGAGCTAATAAGTCTGTCTTGTCTATGATATTGTACATAAGTGTCAATAGAAACAGTTCTATTGTCTTGATCAGTAATAAACTTTGCAGGAATGAGGGTAGTACCCAAGATAAAACCCTCTAATCCATAGACTTGAATTGCTGTTTCGACTTGTAGTTTCCATAACAAGTAGTTTTCCTCTTCAAGATGAATTGTAATCAATTGGATTTGTTGACTTATAACTGTCTTAACCAATTGTTGTACAAATATGTTGGATGGATTTTCTGGATTGGCCCCAGCAGGAGGTTTAGTAGTTGAAGTGACAGAAGTGGAAGTCTCGACCATGATGAAGAAAAATACAAGAAAAAGATTTAAAATTCAAATCAAATACTGTTTCTGATCGAAAAACAAGGAGAGATCTAGATTTCAGGTAAGAAGCAGCCTAAAAAATTGACTATGAAGTTACACTTTTAGTGATTATAACTTCTGAGAGCTTTTCAGGCGTGGCTTTAACCATTTTCTGGTAAATTTCTTGATTTTCTTGTATTGGATTCTTGGTGATTGATGATGAATCTTGATGAATACAGTGTGTATTATTGTGATGTAGCCAACATCAAAAGATTTTATGGCACAACACCATTAATCACGCTGTAGTCAACCTCTCAAATTGTAACACCCCACCTCTGCCAGGGTGTCTCTTGCAAGCACTCTGACTTTGGAGGGGCGTTTGAATCAGGTAAACATGCATAATGATATATCAAGGCAGAACAAGAACATATGTATATATGTAAACAGAGTAAATAACATAGATAAAACAGCGGAAGATTTCAAACCATTTCAAAACAAGTCTGGTACAACATAATGTCAACTTTCCAAATACACAAGTCTAGATAAAAACAACATTACTGAAAAACTGAAATACATAAGTACTATCCCCAAAATAAGTGATAACCATAGCTAGCTTCATGTCAAGACCGTACATGAGCTAAAATCCCACAAGCAAGTGATCAGGAATCCAAGCTAAGCTCCAATATTCCCTCCCTGAGAACCTGGGGGGGGGGAACGGAAGAAAAGAGGCGAAAGAAAACAGGTCAGTCAAAAAGACTGAGTAAGCCCTACTACAATCAATGTAAACTAATAAAGTTAACTAGCATGATGAAAGCTGAGATGAACATATGGATAACTACATACTGGCATGATGATTAACTAACAAGGTAGATAAAGGTGTCATCGCATAATCAGGATTAAGGTTTTGCACCACAGGTGTACTAGCAAACTAACATGACTTGAATATACAAGTATTGATCCCTTGGCCCAAGTTTTGGCCCAATAACATGAAATGACCCTAATACAAGGTCTAACCAAACGGTCTAGTCGATCGGCTCCCTATAAGCCTAACTCGTCACGTGTTGGTGTCCATACAGCCCAAACATAATTGTAGTCAGACTGTGCCGGGTCTCCCGTCGGGTGTATCAAGCCCTAGGGTGGCAACCCCTGGACACCATAAACATGCGTGCACAGTCTCGATCTACTGGTACCCGTGCATGTTTTCCCCGGCTTCGGACTATGTGCACGACCATAAGTCCGCCCGGAACTACACCGGCGTACCACTTTGCCGTCGTTTTTGGTCACTTACCTCCAGTTCAGTAATCGTGCCCCGCACCCTAGCCTAGTCCCTAGGGCCATAATGATACAAACTTGGGATTACTGCCGGAGTAGACCCCATTGCTAGGATTTTTCTAGTGGGTTAAGTACGGTTTAACCCTCTTGCTAATCATGGATTAACTTGGTTAAGTGTAACGATGAGTTCACAACTTAACCCTGATTAATCTACCAAGCCCAAATTGGTTAAGTATTAAGTGGACCATGACTTAACCCTAATCACGAGGCATTAATTAATTTAATGCGCCTTAACCTCTCACATTAGACTTTGTTGCGGTAACTAGTTAAGCCGGGCGGGTCCGGCTAGCTTTACACCGCAACTTGGTCTAACCTCGGGTTCAAGGTACAACATGACCAACTTCTCACATTGGGCCCTATTGTTTGTAGCAACTAGTTAAGCCGGTCGGTTCCGGGTAGGTTTACGCTACAAACTCAACCCAACCTCGAGTTGGTTACACTTATCTTTTCTAAGTGTCATGTCCATCATGTTTCCAAAACATGTTACAAATTTTCAAGCAATTGGGTAGACCTAACTTAATAGGTAAATTCCCAATGGGTAGACCTAACTTAATAGGTAAATTCCCAATCTTATGTTTTTATGTCTTTTAAGTTTACCCAACCCCAAACGCAATCCCATCGCTTACATATCGCAATAGCGCATAAAGGATAGAAAGAGGGAACTTGGCATAATCATGACATAAAGTTATTGAAGCCACAAGTTCAACATGGTGGCATATGAAATGTACATGTGTTCATATACTTGCATATTACATTTTTAGGCCTCAAAAGCATGCATAAAACCAAACTTAGCATATTGGTGATACATGGTGTTAAATGACATGTAAAAATGGCCATAAGTTCGCATTTAGCCTCACATGCAAGTTATCATAAGAGATATGACAACTTACATGTTGCCAAAATGCAACCTTTAGCATAAAGCTTGAAGCTTTAGGCTCATAAACCCAAGATAAGCTTGCATAACATGATAACATGAACAAAAGGATCAACCCAAACTTGCATAACACAACTTGCATATCATATGACAAACTTGCATATCAAACTTGCATAACATAACTTGCATATCATATGACAAACTTGCATATCAAACTTGCATAACATGATAAACTTGCATATCATAACTTATCATACTTGCATATCATGGCAAACTTGCATACATAACATGATAGACTTGCATAACACATCATAGTAAACTTGCATATCATAATGACCAAACACAACTTGCATCATTCATTAACTTTAGCGTTTAAATATGAAAGTAGAAAAGGGCTTACAATGCTTATGAAGTCACAAAAATATGACAAAGCCCTTATGAAATCAATTAAACCCAAAATGCAAGCTTCAATAGAAAAACCCTTAAGCCAAAATGATCAAAACCCTTGCTTTATGATGCAAATATAGAAACTTGACTTGAATGCAAGCTAATGATGCTCATACAAGCTTGAAAACACTTGTATGCATGGAAAATCTCATAGAAATTTATTTAGGAATTTTATGAAGAGAGTGGAGGCCATGAGAGAATTGATTTTGCCATAGTTTAGTTGTATGAATGAATAATGATGATTTAGGGTTAGGTTAGGGCCTTATTTATAGAGATTAGGACTAGTTCTAGCCTTATGATTAAACCCTAGTTCCAATCTCAGCCCTTAAAACCGAATCTGGCCCCCAAACTCAACACAAACCCAAAATGGTGCACCAGGCAGAACTACCCGGCTGGACCAAGTCGACAGCCAAGTCGACAGCGCTGTCGACTTGGGTCCAACCAAGTCGACTCCCAAGTCGACAGGGCTGTCGACTTGGGTACTCTGGCGGGAATTTTCCCGCCTGGCCCAAACTGGCCCAAATTTCCAAATTCAAACTTGAATTTGAAATCTGTTTTTTACTTTGAAATTTTCTGAAAACTTCGTTGGGCCTTAATCGGGTCATACAGACTCCGATTTTCGAAAACTCGGACTCTATTTCACGTATTTTTCTGAGACGAACGCAATGGCATAGCCCGTTTCCCTTGATTCAGATTTATAAATTAAATTCTGCCTCGATTTATGTTATAACAGGTCATTGAAAATACGGGTTGTTACATTCTCCCCTCCTTAAAGGATTTCGTCCCCGAAATCTTCAAGTTAGGAAGAACGTATCCTACCATCCAACATCCATCTACTCAAAACATCATCCACGAGCAATCATTGTCCTTACAAGATTCTAAATGTTGTATGAACATATGCAAAGGTGTGTGTATATGTACTTATCTAATGCAAATATCATCAATGCAAATTATGTTAGTGAAATGAATCCATATGTATGCAATTCCTAACATAATGTATAACATCTATATGTGTGCACATAACGTACATCCATATGCAACATCCATGTGATAACACAAAAATTTTCATCCATGAATAAGCGTAAACACTCATGCATATGCAATATGAGGAGTGTGTGAGCCGATCTAGTGCCTAATGTGTATAATAAATCCACGAGTAAACACTTGCAACCACTTGCAACCACTTGCAACCGCCAAGCATAACATGTTTCAAACACATGTTTCAACCAAAGGGTTTCTACCTAAGGTTCTCATGACAAGATTAACACGATATAGATAGCAAAAGAAAGATATGCTACAAAGAGATTGGGAAGATAAGCAGGATATACTCCCTTCGGATTTCAAGAAATCCCTTCCTAACCCAACCTCAATCCTATAAAAGCCCAAAAGGTTTCGTCAACCTAACGGACCCCTTCAAACCTTGACATGTATTACTAGCCAATAAGTCATACCTCCCGACAAAAATAGGACCGAGAATGGGACCGAGAGGATATACGAAAAAAAAGATAACGTGCGAGTAAGTTCCACAGGAAAACAAGGATCAAGGATATACTCATAATAAAAAGGATATGATGCGCGTATCCAGCCTTCAATCTTCTAAGTCACGTTTCCTTGAGCTTAACTCCACTGTGCTTTGACCGTCTTTTACCTCATGATTTCTTAGCTTCTTAACTCTTATTTCCAAATATGAGTTGGAACCCATTTCATTGTCGCCTCTCGTCTTCCTCTTTCACTTACTCTTCTATCATTCTTGGCTTAAGCATAAATATGACCTCATGGTTTCATGCAAGCTCTCCAAAATTCACTAGTGAATCCTGGATCTCGTTTACTTACTATAAAGTATTCCACGCAGCAGAACTTTCTTGAAAATACCAATCCACGTTGCCAATTGCTCTTACCAACGTGATTTTCTAGAACTCATGCTTGAACGAAATGAACCATCCGCCTACGAATGATAGGCCGTACTTAGATTCAGTCGCTTGCCCATGACTTCTCGTAGACTATCCCAAAACTGGCTAGTGAAGATTGAGTCATGGTTGCTAACTATCCTTTAGGGAACCCCGTGCAACTGCTTTATTTCTTGAAAGTAAACTGTCGCTAGCTATGATGCAGTCCTTTCGCTCTTTACCGGAGTGAAATGAGCGCTCTTCGTGAGTCTACCTACTATGACCCACATGCTCGTATTCTCTTTCCTTGACCTAGGCAGTCCATCCACGAAATCCTTCGTGACGTTTTTCTACTTCCATTGCGGGGACCTCCAATGGATATAATAGCCCACCGGGCTTCTATTACTCGGCCTTAATCTGTTGGCACAACATGCACCTTGGGACAAATTCGGCCACCTCCTCGGGTGATGTGCATCTTCAAGAACCTTCTTTCTCTCATCACGTCTTAGCCATCCCTTGTCATCTATATCGAGGTGACTTACCATCTCGCCTCGAATCAACTTGTCCATGATCTCGACTAACTGTGGGTCTTCTTTCTGTGAAGTCTCTACTTGATCCAGAAGGGTAGGTCTAAGCTCAAGGGACGCTAACTAACTAATTAAACTGAGAGAACTTCTTACTTCAGTTGTATTCCTTGGAGTCTTCCAATCCTGAACTGCAACTACCTTAGCGGGATCCACCGCTAAGCCTTGCTTAGATACTACATGCCCAAGGAATCTAACTTCCCTTCTCAAAAAGTGACACTTGGAAAACTTGGCCTTCAACTGATGCGCTCTAAGCGTATCCATCACCTCCTTGAGATGTCTAGCATGTTCTTCTTCATCCTTAGAGAAGATCAGAATATCATCTACGAAGACCACGACAAACTTGTTCAAGAACTCCCTGAACACCCTACTCATCAAGTCCACGAAGTAGGCGGGTGCATTAGTCAAACCGAATGGCATGACCAGCCATTCTAAGAATCCATCTGGAGTTCTGAACGCCGTTTCGCCTATACTATCTTCAGCTATTCTGAGCTGATGGAACAGATGTTCCTACAAGCTGATCAAACAAATCATCGATCCTTGGCAATGGTTGTCTATTCTCCTTGTTTAACTCACGATAATCAACACAAAGTCGAAGAGAACCATCTGCCTTGGTAGTAAATACTACAGGCGCTCCCCATTCAGATATACTTCATCTAATGAAGTTCTTCTCAAGCAACTCCTTGACTTGCTTTCTTAACTCTCATCTTGCGGGGCCATGTGCCTAACCGGCCACGAAACTATCTTGGCATTGTCAACCAGATAAATGTGGAAATCTATCTCTCGTTTAGGGGTAACCCCCTTCACTTCACCCAAGATATCAGGATATTCTCGGACCACCCTCACCGATTACAAACTATCGATAGACGAGTTGAGGGATTCAAGACAACACAACATGACGGGACCTCTCGGATTACAAGAAATTTCTAGGGTGTTTCCGAGGCGAGTCACGAGCCTCATAACCCTATGCTCACAATCAAGAATGGCTCCATATCTGGACAACCAATCCATGCCCATTATCAATCCGTATCCCCTAAAACCAAGAACATAAGCACTACACAAGAACTCTACACTCAGTATAGAGATCCTCAAATCCCCACATATCATAGATAGATGGGCGGAACCCCCAATAGGATTTGAGACACAAACGGGATCCTCCACCAAGCTAGTACTAAGGTGCAAACTATCAACAAGATCAGATGAGATAAAGCTATGCGATGCACCAGAATCAAACAAGGTACGAACTGGAAAATCAGAAATATATACAAGGCTCTCAACAGAAATACTACCTCGATCGGGAACTGGAGCGGTATTGAGAGCATGAACTTGCCCTCCTGAAGGTCTAGCACGCTGAGTCTGACCCTGGCCTTGCCCTTGCTTCTTCGGGCAATCCTTACTGAAATGTCCAGTCGCACCGCAGAAAAAGCATTCACCATTATTCCTTTTCCTCTTCTTACAATCCTTAATAAGATGCCCAACTGAACCGCAATAATATCACTTTCCCTTTTTTTTATTGTCCTTGTTGTTGTTCCCCTTGTTGCCTTGACTCTTGTTCTTGTTCTTGTTCTGATTGCCTTGACTGCTCTGATCACTTGGATTACCCTGATTTCCTTTCCACTGGGAATCAGTCTTCTTGGCTTGAGTATCATTCATCTTGATCTCCTTCTTGTCACTCCTATTCTCTTCATTGAGTAGGGCCATATTCACCAAACTCTCGAAAGTTGCCCCCAAGGGTATATGAGTCATGGCTAAACCATGTAATGGCTCATTTAATCCTAGAGCAAAGTATAGGGCCTTCTTCGGAGCTGTGTTAACCAAGTCTAAACCGACCCGAGCCAGTTGATTAAACTTATCTATGTATTCCCTAATAGTCATGTCCCCTTGCTTCAGTGATAGGAACCTTAGTCCAAACTTTCCCCGAAAGTCATCCCAAGTCTCAATTGGCCTAGTACCATTGGTGACTTCCCACCAATAAGCGGCTTCATCCTTCATAAGCCAAACCGCCAACAAGATCTTCCTCTGATCGTCTAACCCAAAGATAGCAAACAAATCCTCGGCCTCTTTCAACCAATTTCTAGCCTCTACAAAAGTCTCAGTGCCTTGAAAGTTCTTGCCACCCATTGCTTTGAAATCTTTGCAAGTCTTTGCGAAGTCAGCTTGAGGATGCTGAGGGGGAGGAGGAAGAGGAACCTCAGCGACAGGAGGAGGAGGAACATTAACTACCGGAGGGGGAGGAGGAGGGACATTAACTACCGGAGGAGGAGGAGGAGGGACATCTGCGGGGCCGGCTTCGGTCGCCCTAGCCTCCAAAAGTCTCCTATACCAAACAGGTACGTGTACTCCCTCCGGAATAGCAAAGTTATCGGCCATACTGAAAACGAAGAGAAAGATAGATTCAGAATGGAGAAAAACGAAGGAATTTTGCTAATGGCTTTTTGGGGAATAGCCTTTAAAATAAACTAGACTTTTCTTTGGAAAATACTTTGTACTTGGTTTTGAAAATAGTTTTCCAAAAGTTTTCTAAAAACCTTTTTGTTCCTTCTCGTAAACCATATGCTCCGATACCAAATGTAACACCCCACCTCTGCCAGGGTGTCTCTTGCAAGCACTCTGACTTTGGAGGGGCGTTTGAATCAGGTAAACATGCATAATGATATATCAAGGCAGAACAAGAACATATGTATATATGTAAACAGAGTAAATAACATAGATAAAAAAGCGGAAGATTTCAAACCATTTCAAAACAAGTCTGGTACAACATAATGTCAACTTTCCAAATACACAAGTCTAGATAAAAACAACATTACTGAAATACATAAGTACTATCCCCAAAATAAGTGATAACCATAGCTAGCTTCATGTCAAGACCATACATGAGCTAAAATCCCACAAGCAAGTGATCAGGAATCCAAGCTAAGCTCCAATATTCCCTCCCTGAGAACCTAGGGGGGGGAACGGAAGAAAAGAGGCGAAAGAAAACAGGTCAGTCAAAAAGACTGAGTAAGCCCTACTACAATCAATGTAAACTAATAAAGTTAACTGGCATGATGAAAGCTGAGATGAACATATGGATAACTACATACTGGCATGATGATTAACTAACAAGGTAGATAAAGGTGTCATCGCATAATCATGATTAAGGTTTTGCACCACAGGTGTACTAGCAAACTAACATGACTTGAATATACAAGTATTGATCCCTTGGCCCAAGTTTTGGCCCAATAACATGAAATGACCCTAATACAAGGTCTAACCAAACGGTCTAGTCGATCGGCTCCCTATAAGCCTAACTCGTCACGTGTTGGTGTCCATACGGCCCAAACATAATTGTAGTCAGACTGTGCCGGGTCTCCCGTCGGGTGTATCAAGCCCTAGGGTGGCAACCCCTGGACACCATAAACATGCGTGCACAGTCTCGATCTACTGGTACCCGTGCATGTTTTCCCCGGCTTCGGACTATGTGCGCGACCATAAGTCCGCCCAGAACTACACCGGCGTACCACTCTGCCGTCGTTTTTGGTCACTTACCTCCAGTTCAGTAATCGTGCCCCGCACCCTAGCCTAGTCCCTAGGGCCATAATGAAACAAACTTGGGATTACTGTCGGAGTGGACCCCCATTGCTAGGATTTTTCTAGTGGGTTAAGTACGGTTTAACCCTCTTGCTAATCATGGATTAACTTGGTTAAGTGTAACGATGAGTTCACGACTTAACCCTGATTAATCTTCCAAGCCCAAATTGGTTAAGTATTAAGTGGACCATGACTTAACCCTAATCACGAGGCATTAATTAATTTAATGCGCCTTAACCTCTCACATTAGACTTTGTTGCGGTTACTAGTTAAGCCGGGCGGGTCCGGGTAGCTTTACACCACAACTTGGTCTAACCTCGGGTTCAAGGTACAACATGACCAACTTCTCACATTGGGCCCTATTATTTGTAGCAACTAGTTAAGCCGGTCGGTTCCGGGTAGGTTTACGCTACAAACTCAACCCAACCTCGAGTTGGTCACACTTATCTTTTCTAAGTGTCGTGTCCATCATGTTTCCAAAACATGTTACAAATTTTCAAGCAATTGGGTAGACCTAACTTAATAGGTAAATTCCCAATGGGTAGACCTAACTTAATAGGTAAGTTCCCAATCTTATGTTTTTATGTCTTTTAAGTTTACCTAACCCCAAACGCAATCCCATCGCTTACATATCGCAATAGCGCATAAAGGATAGAAAGAGGGAACTTGGCATAATCATGACATAAAGGTGTTGAAGCCACAAGTTCAACATGATGGCATATGAAATGTACATGTGTTCATATACTTGCATATTACATTTTTTGGCCTCAAAAGCATGCATAAAACCAAACTTAGCATATTGGTGATACATGGTGATAAATGACATGTAAAAATGGCCATAAGTTCGCATTTAGCCTCACATGCAAGTTATCATAAGAGATATGACAACTTACATGTTGCCAAAATGCAACCTTTAGCATAAAGCTTGAAGCTTTAGGCTCATAAACCCAAGATAAGCTTGCATAACATGATAACATGAACAAAAGGATCAACCCAAACTTGCATAACACAACTTGCATATCATATGACAAACTTGCATATCAAACTTGCATAACATAACTTGCATATCATATGACAAACTTGCATATCAAACTTGCATAACATGATAAACTTGCATATCATAACTTATCATACTTGCATATCATGGCAAACTTGCATACATAACATGATAGACTTGCATAACACATCATAGTAAACTTGCATATCATAATGATCAAACACAACTTGCATCATTCATTAACTTTAGCGTTTAAATATGAAAGTAGAAAAGGGCTTACAATGCTTAT
Organism: Allium sativum; assembly: GCA_030737875.1. Classification (NCBI taxonomy): domain Eukaryota; kingdom Viridiplantae; phylum Streptophyta; class Magnoliopsida; order Asparagales; family Amaryllidaceae; genus Allium; species Allium sativum. The sequence goes on from CM060911.1 coordinate 284,139,911, forward strand.
GAAGTCACAAAAATATGACAAAGCCCTTATGAAATCAATTAAACCCAAAATGCAAGCTTCAATAGAAAAACCCTTAAGCCAAAATGATCAAAACCCTTGCTTTATGATGCAAATATAGAAACTTGACTTGAATGCAAGCTAATGATGCTCATACAAGCTTGAAAACACTTGTATGCATGGAAAATCTCATAGAAATTTATTTAGGAATTTTATGAAGAGAGTGGAGGCCATGAGAGGATTGATTTTGCCATAGTTTAGTTGTATGAATGAATAATGATGATTTAGGGTTAGGTTAGGGCCTTATTTATAGAGATTAGGACTAGTTCTAGCCTTAGGATTAAACCCTAGTTCCAATCTCAGCCCTTAAAACCGAATCTGGCCCCCAAACTCAACACAAACCCAAAATGGTGCACCAGGCAGAACTACCCGGTTGGACCAAGTCGACAGCCAAGTCGACAGGGCTGTCGACTTGGGTCCAACCAAGTCGACTCCCAAGTCGACAGGGATGTCGACTTAGGTACTCTGGCGGGAATTTTCCCGCGTGGCCCAAACTGGCCCAAATTTCCAAATTCAAACTTGAATTTGAAAGCTGTTTTTTACTTTGAAATTTTCTGAAAACTTCGTTGGGCCTTAATCGGGTCATACGGACTCCGATTTTCGAAAACTCGGACTCTATTTCGCGTATTTTTCCGAGATGAACGCAATGGCATAGCCTGTTTCCCTTGATTCAGATTTATAAATTAAATTCTGCCTCGATTTACGTTATAACAGGTCATTGAAAATACGGGTTGTTACACAAATGATGTGAATGATCACGGATGAGAGGAAAATACCCAAATGATGAGAATTATCTGATGGGTATTGCACCACAAAATTTTTGTACAATGATAATGCCATTAAGCTTTGTATAGCTCTGGTACCAAATTAAGATTTGGGTTTGAAGAGGAATTACGCAAATGAATTAATTGATGAAAAATGATAATGATACAATCTGTAAAGTAACCCCAATATTTATAATTGTACACGTGGGCTTTGGGATCTTACATTATTGATTAAAACATAAATAAGCTGATAGATAAATGAACGGTTGTGAACTTGTTATACCAGTGGAAGATGAGGCGCCATGTCTTCAATCCTAGCCATATAATACATCAGCAACGTGTTTTTCCTTCGTTCTTATTACTTCCCTGTTTTCATCTTATTTTCTCATATATTGCATACATACATGCATACCATGTTTACAATTCGAAATCTATTATGCATACATGCCTACATTTTTCCTTGATTGATGTTACCGTTGTTAGACTATCATTTCTTGTATTCTTTCTTTAATGTTGTGAAAATATAATTAATAATTTGTTTGTCCTTGTATTATTTTTGTTTATAATTGTTCCACCTTCCTTTAGTCACAATTAAACTTATGCAAATGATAAAAAATCATTTCTGTTATAAATAATATACAATAAGAAAGCCATTCAAGGAGGAGAAAGTGGATACTTTTTATTCATTCATCAATCGGTACATTATTTACATTACATGAGATCCTTATATAAAGGCTTGGGAGCTTGGAGTAAAACTTATCCCATAACGTGGGACTAAACAGAATATGACAAAAGCATATTCACTCATATATATTACAACACTTCCCCTTGAATATGCGTCTTCAAAATCTTGAATACTCTATTAACTTGAAGTTGTCCCTTTTAAAAACATATATGATGATTACTCCCCCTTATAATATTCCATTCAGTCGATACAACTATTGTTTGTTGTCTTCAAAACTCTATCAGGAAAACCAATGGGAAAAACCTTGAACGAGAAAAAGAGTACATCATCTGACATTATGAATATCATATTAAAATGATATTCCTTAAAAGCGTTTGATTCTTCAGGATCAAAACAATGCCCCATTAAAAACCTTTTTATGAAAATCCTGTGGGAAAAATCATAAACAAGGAAAAGAGTGCAAATTTATTTCATCTTTAGGTAACATGTTTTATAATGTTACCGCAAGGGTTGATACTTCAGGATTAAAATAATGCCTCATTAAAAACCCTAATAACAAAAACCCGGTGGGAAAAATATTAGTGAAGGAAAAGAGTACATTATAGCATAATTTTGTTTGCTCCCCTTTATTTATAACTCATTATTCAATTAGTTTATTGATGAAGTCGATGCATGCCAATTTTGTACATCATCTTCTGGAATGTTGATTTGGAAATTGCCTTTGAGAATAGATCTACCCACTTTTCTTGAACTGAATTTGTTTCTCCTCATTCTTGTTATCCTTTCATTCATGTGTGAAGAGAAATTTAGAAGAAATTTGCTCCATCCTATCAGCCCTGATATAATTCACTTGAATCTGAGTCATATAAACTGCCTTGTCTTCTTCATAAATAATAGTTTACTTCATCAAAAGATGTTTGATACTTCTGGATAAAAATGTGCCCCATCAAAACCTTACTAAGAAAAACCCGATGGGAAAAATCTTAGTGAAGGGAAAAGAGTGCAATATAAAATGTCATATTTACTATGTCAAAAGTAGTATGATACTTCTGGATCAATGTAATGCCTTGTTAAAACCTTAATAAGAAAAACCCAGTGGGAAAAATCTTAAATAAGGAAAAAGACTACATTATAACTCATTTTTGTATGTTACTTTTGGGTTGATACTTCTGGATCATGACCCATGCCTCATTAAATCCTTACTAAGAAAACCCTGTGGGAAAAACTTAGTTAAGGAAAAAGAGTGCATTATATCATACTCCTGGATGCTCCCCCTGATTTAATAATTTCCTCTGAATTCATATTCTTCTTTCAATAACTCAAATTGCTTACAAATACTTTTTTATTTTAAAAACTTCATGTGCATTTCCATGCTTCAGGCATGTTTTCTTATTCAAAACGCCTTCCTTTTGTGATTTATATGATACTAATATTCATTTATGAATGCACTTCAGGTGCTTATAATTTCTTGTTTCAATCGGACTTGCGTATTGCAATATATATTTGATGAATAAGACAACTTTCATTACTAAGCATGAAGTAATCTACTCACCTTGAAGTATATCAAGATTTTCATTACAACAATACCTAGAAGAATGTTGTAATCTATCGTCCAAGTTTTTGGTAGTCTTTATAATAACAAATGTTATTTATGTTCTTCAGGAACTTATATATTATAATAAGTTTTGCATATTGCAACTACCACTTCAATGGATATTAAGAGTTTCGTTACAACAAAATTCTTGAAAGCAGGAAGTGATCTACTCATCATGAATTATTTCAAGATTTTCATCACAACAATACATAAAAGAATGTTGTAATCTACATTTCTTTCTCTTTATCTACCAAATTTATTTAAATTCTTCTGGAATTTGTATACTTTCATCGTTTATACCTTCAGGGTATTATAAGTGTTTTAAACACTTTAACCACTTTAATCAATTCAATTATCTCTGAAAATAAAATGCTCATGGCACTTAACATGTTGTTGACACTCTATGGTGCTTCAGTCATTATATATATTTCTATTTTTATCTTATGAACTACAGGTTCATATCTTATGGATTACAGGTCCATATATCTTATTTAGGAGAATTTCATGATGGCCAATCATGTTTCTCTCTAATATGGGATTTTTAATCCATTTATAAATATAAGCACTTTATTATTTATTAATTTATCATCGATGATTATTTCTTGTTAGTTCTATACATAATTTATTGAGATCTCAAAACTTATCATGCTTTAGGTACCTGAACCACTTCTAGGGTTATTTTGAAAATCATGTCATGGGTTTCTTTCAAAGTACCCTTAAGTCTTTCTTTAGGAACACTCACCTCCTTTATTTTGCATCTTTATGACTTACTCCAAAGATATTTTGAACAGACTTTTATACCACACTTTCGGCTGTGATTTACACCTTTTGATCCTTCGGGGATTCAAATGCATATCGGAGAAAGTCTATTAGAGACATAATTGATAATTTATGCAAGTTACTTAATACTTTGCATAATTATATATGTTAGCAAATATTTAACATCGATGATTCCTTTATCCTCCCCCTCAATGTTGACAAACATTGTCACTTTAAATAATAAACATACTTTGGATTCATTTTTGATCCATTATAGCATCATAACTAGCAAATACATTAGATGTATTTCAATTGTAGGAGGATAATGCTCTTATTAGTTGATAAGATGCATTCATATTGTATTTCTTATTCCCTTTCAATGATCTAATGACTTGGATGAATTTTCTATCATTTGAATATGCACATGACTTCAGGTCATTCAATATTAATGTTAATCGACTTCATAAATTATAATATGAGTTCATAACAACTTCAGGTTGTTAATTAAATATCGCATATATGTGTATATACGTGCGTCCACGTATTACATATGTAGTTGATTTGAATATTTTTTCTATTTCAAGTTATAGATTTTAAAAAAATAATGTTCCAATCATCAATTTTTGCTTATCAAGCAATGTCAACGTGAATCTTAAAGATCGTTTTATAATATCCAAAATATCTGATTTGGAACTGTATTGAACTTCTGGTTCAAATGAAATATATGAACAACTTCGAGCTGTTAATCCATATTGAACTTCTGGTTCAAATAATATATAAACAATTTCAATTTTGTTAAACTGTTGAACTTATGATTCCACTGCATTGAACTTCTGGTTCCACTGTATTGAACTTCTGGTTCCACTGTGTTGAACTTCTAGTTCAAATAAAATATTTAACAACTTCGAGTTGTTAAAATTTATTCTTCAATATAACATGTAAATATAATATATAAGAAAGATACAACTCATTTTGAAAATTGTGAAATCTTTGGATATAAATTTTATTAATGTTATTATTTCACATAGTTTCAATAAAGCTTCAGGCTTTTAAATTATGAAGTATTTCAAGTTCATTGGTTAAAGAACTTCAAGTTCGTATGCATATATATACACATACATTTATATATCAAGTTTATTTATTTATGATGAACTTCTGGTTCTCAATCTTGTAACATACTTTTAATTTAGAAGCTTTTACATTTTTGCTAATTGACAAGATTTCAAACTTGTATACTTTATCAAAAATGTTTATATATATACATATATATATATATATAAATATATAATTCAAGACTTCAGGTCCAAGACTTTGAGTTATACAACTTCCAGTATAAATATTTATTTTGCACAACTTCAGGTTGTGGTTCTATCATTTCTTCCATAACATTAGTTATTACTAGCTAAATACATCGAATAATAATACATATGTTTATTCTTATTTCAAATACAAACATACATCATTTAACTTACAATAGCCAATGCTTTTAATACATTTATAATAATATGGTAATACAATATATATATATATATATTACCATAACGATACATATATTGCATTTATTATAAAAATAACCGAAATAACCATTATACAGTCTAAATATATGAATCAAATAAATAAATTTTACTTAAAACAACATAACAAAATTTGAATCTAGCTACAGTATTGATCAAAACTGAAATAAACAACTTATAGTTGTACTGCATTCCCAATAAGAATATTTTCTAAAATACCATATACATGCATAATATCTGATCCAGAATTGAGTAGAAATGCATAATTATAGAACCGAGATTTTACATTCTTTAATATGAATGATTCAAAAAACATGCAGATCTATCATAAAATTCACAAAATATAAAAAAAATACATGTTTCAAATTATACTATCCATATATAGACCTTTCTTTTTATGTCAAAATTACTTCTTACCATCATAGAAACTGCAGGTTCTAAGTTTTCCATTTTTATAACAAAAAATACTTTTGCATTCACTTCTGGTGTGCAAAATTATGATCAATATTTAGATCTTAACTTAATATGATCTTTGAGATGCATATTTTCTTTCATCATTAAATTTGCATCATCATTTTTGATATTTGAAAATATTTCAATGCAAATTCTTTTATAGACATATCAGAATATAATATCGCTTCTGGGATATTCCATAGACACCATTTATGGAGTTTTAATACATTTTTTTTACAAATATTTATCGCCTTTAATTGTAGAAATCTCTTTCGGAGATATTTTGTTATTTTCAAATAAACAGATCTCTTCTAGAGATATTTTACCATTTTCAAATATACAAATATCCTTTAAAGATATTTTGTTATCACCACTTCTAGGATGAACTTATCTCTTCCAGAGATAAATATATACGAACTATTGAAATGTCTTATCAGTATAGAAAAATACATTTAAAACTTAAATGCATTAAAAAAATTAGTTGCATTAAATAAAAATAAGATTCAAGAGAGAAAAGAAATCACTACTTCTGGAGTGTATGATATTCCTTCAGGGAACATATCTTTTACTTATGCAATTGCAATGCAACAATTTTTTTTCTAACATCTCTTCTAGGATGTTGGATTTGCTATATAAAATTAAATCTCTAAAACACCTCTTCAAGAGATTAATAGGTATACTATATCTTTAGGATATTCAGTTAATATAAACTGTACATGAAAGATGTCAGTTAAATGAAACATGTTTACAGATTTTCTATTGAATCTAATGTTTTTGTCACATATTATAATGTGTGTGTCTCTTTTAACTTCTTCCGAAAGTACAATCTTTTTATGTCACAACCTTTAAGAAAGCTTCGGGCTTTTATTTCATCTTTCTCATTTGCATATGAACTTCAGGTTCTTTATTTGCATATGAACTTCATGTTCCTCATTTGCATATGAACTTCATGTTCCTTACTTACATATGAGCTTCAGGTTCCTTATTTAAAAAAAATTGTATATGAACTTCAGGTCATTTACATACGAACTTCAGGTTCCTAATTGGTTTACATCATGAGTTTTCAATGAAACGACCCGAACTTCCCCGGTAAGGAAAGCCCGGATTAAGTTGAGGACAACACACATCGGAACGCAAACAGAAGAACATTTCATTGTTTATTACAACAATTTCATTAGAATGCAAGAATATACAGAGTATAAACAAATATAATACACAAGAGAAATATCAGGGATTTAAATACATTACTGCAGCGGAAAAATAATACAAAACACAACTGAAAGTAATACACGGATACAGAGCTTTTCGAGTATTGTTCTAGCTATAAATCAGGATCCTATGAATATAAATCTGCAAAACCAAAACTACTAGCTGCCCGTGTCAAAATAAGGGCACCTAGAGTTTAGGTTAAAACAATAAACTCCAGGTCAGTCATGTGACTGGTGTGAGAACTAAAACAGTTATTAATCTTTATTTTAAAGTTAGGTAAATCAAGGGACCACGCCGTATAACACGGAACGGGTTTCCTCCCAAGAATATCAGTGCATAAAACAACAGCGCAATGCTAAATAAAGAACAATGAAGCTATTATAAGACCCAGGTCCCATCACACAATGCAACGCAAGCCGGAGGATAGAGTTTTTACCTTATAATAACCAAGAATGCTTGGTACATGAAATTTCATGTTTTATTATTACTATAAGTGTATAATGTCAAAACAATTTCAAATCATAAATATCAATCATAGACGGCATAAGTGCCCCATACCACTATGTCGCCATACTAGGCTCTACAATCAAAAACCGCAAAGTCACGTATTTGGAAATTGGATTTCCATCTGTGAACCAAGGCAAAAGATAGTCCTTACCGATTCGAGAGCCTCTAGTCCGCCCCTCAGGTCAGAGCTCGAGTGACCTTTGGATCGTCAGGGCCGGTCCACCGATGTGGATTAAAATGCCTGAACACTATGTTTCCCTGCCCTTTGGGGCGTAAATGAGCCAAATGACTCCATCGGCTCCACACAGTCACCGATATATCTGAGGCGCCTCGCAACAGCAACAACCACATAAGTCAAACTCGTCAAGGCGTGTCAAACCACTGACGCCACTTCTAACTAGAAAGAAACGCATGCCCTCCCCGATGTCCTCTCCCATTTCTGGTTCACAACCGGGGTGTGAGGCTCGTGAATCAACGTTACACAAAGCTATGCCACACAGGCCGTGCTTTGATCATCAACCACAAGACTCTGCTTTTCAACAGATTTGCATCTTAGCATGCCACACAGGCAAACCACTCCATGCAACCGATATCCATCAATCACGCAGAATGATATCCAATGCAAGACACACAGTCCATTTACAAGTCCGTTCTGGGTTTGAACAAAACCGGAGGCACCTTGTACCTTGCATATCCATTGATCTCCAAGTACGTCTGGACGATCACTAACTGATTCCCTCCTCTTGGGTGTACGACCCAATCAAGATCATCAGTAATCACCCAAACGACGTGAAGACGTCCGGTCTTCGACCACCGTCTTCATCCTCGACACCACGTCGAATCAGTTATTCAGAATGGCAAAAACCCGGTCTTTCTGAGTAACTCGCGTATATAATAAACAAGTGTTACACAAACACAGCATACGCCTCACTCCAATTCAGAATATTCTTATATTTAAATATTCTTATAATTTGGGAAAGGTTCCCATTAATTTTATCAAAGATAAATTCTTTAAATTTATTCTTTAATCTTCCTTTGAATATCAATTCAAATTAGTCGGGATTAGCGAACCACACCGAAGTAATCATTTATTTTATTTCCCAATCCCAACCTATTCATCCCATGAAGTAAAACTGGTAATAATTCATATCTAACACCACGGTGTTATCGGTAAATTCAATGACCATTTCACGTTCAAATCTAATTAAAGATTTAGCTATCGCCTGGAGCAAAACTGGTGATACTCCATTCTCGATTATTTCAATCTAATTAAAGATTCATTAAAACTCCACTTGGTTTTAATCTTCCCAATAATCACTATCAATGATTATTTAACTTGGGAAATCATATCCTGTCTTTAACTAGGTTAAAGAACCAATGTCATTTAAAACACGGTTCACTATAAACCCAAAATCACATTCCATTAATTATTGGGTTAAAGAACAAGTGTTATTTAAAACACCGTTCACGATAAACCCAAAAATCAATTCAAATTCTATTCCAATTAAATACCATTTAATTGGGACACTTCATTAAATCTAAATAAAAAGATTTAATCTTTCTCTCAACTGGGTTTAAGAACAGTGTTAATGAAGACACCATTCACGACAAACCCAAATCCCATTTGATATTAAATACAAGGCTCTGAATAGAAAATATTTCAGCTTATCTTCAATATCAAATTCTACGACCAACAAATATCGTATTGGAAATAACGATATAAATATATCTTTCAAATTTCCATAACAATATCTGTATAATCACGAAATCCACATCGAAATATTCCAAAGACAATTTCGATTCAAATCCATTTCCACATTATATATTGGAAATTTTGGTTATTTTCAAAACCATTTCAAATCCACTTTATTTATTTTAAAAATAAATGGGATTATAATTCTAGTTCAAAACTAGTTCATTTCGATAAAAATCTATTTTTATCTTTTCAAATTTGGAATTTTTCGTCCCAATTCTTCACAAATCATTTCTTATGATTTTACAAAAATTATTACTATTTATAATAATTTTATCAAGGCCCGTACAGTCGATTTCCATCAACGTCCATCGAACTGCACTTACAGCGACCTTTTTCAAATTTGATTTGGACATAATTCCAAATCCAACCGTTATATTTCAAATCTCTAATATTCGTTAGAAAGCTCTTTTCGATACAAACCCAACGGTTCCAGTTTTAGAAGAATCCGACGGTTGGATCTCCCATAATATCCATTCGAAGTCAATGGTCGAAATTCGCGAACTGCCGCGGCGCGACGCGTTCTATTTAGGCCATTCTATATATATAATATATATATTATATAAATTTCGTCGATTTCCTTTTTAAAACATATTTTATAAATCATTTTAAATTCGTTTTCAACACGATTTCAACTTCATATTTAATTTCGAATCAAAATTGAATATTCCACATCATCGATATACAAATGATAATATTTTCACAATGTTATATTTTGAAATCACTTCCTTTTCTATAATCATTATAAAAACGAATATAATCGATATAATTATTGTTCGCGTCAAAATGGCGCATATCTAACCAACACGGCTTTATATATTTCAATAACTTCGTTATTCTACTCAACAAATGAATATTTATTTCTATTCAACACATGAATCTATATTTCTTTCAACTCATGAATATTCTCAACACATGAGTATCGTCAAAACATGACTATTTTTATTATTTAATATATTTTATAAAATTGTGCTTTATATCATTTAATTCTTAATCAGACTCTAACCGTAAATTAGTAAGAGAACGATTCCCTAAATATTAACCCCGAAGGCTGAAACCAACATCAGATCAATACCCAGGAAACCATTTGTCTTAACTGATTTCCAGTTAGTTTCTAATTTCATATTTGATAAAATGAGAATTTTATTGTTAAAATATTTTACTCAACAAATGATAAGTTTCAACACATGAATATTCTCAACACATGAGTATCGTCAACACATGACTATTTATTCTATTCAACACATGAATTTTCTTTCATTCAACACATGAATTTTCATTTTATAATATTCTATATTTTCCAAATTGAAATGAGGCCCAATCAATTACCATATAATGTTAATTATATGGATTCCATACAACACATGTATATAATAGCAACGATAAATAATCAACCATCATCCAGAGTGCAGTCTACACTGTATAAGCATCAAATATAAATATTCAACGCTTATAACAGCCTGTCAATCAATCGATCGACATACAGCTTATTATTGGGGTTAGTGTATGTCCAATTTCATCCCAACACCCATGTGGGGTTTCAAACAATCAAACACAGATTTTATTTGTGCAGTTGGGCGATGTGTAAAATTTATCGTCCCAATCAATATCAGTCAAATCGGTGTACATAAACAAATCGTTCGATTTGTAAATGAATATATATTTTATTTCAACACATGAATATATATTTTATTTCAACACATGAATATATATTTTATTTCAACACATGAATATATATTTTATTTCAACACATGAATATATATTTTATTCTATTCCATATCACACAATAAAATTTCACAACACAACAATCAAACAAACAAGCCATCCATGGTATGTGGACGACGGGTGTCGGGTGCTGCTAAGCACCGTCTGCATCCTAGTATATATTTCAACTAGAAATTAAAATAAAAGTGAGGAGTTCTCACCGAGCGATCCACTCCGCCATTCTTTATTTCTGAACGGTTTGAATTTCGCTTTGCTTCCACTCAGTTTCATCGCAATCTGTTAAGCGGTTTAGGTTAAAAATCACCCTTTTTAATTCGATGTTATTTATAAATAAAAATCATATTTTTATTTCTATACTATCTACATAAAAATCTCTTTTTTATATTTTCAAAAATCATACCTTTATACTTTCAAAAATTTGATCTTTATATTTTCTAAAAATTTGATCTTTATACTTTCAGAACCAAGCATAGTTATACTTCCCAAAAACAAACAATGGTATTTTCAAAAACAAACAATGGTATTTTCAAAAACAACCAATGGTATTTTCATATTTATATTTCCCAAAACCAAGGTAATTTAATATTTATAAGCTATGCAAATTTTAAAACAAATCTATTTTATTTTTCTAAAAATAAAACAATGCAGATGTATATATAAAAATCGAATTTTTACTTTGCTAATGTATATATAAAAATCGAATTTTTACTTTTACAAAAATCAAATCTTTGTAATTCTAAAAATCTTGTCTGTCTATATTTTTCAAAATCAAGCCTCTTTTATATCTTCAAAATCAAGTCTTTTCTATGTTAGGAATCAAATCTTCACCATGTTAAAAACCCATATTTTTATCATGTAAAAGAAAGCAAAATCAAAGGAGAAATATATATATATATATATATATATATAACTTACAGCGCAAGGGGAGGGGTTTGCTGCGATCAGGCGACGTTCAGGCAGGGGTGGCATAGGCGATCCGAGGCGGTGGGCGCGGCGGAGCAGTGGGCCCATGAGGCGACGCTGTGGTGCGAGGTCTGGGGTGTTCTATCGCGCGAGGTTAAGTGGGAAGGAGGAGAACGGGGGAAGGAAGAGGATCGGAGGGGGAAGGGGGTTGGCCAACGATCGGCGACTGGGGCGGCGCCGTGCCGGAGCGACGGCTGGGATAAGGCGATGGGGTTCGATTCTTTTTGGATTCAGGTGAAAAACGACGGGTATGGGGTTCTAGGGAAAAAGGGCTTTTGGGTTATATAATTCTATTTAATTATTATTTTATTTTATCCAAAAAGTAACTTTTTAACCGAACTCCAAACGAGACCCACTGACTGTCGTCCATAGCTAATTACCCCCATTCCGAACACAATGGGATATTTATCGTAAGCTGATTCGATCGTTTCGATCAGTTTTCGTCAAAATCAAGATATAGATATATATATGGAATTTGAACGCACATTTCAATTTACCGGGGCCACATACGGACTCTAAAAATTCCCGAAACATACTTTCTAGCTTCATATTGACGATACGGTCCTAACAAAACTAATTTTGTCGAATTCTGAGACCGTTTGAAAAATGGCCATTTTCCAGTCGATTAAATTCAACTAAAACTGGTCAAACGCGTTTAAATTCGCCACACTCACATATTGACTTCAAAAATTACGAATTTTGAAACCTAGCAATAACTTGACATCACGGATCCAACAAAAGTGGTTTCGGCGAAAACCGAGATCGTTTGCAAAATTTTCATTGTTAAGGGCCAGAATTCCATAACGACTATTCTGAATTTTCAACTGGGCATATTTTTTGATTCCCGCTATGAAATTTCAATTTTTTGGATTCGTTGGAAAGATATTCATAAATAGATTCAAATATTTTTGGTTTCGCTAAAATCCGGTTAATTTTGAATCCTGTACATTCATCTGAAATCTGAAATCGAATTTTCAAACTACCGCGCCATTTTCAATTCCTTTTATAATTAAAATAAAATATTTATATTCTAACGACGATCTATATACATATATACGTTCTAATTCTATTCAAAATAAATTTCTCGTCATTTTTATTTAAAATAATTTATTTTAAATAATCAAAATTTGCTAAAATTGCCAAAATAAAATTTTTAAATTGGCTCAGATTTTCGGGTTATTACATTCAATCTCACTTCCGGTGATAAATAAATATTGCTATTGAATTTAAATGTTATATCATTATATTTTTTACCCATAATTCTATTGGATATACATAAAAAAATCATTTTGTTTTCAAGAGATATTGCCTTTTGTCTATCCAAAAGAATCACATACGAAGAATAATAGTAGATTGGAAAGGATAAAACTAGATCTACCTCTACATCATCAATAATGTAAACAATACATATATAATCAAATCTCCAATTGGATTTGGAAACTCAAAATTAGATCCGCAAAGAATTGAAAGAATATATCTACACATATTTTGGATCAAAACAGATAATTAGATCTAAAAAGTTAGATCCACTAAAATAGAATCTAGATCTACAAAAAATGAAAAAGAAAAGTGATCTAGAAGTATGGATCACATCTAACTAGAAGATACAACAAGTTCATATATGTAGATCCATATGATTTCAAAACATAAAAAAATAACTTACATGACAGATCCATAAATATAGATCCAGAATATTTCAAACAATAGCTCTAATAAAGTTTCGTGTTGATAATGTGTTATAAATAATATACAATAAGAAAGCCATTAAAGGAGGAGAAAGATGATACTTTTTATTCATTCAACAATCGGTACATTATTTACATTACATGAGCTCCTTATATAAAGGCTTGGGAGCTTGGAGTAAAACTTATCCCACAATGTGGGACTAAATAGAATATGACAAAAGCGTATTCACTCATATATATTACAACAATTTCAAGTAGTTTGATTGTCACAATTAAAGTTGTGTCATAAGATGTGTATATTTTCTTTTGGAAAACAATGAAACAAATTGAGTTTAATCAGCCTTCAAGGTTAAGGCACAAAACACATTGAATACTTAATTATAATTTTGTATTAGGCAAACAGTAAAATAATCCAACACAAACATATTGAAAGCAGCACCTGTAATATGTCACATATGAAAATATTATACGGTTTCTGAAGTTTAATGATGTTTGATATGTCTCTCTTCGTAATATACATCAAGCAATCTTTGAGTCTGACAACGGTAGCTATAATGGTTTTGCTGGTTAGCGATAATGCTAATATCTTTTATTTTCTAAATTAAACAATATGAAGAGCAAGTAATATGAAAATTTTCTTTATATGTGTAATGCACCCAATTATCTTTATATGTGTCATGCATTGATAGTCATCAAGTTATGGAAATTTATAATGGTTCACTTTAATGTTATTGCTATATTTAATATGGAAATGTTTTCTGGTTACAAAACAATTTTTAATATGAACAAAATACAACATGAGTAACATAAAAAATTCCAGTTGTATTTTATGTAAAATAAAATACATGTATAAACTTGTAATGACAAGGGATTTCGCTCGATCCGAATCAGTCGCTAAACCAATCAAGACCGTTCAAAACGCCTGATTGTTTTGAGAACACGACAAAATAGAACGCAGACGGAAGAACATTTCATTGTATATTACAACAATTCCATCAGAATACAAGCATATACAGAGTATAAATCAATATTACACATTCGATAAACATCAGAGATTACAATACATTACATAGAAGCGGAAAATAATACAATATACAACTAGAAGTAATACGCGGATACAAAGCTTTCCGAGTATCGTTCCAGCTGTAAATCAGGATCCTGTGAATATAAATCTGCAAAACCAAAACTACTAGCTGCCCGTGTCAAAATAAGGGCACCCAGAGTTTAGGTTAAAACAATAAACTCTAGGTAAGTCATGAGACTGGTGTGAGAACTAAAACAGTTATTAATCTTTATTTAAAAGTTCGGTAAATCAAGGGACCACACCGTATAACACGGAACGGGTTTCCTCCCAAGAATACCAGTGCATAAAACAACAGCGCAATGCTAAATAAAGAAAAATGAAGCTATTATAAAACCCAGGTCCTATCACACAGTGCAACGCAAGCCGGGGGATAGGGTTTTACCTTATAATAGCCAAAGAATGCTTGATACATGAAATTTCATGTTTTGTTATTACTATAAGTGCATAGTGTCAAAACAATTTCAAATCATAAATATCAATCATAGACGACATGGGTACCATATATCATGTCGCCATACTAGTTTTACAATTAAAACCGCAAAGTCACGTATTTAGAAATTGGATTTCCATCTACGAACTGAGGCTAGGGATCATCCTCTACCGATTCGAGACTCTCTAGCGCGAGCCTCCGGAACAGCCGCAACTGCCCCTTGGAGCGACAGGGCCGGTCCACCAATGTGGATTATAGTTCCTGAACACTACGTTTCCCTGCCCTATGGGGCGTAAATGAGCCAACGAATGGTTCCATCGGACCCGGATCGTCCGATCTAACCGAGGCACCTCGCAACAGCAACAACCACATAAGTCAAACTCGTCAGGGCGTGTAAAACCACTGATTCCACTTCTAACTAGAAAGAAACGCACGTCCTCCCTGAGGTCCTCTCCCGTTTTTGGTTCACAACCGGGGTGTGAGGCTCGCGAATCAACGCTACACAAAGCTACGCCACAAAGGTCGTGCTTTGATCATCAACCACAAGACTTTGCTTTTCAACAAAAGCCCTGATCAATTGCCACTTAGGCATGCCACAAAGGCAATTCACTCCACGTGTTTGATATCTATCAACATATAACCCCTGAGCTCGTACGTCTCAGAGAAGGGCGTTAAGCAAGAGAATAAATTCTCCGCCGCCAAACAGATATATATTTAATAGAAATCAATCACACAGACTAAAACCCAATGTTAGACACATAGTCCATTTATAAGTTCGTTCTGGGTCTGAACGAAACCGGAGGCACCTAGTACCCCGCATATCCATCAATCTCAAAGTACGTCTGGACGATCACCAACTGATTCCCTCCTCTTGGGTGTACAACCCAATCAAGATCATCAGTAATCACCCAAACGACGTGAAGACCTTCGGTCTTCAACCACCGTCTTCACCTTCGACTTATCGTCGTATCAGTTATTCAGAATGGGATAAACCCGGTCTTTCCGAATAACTCGCGTATATAATAAACAAGTGTTACACAAACACAACATACGCCTCATTCCAATTCAGAATATTCTTTCATTCAAATATTCTTATACTTTGGGAAAAGTTCCCATTAATTTTATCAAAGATAAATTCTTTAAATTTATTCTTTAATCTCCTTTGAATATCAATTCAAACTAGTCGGGATTAGCGAACCACACCGAAGTAATCATTTATTTTAATTTCCCAATCCCAACCTATCCATCCCATGAAGTAAAACTGGTAATACTTCATATCTAACACCACAGTGTTATCGTAAAATTCAATTACCATTTCACGTTCAAATCTAATTAAAGATTTAACTATCGCCTGGAGTAAAACATGTGATACTCCATTCTCGATCTTTTCAATCTAATTAAAGATTCATTAAAACTCCACTTAGTTTTAATCTTCAACTGGGTTAAAGAATCAGTGTCATTTAAAACACGGTTCACGATAAACCCAAAATCACATTCCATTAATTATCGGGTTGAAGAACAAGTGTTATTTAAAACACTGTTCACGATAAACCCAAAAATCAATACCAATTCAATTCCAATTAAATATTATTTAATTGGTACACTTCATTAAATCTAAATAAAAAGATTTAATCTTTTTCTCAACTAGGCTTAAGAACAGTGTTAATGAAGACACCATTCACGACAAACCCAAATCACGTTTGATTTTAAATACAAGGCTCTGAATAGAAAATATATCGGCTTATATTCAATATCAAATTCTACGACCAACAAATATCGTATTGGAAATAACGATATTAATATATCTTTCAAATTCCCATAACAATATCTGTTTCATCACGAAATCCAACATCGAAATATTCCGAAGACAATTTCGATTCAAATCCATTCCAATTTAATTATTGGAAGTTCTGGTTATTTTCAAAACCATTTCAAATCCACTTTATTTATTTTAAAAATAAATAAATTATTATTCTATTTCAAAACTAGTTCATTTCGATAAAAATCTATTTTTATCTTTTCAAATATGGAGTTTTTCATCCCAATTCTTCACAAATCATTTCTTATGATTTTACACAAATTATTGATATTTTTAATAATTTTATCAAGGCCCGTACAGTCGATTTCCATCAACGGCCACCGAACTGCACTTACAGCGACCTTTTTCAAATTTGATTTGGACATTATTCCAAATCCAACCATTAGATTTCAAATTTCTAATATTCGTTAGAAAACTCTATTCGATACGAACCCAACGGTTCCGGTTTTAGGAGAATCCGACGGTCGGATCTCCCGCAATATCCATTCGAAGTCAATGGTCGAAATTCACAAACTACCGCGGCGCGGCGCGTTCTATTCTGGCCATTATATTATATATATATATAATATATATAATATATACTTCATCGATTTCAATTCAAAACGTGCTTTATAAATCGTTTTAAAATTCATTTTCAAAACGGTTTCAACTTCATATTCAATTTCAAATCAAAATTGAATATTCCAATATAAATTCGTTTTAAATTCATATCAAATCGATTTCAATTCAATTTCAATTTAATTCGAATTTCAATTCATTTCAATTTAATTCGACTTTCAATTATTTTCAATATAATTCAAATTTCGAAATCACTTTCAATATAATTCAAATTTCGAAAACACTTTCAACCTACATTGAAAATTGAATAAAATCGATATAAATATCGTTCACGTCAAAATGGCGTCAATCTAATCAACAC
This sequence comes from Allium sativum, assembly GCA_030737875.1. Lineage (NCBI taxonomy): Eukaryota > Viridiplantae > Streptophyta > Magnoliopsida > Asparagales > Amaryllidaceae > Allium > Allium sativum. The sequence goes on from CM060911.1 coordinate 284,157,831, forward strand.
GGCTTCATATATTTCTATTTTCAAATATTCTATTTCAAATATTTCTATTTCCAAACTGGAATGAGGCCCAATCAATTACCATATAATGTTAATTATATGGATTTTCTACAACACATGTAAATAATAACAACGATAAATAATCAAGCATCATCCAAAGTGCACCACACAACTGCATAAGCATTAAATATAAATAATTAACGTTTACACATTCTGTCAATCCATCGATTGACATACAACTAAACAATCGGGATTAGTGTACGTCAAATCTAATCCCAATACCCATGTGGGGTTTCAAACAATCAAACATAGATTTTATTTGTGCAGTTGGGCGATGTATAAAATTTATCGTCCCAATCAATATCAATCAAATCAGTTTATATAAACAAATCTCAGATTTGTTTATAAATATTTATTTTATATACCCGTTAAAAATTCTATTTCCAACAATAAAATATTTTTATCTATATAAATATTTTATTTCATTTCACATCACATCACACAATCAACTACACGTCAAAATCAAACAAACAAGCATACAAGCCGTCCATGGTCTGTGGACGACGGGTGTCGGGTGCTACTAAACACCGTCTGCATCCTAGTATATATTTTAACTAGAAAATTAAATTATAAGTGAGAAGTTCTCACCGATGGTTCCACTCCTCCATTCAATTTTTGAAATTCAGAACAATCGGGATCTGGCCGTACTTCCAACGCAGTCTTCTCCATGCTGTTCATATTAAAATCACATTTTTAATATGATGTTCTATACATTAAAAATCATATTTTTAATACTCTACCAATGTAAAAATCATATTTTTATTCTGCTATTGTATAAATAAAAATTATATTTTATTTCAAAAACAGTGCGATATATATTTTCAAAACAACATTCTAGTCTTTATTTTTCAAAAATAGTTCTAGTTTATAATATCACATATCACCTTTTATTCGATGTTCATCTTTATAAAACCTTTGCTAATTTTTAATATATAAAAAAACATTTGCTAATTATATTTATAAAAATATTTGCTACTTATATTTATAAAAATATTAATTCAGATTTTTTTTAACAATTTATATAAAATAAAACTACCTTTTCTTTAACAAAAAATATAATCTTTCCTATGCTATTACATATATATATAAAAACTGATTTAGCAATGTAAAAAAAATCACCTTTAATATATAAATTATAAAAACTCACATTGATTTCCGTTTTGGTGGTGGTGAAGGCTGCTGGAGATCGGCGGATTGGGGTTTCTTTTGCGGTTCGGGAGTTTTCCAAATCAGAGGGGGAGATGGAGATGGAGAGGGGAGGGAGCAAGCGGTGGAGGCTAGGGGGTTGGGGTGGGATCTACGTTGGCTGGCGCGACAGTTTGGAGAGGCTAGGGTTGCGGTCTTCGAACTGAGGAGAGGGGGGGGGGGGGTTGCGCGGAGGTAGGGGAGCTGCTCCGACGAGGTGGCGCTCCACGAGGTGGCGCGGTGGCCTGCTCTGCGACAACGATCGCTTTTTCCTTCTTTTTTTTATCATACCAAATCGGTTTCTGAACGATAAAGGGGAAAAGGGGAACGGGTTAAGAGAAGAGGGAGTTGACATTTATTATTTTATATATTTATTTTTCCAACGAAAGTACCCTTTTATTTTCAACTCGAAATCAAACCCACCTACTGTCGTCCCTAGCTAATTACCCCCATTCTGAACACAATGGGATATGTATCGTAGGCTGATTTGATCATTTCGATCAGTTTTCATCAAAATCAAAGTATAAATCTATATATTGTATTTGAACGCGCATTTCAATTTACCGGCCCACAAACGGACTCTAAAAATTCCCGAAATTTTTTTTCTAGCTTTGTATTGACGATACGGTCCTAAAAAAACTAGTTTCATCGAATTCCGAGACCATTTGAAAAATGACCATTTTCCAGTCGATTAAAATCAACTGAAACCGGTCAAACGCGTTTTCCTTTGCCACGCTCACATATTAATTCGAAAAATTACGAATTTTGGAATCTAGCAATATCTTGACATCATGGATCCAACAAAAGTGGTTTCGTCGAAAACCGAGGTCGTTTGCAAAATTTCCATTTTTAAGGGCCAGAATTCCATAGCGACTATTCTGAAATTTCATCTGGGCGTAACTTTTGATTCTCCCTATGAAATTTCAATTTTTCGGATTAGTTGGAAAGATATTCTCGATTAGATTCTAATATTTTTGGTTTCGCCAAAATCCGATTTATTTTGAATCTTGTACATTCATTTGAAGTTTGAAATCGAATTTTCGAACTACCGCGCCATTTTCAATTCCTTTTATATATATAAATAAATATTTATATTCTAACGACGACGTATATAAATATATACATTCTAATTCCATTCAAACTAAATTTTTCGTCGTTATTATTTAAAATAATTCATTTTAAATAATCAAAATTCACTAAAATTGCCAAAATAAAAATTTTAAATTGGCTCGGATTTCCGGGTTATTACAATCTCCCCCACTTAAAACTTTTCGTCCCCGAAAAGGAACGAAGCCGAAAGTTGTTTAACAAATCAACCCAACTTTCATTAATTTCACTACGGTTTAAGTTCTTCAACTTTTCAGTTTCTAAGAACTTTTCAAATTTTTCAAAAATTTGGCTAACACCCTAAATTTTCAAAAAATTTCGCCATAACCTCCCCTGCACCGGGGACTTCAGGATATTTTATATAGCCTCCCATGGCCTTCTTCAACTCAAAAGAAAAAGAAAAAGCCAAGCGGCTAGCCAATCGGCTCACAAAATCATCATCACCCAAACAAAACAGTAAATTATGATAAACATGTACCTATTTGTCGGGCAAATAAATTTTATTCTTCTGCTCTAGCCTCCTTGCTATGACTTGTTCAATGTAAGTACATGTATTCACATGCATTTTCAAACAATTTCCAATACAGTTCAATATTTGGTTCAATTTGGCTAAACGGTTCAACATTTAATTTATTCAAACAATAATCAAACAACACAACCATCAATCATTTAGTTGATTATCATTTCAAATTCATAATTTTGATATATAGTCAAAAATCACATTTTTGATGCCAAATCACAACAATAGGCCCTATCTAATTTTGGTTCTCACACCAGTCAATTGGAAATATGTTGAAACCTCACTTTCGTCACTCGAATATAAATTCTGACGATGAGTACTCAACCATTAGAATCATCTTCGGGCCACTAGAGTATGATTCTATATCAATCCAGTATATTAAAACTTCAAATACACGCAGATCAGACGTATACGCAAAATCTATATATACTGGATTGTCCAAATCAATATAAAATAAATAATCAAATACGAATAATTGATTTAAATTTTCAAAGCAAAATTTGTTTCATCTTAAAAATATACTGTTCACACTCGTTCTAGGATACTAATCCCATCTCTAACGAGTCATTCCCATTGGATATTACTAATCCAATTTCTGATGAATTCTTTCGTATGGTTCTAATGTGTCTTGTTCTCTGAGCTTTGCAAACCAAAGCTCTGATACCAAATGTAACAACAAGGGATTTCGCTCGATCCGAATCAGTCTCTAAACCGATCAAGACCGTTCGAAACGCCTGATTGTTTTGAGAACACGACAAAATAAAACGCAGACGGAAGAACATTTCATTGTATATTACAACAATTCCACCAGAATACAAGCATATACAGAGTATAAATCAATATTACACATTCGATAAACATCAGAGATTACAATACATTACATAGCAGCGGAAAATAATACAATATACAACTAGAAGTAATATGCGGATACAAAGCTTTCCGAGTATCGTTCCAGCCGTAAATCAGGATCCTGTGAATATAAATCTGCAAAACCAAAACTACTAGCTGCCCGTGTCAAAATAAGGGCACCCAGAGTTTAGGTTAAAACAATAAACTTCAGGTCAGTCATGGGACTGGTGTGAGAACTAAAACAATTATTAATCTTTATTTTAAAGTTCGGTAAATCAAGGGACCACGCCGTATAACACGGAACGGGTTTCCTCCCAAGAATACCAGTGCATAAAACAACAGCGCAATGCTAAATAAAGAAAAATGAAGCTATTATAAGACCTAGGTCTTATCACACAGTGCAATGCAAGCCGGGGGATATGGTTTTACCTTATAATAGCCGAAGAATGCTTGATACGTGAAATTACATGTTTTATTATTACTATAAGTGCATAGTGTCAAAACAATTTCAAATCATAAATATCAATCATAGAAGGCATGGGTACCATATATCATGTCGCCATACTAGTTTTACAATTAAAACCGCAAAGTCATGTATTTAGAAATTGGATTTCCATCTGCGAACTGAGGCTAGGGATCGTCCTCTACCGATTCGAGAATCTCTAGCCCGAGCCTCCGGAACAGCCGCAACTGCCCCTTGGAGCGATAGGGCCGGTCCACCGATGTGGATTATAGTTCCTGAACACTACGTTTCCTCGCCCTATGGGGCCTAAATGAGCCAACGAATGGCTCCATCGGACCCGGATCGTCCGATCTAACCGAGGCGCCTCGCAACAGCAACAACCATATAAGTCAAACTCGTCAGGGCGTGTAAAACCACTGTCGCCACTTCTAACTAGAAAGAAACGCATGTCCTCCCTGAGGTCCTCTCCCGTTTTTGGTTCACAACCGGGGTGTGAGGCTCGCGAATCAACGCTACACAAAGCTACGCCACAAAGGTCGTGCTTTGATCATCATCCACAAGACTTTGCTTTTCAACAGAAGCCTTGATCAATTGCCACTTAGGCATGCCACACAGGCAATTCACTCGATGCGTTTGATATCTATCAACATATAACTCCTGAGCTCGTACATCTCAGAGAAGGGCGTTAAGAAAGGGAATAAATTCTCCACCGCAAAACAGATATATATTTAATAGAAATCAATCACACAGACTAAAACCCAATGTAAGACACATAGTCCATTTACAAGTTCGTTCTGGGTCTGAACGAAATCGGAGGCACCTAGTACCCCGCATATCCATCAATCTCAAAGTACGTCTGGACGATCACCAGCTGATTCCCTCCTCTTGGGTGTACAGCCCAATAAAGATCATCAGTAATCACCCAAACGACGTGAAGACCTCCGGTCTTCAACCACCGTCTTCACCTTCGACTTATCGTCGTATCAGTTATTCAGAATGGGATAAACCCGGCCTTTCCGAATAACTCGCGTATATAATAAACAAGTGTTACACAAACACAACATACGCCTCATTCCAATTCAGAATATTCTTTCATTCAAATATTCTTATACTTTGGGAAAAGTTCCCATTAATTTTATCAAAGATAAATTCTTTAAATTTATTCTTTAATCTCCTTTGAATATCAATTCAAACTAGTCGGGATTAGTGAACCACACCGAAGTAATCATTTATTTTAATTTCCCAATCCCAACCTATCCATCCCATGAAGTAAAACTGGTAATACTTCATATCTAACACCACGGTGTTATAGGAAAATTCAATTACCATTTCACGTTCAAATCTAATTAAAGATTTAACTATCGCCTGGAGTAAAACTGGTGATACTCCATTCTCGATCTTTTCAATCTAATTAAAGATTCATTAAAACTCCACTTAGTTTTAATCTACAACTGGGTTAAAGAATCAGTGTCATTTAAAACACGGTTCACGATAAACCCAAAATCACATTCCATTAATTATCGGGTTAAAGAACAAGTGTTATTTAAAACACTGTTCACGATAAACCCAAAAATCAATACCAATTCAATTCCAATTAAATATTATTTAATTGGTACACTTCATTAAATCTAAATAAAAAGATTTAATCTTTTTCTCAACTAGGCTTAAGAACAGTGTTAATGAAGACACCATTCACGACAAACCCAAATCACATTTGATTTTAAATACAAGGCTCTGAATAGAAAATATATCGGCTTATATTCAATATCAAATTCTACGACCAACAAATATCGTATTGGAAATAACGATATTAATATATCTTTCAAATTCCATAACAATATTTGTATCATCACGAAATCCAACATCGAAATATTCCGAAGACAATTTCGATTCAAATCCATTCCAATTTAATTATTGGAAGTTCTGGTTGTTTTCAAAACCATTTCAAATCCACTTTATTTATTTTAAAAATAAATAAATTATTATTCTAGTTCAAAACTAGTTCATTTCGATAAAAATCTATTTTTAACTTTTCAAATATGGAGTTTTTCATCCCAATTCTTCACAAATCATTTCTTATGATTTTACACAAATTATTGATATTTTTAATAATTTTATCAATGCCCGTACAGTCGATTTCCATCAACGGCCACCGAACTGCACTTACAGCGACCTTTTTCAAATTTGATTTGGACATAATTCCAAATCCAACCATTAGATTTCAAATTTCTAATATATGTTAGAAAATTCTTTTCGATACAAACCCAACGGTTCCGGTTTTAGGAGAATCCGACGGTCGGATCTCCCGCAATATCCATTCGAAGTCAATGGTCGAAATTCACGAACTGCCGCGGCGTGGCGCGTTCTATTCAGACCATTATATATATATATATATATATATACTTCGTCGATTTCAATTCAAAACGTGCTTTATAAATTGTTTTAAAATTCATTTTCAAAACGGTTTCAACTTCATATTCAATTTCAAATCAAAATTGAATATTCCAATATAAATTCGTTTTAAATTCATTTCAAATCGATTTCAATTCAATTTCAATTTAATTCAAATTTCAATTCATTTCAATTTAATTCGAATTTCAATTATTTTCAATATAATTCAAATTTCGAAATCACTTTCAATATAATTCAAATTTCGAAAACACTTTCAACCTACATTGAAAATTGAATAAAATCGATATAAATATCGTTCACGTCAAAATGGCGTCAATCTAATCAACACGGCTTCATATATTTCTATTTTCAAATATTCTATTTCAATTTTTTTTTTCAAATATTTCTATTTCAAAACTGGAATGAGGCCCAATCAATTACCATATAATGTTAATTATATGGATTTTCGACAACACATGTAAATAATAACAACGATAAATAATCAACCATCATCCAGAGTGCACCACACAATTGCATAAGCATTAAATATAAATAATTAACGCTTACACAGTCTGTCAATCCATCGATTGACATACAACTAAACAATCGGGATTAGTGTACGTCAAATCTCATCCCAATACCCGTGTGGGGTTTCAAACAATCAAACACAGATTTTATTTGTGCAGTTGGGCGATGTGTAAAATTTATCGTCCCAATCAATATCAATCAAATCAATGTATATAAACAAATCTCCGATTTGTTTATAAATATTTATTTTATATACCCGTTAAAAATTCTAGTTCCAACTATAAAATATTTTTTCCATATAAATATTTTATTTCATTTCACATCACATCACATAATCAACTACACATCAAAATCAAACAAACAAGCATACAAGTCGTCCATGGTCTGTGGACGACGGGTGTCGGGTGCTACTAAACACCGTCTGCATCCTAGTATATATTTTAACTAGAAAATTAAATTATAAGTGAGAAGTTCTCACCGATGGTTCCACTCCTCCATTCAATTTTTGAAATTCAGAACAGTCTGGATCTGGCCGTACTTCCAACGCAGTCTTCTCCACGCTGTTCATATTAAAATCACATTTTTAATATGATGTTCTATACATTAAAATTTATATTTTTAATACTCTACCAATATAAAAATCATATTTTTATTCTGCTATTGTATAAATAAAAATTATATTTTATTTCAAAAATAATGCGATATATATTTTCAAAACAACATTCTAGTCTTTATTTTTCAAAAACAGCTCTAGTTTATATTATCACATATCACCTTTTATTCGATGTTCATCTTTATAAAACCTTTGCTAATCTTTAATATATAAAAAAAACATTTGCTAATTATATTTATAAAAATATTTGTTACTTATATTTATAAAAATATTAATTCAGATTTCTTTTAACAATTTATATAAAATAAAAACTACCTTTTCTTTAACAAAAAAATATAATCTTTCCTATGCTATTACATATATATATAAACTGATTTAGCAATATAAAAAAATCACCTTTAATATATAAATTATAAAAACTCACATTGATTTCCGTTCTGGTGGTGGTGAAGGCTGCTGGAGATCGGCGGATTGGGGTTTCTTTTGCGGTTCGGGAGTTTTCCAAATCAGAGGCAGAGATGGAGGTGAAGAGGGGAGGGAGCAGGCGGTGGAGGCTAGGGGGTTGCGGTGGGATCTACGTTGGCTGGCGCGACGGTTTGGAGAGGCTAGGGTTGCGGTCTTCGAACTGAGGAGAGGGGGGGGGGGTTGCGCTGAGGTGGGGGAGCTGCTCCAACGAGGTGGCGCTCCACGAGGGGGCGCGGTGGCCTGCTCTGCGACAACGATCGCTTTTTCCTTTTTTTTATCGTACCAAATCGGTTTCTGAACGATAAAGGGGAAAAGGGGAAGGGGTTAAGAGAAGAGGGAGTTGACTTTTATAATTTTATATATTTATTTTTCCATCAAAAGTACCCTTTTATTTTCAACTCGAAATCAAGCCCACCGACTGTCATCCTTAGCATATTACCCCCATTCTGAACACAATGGGATATGTATCGTAGGCTGATTCGATCGTTTCGATCAGTTTTCATCAAAATCAAAGTATAAATCTATATATTGAATTTGAATGCGCATTTCAATTTACCGGGCCCACATACGGACTCTAAAAATTCCCGAAAAATATTTTCCAGCTTCGTATTGACGATATGGTCCTAACAAAACTAGTTTCATCGAATTCCGAGACCGTTTGAAAAATGACAATTTTCCAGTCGATTAAAATTAACTGAAACTGGTCAAACGCGTTTTCCTTTGCCACGCTCATATATTAATTCGAAAAAAATATGAATTTTGGAATCTAGTAATATCTTGAAATCACGGATCCAACAAAAGTGGTTTCGTCGAAAACTGAGGTCGTTTGCAAAATTTCCATTTTTAAGGGCCAGAATTCCATAGCGACTATTCTGAAATTTCATCTGGGCGTAACTTTTGATTCCCGCTATGAAATTTCAATTTTTCAGATTCGTCGGAAAGATATTATCGATTAGATTCTAATATTTTTGGTTTCGCCAAAATCCGGTTTATTTGGAATCTTGTACATTCATTTGAAGTTTGAAATCGAATTTTCGAACTACCGCGCCATTTTCAATTCCTTTTATATATATAAATAAATATTTATATTCTAACGACGACGTATATAAATATATACATTCTAATTCCATTCAAACTAAATTTTTCGTCGTTATTATTTAAAATAATTCATTTTAAATAATCAAAATTCGCTAAAATTGCCAAAATAAAATTTTTTAATTGGCTCGGATTTCCGGGTTATTACAAAACTTTTTGTTGTTTTTTTCTAAAATTACAACATTGGAATTCAAATTCTCCTTTATTAAATTTGATATTGCTTGTATATGATAAAGTTTAATTACTTGTTTAAAATTAGCAAGAGATAGCGAAATACAATTATAAAATCTACATTTGTGTCATGCAAAAATATTTGTTTTCCTTTTTCCTTCGCTTCGTTACGATTTCAATTTTCTATAGTTTAAAACTTCTTTACTAAAATTCAATATAGAAGAGATACCAAAAAAAGCAGGTGCACACAAAAGTTAGAGAAGGCTTTATTTGTTTACGTTGGTGCAAAAATAAATTTCCCCGTGTTAAAATAGCAAGAAATTGCAAATATACAGGTGCAATCTTCTCTCGCATCATTAAAATAGGCAGACAACTTCCATCAGATTTGTTTTCTTTTTCGCTTTGCCACATCATTATCTTATCTTTTTGTAATTTTGAACTTATTCATAGAACTCCATTATATTTCACTCCATCAAAGTGTTAGTCAGGTGAAAAACAAGTAGAGATACCAAAAAAAGCAGGTTCATCCAAAAGTTAGAGTGATACAAAAAAAATTGTATAATATTTCATCCTAAATTTTTACCAGCTACCATGAAACTGATGTTTAACAAATTAAGTTGAATTTGAGGGTATCGATTAACTGGGTATCGACTTGAATAAAGGTTTACTTGGATTGAATTTGAGATGTGGTCTGATTTGAGATGTGGGAGGTCCGTCGAAGGAGTGTGCAACAACGTCACGATAGGAAGTTGTAGGTGACTGGACTGGATTTGGGAGGAAAGAAGATATTTTGAAGGTTAGATTAAAATAGCCGAGGATAGTGAAATTTATAGAGGATGTGCGAAATACCAATAAAGACGAGGACAAGAAGATTTGGGGAAGATTTGGTATACGCGAAAGAGGGGTGGATCGGAGAGAAAGCAGAGGGAAGGATCGAAAGACCAGGTCATTTGCAAAGGACATGATTGTGTTTGTAGAACAAAAAAAGTATTGTCTGGCTTCAAACGGACAAAGTTGTTGATGCGAAAGCAGAATTAAGAGAAACCAACAAAGTTGGTTTGATAAATAGATTTGATCGAACTAAATCAATAATCTCTTGCATCATGTTCAAGCTTGTTAAATAGTTTAAAAAAGATGTTTGTCATATTAGCACCTTCCTTTGTGGATAGAAGAATGATATTTCAATTCTTTAGCAGGAATTCAGTTTACAATCAAAAAAATAAAACTCAGTTATCTTGTCCAACCTTCCACACTATCCAAAAAAAATCTCCAATACGCTGTACTTTCAAATATTTTTTCCTACATTTTTGTTTGTTTATTTTTTTCAAAAACTTCCTCATGTTTTGCAATTTTCATTCTTTGATATGGAGCAACCATCATGTGGCTCTTCCTCCTACTTATATTCCTCATCGCCTAGCCAATTGCATTTCTGGACATCCAAAAGGGTTGAATTTTCATAGATTTATTAATTTTTGACTCGACATAAACGGTTTAGTCAGCGGTTCTATGCATCGGTGGTGACCACATCTAACGATAGGATAAACCTTAAATTGTCTTACATTCAGAAAAAGAATTAATGAGACAAATTGAATTATAGTTGGATGTATCAAACAAACTTATACAGCTGAGAGCGGAGATTTGAGATGAATAGAACAATCATTCAACAGTTCCAATTAGCAAAGAAACTTAATTGTATGGCAAGTTCAAAAAAATCTCCCTTAAGATTCAAAATTTTGGGTCAACTTTTTAGAGGTACATAGAAAATGACACTTACAAATAAGTAATACTTCTCACTCCATTCGACAAGGATTGTTGATACAATTGTACTTTGATTATAAATCACATTGCGCCTGATTAAGCCTAACACAACAAACATATAGAGCATAACGACTAAACAGTCAAAAAAAGCAAAAGCGGTACTTGAAAAAAAAAAGCTTCACTCTCATGCAGCCATGGCTACTATGAAGATGACCGACAATTCTATCTTTGTCTCTAACCACGATTAGTATGGGGGCTCTTCTTCATCCTCCTCATCTTTCTCTCCTCCTCTACCAATACATTATCCTCCTTCCCAATAATAAAATCCTTCTAGTGTTGATGAGGATGGCTTTCAAATAATCAATAGAAGGAAAAAAACCAATCGGGTATCAAAGCCAGCAATCAAGAACCCGCTTATTGCTAACAAATTTTCCTTGTCAAATTTGTATCTGATTGCAAGATCTTCTCTTGCTTCGCCGATCAATAAATCGGATGCAAGATACAATGCAAGAACCAGTTTTTACCATTCAAGAAACTATCTCATCGATAAAAACGAGAATAAGAGCACTGCTGCATCAATAGAGAACAACAAGTCTAGTAGGTCCTGGGCCGCTATGGTAAAAAAGGCAAAAACTCTGATTTTGACCTCAGTTTTGTGGCGCTAATCTCAATCAAAAATAGGAAAATGATAGCTGTAAAGGAGGAGGTTGGTAAAAAAACTAAACTCAAATGGAGTTGTTCAGTAGTTGCCTATGTATATGGCACATACCTCCCTATCATCATTTCAAGGATTACATAACCCGCACATGGAATTCTACAAGCAAGTTTGAGATCTTCAAACGAAACAATGGATTCTTCATAATCAAACTTTCGAATGAAATAAACTATGAGAAAAATATTAAGGGGGGCCTTACTTTATTAATGGTAATTATTAATCTAGAGAAAATGGACCAAGAATGATGTTCTTGATCGTGTTGTTCTAAGCTCCATTCCTATTTGGATCCGTTTAGCAAAACTTAGACCTTGGTTATGGGAAAAGGACGCTTTTAGTGCCATCGCCAGCATCATAGGCACGCCACTAAAACTGGACAAGCACACTGATTAACATGTAAAAGTGTTTATTTTTACGCTCATATCTTATCTTTATTGTAAATAAATAATTATTACTTTGGGTATTTTCGTGTGCTTTCACAGGTTGTTTAATAAATGTCTCCTTCATTCAATTAAAGACCATTTGAATAGAAAATGCTACTTTTTGGAACCAACAAATTTTTAATCACAAAGAAAGCTGTAGCACACTGGTAAAGGCCTTGAAATTTGGACAAGTGACTTGAGTTCAATCCCTGTCAAGCCATATTTTTGCTGAAGAAGGGAACATTGATATACACACACACCGCCTCCTTTTTCTTTGAAGAATATACGGAATAGTGGTATATTAGATATAGATATATATGTTCATATGTATGTATATAAAATATGCACTACTAAACGTTTTAAGAAATATGCATATTCTTCTCATGGAAATCAAATCATTCAATTCAAACTGCTATGTAGAAGAAGATTTGATTGAATTATTGCAAAGAAAAAGCCAATCAATCTGCCACATGCCACTAATCAGAAGAGGAAATCTACATGGAATACCTCAAGTCTATCTTCATATCTCTTTTATTTGTAAATAGATTATTTCAAAAGATTCATTCTTGGCCCGATTATTCTCACAGAAAGGAGGCAACATCCCCTTTAAATACCCATTGTATTCATTGTAAATGCCCTATTCATTATTTTGTAATCCTTTTCTCCATTAATAAAGCTCGCTTTTATTTTATTTTAGTTCTTTTATTTTCATGGCAATTTGTGTTGTCTAGTCAACTAGATTCGCTAGAACACAAATTGCTATTGCATTTTCTTTTTTTATTAGTGACTGATCGTCTGATTAGATTCAACGGTAATCCAAGTTTAATTTTCCTATTAGTTTATTTTTGTTCTGCAATTTTATTTCTAGTATTCTGTTTTATTTTTAATCATTGAACTTAGTATAGATCTGATTAGATCCAAACCTGTAGTGAATTCAATTGCAGTTTTAATTTGTTTTCTTATTGATAATTATGATTTGGTTGTCAGTTCAATTAGATTTGTTCTAAACCAATTTGCATTTTCAGTTTCTATTTCAACAAATCCTCCAAATTCCTCTAACTCGTCCACGAAATATATAAATAATAAAATTTATTTTTCCTCCCTGTGCTCGACCTGCATACTACATACCTGTGCGCTTGCAGCAATTTATAATAAACTTGTGCTTTTCTAATTCATAGAAAAGTGTTAAATAATTTCTTGGCGCCATTGCCGGGGAGGTAACAATTGAATTTTATTATTTATTTAATTTCTGATTCGTATTAGTTTTTATTTTTTTTCTTGTTTTTGTTTTTTTTATATATAGACAAAAGTTCTCAATTAGTTGATTTGGTATTGATCATTGGTACTGTAATCTTCTAAAAAAGAAAAAAATCTTTCCACTTTTTCTTTTGATTTCTTTTTTCCTTTTCTTTTGTTTCTTTCCTTTTCACAATTCTTTCCCTCTTTTCAACAATTCTGAGGGAAAAAAACAAAAAAAAGTATATTTCCTATTTTCCTCATTTCTTTCTATTTTTTCCTCTTCACAAAGTCTTTCATCTTCGTATGCTTTACCCCTAACCTCTATAATTCACCACTGTTCTTCCAACTCAATTCCATCTTTCCCCCCGATCAAAACATCACAAGCCGAGGCATTTCATCCTCCATCCCACAATTACATCACGGACAACACCTATCAAAATGAATACCTCTCAGAAAAAGGCACAAGTTTCAAATTCTACATCATTTTTTTCCATTATCCTTTTACTGTCAAACCACACCATCACCATACCATGTTGACGATATTTTTCGTCAACACCGGAGATAGGTCTTCAGAAGTGGACCTAAGGAAAAAATAGGTTTATTTAGCTTTCAGGAGTTTGTGTTAGTTCACTGTTTACTAAATATCAAGGTTTTGATCTTGAAAGATTAGTTACTCTTCCCTCTATGGGGTGAGCATCATGCTTAAGTGACTCAAGAACCAACAGTTACTTCGGATGAGGGTTTCCTAAGCACCACCCTCGGTAAGGGTTAAATGACTTGTTGGAAGGGGTTCCACACTGGCTTTGCGGAAGGGTTTAGGCTTGGGGAAGAACTTGTAAGCATGTAGAAAGCACACAACATTCAACATCGACAATAACTAACAAATCACACAAGAGACTCATAAGAAAATGTTCTAAGTATTGACCCACTCTTTACTGACCTTTGATTTAGAATATACAAGTGATTACAACCAAAATCCCCAATTTGATTTAAGAATTAGGGTTTACTCTAGAGAAAAGAGTACAAGAATGAGAATGAGAAAAATCACCCTAAAAATGAGACCCCTAGGGTCTTATTTATTGACAAATCAGGGACCCTTTTGCTATAGGGCAAGCAATACCCCTGTCGGCCGCTTTTCCCTTTGGTTCTGGAAGTTCTAGTTCTCGGCCGCCTTTTCTTTATGTTCTGAAGGCTTTGCTAACCTCTTTTTGAGGTGTCGGCTGTAGCTCTCGGGAGGAATGGTCTCGGCCTTTTTAGCTTTTGGCTAATATTATGTCTACCATCTTTGTTTCGGTGATGAGCCTGACGGTGCGAATAGCTTTTGGAAGGTCTCTGCTTCCAGGAGTAGGCTTTCGGTCATGGTTTCTCGGTCTTGCCGCTGACACTTTGTGGAGCTTTCCTTTGTGATATAGGTGAAAGGTTGTGGGTCCTCCACCCCTGTCGGTATCGACACTGAGCAGATTATTGTGGATAACTTTGTCTTTCTTTTGGGGTTCCGGTTTGCCTGTCGATAGACTTCCGGAGTGTACCCTTGCCTTTCCGGGAGGTTGTTTCTGACGCTTTGCAAATTACTTGTTAGAGTAGCTTCTTAGGAACCAACTAATGAAAATTTCGGAAATTGGTTCCAGATAATCCTCATATGCTTTAAACTCCGTATCTTTGGTTCTTTCGTCTCCTTATGTATCGGTATTAAGTGATTTAATACCAATTGCCCCTTTGTCCCTACGGTCCTGGTTGGTAGGATTCTTGGTTTCTCTCTTCGTTGGCTTTCGGTCTTGGGTGACCTTTTACCAATCGTGTCGGCACTACCCTGCCGGTATTCCCCTTTATATAGATTTTGAGCTTTTCACTTCGATGATGGTGTCATTTGCATATCTCCCGGAATATTTTCTTATGCTGTTGGGCTTTTCTTGTGTCGGTCTTTGTTGATGGAAAACTCCTTTCTACTTGTGGTGATCTGTTACCCCTTCAATGCCCGCCTGTTCCGAATGCTTTATTTTGATAGTAACATTTGCCCCCTAGTGAAGGGGTAATTTCAACTTTCCAAGTCAAACTTTTCTTGATTTTGATGTTGTACGATTCTGGTTACGCATGATCCCGCTTTTTTCCTTTTTCAGGGTAGATCGGTCCATTAACTTGTTCCTACTCGTGTGGTTGAGATTAAAAGTTGGTTTTATTTGTCAGAGGTTCTTCCTTCTTCCACTTTTTTCTTGCATAATACATTTCCCAAGTAAGACTACTGTTCATCGCAATTCCTTAAATTCTTCCAAGATTTTCAAACTAGATCCTTCGTAAGTATTTCAAATTCAACACAAATGCGCACTTGCACCATTTTTCGAATCGCCTGGGGAATTTAAACGTAGCTTTGTGTATATAACGCGGTTCAATCCCTTAATGATTATTGGGATGTTGCCTAATGGAGGACCTAATAAACTATACATATACACACCCTTTTTTACTGCTAGGTGCAAATTTACATGTTAGATGACTATTTTGACAAACAAACTATATTCTATAATGCCGGTATAAGTGAATCCTATATCCCTATTGTTTATTTAATTAGCTTCTTAATTTTGCTGATATCAGAGGGTTTTAGTTTCCGACCAATGGGTGCCGGATAGTGACGGAAATGCTATTGCCAACTCCTTTTCTTTTTGCTCCTGATGCCAGAAAAGTTTGAAGTTAATTCCTTTTCTTTTGAAGTATAGCATGTTTACTTGGGGATGCACTTGTCTCGGGCTTTGGGACGAGCTAGACTTTTGGCAATGATTCAACAAATCGTTCTGTTCCAAAGGCCTAATAGTCCTTCAATCATGAATGGATTACACATAATCTGAGCTAATATTAACTCTCATAGATACTTATTAGCGAATTCCTATGTTATCTTCCCACTTATACGTGGCTTGGTGCATTTTCATTAAAGAGAAACAGAACTAAGTTATATATTATGGTATGATATCACCTGGCATGATCATGTCTAATGCTCGACAATTTGGTAGCTCTACGCTAGGTGGGTCCATTGAATCTCATCTGAAGAAGGCTTCTTTTTCTCTATGCTCTGACAACTCAATTGCCTTAGATGATGGTGCATGCCGCAATCCGACCTTGTTCGAGAAAAAGCCAACTTCTTTGGTTGATGATGGTCCTTCTAAAAGGCACAAAGATGCGAATTTTGAGTCTAGTTCCCTTGGTAGAGGAACCGTCGCTATATTTGGTTGTCAACTGTGATTTAGTCCCACTGTCTCTTCTTTTGACAATATCTCCAACGTGGATTTTTCCCCAACGGAGGCGATGAGAAGTGACTTCGTTCAGGCTTTCTAGTGCCTAGTTCTCCAGATGTTCCGAATTTGAGAGGACACGAGCCAACCTTACTTCCTTCTCATCATTATACTAACCCTTTGGATCCTCTTTTGTTAACTCCCGACTTCAATGATATCGTTAGATTGCTTCTGTTGATGTTTCAAATATGCCAGAGTCGACTTCTTTGGATTGCTCGGACATCCTCCTTCGTTGCATTAAGCAAGAGCTCTCGGTTTATTCTTTGCTCTTTCTAATTTTTTTATCAGTCACTTTCGCATGAGAGTTTACATTCCTTTTATTCTCATTCAGATATTTAAAGATTGGCATATTTCTCGGGGGATGGTTTCCTCATCCTCTCTTGAGGCGAGCATGCTCAAAGAAGAAAACACCGTGCTGGTGTCCCTGATCCATGATCTAACTATAGCGAAGAGCAAAAGCATGGAAGTATGTGAGCAACTGAGGACATCTTTGGAAAAAGAAAGAGAGCATAACCATGCTTTGGCTGTTGAGGTTTCGACTTTTGAAAGTGAGCGGGAAGATGTATTGGCTGAGTATGCAAATGAGTCGGGGTAAAGGAAAAAACACTTGCTATTGCTAGATGGATAATTTATAAAGCTTTGGATAGGATTTCCTCATTTTTGAAAACGTGTCTCTTGAATGTGGTGGTAGAATATTATGAGAAGGCTCTTTTCCTGGCTTATCGTGACAATTTTGAAAAGTTTTCGGACATGGTTTTCCCTCTATTCACCCTTCTATCCAAGGCAGAGTTATGGAAAGGATAGATTTGGCCAAACAGCGTATTGAGGTCCCTGGGAAAGATGCGGTGAGGCTTGAATATTTCCTATTTATTGAGGAACCACCAAAAAAACCCAGCAACTGATTGTGAGAAAGAATTGGTGCGGGACGTTGGTAGCGATGATAGAGATGACTGTAGTAACGGACTTATTACGGAGACTAGAAGCTGCCCGATCAACAGAATAGATGGCACATTTTATTTGCCCATGGGCGATACCTTGGGATTCGGAGAAGCAAATGCCGACTCTCTATGTACCCTCATTACTCTTTGTAGGGATAACGCAACTGCTAGGGGTTGATTTTCCTAGAATTTGCCGAAAGGGAGAAAGTATTGCAACCCATCTCCTATATTTCTCAAGTTATCCCTCAAGCGACACCTTTTTCCTGCATTATGTTAGTTTGCTTTGTCTTGAAATTTATTAATATTTACTAAACATCACGGGATGTACTTTCAAAAGTGATTTCTTGTTATCTATCATTACTGTGGTAAAACCTTGTTTTTACTAATGATGCTGCTTTCAAGGACGACTTGCATTCTTTATCTAGGTTGAGGAGGGAATTTCTGATAGCATCTTGTTTTAAGTCTAGTAGAGAATGCTTTTTAAAAGAACTTAAGCTTATCTATGCGAAGTATCCTCAACTCTCCTTTAATTTCTTGGGAGATAAGAGGGAAATGATACTAAAGAGACTTAGGGCTCACCATGCGCAGTTGATATGCAATATGAACTCAAAATGTAATGGGGGAATTGATTAAACCACTATGATTTCTATAATTAACGTTCACTGTACGAATGTTGGGTGGCGTCTGTACTAACCTTTATGGACAAATAGTGTTATGACGTATTATTATTATCTATTTTTTGGAAGTTAGCCACATGAGTAGTTGCTCATATATTTGTAAAAATAGGAGGAATCGACCAAGGACCTTCCCACTTTTTCCCCGAGGGATACATAACTAAACGTAAGCCAGGAAGAATTTTTAAAAGACCACCTTATTGGTGCTGATGACGGGCCTGCTTGTTTGGAGAATTGTCTATGGAACACTTAAGTGAACAAATATGTGTTTTAGAAGATCTACTAAAGCAGAAAGACAAAGTTGTTCGCATGCTAAAGAGAGAGGCGAAGACAAATCCCTCCATTGATTTTGATGAATAAAAGGACGAGTTACGCCGTCAAATTATTGATTTAGAAATCAAATATGACCATGAATTAACAGAGTGCAAAGACTAGGAATCCACTTTTAGGCGGATTGCTGAAACTTCTGTATTTGAATCTCTGCAAGCCTCAACAGAGTTTAAAGCTCTAGACTTTGAAATAAGCCGTCATATAAGGAACCTCCCCCTGTTTAGATGGTTCTTTTTTTGGTAGTTAGTATCGGCGAGTTAAGGCCGACATGAAAGGTCTCTATGACAAAAAGTGCAATGAGGACACACTCCGAAGCATTGACTTCTATACTTCCAAAGTTAAACAACTACAAAAGGAGAAACATGCCTTAGGAAAGGATGCTCGTAGTTTGGAAAGTGAAAATAAAATTTTACGCGCCATGGGTAAGGCTTATAATCGGGCCTTGAAGCTACAAATTGAGCCCTCAGATAATCCATGTAAAATTATGGAGAAGTGGCAGAAGATTAATGAACTCTTATGTACTGCAATTCGTCATGCTAATACTTCTCCCTCGCCCGAGGGCGGGGAGCTCTAGGAAAATGCATTATGTTTCCTTTAATTGTTTGATTTCCCTTTGAATGGTTAATAATATTACTTCGCCACTTAACTTATAAATGAGGTGCATATCTACTTGATATATGACTTTCCTATATGTTTTGTATAAATAACAGTAAGCTAAATGCACGGGGTTTGAGGAACTTCCCTAAGTAATACAGAAGGTTTATGTCCTTGCTTGGTGATCTTCTTAGGTAATTGGGCTTTGGCCGCTAAGTTGATCGCATATTCCCTTCCCAAGGTTAGAGCTTCACGTCCCATATTAGAGCACTAGGATTAGGAATCCGCTCCATATAGTAATGGAAATCTGGTTCCCTACTAGGTTCAGATTATTAGAAGAGTCAAATATATTCTTTTGATCAGGGCTAAGCTTATGATCCGATCAAGAATCGACTATTTAAGATACAGTTAGAGGTCCCTTTTCAGCCTTGATTGAGGCTTGAATCATTCCAGATTTGGGTATTTGAAGATTGAAGAACAGAATCCCACTTTTGGTATTAATAGAAGTCCCGAACCAACCCTTATTAAGGCATTTAGAGATTGAAGACCAGAATTCCACTTATGATATTTGTAATACCCCGTATTTTTAACAACACTAAAAGAGGATAAATTAAATAATAATTAATTTAATATTTGGAATTAAAGGAAACAGACTGCGCCATTGCATCTGTCTCGAAATTCTGGTCAAAATAGACATTTGATTTGCGTAAAACGGACACCGTATGAAGAAGTTATGAGGATTTTAAGTTTGTATACGCGTAGAAGAATTATATATATACATATGAGTCAGAACCTTATCCACAAAGGGTTCAAAAATCAAAATATTGGAAGGCGCTCAAGGGGGTCGACCCCCCTAGAGGGTTGTCGAAACCGGGGTCGACCCCCTTTAAGGGGTGTCGACACCAGGGTCGACCCCCCTACAGGGGTGTTGACTCTCCTAGGGCTGACATGGCAGTCGGTTTCAGAAGTGCTGGAAGCTATAAATATGTGTCCATTTCTTATGTTCTCTTCATTGGAAATCATGGAGGCCAAATGCTACCGGTGTCTGAACTGAGACGGATCCTATCTTCTACAACAATCAATTTAAGCAAATCAGTTAGAGATTTAAGACCCATTCTTTTTCTATTTTCTAATCCAAACTCTATGAGTTCCTAGTTGCTTTTAGATTTAAATATTTAAAGGTAAATGTGATATGACTATAGTTTGGATTTGTTCGTGTGCCTCTATTATACTGGATCCATTGTAAATTATAAATTGTAAACATATGACATTCTATGATGTGGATCTTAACCTTATTTGTGTTAGATCTATTTTTAACTATTGGATCAAAATCACTATCTTGTCGGATCTATTGTAACTTCTATGACATGCTATGATGTGGATCTTTACCTTATTTGTGTTAGATCTATTTTTTTTACTATTGGATCTGAATTATGTGGACATCTAAATTATTTATCAGATCTAGTATATCACCTTATGCCTATCAGATTAGATCTAAACCAGTTGGACATCTAAATTATTAGTTTAGATCTTATTATGCTTATTATGACATTATAGTTATGTTAGAATTAGTTAACTGCCACAGTTTCATCAGATTTATGCTCGTATGTCCACGTTATCACCATGCTAGTTTATGTTTATGCCAGAACAATCACTATTGTCATTTTTCCCATCACCTTTCCCCTTTATTGTTTATAGCTAGGCTACTTTCTAGCCTAGATGCTGCCAAATATATGCGAATACATTAGTTAGGAAATAGGGGAAAAAGGTTTGAATTGGCATAATTTAAATAATGTTTATATGAATTGGACATATAATTCAAAATGGGGAAAAAGGGTCATAATAACCTATAAAGACATAGGTAAGAATTGGTTAAGAATGAAATGTCTAATAATTACAATTAGAAATTGTAATTGCACTTATAACATGAGATTAGGTTGCATTAGTGGTGGAAATCTGCCCGGACCCGATCAACATATCTAGCAACCACTAATGTTGAACCTAATGTGAGAGGTCTAAGTGCGAAAATACGAGACGGGCTGCGACATGAGGTTAGGCCGAACTTGTGGAAGAAGTCTGCCCGGACCCAACCGACAAATCTAGTATCCACAAGTTGTAGGCCTAATGTGGAAGGTCTAGCCCATTATAAACCATAAATGGACATGGTAATAACATAAGCTAATCCGTAAGGGATTGTATGAATATAAACTAAAGTTAGGGTTAAGTAAAATTGATTGGACAGTAAAGGGATTAAGCAAATCTTGAAGGGATGGGTAATATTTACATATAGGCCCACAAAATTAACCCGATAAGGTTATGTAATTAAATACACCTAGTGGTATACACAACCGATGTAAATAATAAAGATATGTAATTAAAGACACCTAGTGGTATACATAATCAAATAGAAAACCTAGTAGGGGATACAAGGCAAAGGGGAGAGCTTGTATCATATTGTGTGGGACCCGTTTCATCCAGTAACCCGAAGTAGGTATCAAAACATGTACTCCGTACTAGGTTGGAGAAGGGGCACGCTTACTAGACTGATTGTAAGAGATCCAAACGTGGAGGACAGTGTAGGTGTCGCAAACCGACCCGGCCATGTACGTGCATGAGCCGAACAGATGGGGATAAGACGACTATGACAACTGTTGATATGGGGCTATGCGTATCAGTGAGGGGTTGCCACTTTAGGACGTGATACATCCTACGGTAGGGCCGACACAGAGTATCTACGCGGATTACGAAGTCGATCGATTAGGGTAGTAGTTAGGGTACACTTGGACGTATGCCTAAGTCTACCACCTTATAGTGGAAGGGATCATCTCATTCTAGATATACTAATAATAGTGCAGAGTAATCACTTTAGGGAAGCGTATACACCTTATCCTGTCTACCTTGTCACACATGTCTTTTATATAGTAATCTCTCTTATCCACTTTATATGTTTGTCATGCTACTTTTATTTATTTACTTGCTAAAAGTAACTAGACTCGCCAAGTTTTATGTCTGACCATTTTTATTTCTCCTTCTTTCTTCTGTTCCCTCCCCTAGGTTCTCAGGGAGGAAACACTCAGGCTTGACCGTGATTCTGCTTACTTTTGCTGGAGCTGCTAATATGTATGGCTCAAGCTCCTATCCTTGTTGCTATGGCTATATTTTGTTTTTAGGGAACTTTATTTCTTTTATGTACTCTGGTATTTTTGAAGTACAAGACAGTAGCTTTTATGTTGTAATGGGCTTTTGTGTTTCAGACGTGTGATGTTTTTTGGACAGTATCTTATGATAAATAAAGTTTTTTTTTCCGCTGTTATTATATATGTCTTTCGTGTAATATTTTTGTTATGTTTACTATAACGCTCCGCGAAACTTAATGCATTCCCTTTGTGATTGACGTTAACGAACGTGCGGTGTCACACTTGGTATCAGAGCTGAAGGTTACCAGATTCGATAAAAGTTTTTGAAAGCTATTTTCAAAATGGTTTAAAAAGAAAGCATTTTCAAAAAGAAATGTCTATTTTGAAAAACATTCCCCAAAAAGCCATAAGTAATATCTTTCGATTCCCTTGTCTGAATCTCTTTCCTTTTCTTTTTCAGCATGTTTGGGGAACCCAACATTCCAGAGGGCGTTACGATACCAGGATGGTTCCATAGGTATATGGAGGCCATGGCGCCTGCCGAAGGCCAAGGAAACGTTCCTCCCTAAGCTACACACATTGTTCCTCCTCCTCCTCTGCATGCAGACAACTACTCAAAGATATGCAAAGATTTCCTTGCTATGGGAGGGAAGCTGTTTCATGGAACCGAGACGTTTGTGGAAGCTAGGAAATGGCTCAAAGAGACCGATGACTTGTTTGTAGTCTTTGAAATAGTGGATCGAAGAAAGATTTAGTTAGCTGCTTGGCTATTGAAGAATGAAGCTTCATTTTAGTGGGAGGTAACCCAAGCAGGTCGTCCAGTGGAAACTTGGGATGACTTTAGACAAAGGTTTGAGAAGAAATTCCTTTCCCAAGTTGAGAAGAGCATGTAGATGGAGAGGTTTTTAGCACTCAAATAAGGGAACTTGACGGTTAAAGAGTATGTGAACAAATTTAACTAGTTGGCAAGATTTGGACTGGAACTGGTAGACACTCCGCATATGAAGGCTTTGCGATTTGCTAAAGGACTAAATGAACCCCTTCATGGGTTAGCCATGTCCCACATCCCAATGGGAGCAACCTTTGAAAGACTTTTTGATATGGCCTTAATGTATAGGAAGAGAAAGGGGAAAAGAAGGAGGTAAAAACTGAGGAAACAACGCAAAATAAGAAGACATGGCCCAAGAAAGGACAACAACAACAGAAGAAAGGAGGAAAGAATGACAAGGGTAAGCAAAAAATGAAGTGCCACAATTGTGGGAAAGAAGGTCACTTGATCAAAGACTATAAAAGACGGAAGAACACTTGCTTCAACTGTGGAGAGGTCAGACACTTTGCTACGGAGTGCCCGAAGAAACAGGGATCACAGGGACAAGGTCAAAAGGCAAGAACTTCTGGAGGGCAGGTGCATGCTCTCGCGATCAGTGCTCCTGATATAGATAGAAAAATTTCTATGGACAGTTTAATTTCTCTTTCAAACCTTCCTATAAGAAACTTTTTTATTCAGGCGCTTCACACTCATTTATATCTAGTTCTGTGGTTGAATCTCTGCACTTAATTACTAGTATGGTAGTAGATCCCGTAGTTGTTTAGAACCCCATTGGTGGTACAGCTCATTTATCTATGATTTGTCGGGATTTGAAAATATCTGTGTTAGGCGTCGAGTTTGAGTGCAACGCGTATGTGCTCGTGTTTATGGGTTATGGGTTGATTCTAGGAATGGATTGGCTTACCCCGTATGGTGCTATTCTGGATTATGAGAAGAGGGTTGTTAGGCTTCTGAATTGTCATGGGAGGACCCTTGAGATTTCTTGTGACCCCCAAGGGTCTGTTATGCTTAGCTTCCTAGAGTCTCTTGATGCATCCATTGATGATTTGCAATCTGTTTCGTTAGTTCGAGATTATTCTGATGTTTTTGAGGAGGTTCGGGGCTTACCTCCAAGGCGTGAGATTGACTTTCGTATATATCTGATGGACAATGCAAAGCCGGTTGCATTACCAGTGCGCCATATGGCTCCAAGGGAAAGGAGGGAGCTGAGCAAGCAAGTAGGGGAGCTACTTGAGAAAGGATTTATCCGACGAAGCATATCGGAATGGGGTGCTCCAGTTGTATTCGCAACTAAGGCTGATGGTTCGCTTTGTTCGTGTGTGGACTATAGAGAATTAAACAAACTCACAAAGAAGAATAGACACCCACTTTCGAGGATAGATGACTTGTTTGACTAGCTTGTCGGGGCCTCGGTATTTTCTCGGTTAGACTTGTCCACGGGGTTTCATCAGTTGAGGGTGCACTACACCATAATGGCCATTTGGCAACTCTTATTTTTTTCAACTGCCAGCACTTATATGTGTTGTGGACTAGTGACACTAATATGTGTTGCTGTAATAAAAATGTGTCACCAAAAGTACATAATTATAATTTTTTTTATTGGAAACACTTATTTAAGTTGGTATAGCTGATATAGAGGGAGCAAAAAAGTAAATTTACTGCTGTTTTCACCTAAAACCTAATAGCGCTCTCAATCCCTCTCTGCACTCCATTCTTCGCCGCTTCTTAAAGAAAAAAGGTTTCGTAAGGGGGAAAAAAGGATTCAGGTACTTTGGATTCTAATTCTAGATTCGAATTGGATGTTAGGTGGCATCAAGTTCGAATTGGCGTCTTCTGCTTCATAGACTTTGGCCTCACAATGCAATCGGGTGATTTGATTCGAATCGGGGACTTCGACTTAAACTTTGTTTTTGAGTTTATATGAATCGATATCAGGTGACTTGATTTATTTTGGTTATCTTTCGACTTCGTCTTTGAGTTTGTGTGAGTTCGTGATATTATTCTTCCCCTTCTTAAAATACTCAGTAAGACCATGGATGCGACATTTCTTGTTTAGCCATTGAAATCCACCTTTTAAAGTTAAAGCGACTTTTAAAAAATAGTTGTGCCAGAAAAGAATGATTTATGACCAACCCATATTTAATGATTTTGATTGTAGTGGTTTTTTACTCGGATGTGGTGATTATTTTTATTCAAATTTGTTTGTGAGTACTACTAAACTCATCCGAGATGGTCTCGGTTTGTGAATGAAGGTCGTAAATGGTTGATACTGCTATGAAATTGTTGGTGTGTTAAATTGGTGTACTATTATTCTAAAAAGGTCGCTGTTTGAGTGGAATTTCACCGCTACTTGATAATAATATTGAATTGTTGATTTCTACACTTGCAGGACGTACTCAGTGACTTTTTGAAGTTAAAAAAATTGTTGCTATCATCTTCCATTCTCATTCACTTGATCTTCTGGAAGAGGAAAAGGAGAGGGAGAGGAGCATGAGCATACAGGTTTTCACTATTCATATTTCACTTACAACCTTTTTAGGAAATGCAAATGTTTAGTACATTTTCTTAAGTTGCACACATGAATGCGAGTAAGCTATCTGTAGAAATGAAACTACCAATACTCTGAATTCGATCATTACATCTGGGCTTCATTATTGAACAATATGAATTTAAATGGAACCACCAATATACTGTTGTTTTTCTGGATGCTGGTACCATCATGGTCCCTGTTTCTGTAGCATCAACAAATGAACTTATTACTGTTTTGGATCCTGAAGTTGGCAGAAGAAAAAAAATCCCTCTGAGCATTATCATCTTAAACTTGCTAGAAGTTTGAATCGGGGAATAATTGGTAAGGACCAAAAACCAAGCAACTCCGAAAGAAAGCAATTTTGTCATTCCTTCATTAATTATAGGTATGTTATATTGTTCTAATCATACATGTTGCTGCTGTGTTCATAATAAATCGATTTGCAGTAAAGGAGCGACTTGATATAGTCAATTATTTGTATTCATTATATCTAACCTGTAAAGCCTGATATTTACCATATATCATTGTTTCAGGGTTACTATTTACAATGACACCATTTTGGATATCAGTGAAGTCAGATGCAACCAACATCGAACTCTCTGTTAGCATATCAAAATTTTGATGTTCATATCTGACTTTGCCAATGTAATATTGTCAATGATAACACCCTTTTTCCTTGTTCATTTGAACTTGGTCCGACACACAAGTATTTGCATACCTTTATTAAATAAAAAAAAAATCATATCTAAACTAATTTTTTCTTAATAACTAATCCTTATCCTTTAACTATCTGCATGGTTCATCGTGACTACAACTCTATAATGTAGTTATGATGAGGACATCTAATGAGTTGAGAATTTCTCCAAGTGTTTGTTCATTTGGTTGCATAAATTATATCTGGTTATGTTATGGTTTGTGATATTCATCATATGGATATTAAAGTGGAGATATTGGAAGTTGCGAGATTTTAGGATCTGTTGACTGAGTTTGATGGATTTGTTGAGATATTTTAGGGGAAGTTTTATTTTGAATAAGTTTTAAGGAGTATTTATTTCTGAGATATTTTAGGGTCTAATTGGTTATAGACCTAGTCTTTCCATTTGCCTATATAAGCATCTCATTAGAGAGAGATTTATTTGTACTTGAAGGAAAGAAAAACTTGTTTTTTGGGGATTGAGATGAATTCTCAATTATTTTTAGGTTTTCACTGTAATAATTTGGTGGATTAATAAAGGTTAATTTGGTGGAATTTGCTTATTATTGTTATCTTCTTCCCTGTTTCAAAATCTAATTTGTAGTGATCTTGCGGAAACCCTAACAATTGGTATTAGATTCTTCTACACAATTTTTTTGAAGAGGGTTTGAATATGGATAAAATAATTATTGAAAAGCTTAATGGAAGAAATTGGGGATTATGGAAGGCGAAGATGGAAGATTTCCTTTATCTTAATGATCTTCATCAGCCACTGGAGAATAATGGGGAAAAACCTAGCAATCTATCCGAAGCAAATTGGGAAACTTTGGATAGGAAGGTTGTTGCGTCTATTCGATGTTTTTTGGACAATACAGTGTTTCATATTGTTGCTAATGAAACATCTGCATATACCATATGGAAGAAATTGGAAGGGGTTTATGCGAAGAACTCTGCAACAAATAAGGCTCTTCTTATGAGAAGGTTAGTGAACCTGAAGCTTAAGGAAGGTGGATCAATTGGAGAGCATCTTAATGATTTTCAAGAAATTGTAAATCAATTGGTTGCCTTAAATTTTAAGGTGGATGATGAAACACAAGCCTTAATGATGATGAGTTCGTTGCCGGAGAGTTGGGAAACACTTGTTGTTGCGTTGAATAACTCAAATTCGGATGGCGTTGTTTTAATGGGTTCAATGGTCAGTAGCTTGCTTAATGAAGAGATGCGGATGGCGAGCCTTATGGAAGGAAAAAGTAAGAAGGCAACGGAAATTGAAACTCAAATTGAAAAAGCTTTTATTGCAAGGAGGGTTAATCAACGAAATATGGAAAGATAATCGAATAGAACAGACGTGAGAAAGGAATACATTTGTTTTTAATGTGACAAACCCGGTCATCAACTGAGATTTTTGTCATAAGCTTAAGAGGGATAAGGAGAAGATAAAGGCATTGGAAGAAGAGTCGGATGAACAAAAGGACAATGATAATGAGGTGATTCTTGGTGTGGAACTTGAAGGCAATGTTTTATGTGTTAATGAAGGCGAAAGCAAAGATTGGATACTTGATTCATGAGCTTTTTCCCATGTGTGCCATCAAAAGGAAGCATTTATTGATTGTGAAAAACAAAGTAGTAAAGTCGTACCCGCCAACGGTCGAGATTTGCATGTTAAAGGCATAGGTTCGGTTCGTTGAAGATGAATGATGGAAAGGTGGTAAAACTAACGGGAGTTAGGTACATCCCAGAAATTAACAAGAATCTTGCTTCAATTGGACAGTTGGAACAAAAAGGTTGCAATTTCTCGACTAGAGGTGGAGTTACAAGAGTTTGGAGGGGTAACAAGGAGCTTCTGCGCGCAAAACGAGAAAATAGTAACATTTATAAATTGCTTAGAAAAACGGTGGAGAATGTTATGAGTTCTCAAATTGGATTAAGAGAGTCGAGTTCATCTGAATCAAGGTGGAGCCATCAACGTAAAGCCACAAAGTCTACATGGAGGCCATTGTGGTATTACAAGCAATTTTGAGATCTTTTATATGGTGTATCTCATTAGGGAAACACATGGTTTGGGGGTGGTTTTTAGATTTGCTGAGTGTTGGAGTGATTTCATATCAAGGTGGAGTGTTATGGTTTGTGATATTCATCATATGGATATTAAAGTGGAGATATTGGAAGTTGCGAGATTTTAGAATCTGTTGACTGAGTTTTATGGATTTATTGAGATATTTTAGGGGAAGTTTTATTTTGAACAAGTTTTAAGGAGTATTTATTTCTGAGATATTTTAGGGCCCAATTGGGTATAGATCTAGTCTTTCCATTTGCCTATATAAGCATCTCATTAGAGAGAGATTTATTTGTACTTGAAGGAAAGAAAAACTTGTTTTTTCGGGATTGAAATAAATTCTCAATTATTTTTAGGTTTTCATTGTAATAATTTAGTGGATTAATAAAGGTTAATTTGGTGGAATTTGCTTATTATTGTTATCTTCTTCCCTGTTTCAAAATCTAATTGTGTAGTGATCTTACGGAAACCCTAACAGGTTAGATGCACTATAAGGTGGGTGATGCATGGGTAAAATATTCCCTGTCAAATCATTTCTCAAATTAAATAAGTTTGGGTCGGGTTATTGTGGCATTGTGAACCAATATATTGCAAATCTAATTCATATGTGTGTGTCCTTATATGTGAGTGAATTATAAAGTAGTTTTACTATTTATAAATTTAACCGTATGCGTTTACAACCAATAGTTGATCTTAATAGTTACGAAGTTCTTTCTCATTAATTTGCTAACCTGAAATATGTTTGTACCGTTTCAAATTTCAATTTTGTGCTGAAAAGGAGCTTATGTAGTTCAATTTTTAAGTATTAATCAGTTGCCTAATTAATAAATGTTTGATACATTTTGAAAGACGCAAGATATGTATTTAATAAATAAATAAAAAGTTATGGAACAAAGTTAATTTTTTGAGCATCTATTACATAGACATCCCACACATGAGCCTTTAATTAAATGATGTTTGGTGTTGAACGCCTATTTAATAGATGACTCCATTAGGGAACACACTTAATATTTAAGGACTGAATATTCATTTCTAAAACAGTTGGAGATGTTGTAAGGCTTTTTATGGTATTAATTTGTTGTACAAATTCATGCAAATGCATGATAAGTTTTAAAGTACTTGCAATCAATAATTTACCATATTTGTGCAACTGATGCCTCAACTAAATGTCAGCATATGCATGGGTGTTTTCATCTGTGGAAAATATCATGCTTACATTTCCATTAGATAATTGTTTCGGGCGTTATAAAAATATTTTTTAAACAAATGAACAAAACTTTGAGCATTGCATTACGCATATATGGACTAACAGATAATTCATAGTGTATGCAAAATTGTTTATTGATTTTTTTTTGAAAATCGTGATGTAAATCATAGTTAATAATTGCCATGATATGTATAACGTTGCTGTCTTATTGGTCTAGAAACAGCCTTCAATAAATTCATGTAAGTTTGGCCTTCAGTAGATTCATGTAAATTAAAAACTTATAGATAAATAATTCTCAGCAATGCTTGTAAACAGTCTCAATGCTAAGTGATAGTTTTTGTTGAACAGCTTATTCATACAAAACCAAGGAAGGTAGAAGTAACTTGGCAAAAATAGCACATAAAGTTGATTACACATTAAATGGAGGTGGGACGTACCTGGTATCTTCAGGAGGAGGAGGAGGAGCAGAAGCAGAGTTGCAGTAGACTTCAAGGACATGGCCTTCCTCAAGGGTGAATCCAAGGATAGTGAAGATAACATCAGCAGCCGAGCATCGATGCTCTGTCACGTAATGGCTCTAAAACAGCCAGGACCCAGGTACGTCTCCCCCTTAATGATGTGATGCTGTTTACCCTTAGGCCTCAGTTTTGTTCGTTTAAACTGCAATCACACAAATTAAACTTCTGAGCTTCTAATCTAGTGTAAAATTAAGCAACATAAACATTGATTTTTACAGCATTTAAAATTATAAAGTTCTTATTATATATATATATATATATATATATATATATATATATATATATATATATATATATACACACACACACACACACACACACACACACACCCCTGTGTGTGTGTGTGTGTGTCTACTCTAAGGTTACATAACCAAAATGTTTTAGTGTCTCTCTTTTTTGAATCACTTCAATGTTTTTAGTCTGTTCTCTCCATAAATTCCTTTTCAAATCTCTTTAACTCAAACTTTTCTTTAATCAAAATTAATGAAAAACTATGATTCTTTCTAATTTTGTTACTGAGCAGTCGGTTAACACCGTTGTACATTTATACTAGTTAGGTTGATAAATATGGGGAGGGAAAAAAATTCAATCAGTAAACATGCCACTAATTCAATCCTTTTTCTTTCTACATTCTTCTCTTTTCTTTACTCACCTCAAAGTACGTACAACAAAAAAGTCATAAGTTATAAGAGGAAGAATTGTGCATTGCAACTTTTTATTGAATCTTTGTAATTTGTTGTTACTAAGAAGATGTCTGCAAAACTGTTAATGGGACTTGCAGAAGAAAACCAGGAATCTGATAAGCTTGGTCAATTTTTTGCAAATACTGAGCCTCGGCTCAGTTTTGCAAAAAAAAACTGAGCCGCTTTTCGCGCAAACTGATCCGAGGCTCAGTTTGCTAGCCTAGCTACTATGTCAAAATTATTGTTATGATGTATGGTATGTAAGTAACTTTAAAGACGGAAAAAATGGCTCCTCGTGTATTATAAAACTAAAACTAAAAATCCATGTACCATTAAACACACATCTGAAACAATGCAGTGGCAAACATGCAGTAATAACAGTGTAATCATGCTTGTATTCACTATAAGAATAGTGCAATGCCTATCAGGTTTTGTGTACATTAACAAAATATTTAAGTACCTTCTATGCTTTAAACTATCAATTAGTTATCACATTGAACCAAGGCTGGATGTTAGTTGCTTCAACCTTTTAAAATATATTTGAGTTTTCATGTTTAACCAGTTGCAGGCCTTAGTATATAAAATAATAAATGACACCCAATTTGTTAACAACTTTTCAAGTTATATCAGTTGTGATATTGCGCTTATTTGTTGAACTCAGCAAATGATTATCCAACAATTTCCTGTGGTTTGCACTTTTTTTTTTTTACTTTTTCATAAACAATGCTATTTGTCGGTGCTGAACTGAGCTGGGGCTCAGTTTGCGCGAAAACTGAGCGTCTCAAGTTCCTTACTCGAATCCAGATCAAGATGCCAAAAAAACTGATCAACGTACACCTACGTGTTTATACTACCAGTTTCCCGATTATCAGAATTGTTCTTACATTCAAATATTGCGTTGTTTCTTCAATTTTGCTACATATTATAATTCATGTTCATACTAATATAAATGACAACTTTTTTTTGAGCATTTTAAGGGGTTACTGGAAATTGGTTTTTGTTACAAAAAAAATAATTAAGGAAAAAGGAGAACTAAACAACTACTTATTCAAGGGAAAACCTCTACCTACCTGTGCTTTTAGTTAAGTCATTCCCCTTTCATGCTGCTTTCTGGCTATTGTTTTTTGATTCTTTATGTGGGGGCAGTGGATAACAAGGTAAGCTTATGGCTTTTGATATTTGGTTTAGTATTAATTAGTTTCCTTGTTAACGAAATCTGCTTTTGTCTTCTTGTCACTAGTTTTACTGTTTCGTATTCAGTGGACCAATCTTATTGCAGGTCTCAAATACAGAATCTTTGAGAAATGTGGCATTATAACTCTTGCAAAATGAGATATCACCAGTTCCTATATTCAGATCTAAACGGCAGGATACGTTGCTAGTCTCCTAGTTATTTTAAGATTTACCTTTTTTACGCTGTCCATTGTCTTATTCATATTTCATCCGCGGCTTTAACAAAGTTATAACAAAGCTTTACATAAATTTTCCGATATATGTCGTAGGTTCAGTGATCTGGTTGAGTTAAGGCCATTCCTGTAGCATCCCATTTGTGTAGGCACATGGAAACAAGAAATGGATCGAGATGGTGTCCACCATTTAATTGTTCTACATGGGGAGCGTTACTGTGTTCCACATGGTGTCCACCATTCATATTTCATCCGCTCAGTCGCGAAAACTGAGCTTTTTTCGTGTGAAAACTGAGGCGTGCTCAAACTGAGTCGAAGCTCAAATCTTATATTGAATTTATCCGTTTTGCAATTACACTTGTTATTTATCAGTTTTGCAAATACATTTGTTATTTATCAGTTTTGCAATTTGTTATTTCTGTAAAAATGAGTGCATTTATATTTTGTAGACACTTGTGGAGCAGGAGGGAAAAAACAGAATTTTGGAATATGATGGCAACGAGAAAGCAAATATGTGTGATCTTGATAATGATCCTATCTCCAAAGTTTTTGGTTTTGATAAAAAGAAAAATTATTGTTGTGCAATTATCACAAGATTTGAAGAAGAATGTAGCAAAGATTATATTGGAACATAAACCATGTGTCATTATAGAGAGAGTGCAATGTGTTGAGAAAGTTGTTTGGATAACATAAGTTTTAAATCCGGAAGCACCGATATACGATGGTCCTCAAACGGACATTACAAGCTTTGTGAATTTTCAGATGGAGGCTTTGTGATATGGTCCACGTTTCGTCTTTGCAGTATCTATAATTCTATGTATCTTTAGTAAAGCTTTGTATTGCTTTTTATAATTTGAACTTGATATTTTGGTTTTTTGAAATTGGAAGCATGTAACAAATATTTGAGCATTATGAGAATGTGACATTGTTGAATTTGAAATACGAAAGTGTACCAAATTTTATATTGAATTGATATGTTGAATTATATATGTGAGTGGAAATCGTAAAGACATGATATATATACTCATTTATAAGTGTTAACAAATTATGTATGCAAACATTTACAAGTGTTAGTAGGATTATGATACTGACATTTATAAGTGTTATTATATCTTATGGGTCCAACATTTCTAAGTGTTAGCAATGAATATGTTTGTAACTCTTATAAGTGTTACCATATATTATGGTTCCAACATTTATAAGTGTTAGCAATGAATATGTTTGTAATTCTTATAAGTGTTACAAATATGGATGGACAAATCCTCACAGGCCGTTGGTAACACTTAAAAGTGTTACAGAAATTATTTGTAACACCTATACTTGTTGGGAATCCCCTGTTTTGGTGTAGTGGTGGCTGATGACAGCATAGACAAGACTGCTTTTAGGACTCCGGATAGTTTCTTTGAATGGCTAGTTATGCTTTTTGGGCAGACGATGCACCCGCCTATTTTGTTGATCTGATGAGTTGGAATTTTCGGAAAATAAATTTTTCGTAGTCTTTGTAGATGACATTTTGATCTTCTCCAAGAGCGAAGAAGAGCATGCCCAACATTTGGGTAAAGTTTTGAAAACTCTCTGTGACCATCAGCTTAAGGCAAAGTTCTCCAAATACCATTTTTGGAGAAAGGAGGTGAGATTCTTAGGGCTTGTAGTCTCCAAAGAAGGGATAACTATTGATCCCGTGAAAGTAGTTGCAGTGCAAGAATGTAGGATTCCTAAAATTGCAACAGAGGTGAGAAGCTTTCTTGGGTTGGCAAGTTATTATAGGAAGTTCATTAAGGACTTCGCAAAGATATCAGCCCACTCACCAGGCTGACGAAGAAGAACTTGGCATTTTCATGGGATATAGATTGTGATGTTGCCTTCCAACGTTTGAAGATGGCTCTTACAACATCCCCAGTCTTGACTTACCCCGATGGGAACATAGTGTTTACAATTTACACTGATACATGTGGTACAAGGCTTGGTGCAGTTCTGATGCATGAAGGAAAGATAGTGTGTTATGGGGGTAGATAGTTGAGAGTTCATGAGGAGAACTACCGCACCCATGATCTTGAGCTAGCTGCCATAGTATTAGCGCTAAAGATGTAACGTCGTTATTTACTTGGAGAGAAGTTTGAGTTATACACCGATCATGAATCCTTCAAGTATCTGTTCTCACAGATGGATCTTAATTTAAGGCGACAAAGGTGAATGGAGTTCTTAGCTTCTTATGATTTTGAGATTGCTTATACCCCTGGCAAGGGTAATGTGGTGGCTGACGCACTAAGTAAGCAGAGGATAGCCTTAAGTCCTCTGTTTGTGGAGAGGAAGAACTTGGATTTCATCTCAACTTTTAATTTTAGACCCTTCATCGAAATTTTGCCTGATTTATTTGCATTGCTATAAATACGATCAACTCTTATGGATCAAATAGGAGCTTCGTAGCAAGGTGACCCACAGATTTTAAACATCATGAATAACCTGAGAAAAAAGAGACTTCTAGTCACCTCAGTCGATATACCATAGATGAAAAGGGGTGGTTGTGATGGGATGAAAGACTTTGTGTTCCTCAAACTGGATGCTTGATAAAGGCAGTCCTAGAAGAAGCCCACCATTCTAAGATGACTATTCATGCAGGCGGTCATAAGATGTACAGAGACATGAAGAGGGTTTTCTTTTGGGCCGGGATGAAAAAAGATGTGGCCGAATTTGTCTTTCAATGTTTAGTTTGCCAGCAAGTCAAAGCTGAGCAAAAGAAGCCCAGTGGTTTACTTCATCCTTTGGAGGTTCCACAGTGGAAATGGGAGAGCGTCTTTATGGATTTCATATATGGTTTGCTTAGATTGAAGAAAGAAACTCCAGTATCTGGGTTGTGGTAGATAGAATTGCTAAAAGCGCTCACTTTATTACAATTAAGAGTAAGATGATGATATCATGGTCGACAACAATCTATGTCCGAGAGATAGTTCGTCTTCATGGGGTACCTTCCAGCATCGTGAGCGATCGTGACCCCATCTTTACTAATGAATTTTGGAGGAGCTTGCAAGAAGCATTAAGTACACAGTTGTGTTTGAGCACTGCTTATCATCCTCAGACCGATGGGGAGACGGAGAGGGTGAACAGAATTCTTGAAGATCTTTTAAGGCTGTGTATCCTAGACTTCGGAGGGACTTGGGAAGAGCACCTTCCTTTAGTAGAGTTTGCCTATAACAACAGCTATCAAGTCAGCATCGGCATGGCACCCTTCGAAGCATTGTACAAACGAACTTGTAGATCACCAACTTGTTGGTGAGAATCTACAGAAAGATTATTACTTGGAGCAGATATGGTTAGGGAAATGTCCAAGAAGATTGACCTTATTCGACGGTGGATGAAGATAGCCCAAGATTGGCATAAATCCTATGTGGACAAGAGAAGGACAGACATCGAATTTGAAGTGGGAGATTTAGTTTTTATCAAAGTGTCACCTCTGAGGAATGTGGTTCGGTTCGGATCGGTAAGGGAAGTTGGCACCTAGGTTTATGGGACCATTTCCCATAACCGAGAGGATTGGCAAAATGGCCTATAGAGTAAAGCTTTCAAAAAATTTATCCGATGTTCATGATGTTTTCCACGTTTCTCATCTGCAGAAGTGTTTGCATGACACCGCGGAAGTTGTTGAGCCAAGCATATTGGAAGAAGTGGAGGTAGAGCGGGAGGCGACAATAGGACGAGTCCCTACTCGTATTCTTGGATCATAGGTTGAGAAGCTACGCAATAAAGAGATCAAGCTGATAAAGGTTCAATAGGGAGATAACCCAGAGGATGCAACTTGGTAGACTGTAACGAACTGCAAATCCATACTATCTGAGTTGACTACATACATCACACGTCCAACCAAAATATCACAAAAATACGAATCATTTTTTTAGAAGAAAAAGGTAGAAGAAGAACAGAAATAATAACACAGAATCTCACATCACAATGAAATAAAATATAATATATCATAACTTTTGAAATACAAAATTTTAACTGTATAACATACAATTATCAGAGTACAACACTTACAACACAGCGGAAATAAAAATACTATATATCTAACAATGAAGCCTCTTGCTTCAAGCTCCTTTAGATAGGTCTGTAAAATCCTGAACTACTTGACTACCCATACAAATTTGGGTACCCAAGAGTTTAGGTAAAACAAAACAAAATATACTCTAGGTCAGTCATGGGACTGGTATGAGTTAACAATTTTAAAACAATTTGAGAAAAATAAATGACATCTCATAATACCACGCCGTATAACATGGAATGGGTTTTTCCCTTATGAGAATCCAAAACACTTGTTTTAACTTTCAAAAATCCTTTTGAAAGAAACGATAATCTTTATATCAAAACTCTTTTGATATTATAATAGTGTCTAAATCAAAATAAATAGAAATCTAGTGGAACGCTTTCATCTCACGCTCCACATACATAATATACAATCAAAACCATGAGCACTTATTGGGTAATGAATTTCCAACTATGACAAGGTATGGAACCACCTTCCGATAGTGTATCTCTAGAGGAGAATACACTGGGTTCGACAAGAACATCTTGTAACACGGCCATACATGACCGACCACTCATTTTGTTTGAGTGTATCGAATGTGTATCACCAACGGTTGGGATCAACAACCGTTTTCCCGAATGGGAGAACATCGAATAGAAAAAGTAATTAAATGAATTTCTCTAGATAGGTGATAATACACCCTAATGGGAGCTACCCACATAGCCATGCTGCCTGCCCGATTTTTGTCATTTCCCGATTGTTGAGGCCTGAGGCTATGATTACTTATCATTCATTGATAATACAATCACTTTGAATGCCACATTATCAGATCCGTTAATCATTAATTGATTTGCACAAATATATTCTGGATATTATGCTAAGAGAATAAATTCTCCGCCACCATATATATATACACAAACCAACATATGCGATCATTGGAAATACTTTGTCAGATATTCATCCATATGCTTCGTTCTGGGACTAAACAAAACCGAAGGCACGATTTCTATTAATAGAAAAGTCCTTGCACTTTCCGTCTTCGATTATCTTCATAAAATCTAATTCATAACACTATTGCCAATACAGAGTGGTTCTCGGATAATAATCCAACTGGTCTCTCCATATTGACAATGATATTGACAAACACTTCGATAGTAGGTTATTTAACTATCGAAGAAAAACAAACATTCATTCAAAGCATATTAAACAAATCACCGGGCCTTTTAATTAATATTTAATTAATTAAAACATTTCTCCATTTTCTTATCAATATTCGTTAACACGATATTTTCGATAATCATTTTGGCCTCTTACTCTATTGGGAAAACATTTCCATATATCGCCTTCTTTTATTTTCTATACTTAGGAAAATATATTCTATTTATAATTGGAAAATATTCCAATTACTTATATCTTTCATGACTACCATTCATTTATTTCAATACTTAGGAATATTTATTATATATTCCCAAAATTTCCACTTACTTAGGTCAAAACAAAAGTTGTGTAAAATATCGTTACGACAACCCAAAATATTGCATTTAACTAATCTTATTCAAACATTTATCTTCGAGACTGAATCTTGCTATTTATCAATTAAAAATGAAATCAATCAAGTTGGGGTATAATTACCTCTCAGACCTTGACTGAATAACATCTTTAACTTCAAAACAGACAAGACCACTTATCTCAAATCATCAACACCCTAAAAACCACTTATTCATTTTTAAAACGTATATATATATTTCTCTTTCTATTACCAGATTTTCGATTACCTTTTTGTTTATAATATTCTATTTTTAAGTTCGTTTCCTTACCGGATTCTATATATATTTATATATAGATATCTAATTATCAAATTATCTTAAAAATATTCTAACTACTTAAATTTCCGGAAAATTTTGCTATAATCTCCTTTGTACGGGTCACTCAGTACAACTACAAAACGCCTCTCTGGGCCCTTCCCATTCAAAAAGAAAATCAAAAAGCCAAGCGGCTTGCCGATTCGGCGCATAAAATCTCATATTAAATTAAATATGTACCTTTTGGTCGGGCATTTCAATTTATATCTCTTCATATACTTCATTCCAATCCTGCTTAACACATACCCAAATATTCCCATTTGGTTTCAACTCAATCCATTCGTCTTAACCCAATTCGCTAATTTATTTTCTAATTAGCTATTTTGCCTGTTTCACTTTTTCGTTTGAAAATAACAAGTTCAACTAAAATATTAACTTACTTATAAACAAATTGAATTCCATTTTCAGTTCAAGTTTCCTTTTCGATTTCGAATATAATTTCTCAAATCACCTTTACTTATTCAAAGCCCAATTTCATATCAAATTTCGATTAACTAATTATTATTCAAATTAGTTAGTTCTATTCCATAATTAAAAATATGATTTTTTGTTTCAAAAATCATTTCATTTACACATCTTGAGTTTGTATTTATTTTACAACTCAAATCTGGATTTTCAAAATCAAAAATCCATATTTTATTAACTTAAAATACTTCAATTTTAATTAATAAACCATTATGGTTTTATAATGGTTATGGCACTGCTTTTCTGAAAATTTGATTTTGACATAACTCAAAACCTACAAGACGAAATCCAGATTTTTCTCTTCCATTAGAAAACTATTATCAAATCAGTCCAGACGGTTCTTGTTTCAAAGAATTCTTTCTTAAATTGAGTTCTATATACTCAATTGAAGTCCATAACGCCAATTTACGAACTACCACGTTGCGGTAAGTTCGTTTTAATTATATTTAATATATAAACATTTTAAACTTCGTTTATATATAAATTCTAAATTCATTCTAATATATTTCAATATATATTAAACCAGTTTTTCCCATTCAACTTAATAATTTTGGTTATTTATAATCATCGATTTTTCATTACTTGGTTATAAATTTATTTATGCTCAATTTATTATATCAAAATCTCAATTCCTTTTGTAAATAAATTATTTATAAGATTCGATATAATCAAATTCTAATTATAAATCTGTTGGACTTTTCTCAGTTCGAATTATATTCTGAATTCTGAAATAAAATTTATCATTCTATTTCAAACCGTTTTCCAATTCACTTTTAAATTCATACTTGAATTTAAACGTCTAAATTATCTAATGATAATTTATTCCACTAAACTTATAAATATCGTTTATAAATCCAACTTCCTTGTTTTATACATTAAACAAGTTCCATTTCAAAACCCATTTGAAACCAAATCTCTGTATTTGGAAAACTTTATTTATACTAAATTATATATATATATATATATATATATACACACACAGTGAATTTATTTTCATATTTAAAATTTAAACTTCTATTTAATACAAACCAAATATTTTTCTTTTCTGAAAATATTTATTTAAATCAATTCGATCTAATCAAATTCAAATCATAAATCCATACGGATTTATTTTAATTCAATTCTCATTCCAACCATTGGAATAATTTCCTTGTTCCTTGTTAACATGATTCCCAATCCTCAATTTAAATTCATTTTTGAATTTAAATATTTAAATTATTCAAATGATAATTTTTTCATTTCAATTATAAACACCATTTTTAAATTCACTTTAATTCTCTGCATTATCTAATGAAAATCATTCCATTTTATTTATAAACACCATTTATAAATTTACTTCAATTTCCTGTGTTTTTTAATTTATAAACATCACTTCAATTTCCTGTATTATTTAGTTTAGATACATCATTTATAAATTCAATACTTGTTTTATTTATTCAAAACAAGTTAATATTTCCATTCGAAATTCGAATTCTATTTTTAGAAAAATAGATTTTCCTTTTAAATCTCAAAATATCCTTTTTACAATATTTTTATAAATCAATATTCAGGCCCCAGTGATATTTAAACACCCCAAAACACTCAGTTATCAATTACAGGTTTTCTAACACATCATATATAATAATATATATGAAACAAACAAATAATAATATTTTTGAGGAGTCCAGTTGGATCCCTCCAACCTGTTTTTTCTGCATCCACAGACGTTAGCCAACATAAATAATACCCATCCTGCTTCAAGGCAGGATATCGCAGTATACACTACAAGAAAATATAAATTTAGTTACGTTTATGGGCGACATTTGAAAATAAGTGCAAGCATTTATACACAAATCTCAATGCGGCTGAAAATTTTCATCGTCCCGCTAATATTCGTGCCTTTACTTGTTTCTTTGTAATATCTTTATGCTCTTAACAACCAATTATATAGTCGTCACATACCAAGTTCTTAAAATAATTTTGGCTTTAAAATCCTTTTATATTTTCAGTGCATCTATTCTATATTTAACCATGTGTCTACAATGTAGCCATCGCGTTGCGTCTATCCTATATTTAAACCAGACATGCAATAGTAACATATTTTTAAGTAGTAATTTTGTTGAAATAAACATTTTTGCAGCTTTTTGTATAGTGGTTGCTTGTTGCAAAAGTTATTATTGAGGTTGGTTAATATTGACGGTGAAGTTGGTGTAGTATTTACAAAAGGAGTTTGTTTCTATGTTGGAATTGACTAATAAAAGGTAATTGACAATATCTATCTTTCTGTTTTGTTTCTTTAATTTATTTCAATATGTTGTCAATGGACTATTTACATTAAAAGACAAATATTTTCTTTTGAAATTGGGTATTTGATATACAAATTGGAAAACAGTTAGCAAATGCACAATGGCAACAGACAAGTAGTGAAAACAATACACCGAATGCACAAATGAAAAAAAAATTAAAAGTAACCTGTTTTTTGGATCTCTCCTGTTTTTCAGTTGTGAATTGAAGAAATATTTGGATTATGAAAACAGCTAGAACACTATATTGAGCTGCACAGAACAGTGAAATAAAACCAACTCAAAATAATATGATCCAATATATAAGTCCTATCTAGTAACATATTTACATTTCAGTTTTCTATATATATAAATTGCAATAACTGATGTTATAGTTTGGTAATCCTGTAAATTTACTTAGTATACTTGGATGACTTGATTGTTTATATGCTTGTTTTACTAACAATCAATTAATACTGTTTGAATGTTACTTTATAATTCAAAGCAAATTCTTCTTGTTGATTATCAAACTTGTTTACAGGTAATTAGCTTTTTCGGAGTGAAGACCACTGCAACACTGGACATGACTTCAATTGTTATACGTATTATGATATTAGTTAGTATTTTTTGTGTAAATCATTTTTTTAATGCTTATGGTATGTGAATTTGCTTATTTTGTCAAACAACTATTATCTAAATGGTTATGGATAATGCTAATGTAACTAACATGTTTTTAATTATTTGAATATGATGATTATATGATTGGTCGATTTTTAGTTTGAATAGGGTAATTATACGATAGTTGCTGATTTTGTTATGACTATTACATAAGTAGATGCTAAAAGTTATATAAGCCATTAACAATATATAGTAGCATTTAATATATGCTACAAAACAATAAATATCTTTTAGTAGCGTTTTAGAAATGCCACAGAAACAGATGTGAAAATACCATTAGAATTTTTAGTCGCATAAAATAAATGCAAGAAAAAGTTTTTAGTTACAAAAAGTAAACGCTACAGAAAAGCAAAAAGCATCTATGTACAAACCTTCGGTAGTGTTTGGAAAACGCAGTTGTACAGAAGATTTGACAGCGTTTATTAAAACGCAACTAAAAAACAAAGACTTTTAGTTGCGGGACCTGTAGTAGCGTTCTTTAAAATGCTACAAAATGTTCTGGTAGCGTTTTTTAAATGCTGCTAAAGGTCTTTTCTGGTGTAGTGATGAAGGTCATCCACTATCATAGCGTGAGGCGTATAGGGTCATCCGCTAATGATACTGCGGGCATCCGCTAATGGTACTGCGAGAAATATCCAACCCCAATATATATATATATATATATATATATATATATAATAGCCACAAACACCAAGCCTAAATAACTAATATATTCGATAGCCACAAAAATATTTCAACACATGCAAACAACCAACAAATAATTATTTTTAACTAACAAAAATAATTCTAAATAAAATGTGAGTGAGATTTACTCACCGAGATTTTAATTTGCGATCCATCCCAATTTTAATTTAAATCGAACAATGTTTGATGTAAATTAAAAATTCCAGTCGACTTCCTAAAAATCCCAATTCGACTCTGTCCCGTAGTTATCGCTGATATGATTCTGACTTATAAGTTTCGCCAAAATCTGATAGTATATGGCATAAATATTTACGATATAAGTTTTTAATTGATTTAATTTAAACAAAATTAACTAAATGAAATTTAGTCAATTAACTTACAAGATTTTTCTCTAATACAAATCATTGTTTCATTCCCTTTATAAATAATTCCTTCCTGTAGCCAACTCCCCCTACCCGTAGTCCACTGCAATGTCTTTCCATCTCCAGGTAATTGCATTAAAATCCTCTACTCTACCTCAATACGCAAGCTAGTCCACCCCCATCACCACACTGTCAGCCTTCAAACTAATACATCGCACAACTCTCTCATCATAGATCTAGAAAAACTCGATCGAACTCCAGAAAATCTACAACCTGCCTCCTAATTCTCGCAACAAGGTCAGACCACCATTGCACGCTATCGGATGCCCTGCAAGCTCTCCCAGTTCACCTCTACCAACCTAAAAACCAATACCTCACCTTCATAATGGCCTACCCAGTTTAATCGTACCCCTTTCGCCACCATCTCACACCCTAAAAACCTAGAAAATTGAACTCGTTCCCTCAATTGCCAACCATCGTGCCTCCATCCTAGATGCAAAAAATACCACCGTCTCCCTTCACTTACATCGCGACGATCCTCCTCGAATCCAGCCCTTGCGAACGGAACCCCACATCTGAATTTGAAATCGATGGTGAACCTAATTTATCGACATTAATTGTCGAGATCGTGAGTTGCCTGTCGCGCTCAATCAGTTGGGTATAGAGTTGAAGAATACCACTTCACGAGGTCACGATATAAGATTTGGGGATTTTAAATCATTTTTGAAGAGCGGTTTCACGGGTTTCTTCGATTTGGTGGTGACTGCCATGTTTCCTTTTATGGTGTTTTGATTTGCAAAATAACAAAAGAGGGTGCGATTTTTGCTTGAACTGGAAAAATGGAAAACTTGATCTCGTTGGTTTTGAACTTTAACAAAGGAAATTTTAGAGGATGGCACTGATTTTAATTTGCTTGCGAATGGGAAAATGGAAAGGAGTTTAAAGGGAAAGGCTGTCGCGATTATATAATAGACGATTACTTCTGCATTAAGAAATA
This sequence comes from Allium sativum, assembly GCA_030737875.1. Classification (NCBI taxonomy): domain Eukaryota; kingdom Viridiplantae; phylum Streptophyta; class Magnoliopsida; order Asparagales; family Amaryllidaceae; genus Allium; species Allium sativum. The sequence goes on from CM060911.1 coordinate 284,201,604, forward strand.
GTACGGTAGCTTAAGGTACATTGTAATAAATTTCGATTTGATTTCTATTTAATGTGATTTGATTTTGATTTAACCGCGATTTGATTTTTGAGATGATTTCATACTTATCCGTTATAATTTTATAATAATATATTTCGGGGTTTTGAACTCTAATCGAAATGCAATAACCGGCGTTTCTAGCGTTATACCACCACTGTGGACACACTGGGACATGTTCTGAAGCCCAATCCGATCATATAGAGAAGATATTATTTTAAAACGATAAATTAAATTCAAAACAATTTAATTCCTAGATAATAATTTATTGTTATTATCGTTTATATTCAAATAGAATTTCTATTAACCATTTGAATCATTCTGACTCAGTTTTAATTTCGAACTGAATTAGTTCAGATTCCAGTATTTGATAATTATATAAATTCGAAATAAATCATATTTCCATTATCGATAACTTTATATAGAATATCATTTATATTATCAACTCCATATTTAAAACAATATTAAATATTTATAATTAATTGACCAAAAATCTGGGTCGTTACATTCTTTCCCCCTTAAAAGAATTTCGTCCCCGAAATTACTAAGGTAGGGAAAATCATACAAACCCATTAACTTTTCAAAAATTCACTTACGTTGAAACTCAACATTTCATACTTCCACAATTCTAGTTCTAACCAACTTTGGTTTCTCTTTATATCACACACCAAGTATGCTTATTTTTATTTTATCTGAATGATTTACAATCAATTCATATTCTATTCCAATTGATTCTGATAAATTTATTTACTTCAATCCATTTAACTTTCTTAAGTTAAATTTAAATTTCAATATTCAAATACCCGGGGTTTTATTTCAAATTATTTAGAAATTATATAAATATATACGTACATTTATTTTCATTTCAAATTCAAACACTACAACAAAAACACCATATTACAACTTTAATTTTGCATCGGTGGTAAAAGCACCGTTGTAATATATATTTTTTTACAACTTTTTTCCAGAAAAGTTGTAATAAACTTGTTTTTAACAACTGTGTTATTTTGATAGTTGTAATAAAAACCTATCACAACTTTTAATTTTTGACTGTTGTAATATATGACTACATTACAATAAAAATACCATATTAATAATTAATAAAAATTCGATAATTAATAAAAATACTAATACTCAATAACTATTGTTTAATAATAATAATAAACAGTTTATTTGAAAATATGTAATAACTAATATTAATAATTTCTTTTTGCTATATAATAATTAATAAATAATAATTATTTATTATTATTAAAGGTTAATAAATAAAAATTAGTTTTTAGTAATGAATAATTAATATTAGTAATCAATAAATAAGAACTAAGAATCACTAATTAGAAGTAAAAGTTAAATAATTAAAAATTACTATTAAATATTTTAATAAAAATTTCAAGCAATTTGTATAATATTTTAATACATTTTTTCATAAAATAAAGAAAAGAAAAATCATAAAATTAATAAATAGTTACTATATATTATTTAACTTACCATATTAAATAACTTTCGAAATAATAATTAGGTTATGAGATTAGCAGTCCACTTTCTTTCGTATTGAAAATTTTCCATATTTACCTTTAGAATAACATTTAATTAACTTATAATACACGTTCAAAACAACCAGATCAAAACTTAAAATTTTGCCGCCATATTGAAAATTTTGGCTCCAACATCAGAAAAATTCCCTCTTACCCAAATTTTAAAATTCCCTCGATATCGTCGCTAATTATATCAGTTCGCATTTCCCAATTACACCGCTTCACTTTCCTCCTCGTCATGTTTGTGAGCACTCTTCAGACCGTCTCCTTTTTATCTACTTTTTCAAAACCAAAATATTAGATCTTGCTATAGATCAAAGCATAAAATCTCCTTTTACCCTCCTCTTAATAATCTCACTCCTCGCGTCAAATCAAAATCATCCAATTCGCATCTTCTTTTCAAGCCGAATTCGCATATGCTTTTCAAGCCGAATACGCATCAGATCCAAATCGATAAACTCATCATATTTATCTGGGATGGCCGTAATCTGATCGGAAAACGCTGGGAGTTTTGGGACTGCAGGATACAAACGGCAACGCTGGTTGAGGTGAGAGTTAGGGCGGAGATCAAGGGTGAAGAGGCGTGGGTTTTGGCGCAGGTTGATCGGCCTCCGATGGCCAGGTGATGGTGCGGCGGCTGAAGCTTCAAAGTGAAGCGTGATTTTGTTTTCAATACTAAATGACGAATACAGTGGGAACAAGGAAAATAAAAATAGAAGGGGTCACTAGTTCAAAAAAATAAAATAAAATAGAAGGGGTCAACCCATATTCTCTGAAGCAACAATCAGCCTGTATGGTTTTAATGTGAAGAGGCGTGGACATATGAAGAAGGGACTTGGCAGTAGGGTATTTGCGTGGTGAATTGTCAGCTTCAATGACAATTGAAATAGGTGTGTTGTGCGATGCAACCAGGCATTGAAGTGGTTTTCCACGGCTGTGCTTGATCGAGACTTGAGAAGAAGGCTCCCATTCCAGTGAAATTCGAGATTTCTATCTGCAACTCAGATATGCAAGCTATTTCAATTTTGAACATGTTCATTTAATTACCATGGTCTCTTATGGATCACTGAAGAACTTTTCCATGGGTTCGATACCTTAAAATAATCGAGAAGAGCGGATACCAAGCTCTCCCTTGGGTAAGGTACATAACGATGGCTAATGAATATGAATTAAGACTTATGACATAGAGCATTTATCATCATTTGTTTGAAGACTCTAGCAAATTGTTTGCTCCAAAGACACACATATATAACAGTTGAGTTTAAGGTTGAAGATGAATGAGGATTTGATGTGGAGAAGGAATGGCGTTCAATCGACAAAACAGAGATTGGCATATGGTGGGAGCAAGCTAGAGCTATTTGTACTTGCTTTATGTACTTGAGCTATTTGTATGATTTACAAATTCAATGTATTATGTAAAAAAATGATGTGAGTTTGAAAAATCTAATATATTGTTTTGGTTCATATTTTAAGTTTATTTGATATCTTTAGTTTTGTAGATAATATGTTCTGGAAAGAATTCTTTTATTAGTAATATGTATATAATTTGTGCATATATTATAGTTGTAAAATAATAGGTGTAATAAAATATATCACAACAGTTGTAAAAATTATAACAACAGTGGGAAAAAGTTGATAAATATACATATTACAATGGTGGAAAAAGTTGTAAAATATACATATTACAACGGTGTCGCAACGGTGTAAAACTGTTGTAAAAGACTTTAGTCTATTACAACTTCTTAATACACGACGGTTACGCCACCGTTGTAAAAAGTCTATTACAACGGTTTTCCACCTTTGTAATATGGTCATTTTGTTGTAGTGAAAACATTTGAATTTTCAAACCAACTTGTTTTCTTTCAAACAAATTTTCAACAAAACTTTTCTAAGGTAGCAATCCATCACTTAGAAACTCGAAAATGATACTGATGATGCTACAGTTATCATCAGAATTATTTCCCAGCCATTGAAGTGAGTTCAGTGCTTTATCACTTTCAAAACACATTCAAGATGATCTTTATTTAAAAATCCTTTCAAACAAACCTATATTATTTTAATATACTTCAGAAAAAATATTTTTCCAATTTCCCAGGATTAAATTCCAAATTCTGCTTTGAATCCAATTTTAATTCATCCTATTTGTATATTTCATTCGTATACAAGTTATATTTGCTTATAAATAACCATTCCAATTTTATAATCTTATTTGATTATAATAACAACCAACTCATCCATATATTATAATAATTTCAAAAAATTATTCATTTTCTATATCAAAATATAGTTTTGGGTAAAATTATTTCATCTACCCACTTTAAAACAATATTATGTCAAAATTTTCTATTCAAGTGCTTAGAAATTCTTATCGACTTCGTGGCGTCCCATGATTCGATCAGAATTCATAAACCACTCAATAGACAAGTCAACACAATATAAATAAAACAATTTTTATATCAATTAACACATACGCGCTCTCGTATATATACACTCAACTCATTCTAGGGTACTACTGACCCCATCTCTAATGAGCACAATCCCACCAAAGCCTAGGTGTTTGCCCAACCTAAGCTCTGATACCACTATAACGAACCACAAATCCGTACTATCTGAGTTGACTACATACATCACACGTCCAACAAAAATATCACAGAAATACGAATCATTTTTTTAGATGAAAAAGGTAGAAGAAGAACATAAATAATAACACAGAATCTCACATCGCAACGAAACAAAATATAATATATCATAACGTTTGAAATACAAGATTTTAACTGTATATCATACAATTATCAGAGTACAACACTTACAACAAAGCGGAAATAAAAATACTATATATCTGACACTGAAGCCTCCTGGTCCAAGCCCCTTTAGATAGACCTGTAAAATCCTGAACTACATGACTGCCCGTACAAATTTGGGTACCCAAGAGTTTAGGTAAAACAAAACAAAATATACTCTGGGTCAGTCATGGGACTGGTATGATAATAGTTTGAGAAAAATAAACGATATCTCATAAGATCACGCCGTATAACTTGGAATGGGTTTTCCCCTTATGAGAATCCAAAACACTCGTTTTAACTTTCAAAAATCCTTTTGAAAGAAACGATAATCTTTATATCGAAACTCTTTTGATATTATAATAGTGTCTAAATCAAATAAATAGAAATCTAATGGAACGCTTTCATCTCATGCTCTACATGCATAATATAAAATCAAAACCGCGAGCACTTATTGGGTAATGAATTACCAACTATGACAAGGTATGGAACCACCTTCCGATAGTGTATCTCTAGAGCATAATACACTGGGTTCAACAAGAACATCTTGTAACCTGGCTACACATGACCGACCACTCATTTCGCTTGAGTGTATCGAATGTATATCACAAACGGTTGGGATTAGCAACCGTTTTACCGAATGGGACAACATCGAATAGAATAAAGAATTAAATGAATTTCCCTAGATAGGTGATAATACACCCTCATGGGAGCTACCCACATAGCCATGTTGCCTGCCCGATTTTTGTCATTTCCCGGTTGTTGAGGCCTGAGGCTACGATTACTTATCATTCATTGATAGCACAATCACTTTGAATGCCACAATGTCAGATCCATTAATCATTAATTGATATGCACAAATAAATTCTGCATATTATGCTAAGAGAATAAATTCTCCGCCACCATAAATATCTATACAGACCAACATATGCGATCATTGGAAATACTCTGTCAGACATTCATCCATATGCTTCGTTCTGGGACTGAACGAAACCGATGGGACAATTTCTATTAATAGAAAAGTCCTTGCACTTTAATCCGTTTTCGATTATCTTCATAAAATCTGATTCGCAACACTATTGCCAATACATAGTGGTTCTCAGATAATAATCCAACTGGTCTCTCCATATTGACAACGATATTGGCAAACACTTCGATAGTCGGTTATTTAACTATCGAAGAAAAACAAACATTCATTCAAAGCATATTAAACAAATCCCTGGGCCTTTTAATTAATATTTCATTAATTAAAACATTTCTCCATTTTCTTATCAATATTCGTTAACATGATATTTTCGATAATCTTTTTGCCTCTTACTCTATTGGGAAAACATTTCCATATATCGCCTTCTTTTATTTTCTATACTTAGGAAAATATATTCTAGTTGTAATTGGAAAATATTCCAATTACTTGTATCTTTCATGACTAAATTCATTTATTTCAATACTTAGGAATACTTATTATGTATTCCCAAAATTTCCACCTACTTAGGTTAAAACGAAAGTTGTGTAAAACATCGTTACGACAACCCAAAATACTGCATTCAAACATTTATCTTCGAAACTGAAACTTGCTATTTATCAGTTAAAAATGAAATCAATCAAGTTGGGGTATAATAACCTCTCAGACCTTGACTGAATAACATCATTAACTTCAAAACAGACAAGACCACTTATCTCAAATCATCAACACCATAAAAACAACTCATTCGTTTTTAAAACGTATATATATTTGTCTTCTTATTACCAGATTTTCGATTTCCTTTTTGTTTATAATATTCTATTTTTAAATTCGTTTCCTTATCGGATTCCATATATATTTATATATAGATTTCTAATTATCAAATTATCTAAAAAATATTCTAACACCTTAAATTTCCAGAAAATTTCGCCATAACCTCCTTTGCACAGATCACTCTGTACAACTACAAAACGCCTCTCTGGGCCCTTACCGTTCAAAAAGAAAATCAAAAAGCCAAACAGCTTGCCGATTCGACGCATAAAATCTCGTATCAAATTAAATATGTACCTTTTGGTCAGGCATTTCAATTTATATCTCTTCATATATATCATTTCAAACCTGCTTAACACGTATCCGAATATTCCCATTTGGTTTCAACTCAATCCATTCGTCTTAACCCAATTTGCTAATTTATATTCTAATGAGCTATTTTGCCTATTTCACTTCTTTGTTTGAAAATAACATGTTCAAATAAAATATTAACTTGCTTATAAACAAATTAAATTCCATTTTCAATTCAAGTTTCCTTTTCGATTTCGAATATAATTTCTCAAATCACCTTTACTTATTCAAAGCCCAATTTCGTATCAAATTTCGATTAACTAATTATTATTCAAATTAGTTAGTTCTATTCCATAATTAAAAATATGATTTTTTGTTTCAAAAATCATTTCGTTTACACATCTTGAGTTCGTATTTGCTTTACAACTCAAAACTGGATTTTTAAAATTAAAATCTATATTTTATTAACTTAAAATACTTCGATTTTAATTAATAAGCCGTTATGGTTTTATAATGGTTATGGCACTGCTTTTCTGAAAATTTGATTTTGACATAACTCAAAATCTACAAGACAAAATCCAGATTTTTCTCTTCCATTAGAAAACTGTTGTCAAATTAGTCCAGACGGTTCTTGTTTCAAAGAATTCTGACTTAAATTGAATTCTATATACTCAATTGAAGTCCACAACGCCAATTTATGAACTACCACGCTGCGGCGAGTTCGTTTTAATTATATTTTATATATAAACGTTTTAAACTTCATTTATAAATAAATTCTAAATTCATTCTAATATGTTTCAATATATATTAAACCAGTTTTCCCAATTCAACTTGATAATTCTGATTATTTATAATCGTCGATTTTTATTTACTTGGTTATAAATTTATTTATACTCAATTTGCCATATTAAAATCTCAATTCCATTTATAAATAAATTATTTATAAGATTCGATATAATCGAATTCTAATTATAAATCCGTTGGGCTTTTCTTAGTTCAATTTATATTCTAAATTCTGGAATAAAATTAATCATTCTATTTCAAACCGTTTTCCAATTCACTTTTAAATTCATACTTGAATTTAAACGTCTAAATTATCTAATGATAATTTATTCCACTAAACTTATAAATATCGTTTATAAATCCAACTTCCTTGTTTTATACATTAAACAAGTTCCATTTTAAAACCCATTTGAAACCAAATCTCTATATTTGGAATACTTTATATATACTAAATTATATATGTATATATACAGTGAATTTATTTTCATATTTAAAATTTAAACTTCTATTTAATACAATCCAAATATTTTTCTTTTATGAAAATATTTATTTAACTTAACTCGATCTAATCGAATTTAAATCATAAATTCATACAGATTTATTTTAATTTAATTCTCATTCCAACCATTTGAATCATTTCCTCGTTCCTTATTAACATGATTCCCAATCCTCAATTTAAATTCATTTTTGGATTTAAATATTTAAATTATCCAAATGATAATTTTTCCATTTCAGTTATAAACACTGTTTTTAAATTCACTTTAATTCTCTGCATTATCCGATGAAAATCATTCCATTTTATTTATAAACACCGTTTATAAATTAACTTCAATTTCCTACGTTTTTTAATTTATAAACATCACTTTAATTTCCTGTATTATTTAATTTATAAACATCGTTTATAAATTCAATACTTGTTTTATTCATTCAAAACAAGTTAATATTTCTAGTCCATTAGAAATTCGAATTCTTTTTTTAGAAAAATAGATTTCCCTTTAAATCCCAAAATATCCTTTTTGCGATATCTTTATAAATCAATATTAAGGCCCCAGTGATATTTAAACACCCCAAAACACTCAGTTATCAATCACAGGTTTTATAACACATCATATATAATACCCATCTTGCTTCAAGGCAGGATATCGCGGTATAAAAGGTCATCCACTATCATAGCGTGGGGGCATATAGGGTCATCTGCTAATGATACCGCGGGCATCTGCTAATGGTACTGCGGGAAATATCCAACCCCTATATATATATGTATATATATATATATATAACAGCCACAAACACCAAGCCTAAATAACTAATATATTCGATAGCCATAAAAATATTTCAATGCATGCAAACAACCAACAAATAATTTTTTTAACTAACAAAAATAATTCTAAATAAAATGTGAGTGAGATTTACTCACCGTGATTTTAATTTGTGATCCGTTTCAATTTTAATTTAAATCAAACAGTGTTCGATGTAAATTAAAAATTCCACTTGACTTCCGAAAAATCCCTATTCGACTCTATCTCGTAGTTATCGCTGATATGATTCCAACTTATGGGTTTCTCCAAAATTTTATAATATATGGCATAAATATTTACGGTATAGGTTTTTAATTGATTTAATTTAAACTAAATTAAGTAAATGAAATTTTTTAATTAACTTAGCAGATTTCTTCTCTAATACAAATCATTGTTTCATTTCCGTTATAAATAACTCCTTCATGTAGCCAGCTCCCCCTACCCATAATCCACTGCAATGTAATTCCATCTCTAGGTAATTGTATTAAAATCCACCACTCTACCTCAATACGCAAGCTAGTCTACCCCCATCACCACACTGTCAGCCTTCAACCTAATACATCGCACAACTCTCTCATCATAGATCTATAAAAACTCGATCGAACTCCAGAAAATTGACAACCTGCCTCCTGATTCTCGCAACAAGGTCAGACCACCATCGCACGCTATCTAACGCCCTACAAGCTCTCCCAGTTCACCTCTACCAACCTAAAAACCAATACCGCACCTCCATAATGGCGTACCCAGTTTAATCGTACCCCTTTGTGAAAACTGAGAAAAGAATTATCATTATCATGTGAAAACAGAGAATATAATTGTCATTTCTTGTATTTCTTGTTGTACATTACATGATTACATATTTATAGATGGGAAAGAGCATTCTAGAATAGAATATTCTAAAGCATTATTCTAGAGCATTCGAATTTGAATCTATACCATTAATACAATTATTAATACAATTAATACAAATCAAAATAACTCCTAATTAATGAAATGAATAATAGGAATATGAATCCTAATAATGCAATGAATAATAGGAATATGAATTTGAAATTATGTCTAATACCCCCCCTCAAGTTGGAGTCGGGAGAGAAATGTCGATCACGACCAACTTGCTAAGCAATAGTTTGAAATTATCAGCACCTAGAGGTTTTGTGAAAATATCTGCTAGTTGGTCGCAAGAACGAATATAGGAAACAGTCGGTTGTTTCTTTGATTTCCAAGAGATGGGACTAAGCATTGTAAAATAATCGGTAGTAGAACGGCGAGTGACAGGGCAACCTGCCCAGTCAGAATCAGCAAAACCGACCAGAGAAAGAGAACTCATTGCCGATAGGAATAATCCTTTACCAATAGAACCTTTGAGATAATTTCCGAAGATACGGAATTGAGTATCCAACTGCCAACAAGATCGTTGCAGCGACGCCAATTGACAATGTCGATTTCCACCGTTAGGATCGGTAAGGAACCGTCGATAAAACCAAATTTGCTCTTGGGTCGTAAAGCCATTGTAATGGCACGACTCCAAGAGCCATAATTATCACCAGTTAAGAGAGGTGTGACAAGAACAATAGAGGGACTATCAGAGTGATGGATAGCATAAGGATCAGCTCTGATAGAAACAGTTATCTGAATGCTGAAATGAAAAAACTGAATTCAGATGAGAAATATCCTCCAAGTAGTAAAGACCACAATGAACTCTACCCCGACCAATCGTCCTGTTCGTTAACAGGTCTTGAAAAACGACATTGAGATTTAGAAAAAAATTACTTCACAATTAAGTTGTTTTGTTAATTGTGAGACAGATAATAAATTGAATTTGAATGTTGGGATGAAAAAAAAACATCTTTGAGAATAAGAGATTTTGAATGTTTAACAGTCCCAATGTGAGTCACTAATATAAAAGTGCCATCAGGTAATTGAACAGACCTATGTTCTTGCAATGGAACATATAAAGAAAAAATTGAAAACGATGTGCATATATGATTTGATGCACCTGAATCTATAATCCAACAAGAAGACATACAAGAGAGAATTGTCATCTTTGGCCAAGAGAGCAAGCAACTTGTTGTACTCTTGAGTAGTCAGATGATTTTTTTCATTAGCCATGATAAGAGATTGACGAAAATAAGAGCGTAGTTTATTTAACCTTGCTCTGATACCATGTGAAAACTAAGAATAGAATTATCATTATCATGTGAAAACAGAGAATAGAATTGTCATTTCTTGTATTTCTTGTTGTACATTACGTAATTACATGATTACATATTTATAGATGGGAAAGAGCATTCTAGAATAGAATATTCTAAAGCATTATTCTAGAGCATTCGAATTTGAATCTATACCATTAATACAATTATTAATACAATGAATAATAGGAATATGAATCCTAATTAATGCAATGCATAATAGGAATATGAATTTGAAATTATGTCTAACAATGTTAGAGAACCCCGGATTATCACAAAACCAATTGGCAATATGAAGGGTGGACTCTTAATGTTTATACAGAGATTATTTTATAAATTCCCGGATGTGGGACTTATTTCAACACGCCCCCGCATGTGTGGCATATCATGAGCCTAACACGTGGACCTTTTATTGGGTGACGTGGATAAGGGCACCCTAAAAACCCAGAAAATTGAACTCATTCCCTCAGTTGCCAACCATTGCGAATCCATCCCAGATGCAAAAAATACCACCGTCGCCCTTCACTTACATCGCGATGATCCTCCTCGAACCCTAGCCCTTGCGAACGGAACCCCACATCTGAATTTGAAACCGATAGTGTACCTAACTTATCGACATTAATTGTCGAGATCGTGAGTTACCTATCACACTAAGTCAGTTGGGTATAGAGTTGAAGAATACCACTTCGTGAGGTCATGGTATAAGATTTGGGGATTTTAAATCATTTTTGAAGAGCGGTTTCACAGGTTTCTTCGATTTGGTGGTGACTGCCTTGTTTCCTTTTATGGTGTTTTGATTTGCAAAATAACAAAGGAGGGTGCGGTTTTTGCTTGAACTGGAAAAATGGAAAACTTGATCTCGTTGGGTTTGAATTTTAACAGAGGAAATTTTAGAGGATGGCACTGATTTTAACTTGCTTACGAATGGGAAAATGGAAAGGAGTTTAAAGGGAAAGGCTGTCACGATTATATAATAGGCGATTACTTCTACATTAAGGAATAATACGGTAGCTTAAGGTACAATGTAATAAATTTCGATTTGATTTCTATTTAATGCGATTTGATTTTGATTTAACCGCGATTTGATTTTTGAGATGATTTCATACTTATCCGTTATAATTTTGTAATAATATATTTCGGGGTTCTAAACTCCGATCGAAACACAATAACCGGCGTTTCTAGCGTTATACCACTATTCTGGACACATTGGGGCATTTCTGAAGCCCAATCCGATCATATAGAGAAGATATTAATTTAAAACGATAAATTAAATTCAAAACAATTTAATTCCTATATAATAATTTATTATTATTATCGTTTATATTCAAATAGAATTTCTATTAACCATTTAAATCATTCTGACTCAGTTTTAATTTCGAATTGAATTAATTCAGATTCCAGTATTTGATAATTATATATATATTCGAAATAAATCGTATTTCGATTATCGATAACTCTATATAGAATTTCATTTTTATTATCAACTCCATATTTAAAACAATATTAAATATTTATAATTAATCGACCAAAAATCTGGGTCGTTACAGAGACCGAAGACAAGATTCAGGCTTCTTACCCTTTTCTTTTCAAGGGTAGTTCTTAACTCCTTTTCCAAAATTTTATCTGTGCTTGTTTCAATCATTTGAATATATCCTATCCATAGTATCTTCGACCTTTAGATAGTAATCCTATGGATGTAAACATATGTTTGAGACATGTTATGTTTGATGGATGCAAGTGTTTGCTAGTGGCTGCCTGTGGATGCATATACACACACTTTAGGCACTAGATCAGCTCAATCACTCTCATATTGCATATGGATGTGTGTGCATCTTCTTTTCTTTTATGATGGAAATGGATGTATTAGCATATGGATGTTGCATTTGGATGAATGAGTGTGCACACATATAGAACTCACATGTTATAATAGGATTATTCGCATACATATTGGATACATGGCACTAACATACATTGCATTAAGGAGGTCAACTGAATCAGTAGACAGCCTGATCTTCGCATTATTATTGGGACATATACACACACCTTTGCATATATTCGTATAAGCATTAGAAATCTTTAAGGACAGTGGATGCCAGTGACTGATGAATGAGTAGATGGATAATGGATGGTAGGTTATGCATTCTTCTCAACTTAGAGATTTGGGGATGAAATCCTTTGAGTAAGGGGGAATGTAATACCTCTTATTTTTAACAACACTAAAAGAGGATAAATTAAATAATAATTAATTTAATATTCAGAATTAAGGGAAATGGACTGCACCATTACGTCCGTCTCAAAATTCTAGTCAAGGTAGACATTTGGTTTGCATAAAACAGACACCGTATGAAGAAGTTATGAGGATTTTAAGTTTGTATATGCGTAGAAGAATTATATATATACATATGAGTCAGAACCTTATCCACAAAGGGTTCAAAAATCAAAATCTCGGAAGGCGGCGAATTTCCTGCCCTAGGGGGTCGAACCCCAAAGAGGGGGTTGACACCGAGGTCGACCCTCATTAAGGGGTGTAGACACCAGGGTCAATCCCCTTACAGGGGTGTTGACACCCCGAGGGCTGACATGGCAGTCGGTTTCAGAGGTGCTGGTAGCTATAAATATGTGTCCATTTCTTCTGTTTTCTTCATTGGAAATCATGGAGGCCAAATTCTGCTGTGTCTGAACTGAGACAGATCCTGTCTTCTATAACAATCAACTTAAGCAAATCAGTTAGAGATTCAAGATCCATTCTTTTTCTATCCAAACACTATGAGTTCCTAGTTGCTTTTAGATTTAAATATTTAAAAGTAAACGTGATATGACTATAGTTTGGATTTGTTCAAATGCCTATATTATACTGGATCCATTGTAAATTGTGAACATATGACATTCTATAATGTGGATCTTAACCTTATTTGTGTTAGATCTATTTTTAACTATCAGATCTAAATCTCTATCTTGTCGGATCTATTGTAATTTCTATGACATGCTATGGTGTAGATCTTGACCTTATTCGTGTTAGATATATTTTTTACTATTGGATCTGAATTATGTGGACATCTAAATTGTTAATTTAGATCTTGTTATGCTTATTACGACATCATAGTTATGCTAGAATTAGTTAATTGCCATAAGTTCATCATATTTATGCTCATATGTCCACCTTATAACCATGCTAGTTTATGTTTATGCCAGAACAATCACTATTGTCATTTTCCCTATCACCTTTCCCTTTTATTATTTATGGCTAGGCTACTTTCTAGCCTAGATGCCGCCAAATATATGCGAATGCGTTAGTTAGGAAACAGGGGTAAAAGGTTAGAATTGGCATAATTTAAATAATGTTTATATGAACTGGACATATACTTCAAAATGGGGAAAAAGGGGCATAATCACCTATAAAGACATAGGTAAGAATTGGATAAAAATGAAATGTCTAATAATTACAATTAGAAATTGTAATTGCACTTATGACACGAGGTTAGGATGCATTAGTGGTGGAAGTCTGCCCGAACCCGACCGACATCTCTAGCAACCACTAATGTCGAACCAAATGTGAGAGGTCTAAGTTGCAAATACGAGACGGGCTATGACATGAGGTTAGGCCCAACTTGTGGAAGAAGTCTGCCCGGACCCGACCGACATATCCAACATCCACAAGTTGTAGGCCTAATGTGGGAGGTCTAGCCCATTATAAACCATAAATGGACATGGTAATAAATTGGACTACTTAACCTAATTTAATCCATAAGGGATTGTATGAATATGAACTAAAGTTAGGGTTAACTAAAATTGATTAGACAGCAGATGGGTTAAGCAAATCTGGAGGAGGTGGGTAATATTTACATATAGGCCCATAAAACTAACCCGATAAGGTTATGTAATTAAAGACACATAGTGGTATACATAACCGATGGAAATAATAAAGACTTGTAATTAAAGACACTTAGTGGTATACATAATCAAATGGAAAACCTAGTGGGGGATACAAGACAAAGGGGAGAGCTTGTATCATATTGTGTGGACCCGTTTCATCCAGTAACCCGGAGTAGGTATCAAAACATGTACTCCGTACTCGGTTGGAGAAGGGGCACGCTTACTGGACTGATTGTAAGAGATCCAAACGTGGAGGATGGCGTGGGCGGCGCAAACCTACCGGGTTATGTGCGTGCATGAGCTGGGCAGAAGGGGATAAGACGACCGTGGCACCTGTAGTTATGGGGCTATGTATATCAGCGAGGGGCTGCCACTTTAGGACGTGATACATCCTACGGTGGGGGCCGACACAGAGTATCTACGCGGATTACGAAGCCGATCGATTAGGGTAATAGTTAGGGTACACTTGGACGTATGCCTAAGTCTACCACCTTATAGTGGAAGGGATCATCTCATTCTGGATATACTAGTAATAGTGCAGAGTAATCATTTTAGGGAAGCGTATACACCTTATCCTGTCTACCTTGTCACACCTGTCTTTTATGTAGTAATCTCTCTTGTCCACTTTATATGCCTGTCATGCTACTTTTATTTATTTACTTTCTAAAAGTAACTAGACTCGCCAGGCTTTATGTCTGTAACAACCCGGAAAATCGGAACCAATTTAAAAATTTTATTTTGGCTGTTTTGAATATTTAAAATAATTTATTTTAAATAATAACCACTAGAAATTTATTATGAATAAAATTAGAATGTAAAAATTTATTTAAATCGATGTTAGAATATAAATATTTATTTTAATTATAAAAGGAATTAGAAATGGCGCGGTAGTTTGAAAATTCGATTTCAAATTTCAAATGGATGTATAGGATCCAAAATAAATCTGATTTTAGTAAAACCAGAATTATTTGAATCAGTTTGAAAATATCTTTCAAACGAATGTTAAAAATCCAGATTTCATAACGGTAATAAAAAGTTATGTCCAGTTGAAAATTCAGAATAATCCCTATGGAATTTATATAATATATAGCCCTTAAAAATAGCGATTTTGCAAATGACCTCAGTTTTTTGACAAGACCACTTTTGTTGGATCCGGAATGTCAAATTATTGCTAGATTCGAATTTTCATAATTTTTGGAATCAATATGTGAGCATGGCAAAAGAAAACGTGTTTGGCGATTTCAGTTTGAATTTAGTCGACTGAAAAATGACCGTTTTTCAAATGGTCTCCAAATTCGGCGAAATTAGTTTTGCTGACTGTATTGTTAAAATATAGCTAGATTTATTTTTCTAGAATTTTTGGAGTCATTATGTGGCTCCGGTAAATTGAATTGTTCATTTGAATTTAAAATATAATGATTTATATTTTAAATTTAGTGGAAACTGATCGTAACAGCCGAATTGGGTTACGAAACATATCCCATTATGTTCGGAATGAGGGCGATTAGCTAGGGGTGACAATCGTTGGGCTCGATTTGGGGTTCATATGAAAAGTCAACTTTTTAGAGAATAATATATATATATATATATATATAATTGCCCCCTTGTCTTCTCTCTCTCCTCCTTCATCAGATCGAAATAATAATAAAAAAACTAAAAACCGCGACGCCCCTTCCTCCAATCGCCATCGCCCGTCGCCCCCATTGCCTACCACCACTGCCGAGCGCCGCACCACCTCAGGCTCCCCTTCCGAATGTCCCTCCGCCTCGCACCCCCTCTCTCTCCTAAAGAAAAAACCCGAACCCAACCCTAAAACCCACGTTGCCCCTCCCCCAAATCGAAGCCGCCACAACCCTAAACTTCCACCGCTTGACCGCAACCCTACCCGCCACCTGCTCCATTGCCGGAGCACCCCACGCCACACACCTCCAATCGATGTAAGTTTTTTTTATTATTTAAAGTAATTTAATTTTTATAGTAAATAAAAATTAGATTTTTATGTAAATAAAAATTTGATTTTATGTAAATAAAAATTTGATTTTTATGTAAGTAAAAATTAGATTTTTATGTTAATGAAAATGAGATTTTTAAGTGAATAAAATTTAGATTTTTTTATTGAATAAAAATTATATTGTGTAAAAATTAGATTTTTCATTGAATAAAAATTAGATTTTTCATTGTATAAAAATTAGATTTTTCACTGTGTAAAAATTAGATTTTTCATTGTGTAAAAATTAGATTTTTCATTATCTAAAAATATGATTTTTATTATATATATAGCGAAATAAAAATTTGATTTTTATTATTTGAATAGAAAATTAAAAAAATTGGATTTTTCTTTATATGTAGTGAATTAAAAATATGATTTTTATTATATATATAACGATATAAAAATGTGATCTTATATATATATAGCGGTATAAAAATGCGATTTAAATATATAAGCATCATATTAAAAATGTGATTTTTCTATGAACAGTGTGAAAAAGATTGCGTTGGAATTTCGGGCAAATTCAAACAATTCAGAAATTCAAAAATAAAACCGGAGGAGTGGATACCAAAGGTGAGAACTTCTCACTTTAATTTATTTTCTAGTTAAATATATATACTAGGATGCAGATGGTGCTTAGTAGCATCGACATCTTTGTTTGAAACCATGGTTGTTTGGTTGTTTGCTTTGATTGTTTTGTTTGTCTGAATCTGGTTTGGGATGTGAATTGAATCGATTAGAATTGGTATGTGTATGGCGCGAGCCATTATTAGGCGAGGGATAAGGCACCTTATTCCGATTCTAGTATAGCATCGTTATACTGTCGAAATTTTCTAAAAATGTTAGAACAATAAAAATATCATTTTTATTGTATAATTGAAATGTATAAAATATTCATGAGTTGAAATAAATATTTTATAGTTAAAAATATAATTTTTCACGTATATATGAATAAAATAAATATTCATTTACAAATCGGACGATTTGTTTATCTACACACATTAAACCGATATGGATTGGGATGATGTATTTTACACATCGCCCAACTGCACAAATAATAATCAGTGTTTGTTGTTTGAAAACCCCACACGGGTATTGGGATGATATTGGACGTACACTAATCCCAATATTTAGTTGTATGTCAATCGATGGGTTGACAGACTGTTGAAAGCATTAATTATTTATATTTAATGCTTATGCAGTTGTGTAACGCACTTTGGATGATGGTTGACTGTGTTTGATTATCGTCGTGTACATGCGTATATGAAATCCATATAAATAAAATTATATGATAATTGACTATGTCTAATTCCAATTCGGAAAGAACGAATATTTTAAATTAACGAATATTTAAAAATAACGAATAATGAATATTTTAAAATAACTAATATTTTAAAATAATATTCAATAATGGATTAAAATATGATGTTGATGTCCGATTTGGGGTGGACACGAAAATATTGAAATATATAAGTTGTGTTGATTAGATATGCGCCATTTTGACGTGAACTGTAACACCCCGAATTTCAATTAACACTAATGGTTAGTAATTAAAGTATAATTAATCTCAGATGTGAGAATCAGGGGAAACGGGTTGCGTCATTGCGTTCGTCTCGAAAAAATACGCGAAATAGAGTCCGAGTTTGCGTAAAACGGGTACCGTATGAAAGAGATATAGACGAACGAAGTTAGGCAGAAAAACCCGAAACAGGCCAGAAATGCACTGGCGCACTTGTGAAGTGCGCCAGCACAAAAATACACTGGCGCACTTGGGAAGTGAGCCCATGTCGGGACAGGAAACCTGCACAGTTTCTAGAGAGTTCTGTGGTTGGGTGCACCAGTTTGGGGTTTGGGCTTGGTCTTAGGGCTGGTTTCTGGAAGGTTCCGAAATCTAAGGGTCCTAATCTAATTTAGGGTTAATCTAATGGCCTAAAACACTTGCCTAATCCTATAAACAAGACCCTAAGCTAGCCCTAAATGGTCATAATCCTATCTCCTAACTAAACTATGCCAAAATTTTCTATGATCATGGCCTCCACTCAAAACCCTAGCCTCCATCCTATTTCTAAACTATTTCTATGAAGGCTTTCATGTGCATACAAGCATCTTTGAGTTGTATGAGTGATCATTGGCTTGCATTCATCATCAAGTTGCAAGCTTTATGTTCAAGGCTAGAGTTTTTGGGTGATTTGTGGCAAGGGTTTGCTTATTGGAGTTTAGTGGTGAGTTTCTATAGACTTAACAA
Source organism: Allium sativum (assembly GCA_030737875.1). NCBI lineage: Eukaryota > Viridiplantae > Streptophyta > Magnoliopsida > Asparagales > Amaryllidaceae > Allium > Allium sativum. The sequence continues at coordinate 284,220,356 of CM060911.1, forward strand.
TCAATTGTTAAATTGATTATGATAGGATATGATAAGATATGGCTATGTTTGTGGAATCAATGTGTTTATGCAAGTTTAGTATAGTGTATGTTGTGTGCTATATGCAAGTTTAATGCTATGTTTTATGATGCAAAACACTATGTTGAACATTGATTCATATGTAACATGTTATGCAAGCTATATGGGAGATTATATGCAAGTCTATATGTAACATGTTATGCAAGTTATGTATTTGGTTTTATGCATGCTAAGTATTTGGTTTTATGCATGCTATGTATGTGGTTTTATGCATGCTAAGTATTTGGTTTTATGCATGCTAAGTATTTGGTTTTATGCATGCTAAGTGTTTGGTTTTATGCAAGTTTGTCTCTTTTTATGATATGCATAATATATGCAAGTTTGTCTCTAAGTATGGCATGTTATGCAAGTTCATATGCAAGTTATGATACATATTCATATGCAAGTTATGATGCAAGTTCATATGCAAGTTATGATACATGTTCATATGCAAGTTATGATGCAAGTTCATATGCAAGTTATGATGCAAGTTCATATGCAAGTTATGATACATGTTCATATGCAAGTTATGATGCAAGTTCATATGCAAGTTATGATGCAAGTTCATATGCAAGTTATGATACATGTTCATATGCAAGTTATGATGCAAGTTCATATGCAAGTTATGATGCAAGTTATGATGCAAGTTCATATGCAAGTTATGATACATGTTCATATGCAAGTTATGATGCAAGTTCATATGCAAGTTATGATGCAAGTTCATATGCAAGTTATGATGCAAGTTCATATGCAAGTTATGATACATGTTCATATGCAAGTTATGATGCAAGTTCATATGCAAGTTATGATGCAAGTTCATATGCAAGTTTATGTGCAAGTTCATATGCAAGTTGTCTCTTTTATGATATGCATAATGCAAGTTTGGGTTAAATACTAGTTGGGTTTAATGTATGTTCATATATGCAAGTTGACACCTTTTGAACCCATGATAAAGTTACATGCTATGTTGGCTAAACCCATGACCTTTGTGATGAATCTTCCCTTTATTATGTCGTGTTATGAGAACGAACTACGTGGGGAACGATGGGGTTAATATGCATGTTAAAAAAAAATGATGTGAAATGGGTATGATTAATCATACCACAAATTAAATGGACGTAATTGGGAATTTACCTATTAAGTTAGGTCTACCCATATTATGGAGTTGGGAATTTACCTATTAAGTTAGGTCTACCCATACTATGGAATTGGGAATTTACCTATTGAGTTAGGTCTACCCATATTCTTAAAAATGTGTAATTAATTAGGTATAATTAATTCAAATTATGGGGGTGATTAATTAGGTGTAATTAATCAACTAAGACACGAGGTTGGACCCTTTTGTAGCGGAAGTCTGCCCGGAACCGACCGGCCATCCAGCAGCTACAAATGATTGGCCCAATGTGAGAGGTCTTAGTCATAAATTAAATACGTGATTAAAGTAAAGACACGAGGTTAGACCTTTTTATGACAGAAGTCTGCCCGGAACCAACCGGCATATCCAGCAGTCATAAAAGATGGTCTAATGTGAGAGGTCTTTATGAGGTCATGATCTTAATTAATTAAGAAACACTTAACCATATTAGCATGTAGGGGGGTTAAGTGGGTGCCTTGGGTGGCATGTGGAAATCTAGTGGGTTGCCTTGGGTGGCAATAGAAAATACGATTAGAATACTTAACCAAAGAGGAACATGTAATTAAACATGGGTAAAGGGTTAAGTAAGTGCTTTGGGTGGCATGTGGAAATCTAGTGGGTGCCTTAAGTGGCAATTGATATATGATTAGATGACTTAACCAAACCTTAACATGTAGGTGGGCATGATTATAAAAGGGGTTAAGTGGGATACACTAAATAAAATAACAAGCTTAGGTGGTAGCTTGTGGGGGCCCATTTCAACCAATATTCCAAACGTATCTTAGTGGGCTCGACTCTAGTCGAGTGACGGGACACGCATATTGGGCTTGACTATAAGAGGCCAAAATGGGTTAGCGGTGGCAACGCATGACCAACGGGTTTCATATGCGTGTGTGGACCCGGGCTGGTGAATAAGACGTTGTTGCATCGTGTAGATATAAGCCGTGCACCGTTAGTTTTATCAGGTTGCCACGTTGGGGAATGGTACACCCCACGGTGGGGCCAACACGTGTATCTACGTTAGGGAGCCGATCGAATGCGGAGTAGCGTGTACACCTAGTGGATTGTAGGGCCCCGTGGCGTCTACTTAGTCACCTAGGGGTACGCGAGAACTATTAAGTTAATTTTATAAGTCCATGGGTGGGATCAACCTTTAAGTTAGGAATGACTGGTGTGGTGCAGTGTAGGAATTACCCTTGGGCGGGTAGATCTGGGGTGGGGTAATCCAGTAATTATCCTTGGGTGGATAAATGCGTCTTTTCGGTTATCTTAGTACATCCTGTGTTTAGTTGGCTACTTAGTGTAGTCATTATCCCTAGAGGTACCGTACCTTGTTTATATCATACCCTAATTACTTTAATGATTGTATTGTTAGGGTTATAGGACTCACTCAGACTTATGTCTGACCCCGTTGTTTCTTTATCTTTTTCCCAACCTTCAGGTTTTCAGAGTGGGCCTAGCACTAGTGGGCTTTGATCAGACTGCTTTATCTATCTTTTGGAGCTTGGACCGTGGATGTAAAGCTCAATTTATCTTTTCTATTATGGCTATTAGGTTATGTTGTGGGATTATGTACTTTCGTTTTTATCAGGATGGATATTATGTACTTGACTCTTATTTATGGTTTTGGTGTAACCAAACATGTTTTACTTTCCGCTGAAATGAAATGATGTTTTAAATTCTCAAGTATTACTTATATCTGTCTTGTTGTAATTTTTCTGTTCTATATTCACTTAAAATACTCCACCGATGTTATGGCATTCCCTTAGTGAGTGACCGTAGCGGGTGTGGGGTGTTACACGTGGTATCAGAGCTTAAGGTTACCAGAACAGATAAATTTTTTAGAAAAACTATTTTCTAAGAATATTTTTGAAAGGAGTATTTTCAAAAACATGTCTTTTAAAAGAAAAGTTTTTGAAAGAAAAGCATAATCCCCAGTAGCCATATCTATATCTTTCGAATTCTCCGTTTTGAATCTCTTCCTCTCTCGTTTTGAGTTTCCCCTCCGCGTATAGATGACCTTTCTAAGATAGATAAGAATGGAAAACCACTTCAAGGGACTTAGACGTTAGTCAGATTAGAAGTTGGTTCAAGAAGGAGGAGGACTGGTAGGTATCTATTGGATATACGAAGGGAGGAAGGCTCAAATAGTTGTTTGGTTAATGAAGGATGAAACCTCATTGGTGGGAGGTTACGAGTGGAGAATGGGATGAAGAAGGCGAGTAGTTATCCTTTTGGGAGGAATAGGACACCTTATTAGGATTGTCCAAAGAGGCAAGGGCAAGGTACGGAATCTCCTAGAGGGTAGTTGTATTCCCTCACGACTAGGGTACCAAATGGGGATAGACCGTCTAGGTTGGAATTTGGATTTCTTTATTATCCGATTCGAACTTTATTTAATTCTGACGCATCGAGTTCGTTTATCTCATCATTGTTAGTTGAGTCACTGCACTTAGACACCAGTTAGTAGATGATCGCTTAGTTGTTTCAAACCCAATTGGGGCTCCATGAAGTGTTTGGGTTTGAAAGTTGCTATACTTAGCGTTGAGAGTAGATGTGATGCTTTTTGGGCTTCACGAGCTATGGGTTAGTTTTGGGCATGGACTGGTTATCCAGTAGGGGTGCCGTTCTTGATTTTGAAGGGAGAGTTGTTAGGCTTATGACCCGCTTGGGTAACACTCTCGAGATCTCTTGTAATCTCATGGAATCTGTTATGCTAAGTTATCTAGAATCTCTTGACACGTCGGTCGAGAGTTTGCGATCTGTTAGAGTGGTCCGGGAATACTCGGATGTGTTTGAGGAGGTGAAGGGCTTACCTCCGGAGCGGGAGATTGACTTCCGAATATATCTGGTAGACAATGCTAAACCTGTATCTTTACCAGTGCGCCACATGGCTCCTCGCGAGAGGAGGGAACTCCATAAGCAAGTAGGGGAGTTGCTTGAGAAGGGGTCCATAAGACAAAGTATATCGGAGTGGGGTGCTCCAGTAGTTTTTGCTACGAAGGCGGATGGGTCCCTCAGACTTTGTGTAGGCTAAAGAGAACTAAATAAACTCACAAAGAAGAATAGACACCCATTGCCGAGGATTGATGATCTCTTTGATCAGTTGGTTGGCGCCTCAGTATTTTCGCAGTTGGACTCAGCCACGGGGTTTCGTCAGTTGAGAGTGGCTGAGGATAGTATAGTGTAACACCCCACCTCCGCCAGGGTGACTCTTGCAAGCACTCTGACTTTGGAGGGGCGTTTGAATCAGGTAAACATGCATAATGATATATCAAGGCAGAACAAGAACATATGTATATATGTAAACAGAGTAAATAACATAGATAAAACAGCGGAAGATTTTAAACCATTTCAAAACAAGTCTGGTACAACACAATGTCAATTTTCCAAATAAACAAGTCTAGTACATAAAACCACATCTTCTGAAAACTGAAAAGGAAAACATAAAGTAGCTATCCCCAAATGGAAAAACCATAGCAAGCTCAAGTCCAAAGCATACATGAGCTATCCAAGAAAAGCAGCTAAGGTCCAAGCTAAGCTCCTGTATTCCCTCCCTGAGAACCTGGGGGGGGGGGGAACGGAAGAAAAGAGGCGAAAGAAAACAGGTCAGTCAAAAAGACTGAGTAAGCCCTACTACAATCAATGTAAACTGATAAAGTTAACTGACATGAGCAGCAGGTATGAACATAAGGATAATAACATACTAGCATGATGATTAACTAACCAAGCAGATAAAGGTGTCATCGCATAATCAGGATTAAGGTTTTTACACCACAGGTGTACTAGCAAACTAAAATGACTTGAATAAACAAGTATTGATCCCTTGGCCCAAGCTTGGCCCAATACCAGGTGTTGACCTAAGTCAAGATCCAACTTCTTAGTACCAATACTAGTATAACAGTATTGGGTGTTACCCCAATGTTCACACCGAACAGAACGGAACAGAATGGTCCATACAGAAATAGAGTTTGGAAAAAATGGGCTTTTATCATCCTAACAGATAAAGTACAGAAACGGAATGCTAACAATAATGGGCCTTTACTACCCTAGCGGATAAAGTACAAAAACGGAATGCTAACAATAATGGGCCTTTACCACCCTAACAGAACGGTACCACGCAGAAACAGACGGGTGTTGCCACCCAACAGAACAGACGGTACCAACAGAATCAGACAGAACTAAGTGTACCCTAAATCCTACCCAAGCGATCGGCTCCCTAATACATAAATACCCTGTGTCGGACCCACGATAGGGTGTATCACCCCCTAAAGTGGCAACCAATTGGCACATGCATATTTATAGATGTCACGGCGTCTTACATCCTCAGAGGCAGACCGGGATCCATGCACGCACATGACCCGGTTGGAACGCACCATCAACACCCATCGCCACTATCAGAATGAACCACTTATAATTAGTTCAGTAAGCGTGCCCGGACCGTACCTACAGTTGGGTCAAAGTTTTGATACCAGAAAGGGTTACTGACTAATATGGGTCCCAAAAAACAGATGACACAAGTATTCCCCCTTGTGTCCCCAGACTATCAGATCCAGATTAACTTATTAACAGAGTTCAGATATACAAAGTTCAGAGACCAGTTTTCAGACTAACGGATCAGATAACAGATTTACAAACTTGCCTAACTTGATGTGGGTCCTACAGATCCGCAAAACAGGTTCGTTTAATTTATCAATCAAGTTAGTTTATCCAGACCAGGTATCAAATTGGTTCTCAGCCTTATCAAATTACTGAGTTGGATTGGTTAAGTATTATTCAACTTAACCCCGCGAAATTACCGAGTTCAGATTGGTTAAGTGTAGGCTGACTTTACCCCGTTAATCCCCCATGTCTAAATTGGTTAAGTATTAAGTGGACCATGACTTAACCCTAATCATGAGGCATTAATTAATTAATGTGCCTTAACCTCTCACATTAGACTTTGTTGCGGTCACTAGTTAGGCCGGTCGGTTCCGGGTAGCTTTACACCACAACTAGGTCTAACCTCGGGTTCAAGGTACAACTTGACCAACTTCTCACATTGGGTCCTATTGTTTGTAGCAACTAGTTAAGCCGGTCGGTTCCGGGTAGGTTTACGCTACAAACTCAACCCAACCTCGAGTTGGCCACACTTATCTTTTCTAAGTGTCATGTCCATCATGTTTCCAAAACATGTTACAAATTTTCAAGCAATTGGGTAGACCTAACTTAATAGGTAAATTCCCAATGGGTAGACCTAACTTAATAGGTAAATTCCCAAGCTTATGTTTTTATGTCTTTTAAGTTTACCCAACCCCAAACGCAATCCCATCGCTTACATATCGCAATAGCGCATAAAGGATAGAAAGAGGGAACTTGGCATAATCATGACATAAAAATGTTAAAGCCACAAGTTCAACATGGTGGCATATGAAAGGTTCATGTGTTCATACACTTGCATATTACATTTTTAGGCCCAAAAAGCATGCATAAAACCAAACTTGGCATATTCATGATACATGGTGCTAAATGACATGTAAGAATGGCCACAAGTTCGCATTTAGCCTCACATGCAAGTTATCATAAGTGATATGATAACTTACATGTTGCCAAAATGCAACCTTTGGCATAAAGCTTGAAGCTTTATGTTCACATACTCAAAATAAGCTTGCATAACATGATAACATGAACCATATGACCATCCCCAAACTTGCATAACATACTTGCATATCATATGACACTTGCATAACAAACTTGCATAATAAAACTTGCATAATATATGACAACTTGCATATCAAACTTGCATAAACAAACTTGCATAACATATGACAACTTGCATATCATACTTTCATAAACAAACTTGCATAACATATGACAACTTGCATATCATACTTGCATAAACAAACTTGCATAACATATGATAACTTGCATATCATACTTGCATAAACAAACTTGCATAACATATGATAACTTGCATATCATACATTTAACTTTAGAGTTTAAGTATGAAAGGAATAGGGCTTACAATGCTTATGCGGACTCAAATGAGTATAGCAAATGTAAGAAAACCCTTATGCAACCAATTAAACCCCAAAATGCAAGCAAAATAGATCAAAACTCTCTCTTTATGATGCAAAGATAGAAACTTGACTTGAATGCAAGCTAATGATGCTCATACAAGTTTGAAAACACTTGTATGCATGGAAAATCACTAAGGAATTTATTTAGGAATTTTATGAAGAGAGTGGAGGCCATGAGAGGATTGATTTTGCCATAGTTTAGTTGTATGAATGAATAATGATGATTTAGGGTAGGTTAGGGTCTTATTTATAGATTAGGCAAGTGTTTTAGGCCATAGGATTAACCCTAGATTCAATCCAAGCCATCAAAGCATGTCTTGGGGAAGAAGTCAAGTGTAGGAACCATCTAGGGCCTTTAGATTAAAGATGGACCATGAGAACCATCCAAATGCAAAATCTGCATTTGAGCGAATCGGCCCACGGGTTGACAGCCAAACACCCTGGATTAACCCCTAGTCGACCCAGCGGGCTCGGGTCGACTTCAAAAATCGGCCGGTTCGGTTATTCCCCTCTCCCAATTCGCTGTTTTGAACATTTTTGCATATTTATTTATTAAATTTTCAATTATATATATATATATATATATATCAATATATATATATTTCTCTGCGCAACCCTTTTCACTTAATTAAGTATACTTTAATTTGGGAATTTTTCGTGAAACTTCGCGAGGCCATATCTTGGTCATACGGACTCCGATTTTCGAAAACTCGGACTCTATTTCGCGTATTTTTCCGAGACGAACGCAATGACATAGCCCGTTTCCCTTGATTCAGATTTTACAGTTTAATTCTGCCTCCATTTATGTTATAACATGTTATTCAAAAATACGGGTTGTTACATTCCTCCCTCCTTAAAGGATTTCGTCCCCGAAATCTCCAAGTTAGGAAGAACGTATCCTACCATCCAATCATCCATCTACTCAAAACATCACCCACGAGCAATCATTGTCCTTACAAGATTCTAATGCGGTATGAACATATGCAAAAGGTGTGTGTATATGTTCTTATCTAATGCAAAGATCATCAATGCAAAGTATGTCAGTGAAATGAATCCATTATGTATGCAAATAGTCCTAATCATATAATACTATATGTGTGCACAAACATTCATCCATATGCAACATCCATGTGCCGAATTAACCATCTTGCAACCATAAGAATTGAAAATATACACACGTCCATATGCAATATGAGAGTGTATTTCAAGCCGATCTAGTGCCTAGTGTGTGTTTATGCATCCACGAGCAACCACTTGCATCCACTTGCAACCATCAAACATAACATGTCTCAAACACATGTTTACATCCATAGGATTCCTATCTTAACAAGACACAGTCGAGTGATGGAAGCGAGTACAGATAAAACAAAAACTTGGTACATATACTTACAGACTACTAGTACAGATCAGATTTTCCCCAAATGATTCTTAGGAAACTAAGCATGGTAGAAACCCAGAATGTATTCGTCATAGTCACCCTCATGCCCAACACAGATACTCTCAAATCCCAATTTATCACAAACAGATGAGTTATAACTCTCAGGGAGTTTGAGACTATTACCAGATCAGAAGCAAGACTAGCATTAAAGTACTGAGTTTCCATTACAGAATCAAAATACCAGAAAAAGAGTTTCAAACTGAAAATTAGACAAGGAAAATTAAACATCCTACAGACAAATTATTCTAGCCCTAATCTATTCACCCGCTATGCGAGTATTCACCGTTCCTTCCGATGTAGTCCCTTTCTTCTTCGGGCAGTCCCTAGTGAAGTGTCCCATCTCTCCACAGTTAAAGCAAGTGCCCTTCCTCTTTCTGCAATCCTTGTTTAGATGGGCTGAGCTTCCACAAGTAAAGCACTTCTTTTCCTTCTTATCTTCAGACTTCTCCTCCTTCTTTTGCATTTCCTTTTTGGGCCCCGTTTTCTTGTTTTGAGACTCATTCACCTTGACCTCCTTCTTTGCACTCTTGTTCTCTTCATGGAGTAGGGCCATATCTACCAAACTCTCAAACGTGGCCCCCATGGGCACATGAGACATAGCTAACTCCTGTAACGGCTCATTCAATCCTCTAGCAAAACGAAGAGCCTTCTTCTGAGTAGTACTCACCATATCCAAGCCAAAACGAGCTAACTGATTGAACTTGTTCACATATTCTTTAACAGACATGTCTCCTTGCTTCAAAGCAATAAACCTTTCCATTTGCAAGTTCTCTTCAGTAGAAGACATAAACTTAAGCCCGAATCTTGTCCTGAAATCGACCCATGTCTCAACGGGCCTAATCGCGGTGGTGATCTCCCACCAATAAGCGGCTTCATCCTTCATAAGCCAAACCGCCAACAAGATCTTTCTCTGATCATCTAATCCAAAGATAGCGAATAAATCCTCGGTCTCTTTCAACCAATTTCTGGCCTCCACAAAGGTCTCAGTGCCTTGAAAGTTCTTGCCACCCATTGCTTTGAAATCCTTGCAAGTCTTTGCGAAGTCAGCCTGAGGATGCTGAGGGGGAGGAGGAAGAGGAACCTCAGCGACAGGAGGAGGAGGAACATTAGCGACAGGAGGAGGAATATTAACTACTGGAGGAGGAGGAGGAGGAGAAGGGACATCTGCGGGGCCGGCTTCGGTCGCCCTAGCCTCCAAAAGTCTCCTATACCAAACAGGTACGTGTACTCCCTCCGGAATAGCAAGGTTATCGGCCATACTGAAAACGAAGAAAAAGACAGATTCAGAATAGAGAAAAACGAAGGGATTTTTGCTAATGGCTTTTTGGGGAATAGCCTTCAAAATAAACTAGACTTTTCTTTGGAAAATACTTTATACTTGGTTTTGAAAATAGGTTTCTAAAAGTTTTCTAAAAACCTTTTTGTTCCTTCTCGTAAATCATATGCTCTGATACCAAATGTAACACCCCACCTCCGCCAGGGTGACTCTTGCAAGCACTCTGACTTTGGAGGGGCGTTTGAATCAGGTAATCATGCATAATGATATATCAAGGCAGAACAAGAACATATGTATATATGTAAACAGAGTAAATAACATAGATAAAACAGCGGAAGATTTTAAACCATTTCAAAACAAGTCTGGTACAACACAATGTCAATTTTCCAAATAAACAAGTCTAGTACATAAAACCACATCTTCTGAAAACTGAAAAGGAAAACATAAAGTAGCTATCCCCAAATGGAAAAACCATAGCAAGCTCAAGTCCAAAGCATACATGAGCTATCCAAGAAAAGCAGCTAAGGTCCAAGCTAAGCTCCTGTATTCCCTCCCTGAGAACCTGGGGGGGGGGGGGGAAACGGAAGAAAAGAGGCAAAAGAAAACAGGTCAGTCAAAAAGACTGAGTAAGCCCTACTACAATCAATGTAAACTGATAAAGTTAACTGACATGAGCAGCAGGTATGAACATAAGGATAATAACATACTAGCATGATGATTAACTAACCAAGCAGATAAAGGTGTCATCGCATAATCAGGATTAAGGTTTTTACACCACAGGTGTACTAGCAAACTAAAATGACTTGAATAAACAAGTATTGATCCCTTGGCCCAAGCTTGGCCCAATACCAGGTGTTGACCTAAGTCAAGATCCAACTTCTTAGTACCAATACTAGTATAACAGTATTGGGTGTTACCCCAATGTTCACACCGAACAGAACGGAACAGAATGGTCCATACAGAAATAGAGTTTGGAAAAAATGGGCTTTTATCATCCTAACAGATAAAGTACAGAAACGGAATGCTAACAATAATGGGCCTTTACTACCCTAGCGGATAAAGTACAAAAACGGAATGCTAACAATAATGGGCCTTTACCACCCTAACAGAACGGTACCACGCAGAAACAGACGGGTGTTGCCACCCAACAGAACAGACGGTACCAACAGAATCAGACAGAACTAAGTGTACCCTAAATCCTACCCAAGCGATCGGCTCCCTAATACATAAATACCCTGTGTCGGACCCACGATAGGGTGTATCACCCCCTAAAGTGGCAACCAATTGGCACATGCATATTTATAGATGTCACGGCGTCTTACATCCTCAGAGGCAGACCGGGATCCATGCACGCACATGACCCGGTTGGAACGCACCATCAACACCCATCGCCACTATCAGAATGAACCACTTATAATTAGTTCAGTAAGCGTGCCCGGACCGTACCTACAGTTGGGTCAAAGTTTTGATACCAGAAAGGGTTACTGACTAATATGGGTCCCAAAAAACAGATGACACAAGTATTCCCCCTTGTGTCCCCAGACTATCAGATCCAGATTAACTTATTAACAGAGTTCAGATATACAAAGTTCAGAGACCAGTTTTCAGACTAACGGATCAGATAACAGATTTACAAACTTGCCTAACTTGATGTGGGTCCTACAGATCCGCAAAACAGGTTCGTTTAATTTATCAATCAAGTTAGTTTATCCAGACCAGGTATCAAATTGGTTCTCAGCCTTATCAAATTACTGAGTTGGATTGGTTAAGTATTATTCAACTTAACCCCGCGAAATTACCGAGTTCAGATTGGTTAAGTGTAGGCTGACTTTACCCCGTTAATCCCCCATGTCTAAATTGGTTAAGTATTAAGTGGACCATGACTTAACCCTAATCATGAGGCATTAATTAATTAATGTGCCTTAACCTCTCACATTAGACTTTGTTGCGGTCACTAGTTAGGCCGGTCGGTTCCGGGTAGCTTTACACCACAACTAGGTCTAACCTCGGGTTCAAGGTACAACTTGACCAACTTCTCACATTGGGTCCTATTGTTTGTAGCAACTAGTTAAGCCGGTCGGTTCCGGGTAGGTTTACGCTACAAACTCAACCCAACCTCGAGTTGGCCACACTTATCTTTTCTAAGTGTCATGTCCATCATGTTTCCAAAACATGTTACAAATTTTCAAGCAATTGGGTAGACCTAACTTAATAGGTAAATTCCCAATGGGTAGACCTAACTTAATAGGTAAATTCCCAAGCTTATGTTTTTATGTCTTTTAAGTTTACCCAACCCCAAACGCAATCCCATCGCTTACATATCGCAATAGCGCATAAAGGATAGAAAGAGGGAACTTGGCATAATCATGACATAAAAATGTTAAAGCCACAAGTTCAACATGGTGGCATATGAAAGGTTCATGTGTTCATACACTTGCATATTACATTTTTAGGCCCAAAAAGCATGCATAAAACCAAACTTGGCATATTCATGATACATGGTGCTAAATGACATGTAAGAATGGCCACAAGTTCGCATTTAGCCTCACATGCAAGTTATCATAAGTGATATGATAACTTACATGTTGCCAAAATGCAACCTTTGGCATAAAGCTTGAAGCTTTATGTTCACATACTCAAAATAAGCTTGCATAACATGATAACATGAACCATATGACCATCCCCAAACTTGCATAACATACTTGCATATCATATGACACTTGCATAACAAACTTGCATAATAAAACTTGCATAATATATGACAACTTGCATATCAAACTTGCATAAACAAACTTGCATAACATATGACAACTTGCATATCATACTTTCATAAACAAACTTGCATAACATATGACAACTTGCATATCATACTTGCATAAACAAACTTGCATAACATATGATAACTTGCATATCATACTTGCATAAACAAACTTGCATAACATATGATAACTTGCATATCATACATTTAACTTTAGAGTTTAAGTATGAAAGGAATAGGGCTTACAATGCTTATGCGGACTCAAATGAGTATAGCAAATGTAAGAAAACCCTTATGCAACCAATTAAACCCCAAAATGCAAGCAAAATAGATCAAAACTCTCTCTTTATGATGCAAAGATAGAAACTTGACTTGAATGCAAGCTAATGATGCTCATACAAGTTTGAAAACACTTGTATGCATGGAAAATCACTTAGGAATTTATTTAGGAATTTTATGAAGAGAGTGGAGGCCATGAGAGGATTGATTTTGCCATAGTTTAGTTGTATGAATGAATAATGATGATTTAGGGTAGGTTAGGGTCTTATTTATAGATTAGGCAAGTGTTTTAGGCCATAGGATTAACCCTAGATTCAATCCAAGCCATCAAAGCATGTCTTGGGGAAGAAGTCAAGTGTAGGAACCATCTAGGGCCTTTAGATTAAAGATGGACCATGAGAACCATCCAAATGCAAAATCTGCATTTGAGCGAATCGGCCCACGGGTTGACAGCCAAACACCCTGGATTAACCCCTAGTCGACCCAGCGGGCTCGGGTCGACTTCAAAAATCGGCCGGTTCGGTTATTCCCCTCTCCCAATTCGCTGTTTTGAACATTTTTGCATATTTATTTATTAAATTTTCAATTATATATATATATATATATCAATATATATATATTTCTCTGCGCAACCCTTTTCACTTAATTAAGTATACTTTAATTTGGGAATTTTTCGTGAAACTTCGCGAGGCCATATCTTGGTCATACGGACTCCGATTTTCGAAAACTCGGACTCTATTTCGCGTATTTTTCCGAGACGAACGCAATGACATAGCCCGTTTCCCTTGATTCAGATTTTACAGTTTAATTCTGCCTCCATTTATGTTATAACATGTTATTCAAAAATACGGGTTGTTACATTCCTCCCTCCTTAAAGGATTTCGTCCCCGAAATCTCCAAGTTAGGAAGAACGTATCCTACCATCCAATCATCCATCTACTCAAAACATCACCCACGAGCAATCATTGTCCTTACAAGATTCTAATGCGGTATGAACATATGCAAAAGGTGTGTGTATATGTTCTTATCTAATGCAAAGATCATCAATGCAAAGTATGTCAGTGAAATGAATCCATTATGTATGCAAATAGTCCTAATCATATAATACTATATGTGTGCACAAACATTCATCCATATGCAACATCCATGTGCCGAATTAACCATCTTGCAACCATAAGAATTGAAAATATACACACGTCCATATGCAATATGAGAGTGTATTTCAAGCCGATCTAGTGCCTAGTGTGTGTTTATGCATCCACGAGCAACCACTTGCATCCACTTGCAACCATCAAACATAACATGTCTCAAACACATGTTTACATCCATAGGATTCCTATCTTAACAAGACACAGTCGAGTGATGGAAGCGAGTACAGATAAAACAAAAACTTGGTACATATACTTACAGACTACTAGTACAGATCAGATTTTCCCCAAATGATTCTTAGGAAACTAAGCATGGTAGAAACCCAGAATGTATTCGTCATAGTCACCCTCATGCCCAACACAGATACTCTCAAATCCCAATTTATCACAAACAGATGAGTTATAACTCTCAGGGAGTTTGAGACTATTACCAGATCAGAAGCAAGACTAGCATTAAAGTACTGAGTTTCCATTACAGAATCAAAATACCAGAAAAAGAGTTTCAAACTGAAAATTAGACAAGGAAAATTAAACATCCTACAGACAAATTATTCTAGCCCTAATCTATTCACCCGCTATGCGAGTATTCACCGTTCCTTCCGATGTAGTCCCTTTCTTCTTCGGGCAGTCCCTAGTGAAGTGTCCCATCTCTCCACAGTTAAAGCAAGTGCCCTTCCTCTTTCTGCAATCCTTGTTTAGATGGGCTGAGCTTCCACAAGTAAAGCACTTCTTTTCCTTCTTATCTTCAGACTTCTCCTCCTTCTTTTGCATTTCCTTTTTGGGCCCCGTTTTCTTGTTTTGAGACTCATTCACCTTGACCTCCTTCTTTGCACTCTTGTTCTCTTCATGGAGTAGGGCCATATCTACCAAACTCTCAAACGTGGCCCCCATGGGCACATGAGACATAGCTAACTCCTGTAACGGCTCATTCAATCCTCTAGCAAAACGAAGAGCCTTCTTCTGAGTAGTACTCACCATATCCAAGCCAAAACGAGCTAACTGATTGAACTTGTTCACATATTCTTTAACAGACATGTCTCCTTGCTTCAAAGCAATAAACCTTTCCATTTGCAAGTTCTCTTCAGTAGAAGACATAAACTTAAGCCCGAATCTTGTCCTGAAATCGACCCATGTCTCAACGGGCCTAATCGCGGTGGTGATCTCCCACCAATAAGCGGCTTCATCCTTCATAAGCCAAACCGCCAACAAGATCTTTCTCTGATCATCTAATCCAAAGATAGCGAATAAATCCTCGGTCTCTTTCAACCAATTTCTGGCCTCCACAAAGGTCTCAGTGCCTTGAAAGTTCTTGCCACCCATTGCTTTGAAATCCTTGCAAGTCTTTGCGAAGTCAGCCTGAGGATGCTGAGGGGGAGGAGGAAGAGGAACCTCAGCGACAGGAGGAGGAGGAACATTAGCGACAGGAGGAGGAATATTAACTACTGGAGGAGGAGGAGGAGGAGAAGGGACATCTGCGGGGCCGGCTTCGGTCGCCCTAGCCTCCAAAAGTCTCCTATACCAAACAGGTACGTGTACTCCCTCCGGAATAGCAAGGTTATCGGCCATACTGAAAACGAAGAAAAAGACAGATTCAGAATAGAGAAAAACGAAGGGATTTTTGCTAATGGCTTTTTGGGGAATAGCCTTCAAAATAAACTAGACTTTTCTTTGGAAAATACTTTATACTTGGTTTTGAAAATAGGTTTCTAAAAGTTTTCTAAAAACCTTTTTGTTCCTTCTCGTAAATCATATGCTCTGATACCAAATGTAACACCCCACCTCCGCCAGGGTGACTCTTGCAAGCACTCTGACTTTGGAGGGGCGTTTGAATCAGGTAATCATGCATAATGATATATCAAGGCAGAACAAGAACATATGTATATATGTAAACAGAGTAAATAACATAGATAAAACAGCGGAAGATTTTAAACCATTTCAAAACAAGTCTGGTACAACACAATGTCAATTTTCCAAATAAACAAGTCTAGTACATAAAACCACATCTTCTGAAAACTGAAAAGGAAAACATAAAGTAGCTATCCCCAAATGGAAAAACCATAGCAAGCTCAAGTCCAAAGCATACATGAGCTATCCAAGAAAAGCAGCTAAGGTCCAAGCTAAGCTCCTGTATTCCCTCCCTGAGAACCTGGGGGGGGGGGAAACGGAAGAAAAGAGGCAAAAGAAAACAGGTCAGTCAAAAAGACTGAGTAAGCCCTACTACAATCAATGTAAACTGATAAAGTTAACTGACATGAGCAGCAGGTATGAACATAAGGATAATAACATACTAGCATGATGATTAACTAACCAAGCAGATAAAGGTGTCATCGCATAATCAGGATTAAGGTTTTTACACCACAGGTGTACTAGCAAACTAAAATGACTTGAATAAACAAGTATTGATCCCTTGGCCCAAGCTTGGCCCAATACCAGGTGTTGACCTAAGTCAAGATCCAACTTCTTAGTACCAATACTAGTATAACAGTATTGGGTGTTACCCCAATGTTCACACCGAACAGAACGGAACAGAATGGTCCATACAGAAATAGAGTTTGGAAAAAATGGGCTTTTATCATCCTAACAGATAAAGTACAGAAACGGAATGCTAACAATAATGGGCCTTTACTACCCTAGCGGATAAAGTACAAAAACGGAATGCTAACAATAATGGGCCTTTACCACCCTAACAGAACGGTACCACGCAGAAACAGACGGGTGTTGCCACCCAACAGAACAGACGGTACCAACAGAATCAGACAGAACTAAGTGTACCCTAAATCCTACCCAAGCGATCGGCTCCCTAATACATAAATACCCTGTGTCGGACCCACGATAGGGTGTATCACCCCCTAAAGTGGCAACCAATTGGCACATGCATATTTATAGATGTCACGGCGTCTTACATCCTCAGAGGCAGACCGGGATCCATGCACGCACATGACCCGGTTGGAACGCACCATCAACACCCATCGCCACTATCAGAATGAACCACTTATAATTAGTTCAGTAAGCGTGCCCGGACCGTACCTACAGTTGGGTCAAAGTTTTGATACCAGAAAGGGTTACTGACTAATATGGGTCCCAAAAAACAGATGACACAAGTATTCCCCCTTGTGTCCCCAGACTATCAGATCCAGATTAACTTATTAACAGAGTTCAGATATACAAAGTTCAGAGACCAGTTTTCAGACTAACGGATCAGATAACAGATTTACAAACTTGCCTAACTTGATGTGGGTCCTACAGATCCGCAAAACAGGTTCGTTTAATTTATCAATCAAGTTAGTTTATCCAGACCAGGTATCAAATTGGTTCTCAGCCTTATCAAATTACTGAGTTGGATTGGTTAAGTATTATTCAACTTAACCCCGCGAAATTACCGAGTTCAGATTGGTTAAGTGTAGGCTGACTTTACCCCGTTAATCCCCCATGTCTAAATTGGTTAAGTATTAAGTGGACCATGACTTAACCCTAATCATGAGGCATTAATTAATTAATGTGCCTTAACCTCTCACATTAGACTTTGTTGCGGTCACTAGTTAGGCCGGTCGGTTCCGGGTAGCTTTACACCACAACTAGGTCTAACCTCGGGTTCAAGGTACAACTTGACCAACTTCTCACATTGGGTCCTATTGTTTGTAGCAACTAGTTAAGCCGGTCGGTTCCGGGTAGGTTTACGCTACAAACTCAACCCAACCTCGAGTTGGCCACACTTATCTTTTCTAAGTGTCATGTCCATCATGTTTCCAAAACATGTTACAAATTTTCAAGCAATTGGGTAGACCTAACTTAATAGGTAAATTCCCAATGGGTAGACCTAACTTAATAGGTAAATTCCCAAGCTTATGTTTTTATGTCTTTTAAGTTTACCCAACCCCAAACGCAATCCCATCGCTTACATATCGCAATAGCGCATAAAGGATAGAAAGAGGGAACTTGGCATAATCATGACATAAAAATGTTAAAGCCACAAGTTCAACATGGTGGCATATGAAAGGTTCATGTGTTCATACACTTGCATATTACATTTTTAGGCCCAAAAAGCATGCATAAAACCAAACTTGGCATATTCATGATACATGGTGCTAAATGACATGTAAGAATGGCCACAAGTTCGCATTTAGCCTCACATGCAAGTTATCATAAGTGATATGATAACTTACATGTTGCCAAAATGCAACCTTTGGCATAAAGCTTGAAGCTTTATGTTCACATACTCAAAATAAGCTTGCATAACATGATAACATGAACCATATGACCATCCCCAAACTTGCATAACATACTTGCATATCATATGACACTTGCATAACAAACTTGCATAATAAAACTTGCATAATATATGACAACTTGCATATCAAACTTGCATAAACAAACTTGCATAACATATGACAACTTGCATATCATACTTTCATAAACAAACTTGCATAACATATGACAACTTGCATATCATACTTGCATAAACAAACTTGCATAACATATGATAACTTGCATATCATACTTGCATAAACAAACTTGCATAACATATGATAACTTGCATATCATACATTTAACTTTAGAGTTTAAGTATGAAAGGAATAGGGCTTACAATGCTTATGCGGACTCAAATGAGTATAGCAAATGTAAGAAAACCCTTATGCAACCAATTAAACCCCAAAATGCAAGCAAAATAGATCAAAACTCTCTCTTTATGATGCAAAGATAGAAACTTGACTTGAATGCAAGCTAATGATGCTCATACAAGTTTGAAAACACTTGTATGCATGGAAAATCACTTAGGAATTTATTTAGGAATTTTATGAAGAGAGTGGAGGCCATGAGAGGATTGATTTTGCCATAGTTTAGTTGTATGAATGAATAATGATGATTTAGGGTAGGTTAGGGTCTTATTTATAGATTAGGCAAGTGTTTTAGGCCATAGGATTAACCCTAGATTCAATCCAAGCCATCAAAGCATGTCTTGGGGAAGAAGTCAAGTGTAGGAACCATCTAGGGCCTTTAGATTAAAGATGGACCATGAGAACCATCCAAATGCAAAATCTGCATTTGAGCGAATCGGCCCACGGGTTGACAGCCAAACACCCTGGATTAACCCCTAGTCGACCCAGCGGGCTCGGGTCGACTTCAAAAATCGGCCGGTTCGGTTATTCCCCTCTCCCAATTCGCTGTTTTGAACATTTTTGCATATTTATTTATTAAATTTTCAATTATATATATATATATATATCAATATATATATATTTCTCTGCGCAACCCTTTTCACTTAATTAAGTATACTTTAATTTGGGAATTTTTCGTGAAACTTCGCGAGGCCATATCTTGGTCATACGGACTCCGATTTTCGAAAACTCGGACTCTATTTCGCGTATTTTTCCGAGACGAACGCAATGACATAGCCCGTTTCCCTTGATTCAGATTTTACAGTTTAATTCTGCCTCCATTTATGTTATAACATGTTATTCAAAAATACGGGTTGTTACATATAGAGAAGATTGCCTTTAGGACTCCGGATGGTTTTATGAGTGGCTGGTGATGCCATTTGGTTAGACGAACGCCTCCGCATACTTTGTTGATTTGATGAGAAGGGTGTTCAGGGAGTACCTAAATAAGTTCGTGATGATCTTGGTGGATGACATCTTGGTCTTTTCTAGGAGCGAAATAAGTTTTCGTATGTTCTCAATAGGTTGAGCAAAGCCAGTTATGGGATAAACGGTGGTTTTGGAGCGAGACTGGCAAGGACATCCAGAGTTGGACAAGGGCTTAATTATTTAGCCGTTTTTACTAGTATCATCTCACGTAGGTCGTCTGAATTCGAAGGAGGTATCCCTTGGGTGTTTGTCTGATATTGGTTTAGGCCTTTGGGGCTTGCATTTGGGGGATGTCGAGTTCGACTAAGGTGGTCTGCGTGAGAGATGGATAGTTGTGACGATTTTGCATGGGAGAATATCCTGATTTTCTCTAGAAGTGGAGAAAAGCATGCCCTACATCTTAGGGAAGTGTTGGAGACTCTTTGAGCGCATTGTCTTAAGACAACAAAGGTGGATGGAATTCTTAGCATCCTATGAGTTTGAGATAGCGTATACCCCTGGCAAGGGTAACATGGTGGCAGACGCCTTAAGCAGAAAAAGGCTGTCTTTGAGTCCATTGTTCGTGGAATGGCGAAGCTTGGAGTTTAATTCTATGTTTGACTTTAGACCTTCCGTTGACTTTGTACCCGGTTTGCTAGCCTCCTTGGAGGTTAGGCCTACTCTTTTGGGGCGGATTGGCGAGGCACAGCGAGACGACCCACAGTTGGTTGAGTTAGTAGAGAAGCTCATAAGGGGGGAGTCGTCCAGCCATTTGAGTAGGTACACACTAGATGGTAAGGGGTGGTTGCGTAGAGACGGTAGACTTTGTGTACCGCAAGACGAGGGTCTGAGGAAGGCTATACTTGATGATGCACATCGGTCAAAGATGACCATTCATCCTGGTAGGGACAAGATGTACCAAGACATGAAGAGAGTTTTCTTCTGGGCCGGTATGAAGAAAGATGTGGCCGAGTATGTGGCTAGATGCTTAGTGTGCCAACAAGTTAAAGCGGAGCAAAGGAAACCCGGTGGGTTGCTACACCCATTGGAAGTTCCGCAATGGAAGTGGGATAGTGTCTCGATGGATTTCATCGATAGGTTACCGAGATCGAGGAAGGGCAATACGGGAATTTGGGTTGTGGTAGACAGACTTACCAAGAGTGCCCATTTTATACCCGTGAAGAGTAAGAGGACCGCTCCATGGCTTGCTTCAGTCTATGTTAGAGAGATTGTTAGATTGCATGGCGTACCATCCAGCATTGTGAGTGATCGAGATCCTATCTTCACTAGTGAGTTTTGGAGAAGTTTGCAAGGGGCGGTAGGGACTCAGTTGTGTTTGAGCACCGCATATCATCCTCAGACGGACGGTCAGACCGAGAGGGTGAACCGTATCTTAGAAGATCTCTAGAGGCTTTGTATCTTGGATTTTGGAGGTACATGGGAAGAACATCTTCCTTTGGTGGAGTTCGCATACAATAACAGCTTTCAGTCTAGTATTGGCATGGCACCTTTCGAAGCTCTTTATGGAAGGCCTTGTCGATCTCCTACATGTTGGTGGGAATCTACGGATAAGATCTTGCTTGGGCCAGATATGGTTAGAGAGACTTCAGAGAAGATTGATTTGATTCGAAGAAGGATGAAGGCAGCGCAAGATAGACAGAAATCTTATGCGGATCGGAGAAGGACGGATCTTGAGTTGAGGTTGGGGACATGGTTTTTGTCAAAGTATCTCCGTTGAGAAATGTTGTTCGCTTTGGGTCCGTTGGGAAGTTAGCACCGAGGTTTGTTGGGCTGTTTCCTATTAAGGAAAGGATTGGACGGATGGCATATAGGGTGGAGTTGCCCGACAGACTTAGTGGTGTTCATGATGTATTCCATGTGTCACATTTGAGGAAGTGCTTACATGAGACCGCAGAGGTCGTAGAGCCGAGCTTGCTTAGAGATGTAGAGGTAGAGCGTGATGCGACGATTCGACGAGCTCCTACTCGCATCCTTGGGTCAGAAACTAGGAAGTTGAGGAACAGAGAAGTTCAGCTAGTTAAAGTGCAATGGGGAGAAGACGAGGGCAATGCTACTTGGGAGACGGAAGCGAAGATGCGTTCTTTGTACCCATTTCTTTTTGAGAGTATGTCTTTTAACTTCTCCTTTATCGCTTGTCTAGTACTTATCTTATCTTTAGTATATCCTCTCGCTGGTACCTATGACCTTTAGATAGGGTAAAACCTATGGTTGAAACATGTGTTTGAAACATGTTATGGTTGATGGATGCATGTGGATGCAATTGTTTGCTAGTGGTTGCTCGTGGATGCATATACACACACATTAGGCACTAGATCGGCTCAGTCACTTCATGTTGCATATCGCATAAATGGATGTGGTAGTTAGATTGATGGATGTATCATGGCTGTGTTATCATGTGGATGATGCATTTTTGTGTATGGTTGTGCACGCATATAGAAATTGTATGTGTCAATAGGGTTTCGCATACATATTGGATGCATGGCACTATCATGGTTTGCATTAAGGAGGTCGACTGAATCAGTAGACCGCCTGATTTTGCATTAGTATACGGACATATACACACACTTTCTGCATATGTTCATACATCATTAGAAGTTTCTAAGGATAATGGTTGCTTGTGGTTGATGGTTTAGTAGATGGTTGTTTGGTTGGTAGGATACGTTCTTCTTGACTTAGAGATTTCGAGGACGAAATCCTTTAAGTAGGGGAGAATGTAACACCCCGAATTTCAATTAACACTAATGGTTAGTAATTAAAGTATAATTAATCTCAGATGTGAGAATCAGGGGAAACGGGCTGCGTCATTGCGTTCGTCTCGGAAAAATACGCGAAATAGAGTCCGAGTTTGCGTAAAACGGGTACCGTATGAAAGAGATATGGACGAACGAAGTTAGGCAGAAAAACCCGAAACAGGCCAGAAATGCACTGGCGCACTTGTGAAGTGCGCCAGCACAAAAATACACTGGCGCACTTGGGAAGTGCGCCCATGTCGGGACAGGAAACCTGAACAGTTTCTAGAGAGTTCTGTGGTTGGGTGCACCAGTTTGGGGTTTGGGCTTGGTCTTAGGGCTGGTTTCTGGAAGGTTCCGAAATCTAAGGGTCCTAATCTAATTTAGGGTTAATCTAATGGCCTAAAACACTTGCCTAATCCTATAAATAAGACCCTAAGCTAGCCCTAAATGGTCATAATCCTATCTCCTAACTAAACTATGCCAAAATTTTCTATGATCATGGCCTCCACTCAAAACCCTAGCCTCCATCCTATTTCTAAACTATTTCTATGAAGGCTTTCATGTGCATACAAGCATCTTTGAGTTGTATGAGTGATCATTGGCTTGCATTCATCATCAAGTTGCAAGCTTTATGTTCAAGGCTAGAGTTTTTGGGTGATTTGTGGCAAGGGTTTGCTTATTGGAGTTTAGTGGTGAGTTTCTATAGACTTAACAATCAATTGTTAAATTGATTATGATAGGATATGATAAGATATGGCTATGTTTGTGGAATCAATGTGTTTATGCAAGTTTAGTATAGTGTATGTTGTGTGCTATATGCAAGTTTAATTCTATGTTTTATGATGCAAAACACTATGTTGAACATTGATTCATATGTAACATGTTATGCAAGCTATATGGGAGATTATATGCAAGTCTATATGTAACATGTTATGCAAGTTATGTATTTGGTTTTATGCATGCTAAGTATTTGGTTTTATGCATGCTATGTATGTGGTTTTATGCATGCTAAGTATTTGGTTTTATGCATGCTAAGTATTTGGTTTTATGCATGCTAAGTGTTTGGTTTTATGCAAGTTTGTCTCTTTTTATGATATGCATAATATATGCAAGTTTGTCTCTAAGTATGGCATGTTATGCAAGTTCATATGCAAGTTATGATACATATTCATATGCAAGTTATGATGCAAGTTCATATGCAAGTTATGATACATGTTCATATGCAAGTTATGATGCAAGTTCATATGCAAGTTATGATGCAAGTTCATATGCAAGTTATGATACATGTTCATATGCAAGTTATGATGCAAGTTCATATGCAAGTTCATATGCAAGTTATGATGCAAGTTCATATGCAAGTTATGATACATGTTCATATGCAAGTTATGATGCAAGTTCATATGCAAGTTATGATGCAAGTTATGATGCAAGTTCATATGCAAGTTATGATACATGTTCATATGCAAGTTATGATGCAAGTTCATATGCAAGTTATGATGCAAGTTCATATGCAAGTTATGATGCAAGTTCATATGCAAGTTATGATACATGTTCATATGCAAGTTATGATGCAAGTTCATATGCAAGTTATGATGCAAGTTCATATGCAAGTTTATGTGCAAGTTCATATGCAAGTTGTCTCTTTTATGATATGCATAATGCAAGTTTGGGTTAAATACTAGTTGGGTTTAATGTATGTTCATATATGCAAGTTGACACCTTTTGAACCCATGATAAAGTTACATGCTATGTTGGCTAAACCCATGACCTTTGTGATGAATCTTCCCTTTATTATGTCGTGTTTTGAGAACGAACTACGTGGGGAACGATGGGGTTAATATGCATGTTAAAAAAAAATGATGTGAAATGGGTATGATTAATCATACCACAACTTAAATGGACGTAATTGGGAATTTACCTATTAAGTTAGGTCTACCCATATTATGGAGTTGGGAATTTACCTATTAAGTTAGGTCTACCCATACTATGGAATTGGGAATTTACCTATTGAGTTAGGTCTACCCATATTCTTAAAAATGTGTAATTAATTAGGCATAATTAATTCAAATTATGGGCGTGATTAATTAGGTGTAATTAATCAACTAAGACACGAGGTTGGACCCTTTTGTAGCGGAAGTCTGCCCGGAACCGACCGGCCATCCAGCAGCTACAAATGATTGGCCCAATGTGAGAGGTCTTAGTCATAAATTAAATACGTGATTAAAGTAAAGACACGAGGTTAGACCTTTTTATGACAGAATTCTGCCCGGAACCAACCGGCATATCCAGCAGTCATAAAAGATGGTCTAATTGAGAGGTCTTTATGAGGTCATGATCTTAATTAATTAAGAAACACTTAACCATATTAGCATGTAGAGGGACATGAGGGGTTAAGTGGGTGCCTTGGGTGGCATGTGGAAATCTAGTGGGTTGCCTTGGGTGGCAATAGAAAATACGATTAGAATACTTAACCAAAGAGGAACATGTAATTAAACATGGGTAAAGGGTTAAGTAAGTGCTTTGGGTGGCATGTGGAAATCTAGTGGGTGCCTTAAGTGGCAATTGATATATGATTAGATGACTTAACCAAACCTTAACATGTAGGTGGGCATGATTATAAAAGGGGTTAAGTGGGATACACTAAATAAAATAACAAGCTTAGGTGGTAGCTTGTGGGGGCCCATTTCAACCAATATCCCAAACGTATCTTAGTGGGCTCGACTCTAGTCGAGTGACGGGACATGCATATTGGGCTTGACTATAAGAGGCCAAAATGGGTTAGCGGTGGCAACGCATGACCAACGGGTTTCATATGCGTGTGTGGACCCGGGCTGGTAAATAAGACATTGTTGCATCGTGTAGATATAAGCCGTGCACCGTTAGTTTTATCAGGTTGCCACGCTGGGGAATGGTACACCCCACGGTGGGGCCAGCACGGGTATCTACGTTAGGGAGCCGATCGAATGGGGAGTAGTGTGTACACCTAGTGGATTGTAGGGCCCCGTGACGTTTACTTAGTCACCTAGGGGTACGCGAGAACTATTAAGTTAATTTTATAAGTCCATGGGTGGGATCAACCTTTAAGTTAGGAATGACTGGTGTGGTGCAGTGTAGGAATTACCCTTGGGTGGGTAGATCTGGGGTGGGGTAATCCAGTAATTATCCTTGGGTGGATAAATGCGTCTTTTCGGTTATCTTAGTACATCCTGTGTTTAGTTGGCTACTTAGTGTAGTCATTATCCCTAGAGGTACCGTACCTTGTTTATATCATACCCTAATTACTTTAATGATTGTATTGTTAGGGTTATAGGACTCACTCAGACTTATGTCTGACCCCGTTGTTTCTTTATCTTTTTCCCAACCCTCAGGTTTTCAGAGTGGGCCTAGCACTAGTGGGCTTTGATCAGACTGCTTTATCTATCTTTTGGAGCTTGGACCGTGGATGTAAAGCTCAATTTATCTTTTCTATTATGGCTATTAGGTTATGTAGTGGGATTATGTACTTTCGTTTTTATCAGGATGGATATTATGTACTTGACTCTTATTTATGGTTTTGGTGTAACCAAACATGTTTTACTTTCCGCTGAAATGAAATGATGTTTTAAATTCTCAAGTATTACTTATATCTGTCTTGTTGTAATTTTTCTGTTCTATATTCACTTAAAATACTCCACCGATGTTATGGCATTCCCTTAGTGAGTGACCGTAGCGGGTGTGGGGTGTTACACGATCAATATTTATATCGATTATATTCATTTTTATAATGAATATCGAAAAGGAAGTGATTTCAAAATGTTATGTTTTGAAAATATTATCATTTATATATTAATGATATGGAATATTCAATCATGATTTAAAATTGAATATGAAGTTGAAATCGTTTTTAAAACGATTTATAAAATACGTTTTAAATGGATATATATATATATATATATATCTATTACTTAAACATAAAAGCACAATCTCAACATTGCTGATGTGGCATCGCCTTTTGGCTTCTCATTTCAAAATAAAGCGCTTTCCTTTAATTCCGTTGTTAATTTTACCTTCCCCGACACAATCTCCCACGTTCACAAATTTTTTACAGTTATTATCCTCTCCCATCTCGCTTTCTCATTCTTACCCGTTCTCTCTCCTCTATCAGACCGCTTCCTTCTCTTCTCACCCTCTCTCTTCCTACACGCTTTTTTCTTCTGAAACCAAAATTAAAACTCCAAAACCAACGTCTAATTTTCGTTCTTCGCAGATTTAATCCCTCTTCACCATCTTCTAATTTCAATTCCTCGATGATTTAATGGTTTAACTTCTGAGTGATCATGGATTTTGCTTCCAATCGACTGCAACTGATTTTTCGGATCCGAAGTTTTTAATTGCTGCCAAAGGTATTACAAATTTTTACCCTTCTGCGATTTTGTTAATCATTTATCATTTCGTATGATTTTTCTTTCAACTTTGAATGTTTTGACCTTCCATCCTAAACCTAATACTGTGCAAAATTAAGATTTCCTAACCCACAAATTACAAATTTTTGGATGAAACCCTAAATTTTTCTTCGCTACTAGAAGTATTTCTATCCATGACTATGACGCTGATGATGTTGTGTTAATGTAACCTTGATTTGGCTACTGCTATCTTGAATTATTTCTCTAATATTGGGTTTACAGTTTTTACACCGACTTTATCTAAACATAATTATGTGGTTTTGTCTAAACATAATTGTTTTAACGCGAATTATTTCCTAAAATGTGATTTTGTTACTGATAATTGTTTACATCTATGATTTTTTTTGCACCCAGGGCTAAGAAGCGGAGACGGTAATACAACATGAAGATGGAACCAGTCGTTATCAATTGCTTGTGCCTCATACTATTGCTTTATTTGTAAGACTACTGTACTTAAATTAGATTGCACTTTGATTTATACCCCTACTTGCAATGCTACTTTCTGAATAAGGCTTGCCTTTTTGGAAATAGATACAATAAATTGATTTTATTATGACTTATATTCATAATTTTGGAGCTACACTCCTATGTTTACTTCTTAGCCTTGGCGCCAGATTCTTGATTATGAGTTCTTTAACATATCTAATAAATTGTGGCAGCGGAAAACAACTTC
The DNA here is from genome assembly GCA_030737875.1 of Allium sativum. Lineage (NCBI taxonomy): Eukaryota > Viridiplantae > Streptophyta > Magnoliopsida > Asparagales > Amaryllidaceae > Allium > Allium sativum. The sequence continues at coordinate 284,247,938 of CM060911.1, forward strand.
TGCCTGCTTTTTTATCTGTTCAGTTGATATCTCTCACTTATTACTTAACACTTGAAGTTGTCTGCTGCTAATTAGAGAAGTCTATTTTTCAATGGCCACAGCTCTGCCTAGATAGTTGCTCATCTTGCTATGGTAAGTGCGAACTTTCAAAAATGCTTATTTGCTCCATTTCCATTTTGATTGGATATGTTCTTTTTGGTATAAGTTGGTAAATGCAATTCTGGATTCAAACTCAAGTCGACTATGTTGTCCTCTTCATTCAACACCTATACTGCTAACTGATACACTAATCTTATTTTTCATGATCGTTTCTCCGTCCTGGCGATTGTGTTTCTTGCTACAGCAAGTGGGAACTTCCAACTTCCTGTATTTTCTCAATTCCAATCTTCAATCCATAAGTTCTGTGGGGTATAATAGTCACACGTAAATAGTCAATCTATATGCTCTCCATCAACATACAGTTTTATCTATTTAATGCTTAGAATTAGTGTATTTTCATACTTGTTTATCATAAAATAATTAATCATGATTTAATTGATAATTGCTTAAAATTTGCACGCATTCCATTATCCATTTTGGATTGATAAAAAATAACACAAACTATTCCTATGCAATTCTTCTAACAGCTTCCTCACAATGATCCATAGCTTCAACTCAATTATTCAATGATTGTAGGTTTGTGCTATTTACTTTACATATCTTAGCTACAGAACTGTACATCTTGGACACTAGATTAGCAATATATAAATAGAGTAGTTGCTAACATACAACTACTATCATACAAACAAATTTAATGTCAACCCTTGCGAAATCATTTAAAGTTTTGGCATATATGCCAATATATATGACCCCTAAACCATGTTTATTTGCGCATTATTGTTTAACGATGTGCTGAAAATCATTATCTGTGTATAATATGTATCATTAAGATTAGTTTGTTGATATTAAATTATATTTCATTTATGTAAAAAATTCACAGGATTTGAATGTTCTTTGAGGAACCATGTAGCGTATCATAAATAATTCCCCTCCCTTTTAAGTCTTACTGTCAGGCGTTACTTATTTACAACTGTCATTATTTGCAACTAATTAAGAATATACCATCATATTTGTTTCTCCCATTTTTTACATTTTAACGTGTTGATTGTGGTGCTTTCATGTTTATATCCTCTGCCTACTTGGGTAGATGTGTAAAATAATATATTTATTTAAAAAAAAGGAAATTTTATTAAGCAAACAAATGGAAAAATAAAATAGAAAGAATATTCATCTCTTTTGATAAAAGGACATGTCACCATAAATTAAAATTACTAAAAGTTATATTTGAAGGACAGACAGTTGAACCTATTCTTTTAACCATGAGTTTATTATCAAACAATTGTTAGAAGATGACAAACAAATCAATGATATATTTGAGATTAGAAATATATGATTTTTCTTTCCAAATAATATGTAAGCTTTATGCTCTTGGTTTGAATCTCCTACAGTTTCCGCATCTACATGCTCAAAAAAATCGTAGATAAGAGTAAGCTTTAATATGCCCTTGTTGCAAAAAATTCAAATTCTAGATATAAACTTTGAAATGATCTTATCGACATCATCGGCTATCCACTTATCTATAGCATTATGAGTCATTGGAGATTCTGTCTTCCGATTTTCAGTGGATATTTTTTCTTTATCATCTAAACCACCCACTTAAGTTAGAATCTTACTTTCCATTGTTAAGTTGAGTATCTAAGATAGTGCTTAGATCATCCGTATATGTATTTTGGACTTTCACAGCTTTAAGGATACTAGAATTGACCTGCGGATGACTTAATTTGAATTGTGTATTGGTTTAAGAATTAATAATCACATTTCATTGATTTTTTTTAACTATTTATCAACTTCGGTTGTTGGTAAAATGAAATTATATTTATAATCTGTAAGATAACATACTACTATTTACATTATTAGGTTGAAGTCAGGAAGTTGCTAATAATAATACCTAAATATAGTCAAATTTGCCTTGAAATAAACTCTTAATTCCCTTTATAACTTTGTGGATGTAAATAATTATTTATAACTATTCACCATAATAGACCTTAATGATGCTCACTTGGTGCAACTGATGTTGCCATTTATATTTTTGATCATAAATTTTTAACGTCACTGAACCGTTCATTGGTCAGATATTTACCTTCCCTATATATAACTAATACTTATCTGTGGCTTTAAGTTTCTGGATTTTATGCTTTACTGGTGCTATGCTGCGGATCTCCCTCCTTTCATTGGATTTCTGTCATTTTAGTTTTACATTTTATATGTTTACTATTACTACTTATGATACAGTCAACAACAACTTCAACACATGTGTGTCTGATGCTTGGAGTCAATTAATTTGTCTGTTTAGACGATTCTCGAGAATATCACTTACATTAAGCCGTTTTACCACTGAAAAATTATTTTATGCATAAAGAATCAAATTATGATGTGTTATACAATTAATGAAACATCCAACTCCAATGATGACTAGATTGAAGATGTATTGGAAAATTGTGTGTTATATACTGAATAATACATCCAATTTATGTACTAAACAGGAGAAATACATTTATCTGCTATTCTTTCGCTGTAGGTATTCTCAGTCTGGATCAAAATGAATCTTTTTTTATGATAAAACATCCACTGGCGCATGCTACTAAAATATTATATTAGACTTATTGGCAGATAAACCTCATTTAAAGTCTATTTATAATACAATAACTGATATAGATAAGAGGAGATAGTGAAATACACTTTAACTTCTCATTCAGCATTTTAACATTCTTACAACTATATGCGCTGAATCTATGATTTCCCATCTTAGGTATAAGAGCTACGCCTCAATTATTATAGTAGATTTGTTTGAAGGAAAGTATGTACAATTAGCTATTAATTGACTGGAATATGACGACATGCACAACAACTTATATGCATAAACCGCTCATCCAACGGTCAGTAAGTACACAACCAAACTTTAGGGAATATTGTCATTAGTTGGTCTGTACAAATCGTTATTACAATATACCAGCTACAGTATAACAATTTTATTTTACGCTATTATTTTTTTAAAAGAAACAATTATGGATCTTTTTGATATTTTATTCCTTAGCTCATGTTTTCCCTATCTTCAGGCACTTATTATATCCCTGCTTGTATCTCTTCCATATTCGGAGAATATCTTAAATGGAAAAGATTAAACACTACATATAAATTTTTCTTGGCAGCCGATAACGGTCCTATTTTAGAATTTTCATTGCTCTAATTCAAATTCTGGCATAGGAAGAGGAAACAATCACCTCAAATCTTATTTCAACCAAAACTAAATAATTTTATAAGATTAGCAAATTTATAATATGAAATCACTACAGCTGAATTTTTAACCACTATTTTCGTCACTGCGATAATATTACTCTTATTCATTTGCACTTGGATATTAGATTTCATGTTAAATTAGGGACATTTTGATATAGTTTTCCTTCTACAAGCAAGCTACACACAGTTGGCGTACAGTATCAAAGTTTGATCTCATTTATGTTGCTATACTTATTCTATTATCCTCCACTTAGTTTGCATCCACACAACATTGCATTTATTTTTTTAATAACTTGTTACATACATTTATTTTGTTTAGAAATGAAGATAGATGTCAAGACTTTAGGAGTAGATTTAGATTATTGGTTTCACATAATTCTTTGTTTTGAAACATAAATTCCAAATAGTGACTTATAACCTGCTAATGGAAATACACATATATTAGTCTGTCTCTATATGTTTGTGTGTATATATCTATAGACACACACCTATATACAAACATATACACACGCACACATATATTCATCAAACATTCCAACATCTCCTTTACAATGTATTTACGGCTGCTTGTAACTTTGAAAGCTGAGATGTATATGCTTTCCAACTAATTGAATTGTCAAAGTAGATATTCTGCTACTGGCTTATATATATATATCCCTTGGTACGTAGACAAGAAGACAAAGAGCGGTTTAGATTTTAAGTTTAAGTAGATGTAAGGGGCTATGATTATAACACGTCATCAGCGATTAAAAGGGTTGATTCAAGTAACAGGAATCAAACCTTCTAAGCCACGATCTATTACACATAATAATTGAACCAACGGGACTAGACTGTCCAGGCCACGATCTATTTTAAGTTTCTTCCATTTTACAAGATTTATTATAACTTCTCCTTTCACTTCTCTTCAATCGAAAAATTAGTTTGTCTACTTCCCTCTTCACTACCGTCGGTTCATCCATGGATTCCATGCTTTCAAATCGAAGGTGTAACTCTTACTTACTGTCATTATTTTTCAATTATATAACTCTGAACTGAAATTAAAAAATTTCTTTTTCCTTCTGTTGTGTTCAGTTGTGTAATTCATCAAACCAGTGGTTCTCCTCAACAATAATTTGGATCGCTGATGACGAATACGATGCCTGGGCTTATCTTTCCTTCTTCATTACCACCTACTCATATCCATACCACTGCCTTCTATTCATCCTTTCATGGATCTTCCACTCTGGTGTTGCCTCACTGATCTGAAAGGCAAAATTTATCATACAGATAATTTCTATTGGTAGTTTCTCCAATTCTGAATTGTTCAATAATTTGCTTTCTCAATATACGATCATAAATTGCTTGCTCCATGAAAACTGGATCAATATGATGATAATTGAATAAAATTTATGGATGCTAAAATTTGATTGTAAACAAAGGGTGCAAAATAAATAGGTATATCAGCTTGCTGTCTATTAAGAAATGTTCGATTAGTTTCCTTTCATCTCTATGATAAAAAATTCTATAGCAGTTTCCTTCCACTGACATATAGATCAATTATCTCCAGTGACATACAGATCAATTTACAAAAATAAAAGTGGTGTACATATTTATAGCATTAACCCAGATTATGCGTAAGATTAGTGATTTTATATGAAACACACTTCTACTATGGGTTTTGTAACAGTGCAGACTTCTTTGGTATTCTTCTGAGTTTCACATTAATATCAATATAGCAGTTTCCTTCCACCCGAATTTGGTATTCTTCTGAGTCACATCAAGTTTTTTAAGAAAATATATATTTTCTTTTGTATTCTTTTTGGTATAAAAAAATACTCTATTTAAACGTAGAGTTGGAATTTCCTAAGTTTCTACTCTCTAATTTTACTGCTACAAGTGTCAGCAGAGTTACTGAAAAAAAAAATTTAGAGATAAAGATGATAATTGTGAGTCACATCCAATACTAACTATGATCTGTTTGTAGATGCTTCAGCTAGAAAAGCATGCAGAACACTGGAAAGATGCAAATGTACTGATTTTCAACTCTTGCTTTTGGTGGAAGAAACCTTGATTGAAGTTGAAGATCTTGCATGGTTCTTTCAATGACACGGAGAAGAAGTACGAAGAGATGGAAATGATAGACGGTTATGAGCTAGCATACACACATGGAAACAATGGGTTGAATCGCATATTGACTCTTTAAAGACCCAAATTTTCTTCACAACCCTCTCTCCAACTCATGTTTGGGAAGAAGAATGGGAGGGTCGAGCAACCAAAGCTGCTACTATGAAATAGAACTAATAACCTCAAGAGGCTACACAGACAGAGGATCGGATGGCAGATTTACACATGCAATTGAAGTCATAATCGAAGAAGTAAAAAAGGAATGAATGTGCAAATGATAAATATAACTGAGTTATTTGAATACAGAAAGGATGGACATCCTTTTATATATATAAAGCAATGGAATGCTTTAATAGAAGATCTAATTGCAAATCCTAGCAGTTATGCTGACTGACTGACTGTAACCATTGGTGCCACCCTGGTATTCCCCATGTATGGAACCAGATTATGTATGCTTATATTGTTTCCAGATGACAGGTAGCATATACCACGTGTTCATGTATGTAAAAGTTATTTGTTTGTGTATTATTTGAATAAACTTTGATGGGAGAAATGTACAAAGAAACACAGAAAAGCTGTAAAATTCTCAATCTCTGCTTAATTGTCATAATGTTTGATAGGAAAAGGATTAAAAATATTATAATAGTTAAACCATGGAAAGAAATTTTTATTAATATTTTGTTCAAAAAAAAGAAAAAAAAGGGAAAAAAAAGTAAAACATATCTACGTGTTGTGTTGGATGTACTGCCAATGCTAGAACTTTAATTAGGCTAAATTTTTGGAATTCTACTCGGGCTTTGTTGTAATTTAATGATATAACAATGCAGTGTTTGGCAACCTCAATCAGTTTAAGGTGCCTATAATGTACACTAATAGTAGATACAGAGTCTCCCTAAAAATTGTAAATAGAGGCAAAGCTCTGTTATAAAAACTCTACATCAATGGTTGAGAAAAAGTTGGTTTATCTATAAGCATATAAGAAGAAAATTGCAATTTGCATGACAAATAATTCTAAATTTGAACAGCTGGGATAAAGAATCAAGATCAAAAGGAAACCAGACTATTTCCTATTAAAAGCAGAGATGTACCAAGCAGCTGTTAGAAATAAATGAGTTGTAGGGTAATAGTCCCATATCTTGTAAGACTAAGGGTTATAGGTCCTTATATATTAGGGTAGTTACCCTATATTAATTACAAGGATATGAGAGAGGTGAAATAGAGGGATGCAAGACCAAGGGGTGGTGCACCGCACCACCCCGCACCCGCACCCGTACCCGAACCCGAACCCGAGCCCGAGCCCGTGCTCGTGCCCGTGCCCGCGCCCGCTCCCGTACGCGTGTGCGAATGGGCGTTTGAGGCGTCTTGTAGGCACTTAGCACTTTGCAATGTGCACTGTGCACTGTGCATTAGTGGGCCGGAACTATATTTTTGCTACACTGTGCATTAGCGGGCCGAAAACTACTGGGCTTAACGGTCATGGGTTTTTTGCGAAGCGGATACGAATTCAAATGGTTGCAACGTTTGAAAACGGGTCGCTACCTTTCCAAACGATGCGTCCATTGATTCAAATCGTCACCCGTTTCAGATATATATAAAGATGGAGTCAGAACAGTTTCCTTCACCGAAAAATAAAATCTCTGACCATCTTCTCCCTCCCGTACTGTTCTTAGTTCTTCTCTTGAGTTCGTCGTCGTTCGCATCGCCAGCGCAGCCTTGCGGACCAGATTCCGTTTCACCTTGGGAAACAGTTGCTCATTTCAACCCGACCGCGCCGTAGGGGGAGCAAATCTGTTTTAAGGGAACAGCAACGTGCTGGACTCGGATTTGACAACCAAACCTGTAATCGGAATACAAACCGGTAAACTTTCCTAACCCTATTTCTAATTTTCTGTAAACCCAATTTTCGAATTAGGGTTTTCTGTGATAACAATCTTAAAACAGATTTTGTGCTTGTGTATAAAACGTGTTACTGATTGAAGTCAACTGCTTGCAGACGATGACTCAAGACAGTAACAGTTCGGCAAACAAGCAACCCGTACCGCCCACTGTCCCTCCTGCTCAGACCGGTACTTTGGTTCCTCAACATGTACCTTTCTCGCATGGGGAACGGCCAGAGAAATTCACTGGTGTGGATTTCAAGCGTTGGCAACAGAAAATGCTTTTTTACTTGACCACACTAGGACTGGCCAAGTACCTTGAAGAGGACCCTCCGAAAGTGGATGAACTCGAGCCTGACGCCACAAAAGTCGAAGCGCTCACTGCCTGGAAGAGTTCAGACTTCATTTGCAAGAATTATATACTGAATGGCCTCGACAACACTCTGTACAATGTATATTGTACTGTCAAAACCGCAAAGATCCTCTGGCAGGCACTGGAAAAGAAATATAAGACTGAAGACGCCGGCATGAAGAAATTCATAGTCGGAAGATTTCTGGATTACAAAATGGTCGACTCTAAGACAGTTGTCAGCCAAATTCAGGAACTTCAAGTCATTTTCCATGAAATTCATGATGAAAAAATGGAATTGAGTGAATCTTTCCAAGTCGCTGCAGCAATAGAAAAATTACCTCCATCATGGAAGGAATTCAAAAACTACTTGAAGCATAAGCGCAAGGAGATGTCCATGGAGGATCTGGTTGTTCGTCTCAGAATCGAGGAAGATAACAGAAAATCTGAAAAGAAGGCAACAAACACCATGGTAGCCAAAGCAAATGTGGTCGAGTCCGACAAAAACAACAAAAGAAAAAGGGAGCATAATCCGAATGCGAAAAAGGCTAAGAAGTTCAAAGGAAATTGCCATAATTGCGGCAAGAAAGGTCACAAAGCAGTTGAGTGCAGAGGACCAAAGAAGAAGAAAGACGAAGCCAACGTTACTGAATGTGATAGGCTCTCGGATGATATTTCAGAAATGAACTTATCTGCTGTGATCTCCGAATGCAATTTGATTGGCAACACGAAGGAATGGTTTGTGGATACTGGTGCCACAAAACATATTTGCGCCAACAAATGGATGTTCTCCAACTACAAGCCTGCGACACAAGAAGAGCAACTCTTTATGGGAAACTCCTCCACGTCAAAGGTTGAAGGCAAGGGAAAAGTGGTTCTCAAAATGACTTCTGGTAAAGAACTCACTTTGAATGACGTACTCCACGTTCCAGACATTCGGAAGAACTTGGTCTCCGGATCACTACTGAGCAAGAATGGATTCAAGTTGGTCTTTGTTTCTGATAGTTTTGTATTGTCTAAAAATGGAGTGTATGTGGGTAAAGGGTATGTTAGTGATGGTCTGTTCAAAATGAATGTAATGACTATTGTACCAAAGGATATGAATAAAGTGGAATCTTCTATTTATATCGCCGAGTCATTTAATATATGGCATAACAGATTAGGTCATGTTAACTTTGATACTTTGCGGAAAATGATAAACTTAGAATTTATACCTAAATTTGTCATAGACTCAAATTATAAATGTGAAACATGCACAGAAGCTAAAATGACTCGAACCTCCTTTCATAATGTTGAAAGGAACACTGAACCTTTAGATTTGATACATACCGATGTATGTGATCTAAAATTGTGTCAAACCAGAGGAGGTAAAAGATACTTTATCACATTCATCGACGATTGCACTAGGTACTGTTATGTGTACCTATTAAGGAGTAAAGATGAAGCCTTCGAAATGTTTAAACAATACAAGGCAGAAGTTGAAAACCAACTAAACAAAAGGATAAAAGCATTAAGAAGTGATAGAGGTGGTGAATATGAATTCCCATTTGAGGAATTTTGTGCTCAAAATGGTATAATCCATCAAACGACGGCACCATACTCTCCTCAATCAAATGGAATAGCAGAACGTAAGAATCGTACCCTAAAGGAAATGATGAATGCTCTGCTTATCAGTTCTGGATTACCAGATAATTTCTGGGGTGAAGCAATACTTTCAGCTAATCATATACTGAATAAAATACCTCGAAAAAATACCTTTAAATCTTCACATGAACTTTGGAAAAATAGACCACCATCCTACAAATATTTAAAAGTGTGGGGGTGTCTTGCCAAAGTAGAAATACCAAAACCGAAAAAGGTCAAAATTGGACCAAAGACTATAGATTGCATATTCATTGGATATGCTCATAATAGTAGTGCATATCGATTTTTGGTGTACAAATCTGAAGTTGATGACATCCATGAAAACACCATTATCGAGTCACGAAATGCGAGATTCTTTGAACACATTTATCCTCTAAAACCATGTACTGAAACGATTGGTCAAAAGAGATCAAGAGATACATATACTCCTGAGGAAAATATTAATCAAAACTCGAATAAGAGAAATGTTGGAACTGAGGTAGAAGAACCCAGAAGGAGCAAACGTCAAAGGACTTCGAAAACCTTTGGACCCGATTTCTATGCATATATGATAGAAAATGAACCTCTTACTTACCAACAAGCAATGTCATCACCTGAGGCTCCATACTGGAAGGAGGCTGTCAACAGCGAAATAGAATCCATTTTACAAAACCATACATGGGAACTAGTGGATCTACCTAAAGGATCAAAACGACTAGGATATAAATGGATATTTAAGAAAAAACTCAAGGCTGACGGCTCAATAGATAAGTATAAAGCTCGTATAGTAATCAAAGGATTCAGACAGAAAGAAGATCTGGATTATTTTGACACTTACTCACCAGTAACTAGAATAACATCCATTAGGATGCTTATTGCAATCGCGTCTATACTAAATTTGGAAATACATCAAATGGACGTAAAGACGGCATTTTTGAATGGTGAGTTAGAGGAAGAGATATACATGCTGCAACCTGAAGGGTTTGTAAGCCCAGGAAATGAAAACAAAGTATGTAAATTGATTAAATCACTTTATGGTCTTAAACAAGCACCAAAACAATGGCATGAGAAATTTGATGAAACTATGTTATCAAATGGATTCAAAATAAATGAATCAGATAAATGTGTTTATATAAAATACACACATATTGGATATGTCATTGTATGTCTCTATGTTGATGACTTATTAATCATAGGCAATAGTAAAGCCATAATAACATCAACAAAAGATATGTTGTCCTCTAGATTTGATATGAAAGATCTAGGACTAGCTGATGTAATATTGGGTGTCAAAATTGCAAGAACACCGCAGGGATATGTATTATCCCAATCACATTACATAGCCAAGATACTTGAAAAATTCAAGCAATACAATATAACTATTGCAAAATCACCAGTAGATATGAATCAAAATTGGGTTAAGAACACTGGTGACAGTATATATCAGCTTGAATATTCTCGCATATTAGGAAGTATCATGTATGTAATGAATTGCACAAGACCAGATATCGCATATGCTGTAAGTAAACTTAGTAGATTTACCAGCAATCCTGGTAAACATCATTGGAAAGCGATAATAAGAGTTCTTGGATATCTAAAATATACACAGAACTTTGGTTTAAATTATACAAATTATCCTTCAGTGATAGAAGGTTACAGCGACGCAAATTGGATAACTGGCTCAAATGACACAAAATCCACAAGTGGATATGTGTTTACATTAGGAAATGGAGCAATCTCATGGAAATCATCCAAACAGACTTGCATAGCAAGGTCGACAATGGAATCGGAGTTCATTGCTCTAGATAAAGCCGCAGAAGAAGCAGATTGGCTTAGGGGTTTTTTAGAAGACATTCCAAATTGGGAAAAACCTGTACCTCCAATATGTATACATTGTGACAGTCAATCTGCTATAGGAAGGGCAAATAGTACAATGTATAATGGTAAGTCACGGCATATTCGTCGTAGACATAAAACCATAAGACAACTTCTCTCTAATGGAGTTATCACTATAGACTATGTAAGGTCAAAGGATAACATAGCGGATCCACTTACCAAAGGCTTGCCAAGAGAGAAAGTTAAAACCTTATCAATGGGAATGGGTTTAAGACCTATGAATTAAAAGTTTTCTAAAACGGAAACCCCACCTAGTTGACTGGAGATCCCAAGATCTAGGTTCAAAGGGACAACTAAGTTATAGAAAAACTTAATGGCACTGTTAAAATACAAACCATTCCTATGATAAGTCAGTGCACGACCCGTCGGAGAATAGGATAAGCTTAGCTTTTAATGATGTCTATACTGTGGTGTTATAAAAGACCCAAGTGGAGTATTACGGGATACTCTTTATAGAATCACCTACGTGAGTGTGAAGGTGCCGCTTCAAAAAGAATTGTAAGGTCGAATTCTTTAAACACTCATGAGACCAAGCGGGTGTTCATGGCAAAAACGAACACAAACAGAGAACCAAGGAAGTTTAGAAATCATGTTGTGTGTTATCTGCTATCTTGACCTATGCAAAAAGCTTACAGTTCAAGGACATTTACAAGTCTACTGATTCGCTAGTAGGTCAAATAGATAAACACTAGGAAAGTTCAAGGCCATAGTGCTACTTTAACCGATACAACATTATTTCAATAAGTTAAGAACATATTAAAGAATTACTCATTTATGTGGGGGATTGTTAGAAATAAATGAGTTGTAGGGTAATAGTCCCATATCTTGTAAGACTAAGGGTTATAGGTCCTTATATATTAGGGTAGTTACCCTATATTAATTACAAGGATATGAGAGAGGTGAAATAGAGGGATGCAAGACCAAGGGGTGGTGCACCGCACCACCCCGCACCCGCACCCGTACCCGAACCCGAACCCGAGCCCGAGCCCGTGCTCGTGCCCGTGCCCGCGCCCGCTCCCGTACGCGTGTGCGAATGGGCGTTTGAGGCGTCTTGTAGGCACTTAGCACTTTGCAATGTGCACTGTGCACTGTGCATTAGTGGGCCGGAACTATATTTTTGCTACACTGTGCATTAGCGGGCCGAAAACTACTGGGCTTAACGGTCATGGGTTTTTTGCGAAGCGGATACGAATTCAAATGGTTGCAACGTTTGAAAACGGGTCGCTACCTTTCCAAACGATGCGTCCATTGATTCAAATCGTCACCCGTTTCAGATATATATATAAAGATGGAGTCAGAACAGTTTCCTTCACCGAAAAATAAAATCTCTGACCATCTTCTCCCTCCCGTACTGTTCTTAGTTCTTCTCTTGAGTTCGTCGTCGTTCGCATCGCCAGCGCAGCCTTGCGGACCAGATTCCGTTTCACCTTGGGAAACAGTTGCTCATTTCAACCCGACCGCGCCGTAGGGGGAGCAAATCTGTTTTAAGGGAACAGCAACGTGCTGGACTCGGATTTGACAATCAAACCTGTAATCGGAATACAAACCGGTAAACTTTCCTAACCCTATTTCTAATTTTCTGTAAACCCAATTTTCGAATTAGGGTTTTCTGTGATAACAGCAGCAAGCTAGCAAAAGGCATAGTCCTCACCATAGACACGGTCAGCAAAGCAAAAGCATTCTATGAAAACAAAATGTGAAAACTCACAAGTCTAAGAATAATCAAATTTTGGATGTCAAAATTTTAATTGCTGATGTTTTCAGGATGTACAATTTTGGCTTCCACTGCAGATGTAGATGAACTTCATTTGTGATTGGATAGAGACTGTAGTCATCCGTTATGATCATGAATTTTTTTACATCAAGTAGCCCAGGTTTTTAAATAAGAATTTCTTACATTGATTTATGGGTTAGTATAATATATTATAAAAGGATATGACATTACTGGGATTTTGAGTGGCCATGCATGAACGAAAAGTCATCTGCTTAGTGGCACTTTAATTTATAAGCTCTGCATTATTCTTGAGAGTTTTCAGCAAATCTATGAGCTAATCCTTAACAAATTAACTGTAGAAATTATTTCACATTCATCATAACATAAGTTCATTAGAAAAATAGCTGATCCGGGTACATATTATGGGAAGACTTGGTAATTTCGACAATTAGCCGACAATTTTCATCTTCGTTGTTCACAATTTTTAGCAATTTGTTTATAAATATGTTACTTATCGGTTGTTAAGTTCTACATGGACTTTTTAACTTTTTATTGCAAGATAATGAAGTTGTTTTGACACTGTAACTCTCCGTAATTAGTTATTTCTTCTATAGCTTTGCCTTTTTCTTTGATTTACCACACTAATGTTTCAGGTTTATATTATGATTCGAGTGTTCTTACGGCGCATGCTGACATTCATGGATAAATGTTTGCGTAGATTTTCCTGAGTTTTAATGAAGACAGTGGCTCAAAAACAAATAGTTATTTTTGTTGTTATCATTAAATATCAACGATTGAGATATTCCCGTTTTCCAATTTCTATTTCCATTCATTTCCCTTTACATCATTGCTCTTTTTTGGTTTTTATTAAATTGATCTTTGCTTTGCGAATTCTAGATAACAGACTATGAATGATATTTCAAAGTCTTGATTTTTTTTTCATACCATAAATAAATAAATTATTTTCTTTTTGGCAAATTTAACAACTACAACTACGTGATGTATCTATGCTTCGAAAACAACTCCAACCAGAAACCAGTCATACTACCTTCCACAATTTATTTTATTTTGATGACATTATATTCAGGATTTTGCTCATATATATTTTAGAACATAACGTTGCTCTATGTTTAATTCTAAATTAATAAAATAACCAGGGCTTATAGATCTACATGTAAACGTTGGAAACAAATTCAAAATAGACCAGAATAGTCTTGGTACTAATCTGTTTTCGATGCAAATTTTTAACCTTATCTTTTTTACTTGGAACCAATCCAGATAACTATACCACAATATATCAACAAAACAAATTCCTTCATAAACATGTATTTTTGCAAGGGAATGCTTTTATACGGAGCATCACCTATAGTATTAATCTTAAATATTTTCTATAATGACATGGTTGTTATGCAAATGTACATAATCTCATATGAAGTGTTAGTAGAATTTAAATTGATAGTCGTGTGAGAAAGGAAAAAATAGCCTAAAGAAAAACTAATCTATCATCCACTGTATCATTGAGTTTGTGTCTTCTAAGCAATTTTGTGCTCCCAATCCAACAATTTTCACCTTCATAAGCTACTTTTGATTATAAATCTCTACCTTATTTTAACAGTGGGTTGTTACCTTTGTGCTTATTGTTAATAAAATTCAGTTTCATGGACTTTTGTATGTTTCGCATTTTTGCATTTTCCATGTGGATTAAATAATTATGTTTCTTAATTTTCTTTTTTCCCTGATCTTATGTTATACGGTTGTATTGAAAATTGTCTGCTTGCTTTCTTGAGGTGTGAAAGAGGTCTTCCACTGTTGGCCTGCATAACGACGATGGGATTTGACAAAAGATTCATGCTGCATATTAGATGATCAAGTTTGTGAAATATTTATGCCTATGCTTTCTTTAGTTTTGATTTTTCAGGCACATAACATGTTTGAAGCAAAGATTTAACGACTGATATTTCTTTTACTTCTAATGTGTTCCTATGAACATCAATGTTAATGTACTCTTACAAACGTCATCATCTATATTATACAAGCTCATAGCACAAAGATAAGTTAGCAATTAAAAAAAAATCAAATAATAAGCTCCAATACTAGGCGATACGCTTACAAAAAAAAACACTGGCATGCCTTAAATCAACAAACAATTAACGATTCATGTTTGCAGCTTAACCAAAAACGGTCCATGTGCGCAGCGCGTGCCTTGATCACACTCGTGTGTGCACACACACACACACACACACACATACATACATACATATACATATATATATATATATGTATGTATGTATGTATCTTATATTATAATGCAAAACCTGGGTCAAACCAGTCAAAGTAAAGCCTTTTTAGGTTTTTCTTTTATACCTTTTTTTCAAATGGTATTTAGCATTCTTTCCCCTAACTTCATAATTTTGAATGCGGTACTGGGAATACCCGGTCTCCACGTTTTCCTCCCACTTTCCCAAAATAGAAACACACAACATTGGCAGAAAGGAATGCAAACTAGATATTTCTAATGAAGCGAATGCATATCCAAAATAACCGACATGATCAATCCTTTCTACCAAACCCGAATTAAAACTGATGGTCTACCTCTAACACGCCATGTCGATTTCACCCATCTGATTTCTAATTACTTCACTTCATAGGTTTTTCCATCGGTTTCATTCTCTATAGGAATTCCTAATTGAGCTGTATTTTATTTTGCTTTACTTTGTTCATGATTTCTTCTATTTTCTTCCTATGTTAGACAACATTCAAGTAGGCGACGTATTACCAAATCGGTTAGAAATTGACCTACAACGTTCACCAGAGTAAATGTTTATGTGTTGTGCAATGTAAGTCTTCTCACATATTTCTTCTTCTCTTATATGTTTTAATATCGTTGCATCTAGATTTCTTGTGAGTTTTTTATTTTTGTTGAAAAGCATTCAAGGGTCAATTGTGCACACCTTATGGAAGATGAATGTATTGTTTGTACAGCCATCTTAAGGTATGTATTCTCTATTTATTTATTTATTCCTGAAAAAGCTATTGGATTTTATTATTAAACTGCTTCTCAGTGGAAATATAAATTGTTCTGCGTGCTTCATATGTATTCCACATAATGAACCATGCTTTCATGTTTCATATGTTTCCTTAAACCTTCTGCAGTTCGGAGCACGAGTACTGCTACAGTAACCATGCCTTCTAAATAATCACGATTACGCGAGACATGGGATGAATTCAAAAGGAAGGTGAGTGCAAGTTTATATGTATAATTTTGTAAGTGATGATTGAATTAAATTTGATGATAATTTTGGTATATCAGATGATCCCTGGATTAAATGTCATCTTCAACGTTCCCACTACCAAGTTGAATATCAGCCAATATTTACCTCAGAAGCATCAAAAAAGGGTAGGAAGAGGTGCAACAAAGTGAAAAAAAGTTTTGTAATCACATATGGTACGGTTAATTTTTACTATCCCTTTTGCTAAACCTACATACCATCATGTTTTATCTTATAATATTTTTCTCACATTTTTCATTTATAATGATAAAAACCATGGCACGGCTGGAGATGGAAGCATTGATAGCACAAAAATTAGTTAGTACCCATATTAACATGTATATGTTATGTTTTAAGTACATGTGTTGTGCATGGAGATTTAACTTCCATCAAAGTTACACTACATTTAAAGTTACAAATGCATGCACGGTTTTACCACATGCATGAAGCCAGGTATACATGGAGTTAGGTATGTGCAAGGGTAGGAGATGTGGATCTATAATAAATCCACCAGGTGATATCGTAGTCTGACACTTATCTATTCGGTGGAATAGTGGAAAATCAAATTAAACATTGGCATTTAGAAAAACTCAAGTTACTGGCTTTTTTTTTAGTAGGTTTTCTCTAATAGCAACTGGCAGTTTACATTCTATCAAAGAAGGAAGTAATAGTTGTGAAGCAATAAAATGTTGAAAAAGAAATAAAGAATGCCAATGGAACTACAAATGACAAGGGTAAAGCTAAACTTTCAAGCGAAGGAATGCATAGTAGTCTGGTGATCACTTATAATTAAGCACATGTCTGATTGTGTTGCATTTATAATATATATATATATATATAAGTTTCCCTTAATTGAATATTTAATTAATTTATGGTAAATCATCAACCACATAAAAACAATTGTAGCAAAAATCCATGCCCTATCTATATCCAAATGGGGTCCAACAAACCCAACTATTTCAGTGTTTAATCATTAATCATGTTGTCTTTATTATTGTGTGCTTTTTTGCTTAGTGGATTATATGTAGTTTAGTGCTATTTATGTCATAGTTCACTCATAATTTGTTCCTAGCTGGGGAAAACTAGATAATAATTGAATAATTCACAAATTTCAGCTGCTGTTGTTTTTGTCACAATTTGCTCATACTATGATTAAGTTGTTCGTATATTGACATGTATATTGATCATGTTTGTCTACTCCAAATATAAATGATATCTAACTACATTATTACTATGTTATTACATTATATTTTCTTTGAATGATGAAAACGATAAGTATAATTATCAGTGATGCACATGCAATGCAGGTGCTGTTTCAAATAACATTCGGCTGGAATATGGATGTAAAAGGAAAACTAAACCTTGAAGTTATGTTGGAATAAAATTCAACATTATATGCTCTGTGTACATAACTGTATGTTGTTTGACTGTGTCTGTCTGTCCACATTATTTTCGTTTATGACATCCTTATCTTTGTACAGCTGTTGACTTTTCTTATATATTCAATGCAAAATTGTTGATGCCTGCAGTTGTGTGTGTCTGGTTTCAATTTTTCTTTGCATAATATAACTCTGTTAAGGCTATACGGACATGAATGTGGTACAATGTAACAATGTTTCTGAACTCAATGATTACTTTAATATGTCCCCTGTGATAGTAGATTTTCCTCATATTTTCCATGCTCCAAGTGGAGTGTAGATTTATTATACCATACGTTATTTCCTTTACTTGATTCTTTATTATGTGTGATCAGACCAAGTGATTAGTTTGAGCATAAATGCAAGATCCCAAACTGGTAGTTTGTTCCATTTCGTTATACATGCAGATAGTCAACTACCAGGCAAATGTTCCTAAAACAATTTACTTCAAAAATATGTTTACTGTGTTTACAGAAGCCACCTAATGCAATATATGAAGTTGAGTAAATGAAAATGAGGTACATACTTCAACCGGTTAGCTGAAAAGGAGGAGAACCAAGCATCTGGGTAAGAGCCGCCTATACATTTTCCCAACTATTTCAACATGCCTACAATGTATACCTCTTATTTTATTACTTACATTGAAACTACTTGATTTATGTGCACACACTATTTTTATTTCCTTTCCAAACCCTTCACTGCAACATATCCTTGACTACCTGTGTGCGTAGCACGGGTTCCAACCTAGTAGATATATATATATATTTATTTAATGGCCTGCATAGAACGCACAGCGCCGTGGTAGTTCGCAAATTTCGACCATTAACTTAGAATTGAAATTACGGGAGATCCGACCGTTAGATTCTCCTAAAACCGGAACCTTTGGGTTCATATCGAAAAGAGCTTTCCAACGAACATAAGAGATTTGAAATCTAATGGTTGGATATGGAATTATGTCTAAATCAAATTTGGAAAAGGTCGCTGTAAGTGCAGTTCGACGACCGTTTATGGAAATCAACTCTACGGGCCTTGATAAAATTATTAAAAATATCAATAAATTGTGTAAAATCATAAAGATGATTTGGAAAAATTTGGATGAAAAATTCCACATTTGTAAAGATAAATATATATTTTTATCAAAATGAACTAGTTATGAACTAGAATTATAATCCAATATTTTTAAATAAATAAATTGGATTTGAAATGGTTTTAAAAATAACCAGAATTTCCAATATATGAATTGGAATGGATTTGAATCGAAATTATCTTTGGAATATTTCGATATTGGATTCCGTGAATATACGGATATTGTGGAGGAATTTGGAAGATATATAGCGTTATTTCCATTATGATATTTGTTGATTTCAGAATTTGATATTGAATATAAGCCAATATAATTTCTATTCAGAGCCTTGTATTTAACATTGAATTGGATTATGGGTTTGTCGTGAATGGTATCTTCATTAACACTGTTCTTAAACCCAGTTGAGAAAAAGAATAAATCTTTTAATTAAGATTTAGTGAAGTTTTCCAATTAATTAATATTTAATTGGAATAGAATAAAAGGATTGGATTTTGGGTTTGTCGTGAATGGTGTCTTCAATAACACTGTTCTTGAACCCCGTGTGAAAAGAATAAATATTTTAATTAAGATTATTAGAGTTTCCAGTTAATTAACATTTAATTGGAATAAAATGGGATGTGAATTGGCTTTATTGTGAACTGTGTTTTTAACGACATTTATTCTTAAATCCGATTTACAGTGAAATGTGATTCGGAATTTATAAATCTTTTTTATTAAGATTTAATGTGTAATAACCCAGAATTCTGAGCCAGTTTAAAATTTTTATTTTAGCAATTTTAATGGATTTTGAATATTTAAAATGAATTATTTTAAATAATAACGACGAGATATTTATTTCGAATATAATTAGAATGTATATATTTATATAGATCGTCGTTGGAATATAAATATTTTATTTTAATTAACAAAGGAATTGAAAATGGCGCGGTAGTTTGAAAATTCGATTTCAAAGTTCAAATGAATGTACAAGATTCAAAATAAATCGAATTTTGGCGAAACCAAAAATATTAGAATCTAATTGAAAATATCTTTCCAAGGAATCCAAAAAATTGAAATTTCATAGCGGGGATAAAAAGTTATGTCCAATTGAAAATTCAGAATAGTCGCTGTGGAATTCTGGCCCTTAAAAATGGAAATTTTGCGAATGACCTCGGTTTTCGACGAAACCACTTTTGTTGGATCTGTGATGTCAAGTTATTGCTAGATTTCAAAATTCGTAATTTTCTGAATCAATATGTGAGCGTGGCAAAGGAAAACGCGTTTGACCAGTTTCAATTGATTTTAATCGACGGGGAAATGGCCATTTTTCAAATGGTCTCAGAATTTGACGAAATTAGTTTTGTTAGGACCGTATCGTCAATACGAAGTTAGAAAATATTTTTCGGGTATTTTTAGAGTCCGTATGTGGCCCCGGTAAATTGAAATGTGCGTTCAAATTCAATATATAGAGTTATATTTTGATTTGAGCGGAAACTGATCGTAACAGCCGAATCGGGTTACGAAATATATTCCGTTGCGTTCAGAATGGGGGTAATTAGTTAGGGGTGACAGTCTGTGGGTTCGAAGGAAAAAGTTACTTTCTAGTGGAATAAAATAATATATAAATTTTCTTATAACCCCCTCCCTCTCTCAACACTCCCCTCCCGTCAGTTTCAAAAAAAAAAACAAAAAAAAAGAGAAAAATCCGCGTCGCTCCCCCCTAGACAGCCATGTCGCCGCCGTCACCCTCTCCAGCCACCCCTAGACCGTCGCGCCGCCAGTCCCCACGCCACCACCGCCCCCTTCTCTTCCTTCTCTCCCTTCGAACACCCAAATCCCCAACTCGAACCACCCCCCCAGCCAAAACCGTCGCTTCTTCCCCCTTTGAGCCCACCGCCGGCGAAATCGAGCCTCCCCCCTCCGACCAGATCCCCCTCTCCTTCCCTCCTTCTCTAATCGCTCCTCCCCTCTGTTAGAAGCCGCCACCGCCAAGAAAAACCGCACCCACCACCTATCAGGCCGCCGGCGCCACCTGTTGCTCCTTCCCCCTTCGATGGCAACACCCCCTCCTCCTCTCAGACCCCTCTCCGACCAGCGGTATGATTTATTTTGATTTTTTTAATTTAAAAATTGTTTTAATATTCCTGTTTTTGTTTATATAAATGACATTGGAATGGAACCGTGATAATTATACATGTAGCGATGAAAAGATTTGATTTTTATGGATATAAAGTTTATACTTTTATTATAGAAAAGTTTGTATTTTTAATAAGTTATAAAGATTAGATGTCTAATTTAGCAAAGACTAGATTTTCATATATGAAAACAAGGAGAATAAAAATACGATTTTTATATAGTATAGATAATAAAAATATGATTTTTATATAGTAGAGATTATAAAAATATAATTTTTATAAGATAGAGAATATATAAATACAATTTTTATATATGTAGCGAAATAAAAATATGATTTCTATTCTTTAGAAAACGAAATAAAAATGTGATTTATATATATAATCGCCGAAAGAAAATGTGACGTTTATTTATAAAGATCGTTGTTTAAAAATAGGATTTTTAACGTAAACCGTGTGAAACAGATTGCGATGGAACTGACTGGAAGCAAAAAAGAATCCAGACCATTCAGAAATGAAGAACGGTGGAGTGGAACCCTCGCTGAGAACTTCTCACTTTAAATCTTGTTTTCTAGTTAAAAATATATACTAGGATGCAGACGGTGCTTAGCAGCACCCGACACCCGTTGTCCACAGACCATGGACGACTTGTTTGATTTTGTGTGTTGTGAAAATTGATTGTGATGTGGAATGAATGGAAATATATTTATGTGTTCAAATAAATTATTTATCGTTAAAAATATAATTTTTAACGTGAAGGTGAATAAATAAATATTTATTTACAAATCGAACGATTTGTTTATGTACAACCATTTGACTGATATAGATTGGGACGATAAATTTTACACATCGCCCAACTGCACGAATAAAAATCTGTGTTTGTTGATTTGAAACCCCACACGGGTGTTGGGATGATATTTGACGTACACTAATCCTAATTGTTTAGTTGTATGTCAATCGATAGGTTGACAGACTGTGTAAGCGTTAATTATTTATGTTTAATGCTTATGCAGTTGTGTGGTGCACTTTGGATGATGGTTGATTATTTATCGTTGCTATTATATACATGTGTTGAATGGAATCCATATAATTAACATTATATGGTAATTGATTGGGCCTCATTCCAATTTGGAAAATAAAGAATATTATAAAATAAAGATTCATGTGTTGAATAAAATAAATAGTCATGTGTTGACGATACTCATGTGTTGAGAATATTCATGTGTTGAAACTTATCATGTGTTGAAAGAAATATTTTAACAATAAAATTTACATCTTTATCATATATAAAATTAGAAACAAGCTGGAAACTAGATAAGATGAGTGGTCTCCTGGGTATTGATCTGATGTTGGTTTCGACCTTCGAGGTTAATACTTAGGGAATCGTTCTCTTACTAATTTACGGTTGGAGTCTGATTAAGAATTAAATGATAGAAATCATAATTTTATAAAATATATTAAATAACATAAATAGTCATGTGTTGACGATGCTCATGTGTTGAGAATATTCATGTGTTGAAAGAAAAATATATATTCATGTGTTGAAGAAAATATTCATGTGTTGAATAGAATAACGAAGTTATTGAAATATATAAAGCCGTGTTGATTAGAGATGCGCCATTTTGACGCGAACGATATATATATCGATTATATTCGTTTTTATAATGAATATAGAAAAAGAAGTGATTTCAAAATATAACGTTTTGAAAATATTATCATTTATATATTAATGATATGAAATATTCAATTTTGATTTGAAGTTGAAATTGTTTTGAAAACGAATTTAAAATGATTTATAAAATATGTTTTGAATTGAAATCGACGAAATATATATAATATATATAATATATATATTAAATGGCCTGAATAGAACGCGCCGCGCCGCGGCAGTTCGCGAATTTCGACCATTGACTTCGAATTGACGTTACGGGAGATCCGACCATCGGATTCTCCTGAAACCGGAACCGTTGTGTTCGTATCGAAAAGAGCTTTCCAATGAATATTAGAAATTTGAAATCTAATGGTTGGATTTGGAATTATGTCCAAATCAAATTTGGAAAGGGTCGCTGTAAGTGCAGTTCGACGACCGTTATTGGAAATCGAATGAACGGGCCTTGATAAAATTATTAAAAATATTAATAATTTGTGTAAAATCATAATATATGAATTGGAAAGAACTAGGATGAAAAATCCCATATTTAAAAAGGATAAAAATATATTTTTATCGAAATGAACTAGTTATGAACTAGAATTATAATCCATGGTTTTTGAAAAAATAAATTAGATTTGAAGTGGTTTTAAAATAATCAGAATTTCCAATATACGAATTGGAATGGATTTGAATCGAAATTATCTTCGGGATATGTCGATGTTGGATTTTGTGATTATACAGATATGGTTGTGGAAACTTGAAAGATATATTTATATCGTTATTTCCAATACGATATTTGTTGGTTTCAGAATTTGATATTGAATATAAACCAATATATTTTCTATTCGGAGCCTTGTATTTAATATCAAATGGGATTTTGGGTTCGTCGTGAATGGTGTCTTAAATAACGCTGTTCTTGAGTCCAGTTTAGAAAAGAATAGCGAAATTGTCCAGTTAATTAGTATTTAATTGGGATTGAATTTAAATTGGTTTTTGGGGGTTTATCGTGAGCGGTGTTTTGAATAACACATGTTCTTTAACCCGATTAACAATGGAATGTGATTTGGGGTTTATCGTGAACCGTGTTTTAGATGATATTGGTTCTTTAAACCAGTTAAAGACAGGATATTGATTTTTGGGAAGACTAAAACTAAGTGGAGTTTTAGTGAACCTTTAATTAGATTGAAGTGATCGAGAATGGAGTATCACCAGTTTTGCTCCAAGCGATAGTTAAATCTATAATTAGATTTGAACGTGAAATGGTAATTAATATTTACCGATAACACCGTGGTGTTAGATATGGAGTATTACCAGTTTTGCTCCATGGGATGAATAGGTTGGGATTGGGAAATAAAATAAATGATTACTTCGGTGTGGTTCGTTAATCTCGACTAGTTTGGAAAACCTTGGCATGGTTTGAAATGATATCCAAAGGAAGATTAAAGAATAAATTTAGAAGAATTTATCTTTGATAAAATTGATGGGAACTTTTCCCTAAGAATGTGAAAAGTTGAATAAAAGAATATTATGAATTGGAATGAGGCGTATGTTGTGTTTGTGTAACACTTGTTTATTATATACGCGGGTTATTCGGAAAGGCCGGGTTTATACCCATTCTGAATAACCGATTCGACGATAAGTCGAAGATGAAGACGGTGGTTGAAGACCGGAGGTCTTCACATCGTTTGGATGATTACTGATGATCTTGATTGGGTTGTACACCCAAGAGGAGGGAATTAGTTGGTGATCGTCCAGGCGTATCTGGAGATCGATGGATATGCGAGGAATAAGGTTCCTCCAGTTTCGTTCAGACCCAGAACGAAATTGTAAATGGACTATGTGTCTGACATTGGATTTTATTCTGTGTGATTGATTTCTATTAAATATATATCTGTTTGGCGGCGGAGAATTTATTCTCTTGCTTAACGCCCTTCTCTGAAACGTACGAGCTCAGAGGTTATATATTGATGGATATCAATTGCATGGCATGAATTGCCATTGTGGCATGCCTAAGTGGCAAATGATCAAGGCTTCTGTTGAAAGGCAAAGTCTTGTGGTTGATGATCAAAGCACGGCCTGTGTGGCATAGCTTTGTGTATAGCGTTAATTCGCGAGCCTCACACCTCGGTATGAGTCAAAAACGGGATAAGGACCGTTAGGAGAACACGGCGTTTCTTTCTAGCTATGGGTGATGTCAGTGACCTACCAGCCCTGACATTTATATATTATTTACCTGTGTGGTTGTTGGAATGCGAGGCGCCTTGGATATAGGTCTGATAGGACCGGGAAACGTGTGTTCTGGAATTTCCAATCCTCAAAAGTAAGAGAGGACCGGCCCAACCGATTCCAAGGATCGTTGTGTGTGGTCCTGAGACATTGGCTAGAGTGTCTCGAACGGAGAGGAGCTTGCCCCTTGCCTCGACTCATGACGGAAATCCAATTTCCAATACGACCTTTGCGGTTTTATTTGTAGAGCCTAGTATGGCGACATGATATATGGTACCCATGCCGTCTATGATTGATACTTATGATTGAAATTGTTTTGACACTATGCACTTATAGTAATAATAAAAGATGAAATTTAGCGTATCAAGCATTCTTTGGCTATTATAAGGTAAAACCCTATCCTCCGGCTTGCGTTGCATTGTGTGATGGGACCTGGGTCTTATAATAGCTTCATTTATCTTTATTTAGCATCGCGCTGTTTGTTTTATGCACTGCTATTCTTGGGGTAAAAACCCGTTCCGTGTTATACGGCGTGGTCCCTTGATTTACCTAACTTTAAAAATAAAGATTAATAACTGTTTTAGTTCTCACACCAGTCACATGACTGACCTGGAGTTTATTGTTTTAACCTGAACCCTGGGTGCCCTTATTTTCGACACGGGCAGCTAGTAGTTGAGTTTTGCAGATTTATATTCACAGGATCCTGATTTACAGATGGAACGATACTCGGAAAGCTCTGTATCCGTGTATTTCTTTCAGTTGTGCTTTGTATTATTTTTCCGCTGCTATGTATTTAAATGTAATTTAAATTTCTGCTATTTATCAAATGTGTAATATTTATTCATACTCTGTATAGTATTGTATTCTGATGGAATTGTTGTAATAAACAATGAAATGTTCTTCTGTTTGTGTTCTGATTTGTCTTGTCCTCAAAGTAATTCGTTCTTTCTCTTCTCTTCGGAGATCGGGGAAGTTCGGGTCGCTACATAATGGAAATTTTCAAAAGTAAAATTTTCCAATTTAATATATTAAATTGGAATTGAATGTAATTCGATTTGGTAATAATCGAAGTGAGCTTCTGTGGAGGAAGACTGTTAATATATATGGAATTTAAAAGGCTTTGTCGTTATTCCATTTATATTATTAGTCGGATACGGAAATTGATATCGATTATATATTGATCTATATTCAGTGAAGATTCCAAAATTAATGGAATGTGATTTGGGTTTATCGCGAATTGTGTTTTAAATGACATTAGTTCTTTAACCCAGTTAAAGACAGGATTACATGTCTAACATTGTATTTCGAACTGTATGATTGATCTCTGCTAAATATATATCTGTTTGGTGGAGGAGAATTTATTCTCTTGCTTAACAACCTTCTCTAAGACATACGAGCTTAGGGATTACATATAGGCAGAAATCAATAGTACGGTGTAGATTGTCCATACGACATGTTTGATTTTCCAAAGTTAAATAATCATTAATAATGATATCTGGGAAGATTAACACCAAGTGAGGTTTTAATGAATCTTTAGTTAGATTGAAATGCGAATGTGATAATTTAAATTATCAATTTGGGAAATGATCGAGAGTGGAGCATCACCAGTTTTGCTCCAAGCGATAGTTAAATCTTTAATTAGATTTGAACGGGAAATGGTAATTAATTTTACCGATAACACCATGGTGTTAGATACGAAGTATTACCAGTTTTGCTTCATGGGGTGAATAGGTTGGAATTGGGAAATAAAATAAATGATTACTTCGGTTAGGATCGATAATCCTGACTAGTTGATAAACCTTAATTTGGTTTGAATTGACATCCTAAGGAAGATTAAAGAATAAATTTAAAGAATTTATCTTTGATAAAATTAATGGGAACCTTTCCCAAAGGATAAGAATATTTAAATAGAAGAATATTCAGAATTGGAATGAGGCGTATGTTGTGTTTTTATAGCACTTGTTTATTATTTATGCGAGTTATTCGGAAAGGCCGGGTTTATACCCATTCTGAATAACTGATTCGACGTTAAGTCGACGATGAAGACGGTGGTTGAAGACCGGAGGTCTTCACATTGTTTGGACGATTACTAATGTCTTGATTGGACTGTACACCTAAGACAAGGTAATAAGTGGTGGTCGTCCAGACGTACTTGGATATCGACCGGATAAGCGAGGACCTCTCTTTAGTATTGGATATATGGTGTAACACCCCGAATTTTGAATGATTGAATTAACTAAATTTAAGAACACTTAATTTTCAAAAGAGGAATAAAGGGCGTTCGTCTCAGAATTTTGCATGAAATAGAGTCCAAGTTTTCAAAAAACGAAGTCCGGACGAAGAAGATATGGCCCTCGGAAGATAAGAAGAAGAAAATTTTGAGCAGGCTGACCAGGGAGGTCGACCTCCCAAGGGGGGAGGTAGACAATAGTGTCGACCTGGGTACTCCCAGGTCGACCTGGGGGTCGACCTCCCCCTTGGGGGGTCGAGCCTGGTTCGTCCAGGTTGCTGGATGGTGCGATTCTTTGGACTGGGACGATTTTTGATGGTCCAGATCAGTTCTAGGGTTAATCCTAAGGCCTAAATAACTTCCTACACCTATATATACACCATAAGACCTAATCCTAATTCATAAATTTAGCTATGACACCATTATGCTATCAAACTCTCTCTTGAACCCTAGTCGCCGCCTCTAACTCAAATTTCAAGCATTCAACTTCAATTCAAATCAAAGTTTAGAGCTTCAACAACAATTAAGAAGATAAATCAGCAACACCGCCTACGTTTCTACACCAATTTTAGTGCATAATTCTATTCTTTAACCACGAAAGGTGAGTACGGCGATTTTCAAAATATAATGGGATTGAAAGTAACATGATGAAGTTGTAAAAAGGATTCATGTGTATGTATGTAATTTAAATCTCATCCAAGTTTTCACCTTTTGATCCATGTCATCATATGCCTATGTTTCTATGTAAAGTTCATACCTTTTATCATTTTATTCATGTTGAATCTTTTATTATGCCTCTATGCCAGTGTATATGCCTCTTTATTTCATGGTGATGTTTTATCCCAATTTTCTATGAATTGATTCTCTCTTCTTACCCCTATTCCTTTTATTTGTGGATCTAGGTTACCTTCGAGCCTATATTAAAAATACACGCAAATGCGAATACGTGGGAACTATGGGGAATATTGGGAATATTGGAAATTTTGGAAAATTGGATATTATTGGATAATTAGATAATATGTGAAATTGGCATATTTGGGTATGAATTGCATGGAATTGATGAAATTGCCTATAATTAGAAATTTGTAATTGAGGCTAATTAATATGTAATTAGTATAATTAATGACAAGTTGAAATAGGAAAAAATTGTAAGCATGATTATATGTTTAATTGGATATATATGACATGAAAATTGGGTATGGGTGAAATACGATGTTAATGAACCTTTGACATGAGGTTAGGCGCAATTGTGACGTAAGACTGCCCGGAACCGCCCGGCAAATCCGGCGGCCACAATTGGACGTCTAATGTGAGAGGTCAAAGGAATGAATTGTAGGCGTAACGGTTAATGACACGAGGATAGACCCAGTTTGTGGATTAAGACTGCCCGGAACCGCCCGGCAAATCCAGCGGCCATAAAGTGTTCGGTCTAATGTGAGAGGTCATGCACCGTTCGTCATAAGGAATGAATTAAGGAATACTAACCATAATAAGACATGGGTATGGCTAGAGGGTTAAGTGGGGTGACATGTAAATTATGACATGTAAATATGGACTTAACCGGAATAAGATAAGGCATGTAAATTATGACATGTAAGTATGGACTTAACCGTAGCATGTGTAAGACATGGACATTTAAATTAAAATGGTTTAGTGGAGAAATACCTAGTGGGGGCCAAGCATAGGTGGGAGGCTTGTGTCGGATGGGGACTCGTTTCAACCAGTAACCTGTTTGAGTATCTAATTGGGCCCGGTACTAGGCCGAGGTTGGGACACGCTTACTGGGCTTGAATATAAGAGGTCAAAACGTGAATAGCGGTGGCAACGCAAGTCCAATGGGTTCATGTGCGTGCATGGGTCCGGTCTGGTAGGTAAGACTTTGTTGCATCGTGTAGGTATGGCAATGCATTTCATGTTGGTATCGGGGTTGCCACTTTGGGGAGTGATACACCCCACTGTGGGGCCAGCACGGGTGCCTACAGGGTTTAGGGATCCGATCAAATGGGTAGAGTAAAGGTACCTCAGCATTGGTAGGAGCAAGCCGGCGCCTACGATAGCAGCTAGGTACAAGTAACTACCAAGTTTGTAATGTGGATACAATTAGTGGGAAGGGATCAACCTTGAGTAAAAGAGACTAGTAGATGTGCAGTGTAATTAAGTAATGTGGTGTAACTTAGCAAAAGTGCTGTGTAACGAAATACATGTTGGTTGAGTTGGATAGTCCTTTGGGTGCTAGTCTGATGTTGACTTCGGTCTTCGGGGTTAGTACTTGGAGGGTTGTTCGCTTAGCCAAGGTGTAGGATTGTCTTAATACTTAGGAACGAAGTCATCTTGTCCATCCTTTTTATCAACCTTATCTTTGTTACACCCATATCATGATGCCTATTTATGTCTTGATCATTTACCTTACCTATTATTTGTTAAAATTACTGGACTCGCCAGACTTTATGTCCGACCCGTTTGTTTCCACCTCTTTTCTTTCCTCCCCCCCCCCCCAGGTTCGCAAGGAGGGAATACTACAGCTTAGTGCCGATTTCTTTCAGTTGCTTGAAGAAAGTAGATGTATCGCTTTGGGACTCTCTCATCTTTATGGCTTTGCTTATGCTTAGTGGGGATTTATGCATTTATGTTATTTAAGTATTTGCTTCTTTATGTACTTTGAAGTTTTTGGAAAAGACTATTGATCCTGTTGTAATGGTTTTGGAAACTACTTATGTAAGCTTGTTTTGAATTATAATGCTATAAAATAAGTTTTATCTTCCGCTGTGTTGTTTTATTTATTTATTCTTGTAATTTATCTGTTCTATACAACAATAACGCTTCACGGACATTGATGCATTCCCTTTGTGAGTGACATTAATGGACATGGGGTGTTACATGTGGTATCAGAGCTATGGTTACAAGAACAGATAAAAAGTTTTGAAAAGTGTTTTCAAAAGTATTATTTTCCTAGAAAGTATTTTCAAAAACTTGTTTCAAAGAAGCTATTTTCAAGGAAAGTTTACTTTAAAGAGCATAATCCCCGCAAGCCATACTTCTCTCTTTCGCTTCCCTTGTTTCGAAACTCTTTCCTTTTCTTTTCTACATGTCTGGAGCATCTGAGATACCAGAGGGTGTTCATGTACCCGTTGGTTTCGCCAATATCTCGAGGCTAGGGCCGCTACCGCGGGTCCGACCAACGTTCCTCCTCCTCCTCCCCCAGCTCCGGTCATTCCTCCGCGTGGAGATGCTTTCTCCAAGATATGTAAAGACTTTCGTTCGATGGGAGGAAAATCTTTTAGTGGGTCTGAAATGTTCGTTGAAGCTAGAAATTGGTTGAAAGTAGTGGAGGATCTGTTTGGCATTTTCAATTTGGACGATTGTAAGAAGGTCCAATTAGCTGCTTGGTTGATGAAGGACAAAGATTCGTTTTGGTGGGAGGTTACTAATGGAGAGCGTGCTGTAGAGACGTGGGCAGATTTTAGGGGAAGGTTTGAGTTGAAATTCCTTTCTCAAGCTGAGGAGAGTATGTACATGGAGAGGTTCTTGACATTGAAGCAGAAAAACTTGACCGTGAAGGAGCATGTGACCGAATTTAATAAGTTAGCGAGATTTGGACTAGAGTTGGTGAATACGCCTCACAAGAAGGCCTTGAGGTTTACAAAGGGCCTAAATGAACCGCTTCACAGTTTGGCTATGTCCCACATTCCAATGGGGGCTACATATGAAAAGCTTGTTGATATGGCATAAATGCATGAAGAAGAGAAGGGTGTAAGTACTTTTAGGCCGCAAGATAAGAAGGAGGATCCAAAGAAAGCCCAACAACAAAAGAAAGGTGGTAAAGAAAAGAGGAAGTGTCACAACTGTGGGAAACCTGGCTATGTGAAGAAAGACTGTAGGAAGAAGAAGAAGTTCGCTTGTTATCATTGTGGTGATCCAGGTCATGCTATGAAGGACTGTCCTAAGAAGCAAGGGCAGAAGGCAGGTTCTACTTCGGGAGGGCAGATTCACGCTCTCATGGCTCTGGGACAGGAAGAAGGTAGAAAAATTTCTGTCGAAAGTTTGATTTTCCTGTTTGATCATCCTGTCCGTACTTTATTCGATTCTGGCGCATTACATTCATTTATCTCTACATCATTAGTTGAAACACTGCACTTAAATACTAGTCTCATTGTGGATCCCATTGTAGTCTCAAATCCTATTGGTGGGTCGACTCATTTATCCATGGTTTGTAGGGATTTGAGATTGTCTATCTTAGGCGTTGGTTTTGAATGTAATGCTTTTGTTCTTAGTTTCATGGGCTATGGGTTGATTCTATGGATGGATTGGCTAGCCAGATATGGTGTCATCCTAGATTGTGAAGTAAAATTGTTGACTCGTAGTGGAAAGACCCTTGATATTTCTTGTGACCCTAGAGGATCGGTGATGCTTGGTTATCTTGAATCACTTGACGCATCCAATGATGATTTACATTTTGTTCGTATAGTCCGTGAATAGGTTGATGTCTTCGATGAGGTGAGGGGTCTACCCCCAAGACGTGAGATAGACTTTCGCATTTATCTTATAGACAATGCAAAACCAGTATCTCTGCCAGTACGCCACATGGCTCCTCATGAGAGGAGGGAGCTCAATAAGCAAGTAGGGTAGTTACAAGAGAAGGGATTCATAAGACATAGTATATCGGAGTGGGGTGCTTCAGTAGTATTCGCCACGAAGGCGGATGGGTCCCTTAGACTTTGTGTGGACTATAGAGAACTTAATAAACTTACTAAGAAGAATAGGCACCGACTACCGAGGATTGAAGATCTCTTCGATCAGTTAGTTGGCGCCTCACTGTTTTCGCAGTTGGACTTAGCCACAGGTTTCCATCAGTTGAGTGGCTAAGGATAGCATAGACAAGACTGCCTTTAGGACTCCGGACGGTTTCTATGAGTGGCTTGTAATGCCCTTCGGTTTGACAAACGCCCCCGCATACTTTGTTGACTTGATGAGTAGGGTGTTTAGGGAGTACCTTAATAAACTCGTGGTGGTCTTTGTGGATGACATCTTGATCTTTTCTAAGAGCGAGGAAGAGCATGCCCTACATCTTAGGGAAGTGTTGGGGACCCTTCGAGCACATAACCTTAAAGCTAAATTTTCTAAATGTCACTTTTGGAAGAAGTGCGATTCTTAGGGCACGTGGTTTCCAAAGAAGGGATAGTTGTGGATCCCGCGAAGGTGGTAGCCATCCAAGATTGGAAGATCCCTAAAAATGCTACCGAGGTGAGGAGTTTCTTGGGGTTGGCAGGCTACTATAGGAAGTTTATCAAGGACTTCGCAAAGATATCAGACCCATTGACACGTTTGATGAAGAAGAACCTAGTTTTCACGCGGGACGTTGATTGTGATGATGCGTTCCAACGTTTAAAGAGAGCTTTGACCACAACCCCAGTCTTAGTGTTGCCAGATGGGAGTAATCCATTTACCGTTTATACCGATGCTTGTGGGACAGGACTAGGCGCAGTCTTAATGCAAGAGGGGAGGGTAATAGATTATGGAGGAAGACAGTTGAGAGTGCATGAGAGAAATTACCCTACACATGACCTAGAGTTGGACGCTATTGTTTTCGCGCTAAAGTCTTGGCGCCATTATCTTCTTGGCGAAAAATTCGAATTGTTCACAGACCACAAATCGCTGAAATACTTGTTCTCTCAGAAGGACTTGAACTTAAGGCAGCAAAGGTGGATGGAATTCTTAGCATCCTACGATTTCGAGATAGCATATACCCCTGGCAAGGGTAACATAGTGGCAGACGCCTTAAGTAGGAAAAGGTTGTCCTTGAGTCCGTTGTTTGTTGAGCGGCGAAGCTTAGAGTTTATCTCTACGTTTGACTTTAGACCTTCCATTGACTTTGTACCCAGTTTGCTAGCATCCTTAGAGGTCATACCTACGCTTTTGGGATGAATTGGTGAGGCACAACGAGATGACCCACAGTTGGTTGAGTTGGTAGAGAAGCTCATAAGGGGGGACTCATCGAGCCATCTCAGTAGGTATACCCTATATGACAAGGGTTGGTTACGTAGGGACGGTAGACTTTGTGTACCACGAGACGAGAACTTGAGGAAGACCATTCTTGATGATGCACATCGTTCGAAGATGACCATTCATCCCGGAGGGGACAAGATGTACATGGACATGAGACGAGTTTACTTTTGGGCCGGTATGAAGAAGGATGTGACCGAGTTTGCCGCTAGATGCTTGGTGTGCCAACAAGTAAAAGCAGAGCAAAAGAAGCCCGGTGGGTTGCTTCACCCATTGGAGGTC
Organism: Allium sativum; assembly: GCA_030737875.1. Classification (NCBI taxonomy): domain Eukaryota; kingdom Viridiplantae; phylum Streptophyta; class Magnoliopsida; order Asparagales; family Amaryllidaceae; genus Allium; species Allium sativum. Next base: position 284,281,107 of record CM060911.1, read on the forward strand.
CCACAATGGAAGTGGGAGAGTGTCTCGATGGACTTTGTTGATGGGTTACCGAGATCGAGGAAGGGTAATACGGGGATTTGGGTCATGGTAGACAGACTTACTAAGAGCGCCCATTTCATTCCAGTGAAGAGTAAGAGGACTGCTCCATGGTTAGCCTCCGTATACATTCAAGAGATAGTTCGTTTGCACGGTGTTCCTTCTAGCATAGTGAGCGATCGCGATCCTATCTTTACTAGCAAGTTTTGGAAGAGCTTGCAAGAGGCGGTAGGGACTCAGTTATGTTTGAGAACCGCATATCATTCTCAGATAGACGGCCAGACTGAGAGGGTGAATCGTATTCTAGAGGACCTTTTGAGGCTATGTGTTTTAGACTTCGGAGGTACATGGGAGGAGAATCTTCCTTTGGTGGAGTTCACGTATAATAATAGTTTTCAGTCTAGCATTGGCATGGCACATTTCGAGGCTCTTTATGGAAGGCCTTGTCGTTCACCTACATGTTGGTGGGAATCTACGAATAATATCTTACTTGGGCCCGATATGACTAGAGAGACTTCGGAAAATGTCGATTTGATTCGAAGGAGGATGAAGACGGCATAAGATAGGCAGAAATCGTATGCGGACAAGAGGAGGACAGATCTTGAATTTGATATTGGGGACATGGTCTTTATCAAGGTGTCTCCATTATGGAATGTTGTTCGCTTTGGGTCTGTTGGGAAGTTAGCACTAAGGTTCGTAGGGCCGTTTCCTATTAAGGAGAGGATTGGACAGATGGCGTATAGAGTGGAGTTGCCCGAGAGACTTAGTGGTGTACACGACGTATTCCATGTATCACATTTGAGGAAGTGCTTGCATGAGACCGCGGAAGTGGTAGAGCCAAGCTTGCATGAGACCGCGGAAGTGGTAGAGCCAAGCTTGCTTAGAGAGGTGGAGATAGAGCGTGATGCGACGATTTGACGAGCTCCTACATGCATTCTTGGGTCGGAGATTAAGAAATTGAGGAATCGAGATGTCAAGCTAATCAAAGTGCAATGGGGAGATGATGAGAGCGACGCTACTTAGGAGACGGAAGAGAAGATGCGTTCATTGTACCCTTTTCTTTTCGAGGGTATGTCTTTTAATTTCTCCTTTATCGCTTAGCTTGTACTTGTTCTATCTTTAGTATGCCCTCTCGCTAGTATCTTTGACCTTTAGATAGGGTAGTCCTATGGTTGAAACATGTGTTTGAGACATGTTATGTATGGTGGATGCATGTGGATGCAAGTGTTTGCTAGTGGTTGCTCGTGGATGCATATACACGCACTTTAGGTACTAGATCGGCTCAGTCACTTTCATATTGCATATTGCATATAAATGGATGTATTTAGTAAAATGAATGTACATTGAATATGTGTATCATGTGGATGTTTCATCTTAATGAATGGTTATGCACACATGTAGCAATGATATGTATAGGGTTCTTTGCATACATGATGGATACATGACACTATCATTATTTGCATTAAGGAGGTCGACTAAATCAGTGGACCGCCTGATTTTGCATTAGTATACGAACATATACACACACTATGCATATGTACATGAAAAGAATTAGAAATTTTTAAGGAAAATGGTTTCTTGTGGTTGATGGTTGAGTAGATGGATGATTGGATGGTAGGATCGTTCTTCTTGACTTAGAGATTTCGGGGACGAAATCCTTTAAGTAGGAGAGAATGTAACACCCCGAATTTTTAATGATTGAATTAACTAAATTTAAGAACACTTAATTTTTAAAAGAGGAATGAAGGGAAACGGGTTGCACCATTGCGTTCGTCTCGGAATTCTGCATGGAATAGAGTCCAAGTTTTCAAAAAACGGAGTCCGGACGAAGAAGATATGGCCCTCGGAAGATAAGAAGAAGAAAATTTTGAGCAGGCCGACTAGGGAGGTCGACTTCCCAAGGGGGGAGATCAACCATAGTGTCGACCTGGGTACTCCAAGGTCGACCTAAGGGTCGACCTCCCCCTTGGGGGGTCGAAACTGGTTTGGCCAGGTTGCTGGATGGTGCGATTCTTTGGGTTGGGACGATTTTTGATGGTCCAAATCAGTTCTAGGGTTAATCCTAAGGCCTACATAACTTCCTACACCTATATATACATCCTAAGACCTAACCCTAATTCATAAATATTAGCTATGATGCCATTATGTTGTCAAACTCTCTCTTAAACCCTAGCCGCCGCCTCTAACTCAAATTGCAAGCATTCAACTTCAATTCAAATCAAAGTTTAGAGCTTCAACAACAAATAAAGAAGATAAAGCAGCAACACCGCAACGTTTCTACACCAATTTCATTGCATAATTCTATTCTTTAACCACGAAAGGTGAGTACCGTGATTTTCACAATATAATGGGATTGAAAGTAACATGATGAAGTTGTAAAAAGGATTCATGTGTATGTATGTAATTTAAATCTCATCCAAGTTTTCACCTTTTGATCCATGTCATCATGTGCCTATGTTTCTATGTAAAGTTCATACCTTTTATCAGTTTATTCATGTTGAATCTTTTATTATGCCTCTATGCCAGTCTATATGCCTCTTTATTTCATGGTGATGTTTTATCCCAATTTTCTATGAATTGATTCTCTCTTCTTACCCCTATTCCTTTTATTTGTGTATCTAGGCTACCTTCGAGCCTATATTAAAAATACGCGCAAATGCAAATACGTGGGAACGATGGGGAATATTGGGAATAAGGGAAATTTTGGAAAATTGGATATTATTGGATAATTGGATAATATGTGAAATTGGCATATTTGGGTATGAATTGCATGGAATTGATGAAATTGCCTATAATTAGAAATTTGCAATTGAGCCTCATTAATATGTAATTAGTATAATTAATGACAAGTTGAAATAGGCAAAAATTGTAAGCATGATTATATGTTTAATTGGATATATATGACATGAAAATTGGGTATGGGTGAAATACGATGTTAATGAACCTTTGACACGAGGTTAGGTGCAATTGTGACGTAAGATTGCCTGGAACTGCCCGGCAAATCCAGCGGTCACAATTGGACGTCTAATGTGAGAGCTCAAAGGAATGAATTGTAGGCGTAACGGTTAATGACACGAGGTTAGACCCGGTTTGTGGCGTAAGACTGCCCGGAACCGCCCGGCAAATCCAGCGGCCACAAAGTGTTTGGTCTAATGTGAGAGGTCATGCACCGTTCGTCATAAGGAATGAATTAAGGAATACTAACCATAATAAGACATGGGTATGGCTAGAGGGTTAAGTGGGGTGACATGTAAATTATGACATGTAAATATGGACTTAACCGGAATAAGATAAGGTATGTAAATTATGACATGTAAGTATGGACTTAACCGTAGCATGTGTAAGACATGGACATTTAAATTAAAATGGTTAAGTGGAGAAAAACCTAGTGGGGGCCAAGCATAGGTGGGAGGCTTGTGTCGGATGGGGACCCGTTTCAACCAGTAACCCGTTTGAGTATCTAATTGGGCCCAGTACTAGGCCGGGGTTGGGACACGCTTACTGGCTTGAATATAAGAGGTCAAAACGTGAATAGCGGTGGCAACACAAGTCCAACGGGTTCATGTGCATGCATGGGTCCGGGCTGGTAGGTAAGTCGTTGTTGCATCGTGTAGGTATGGTCGTGCATTTCATGTTGGTATCGGGGTTGCCACTTTGGGGAGTGATACACCCCACTGTGGGGCTAGCACGGGTGCCTACGAGGTTTAGGGAGCCGATCAAATGGGTAGAGTAAGGGTACCTCAGCGGTGTTAGGAGCAAGCCGGCACCCACGATAGTAGCTAGGTACAAGTAACTACCAAGTTTGTCATGTGGGTACAGTTAGTGGGAAGGGATCAACCTTGAGTAAAAGAGACTAGTAGATGTGCGGTGTAATTAAGTAATGTGGTGTAACTTAGCAAAAGTGCGGTGTAACAAAATACACGTTGGTTGAGTTGGATAGTCCTTTGGGTGCTAGTCTGATGTTGACTTCGGTCTTCGGGGTTAGTACTTGGAGGGTTGTTCGCTTAGCCAAGGTGTAGGATTGTCTTAGTACTTAGGAACGAAATCATCTTGTCCATCCTTTTTATCTACCTTATCTATGTTACAGCCATATCATGATGCCTATTTATGTCTTGATCATTTACCTTACCTATTATTTGTTAAAATTACTGGACTCGCCAGACTTTATGTCTGGCCCATTTGTTTCCACCTCTTTTCTTTCCTTCCCCCCCCCCTCAGGTTCGCAAGGAGGGAATACTACAGCTTAGTGCCGATTTCTTTCAGTTGCTTGAAGAGAGTAGATGTATCGCTTTGGGACTCTCTCATCTTTATGGCTTTGCTTATGCTCAGTGGGGATTTATGCATTTATGTTATTTAAGTATTTGCTTTTTTATGTACTTTGAAGTTTTTGGAAAAGACTATTGATCCTGTTGTAATGGTTTTGGAAACTACTTATGTAAGCTTGTTTTGAATTATGATGCTATGAAATAAGTTTTATCTTCCGCTGTGTTGTTTTATTTATTTATTCTTGTAATTTATCTGTTCTATACAACAATAACGCTTCATGGACATTGATGCATTCCGTTTGTGAGTGATATTAATGGACATGGGGTGTTACATATGAGACGAGGAATAAGGTGCCTCCGGTTTCATTCAGACCCAAAACAAACTTGTAAATTGATGTGTGTCTGACATTGGATTTTATTCTGTGTTGACTGATATCTATTAAATATATATCTGTTTGGCGGCGGACAATTTATTCTCTTGCTTAACGCCCTTCTCTGAGACGTACGAGCTTAGAAGTTATATATCGATAGACATCAGTCGCATGGCGTGAATTGCCTGTGTGGCATGCTGAGATGCAAAGGATCAAGGGTGCTGTTGAAAAGCAAAGTCTTGTGGTCGATGATCAAAGCACGGCTTTAATATAGCATAGCTTTGTGTAGCGTTGATTCGTGAGCCTCACACCACAGTATGAACCAGAAACGGGAGAGGACTGCGAGGAGGACATGAGTTTCTTTCTAGCTATGAGAGGTGTCATGGTATGGAGCTCAGACATTTATTATTTTTACCTATGTGATTATTGAATTGCGAGGCTCCTCGGATATATTAGTTACTACGGAGCCGATGGATAGGTCCTATAGGACCGGGAAACGTGTTTTCAGAAATTGCCAATCCATGAACATAAGTGTGGACCGGCCTTGCAGGATCCAGGGGTCTTCTGCAGGAGGTCCCGAGGTATTTGCTAGAGTGTCTCGAAGCCGTTAGGAGTACATCCCTTGCCTAGACTCATGACTAAAATCCAATTTCCAATACGTGATATTTTGGTTTTAAATTGTATAACTAGTATGGCAACATAGTAGCATGGGATACTATGCCGTCTATGATTGATACATTTATTTTTGAAGTTGATTTTGATACTATACATTTATTATAGTATCAAATGATTTGTTTTAAACATACCAAGAATGTTTGGCTATTATAAGGGAAAACCCTATCCTCCGGCTTGCGTTGCATTGTGTGATGGGACCTAGGTCTTATAATAGCTTCATTTTTCAAGAAAGCATTGTGCTGTTTGTTTTATGAACTGGTATTCTTGGGAGGAAACCCGTTCCGTGATATACGGCACGGTACCTAAATTTACTTTTGAAGTAAAACTTTAATAATTGTTTTTAGTTATCACACCAGTCACATGACTGACCTGCAGTTTATTGTTTTAACCTAAACTCTGGGTGCTCCTATTTTCCATACGAGCAACTAGTAGTTTTGGTTTTGCAGATTATTTCTTTTCCAGGATCCTGGATTACAGCTGAAGCTATATTTGGAACGCTCTGTATCCGCCTATTTCTTTAAGCTGCGTTATGTATTTTTTTTTGCTGCTATGTAATGTATTTTAATCTCTGATATTTTACAATGTGTAATATTTATTTATACTCTTTTATATTCTTGTACTCTGATGTAAACTGTTGTAACAACAATGAAATGTTCTTCTATTCGTGTTCTGATTTGTCGTGTTCTCAACTCAATCCGAGCTTTCTCGTAAAAGCAAGTTCTAGTCGTTTCAATGTTTGACCCTTTTTGTTTTTTCCTTCTTTCTTCCGTTCCCCCCAGGTTCTCAGGGAGGAAAAACTCAGGCTTGACCGTGATTCTGCTTACTTTTGCTGGAGCTGATGATATGTATGGCTCAAGCTCCTATCCTTGTTGCTATGGCTATATTTTGTTTTCGGGGAATTTTATTTCTTTTATGTACTCTGATATTTTTGAAGTACAAGACATTAGCTTTTATGTTGTAATGGGCTTTTGTGTTTCAGACATGCGATGTTTTTAAGACCACGATATCTTATGATAAATAAAGTTTTTATTCTGCTGTTATTATATATGTCTGTCTTGTAATATTTCCATTCTGTTTACTATAATGCTCCACGAAACTTAATGCACTCCCGTTGTGAGTGACATTAACGGACGTGGGATATCACAATATTAATAGAAGTCCCAAACCATCCCTTATTCGAGCATTTAGAGAATGAATACTAGAATTCCACTTCTGGTATTAATAAAAGTCCCGAACCAACCCTTATCCGGGCATTTAGAGATTGAAGACCAGAATTCTACTTATAGTATTAATGTTTTGCTACCAGCTTTGGGTTTGATTTATGAAGCAGAGGTTGTACGTGCTCCTTGAGCCACTCTCTGGGCTTTTGGTTTTCAAAGCAGAGGATGTACGTGCTTTGTTGGCCACTCTCTAGGACTGTGCGTCTGGTGCCCTTGGCTAGCTTATCCACAAGCAGAGCCCAAGGACTTACCCGACCTCCTTCCAGGAGGCGCCTTATCCTAAATATTGTAGGCGATGATATAGTCTTAGATGCTTAAACCGGGCCATTGTAGACACGAAATTAAGGCTTACTCTTTTGATGCTCTACCCTGGCCATCGTAGGTAGTGATAGAGGCTTACACTCCACCCCTTCCAAGGGGTGCCCTATCCTGACCATCATAGACGGTGATAGGGGTTTGCGTTCCCTTTTGCGGGTAATACGGAACATAAGAAGAGGTAGCACATGCTTAGTTCATAGCAGAGGAAGGTCGTACTCTTCTGCGAGCAGAGGTAGGGCGTGCTAATTAGATGCTCCGTCACGACCGTTTCCGGTGTGGGTTGGAGGCTTACGCTTTTGATGCTTTAACCTGGCCCTTTCTAATTTGGGTGCGTTTAATGGCTTACACACCACCCCCTCCGGGGGTGCCTTTCCCTGGCCAACTCGGTTGTGACAAGGATTTTTATCCCTTTGTGGATTAACCCATCTTAGGTTATCTTAATTCTTGAGAGGGTTTCTAACCCTGGATTATGTTGGTAATCGTTTTTCTAAGGATTTTTACTAGACTTAGTTTGATCCTTTTACAAATTCCCGTTGATGGTTTTAGTTGAAGAACTTAATGATCATGCCTTCAAGGTTCCTGCAGTAGTTATTCTCATGTCCATGCATCATGTGATAGTGACAATAAGGCCCTCCCAATTTTCTTTCGTATTTGAGCTTCTTTTTTGTAGATGGCCAATAATTGAGCTCGCGTCGAGTTAGGAAATTGATATTTTCCATTGAAGTAGTAAAATAGTATCCTTTAGGTAGCCTTGGTGTAAACTTCCTTTCTTGTTGCGGAGACTTAGCACTTTCGAACATATTGCTCCATTCATACTCTTGTTTTCTTTTTCCAAACTATGCTAGAGTTCGAGATCTACCCTTTTAGACCATTTGGAAGCGAAGCGGTTAAAATCTTCTGTTATTTCTTCCTCGAACACCATTCCTTTGATTTGTTCGCGGAGAGCCTTCCTTACAGGAGAGATGATCTTATAATCCTTTGATGTAGAATCGTTTAGAGGAAAGGTTAGGGTTTGATTCAAGTAGGAAGGCTGCTGCTCCAATAACTAGAATCATATTGCTCTACTTCCCTTTTCTTCTTAATTACTCATAGAGCTTCCGTTCTTAACCATTGTACTTCCGTCACTCTTGGGTCAGTAGTGCCTGACAAATCCATTTGAGATCCAGAAGACTCTCGTTGGGACCTCTTGACCATGGCCTTACTTCTTCAAAGCTTAGTCTAACGTCAGACATAACAACACAATTAGATATAAGGGAAGGTTAACCACAAGGTTGGAGGTTCAGACCCTCTTTCTAGTGCAAAATGTTAATGATATTTTTCGTCAACACCAGAATAGGTCTACGGAAGTGGACCTAAGGGGGAAATAGGTTTATTTTGCTTTCACGAGTTTTGTTAGTTTGTCGTTTCCTAGATATCAAGGTTTTGAGCCCGAAAGATTAGTTACTCTCCCCTCTATGGGGTGAGCATCATGCTTAAGCGTTTCAAGAACCAACAGTTATCTTGGGATACGGGTTTCCTAAGCTCCACCCTTGGAAAGGGCGAAATGGCTTGTTGGAAGGGGTTCCGCACTGGCTTTGCGGAAGGGTTTAGGCTTAGGGAAGAACTTGTAAGCATGTAGAAAGCACACAACATTCAACACCGACAATAAATAACAAATCACATGAGAGACTCAAAAGAAAATGTTATAAGTATTGAACCACTCTTTACTGATCTTTGATTTAGAATATACAAGTGATTACAACCAAAATCACCAATTTGATTTAGTAATTAGGGTTTACTCTAGAGAAAAGAGTATAAGAATAAGAATGAGAAAAATCGCCCTGAAAATGAGACCCCTAGGGTCTTATTTATAGACAAATCGGGGACCCTTTTGCTATTGGGCAAGCAATACCCCTATTGGCCAGTTTTCCCTTTGGTTCTGGAAGTTTTGGTTCTCGGCCGCCTTTTCTTTAAGTTCTGAAGGCTTTGCTGGCCTCTTTTTGGACCAGCAATTGTGATCCACTTGTCAATAATTAATTGTGATCCAAAAGCTGCGTACGAACCACGCTAATAAAGAGTTACACCACTTGGACCAACAATTAAGGCACTATTTGAATTTGTCTGACATTTCTATAGTTATCTACTAACAACAATGCTCTAATATCAGTTGTTTTGGAGAATTTCGACTCAAGACCGCTCAACTCAGACCCCAAACATAGCGGAAGACGAGATCGTGGTAAACACAACATAATGTGATAACCAAACAATATCACCAAACAAGAGAAATAATAGACCAATAATAAAAAAATAAATCACACAGTGATTTATGGTGGTTCCAGTAACGTCTTTTTAGTGTACGTCCACTATGACTGAGAACCTTTATTATATACCAATAGAAGAGTACAAGAGATTCAATACAATGATAAAAAATTCTCAAAAAAAATTGATTTTGTGGAGTTGAGAATTGAAGAAAATTAGGATTGCCAGAACCCTAATTACAATAAACCTAATCAATCCTTGATTAAACCCTTAATAACCTTTTAAATCTGAGAATAGCTTATATAGGGAAACAATAATTTTTGGCAATTTCCCAAATTGCTCCTTGAACCTTTACAAATTAACATGTCAAGCCCAAAGCCTGAAATACCTCCAGAAGTCGCCTCAGACGTCATTCTCAAAACTCAAAAAAAAAATCCTGCTTTAGCTCAAACGTCTGTCCCCTTGGTCGGACATCAATCCTGAAACTCAGGAAAAAAATCATGTTTCAGCTCAGACGTTTGTCCCCCACGGTCAGATGTCTATCGCAACTCTCTGGTTGCACGTTGCCCATCCTCAAATGTCTGTCATTTTGGTTAGACGTCTGAGTTGAAATTTAACTGAACCCTACAATATCTTTTTAGCTCTAAATTCCTCCTACAAACTTCGATTTGCGAACCGTTTTCTCAGTTACGAAGCTACTTCCAACCACTTCAGTTTAAACCTATATAGCGTCATAAAGTTTAACTAATGCATCATTTATGTTACAAAATATATTAATTTCAAATGCCAATAATGTCCTGCTTATTGATTGTTTTTAGTGTTATACTAATTCTTTATTATCATTATATACTTTAGTACAAACATTTATATATACATTAATGGTTATGAGTTAGAAGGTGTGATGTTGATTGTTATGGCGATAGAGAATTTACTATCGACTGATCATGAAGAAGCAAGTGCAGGAAAGTCAAAGTGGACGTAGTTGTAGGTCATGAAGAATTATTGCTCCGATTTCATCTTAAGGAAAAAAATCATTTATAATGATTATGCTATAATTTTGAATAATGTTAAATAATTCATAGCTGTTATTAATTGCTACACAACTTGGATTCTACGTAAGTATGCCACAGAAAACTTACAACAATATGGAAAAGCCAAATGTTCCAAGTATTCTTGATTTATTTCTTAATAACATATAATAATATTAATAATAATCTCTTAATACTATTGTGGCACCCCATATTTTATATAAATATTAATTGAAAATATCGATAACTTATAGTTTCGGAATTATAACGCCCCGCCTTTTTGACCACTTCAAATGGGTGATTAGACCAACTTAAAACGTTCAAATTAACGGATCGTTATTTAGCTTACAGAGTTTAAAACAGAATCAACACAGAATAAACAGATGACACAATATTGGATAGTAAAACAAAACTGTTATATATTAATCAAAATTATGATACAAGATTTTTCTATACCACGGTATTAAAATACAATTTGAATATAAAAATATTTACTGTATTGAATATTCAGAGTGCACTGTCTTTGGAATCCTTAGCTTCGCCAATCTTCGAATCTTAAGTTGTAATCTCCAAATCTATAACACTCGGGTCTGACCCGAGCATTTCATGCAAAACACAAAACACTCAAGTCAGGATTAATCTTTGTTCAAGTAAATTAACTTAAATATAAACTGAAAAATAATAGTCAATCCTAACTTCCAAAATAAAATTTGTGTAGTATCTGGTTCTTATTAGTGTGTAGTGTCGGTTCTATATCAACTTAATTTAAGTATGGTATCTATTCAAATCGATTTGGCCAGGTACAAATCTAGTGCAGTATTAATCCAAAATCATGTGTAATATATGTCCATATCAATTTATAGGTAAATTGTGAATTCACATGAATAGAGGTAAGGCAAAACGTAAACTAAGCAGATTCAAAATGGGTTCAAAGGTGCCAAACTTAGAGTGCAGGCTGCGTATGAGTAAAGCATATATACAAATGCATATGGCATGGCAAAATCAAGGCATAGTACAAAGTATTCATGTTTACTGCATTTTACTTAAATTCCACAATTTGGGTTCCAAGAAATTATTAATTTACACTATACTAGAAGCAACCTGACTTAACACAATAATATTCTCACAACTATTAATAATAACAAGCCAAAATATTCTAGGCAACAAAACAAAGTTTCCATGCTCCCTGCGCGAGTTCTCTAACGTAGTTAAGGATACATGCATACAAATTAACTTAAGTGCAAGGGAAACACAAACGCAACCATGAACTCAGGAACGAGCTCACCTTTAACCAACTTAGGTTTATACCCTTCCTTGTATCATTTTTAAAACATCATCCAGGGTATTTTAATTATTTACAAGTTTTCTACAAATGGTATGAGTGTAACAACTACAGAGTAGGTAGGACAAGTTACTGCCCTCATTTACAAGAAAGGCCTATCTTCAGCTTTTACCAAGGTAACTAAATGTACAAGTCGAATGCCAAGTATACATCACCAAAACATTAAGACAACAATATATATATATATAATATATATATATATATATAATGATCAACACAAAATTCGGCATAGGGGACAAAGAACCAAATATTGCATATGTTCTGTATCAATGTAGACAAAATGTAGAATTTGTTCAAACCATGCCAGTTTATGCTAGGAGCATATCCAGTGCCAGTGTATAAATAAGTGTAGTATCGGTGTTATCAATTTCCATGCGCAATATAGATGTGCTCGAACTGTTTATAATATGCATAAGGTATACCTGTATATATCATAAGGTCATGCTCATCGATATACACATGCATGCTAATCCATGTGAACAAGTACATGACAGGGCTAAGGCAGTAAGTAAAAAGACTTCATTCTGAAACCAACATGGCAGCGGGCAAAAATTATACGGAGCAGGTGTTTAAATACGGATCGCAATACAAAGAAGAAAAATAAATAGAACATGACAATGTTTCTTATACTTGGCTCATGAAATACACGAGAGCTACCTACGGAGGATGAAATACTAATTCAATCGGTGCCGAGCTTGAACATAAATATACAATATGAAAATATGGTGCATGTTTACATACTATACACATAGCACGAAAAGCAAGTAGGTGAGTTTCAGATGGCACTGGTAAGAATATACAGTATTAATGAATAAGACTAAGATGGTCAAGTGTAATAAGGTATGAGATGAAGATCAAGAGTGTGAAAAATTTCCAGGTTTTTAGTGTCATGTTCGAACAATACATATGTCCAAATTTCTGAAAATAAGGCAGCGCATGTATCATGCCTCACTAATAAAACAAGGAATATATGAGTACCCAAAACCAATTTTTATTCAAATATAAAGTATATGGCAAGCAAGGCTAATAAAAATCAAGAGGGTGTTTCAGCATTTGACAATGTAAACAACCAGGCATGGTGTACATTCAGTTTGACAGCAACACAAGTAAAGCAAGAACAGGGCAATAGTTCACCATCAAGGCCCTTAACCATCATATTTTCTAATTTAACTGAAATTAAACTACTTAAAACAAAAGTTAATCGTGATCATAATACTCATCTTGAAATAGCAAAGAAAAAAATGGAGCAATGACAGTTTGGGCTTTGGTTTGGTAGCAAAGGCAGTATATAGGGCTAGTGACTTCAGGTTCAGGTGGTGCGTGCCACTGCTGCGACGTCATCAGGTCATCGACGTCAGGCTGGTCACTGAAGGCTTCAAGAAATGAGTGGCATCAAACTGGCAAGCTCGTAGTAGGTCTCGGTGTTGGTAAGGAGGTGAACGGATTTAACAATAGGAGGAGGACAGCGGGTGCAAGAACGATTTGGGGATTGAGAAAATTTTCAGAGACCATTAATTTGTTTTGGGGAGAAATTTGATTTGGTTGCCATTATAATGAAAAAGGGGCTTTGATTTTCAGCTGAAGAAAGTAGGGAAAGACGTGACTTTTTATAGAAGCGAAAATTGTGGATAAGCACGAAGTAATATCAATAGCATTAGGGTGGTGGGCAGTTCGGATATAGGTCGGCATAGAAATTATATGAGAAAGGTTTTATTTACATTTAATTTAATATTAATTCTACCACGAATACCATAGAATGCTCTAATTTCGTACCACCAACGCAATATCCAAATGCGACAAAAAATATATGTACCACTTCGTCTTCGCGCTCTGAATCCAATAAAATTAGTCTGGTTGTAATATGACTCCGTTTGCATACGCCGTTATTTTAACTTTAAATTATTTACGGGTCCACTGATTTTAGTCCGTTTGTCCATCGACAACTCCATTTGATTCCAATTTTGAAACGTTAAGTTTCAATGTCTTTATATATACAAATACACACATATCCAAGCAAATTTTCCATATATTTCAGAAAATATAATCTCCAATTCATTTAACGTCAATCACGTTTATTTCTAAATTCAACCATTTATATTTTTTACAGTTGAATTCCATTCGAATTCAAATATATAATCAAATTCAATTCAAATATTCAACAATAAATATTAGATTCCCAAACAACCATTCTGAATTTAATACTAAGTTCAGTTCATACTCAAATCAATATATTTAATTTTTAACCAAAGTGTTAATATATAATTGATTATTAATAGTTAAATCTTTAGTTAATCTCATATTTCAATTCCCGAAATTTTTGGGACGTTACAATCTCCCCCTTTAAACTTTTCGTCCCCAAAAAGGAGAGATCATAACAATTATACCAATGTATACTTCAAATTTTCATATTTGTGTGAAATCTTTCCACAACTAGTTTAAATATCGATATTTAAGTCATCTATCCTATTTGTTTATCTGTCATATTCAATTAACTCGGAAAATCAAGTTTCCTTTCAAAACCAATCTGTTCTTAAATTTCAATCCTGCATAAGTTTGATTTACACATCTTAAATATTTCCAGATTTCTTTATAAGCCACATCTGCTAATGTTTACTTATCTATCGTTCCACTTATTCCTTACAATCCAAGTTTAACCAAATTTCTTACATTCCATCCATTTAACCTTTCCCAACACTAATTGAAGAGTGTAAATAACATATTCTCTTCAAGTTACAAATTGTCGACTTGAAAATTTCCAAAATCAGAATTCTTTTATAATTTTTATGTATAACACGAAATTCATGCATAATTATTTGTATTATAATTATTATTATAAAGCTATAGATGTGAAAATATTCCGAAATCTTCTTTCTTAACTTATTAAGTTAGGTATATTTTAATCTCAAATTATTTATTTAAGAATACTTGATAACTTGAAGCTTGACCAGTCTATTGTTGTTCTCAAAGATGTTAGGTATACACTGGTCAGGCACACGACTAAAATCTCCAAATATTAAATATCCTTGCTTCAACTCCCAGTGAAAATATTTCAAAAATTCTCTTTTAAAAACATATACGGAAAGTACCAATATGATGTTGATTATTCATGAATCGCAGATACAAAATGGTTTCATATGGATCCCGCAGAAAACATCCATATTCATTGGAAATCACTTCCATGCGAATTTTGTCATGGACAGATCAACGGAAGATATTTAGGAATCAAAAGAAAATATGAAGTCACCGAGCGTTGGTTGCTCTATCTCAGGGTCACGAAAACAAATCATGTAAATAAATCAAGACACAAGGACAAATCAAGTCACAAAAACACAGTGCTGCATCAAACAGGTGGCCAACATCACTAATGTAATGACCCAGGGATTTTCGACCCCGAAAATCGACATAAAGCACCATGTCGACCATTCAGGAATCGAGAATACCTGATCATTAATAGAAATAAGTTAGAGGGTAAGAAATATAAAGAAAGAAATTTAGAACAGAAGAAGAAGAAGAAGAAGAACACAACTGAACAGAATCAGAGTAAATACGAATCTCACAGTGGAACAAATAAAATATATTATATAACATAACTTTAAAATACAAAATGTATTTGTACTTACATATATCATCAGAGTACATCACTTGTATATCACAACGGAAATAACTCTATATATAACTAATGTCGAAGCCTCCTGCTACAAGCTCTTCCAAATATCTGTAAAATCCTAACTGCTTGACTGCCCGTACAAATTTGGGCACCGAAGAGTTTAGGGAAACAAAACAAAATAAACTCTGGGTCAGTCATGGGACTGGTGTGAGCAAACTCCAAACATTTCGGTTTAACTTTCAAATTTCTTTTTCGAAAGAAAAGATAATCGTAAGACCGATCCACACATAAACACGGATGGTTTTTACCTTACGATAACCCAAAACATTTTTGAAACAATATTATTCTGATATTATAACAGTGTCTAATCACAAGTAAATACAATCTAGCAGAACGCTTGCATCTCATGCTCCACATATATAATATACAATCAAAACTGCGGGCTCTTATTGGAGATTGGATTCCGACTATGACAAGGTATGGAACCACCTACCGATAGTGCATCTCTAGAGAGGAATACACTGGGTTCAACAAGAACGTCTTACAACCCGGCCACACATGACCGACCACTCATTTCTCTTAAGTGTATCGAATATATTGTCATCTACAGTTGCTAGCAACATAACCGTTCCAGGGAGATACAAAAGCGAAAAAGTAACAAATATGAATATTCTCTAGATGGTGACAAAATACCCTAATGGGGGCAACCCACATAGCCATGCTGCCTGCCCGATTTTTTTGTCATTTTCCGGTTGATGAGGCTTGAGGTCGTAACGTATCTTTTGACCGATCACACCTTTATTTACTTTGAATGCCACATCGTCATACTCGCCAAATCACAAATTTATTCCCTCAAAAATACAACGGGTATAAAGCTAAGAGAAACGAATTCCTTCGCCACCAAATGTGAATACGTTTGAAGAAATCAACTTACGCGATTCATTAGATATACTCTGTCAGACATTCATCCATATATGTTGTCCTGGGACTGGACAAACCGAAGGCACTATTCTGTAAACAGAACAGCCCTTGCATAACTCCGTCTTCAATTTTCTTTATCATATTCGATTTGTAACGTTAATGCCATACGGAGTGGTTTTCAGATAATGAATGATCTGATTCCAGTCACTCCATATTGACAATGGAATAATGGTCAGAAACTTTGATAGCTGGTGATTTAACTATCAAAGGAAAACATACATACAAACAACAGTTGTATTTCCAGTTGGAAATCTTACCGATCAATTATCAATCAACACTGAGCCCCTTTATTTAATTTATCAATAATTTATTCATTTTCCAATTCCTTGTTTCCCATATTTCTCCCAAATATTCCTTAAACCCGTTTTAGCCTTAAACGATCCTTGGAAAATGTTTCCCTTTATTATACATAGTTTATTTTATATATTTCAGAAAATATACGACCAATGTCGGAAAATAATTATCTCTTCACACTTCTTATCTTCTATATTTAATAAATATAAGTTATTAACATTAGAAGACATTCCTAATCTCCATTTCTAAACTCTTAATTAATCAAATCATTTGATCTTCTATACTCCGACAATATTTTTTTATTTGGAAAAATGTTTTCGAATCTTTTTATTGGATTAACCCGATGTTATAAAATCATCGTTGCTATATGTAACTCATTAATCATTCATTTATCGTATCACTAACCGAGCTCGCTACCGAACCTTAACCCTTCCTCAGTTAATAATGATGCCAATCAAGTTGGGGTATAATTACCTCTCAGACCTTGACTGAACAACATCCTTAACTTCGAAATAGTCAAAGTTCAAAATTTTAAACAGAACACTACTTATGCGACTCTCAGATTTAATTCAAGAACCCCCTTCCTTTACGAAAAATATTTTTTATAACGATAGCGTTATAATCTCTGCTTTTGAAATAATAAATTTCAAAATATAACTTTTATTTAAATAGATAAACAATTAATTAGTTAATTAGATAGATAAATAAATCTTAAGTATAACCTGAAAGTAAATGGTACTTTCCTGAATTCGATGGAATCAAATTTCCATGTATAACTCTCTTTCGAATCATCTATATTCGAATAACGTCCCGAACTTTGAGTTAAACTCACCATCTCGGGTCCACACACATTTCTATATTCACTTTTGAATTTACCACTTCTACACTTAGCAAATTCCTTTTATCACCATTTTACTCTGCAAAACGTTCCCTTTAAATCATTATTCACTTTGAAATGTGAATACTATTCCCTTTATGAAAAACTGAGGTCGTTATATTAATTAAACTTGGTTTTTCTTTATAAATACCAACACAGTTCCATATTTCTGTTTATCGAGTTATTCATGAACTCGTACTCATATTCTACTTTATAAGTAAACTCCTTGTAAATTTTATATTAAATTTATAACTTAATCTCGACTTCACATTTGATTTAGTTTCAAACCAAATATCGACTACCTTATAGAATTCTAAATTTAAAAATATATAGTTTCTAAAAATAAATCCCTTTTATAACATTCAACATTGTCGAATTCTATTTACAAATCCCTATGGATTCATTTCTCTTCTATTACATTTTGAACAATGAAAATACTTTCATTGTTTTTTTTAAACGATTCACATTTCCCTTATTTTATATTTTCCAAATTAACTTTATGATAATAATTATTTTTCTTTATTTCTAACCATCGGTCATATGTCAGACTACTTGTTTTAATATAGTTTAAACAAATTATTATAATTTAGTCCATTAGAAATTTAATTATTATTTAAAAATATAGATTTTTCTTTTTAAAATCCCAAATTTCTGTCCAATATATTTGAATATATTTTATAGTATTGAAATACCAATTATTTTAGATCAATGTTGTTCAAATATCCCAGAACACACAATAATCAAATACCGATTATTTGTCACATCATAACATGCAATATATGAAAATTTACACTAAAATTGTTGAGGAATCCACTATTTCCCTGCATCCACAGATGTTAATTAACATAAATAAATCTAACTATCAACCAAATTTATTTGCAAACCATCCAAACAATCATCACACACAACATTTAACCATTTTTATAAAATTATAAAATTGGACAGAGTTAGTGAGTTTACTCACCTTACGCGTTAATCGTTAAATAACGATTGACGTTCGGTTGATCCTATCCGGTGTTTAATTTTGCTATAAATTGTAGCATGCTCCAAATGGTTCCAAACCAATCCAGTGCGTAGCCTACAATCCCGTGATCCCAACAGATCTAGTTTTGTTAAATTTCGATGATGTATGTGTAAGATAAGGTATTTTAAAGTCAATACACTATATTATTGAACTTATATAAATTAACGATGGGCTTTACCTTTTTGAAATCAGTTCATACTTCCAATATGTACCCGCATCCTACCCCTCTAGTTGACACCCTGATTCACCAACTCCTTCTTCCTCCTAATTCACGTCTCTTTTTAAATTTTGGGCTTTCATTCTTCTTCTACTATTAAATTCCTGGGCCTCTCATTTATTTTCATTTCCTCGGCCCATTTCCAATACCAAAACCCACAACCGCATGTGTTTCTTCCCCAATATGAGACGCAGGCTCCAGCTCTAGCTCCACTTTGTTTTGTTCCACCATTTTCATGGATACAATTTCCTTTTCTTTCTTTATATTTTTCTTTTCTTTTTTTTTTATAATCTGGGCCACGTAAAATCTCAGCCCACCCAAACGTTTCCTCACCGACCCGCTACAGCACTTGTTTCTCCTCTCGATAGTTATCCAATTCGTCCCTTACCCCTCCATAGCTGGCGCATCCTGCTACCAATACTCCTCTCATGTTCATGCATGAATGACCTCTTACTTTTTATTCTCAGTCCGTTCACCGTTCGTTGAATGAATATACACATTCTACTTCTTACTTTACTGTATAACCTCTTCATTACCACCTCAAAAAAAAAAAATGTTAAACTCGCACTAACCAGTTGTTTGCCATTCCCAGCCTTCAACAGCCCTTTCCTCCTTAATGTCCGCTCCCCAGACCGAACATCACTGCAACCATGAATCCACCGTACTTCCACTGAAAACAAATGCCATGCTTAAACCACTCTGAGCACTATGCTCTTCCTATTTCCAATCCCACCCAAAATCGCTGTTTGGATGTCAAACTCTGCCTTGCCGCTGCTGCATCCTCTTAATCCAAACATGGTAACTGTTTCGCCCAACCATGCTTAAATCTCGCGAAATCCTAACCTTAAGCCGTCCTGTCTAGAAAACCCGCGTTAGTATTAGTTGTGATCGAACCCGAAAATACACTGGATCGAAGGAATCATACAAGAAGTTAATATATAAATTTTTTGTATATTTTAGAGGAGAGTATAGGTTGGAATTATCTTTCAGATCTGTTTTCTTTTCTTTTCTGTTTTTTTTTGGTTCATGGAAAAGCTTCGAATGGATTGTCTGAAAGAAGAAAAGCAAATAGGAGGCAGCGTATTTATATTTGCTTTTTCTTGAGCGCCAAGAAGTAGGAAGGATAGGGAACTGTGTATTTCCTTGCTCTCCACGGTTAGTTCCTTGTACTATAGCTTAGGGTGGTCAGTTGGGCATAGGTGTTGACAAATTTTCGTGTACAGTATACATGCTTTCTTGGTTAACGTGCTAATTGTGTAAAGTGGATCCAAAACTCATTATTTTATATTAAAATTTATAAGTGGTACAGATTTCTTGCTTTGTGAAATATATACAAGCATTTGTCACTTTGTCTTGCCATCTTGGTATATAGACTGGTTTAAGTCTGGGGCTGTCAATTTTCTACACGACCCGTGACCCGACCCGAAACCCGCACAGAAAAAACCCGACCCGACCAATTTATAAACGGGTCAATTTCGGGTCAACCCTCTCTGACCCGTTTAATAAACGGGTTGACCCGACCCGATCTGTGAACCCGTTTCTGATCCGTCATGACCCGTTTAATTATAAAGCATATTTTTATCTATAATCTACAAAAAAATAAAAAATAAAAATAAAAAAAGTCTAACACGTAAGTAACCAGGTCTGTCTAATGTCTATTAACTATTTATTATATTTTTCGTCATTTAAGGTAGGACCGTGATATATGTTCATCAAATTCAATCATACTATATTTGTAAACTAACGGTTCATGTAAGTGTAACGTAACTTACTCAGGCCTAGGGTTTGCCGGCCCATCACTCTTTTAGTTTTAGCCGCCACATAACTAGGTTTCCCACTTCATTTTCATTCCAATCAATCTGAATCTGCTCATCTCCCCTTTCAATTTTTTTTAATCCTCCCAATCGACATCGACTCAAACTCCGGTCTCTATCTCAACTCCGGTCTCCATTGCCGTCGCCCCATCTGGTTCGAGCAACTCCAGTCTTCAGTATTTGGACGGTTGCTGCTATCATTCATTTGTGACGAAGCTTTTGTCTAGGCATTTTGATGCATGAATTCTGTATGTATTTGGATTCATATCTCTGGCTCAATATTTTGCTGCATTCCATTCATTTTAATTGGTTTAACTATGAAGTATAAAAATATAAAATGACATGCATTTGTTTATATTTGTATAACCATATATTGGTTATGGAGTTATAGTGTGTGATCATAGAATATAGTGTTATCACTGTTATGGAGTATATATATTATTATGAATAACATATGTTAACTTATTCAAAATGATTGCATTTATCAGATAACTGCAAAGTGCAAACACACATGACAAAATAAAAGTTTACCACGCCTAATACGTGTGTCTTGTCTTTATTTGATGTGTACTTAGGTGCTGAACCACTGTTCTTCCGGATATAATGACAATTTTCTTGAATAAATTTTCAGTTCAAGTGGATGTAACTTTTTTCATAACAAATATTGAAGATCGGGCATAAGACTATAAGAGCATGTTACTGTAAATATTTTATTATTTTAGGTTTTTATTCTTTTTCTTGTGGTTATGCTTTCAGGTAGTGGAAGGCACTGTGAGGTAGTCAGCCAACTTAATGGCATTATCAATTATGCTTTCAATTTCAGGTAGTGTTATGTTGTATGAAACTATGTAATATGTTGTTGGTAATTTTGCATGTTGGTAATTTGTATGAAATGAAACTATGTATTATGGCACTATGCTCTTGATAATTTTGTATGTTGGTAATTTGTATGAATCTATGTATTATGGGCCACATTATGCTGTTGACTATGTATTATGGCATTATGCCGTTGACTATGTATTACCAATTATGGCATTATGCTGTATTGCTGTTGGTAATTTTGTGTGTTGGAAAATTGTATGAAGCTATGTATTATGGCATTATGCATTGCTGTTGGTAATTTTGTATGTTGGTTAGTATGAATTTGAATGTATTATGCCGCTATGTTGTTGGTGATTTTTGGAGATGTTGATAATTTTGTACGTTGTGCAGTCATGTAACTCATGTTATAGCATATATTGATGAATTTTGGCTTTGTTTCTTACTTTCTTTGACTGTTTATATTATTGAATAATAGTAGCTAACAGATCAAATGGGTCGACCCGATCCGACCCGACCCGACCCATTTAGCTAAACGGGTTACACGGGTTGGGTCGGGTCAACCCGTTTATAAACGGGTCGGATTAGGGTTGGGAAAAAATGACCCGTTTAATAACGGGTTGACCCGACCCGTTTATAAATCAACCCGAACCCGACTTGACCCGACCCGAACCCGACCCGACCCGACCCATTGACAGGCCTAGTTTAAGAGCAGATTATAAGTTTTGATGTTGCCATGTATAGGATTATGATATTAGAAATAATAAAAATGTTCGACTTTAAAGTGGCATTTGAGCCATTAAACCAATTTCCACTTAAAATTGATCATGTTCATTGTTCAACCTTGTGTATATTACCATCAACTGAAAACATTTTGATTCCAGTTTATGTTTGTAAATCCTGTTACTGCATGAGTGCAACTAGCTCTTAAGCTAGTGAATTTTATATTTGTTGGATTAAATACGTAGTCCAATCTTGTTATCTTACACATATTTTGGATGTTCTCTTTCTTTATTTATTCCTCTATATGAACACATTGAACATGTGAACTATACATGTATTGTGTTGTGTGCAAAATATGTGAAGAAGAGAGGATGTAAAAGTTTGCGTACCATGTACTCTTCTCATTACGGAAAATTCCATTCATGTACGAATCATTATGGGAAAAAAAAACTAAAAATACGGTCGTATCAAGGGATGTACCACAATCTATAAAATATAATAAAATAAACAAGTTAACTCATTGCTAAATTTTTCAATATTAGGGACAAAAAAATTTGCCTCATATACTTCAGTTAGAGGCCAAAAAATTATCTATTCTGCCTCTAAATGAATGAGAGGCAATTTAAAATGTGCCCCTCAAAGTAGAGTCCCTAATAATATTTATAGGCAAATCTAACCATAAATTTGCCTCTACTATTTACCTACCACATAGGATGAATAAATAAATAAAATAAGAAATTGAGGCACTAATAACCGCCCTTATTATGAATTGTATTATTAAAAAAAAAATTCTCAAATCAGCATATGCGATCATATCTACATTAAACATAGCATGAACAGTTTATTGTGCAACAAATATAAAGTACAACTGAATAGAACACCCAACCAGATATCAAATCATTTAGATACACAATGTAATATTTAATTATGACAACAAATAATACCCTTCAAATCAGATACATGCAGACGTTGAAAACCATGTACTTATCTATATAAACTACCATAGTTATACTTACTGCTACCATCTTTGTCACATGTTTGAGAGCTTTTGGTGTCTTCTTGAGGGTACGCTTCACAGTTCAATGGAACACCAATCCAATTATTCACTCTTCTCTAAAACTGACGTCCTCCTAATAATGCCATTGCTCTAGGTCTTCAGACATTTCAAGGAAAACCTGTTTTCAACACAATAACAAAATTCTTTACTCAACAGCCTTGAGATATCAATTAACCATAAAAAATACTCTTTATCATTTCAAATTCTAGGACCCAAGGACCTTGATATGTTAAAATCTGTTTGAGGTATGTTTGACCATAGCTGATGTAGATGTGCCATTAGTCTTTAGACGAGTGTTAATGAAAAACCGACAAGATGCTTTTTGATTCCCTCTTCACTAACAAAACAATCAACACCTAAGTACCAAAAGTAGGGTTCAGGGCAAAATTTCACTAGATAAGATGAAAACATATGAAACAAGAATCTCGCTAGCAGAAAGGAAAAAAATACTTCCAGTGACATACACTTTTTATGCAAATAAATTATGTTCCATGCTGTAAATCATATATAGTTTCTTTTGTACTTATGTTTTATTGTCCAGGTTGTTCAGGTGATAGACAAAAAAGTTAAGATATGCTTCTCCAAATTCGCTTATACATCAAAGTTCGCAATACATATTGTCCAAAAAGGCTAAATGTTTTAAGTACCATATCAACACCAGCAGACTTTTCAAGTTTTAATTCAATTAACCAGAATCAAAATGAAAAAGAAAATGGCGAGGCTTATAATGAATACAAACCTGCAGACGCTAGGGAGGCTAGAGAGATCGAAAGGAGAAAAGCACTCCTTGATTATTCCACAAATTATTTCATCGGGATGAACTTCCTGATCTTTGAGGGCGCCACGACATCGTTCGATTACTTATGGTGAAATTGAAGTTGGTTCTGGATGAATTTATAAGCGGCAACCAAAGCGTCCTCTTTGGCCCTGACATATTATGTTAGGGATTAAATGAATAAATTAAGGGGTGGCAAGATCCTATTGTGGAAGGAAGAAAAATATTCACTCCCCAGTCACTTGCGTCAACTATAAATTTTATGAAAATAAAACATATGAAGCTGTAAACTAGCACACACTCTCTAATAATTGACGTGTTTACCATCTACCGAGTTAACCAAATAATTCACTTGAACTGAGTTTTGATTAAATATCTTTATGAAAACTCTTGAATTAAGATTCGCTTATAACCTCAGAGGGTTCAAATATTTTTATAATAACAAAATATAAATCGTAAAGGCTGGCTATAAATACTTATCTTGAGTTGAATTCATATTATTTATATATTTTTTTAGCAATTCATTACTTAATATTTCCTTTTAGGTTTTAAATGAGGCGTATATAATCCAAGTTGAAACAAAAAGTTCATTCATTATTTTAATTTTTTTAAACAAAAATGTAGTTCTTTCTAGAACGCTAAGAATGCTATACATTTTACTATTTCATATACCTCCTGAAGTCTACACAATACATAGTGACAAATTCGACAATGATTTGAAATGAGGAATACCTTGAGGCCCAGAGCATAACCAGTGGTTGGAAATTGGTATTACTACTCCATAACATTAATTTTCTGTTTTTTACTTTTTTAAGGAATTTTTGACTACATTATGGAAAATGAAAAAAAATGCATTGTCGTTCAAAAAGGAATGCAATAATATATTCATAGATGTAAGTGAATTTATAACAAATGGTATTACTTATTCCATAATTCCTTTTTTTTGATCCAGTGAACCCTATTTAAACCACCGGTGTATGCAAGATCTTCTATAAGAATGGCCATAAAGCAGAGTTAAAATTTAGCTACCTAAATATGATCGTTAGAGTTTTAATGATTAGAGATGATCATATACATTGAGCTACCTGTAACTAAATGTAATTTAACCATTCAACAACATGTATGAAATTCGGTGTTGTTTACTATGAAACATACACCATAAAATGAGATGAATAATGCTTTTGGAATGAAAGCAAAGACGATGCTAACTTTGAACAACATGTCTGTTTTATGTTTTCAATAAATGTACACATAATAAAATCTAATGTTTCTTTGCAATTAAACAAATAAACCTTTGCTGCTTAGGTAAAAACAAATAATTGGTGAACTAAAATAAGAAAATGGAAATGTTAGACTAATAATAGTTGTTGCAAGAACTACATAGCAAAGTGTGAGGACGAACAAAATTAAATAATGCAAAAGCATAAGATGATGGTGATTCTGGTGCAAAGTAACTATTTGAAGCATATAATGCAAACAACAGGAAAAAACAGAACTGTATGAAGAGAAGAATAATAATAATAAACAAGAAGCCGCCACACTAAACAATCCCGCGCTAGCATTATATATGGAATAACAAACCTGTGTGAAAGTAGCAGAATTTACTGTATCAAATCTTATCATAATCCTATACAAATAGGCCGTGGTTTGTAGGAGGAACAAGGGAAGAAAATCAGTCGTCCAACTTCACCACAAATTCTGATAGTCGCCCTGGATTTCCTGTACCAAATTTGTACCACAACAGCAGGTTGTTAAAGCAAACTCCCAAGCTCAAGGTAACAGAGTATGACTTTTGGTATTGTGATTATTATACAACTTTTTACACATGATTTTGCAATTGACAGAATTGATGTATTAGCTCACAACTGTATGATCAATTAAGAAAATATAAATTGAAGCATTTCACTTGAAAGGCTAACAACTAATTATTTAAAGCGGCAGTCTTGAAACTTATTATTCTAAAATTAGGAGTCTTTGGCATAATCTCCGCTTTTAACAGTTTCTATATTCAATAATATTTGTTAAAATCTAACTAACAACATATTTCTATATTCACTATTTGGTTATGGAATCTTTACAAGTTACTCACTAGGCATGTGGAGTAAAATCTAGTGTTTCTTTGCAGCCAATGTTTCCAAAAGTTTGCTAAATTCTATTGTTAATCTGCACCAGTATTTCCCATAAGCATCAACCCATTTCTCTAACCTTGGTGTAATGGAATTCAATATAATTGAGAAAATAATGGAATATCGTTATTTCCGCAAGAATATTGCTGGCAAACACATCAAAAACAACGAAAAAAAAATCCAAACATACCAAAACTCAATCTTTAGTACGTATTACGCTACCGCACTGCAGCGAACCATTGGCGTACAATTGCTCTGGTAAGATCCCCTCCTTTCTTCATCCGCGTCAATCTAAGTCCTGTTTTAGGTGTGAGAGAGATGGATTTGAGGATTGGGAAAATTAGGGTTGAGGTTTCGCAAGAAAGAGAGTCGGTTCAGGAAAGAAAGAATTTGGGATATAAAATGAGACATGATTTGTATGTTGCCTTTTGCATTTAGGTCCTTACGTAAATAAATATTTCTTTTGTACTACTACTGAAAACGAAAGTCATTAAGGACATTTCCTTCTGCCATAATTGCCGCTAATAGGGTCCAAATTTTTGTTTGCCTCAAATTAATTGTAGAGGCGACTTTGTTTGTGGCTTCAGATCCCACTCAGAGGCTAATGGAAATTCCACCACTGTTTATTTAATAATAGCGACCAATAGTTATTTATGCCCTTAGCTCAGCGTCCCTATTGCTCAAAATATTGGTAGTGACTTATTCTGTGAAATTCCAATAATGCTGATTCAGGGTGCAAAATACGTTGAATGGAAAGTTGCTTATATTTCGAAATAAAAATTACAGCAAAATTTTATAAATTAAACTAATGATACGTCTAAGTAATCTCGTCCAAATTTAAAATAAATATATTATTATAATTAAATTATCGTTATGGTTTATAACCGATTCGATAACGACTACTTGAAAATTTGATTTGGACATAACTCACAATCTACGAGACGAAATCTCGATTTTTCACTTCCACTAGAAAAATATAGCTCAACATATTCAAACATTTCTTGTTTCAGCAAATTCTGACTTAGGACGGATTCTGTATATTCAATTGAAGTTCAAAACTCACTATTACCAATTACCGTGGCGTTACGAGCGCGATTTTAATTTATATTGGAATTAATACGTTCAACTATCGTTTATATCAATATTCGTTATTATAATTCGAATATACTTGATTAAAAATCCAATTCACATAATATTATCCATCCGACTATTTCTGACTATTTCAGAAATAATTATATTATCTCATTATCTATATTAATTTTAATATTCAAATTATTTAATTCAAGATAATTTAAATTACCAACCCAATATATATAAAATAAATAAATAAATTAATTATTATATTGCTAAAATTCCGGAACGTTACAACTAATATATCTCAACAAAACATGTCTTCGTTCTACTTTTAGTAACTCTAGTGGTTGCATCTCTTTCACCTGTAGATATGCCATGTGGACCGCAGGTACACAATGGTTACGCCTGGCTCCCCAGGTTACATTCATAGCCGCAAGCTTTCACAGCTCTGCGGATTACTCCCTTATGAGCGACTGTAGATCACACTAGACACAATGGTTACACTTGGTTCCCCCAAGAAACATCCGCCCTCCGTAGGCCATCTACATCCCTGCGAGTTTCGCTACACGGTCGTATTCTTTCAGGAACTACGACAACTCATGAGGTTTACGCCCGGACAACCTACTACCACCAGCAGCATATCTCCAGAAAGCTCGAAATTCAAAGGAGAAGGAAGGTACTTTTCTTATCTTGATTTGAAAACATATGATACTATGTACTTGTAGTAATTTGTTTCATACTCCTCATAAATCATACTTATGTCACCTTTCATAAGATTTTCTTTCCAAAACAAGCATCTCATTCTCATATAATTTCTGTTATATAAGATTTAGTCTCAAATCGGTTACCTTCCAATCCAGTAGTTTTCGAATTTTCCATATTCTTATATATTTTTCATATAAATTTCGAAAACTTCTATATCCAATATCTAAAATAAAATATCCCCACATTTTCATTCAAATCTCAAAATTTTAGTTTTGATTTCTTAATCAGTTCAAATATTTGATATCTTTTCAAATTCAAATTTATAAATTTATTGGTTATAAACCAACCTTTCTTCCAAATTTTCCAATTATTAAGTTCATCACTTAATTTAAATCTTTATGCCCTTAAATTTCCAAAAATTTTCAATCTTACAACAGATTTCTCATTCACGCATATTACTCTTCCATATCCACATCCTTCGACCGTAAATTAGCAAGCGAACAACTCCCGAGTATCAACCCAGAAGGCCGAAACCAACATCAGATCAACACTTGGGAAGTCATCCGACTTGACCAATCTCCAGTCAATTTCCAATTTCCTCAGTTCTCTTCTAGTATTCCAAAATCAATTCTTCCCTTCTACGTTCTTCCGCTCTTCATTCTCGACGTATAACTTTTTGTTCTCCAGCTCTTGCCATTTTGATTTATCAAAACCCGTTAGCCTCTCACGGTCTTTTGAAAAACATTTCCAATTATCATATTTATTTTCTATAATTCAAGAAAATATTTTATTACTGTTGATACTAAGATTTTGATTAATGCCGACAAAAGAAGTTGCAATGGAATTCATGTCATAGAGATAAGATTTTTTTTTTTTTATATATATATATATATATATGATGAGTCGTGTTAGAATTATGTTAAAATCTATCCTCAAGTATAACACGAATATATAAAACAAAGAATATATATATAGTTATAAGGCTTTAAAAAAGTCAGAAATATACAAAAACAGCTCTACCAGTCGACTGGTAGATAAATGACTAGATGAATGGTCAGAGAATTTTTGTATATAATGGCTAATTTTGAAAAGCTTTTACCCAAACGATTTAAAGTCTAAATTTAACCAGTCGACTGATGATTTTTAACCAGTCAACTGATCCAAAACAGCATATATTTTCTGAAAGGTTGTCTCCATTCATGAAGGGAAATCTCTTCATTTTTGAAGGAAATGGAAGCTTCTTTTGATTAAAACTCTTCATGAAGAATTGCTACCTTTCTACTATTATATGTAAACTTCGATTATGATTTCCAAATCACCGAATCATTCTATTTCTTATCTAATTTCTGAATTGCATTTCTACACTTCTGCAATATAAAAGCTTTCCCAAATTTGAATACTTGTTAAATCCTTGAATTGATTTAATATCACTTGATTCAACAAGCAATTTTCTTCCTTAAATCTTCACATTCAAATCATATACTCAAGGATAAGATTATAGGGAGGGTGTACTTAAACTATTGACAATCCGTGTTGATTCAAGAACACAAAGCAGAAGTCAAAACACTTGTAATTGTTGAAGTCCTATAAAGTTGCTCAGGCAAGAGGCATCCTTGTTGGGGCTTGGGTGTACTGACCCATTCCTCTGGGTTAAGAGAGGGTGTGATAGTGAATTCCGAAGAGGAGCTTCGGGACTAGACGTAGGGCAGGAAGTCCGAACCAATATAAAATTCCTGGTGTCGTTTCTTGTTGCTTTTACTTTTGATTTATTCATGTAGCTTAGCTTTTTATCTGCGTAAATATTGTATATTAGCTAGTTTGTATATCATCTACATTTCCTCTATATCCATATAGATCATGCTTAAGTCGTACTTGGGAAAATTAGTATATGGATTCAGAAAACAAATAATGTTCTTATTAGAAATAAATATATTAAAAACTTTTTAGATTCCATTCATTATAATGATAATTATTTTTTCAAAAGGGATCCTGAACCCTCTAGGGTTTGGCTTCCTAATACCCTAACGGAGGAAGTGGGTACCAATGAATTTTTTTTAATTATTTTTTGCACGTCCCACTCTACAAAACCAGAGGAAAATGGATACTAGACAGTGGTTGCTCAAAACACATGACATGAGATAAGGAGATGCTAACAAATATCATTTAATCAAAAGGAGGAACTGTCACATTTGGAGATAATTCCAAAGGATATATCATTGGCGAAGGCGATGTGAGCAGTTATGGTATATTTAATTCACCTCTTATTTCGGATATTTTATGGTTAAGAATTTTAAACATAATTTATTAAGTATTAGTCAATTATGTGATAAAGGTTTTAAAATATCGTTTTCTAAAAATAAATGTAGTATATTTGATTCAAATCAAAATCTTATTTTCGAAGGAAACCGAGACAAAAATATTTATATTTTAAAAATGGCAGTTAATAATAATCCAAGTATGTGTTTATTAGCCAAAACAATGATCCTTGGTTATGGCACAAACGATTTTTTTCATATTAATTTTAAAACAATAAACAAGATATCTAAAGATGATCTTGTAAGGGGATTACCCAAAATAAAATTCAAACTAAAAATTTATGCGATGCTTGTCAACTTGGAAAGTTAACCAAATCTTCTTTTAAATCTAAAAAGGTCATATCAACTTTACAACAACTTGAGTTACTACACATGGATTTATTCGGACCAACTCAAATTTAGTCCATAAATCATAGCAGATATGTGTTTGTAATTGTTGGTGATTTTTTCAAGATACACTTGGACTATGTTTTTAAAGAATAAAAGCGATACTTTTGAAATTTTTAAGAATTTTGTCAAACAAATTCAAAATTTAACCGATTTAAAAATATAAAACATATGAAGTGATCATGGAGGAGAATTTGAAAATGAGAAATTTGATTTATTTTGTTAAAAGAAAGGAATTTTTCATAATTTCTCTTTTCCTAGAACTCTACAACAAAATGGAGTTGTAGAACATAAAAATAGAACTTTACAAGAATGTGCAAGAACATTTTTAAATGGAAGTACACTGCCAAAACATTTTTGGGCTAAAGCAGTCGCAACAGTTTGTTATGTTTTGAATCATGTTTCTATCCGACCTCTTACTAAAAACACTCCATATGAGCTTTTTACTAGTAGAAAACCAAATATATCCTATTTCAAAGTTTTTGGTTCAAAATGCTTCGTTTTAAATACGAAAGATCAACTTGGAAAATCTGATTCAAAATCTAACGAATGAACATTCTTAGAATATTCTAAGACTAGTGTAACAACCCGAAAATCTGGGCCAGTTTAAAAATTTTATTTTGGCAATTTTAGCGAATTTTGATTATTTAAAATGAATTATTTTAAATAAAATCGACGAGAAATTTATTTTGAATATAATTCGACGTATATATTATATACGTCGTCGTTAGAATATAAATATTTATTTATAATTATAAATAGAATTGAAAATGGCGCGGTAGTTCGATAATTCGATTTCAAACTTCAATTGAATGTACCGGGTGCAAAACAATCCGGATTTTAGTGAAACCAAAAACATTAGGATCTAATTGATAATATCTTTCCAACGAATCCGAAAAATCGAAATTTCATAGCGGGGATCAAAAGATATGTCCAATTGAAAATTCTGAATAGTCGCTATGGAATTCAGGCCCTTAAAAATGGAAATTTTGCAATCGACCTCGGATTTCGACGAAACCAGTTTTATTGGATCCGTTATGTAAAGTTATTGCTAAGTTTCAAATTTCATAATTTTTCGAATCAATATGTGAGCGTGGCAAAGGAAAACGCGTTTGACCAGTTCTAGTTGATTTTAATCGACTGGAAAATGACCATTTTTCTAACGGTCTCAGAATTCGACGAAACTAGTTTTGTTAGGACCGTATCATCAATACGAAGCTAGAAAATATTTTTCTGGATTTTTTCGAGTTAGTATGTGACCTCGGTAAATTGAAATGTACGTTCAAATTGAATATATAATGAATTATATTTTAATTCTAGTGGAAACTGATCGAAATGATCAAATCAGCTCACGATACATAACCCATTGTGTTCGGAATGGGGGTAATTAGCTAGGGGCGACAGTCGTTGGGTTGGAATCGGGTTTGAAATTGAAAGTCAACTTTTTATAGAGAAATAATAAATTAAAATATATATAAAATATAATATCCTTTATACTTAACCCCCCCCCCCATCGTTACTTTTCACTTCAGATCTAAAAAGATAAAAACCGCACCCCTTGTTTCCTCGTTCTGCCCTAGCCACCGCTCGTGGTTTCCCCCATCGACCGTCAACGAACGCCATCGCCCACCCCACCAGTGTCGCGCCACCCTCCACCTTCTTCTCCCCCCCCCACCGCGATACCCCCAAATGGCCAGCGTGAGTTTCCCAAAACCGCCGTACCACCCTGCTTGCCACTGCCGCCGACTCCAGGAACTCCGCCCCACCTCTGCACCCACGACCTCCCTCCAGCGCCTGACGATGAAGCCCCTCCCACCTTTTCCCGATCTACTGTAAGTTCTATTTAATTCCTTACGCAAAATAATTAGTTTCTTCTAGGTAAATAAAAGCTAGATTTTTAGGGTAAGAAAATTAGATTTTTCATTATATGAAGAGTGCATTTTTATAATGTAAAAGGTCGGATTTTTATAGGATGAAAAGTTATATTTTTATAACATGAAAAGTTATATTTTTATAACATGAAAAGTTATATCTGCATAACATGAAAATTCATATTCTTAATTATATAAAATTCATATTTTTAATTATATAAAGTTCATATTCTTATCATAGTAAAAATATGATTTTTATATATTGAACATCGAAGTAAAAATATGATTTTTATATATTGAACATCGAAGTAAAAAATATGATTTTTATATATATAGTGGCTACGGGCAACGAAGATGACGAAGATGCGAGAACGATGAAGATTTCTATCAAAGAAGAGTCAAGATGATTGGATAGCTTTTGGTGAGAATTTCTCACCTTTCAATTTCTTTTTCTAGTTATATATATATATATATATATATATACTAGGATGAAGACGGTGCTTAGTAGCACCCGACACAATCGTCCACAGACCATGGACTTGTTTGTTTGGTTGCATAAATTAGTAAGATGATTTGATTTGAATTTGGTTGTTTGGTGAATTTGATTGATGTGTGAATGGCTTGGGCCTTCACTAGACCGGGGATAAGGCTAGGCCTTGTCCCGTTTCTAGTATCGTGCCGTTATGCCGCCGAAATTTTCTAAAATATGTTAGAAAAATAAAAATACCATTTTATTTAAAGAATGAACTGAATAGAAATTCATGTGTTAAAATAAAATGTTATATCGTTAAAAATATAATTTTTAACGTGAATGTGAATAAATAAATATTCATTTACAAACCGGACGGTTTGTTTATGTACACCTATTTGAAGGATATTGATTGGGTCGATAAATTTTACACATCGCCCAACTACACAACTAAAATCTGTGTTGATTGTTTGAAAACCCCACACGGGTGTTGGGATGAATTTTGAAGTTCACTCATCCTGATTTATTAAATATGTCGATCGATTGATTGACAGGCTGTTATAAGCGTTAGATATCTATATATGATGCTTATACAGTGTAGTGCACTTTGGTTGATGGTTGATTATCTATCGTTGCTATTATATACATTTGTTGTAGGGAATCCATATATTTAACTTTATATGGTGATTGATTGGGCCTCATTCCAATTTAGAAAATAAAGAATAATATAAAATAAACGTTCATGTGTTGACAGTACTCATCCATTGAGATTGGTCATGTGTTGAACGAAATATTTTAGCAATAAAATTTACATCTTTATCAATATAAAATAAAGGTTCATGTGTTGACAGTACTCATCCATTGAGATTGTTCATGTGTTGAACGAAATATTTTAGTAATAAAATTTACATCTTTATCAATATAAAATAAAGGTTCATGTGTTGACAGTACTCATCCATTGAGATTGGTCATGTGTTGAACGAAATATTTTAATAACAAAATTTACATCTTTATCAATATAAAATAAAAGTTCATGTGTTGACAGTACTCATCCATTGAGATTGGTCATGTGTTGAACGAAATATTTTGATAATAACAACTATTTTGAAAAAGAAATATTTGAAATAGAATATTTGAAAATAGAAATTTATGAAGCCGTGTTGATTAGATTGACGCCATTTTGACGTGAACGATATTTATATCGATTTTATTCGATTTCGAAATGAATTGAATTGAAATGGAAGTTGAAATTTCTTTTGAAACGAATTTAAAACTATTTATATAATTCGTTTTAAATAGAAATCGACGAAATATATATTATATATATAATATAATGGCCTGAATAGAACGCGCCGCGCCGCGGTAGTTCGTGAATTTCGACCATTTATTTCAAATGGACATTACGGGAGATCCGACCGTCGGATTCTCCTAAAACCGGAACCGTTGGGTTCGTATCGAAAAGAGCTTTCTAAAGAATATTAGAAATTAGAAATCTAACGGTTGGATTTGGAGTTACGTCCAAATCAAATTTGAAAAAGGTCGCTGTAAGTGCAGTTCGATGACCATTGATGGAAATCGACTATACGGGCCTTGATAAAATTATTAAAAGTAGTATTAATTTGTGTAAAATCATAAGAAATGATTTAGAAAGAATTGGGATGAAAAACTCCATATTTGAAAAGATAAAAATAGATTTTTATCGAAATGAACTAGTTTTGAACTAGAATTATAATTTTATTTATTTTTAAATAAATAAATTGAATTTGAAAAGGGTTTTAAAAATAACCAAAATTTCCAATGATTGCATTGGGGTGGATTTGAATCGAAATTATCTTCGGAATATTTCGATGTTGGAATTCGTGATTATACAGATGCTGTTATGGAAATTTGAAAGATATATATTTATATCGTTATTTTCAATACGACATTTGTTAATCGTAGAATTTGATATTGAATATAAGCCGATGTATTTTGTATTCAGAGCCTTGTATTGAATATCAAATGTGATTTGGGTTTGTCGTGAATGGTGTCTTCACTAACACTGTTCTTGAACCCAGTTGAGAAAAGATTAAATCTTTTTATTTAGATTTAATGAAGTGTACCAATTAAATAATATTTAATTGGAATTGAATTGATATTGATTTTAGGTTTATCGTGGACAGTGTTTTAAATAACACTCGTTCTTTAACCCGATAATTAATGAATGTGATTTTGGGTTTATCGTGAACCGTGTTTTAAATGACATGGATTCTTTAACCCAGTTAACGATTAAACCTAAGTGGAGTTTTAATGAATCTTTAATTAGATTGAAATGATCGAGAATGGAGTATCACCATTTTTGCTCCAAGAGATAGCTAAATCTTTAATTAGATTTGAACGTGAAATGGTAATTGAATTTACCGATAACACCGTGGTAATAGATATGAAGTATTACCAGTTTTACTTCATGGGATGAATAGGTTGGGATTGGGAAATTAAACAAATGATTACTTCGGTAAGGTTCGTTAATCCCGACTAGTTGAATCGAAATTCAAAAAGATGATTAAAGAATAAATTCAAGGAATTTATCTTGGATAAAATTAATGGGAACCTCTCCCTATGAATGTGAAATTTAGAAACTAACTGTCGGTAAGCCAAGCAGAATGTTTTTCTGGATATTGATCTGATGTTGGTTTCGGCCTTCGGGGTTAATATTTGGGGAATTATTCTCTTGATTAATTTACGGTTAGTGACTGATGAATTGGAATGAGGCGTATGTTGTGTTTGTGTAACACTTATTTAAAATATACGCGAGTTATTCGGAAAGACCGGGTTTATCCCATTCTGAATAACTGATACGACGATAAGTCGAAGATGAAGACGGTGGTCGAAGACCGTAAGTCTTCACGTCGTTTGGGAGATTACTGATGATCTTGATTGGGCTGTACACCCAAGAAGATGGAAACAGTTAGTGATCGTCCAGACGTGCTTGGAGATCGATGGATATGCGGGGTACTAGGTGCCTCCGGTTTCGTTCAGCCCCAGAACGGACTTGTAAATGGACTGTGTGACTGACATTGGATTTTAGTCCGTGTGATTTATCTCTATTAAATATATATCTGTTTGGCGGCGGAGAATTTATTCTCTTGCTTAACGCCCTTCTCTGAGACGTACGAGCTCAGGGGTTATATATTGATGGATATCAAACGCATGGAGTGAATTGCCTGTGTGGCATGCCTAAGTGGCAATTGATCGAGGCTTCTGTTGAAAAGCAAAGTCTTGTGGTGATGATCAAAGCAAGGCCTTTGTGGCGTAGCTTTGTGTAACGTTTGCTTCGCGAGTTATACACCCGGTATGGACCAAAAACGGGAGAGGACGTCAGGGAGGGCATGCGTTTCTTTCTAGCTAGAAGTGGCGTCAGTGGTTTTACACGCCCTGACGAGTTTGACTTATGTGGTTGTTGCTGTTGCGAGGTGCCTCGGATTGATCGGTCGTTCTCGAACCGATGGAGTCATTTAGTTGGCTCGTTTACGCCCCATAGGGCGGGGAAACGCATGTTCAGGCATTTTAATCCAGTCCGTGTGGACCGGCCCTGAGGATCCAAGGGTCACTCGAGCTCTGATCCTGAGACACGGGCTAGAGCGTCTCGAATCGGTTGAGGACTATCTTTTGCCTCGGTTCATAGATGGAAATCCAATTTCCAAATACGTGACATTTGCGGTTTTAATTGTAGAACTAGTATGGCGACATGATATATGGTACCCATGCCGCCTATGATTGATACTTATGTTTTGAAGTTGTTTTATACACTATGCACTTATTATAGTATCAAATGATTTGTTTTAAACGTACTAAGCATGTTTGGCTATTATAAGGGAAAACCCTATCCTCGGCTGCGTTGCATTGTGTGATGGGACCTGGGTCTTATAATAGCTTCATTTTTAGAAAAGCATCGCGTTGTTTACTTATATGCACTGGTGTTCTTGGGAGGAAACCCGTTCCGTGTTATACGGCGTGGTCCCTTGATTTACCTAACTTTAAAAATAAAGATTAATAACTGTTTTAGTTCTCACACCAGTCACATGACTGACCTGGAGTTTATTGTTTTACCCTAAACTCTGGGTGCCACTATTTTCCACACGGGCAGCTAGTAGTTTTGGTTTTTCAGATTTATATTCACAGGATCCTGGTTTACAGCTGGAACGATATCCGGAAAGCTTTGTATCCGTATATCTACTTCTAGTTGTGTATTGTATTATTTTCCGCTGCGATGTATTTAAATGTAATTTAAATCTCTGATATTTCTGTGTAATATTCATTTTTACTATGTATATTCTTGTAATCTGATGCATTGTTGTAATATACAATGAAATGTTCTTTTATATGCGTTCTTTTGTGGCTTGTTCTCGAACTATCCGACACTTTCCTTTACGGGGAAGTTACGGGTTTTCACAACTAGCAAGGCTTATCGTATTTTCAATAAGAGGACTGACAAAATCGAAGAATCACTTCATATATCATTTGATGAAAACGTTATTCAAAATTCATTTAATTCAGATATTATTAAAAATAATTCTTCCCATGACGATGATATTGATATATATATATAAGGAAGATGAAAACATTGGTCATAATAACATAGAGAATAATGCTACAAAAACTCAATAAAATATTAATAATCAAAATATTCCTATTAATGAAGTTCGATCTCCACCAAGAATATTACGAGACCATCCAACTCAAAATATTATTGGAGAAATAACTTCAAACATAAGAACAAGAAGTCAACTTAATTTAGTAAGTAATGTAGCCTTCTTATCAAATACTAAACCCAAAAATCTGAAAGAAGCATCTACAGATGAAAATTGGATAATTGCAATGCAAGAAGAATTAAAAAATTTGAACATAATGAAGTATGGGAATTTGTTCCAAGACCGGCTAATCAAACTGTTATTGGAACAAAATGGGTTTACAAAAATAAAGCAGATGAAATGGGTAATATTACTAGAAATAAAGCTAGACTTGTTGCACAAGGTACAATCAAGAAGAAGGCATAGATTATGAAGAAACTTTTTCTCTAGTCGCACGACTAGAAGCAATTCGGATGCTATTATCATACGCTTGTCATTATAACTTTAAACTATATCAGATGGATGTTAAAAGTGCTTTCTTGAATGGCTATATTAAGAAACGAGTATATGTTGAACCTCCACTATTTGCTCATGGAAAATATCCTGATCATGTTTTTAAACTAAAAAAGGCTTTATATGGTTCGAAACAAGCACCCCGTGCTTGGTATGAACGTGTCAAAACTAATTTATTAGATTCAGGATTTCAAATTAGAAAGGTTTATCAAACACTTTCTATCAAGAAAGATAAAAAAGACATTCTAATAGTACAAATATATGTAGACGATATTATCTTCAGATCAACAAATGATCAATTATGTCAAGAATTTTCAAAAATAATGACCAATGAATTTGAGATGTCACATATGGGAGAACTATCTTACTTTCTGGGTTTGCAAATTAAGCAATTGTCAGATGGAATTTTCATTAATCAACAAAAATATTGTACTAATTTAATAAAACGTTTTGGAATGGAAAACACATCGAGTAAACCTACACTACTGAGTACGATGACGCATTTAGATAAAGATGAAAGTGGTAAAAGTGTCAATCAAAAGCTATATCGAAGCATGATAGGTTCACTTTTGTATTTAACTACAAGTAGACCGGATATTATGATGAGTGATTGTTTATATGCTCGTTTTCAAGCTAATCCAAAAGAATCACATTTGAAAGCAGTTAAACGTATATTACGTTATCTTAGTGATACTAAAGATATTTGACTTTTCTATCCGAAAGACTGTTCCTTTAATTAGTTTCATATAGTGATGCTGATTTTGGAGGATCACGGACGAATCGTAAGAGTACAAGCATAACATGTCATTTTATCGTTAAATCACTTATATCTTGGTTCATCAAGAAACAAAATTGTGTTTCACTGTCATCATACAAATCTGAAAACATATCTGCTCCACTAGCATGTGCTCAGGTAATATATATGCAGCAAACACTGAAAAACATAAATTTGTCTCATTCCACTATTTATTGTGATAATACTGGCGCAATAAATTTATCTAAGAGTCCGGTAAACCATTCCAGAACTAAACACATTGATATAAGGCATCATTTCTTAAGAGACAATATTGAAAAACAAACAATTAATTTAGAGTTTGTAAACTCACAAAATCAAATTGCGGATATCTTTACTAAACCCCATTTAGAGAACTCTTTCATAAGACTTCGACGAGAACTAGAAATTGTGTCTTTCAATGGTCTCTAAGATGTTATTCAATTACTTTGTGCTTGTGATATCTTATCTTCTTTTTAATCGATGACAAAGGGGGAGAAATTCTCTCTTATGATTCCGTGCTATATGTGCCACAACATTTTAGGATTCCGTGCTACTTGAATATATGTGCTAACAATTTTTGTTGCAGGAATCAAATGGTAAGTTTATAAATTTATGAACTAACAAATATATTACAGAAATTCAGGGGGAGAAAATCATAAGTGTTGTCATCAATCAAAAAGGGGAGAATTATTTTAAAATCTATCCTCAAGTATAACACGAATATATAAAACAAAGAATATATATATAGTTATAAGGCTTTAAAAAAGCCAGAAATATACAAAAACAGCTCAACCAGTCAACTGGTAGATAAATGACAAGTCGATTAGTCAGAGAATTTTTGTATATAACGGCTAGTTTTGAAAAGTCTTTATCCAAACGATTTAAAGTCTAAATTTAACTAGTCGACTGATGATTTTTAACTAGTCAACTGATTCGAAACAACATATACTTTCTGAAAGGTTGTCTTCATTCATGAAGAGAAATCTATTCATTTCTGAAAGGAAATTGTAACGACCCAGGTTTTCGCGATCCTGAGTAATTGACATATAACCCAATGTCGACTATCAAGCATCGGAAATATCAGATAGTTAATGAAAGAAAATAGTCGATGGGAATAGATAAGATAGAAAATTAGAGTAGAAGAAGAAGAAGAAGAACACACAACATTAGAGTAACACGAATCTCACAGCGGAACGAACAAAATATAGTATACAACATAAATTTTGAAATAAAACCAGTATATGTATAAAATAACATTTATTAGAGTATAACACTTACATCATAATGGAAATACACAATAGCTATAAAAACGCTGCTAAAGTCTCCTGCTCTAGCTCCTTCTAGTGCATCTGTAAATCCCGACTACTTGAATGCTCGTACAAATTTGAGCACCCAAGAGTTTAGGGAAAACAAAACAAACTCCAGGTCAGTCATGGGACTGGTGTAAGTAAACAATTTAAAACAGTTTGAGAAAATAAACGATATCTCATAATACCACGTCGAATAACATGAAACGGGTTTTTCCCTTATGAGAATCCAAAATACTTGATTTAACATTTCAAAATCCTTTTGAAAGAACGAAAATCTTTATATCAAAATCCTTTTGATATTATAATAGTGTCTATCAACCACAATATAATAATCATCTAGCAGAACGCTTTCATCTCACGTTCCACATACATAATATATAATCAAAAACCGCGGCCTTATTCGTAATGAATTCCAACTGGCAAGGTATGGGACCACCTTCCGACAATGTATCTCTAGAGAAGAATACACCGGGTTCAACAAGAACAACTTGCAACCCAGGCTAAACATGACCGCTCACTCATTTCGCTTGAGTGTACCGAATGTATTATCACCAACGGTTGGGATCAACAACCGTTTCCCGAAAGGGACAACATCGAAATAGATTATAGAAGTAAATGAAACTCTAGATCAGGTGACAATACACCCTACTTGGCAGCTAACCACTTAGTCATGTGACCTTCCCGATTTTATACCATTTCGTAGTGGTGAGGCTAGAGGGCATAACGTATAGATCACACTTTTATTTACTTTGAATGTCACATCGTCATACCCGCCAAATCACAAATTGATTTCCCTAAAAATACCACAGGTATACAGCTAAGAGAAACGAATTCCTCCACCACCAAATGTAAATACGTTTGAAGAGATCAACTTACGTGATCTACTAAATATACTATATCAGACATTCTTCCATACAGGTCGTCCTAGAAGTGGACAGTCCGAAGGCACTATTCTGTAAACAGGACAACCCTTGCATAACTCTGTCTTCAATTATCTTCATCATATTTGATCGCAACACTAACGCCCATACAGAGTGTCTTTCATATAATGAATCTGATCCCGGTCTCTTCGTATTGACGACAGAAACATGGTCAAAAACTTGGGTAGTCGGTGATTTAACTATCAAAGAAAAACATGTGTGCAAACAACGATATTATTTCCAGATGGAAATTCTATCGATCAATCATCAATCAACATCTATTCATTTCCCCATTTTTCGTTTCCATATATTCATCAAATCCTTATTTTCTAATTTTAGAAAATATACTTTATTAACTTTGGAAAACGTTTCCATGTCTGATTCATGCATCAGTATCTCCTCACATATATCAGTCTCAAACTGTAAACTAGTAAGAGAACAACCCCCTATGTATTAACCCCGAAGGCCGAAACCAACATCAGATCGATACCCAGAAAGCCATTCAACTCAACTAATTTCCAGTCAGTTTCTAATTCCAGTAATTGCATTTTAATTCCTAATTCAAACCCCAAATTCCTTTATAATATTTTATTTGCAAAAATATTTACTTTAATCTGATTTTTACATAAAATGTGAATAATATTTCTTTATATAATTCTATTTGTTTTCTAAATAATTTCTTTTTATAATTCTATTTGTTTTTCCAAATATTTCCTTTTCAGTATCCTATTTATTTCAAATAAATATTTCCCTTTTCAATATCATATTTATTTCATATAAATATTTCTTTTGATAGTATCATATTTATTTCACATAAATATTTCCTTTCTCAATATCCTATTTATTTCCTAAATATTTCCTTTTATAAATTTCTATTCATTTTATATAAATCCTTTTATATAATTCTATTCATTTCCCAAATCTTACCTTAATTATATTTTCCAATATTTGTTTTCCAAATATTACCTTTTATATTATCCTATTTATTTCATATAGAAATATTTCGTTTTCAATATTCACTTTGAAAATTTCCTTTTTAAATTCCCTTATTTCATATGGTATTTAAAATACCAAATAACATGACCAATGTCATCGTAATCAATCACAGAATATATATCACATCATATATCACAATATATGAAAACAAACAGTATTATAAATATAGAGGAATCCAGTTGGATCTCTCCAACCTGTTTCCCTGCATCCACAGATGTTAAACAATATAAATAGCTTCGATTTCATTTCAATATGAAATATTCTGATAAAACAGAATCAATATTTGATTAACGATTTATATATATCATTATCTATAATTTCAAACAATACATCAGCAATTCAACCAAGCAATCAACACACAACAATCAATCATCATTTATCAATACTAGATTATATTAATAAAAATATAAACTGTACAGAGTTAGTGAGATTTACTCACATTGGATAGTTATCGTTAAATAACGATTAACTATCTTTGATTTAGACAGGTGTTTCATTTTGCAATAAATCGTAACGAGCTCCAATTTACTCCCAGTCTGTTCCAGTGTGTAGCCGTCGCCCATACGATCCTAATGGATCTTGGTTTGCTGAATTTGGATAATGTATGAGCAAGGTATGATTATTTAAAGTTAATACACCAATATATTTTAATTAATGAGTTAAATTAAATGTTAGACTGGGCCTTTACCATACTAATCTGACCCGCTCACCCCTCATTATCAGCTCGCATCTCTTTTCTTGGTTTAAACCCGCTAACTCGTATTCGTTGCTGCTTCTTCTTCCTCCTACTTCCAAAATGCGCACCAGCTTTCTCATACTAGCTGCAACTTCCTACTACCATCCTCCTCCTCTTCACCGAATTCAACGAGACCCTCATCAAAATCCTTCTCTTCGAACCAGCCGTAATCTCCTCCCCAAAATGTTCAACTCGACACCAATATTCAGCTGTGTCTAACAACAACTTTCATCGCACTAATAAAGAGGAGTGCATCCAAAAATCATCATGAGAATTTATATAAAAATCATCATGAATCCTCTCAACCAAAACTCTATCGGTCTCCATCACTATGTTAAGCTTGCACTCCCTGATCACTGTTGTGAAGTCAAGGTTCCTGCTGCAAGTAGAACAGGGTGCGAACCTTTTTAGGGCCGATCATTAATAAAATCACACAGGAGAAGCAGTTTACATCGATGAATCCAAAAATAGTACTCGCGACATACCTATATGCTCCTAGCTTTCCAGATCGCGTACCCTAGCTCAGAAACTCTCACTGACAGAAGTTTCCAACGATAAAAACACCCACCGAACCCAACAATACATATAG
The DNA here is from genome assembly GCA_030737875.1 of Allium sativum. Classification (NCBI taxonomy): domain Eukaryota; kingdom Viridiplantae; phylum Streptophyta; class Magnoliopsida; order Asparagales; family Amaryllidaceae; genus Allium; species Allium sativum. The sequence continues at coordinate 284,324,184 of CM060911.1, forward strand.
CAGATAGGAGAGAACAGATTCACGAATCTATATGTACATGTCCTGGATTTTATAGTATTTGATTTCCTTTTTAATGGATTTTTGAAGACTCACGAAATCGGTTTAAGAAAGTATGACCGCTAGTTTTATGTTTGACCAGAGGAATGAAGTTAAAGCTTAGGAATGTTAATGCGTTTATAGGGAGATTTAAATATTTTTATATTTATTATTATATTTATATTTAATCAGCCGTTGTTTATATTTATTGTCAAAAATTCCTATGTTCACAAACAATATCCAAATTTGACAAAAATGGACATACAGCTACAGTTCGACTTTACGGACCCAACGAAACTTGTTTCGTCGAATTCCGACTTTGTTTGCTCACACAGCATATTTTTAAAGTCAAATTATCAACTATTTTTTACATTTAAATTCCGCGCAGCCACATACTGACTCCAAAAATTACGAAAATTGGAATCTAACAATAATTTGATATTCTGGATCCAACAAAATTAGTTTCGTCGAAAACGGAGTTCGTTTGCAAAACTGGCTATTTTTAAAGCTCTAAATAAACCTATTTAAATATTAATATATTTAAAAATAATTTATTTAAATATTAATAAATTAATATTATCGTACATATTTACAATTGAATATCATATAGCTCCAAAATATTCATATATGGATTAATAACTCAATATTTCAAATCTGGGTTAAATCGATATTCCATTTATATTGAAAATCCATTTATAATATAAATAATTCATTATAAATTATAAAGGAATTCTGCAGCGACTTTTTGAAAATTTGATTTGATCATAAATCAAAATCTACACGACGAAATCCCGATTTTCCTCTTCCATTAGAAAAATATACTTCACCAGCTCCAAACGTTTCTCGTTCACAGAAATCCGATTTAAAACGGATTCTATATATTTGTTTAAAGTTCGAAACGCCAAATTACGAACTACTGCACCATTTCGAGCTCGATTATAATTATAATATAATTATACGTTCAACTGTCCTTTATATAATATATTCATTAATATAATTCAACTCTATACTGAATTATATATTATAAATAATCCAATCCACACAATATTGTGAATTCTACTATTTCCGACTATTCCAGAAATTGAATATATTATTCTATTTTTTAATTTAATTAAATATTCACTATTATTTAATTCTGGTCATTTTAAATTACCAACCATTATTTAAATAATTAAATAAATTATTTAAAATACCCTTAAAATACGGGAAGTTACATTCTGCCCCCCTTAAAATAATTTCATCCTTGAAATTGCTAAGGTTGAAAACAAACCCTATTAACTAGGTAAACTTTATTTGCTCACTTCTTAACTTCAGTTACAACCGAACCAATTTAATTACAATTAAATATTTATCCATTCCTACTAATGAAAATTTTCAAAAATCTTGAAAATTTTCTAGCACCTTAACTTTTCGAAAAATTTCGCCAGCACCTCCTTTGTACTGGTCAATAGCTCAAACACCAACTCGCCTCTCTAGGCCTTCTTCAACCCAAAAGAAAATCAAACAACTAAGCGGCTTGCCAATCTGGGTCATCAAAATCTCAAACCCATATATAATATAAACTGGTACCTTTTTATCGGGCATATCATTGTATCATTTCCATCTACTACCAATTCAGCATATACCCATATCATCCTAATCAAACTCAAATCACTTTTATCTCCAACATAATCATTCGTTTATCCAAGCCAAATTCCATTATAGATCTTAAGTACCATTCTTGATTTTTAATTTAGTTTAACAAATTTCCATCTAATTTGTTTTAATTCAAAAAATCTGTTTCTAGGAGTTTTTAAACAGCTTTGCTTTTCAAAAATCAAATATTCATTTTGGAATATCAAGACAACTCATTTTCCCAAAATAATTCGAAAACAATCTCTTTGGTAGTAATTCGTCACTTAGCAGCTCGAAAATGAACACCGATGATGCAGCTGTCATCATCAGAATCTATTTTCCAGCGATTGAAGTGAGTTCAATACTATATCACTTTCCAAAGCCATTTCTAAATATTTCCACTTTGAAATATATTTCAAAATACCATTCACAATGCTTGTAAAACAATTTAGAATCTCCCAGGATTTTAAATTTCTCATAAATTCAATTCAATTCCATTTACAATCACTATTCCAAATTTCTAGGGTTTTAATTTCAATTCTGATTTAAATTCAGATTTAATTCACTTCGTAACACTTATACGAATTCGGATTGGTTATTTATAATCATTTCAATTATAATCTTATTCGATTATAATAATGACCAACGCATCCAATATACTATAATATCCCAAATATTAATAATTCCTTAGTATCAAAACATACTTTGGATAAAATTATTTCATTTACCCCTCTTTCAAAGCATATTATGTCGGTTCATCATATTCGAGTGTTTAGAAACTCCTACCGATATAGTGGATCAAACTGATCGACCAGAACCCATAAACAACTCAACCAATAAATCTCCACAATATAAAACATTTTTTATAAAATATACAAATACGTTCTCTCGTATGTATACACTCAACTAAATCTAGGGCATTACTAACCCTATCTCTACTGGGTCACGCCATAGTGCCAAGGTAATTACCTAGCCTCGCTCTGATACCACTGTTACGACCCAGGTTTTCGCGATCCTGAGTAACTGACATATAACCCAATGTCAACTATCAAGCATCGGAAATACCGGATAGTTAATGAAAGAAAATAGAGGTTGAGAATAGATAAGATAGAAAATTAGAATAGAAGAAGAACATACAACATCAGAGTAACATGAATCTCACAACGGAACGAACAAAATATAATATACAACATAAATTTTGAAATAAAACCAGTATATGTATACAATAACATTTATTAGAGTGTAACACTTACATCACAGCGGAAATAAACAATAGCTATAAAAACATTGCTGAAGCCTCCTGCTCCAGCTCCTTCTAGTGCGTCTGCAAATCCCGACTACCTGACTGCTCGTACAAATTTGAGCACCCAAGAGTTTAGGGAAAAAAAACAAAAAAAACTCCGGGTCAGTCATGCGATTGGTGTGAGTAAACAATTTGAGAAAATAAACGATATCTCATAAGACCACACCGTATAACACGGAATGGGTTTTTCCCTTATAAGAATCCAAAATACTTGATTTAACATTTCAGAATCCTTTTGAAAGAATGAAAATCTTTATATCAAAATCCTTTTGATATTATAATAGTGTCTATCAACCACAGTATAATAATCATCTAGCAGAACGCTTTCATCTCATGTTCCACATACACAATATATAATTAAAAACCGTGGCACTTATTGGGTAATGAATTACAACTGGCAAGGTATGAGATCACCTTCCGACAATGTATCTCTAGAGAGGAATACACCGGGTTCAACAAGAACTTCTTGCAACCCAGGCTAAACATGACCTGTCACTCATTTCGCTTGATTGTATCGAATGTATAATCACCAACGGTTAGGATCAGCAACCGTTTCCCGAAAGGGACAACATTGAAATAGATTATAGAAGTAAGTGAAACTCTAGATCAAGTGACAATACACCCTACTTGGCAGCTAACCGCTTAGCCATGCGACCTACCCGATTTTATACCATTTCCTAGTGGTGAGGCTAGAGGCCATAATGTATAGATCACGCTTTTATTTAGTTTGAATGTCACATCGTCGTACCCGCCAAATCACAAATTGATTTCCCCAAAAATACCATGGGTATACAGCTAAGAGAAACGAATTTCTCTGCCACCAAACGTAAATACGTTTGAAGAGATCAACTTATGCGATCTACTAAATATACTCTGTCAGACATTCTTCCATAAAGGTCGTCCTGGAACTGGACAGACCGAAGGCACTATTCTGTAAATAGGACAACCCTTGCATAACTCCGTCTTCAATTATCTTCATCATATTTGATCTCAACGCTAACGCCCTTTTAGAGTGGTTTTCAGATAATGAATCTGATCCCGTTCTTTCCATATTGACGACGGAAAAATGGTCAAAAACTTGGATAGTCGGTGATTTAACTATCAAAGAAAAACATGTGTGTTGAGACAAGATTTTGATTGATGCCAACATATAAAGGTGCAATGAAGATCATTTCATAGAGATAAGGTTTTTTTACTTTGAGTCGTGTTAGAAATATGTTAAAATCTATCCTCAAAGTATAACATGAATGCACAAAACAATATCATATCTTTGTTGCTGAAATCTGTATATTTGAGGAATTGAAAAGTCACAGAAAAAGCACAAACGGTCCAGGCTTCGACCGGGAAAGAGTGCAGAGTGATATAGACCGTGGACCGAGGTCCTCTGGTCTACAGCCATAAAACGGTCGACCGCCCAAAAAGGACCTATCAACCGGTTATGCTGTGTTTTTGAAACAGAAACTAAAACGGTCGACCGCCCAAAAAGGACCAGTCGACCGGTTAATCTGTTTTTGCACAACAACGGCTATTTTCTGGAAGTTTTAATTTTTAATTAATTTCAACCAGTCGACCGGTGGTTTTTGACCCGTCGAGCGTTTTTGAACAGAGGCAACTTTTCGAATAGTCACTTCCATTTCTCCAAGAGTTGCTTCTCTTTCTCTTCACCAACGATCATGACTATTGTTTGTAACTTTTCACAAATGGTTACAACTGTTTATTTCTTATATAAACATCATGATTTCATCATTTTATTATAACCGAAATCATTCTATATTCTCTCTAATTTATGAATTGCATTTTCATATTCTTTGCAAAACAAAAGCTCTCCAAATTTCAAATACTTGTTGAATCCTTGAATCAATTTAATATCAATTGATTCAACAAGCATTCTACTTCCTTAAATCTACACATTCAAAGTATATACTCGAGGATCAGATTATAGGAAGATTGTACTCAAACTGTTGACTATCCGTGTTGAATCAAGAACACAAAGCAGAAGTCAAAACCATTGTATTAGTTGAAGTCCTGTGTGTGATCAGGCAAGTGTTAAAGTGCTCCGTGTTGTAAGAGGCAAGTTGTGAAGTCCTCATACTGATAGAGGCGTGAAATCCCGTTCGGCTGCTCGAGTGTTGTATACATGTTCCTCCGGGTGAAGTGAGGTTGTTGTTAGTGAAAATCCAGATAGAAGGCTGGGACTGGACGTAGGACAGTGCTCTGAACCAGTATAAAAATCTCTAGTATGATTTTTCCTTTTTACTACATTTACTATTTTATATTTGTGATTAGCTTTTACTAATGAAAATCATGAGCTTAAGGCAAAAGTCAAAATTCTAGACCTAGAAAAAGCTAGTTTACAAACAAAGTTAGATAACATTACTCAAAATGTTTCTAACTACAACAAAGGTCGAGAAAATTTGACAAAAATCATTGAAAGTTCACAACCTACTTCAAATAAACAAGGTTTCGAATATAAGAAACAAGAAATCAATCATAGAAATAGTACTAGATATGCTTTTATGTACAATAAGAATATCACTGCTAGTACTAATGCACATCCAAAACGCAATTATTATAGAAATTCCAATACTTCTTTGACTAGCGGTATTTATAATAAATATAGAAGTACGAAAAGGAATATCACTAGAAATTACTTAAGTATTTGGGTTCCTGTAAGTTGGAAAAACAGAGAAAAATATATTGATGTTTATTTTGATTCAGTAGTTAATAATGAAAATTTTATCTTTAAAGGTTCCATTAAACCCTCTTGGGTATGGTTACCTTCCATCTAACCCATGGACCCAAACAAAGCAAGTGGGTACCAAAACTATATATGTTATATTTTTTGCAGGTACACCACAACAAAGAGAAGGTTATCCAGTATCTCTAAATATCCTTAAAAACACAACTTATCAAAAAAATCACATGATTCAATATCCCCTAAAGGAGCTATAATTATTTGTATTCTCTACTACTCTCGATTACTGTGCTTATTATGGTATTTATTCTTTTTAATCGATGACAAAGGGGGAGAAATATTTTCTCTTATTAATATTCATATCATTCATGTTACATATACTATCGTTTAAAATTATGTGCTTAACATGGTAATATTATATGTGTGCTAACATTTGTTAATGCAGGAATCAAAAGGTAAGATTATATATATTATGAGCTAACAAATGTTGCAGAAATTCAGGGGGAGCATTATATTTAGAGGGAGAAAATCCAAGGTGTTGTCATCAATCAAAAAGGGGGAGAATGTTGAGACAAGATTTTGATCGATGCCAACATATAAAGGTGCAATGAAGATCATTTAATAGAGATAAGGTTTTTTACTTTGAGTCGTGTTAGAAATATGTTAAAATCTATCCTCAAATTATAACACGAATGCACAAAACAATATCATATCTTCGTTGCTGAAATCTGTATATTTAAGGAATTGAAAAGTCACAGAAAAAGCCCAAATGGTCCAGGCTCCGACCGGGAAAGAGTGCAGAGTGATATAGACTGTGGACCGAGGTCCTCTGGTCCACATCCATAAAGCAGTCGACCACCCAAAAAGGACCTGTCGACCGGTTATGCTGTGTTTTTAAAACAGAAACTAAAACGGTCGACCGCCCAAAAAGGACCAGTCGACCGGTTAATCTGTTTTTGCACACAACGGCTATTTTCTAGAAGTTTTAATTTCTAATTAGTTTCAACCAGTCGATCGGTGGTTTTTGACCTGTCGATCATTTTCGAACAAAGGCAACTTTTCGAATAGTCACTTCCATTTCTCCAAGAGTTGCTTCTCTTTCTCTTCACCAATGATCATGACTATTGTTTGTAACTTTTCTCAAATGGTTACAACTGTTTATTTCTTATATAAACATCATGATTTCATTATTTTATTATAACTGAAATCATTCTATATTCTCTCTAATTTCTGAATTGCATTTTCATATTCTTTGCAAAACAAAAGCTCTCCAAATTTTAAATACTTGTTGAATCCTTGAATCAATTTAATATCATTTGATTCAACAAGCATTCTACTTCCTTAAATCTACGCATTCAAAGTATATACCCGAGGATCAGATTATAGGAAGATTGTACTCAAACTGTTGACTATCCGTGTTGAATCAAGAACACAAAGCAGAAGTCAAAACCATTGTCTTAGTTGAAGTCCTGTGTGTGATCAGGCAAGTGTTGAATTCCTCCATGTTGTAAGAGGCAAGTTGTGAAGTCCTCGTGTTGATAGAGGCGTCAAATCCCTCGGGTGTTGTATACCTATTCCTCCGGGTGAAGTGGGGTTGTTGTTAGTGAAAATCCAGATAGAAGGCTGGGACTGGACATAGGACGGTGCTCCGAACCAGTATAAAAATCCCTGGTGTGATTTTTCCTTTTTACTGCATTTACTATTTTATATTTGTGATTAGCTATTACTTCATACTTGAATATTGTTCGTCATATTACACGATCCTTGTGAGTGTATTATACTTGGCACATACACGCACACATTTTCAATGTGTGCAAACAACGATATTATTTCCAGATGGAAATTCTATCGATCAATCATCAATCAACATTTATTCATTTCCCCATTTCTCGTCTCCATATACTCGTCAAATCCTTATTTTCTAATTTTAGAAAATATACTTTATTAACTTTGGAAAATGTTACCATTTCTGATTCATGCATCACTATCTTCTCATATATATTAGTCTCTAACTGTAAACTAGTAAGAGAACAACCCCCTACGTATTAACCCCGAAGGTCGAAACCAACATCAGATCGATACCCAAAAAACCATTCAACTCAACTAATTTCCAGTCCGTTTCTAATTCCAGTAATTCCATTTAAATTCCTAATTCAAACCCTAAACTCCTTTTTAATATTTTATTTGAAAAATATTTACTTCAAACTGATTTTCACATAAAATGTGAATAATATTTCTTTATATAATTCTCTTTGTTTTCCAAATAATTTCTTTTTATAATTCTATTTGTTTTTCCAAATATTTCCTTTTCAATATCCTATTTATTTCATATAAATATTTCCCTTTTCAATATAATATTTATTTCATATAAATATTTCCTTTGATAATATCATATTTATTTCATATAAATATTTCCTTTTTCAGTATCAAGTTTATTTCATATAAATATTTCCTTTGATAATATCATATTAATTTCATATAAATATTTCCTTTTTCAATATCCTATTTATTTCCCAAATATTTCCTTTTATAAAATTCTATTCGTTATGTATAAATCCTTTTATATAATTCTATTCATTTCCCAAATCTTACCTTAATTATATTTTCCAATATTTGTTTTCCAAATGTTAACTTTTAAAACATCCTATTTATTTCGTATATAAATATTTCATTTTCAATATTCACTTTGAAAATTTCCTTTTTACATTCCAGTATTTCATATGGTATTTAAAATGTGAAAATTAGGCTCACATCCCTGGAATTTATCCTAATTAAGCTCACATCCTCCTGTTTCAAAATATATAAATTACATCCCTAATTTTAAACAGCGGCTAATTTTTTGACAAAACTGCCCTTTTCGCTATTTTCACTGCGTATAACGTGGTCCTAAATCCATTTTATACGATGCTAAAATATCCAGAAACGTGGTCTTCAAAACCTAAACCTAAACCATGGCGGCGCCGTCACCCCATACTCTGATTAAAACTGAATGCCGCCCCAATCTTGACCGACGGAAGTCGATCGAAGACCGTCGCCACCTGCGCCGGAGCGCCACCTACCTTTGCCCTCGATCGCGCCTTTTCCGGTGGGCCCCATCGCCAGATATCCGGACCCAAAACGGTGCCATTCCTGCTCGAATTTTGAGCAATATAGGAAACGATACCTAATCAAACCCGGATCAAATTGTAGATCTCACTTCGCTCCTTGATTTTCTTTCAGAAATTTTCGAATTTTGTAGCGTGGATTCGGAGACAATATTCGTCCAGTTCCAGCGTCACCAGGTGATTTTATTGTTTACGTTGTTTATATGAATTTAGGTATGTCTTCATTTGACTGTGAGTTTTTGAGTCACTAGGTTTGTGTCGTCTTTTTCTTAAGTTGTGAAGCTCTTTTTGGGTTTTAATTGGATCTGGTTTGATCGGTTTCGAGTGGAATATTTGCGGTATGGTGGCTACGTTGTGGCTTTATTGTCTGCCAATGGAATCTGCTGCCTATGCCAAAGATTGGGGTTATGAAACAGGGATGGTTCATGTTGAAATTAGGTTGTGGTTCTGGGAATGGCAGCAAGTCATTTTGTTGAAATTAGGTTGTTAATTTTAATTACAAATTTTAAATAATGTTGATGTTTGCTTAAGATTGCAAAAAATTTGTGTAGAAGAAGGGTTTGAATATGCAGATATTATTGTTATTTTGCTGAATTGTACGCATATATTTATAGTAATCTAATTTGATCGATTATTCATTTAAAAAATTGCATGTTTCTCGACAAATTCAAGTATGAAACTATTGTTAGAACATTTGTGTTTGCATGTGCTCGTAAAAGTTGACTACAGGTATGCATATATTATAGATATATGCATACAAATATGCATATATCTTTATTATCTCTTTTCAACATTTCAGTTAAAAATTGCCTACAAATATGCGTATATTCTAAATATATGCATATCTGTATGCAAATTTTTTCCTAACACACAGAAAAACATATATTTAAAATATGTGCATATTTGTATGCATATATTTAGAATACTTGCATATAAATATGCAGATATTACTGTTATTTTGCTGAATTGTACGCATGTATTTATATTAATCTGCAGATGTTTATGTAATTTGATTATCGCACATTAGGCTTACTAATTTTGATTCTCTTCTTTGTATAACAGTGTTCCTGCGATTATTGGTGTATTAATGTTGTTGAAGCTTGAGAATGGAATCGCACATTAGGAGTACTAGAAGTGGTTTCTGGAGTAAGCTGGGCCATAACAAAAGAACTTGTTCTTCACAATACACTTGGTTTTATTGTTGACTTTTACCATTTGTTGTAAACATTTTTGTGATGTAATACAATCAGTTCAGTATTTTGTTGTAAATTTGGTTTTAATTTCAAAATTTTGTTTTCAAGCTGTAATGTATGCAAATATTTGTTATATCTGAATAAGAGTATGCAGTTTTTTTGAACATTCATTTGCCTCATTTGTACAAAATATTTTTGGCATGTCTATACTGTAAGAAACAAGTAGTACCTGCAAACAATTAAACTGTAAATATTCGTTTTAGGAAACTACTACTGATCATTGTTGCATATAAATGTGCAATTATTTTGAATATTTGCATGATCTTCATTAAAACTATGACCATCGGCTTTTGATTCTTCAACGCGTTTTTTTTTAAAGATTTTTTGATCAGTCAAACAACGATTTTTTGATTGATTGTTTTGCAGAATCATGGAAATACGGTTTTGAGCGAGATTAAAGGTGCAGTTTGAATGATTAAATGATGAGTTGGAAAGTTTTGTAATTGCAAAAGGGTAGAACTGGAATGTTTTCAGCCGAATTTCAAAAATAGGGATGTATTTTATATTGTTTTTATCACCGGTTTTTTTTTCTATTTTGAAACTTAATAGGGACCTGTAAAAAACGCACCCATTTAAAATACCAAATAACATGACCAGTGTCATCATAATCAATCATAGATTATATATCACATCATATATCACAATATATAAAGTATTATAAATATTGAGGAATCCAGCTGGATCCCTCCAACCTATTTCCTTGCATCCATAGATTTTAAACAATATAAATAACATCGATTTCATTTCAATATGAAATATTCTGTTAAACAAAATCAATATTTGATTAACGATTTATATATATCGTTATCTATAATTTCAAACAATACATCAGCATTTCAACCAAGCAATCAACATACATCAATCAATCATCATTTATCAATACTAAATTATATTTATAAAAATATAAACTGTACAGAGTTAGTGAGATTTACTCACATTGGATAGTTATCGTTAAATAACGATTAAATATCTTTGATTCAGACAGACGTTTTATTTTGCAGTAAATCGTAACGAGCTCCAATTCACTCTCAGTCTGTTCTAGTGTGTAGCCATCGTCCATACGATCCTAACGGATCTTGCTTTGCTAAATTTGGATATTGTATGAGCAAGATATGATTATTTAAAGTTAATACACCAATATATTTTAATTAATGAGTTAAATTAAATGTTAGAATGGGCTTTTACCATACTAATCTGGCCCGCTTACCCCTCATTATCAGTCCGCATCTCTTTTCTTGGTTTAAACCCGCTGACCCGTATTAGTTGCTGCTTCTTCTTCCTCCTACTTCCAAAACGCGCACTAGCTTTCTCATACTAGCCGCAACTTCCTGCTACCAAACCTCCTCCTCTTCACTGAATTCAACGAGACCCTCACCAAAATCCTTCTCTTCGAACCAGCCTTAATCTCCTCCCCAAAATGTTCAACTTGACACCAATATTCAGCTGTGTCCAACAACAACTTTCATCTCACTGTTAAAGAGGAGTGCGTCCAAAAATCATCACGAGAATTTCTATAAAAATCATCCCAAATCCTCTCAACCAAAACTCTATCCAATCTCCATCATCATATTAAGCTCGCGCTCTATGAGGTCGAGGTTCCTGCTGCAAGTAGAACAGGGTGTGAACCTTTTTAGGGCCGATCATTACAAAAATCAGATAGGAGATGCGGTTTACATAGATGAATCCAAAAATAGTACTCGCGACATACCTACATGTTCCTAACTTTCCAAATCGTGAACCCTAGCTCACAAACTCCCACTGACAGAAGTTTCCAGCGATAAAAACACCCACCGAACCCAAGAATACATATAGCAGATAGGAGAGAACAGATTCACAAATCTATATATACATGTCTTGGATTTTATAGTATTTGATTTCCTTTTTAATGGATTTTTGAAGACTCATGAAATCGGTTTGAGAAAGAATATGACGGCTAGTTTTATGTTTGACGAGAGGAATGAAGTTAGGGTTTAGGAATGTTAGTGTATTTATAGGGAGATTTAAATATTTTTATATTTATTATTATATTTATATTTAATCAACCGATGTTTATATTTGTTGTTAAAAATTCCTATGGTCACAAACAATACCCAAATTCGACGAAAATGGATGTACAGCTACAGTTCGACATCACGGACCCAACGAAACTTGTTTCATTGAATTCCGACTTCGTTTGCTCACACAGCGTATTTTTAAAGTCAAATTATCGACTATTTTCACATTTAAATTCTACACGGCCACATACTGACTCCAAAAATTACGAAAATTGGAATCTAACAATAATTTGATATTCTGGATCCAAAAAAATTAGTTTCGTCGGAAATGGAGTTCATTTGCAAAACTGGCTATTTTTAAAGCTCTAAATAAACCCATTTAAATATTGATATATTTAAAATAATTTAAATAAATATTAATAAATTAATATTATCATATATATTCACAATAGAATATCATACAGCTCCAAAATATTTATATATGGATTAATAACTCGATATTTCAAATCCAGGTTAAATCAATATTCCATTTATATTGAAAATCCATTTATAATATAGATAAATCGTTATAAATTATAAAAGAATTCCATAGCAATTTTCTGAAAATTTGATTTGATCACAAATCAAAATCTACACGACGAAATTCCGATTTTTCTCTTCCATTAGCAAAATATACTTCACCAGCTCCGAACGTTTCTTGTTTCACAGAAATCCGATTTAAAACGGATTCTGTATATTCGTTTAAAGTTTGAATCGCCAAATTACGAACTGCCGCGCCATTTCGGGCTCAATTATAATTATACGTTCAGCTGTCCTTTATATAATATATTCGTGAATATAATTCAACTCTATACTGAATTATATACTATAAATAATCCAATCCACATAATATTGTGAATTCTACTATTTCCGACTATTCCAGAAATTAAATATATTATTCTGTTATTTAATTTAATTAAATATTCACTATTATCTAATTCTGGTCATTTTAAATTACCACCATTATTTAAGTAATTTAATAAATTATTTAAAATAATGTAAAAATTCGAGACATTACAGAAATGGTATCTTCTTTTGATTAAAACTCTTCATGAAGAATTGCTACCTTTATACTATTATATATACACTTCAATTCTGATTTCCAAATCACCGAATCATTCTGTTTCTTATATAATTTCTGAATTGCATTTCTACACTCTTGCAATACAAAAGCTTTCCCAAATTCAAATACTTGTTAAATCCTTGACTTGATTTTATATCACTTGATTCAACAAGCAATTTTCTCCCTTAAATCTTCACATTCAAATCACATATTCAAGGATAAGATTATAAGAAGGGTGTACTTAAACTGTTGACTATTCGTGTTGATTTAAGAACACAAAGCAAAAGTCAAAACACTTGTAATTGTTGAAGTCCTGTATAGTTGCTCAGGCGAGAGGCATCCTTCTTGGGGCTCGGGTGTACTGACCTATTCCTCCGGGTTAAAAGAGGGCATAATAGTGAATTCCGAAGAGGAGCTTCGGGACTGGATGTAAGGCTGGAAGTCCGAACCAATATAAAATTCCTGGTGTTGTTTCTTATTGCTTTTACTTTTGATATATTTCTATAGCTTAGCTTTATACCTACGTAACTATTGTATATTAGCTAATTTGTACATCATCTACATTTCCACTATATCCATATAGATCCTACTTAAGTCGTACACATCGACTTTTCAATTACCATTGGAAAAAATTTCCATATATAAGATTTGAAAACTTCACCTTAAAATTCCATTATCGATTCAACCTTATTTCCACATCGATTCGAATATCCGATGTTATTTCCAATTCAAACAAATACTTGAAAGTCTCTTCTCCAAATTCACACTCGATTTGGACTATATGTCGCATCGCTAATTTATAACACATAACTGATGTCTATCAATATATGACCTCTAAGCTCGTACGTCTCAAAGAAGGGCGTTAAGCTTGGAGAATAAAATCTCCACCACAAAACAGATATATATATATATATATTATCAAAAATCAATTTCTATGTCATAAATGACAATGCCATACTTACAAATCAAACCAAAGTCCGAAATTCAAAAATCAACTTACATGTTATTGTCGAAGTTTAACTTAATTTTGTAGAATTCCAAGTCGAACAAATTGGTCAGGTTATGCTATAATTTGAGTTCTCGGTTTTAAATTCTCAGTTTTGACTAAATCTGAAGTTTGAATTATTCACTCCATAATATTTTTTTACATCAAATTCCAACTTTCCAGATATTAAGCTTATCTCTTAAATCGATTCTCCACAAGTTTTAAATTCATCATCTGAATTCTTATTTCCAATAAATTTTAGTTGTCTTTGATTGTTAAAATACACAATTACAGGAATTGATATGTTGATTCTCTTATGCTTAACTTGCTTAAATACCATTCGATGATGGATTCTAGATTCAATCTTAAAGGGACTTATTGAAGATAAGCTCTCACAAATCTAGATACGAAGACTGGGGATTATGAATTTTTTTAAATCTTAAATTAATTTTTGTATCTGCTGTATTAGTTTCAAAATACTTTATATTTCCAAAATAATTTCCCTTACAAAATTAATTATAAAATTATTTGCACTTTCAAAATTTATATTTCAAAACCTTTCATTTACAAGACCTGCTTTTTCTAAAGTGATTCCTAGTGTTGATCCCACTCATTCTAGGATATTGCTATCCCGTTTCTAATGAGTGTTTGAACCAGACAAGCTATGGTTTGAATAAATCAAATCTCTGATACCACTTGTAAAGTCCCGCCTTTTTGACCGCTTCAAATTGGTGATTAGACCAACTTAAAACGTTCAAATCAACGGATAGTTATTTTTGCTAGAGAGTTTAAAACAGAACCAACACAAAAAAAGAATAAAATGATATCACAATACTGAACAGCAAAATAAAACCGTTATATATTAGTCAAAATTTTGATACAAGATTTTTCTTTACGGAGGTATTAAAATACAATTTGAATATAAAAATATTCACTATAATTAATATTCAGAGTGCACCGTCTTTGGAATCCCCAGCTTCGCCAACCTTCAAATCTTAAGCAGCAATCACTAAATCTGTAACACTCGGATCTAACCCGAGCGTTTCATGCAATACACAAAACACTTAAGTTAGGATTAATCTTTTTTAAAATAAATTAACTTCAATGTAAACAGAAAAATAACAGTCAATCCTAACTTCCAAAATAAAAGTTGTGTGGTATAGGGTTCTTATTTGTGTGTAGTGTCCATTCTATCTCAGCTTAATTCAAGTATGGTATATGTTCAAATCAGTTTGGCCACATACAAATCTAGTGCAGTATCAGTCTAAAATCAACTGTAATATCTGTCCATATCCATTTACAGGTAAATTACGAATTCACATGAATAGAAGTAAGGAAAAACTAGAAACATACTAAGCAAATTAAAAATGGGTTCAAAGGTGCCAAACTTAAAGTGCAGTCTGCATACGAGTAAAGCATGTATACAAATGCATATGGCATGGCACAATCAAGGCATAGTACAAAGTAATCATGTTTACTACATTTTACTTAAATTCCACAATTTGTGTTCCAAGAAATTATTAACTTACACTATACTGGAAGCAACCTGATTTAACACAAGAATATTCTCACAACTATTAATAGTAACAAGCCAAAATATTCTAGGCAACGAAAATAGAGCTTCCATGATCCCTGCGCAAGTTCTCTAACGTAGTTAAGGACACATGCATACAAACTAACTTAAGTGCAAGGGAAACACAAACACAACCATGAATTCAGGCACGAGCTCACTTTTAACCAACTTAGGTTTATACCCTTCCCTATATCAGTTTTGAAACATCATCCAGGGTATTTATAAGTATTTACAAGTTTTGTACAAATGGTATGAGTGTAATAACTATAGGGCATGTAGGACAAGTTGTTATCCTCAATTTACAAGAAAGATCTATCTTCAGATTTTACCAAAGTAACTAAATATACATATCGAATGCCATGTATACGTAACTAAAACATCAAGGCAACACGATATATATATATATATATATATATATATATATATATATATATAATGATACACATAAAATAAGGCACATGGGACAAAGAACCAAATATAATATTTGTTCTATATCAATGTGGACCAAATGTAGAATTTGTTTAAACCAGTTTAAGCTAGGTGCATATCTAGTGTTTGTGTATACATAAGGCCATGCTCATCGATATACACATGCATGCTAAACCATGTGAACATGGACATGACATGGCTAAGGTAGTAAGTAACAAGACTATATTGTGAAACCAACATGGAAGCATACAAAAATTATACAGAGTAGGTGTTTAAATGCAGACCGTCATACAAAAAAGAAAAATAAGTAGAAAATAACAATGTTTCTAATACATGGCTTATGAAATACACAGGAGCTATCGAAGGAGGATGTAATACTAATTGTATGGGAGCCGGGTTTGAACATAAACATACAATATGAAAATATGGTGCATGTTTACATACAATCCACATAACACAAAAAGCAAGTAGGTGAGTTTCAGGTGGCACTGGTGACAATATACATCACTAATGAATAAGACTATGATAATCAAGTGTAATAAAGTCAGAGATGAAGATCAAGAGTGTGAAAATTTTCCAAGTTTTTAGAGTCATGTTCGAACAATACATATGTCCAAATTTCTTAAAATAAGGCAGCGCATTTATCATGCCTCACTAATAAAACTGGGAATATAAATCAAGAGGGTGTTTCAGCATTTGACAAGGTAAATAACTACGCATGGTCCACATTCAGTTTGACAGCAGTACAAGTAAAGCAAGAACAAGGCAATAGTTCACTATCAAGGCCTCTAACCATCATATTTTCTAATTTAACTGAAATTAAACTACTTAAAACAAAAGTTAATCATGAGCATAATACTCACCTTAAAACCATGAAAAAAATGGAGCAGTGACAGTTTGGGCTTCGGTTCGACATCGTATGGTGAATAGAGGCAGTATCTATGGATGATGACTTCTGGTTTAGGTGGCGTGTGCCACTGATGCGTTGTCATCAGGTCATTGACCTCAGTCTGGTCACTGGCGGCTTCAAGAAATGAGTGGCATAAAATTGGCAGGATTGCAGTAGGTCTCGGTGTTGGTAAGGAGGTGAACGGATTCAGCAATGGACAGAGAAAAGCAGATGCGAGAACGATTTGGGAATGGAGAGATTTTTCAGAGACCATTAATTTGTTTTGGGAGGAAGTTGATTCGGCTGCCATTATAATTAAAAGGGGGCTTTGATTTCTAGCTGAAGAAATTGGGGAAAGACGTGATTTTTTAATAGAAGCAAAAATTGTGGATAATCACGAAGTAATATCAATAACCATAGAGTTGCTGCGCAGTTCAGATATAGGTCGACGTAGAAATTATTTGAGTAAGGTTTTATTTACGTTTAATTTAATATTAATTCTACCGTGAATACCACAGAACGCTCTAATTTCATATCGCCATCGCAATCTCCAAATGCGACAAAAATTATATGTAACTCTTCGTCTTCACATTTTGAAACTAATAAAATTAGTCTAGTTGTAATCTGACTCCGTTTGTATGTGCTGTTATTTTAATTTTAAATTATTTATCGGTTCACTGATTTTATTTCATTTGTTCACCGACAACTCCGTTAAATTCTAAATTTGAAATGTTAAGTTTCAATTCCTTTATATATACAAATACATACATATCCAAGCAAGTTTTCCATATATTTCAACAAATAACATCTTCAATTCATTTAACGTCAATAACGTTTATTTTTAAATTCAACTATTAAATTTTACAATCGAATTCCAATCCAGTTCAAATATCCAACCAAATTCAATTAAAATACTCAACAATAAATATTTGATTCCCAACCAACTATTCTGAATTAAATACAAAGTTCAATTCATACTCAAAAAAATATATTTAATTTTTAACCAAAGTATCAGTATATAATTAATTATTAACAGTTAAATCTTTAATTAATCTCATATTTTAATTGTTGTAATTTTTGGGACGTTACAATAATTTATCCTCAAATCAAATACATATGTTCATGGCAATTTTATGATTCGTTTTGACATATGACTTGCCGAAAATGGAGTCCGTATGAGAAAGTTATTTATGTGTAAAGATTTAAAATGTTGTATGTGTATATATACGCATAAGCATGGAATTTTAAAATAGATATGTGTTATAAGAGGGAAATAATAATTCAGATTGTAGTATTTGGAAATAAAATGAACGTCAAACGTTAACATTAAATTAAAGTTAATCTCGGCTGAAATCACGTTCAGATCCAGGTTCTGGGTTGACCCTATGTATACATGGGTCGACACACCTTAAAGGTGGGTCGCCACATGGATCGACCCATCCGGGCTAGATCTGTTTTGTTTGTGATGTGTTTTTCTGATTTAAATGATTCGTATTTTATATTATTTAATCAAATGTATCAGAGTGTCATGTACACATACAAATAAACTAGCAAACCTAGCCTTCAACTTATTTTCAGAGACAATGCTAAGACTCTACCACTTTCTTTCTTCTCCAAATCTTTCAGAAATTAGGATATTAGCTTTTAGGAGTTCTAATTCAAAATTTGAAGACAAAGAATGTAATTCTACAACATAGGTGTTCAGATTTTGATCAACGCGAGGTAAATCATATGAATTTGGTTTATTTAGGTTTCTTTCTTTCCCTCTTCTTTTAGTGTCAAATTTGTAAATCCATGGTTATTTTAGTACTAGATCCAGTAAGAAGACCACAAAATAACAAAACTGAATCAGATTCAAGGATTGGAAAGATGTTAGGTGAATGGATTTAGAATTATACCTTTTGGGTAACAGTATATCTACTTTTTACATTCCCCATTATTCTTAACATGATAAGAAAATGTAATTTGTGGGAATTGCGATATAATTTACTTTTATGTGCGTAAAGAATATTGTTGTTGTACAAATCTGCTAAATTAATCTACTGTTTGAGTTAAGAATAAATGTAATACCGAAATTGTGGAATTTACAATAAACATGAATATGCTTCTGAAATTGTTATTTAACAACAATTTGGATATGTTGTAAATCGAATTACCATGATTTGGAAATGGTAAATGAAAAAAGGAATTAACATCTAACTCAGAAAATAAAAAGGGAAAGCTAGTAGTGGGTTGAGTTAGATGGGTTTGAAGGAAAAATGGATACATTTTCATAACGACAAAATTATTGTAAACATAGTTGCAAGAAAAGAAAAAAAGGGAAAGAGGATTAGTGTGAAATAGGGATTCTTTTACTATATTTCCCACTAATCGAATAAAAAGATATATGTATGTCCACGATAAAATTAAAAGAAATAGCTTGCAACTAGGATCTTGATTGATGTGCGTTATGAAGATAGATCTTTACATCCTCCCACTAATCAATCTAATGAGGTATATGAAATATTTTCCTGTAATAATGGGAATATACAAGATGGTAGATAAATGGATGGTACAATAGTAAAAGTTTGGTTAATGTCAAGGAATCAAGGGAAAATGTGATGAACGGAGAATATAACATACTATAATTAACTATATGAATGAGAATGTAATATAATAGGTAGTCTTGTCCTAGGAACAAGCAAATTATAACATGGGTTATAATAAATGAAAAAGAGAACTTATTAATAAACCTTAGTTAAGAGAACTAAGTAACAACCACAGGTTATGATGACAGTGTAAGACAAGGTTATGATTAAATAAGAAAGGTTAAAGTGGACTCATAAATTAAAATAAGTTGGAGTTAATTATATATTAAGTAGACATGTCATAGAAAACATGAGAATTGGGGTAAGGTGTACTTAATTATACATCAAGTAAAACATGTTATTTTAACTTATACACATGTAATTGAACAATAAATGACATGGTGGTAAAGAAGGGTTTGTAAATTACTTTTGTTAATTACAATCTTAGAAATAACATGATATGTCACTGGCTTATTAATGAACTTAAAAGGGGTTAAGTTAAATCACTGGATTAATAAGCGAGAGGGGTCCATTCCGTTGAGATATAAGAGGCTTAGAGAAAACCTGGTAACTTGAATAAAAAGCTAATATGGGGGTAATCAAGTTAACTGACAATTTGATAAGGTAAGACAAGCACGCGATTAAAAGATTAGACGTAAGATCTAATAACACGTTAGTATGATGCACTCGGACCAGTCCGTACGTACGAAGGTGAAGAACCCAATAGGGTATATCATCGTGGTGTATGGAGACACAAGAAGAGAATGTCCATCTAATATTCTACTTGGTTATTCTGTCTAATTGCTCTGTGAGACTGGAGGGAAGCACGAGGCTTCTGAGGGACGTGTAAGAGTACTCCGTGGTGGTCCTCTATTGCAGTGCATGCTAAGGCTGTACTTGTAGAGGTTGGGTCTATGCGGTACCACACGGTGAGTACACTTTAATTGCAATGGTAGCTTAGCAGCCAGAAGGCTGTAGCGGATGGCGTTGGATGATTCAGTGATTTCCTCAAGAAGAGACTTGGTCAGGACCAATATAGGATAGTAATCATTAGGTACCTATCATTGGATGTTAGTGGGATGTGGAAAGACTAAAACTAAACCAAGAGACCATCGATCTTTCACTATCGAGATGGTTGCGAGACATTCCAAATTGGATGTTAGATTGTTTGCTAGGGGCATGTAACTTAGCTCTTTACGTAGTCTTTCACTGGTTGAGAGAGGGATCAAGGTGAGATCATAGCCACCGTGAAAATTCTGACCATACTCTGGATATCTGTACTGTAGGCCCTTTAAAGCGGACCTATACATATATGGAAATCTCCCGAACGAGTTCTGTGCATTGGATGCAGCCCTATTATGAGACTCGGGGTACAGTAGATAGTACCTTCGCATGAGGGTATAGGTACACACACTGGGTGGTGTATCATAGACAATAGGGTATTACTCCATGTTAAGACTTGATTCGACCCTGGAGTTTGGATATGATGATCTATATGTTACGTGGTATAGCGATGGTTGTTATGTGCAATTACATGGCGTAATGATATAGATTTCTGGATATAGTTTAGCGTAGGATGGAATTTGTATACGCTTTCGAGGCATGACAATGGAGACCGTGCAGGGAGGGTCCATGGGGAGTACCCTGGGATGTTAGGTACAACTACATACATACTATATTAGGTTAATCTACCGTAGAGTAGATGGGTACGACGTGATTTCAGAGCCTCGAGTGTTGTTAACCTAAATAACCTAATAAATAATAAAAAAATCCAGTATGTCAAAATTCGGGTTGTTACATATGGTATCAGAGCTATTGAAAGTATGTGATAGTGGGTTCTCGCTTCGTGTTTGGTGGCGAGCAGCTGACTCTTACCCCTACGCGTCCCGAAGTGGTTGGTTGCGAGTCGAGAGGCTGGCCGTAAAACTAGTGTCTAATGTATCACTGTATGCCATGATGGAGATTAATCACTGTCACCGGGCTGTTACAACTATCTAATTAGATATAAATTTGTCCGTGTGTACTTAAGAATTAGTAAAGATTGTTTATAGAGGTTTTTTAGTTTAGGGTAAGTTTGGCTCACATCCCTAATGAGCTTCAAAATTCACGTCACATCCCTGTGTTATTTTGATATAAATTAGGTCCCTATTTGTCAAAAATTCATCAAAAAAAACGTAAATTCATAATTAAATAAAAAACGTAAATATCATCAAATTCAGGCATTTAAACCACAAAAATCGCATTAAAAAGAAATAAACAGTGAATCTCCAGTTTACTGCATCAAAGGAGCACATATTTGCAATTGTTGCATACATGTATGCAACTATTTTAGTTATGCATCCTTCTTATTTTTTATACATACATGTGTGCACATAATAGAAAATAAATGCATATGTTTCTACAACAATTTGTAGTTCATGCATATTAATTCATTTTTATTTGCATACATGTACGTAATAAAACTCAATAATTGCATACATGTATGCAGTAATTCATGCAGATTTTTCCACGTAAACTCTGCATGAATTGTTGTATATATGAATGCAATAAAACTCAATAATTACACGTATGTATGCATTAAGTCATGAAGATTTTCCAACAGAAATGTTGCATGAATTGTTGCATACATGTATGCAACAATTCAGTTTTATTGCACAGATGTATACAATTTTTTTTTAGATTTCTTCTAGGCATATTTGCGATTTTTTTAAATTTTTTATAGTGTAGTGCATTTTTTTCTTTGAAAACACGTAACTACCAAAATAGGGACTCGCTTTGTAATGAAAATTTGGGGAGGATGTCGTTCTAATTTTAAACAGTTTTAAGGATGTCAAGCTAATTTTTACTTTAGTTTAATCATTTCTCGAGGTGTAGATGCATGTAAATTAGTACATATATTCAAAAAATGATTTGTGTTACGTAAATAATCACAGTTCCCGTGTAGAGAAAAATATACTGAAGTATTATTTGAATTTCAATCAGTGTAGTGCCTTTTTAATGAGAAAGAATATGCGAGCCTTTATGATAAAAACAATTTTTTGTAAACAGTAAGTTGCAAGTAGTATACATAGTAGGCATTATGGATTAAAAGATGTATTTATATCTACATCTATTAATATTATATATTTAAACAAATAAGAGAATCTATGTTGGTTTTATTTTGTTATCGTTGGTTATTGACAAATACAATGATGATAGCAGCAAATATGTGCAAATAAGTTGGTCAGGACAATAACGATTTAGGTTTTTTTTATTGAAAGAATAATGTTCCTTGTTGTTTCATATTAAGGTCAATATATTAAACAATTGTTTTCGCTTGCTAAATTGGATTTGGAAACGTGATTGGGTTCCATATTGTACCTGATAACAAATCTTTTTTCTCATCAATAATGTTGCACAAAGGCTTTTTCTAATGCTTCAAAGCTTGAGCGCCTTTGCAGCTTTTTAGCAGCTTGTACATCTTAAGCGCTTAGAACGGTAAAAAAAAGATTTAGGTTGGTGTGTAGTGCTTTTTGGTATTTAGACGCACCTAGGAGAGGGTTTTAATAACTATGTATTACATTCAAATGTTTGAAAGTGCTAGAACAAAAGGTTAAGGAGAATAAAATGAATTCATATATTTTTGCAATCAATGGTATTTAATGGGAATGTAATAACCCAAATTTTTATATAATTAATTTATGGATTAATTAATTAAGGAAGAAAATTCAAAAGTGCGCAAGAAATGCATGTGACAAATTAAACGTAAGAAGATTAACATATTAGTACGTGCGTTAAATAAGGAGATTTAACGCAATAATGCATATGGTAAAAGTATTAAATAAATAGATGCATATATGCACATATGTGCAATTATGTTATAAAGATACAAATTTAAAAAAGTGTGAGTACAGAAGGAATCAATACATGCAATAAATTGATTGCAAAAAAAGAAAGAAAAACATCGATTTGTAGATATGTTCAATATGACATTGATTAGAAAACAAATAATTAGTCATTTATGTTCGATTGATTGTCATTTATGTTTATTTGATGGTAATTTAGGGAACCATGTAATTAATCTTAATTTGTATGAATACTTATGCTAATTTGTCACTTATTTCAATTAACATTAAAGAGAATATGATAAATAATCACTTATATTAGTTGACAATAAAAAAATAAAAAAATAAAAAATAAAAATATATATAGAATATATATATATATACATATATATATATGACGTGTACACATCATGCGGCGCACGTGGCGCATTTTTTGTTGGTCAAGGATTGTTTTTTTTGAACATGACCTTCTCTGATTGGCCTTGTGACGAATTCTGAGGTATTAAGGCCTATGTGTCATGCTGTGATTGGCTAAGTGACACATCTCTTTGGTTTGGATTGCTCTAATTACTTCTGGACTAATCTAAAGGCTAGAATTAATCCTACACTCTTATATAATCACATCTAACCTAAACCCTAAATCAAAACAAAAATCATTCTCAAGCCGCCATGCTGCTGCAACATAGACTGAGCAAGCTTCTACTATTCAATGAATTAAAACTTAGGATGGTGGAAAAAAGATTCTGCGCTTAATCTATTCTCTTCTTTAATCCGTTCATAGTGAGTACAACTTCTTTAACAAGATAATTGTTGAACGTAATTGTGATGGGTTTATAAGTAGGTGTAACACCCCGTGAATTCTATAACCGTGAAATTCACAAATTTAAGTATAATTAATTTCAAATCAAAGAATTAAGGGAAACGGGATACGCCATTGTGTTCGTCTCGGAAACATACGCGAAATAGAGTCTGAGTTTTCGAAAAACGGAGTCCGTATGAGGAAGATATGGCCTCCGGTAGTTTCAGAATTCAGTTTAAAATTCAAACAGAAGAAAACAGCTCAGAAAAACAAGTTTGAAATTCAAAATCGGGCCCAATTGGCCAGGGCGGGAAAATTCCCGCCTAAGGCACCCAGGTCGACTTGGCAGTCGACCTGGGCTAGCCAGGTCGACAGGGCTGTCCACCTGGCCCCAGATCCAGGTCGAACCCAGCCCACCCTGGTTGGCCTAGTCTATGTTTGGTCGATTTTCTGAGGCTTGCTTTGTCACTAGGGCTAGGTGGCAGCCCCTGATTGGTCTCACTTTCGAATGGATGGCTACGATTAACCCAAGCTACATCGATGGTCCTAATCAGTTCATAAACTCTATAAAAATGACCCTAGACTCTACCTAATCTATTCATTCAAAAATAAGAACGAGGCCATCATGCTGCTGAGGAACGACTAGGAGTAGCCACCAATTTGAGAGACGATTAGGAGGCAAAACTCTAAAGCATAAAGCAACTACAAGTTAAACTTAAACAAATCAAATCAACGCCTACGTCAAAGGAGTAGCATCTCCAAATCCAGAATTCAGATTCCTGAATTGAAGAATTCGTCACACGATTGTAAGTAGAGTACTATTCCGATGTGAATAAATAACTGTGTTTGATTTGTACACTTGATTTGTGGTGATAGTAATTCATATTTGTGCGTTGTTATGATTCTAATCGATTTGGAATATTGTGATGTAACGATTGGATATTCGCAAGTATGTAATTCATGATAAAAACTACATGTTTGCGGTAGTTTATTTGAGATTTATGCAAGTATACGATTGGATATTCGCAAGTATGTAATTCATGTTGAAACTACATGTTTATGGTTGTTTAATTGAGATTCATGCAAGTATGTGGTTTTGCTACTATGCCAACATAATGTATATTTTTGTAAGAAAATCACTTTTTGTGTAATTGGATCAAATTTGGGGTATTATGATTCATATGAAATTATGTTGGAATTGGCATCATGATCTATGTATAAAATCATACTTTTGTATTAGAAACAAAAGTAAGCCTCTTTGTGAACTTATGTTGATTTTATAAATATGACTAGGCTATGTTTGGTATTATGCCTAATTGAAAAACATGTTAGGCCTATATTGTTAACGAGAATTATATGATAATATATGTGACACATAGCTAAGTTAGATTTACATTCCAATTGCAAGTTTGCATGAATAAAGTAAAAACCATGATTTCATGCTTAGGAATATTTGTGCCATGATTATGTGAATAGATTAAAAATCATGATTAAGATGGAATAATTCTAGTTGAACCATACTTTTGTATTAGTAACAAAAGTAAGCACCTTTGTAAACATATAGTAATTTTATAAACATGATTTGCTTATGTTTGACATTATGCCTATGTAAAAATATAGGTTTATGTTGTAGTTAAGACTATGTGTCAATAATGATATCTAATTTATTTAGATTCTTAACTTAACTACAAGTTTACATGGTTTGATTCATGTCACTTATGCTTTATGACCAAAGTATATGTTACTACAATGCAAGTACAGCTGTTTCTATTTTGTAGTTCCAACGTTATGTTGCAAGTTCATGTGTTCACATTCCCCTTTTTGTGTACACAATTACGTTTTAAGCCTCCCCTTTTTCACGTGGCTAAGTTGGGCTTAAAAGGCTAAGCCCAACATTATTTTATAATAAACGAACGTATTAAACGGGGAAAATAGCGTTGGGCCAAATTAATTAATAAATGAAAATATAAAAGTAGAGGGGCCCAAATTCAAGAATGGGTTGGGCCCATAATTGGTGCAAACCTTTACACCATTAGCTTAAATTGATTTTTAATAATGGGCCGCAAATATTTACATATAAGAAAATAAAGAAGAAAGACAAAATATGTAAATGTAGAAAATACGATGTGTTTAACCCGAGGTTGGATTGAGTTGTGATGTAAACCTGCCCGGAACCGCCCGGCTGTCCAGTAGTCACAACAATACCTATCCAATGTGGGTGGTTAAACATGGAGCCTAATAAGGACCCGAGGTTAGACTGAGTTGTGGCGTAAGACTGCCCGGACCCAACCGGCAACAGGCAGCCACAACAATACCTGTCTAATGTGAGAGGTCAAGGCTTTAATAAGACAATTAAGGCTGAGTCAGGATTGATAGGATTAAGTAAATTATATTAATACTTAATCAAAATGGAACATGCTAAACTAAACAGACTGATTGGGGGTTAGGTTTATAAAACACTTAACCAACTTAGCATGTTGGCTAGAAATAGAAAACCTAGTAGCGGGGGACCCTTTTCAGCAGTAACCCTATAAGGTGTATCATGATACCCTGAAACTAGGCAGGGTGGGGCACGATTACTGGGCTGACTGTAAGAGGTCAAATCGACGGCGGTGGTGCAGCAGTGTAGGTTCTAACGGGGTGCGGGCGTGCACACACTCCGGCGCAGAAAAATAAGGCACTGGGCACCAGTAGCATACCTGTGCATTCTAGGGTTGTGTCGGGCCGCCGCCATGGGACTTGATACACCCCATGGTGGGACCAGCATGGGTAACTACGACATCGGGGGCCGTAAGACACATGTAACTATGCAAGTAGGAGCCGATCACCATAAAATGGATCTCTTCACCCTGATTATGGGGTGCCTGTCTGGAACTAGTTTATATGGGTACAGAGATTAATATGGGGTATGATGGTATATTCGACCCTAGACAACTTAACTAAGTTTATAGTGCTTACCCATTTCTTGTTTATACTTATCATACCCAGTTCTTTATTCATAGACTGAATAGTCCTAGACTTACTCAGGCTTTATGTCTGACTCTACTTTTCTTTCGTCTTCTTTTCTTCCGTTCCCCCCCCAGGTCCACAGGGAGGGAATACCGCAGCTTGACCTGCCTTCATATCCAGCTTGAAGAGAAAGAATGTATTGCTTGGATCTTTTCGTTTTGGACTATGGCTTTGGACAACAACTATGGGACTTTTGCAGTTTATTTATGTTTTCTTTATGCTTCTTTAAATAATGTAATCAAGACAGTTATGATGATGTTATGTTTTTGGAAGTATGTAAGACAATTGTGGTAATGTTGTTGTAACACGTATTTTCTCTTATGAAATAAAAGTTGCTGCTTTTCCGCTGTTCAAAAATATGTGTTCTTATATCTGTCTTGTATATCTGTGACTTATACTTATAAACCTCCACCAAAATTAGGGCATTCCCTTTTAGAGTGACCCTAACGGAGGTGGGGTGTTTCACTTTGTATCAGAGCATGGGTTTACCAGATAAGATAAAAAGTTTTGAAAATTTATTTTCAAAAAGGAAATTTAAAGAAGCATTTTTAAAAGATAAAATATTATTTTGTTTTAAAAGGCAAAGTCCCCCCAAAGCCATAGGTACTATCTCTTATCCTTCGTTTTGAATCTATCCTTTTTGTTTCAGCATGTCCGAAGAACTTAACTTGCCAGAGGGTGTACCAATACCTGGTTGGTTTAGACGGTTCTTAAAAGCAAGGGCCACTCAGCCAGGTCCTACCGTTCCTCCTCGCCCAGCTGCAGGAAATCATCCAGCTACAGCGCCACCTCTTCCTCCACCTCCTCCACGGGGAAACACTTTTGCTAAGATATGTAAAGATTTTAAAGCTATGGGAGGAAAGGATTTCCATGGAACTGAGTCCTTCGTGACAGCTAGAAATTGGCTGAAAGAAACCGAGGACTTATTCATCATCTTTGAGGTAGAAGATAGACAGAAAGTACAACTGGCAGTATGGCTACTAAAGGGCAAGGCTTCCTACTGGTGGGAAGTCACTAATGCAGAGAGACCAGTGGAGACATGGGAGGACTTTAGGGCAAGGTTTGAGGCTAAATTTCTCTCAGATGCGGAAAGGAGTTTGCAGTTGGAAAAATTCTTATTTCTTAAGCAAGGGAACAAGACAGTCAAAGAGTATGTTAATCAGTTCGATGAGCTGGCTAGGTTTGGGCTGGACCTAGTCAACACCCCGCACAAGAAGGCTCTCCGTTTCGTCAAAGGGTTGAATGCGCCATTACACAGTTTGGCCATGACCCATATACCCATGGGAGCTACATATGAAAGGTTGGTACAAATGGCATTGCTGAACGAAGAGGATAAGGACAAGAAGGAGACAATGGCAGAAAGCTCTCAAGGGAAGAAAGAGGGTTTGCAGCCTAAGAAGACAGACTTTAAGAAGGGCGGGAAAGGCAACAAAGAGAAGAGGAAGTGTAATTTCTGTGGCAAAGTGGGGCACTTAGTGAAAGATTGCAGGAAAAAGAAGGCCAAGGAGAATGGTGGGTGATTTTCTTGCGGTGAGACAGGCCACAGGGCTAAGGACTGCCCAAAGAAACGAGGACAGGGGCAGAGGGCTGGATCCACCTCAGGGGCACAAGTTCATGTGCTAGAAGCGCCACCTCTGCAACAGCGAGGTATACATACTTCTGTAGAAAGTGTAGTTTATCTTTATGACCACCCCGTTCGCACTTTATTTGATTCTGGCGCATCACACTCCTTCATCTCGTCTGCTTTAGTAGAATCTCTGCACCTAAAAACTAGTATGGTAGAGGACCCCTTAATTGTTTCAAACCCAATTGGGGGCCCAGCTCATTTGTCTATGATCTGTTTGGGATTGAAAAATTCTATTCTAAGCGTAGAATTTCAATGTAGTGCCTTTGTTTTGGGCTTTTCGGGTTATGGTTTGATTTTGGGCATGGATTGGCTATCCAGTAATGGGGCCATCCTTGATTGTGAGAAAAGGGTTGTTAGGCTCCTAACCCAGCTCAGTAATACTTTGGAAATTTCTTGTAATCCCTCGTATGTGGTTATGCTTAGTTACCTTGAATCGCTAGATGCCTCTGTTGAAAATTTGCAATCAGTTAGAGTGGTCCGGAAATATCCGGATGTCTTCGAAGAGGTGAAGGGCTTGCCTCCGAAGCGGGAGATAGACTTCCGCATATACCTTGTAGATAATGCAAAGCCCGTTGCGTTGCCCGTTAGACACATGGCTCCACGGGAAAGGAAAGAGCTCAGTAAACAGATTAAAGAGCTTCTAGAAAAGGGGTTCATTAGGAGGAGCATTTCAGAATGGGGCGCTCCAGTGGTGTTCGCTACAAAGGCGGATGGTTCACTCCGTCTATGTGTTGACTATAGGAAGCTCAACAAGCTAACGAAAAAGAATAGGCACTCTCTCCCCAGAATTGATGATTTGTTTGATCAGCTTGTAGGAGCGTCTGTTTTCTCCCAACTCGATTTAGCGACCGGTTTTCATCAGTTAAGGGTGGCTGAAGATAGTATCGATAAAACGGCATTCAGAACCCCAGACGGCTTCTTTGAATGGCTTGTCATGCCTTTCGGCTTGACAAATGCACCTGCTTACTTCGTGGACCTGATGAGTAGGGTATTCAGAGATTTCCTCAACAAGTTCGTAGTGGTCTTCGTAGATGATATCCTTATCTTCTCAAAGAGTGAAGAGGAACATGCTCAACACTTAAGGGCAATCATGGAAACTCTGCGGGTCCATCAACTAAAAGCCAAATTCTCCAAATGCCACTTTTGGAGAGAAGAAGTGAGGTTCCTTGGGCACATAGTATCCAAACAAGGGTTAGCAGTGGACCCTGCTAAGGTAGTGGCGGTACAGGATTGGAAGACACCAAGGAATGCAACTGAGGTCCGAAGTTTTCTAGGACTAGCAGGTTTCTATCGAAAGTTCATAAGGGATTTTGCGAAAATCTCAGCTCCGCTCATGAAATTGACCAAGAAGAATCTAGTGTTCAATTGGGACTTGGATTGCGAGTTTGCTTTCCAACGACTGAAAAGGGCTCTTACAACAGCCCCAGTTTTGACGTTGCCAGATGGGAACAAGATGTTCACTGTTTATACAGATGCATGTGGGACAGGGCTAGGCGCCATCTTAATGCAAGAAGGAAGGGTAGTAGCTTATGGCGGGAGGCAGTTGAAGGTGCACGAAAAGAACTTCCCAACCCATGATCTTGAGTTAGCTGCCATCGTCTTTGCACTCAAGTCTTGGCGACACTATCTCCTAGGTGAGAAGTTCGAACTTTACACTGACCATAAATCGTTGAAATATCTTTTCTCGCAGAAAGATCTTAACTTGAGGCAACAGAGATGGATGGAGTTTCTTGCCTCGTATGATTTCGAGATCTCCTACACTCCGGGCAAAGGCAACGTAGTGGCAGACGCGTTGAGCCGAAATAAATTGACCCTAAGCCCGCTGTTTGTTGAAAGACAAAGCCTAGAGTTTATAGCCAGCTTCGACTTTAGGCCTTCCTCCGATTTTGTACCAGGCTTGCTAGCATCTCTCGAAGTGCGCCCAACTTTAGTGGACTCAGTAGGGACAGCACAACGCGAAGACCCTCAGCTTGTGGAAACGATTGATAGGCTAATTAGGGGTGAGACTTCAAGTCACCTCAACAGATACTCCATCGACGATAAGGGTTGGCTAAGGCGAGACGGAAGACTATGCGTCCCACAGACAAGGGATTTAGTAAAGAAGGTTCTCGAGGAAGCACATCACTCCAAGATGACGATACACCCAGGCGGAGATAAAATGTACAAGGACATAAAAAGAACTTTCTTCTGGAACGGCATAAAAAAGGACGTGGCAGAATTCGTTTCTAAGTGTATGGTGTGCCAACAGGTTAAGGCGGAACAGAAAAATCCTGGCGGACTGCTACATCCTCTAGAGGTCCCACAGTGGAAGTGGGATAGCATCTCAATGGACTTCATCGATGGGCTGCCTAGGTCTAGGAGAGGCAACACTAGCATTTGGGTAATAGTGGATAGGCTTACTAAAAGCGCCCACTTTTTACATGTCAAAAGTAAAAGAACTGCCTCATCCCTAGCATCTCTTTACCTCAAGGAAATCGTTCGACTCCATGGAATACCATCCAGCATTGTTAGTGACCGAGACCCTATCTTCACAAGTGAGTTTTGGCGGAGTCTGCAAGAAGCGGTAGGCACGCAGTTATGCTTGAGCACAACCTATCATCCCCAAACCGACGGCCAAACGGAAAGAGTGAACAGAGTTTTGGAGGACCTTTTAAGACTGTGCGTCCTTGACTTCGGAGGAACGTGGGAAGACCATCTTCCTTTGGTGGAATTTGCCTACAACAACAGCTATCAAGCAACCATCGGAATGGCGCCCTTCGAAGCTTTATATGGAAGACCGTGCCGATCGCCCACTTGTTGGTGGGAGTGTACTGATAAGCTCATACTTGGACCAGATATGATCCGAGAGACTTCAGAGAAAGTAGACTTAATACGAAGAAGGATGAAGATGGCCCAAGAAAGACAAAAGTCCTACGCCGACAAGAGGAGAACCGACCTTGAATTTGAGGTTGGGAACAGAGTTTTTCTTAAGGTATCTCCGCTAAGGAACGTTGTTCGTTTTGGAACCACAGGAAAGCTAGCACCAAGGTTCGTAGGGCCATTCCATATCATCGAGAAAATTGGGAAAATGGCCTATAGATTAGAGCTACCCGAAAAATTGGTCGGAGTTCACAACGTCTTTCACGTTTCACATCTCCGAAAATGTCTACATGAGTCTGCTGATATGGTAGAGCCAAATATCCTAGAAGAAGCTGAAGTGGAACGCGAAGCAACCATAAGAAAAGTTCCAACCCGCATATTAGGAACGGAAGTGAAAAAGCTACGCAACCGCGAAGTCAAGCTCGTCAAAGTTCAGTGGAGCGACGCCGAAGGAGATGCAACTTGGGAAACTGAAGCTAGAATATGCACTGCCTACCCTTTTCTTTTCGAGGGTACATCCTTGATCTTTCTTTTTCCTTAAGTTGCGCTTTTATCTATCTTTTTTAGGTATATTTCCTCGACCTTATCTTTTAGGTAGAAACCCTTTGGATGAAAACATGTAATTGAAACATGTTATGGATGATGGCTGCAAGTGGTTGCAAGTGATTGCTAGTGGTTACTCATGGTTGCATATACACACACAATCTAGGTTTTAGATCGGCTCAGTCACTTCATATTGCATATGCATATATGTTTGCATTCGTATATGGTTGAACTTTAATGTGTTTTCATATGGATGTTGCATTTGTATGAATGATTGTGCACTCATGTAGAATCATGAATAGGAAAATTGGCATACATAATGGATTCATGGCACTTACATAATTCGCATTAAGGAGGTCAACTGAATCAGTAGACCGCCTGATTTTGCATTAGATAAGTACATGTACACACACAAACTTCGCATATGATCATGAAGCATTAGAAGTCTTTTAAGGACAATGGATACTCGTGTTTGATGGATGAGTAGATGGATGATTGGATGTTAGGATATACATTCCTCCTAACTTGAAGATTTCGGGGACAAAATCCTTTTAAGTGGGGGAGAATGTAACACCCCGTGAATTCTATAACCGTGAAATTCACAAATTTAAGTATAATTAATTTCAAATCAAAGAATTAAGGGAAACGGGATACGCTAGTGTGTTCGTCTCGGAAAAATACGCGAAATAGAGTCCGAGTTTTCGAAAAACGGAGTCCGTATGAAGAAGATATGGCCTCCGGAAGTTTCAGAATTCAGTTTAAAATTCAAACAGAAGAAAAGAGCTTAGAAAAACAAGTTTGAAATTCAAAATCGGGCCCAATTGGCCAGGGCGGGAAAATTCCCGCCTAAGGCACCCAGGTCGACTTGGCAGTCGACCTGGGCTAGCCAGGTCGACAGGGCTGTCGACCTGGCCCCAGAGCCAGGTCGAACCCAGCCCACCCTGGCTGGCCTAGTCTATGTTTGGTCGATTTTCTAAGGCTTGCTTTGTCACTAGGGCTAGGTGGCAGCCCCTGATTGGTCTCTCTTTCGAATGGATGGCTACGATTAACCCAAGCTACATCGATGGTCCTAATCAGTTCATAAACTCTATAAAAATGACCCTAGACTCTACCTAATCTATTCATTCAAAAATAAGAACGAGGCCATCATGCTGCTGAGGAACGACTAGGAGTAGCCACCAATTTGAGAGACGATTAGGAGGCAAAACTCTAAAGCATAAAGCAACTACAAGTTAAACTTAAACAAATCAAATCAACGCCTACGTCAAAGGAGTAGCATCTCCAAATCCAGAATTCAGATTCCTGAATTGAAGAATTCGTCACACGATTGTAAGTAGAGTACTATTCCGATGTGAATAAATAACTGTGTTTGATTTGTACACTTGATTTGTGGTGATAGTAATCCATATTTGTGCGTTGTTGTGATTCTAATCGATTTGGAATATTGTGATGTAACGATTGGATATTCGCAAGTATGTAATTCATGATAAAAACTACATGTTTGCGGTAGTTTATTTGAGATTTATGCAAGTATACGATTGGATATTCGCAAGTATGTAATTCATGTTGAAACTACATGTTTATGGTTGTTTAATTGAGATTCATGCAAGTATGTGGTTTTGCTACTATGCCAACATAATGTATATTTTTGTAAGAAAATCACTTTTTGTGTAATTGGATCAAATTTGGGGTATTATGATTCATATGAAATTATGTTGGAATTGGCATCATGATCTATGTATAAAATCATACTTTTGTATTAGAAACAAAAGTAAGCCTCTTTGTGAACTTATGTTGATTTTATAAATATGACTAGGCTATGTTTGGTATTATGCCTAATTGAAAAACATGTTAGGCCTATATTGTTAACGAGAATTATATGATAATATATGTGACACATAGCTAAGTTAGATTTACATTCCAATTGCAAGTTTGCATGAATAAAGTAAAAACCATGATTTCATGCTTAGGAATATTTGTGCCATGATTATGTGAATAGATTAAAAATCATGATTAAGATGGAATAATTCTAGTTGAACCATACTTTTGTATTAGTAACAAAAGTAAGCACCTTTGTAAACATACAGTAATTTTATAAACATGATTTGCTTATGTTTGACATTATGCCTAAGTAAAAATATAGGTTTATGTTGTAGTTAAGACTATGTGTCAATAATGATATCTAATTTAGTTAGATTCTTAACTTAACTACAAGTTTACATGGTTTGATTCATGTCACTTATGCTTTATGACCAAAGTATATGTTACTACAATGCAAGTACAGTTGTTTCTATTTTGTAGTTCCAATGTTATGTTGCAAGTTCATGCGTTCACATTCCCCTTTTTGTGTATACAATTACGTTTTAAGCCTCCCCTTTTTCACGTGGCTAAGTTGGGCTTAAAAGGCTAAGCCCAACATTATTTTATAATAAACGAACGTATTAAACGGGGGAAATAGCGTTGGGCCAAATTAATTAATAAATGAAAATATAAAAGTAGAGGGGCCCAAATTCAAGAATGGGTTGGGCCCATAATTGGTGTAAACCTTTACACCATTAGCTTAAATTGATTTTTAATAATGGGCCGCAAATATTTACATATAAGAAAATAAAGAAGAAAGACAAAATATGTAAATGTAGAAAATACGATGTGTTTAACCTGAGGTTGGATTGAGTTGTGATGTAAACCTGCCCGGAACCGCCCGGCTGTCCAGTAGTCACAACAATACCTATCCAATGTGGGTGGTTAAACATGGAGCCCAATAAGGACCTGAGGTTAGACTGAGTTGTGGCGTAAGACTGCCCGGACCCAACCGGCAACAGGCAGCCACAACAATACCTGTCTAATGTGAGAGGTCAAGGCTTTAATAAGACAATTAAGGCTGTGTCAGGATTGGTAGGATTAAGTAAATTATATTAATACTTAATCAAAATGGAACATGCTAAACTAAACAGACTGATTGGGGGTTAGGTTTATAAAACACTTAACCAACTTAGCATGTTGGCTAGAAATAGAAAACCTAGTAGCGGGGGACCCTTTTCAGCAGTAACCCTATAAGGTGTATCATGATACCCTGGAACTAGGCAGGGTGGGGCACGATTACTGGGCTGACTGTAAGAGGTCAAATCTACGGCGGTGGTGCAACAGTGTAGGTTCTAACGGGGTGCGGGCGTGCACACACTCCGGCGCAGAAAAATAAGGCACTGGGCACCAGTAGCATACCTGTGCATTCTAGGGTTGTGTCGGGCCGCCGCCATGGGACTTGATACACCCCATGGTGGGACCAGCATGGGTAACTACGACATCGGGGCCGTAAGACACATGTAACTATGCGAGTAGGAGCCGATCACCATAAAATGGATCACTTCACCCTGATTATGGGGTGCCTGTCTGGAACTAGTTTATATGGGTACAGAGATTAATATGGGGTACGATGGTATATTCGACCCTAGACAACTTAACTAAGTTTATAGTGCTTTCCCATTTCTTGTTTATACTTATCATACCCAGTTCTTTATTCATAGACTGAATAGTCCTAGACTTACTCAGGCTTTATGTCTGACTCTACTTTTCTTTCGTCTTCTTTTCTTCCGTTTCCCCCCTCAGGTCCACAGGGAGGGAATACCGCAGCTTGACCTGCCTTCATATCCAACTTGAAGAGAAAGAATGTATTGCTTGGATCTTTTCGTTTTGGACTATGGCTTTGGACAACAACTATGGGACTTTTGCAGTTTATTTATGTTTTCTTTATGCTTCTTTAAATAATGTAATCAAGACAGTTATGATGATGTTATGTTTTTGGAAGTATGTAAGACAATTGTGGTAATGTTGTTGTAACATGTATTTTCTCTTATGAAATAAAAGTTGCTGCTTTTCCGCTGTTCAAAAATATGTGTTCTTATATCTGTCTTGTATATCTGTGACTTATACTTATAAACCTCCACCAAAATTAGGGCATTCCCTTTTAGAGTGACCCTAACGGAGGTGGGGTGTTTCAGTAGGACTATATGAATATGACTAATTACATATACTTGATTAAGTCCATTTTATGATGTTAATTCATGTGTCTAATTGTGTATGCTCGATTAGATTCATTTTATGATGTTGTTGTATGCTAGTTTGTATGCAAATCATATGCAAGTTTATATGTAAATCATGAGATATTAGTCTATATGTCTAATTACATATGCAAGTTTATGTGAAAATCATATTTATATATGCAAGTTCCTATTTATATGTCTAGATCTATGTAAGTCATATTTTTTATGATTAGATCCATGCCAGTTTATATATTTATGCAAATTCATATTTTATATGTCTATTGCCTATGCAAGTCATTGATTATGAAAATTTACGTCAATGTAAATTATGATCATGCAAGTTTATGATCCATGATAGTCTATTTTCATATATTAATTTGGATCTAATTTGTTATGCAAGTCCATATGTTAATTTAGATCTAATGTGTTGTGCAAGTCCACACGTTAATTTAGATCTAATTTGTTATGCAAGTCCATATGTTAATTTAGATCTAATTTGTTATGCAAGTCCATATGTTAATTTAGATCTAATTTGTTACGAAAGTCCATGTGTTAATTTAGATCTAATTTGTTGTGCAAGTCCATATGTTAATTTAGATCTAATTTGTTGTGCAAGTCCACATGTTAATTTAGATCTAATTTGTTATGCAAGTCCATATGTTAATTTAGATCTAATTTGTTATGGAAGTCCATATGTTAATTTAGATCTAATTTGTTATGCAAGTTCATATGTTAATTTAGATCTAACTTGTTATGCAAGTTCGTATGTTAATTTAGATCTATTTTTTTATGCAAGTTCATAAATGGGATCTTTGTTATATGCTAGTTATTTTCATAATTGGATCTATATTTTTTATGCCAGTTTGGATGTTATACGTCTCTTTCTTTCCCTTTTTCTTATGAATTAGGCTAATTGCAAGCCTAACGTATTATATGAATCATACGAACGATTGACGTTGGGAAACATTAAATATTAGACATTATGTTATTGGCATAAATGGGTTGTAATCATATAATTAATTTTCGGCATATCTAGTAAATGTGGCATAACTTGAATTGACCACACTTATGGATAATTTACATATAAATCTAAACTTGGACCTAAATGGTAAATATGTAAATTGTTTAAAGATGAAAATGCTTAACCCGAGGTTAGATTGAGTTGTGGTGTAAGACTGCCTGGAAGCGCCCGGCACATCCAACGACCGCAACAACATAGGTCTAATGTGAGAGGTTAGCGCATTAAGCCCAAAACCCGAGGTTAGAATTAGTTTGCGGTAGAAGTCTGCCCGAAACCGCCCGGCATATCCAGCAACCACAAACAACAGTTCTAATGTGAGAGGTTGGTGCATTAATAAATTAATTAATGCCAATGAACAGACATGCTTAGAACGGAAGGGTTAAGTAACATATGAATAACTGACACTTAACAAATACAACTTGTTAATTAGACAAGTGGGTGGGGTTAAGTAAATTGAGAACACTTAACCAATACAACATGTTAATTAGATAAGTGGTTGGGGTTAAGTAAATTTAGAACACTTAACCAATACAACATGTTAATTAGACAAGTGGGTGAGGTTAAGTAAATTTAAAACACTTAACCAATATAACATGATGAATGAACAGGGTCAAGTTAATAAGAAATACTTAACCAATACAACATGATGTGTGGGTTGGTTAAGTTAACATGAATGGACATCACTTAACCAATATTACATGAACAAAGAGGATAGGGTTATGGCAAGCTTAACCAATAATACATATTGACTTGATAAGTAGGAGGGTTAAGTAAACCTTGGGTATGTAGGTAATATTAGTGTATATAGGCCCACAAATTTAACCGTTAAATAAACATGTTTGAATCAGTGGGATGGTTAAGTACATCTCGTGTAGGTGGGTAATATTTGCATATATAGGCCCACAAACTTAACCAGTAGGAAACCCTAGTAACGGGGACCCATTTCAGCAGTAACCCACATAGATGTATCATGGTACCCTGAACTAGGCAGGGTAGCGCACGATTACTGGGCCGATTATAAGCGGTCAAAATAGCGGCGGGGGGTGTGGCAGTGTAGGTTCCGGCGGAGTATGGGCGTGGACGTGCTCAGGAGTGGAAAAAGCAGACACTGGGCATCGGTAATATACACCATGCATCTTGAATTGTGTCGGGTT
The DNA here is from genome assembly GCA_030737875.1 of Allium sativum. Taxonomy (NCBI): domain Eukaryota; kingdom Viridiplantae; phylum Streptophyta; class Magnoliopsida; order Asparagales; family Amaryllidaceae; genus Allium; species Allium sativum. Next base: position 284,362,604 of record CM060911.1, read on the forward strand.
GCCATCATAGGGATTGATACACCATATGGTGGGATCAACACTGGTATCTACATATAAGCAGGGCCGAATGACATAAGTAAACAAGCGGGGCCGAATGATACAAGTAAACAAGCGGGGCCGAATGACACAAGTAATAAATACACGTGAGTTAGGGAGCCGATCGATTAAGCGATATAGGGGTAGTGTGGGGACATCTAGTATTTAGTATGGGCAGGTAAGGATTGTATGGGGTGAATACCTCTTACTAGATGTTATGCCTGAGGACTACCAATTACAAGATGGGGATCAACTTTCGGTATGGAACTAGTAGCGGTGTGGTGAAATTAGCATTGATGCAGTGTAGTAATTATCCTTTAGTGATTAGAAGCGCGATCAACGTTTATCTTATTCATCATGCTTACCTTGTCATGCATATTTATGTATAGTCATTTCTTACTTTCCAGTTTATGTTATTATCCTGTTACTTTGATGATTATATTGTTAAAGTCACTGGACCCACTAGACTTATGTCTGACCTAGTTTGTTTTCGCCTCTTTTCTTCCGTTCCCCCCTCCCCCGGTTTTTAGGGCGGAAATACTCAAGCTTAGTTCGGATATCCCTTCTTCCAGCTTGAAGTTGAAAGATGAATTGCTTGGCTTTGATTCAGCTTATTTGTGGCATTTTCTGTTGGGGATTACAGTTTTAATATTAAGTACTCTGAAGGTTTTGTACAAGACTGATATTATGTACTTGGTTTTGGTATTTGGAAATGTAATCAAACTTATTTCTGTTTCCGCTGCAATAACGTTATAAAAATTTTCAAGTACTACTTTCTCTGTCTTGTAATATTCCATTCTGTTTACTTATAATACTCCACGAAATTTAATGCATTCCCTTTGTGAGTGACATTAACGGACGTAGGGTGTTACACTTGGTATCAGAGCTGAAGGTTACCAGATTAGATAAAAGTTTTTGAAAACTATTTTCAAAAAGGTTTTAATAGGAAGTATTTTCAAAAGGAAAGTTTATTTTGAAAAACATAATCCCCAAAAGCCATATATCTTTCTTCCGATTCTTTGTTTCGAGTTCCTTCCTCTTTCCCTTTTGAATCTCTTCCTCCACGTATAGATGTGCTTTTTCTAAGATGTGTAAGGACTTCCATGCGGAAAACCGCTTCATGGGACTGAGACGTTTGTCGAGGGTAGAAGTTGGCTCAACGAAGTGCAGGACTTGTTGGTACCTTTGAGAAAGACTATGGGAGGAAGGTTCAACCAGCTGCTTGGTTAATGAAGGATGAAGCTACATTTTGGTAGGAGGTCACGAATGGAGAACGTGCAGGGGAGACACGGATAGGGCACATGATAAGAAAGTGGATCCAAAGAAATGCGGTAAGGATAACAAGGGCCAAGAGAAAAAGGAAGTACCACAATTGTGAAATACCTGGCCACTTAAAGAAAGACGTTAGAAAAGAAGAAGAAGACTAGTTGTTATCATTACGGAGAGACAGGACATCTTATCAGGATTGTCCAAAGAGGCAAGGGCAAGGGTAAGGATAAAGTACAGGATCTTCGGAAGGGCAGGTTATGTTATCGTGGTCAGTATATCAGACAGAGATAGGAAGTTTTGGTTGAAGATTTGATTTCTTTTTCCTAGAACTCTTTTCGACTTTTGCATTTCGCACTCGTTTGTATCTGCTTCGATAGTTGAAACACTGCACCTAAATACTAGTCTAGTTATGGATCCCATTGTAGTCTCAAATCCTATTGGTGGTTCGGCTCACTTATCTATGGTTTGTCGAGATTTGAGAGTGTCTATCTTGGGCGTTGGGCTTGAATGCAACGCCTTCGTTCTTGGTTTCACGGGCTATAGCTTTATTCTAGGAATGGATTGGCTAGCCAGGCATAGTGCCATCTTAGACTGTGAAAAGAGAGTAGTTAGACTGTTGACTCAGTGTGGAAAGACCCTTGATATTTCCTATAACCCTAGGGGTTCAGTGATGCTTAGCTACCTAGAATCTCTTGACGCATTCATCGATGATTTGAAATTTGTTCGTTGTAACACCCCGTAAATAGGTTAATACTAATATTCACAAATGAAAGAATAATTAATTTCAAATATAAGAATATTAGAAAATGGGCTGCGCCATTGTGTTCGTCTCGGAAAAATACGCGAAATAGAGTCCGAAATTTTGTAAATCGGAGTTCGTATGACCGAGATATGGCCTCGAGAAGTTTCACGAAAAATTCAAATTTCGAAACAGATTTCAAAAACGCAGAAATGGAGGCAGGCGGGAAAACTCCCGCCCAGACCAGGTCGACCTGGGGGTCGACTTGGGAGTCGACCTGGGGGCGGGGGCCAGGTCGACACTAGAGTCGACCTGGGAGTCGACCTCCCTGGTCGAGCCCAGGTGACCTGGGTGCATCTGGTTGAGTTTTCGGGCTATGTTTTGAGGGCTGGTCGAAATCTAATGGCTTAGATCTATTCTAGGGTTAATCTAATGGCTTAAATGCATCCTAACATCTATAAATAAGTGGGTAGACTCTAACCCTAAATCACTTGAAAAATTGGAGAGCTACCGACATGCCGTTGCCATGGAGTTCAGCGTAGCCGTCACAAACTAAAGAAGAAGGAGAAAGCCTAACCTACAACTAAATCTACTCAATAAACAAATTAAATCAAAGACTCTTTCTATTTCTCTTCTTTAAATTGTGAGTATGATGAATCTCACAATATTATTATAAAATAATTTGATTAAGTAATGAATGGATCACAAGAAAGTGATATGAATTGTTATGTATTTGTGAATTATGTTGTGGATCTCTTGTTATGCTATTATGTTATCATATATATGTTGTTATGTTGTAGTGATTATGTTGTAAATAATCCTACGCTATGTCATATGTGATTAGTCATGTTATGCTATGTTATAAATCATGTTATGCCATGTTGTAAATCATGCTATGCTATGTTGTAAATCATATCATGCTATGTTGCAAATTATGATATGCTATGTTGTAAATCTTATATATGTTGTAGATCTCATATTATCACATATGTTGAAATACTTATGTTATATGATAATGATGTCATGTTAAGTTGTGTTGAATCATACAAGTTGTAAAATCATGATGTTATTATTTATGCGAATTGGATCATGTTTAAAGTTTATGCTTTTTTTTATAATAGATCTTGATTATGGGAATTTGCCTATTGAGTTAGGTGTACCCATATACATGAATCTACAAATTAATTGAATCTTGAATATGGGAATTTGCCTATTGAGTTAGGTGTACCCATACACATGAATCTATGATTAAATGAATTTTGATTTTTGGGAATTTGCCTCTTGAGTTAGGTGTACCCATATAAAACCATATCGTTAATGATGTTGATTCACACATGTCCTATACAAGTTTATGAAATTTGATCAAAATCATATTATGTGAATTATGAATAAGTTGACACCCTTAGATCCATGACATGTATAACCTTATGCAAGTTGTAATTTTGGATGTATGCAAGTTTCACCCCTTGTTATGATTTATTTAGTCACAAATATATGTTGTTATTGTGATAATCTCTTTTATGCTATGAGTTAGACTATTCGAGTCTAATATATATTTTGCGAATAAACGTTCAAACGTGGGGTAGGGGTAATATTAGGAATTAATAAATTGGGTGCAATTTTGTATGATTTTGCATACCATGAATGGATGGCCATAATTGAGTCAATTATGGACATTATTTAAAAATTGGAATTAATTAATAATTCAAGTAGGGAATTATTAAAATTGGGGAAAGTGGATTATTAATAATAATCAATGCTTAGGACACGAGGTTGGACCCGTTTGTGACGTAAACCTGCCCGGACCCGCCTGGCAAATCCAGTAGTCACAAATGTCGGCCCAATGTGAGAGGTCCTAGGCCCAAACTAAAGCATAACAGTTGTGAAGACACGAGGTTAGACTCTTTTATGGTGTAAGACTGCCCGGACCCGCCCGGCAAATCCAGCTGCCATAAATGCCAGTCTAATGTGAGAGGTCTTTATGAGGTTATGGCCTTAATGAATTAAGGAATACTTAACCAGATAATCATGTAAGGTGGGACATGGGGGTTAAGTAGGTGCCTTGGGTGGCATTAGGAATCTAGTGGTTGCCTTTAGAGGCATTTGAAATACGATTAGACTTAACCAAACACACATCTAAATGAACATGACTAAGTGGGTTAAGTGGGTGGACTAATGGGACAAGCTTAGGTGGAATGCTTGTGGGAAATATTGGGGGCCCATTTCAACAAGTATCCCAAAACGTATCTTTGTGGGCTCGACCCAAGTCGAGGACGGGACACGCATACTGGGTTTGACTATAAGAGGCCAAAACAGGGAGCGGTGGCAACGCAAGTCCAACGGGTTTCATATGCGTGTGTGGACCCGGGCTGGTAGGTAAGACGTTGTTGCATCGTGTAGGTATAAGCCGTGCATCTCCGTTGTATCGGGTTGCCACTTTAGGGGAATGATACACCCCACTGTGGGGCCAGCACGGGTATCTACGAGTAGGGAGCCGATCGAAAAATGGAAAGTGGGGTACACCTGGTGGAGATAGGGGCAGGCGGCACCTATGTAGTCAGCTAGGAGTACGTAAAGCCATTAAGAAATTTCTAAGTGAAGCTAAGTGGGATCAATCTTAAGGGTGACTGGTGTGGTGCAGTATAGTGTTTATCCTTTAGTATTTAGGAGCGCCTATAACGTTGCCTTTAGCGATTGTCTATGTCCCTAATCTGCTCTTCATAGACATTTCCTTGTTTTCTTGCTTATGCCTTAGTCCAGTTATTTTGATAGTAGTATTGTAGAATTATCATACTCGCCAGACTTTATGTCTGACCCCCTCTTTTCCATCTTTCTTTTTCCTTCAGGTCCTCAGGTTGGGCCAAGTTCTAGTGGAGTCTAGTTGGATCGCTTATCTCTTGGGAAGCTTGGACTGCAGATGTAAAGTCCAGCTTGTTATCTTTCTTTTTAATGGCTATTTATTGTAATGGGATTATGTATTTTGTTTTTGTGAGGACGGATGTTGTACTTGGTTATGATCTATGGTTTTATGATGTAACAGACATATTTAATTTCCGCTGCAATAAAATGAAGTTTTAGATTTCCAAGTGCTATTTATTATCTGTCTTGTTGTAATTTCTCTGTTCTATATTCACTTATGACCTCCATGGAAGTTAATGCATTCCCTTTGTGAGTGACATTAATGGACGTGGGGTGTTACATTCGTGTGGTCCGTGAGTTTGATGGCATCTTTGATGAAGTTCGGGGTTTACCCCCGAGGCGCGAGATAGACTTTGTGTATCACGAGACGAGAGCTTGAGAAAGACAATTCTTGACGAAGCGTTTACATGATACCGCGGAAGTAGTGGAGCCGAGCATGCTTAGGGAAGTGGAAGTGGAGCAAGATGCCACGATTAGACGAGCTCCTATATGCATCCTTGGATCGGAGGTCAAGAAGTTACACAACCGAGAGGTCAAGTGGTTAAAGTCAAATGGGGAGATAATCAAAGAGACGCGACTTGGGAGGTAGAAGAAAAGATGCGTACGCTGTACCCTTTCCTTTTGGAGGGTATGTTCTTAACTTCTCCTTTTTCTAGCGCTTTGTTTATACTTGTTCTATCGTTCAGTATGTCCTCTCGATTACATCTTCGATCTTTAGGTAGGAAAATCCTATGGTTGTAAACATGTGTTTGAGACATGTTATGTTTGGTGGATGCAAGTGGATGCAAGTGTTTGCTAGTGGTTGCTAGTGGTTGCTCGTGGATGCATTTACACACACATTAGGCACAAGATCGGCTCAATCACTTTCATATTGCATATGAATAAGTGTGCATAATTAATTTGATGGATGTATATTGAATGTGTTATCATATTGATGTTGCATTTGAATGAATGATTGTGCACGCATGTAAAAATGATATGTATCGTTAGGATTCTTTTGCATACATAATGGACGCATGGCACTATTATGAATTGCATTAAGGAGGTCGACTGAGTTAGTAGACCGCCTGATTTTGCATTAGAGTAGGAACATATACACACACTTTTGCATATGTCCGTTAAAGCATTAGAAATCTTTTAAGGACAATGGATGTTTGTGATTGATGGATGAGTAGATGGATGATGGATGGTAGGATGGTAACATTCGTCTTAACTTGGAGATTTCGGGGATGAAATCCTTTAAGTAAGGGAGAATGTAATAACCCAAATTTTTATATAATTAATTTATGGATTAATTAATTAAGGAAGAAAATTCAAAAGTGCGCAATAAATGCATGTGACAAATTAAAGTTAAGAATATTAACATATTAGTACGTGCATTAAATAAGGAGATTTAACGCAATAATGCATACGTAAAAGTATTAAATAAATAGATGCATATATGTACATATGTGCAATTGTGTTATAAAGATACAAATTTAAAAATGTGTGAGTACAGAAGGAATCAATACATGCAATAAATTGATTGCAACAAAAGAAAGAAAAACATTGATTTGTAGATATGTTTAATATGACATTGATTAGAAAACAAGTAATTTGTCATTTATGTTCGATTGATTGTCATTTATGTTTATTTGATGATAATTTAGGAAAACATGTAATTAATCTTAATTTGTATGAATACTTATGCTAATTTGTCAGTTATGCCAATTAACATTAAAGAGAATATGATAATTTATCACTTATGTTAATTGACAATAAAAAAATAAAAAATATATATATAGAAAAAAACATATACATATATACATACATACATACATACATACATATATATACATACATACATACATATATATATATACATATATATATGACGTGTACGCATCATGTGGCGCACGTGGTGCAATTTTTGTTAGTCAAGGATTGTTTTTTTTAACGTGGCCTTCTCTGATTAGCTTGGTGACGAATTCTGAGGTATTAAGGCTTATGTGTCGTGATGTGATTGGCTGAGTGAACATCTCTTTGGTTTGGATGGCTCTGATTACTCCTAGACTGATCTAAAGGCTAGAATTAATCCTACACTCTTATATAATCACATCTAACCTAAACCCTAAATCAAAACAAAAATCATTCTCAAGCCGCCATGCTGCTGCAACATAGACTGAGCAAATTTCTCTTATTCAACGAATTAAAACTTATGATGGTGGAAAAATGATTCTACGCTTAATCTATTCTCTTCTTCAATCCGTTCATAATGAGTACAACTTATTTAACAAGATAATTGTTGGACGTAATTGTGATGGATTTATAAGTTGAACTATATGAATATGACTAATTACATATACTTGATTAAGTTCATTTTATGATGTTAATTCATGTGTCTAATTGTGTATGCTCGATTAGATTCATTTTATGATGTTGTTGTATGCAAGTTTGTATGCAAATCATCTGCAAGTTTATATGTAAATTATGCGATATTAGTCTACATGTCTAATTACATATGCAAGTTTATGTGAAAATCATATTCATATATGCAAGTTCCTATTTATATGTGTTGACCTATGTAAGTCATATTTTATATGATTAGATCCATGCCAGTTTATATATTTATGCAAATTCATATTTTATATGTCTATTGCATATGCAAGTCATTGATTATGAAAATTTATGTCAATGTAAATTATGATCATGCAAGTTTATGATCCATGCTAGTCTATTTTCATATGTTAATTTAGATCTAATTTGTTATGCAAGTCCATATGTTAATTTAGATCTAATTTGTTGTGCAAGCCCATATTTTAATTTAGATCTAATTTGTTGTGCAAGTCCATATGTTAATTTAGATCTAATTTGTTGTGCAAGTCCACATATTAATTTAGATCTAATTTGTTGTGCAAGTCCAGATGTTAATTTAGATCTAATTTGTTGTGCAAGTCCACATGTTAATTTAGATCTAATTTGTTGTGCAAGTCCATATGTTAATTTAGATCTAATTTGTTGTGCAAGTCCATATGTTAATTTAGATCTAATTTGCTATGCAAGTCCATAAGTTAATTTATATCTAATTTTTTATGGAAGTTCATATGTTAATTTAGATCTAATTTGTTATGCAAGTTCATATGTTAATTTAGATCTAACTTGTTATGCAAGTTCATATGTTAATTTAGATCTATTTTGTTATGCAAGTTCATAAATGGGATCTTTGTTCTATGCTAGTTATGTTCATAATTGGATCTATAATTGTTTTATGCCAGTTTGGATGTTATACGTCTCTATCTTTCCTTTTTTCTTATGAGTTAAGCTAGTTGCGAGCCTAACGTATTATATGAATCATACGAATGATTGACGTTGGGAATCATTAAATATTGGACATTATGTAATTGACATAAAATGGGTTGTAATCATATAATTAATTTTGGGCATATCTAGTAATAACTTGAATTGACCACACTTGTGGATAATTTACATATAAATCTAGACTTGGACATGAATGGTAAAGATGTAAATTGGTTAAAAGATGAAAATGCCTAACCCGAGGTTAGATTGAGTTGCGGTGTAAGACTTCCCGGAACCACCCGGCACATCCAGCAACCGCAACAACACAGATCTAATGTGAGAGGTTAGCGCATTAAGCCCAAAACCCAAGGTTAGAATGAGTTTGACGTAGAAGTGTAACGACCTAGATTTTTTGTCGATTAATTTTAAATATTTAATATGGTTTTAAATATTGAATTTATAATATAAATGGTATTTTATTTGGTTATCGATTAAATAATCGAAATATGGTTTTATTTTGATAGTCATCGAAAATACGAGAATTTAAAATAATTCAATTCGAAGTTAGAATTTAATCAAAACAATTCAAATGATTAGTATTAATTGTATTTGAATATACATGATAATAAAAATATTTTATTATTAGAGATTTTATTTGTTTTTGAATTTAAAGTATATTATATCGATTTACTAAGGTCATTTTATATATACACATTCGAAATAGATTTCAGAAAATATTCTGTTGAGTTCAGTATAACGCTATAACATTGGAACGATGGTCGGTACGCTAAAATAGCGGTTCACGTTTTAATTGTGAACCCCGATTTATCTGATTAGTGGATAGGATCAAAATCAAATCGAAGATCAAATCAGAATCAGTTTAAAAGAAATAAAAATCTCTTTATTTCTAATTGCATTTAATAGAAATCAAATCAAAATTAATTATAGTGTACCTTAACCTACCATATTACAGTAATATTCTTCGTTATTTATATCGCCACCTCCTCTGCATCTTTTCCATTTGCGTTCCTTAGTTAGAAAACAAAAATGGCCACGCTCCCTTTTAAATCCTTAAAAAAAACCGAAGTCTTCCTCAATTAGAAATCAAAGTCCTCAAATTCATTCAGTACCAAATCAAATCGAACAAAAGGGGAAACCGCTTCTCCTTCTTCTATCACAGATCGAAATCAAAAATAAAAGAAAAAACCCTTGAAGACATCTGGGGCTCGTTCGAAGCACTCGAGATGGACACGTTAGGGTTAAGACTTGGAGGTCGCACGGGATGTCGGAGGCCAGTTCGACGCGACCGTAGGTTGAGGTTTCAAAGCGATGATAGTATCGCGAATTCCTGGAAGCCACTAGAAGTCGCATGGATCTAGGAAGGAGATGAGTTGGTCTTGGGTTTTGCTGAGGATTTTGGGGGAGTTCGATGGACAAACATAAAGGGTCCGACAGTCCACAGGCTCGACGGTACTGTGTATTTGCAGCTAGGGTCGGATTTGGTGAAGTTAAAGTTATCGATTTGGGGGAAAACAGTACTCAACATCGAGTGTGGAGGTCCGGCATTCAAGTGAGAAGGGGTGCGAAGGGAGGGCAGTAGCAAGTGAGGAAAACAGACGGGTGAAGGAGAATCACTGTGAAATCTATATGATAGGCTCAAATGGGGTACTCGGCAAATTAAAAATCCTGGTGAGTAAATCTCACTCACCTTTTACTTAGAATTATTTTTATTCGTTAAAAATAATTGTTTGATGCTTGTTTGGAATGCTTTCTGGTTGATTTAAAAATATTAGTTATATAGGCTTGCTATTATATATATATATATATATATATATATATATATATATATATATTGGTTTGGTGATTGGTTGGATTCCTGCAGTATCATTAGCGGATGCCCGCAGTATTATTAGCGGATGACCCTACGCCCACGTATATAAGTGGATCCCCTTTTATACCGCGACATCCTTCCATGAAGCAGGATGGGTATTATTTCAGTTGACTAACGTTTGTGGATGCAGGGAAACAGGTTGGAGGGATCCAACTGGATTCCTCAAAAATATATTATCTGTTTGTTTATTTGTTTGCATATATATTGTCATATATGATGAGTTAGAAAAATAAATAATTGGTTGATTGGTGTTTAAATATCAGTAGGCCCAAATACTGATATTTAAAAATATCATGAAAAGGAATTTTGCTGATTTAAAAAGGAAATTCTATTTTTTTTCTAAAATAGAATATGAAATTTGAATAATATAAATTCAAATAGAATTGGAATATGAGGAATTCAAATAGAAATTCAAATATAGAATTTGAATGGAGTTTGAATATAGAAATTCAAACGGGATTTGAATAGAGAATTTAAATATAGAATTTGAATATAGAAATTCAAAGAGGATTCAAATATAGAATTTGAATATAGAAATTTAAATAGATGTTGAATATAGAAAATTTAAAGGAAATTCAAGTATAGAATTTGAATATATGTAAATAGAAATTTTGAATAAGGGAATTTGAAATAGAATTTGAATAAGAGTATTTAAATAGAATTTGAATAATAGAATTAAAAAAGGAGTTTGAATATTTGAAATTTCAATTAGAATTGAATCGGAGTTTGAATATTTGAATTCAAATAGAATAAATATGGAATTTGAATTCAAAGTGAATTAAATAGGGAATTAGAATGTAGAATCCAAAAGGAATTCAAATGGAATTTAAATTGTAAAATTTGAATATAGCATTCAAATGGAAATTTAAACTATGGGATTTAAATATATAATATAAATGGAATTTAAAATATGGAATTTGAATATAGGACTCAATAGAAGTGAAATTGGAATTTGAATATAGAATTCAAATAAAAGTGAAAATGGAGTTTGAGTGGAGTTGAATTCATTTTAAACGAAGTTTAACGTTTATATTTATAAATATAATTAAAACGAACTCGCCGCAGTGCTGTAGTTCGAAAATTCTCGTTTCAAACTTCAATCGAGTATACAGAACTCAATTGGAGTCGAAATTCTTTGAAACAAGAAACGTCGAAACTGATTAGATAATAGTTTTCCAATGGAGGAGAAAAATCTGGATTTCGTCGAATAAATTATGAGTTATATCAAAATCAAATTTTCAGAAAAGCAGCACCGTAACCATTTAAAAACCATAACGTTTTATTTAATTTTATAGAAGTATTTTAAGCGAATGAAATCCGAATTTCTATTTAGAAAATTTCAGATTTTGAGTTGTAACTCATGTGGAGTAATGAATTGATTTTCGAAACAGAAATCATATTTTTGATTATTGAATAGAATTAACTAATTTGGATAGTAATTAGTTAATGAGATTTTGAATTCGATATTGGGTTTTGAATAATGAATTCGATTTGAAAATTTATATTCGAAATCGAAAAAGAAACTAGAATTGAATTTGAAATTTAATTTGGATATAAGCAAGTTAAATATTTTGTTTGAACATGTTGTGTTCGAACAAAGAAGTGAAATAGGCGAAATAGCTAATTAAAGAATAAATGAGAGAAAACTGAATTCAACGATTGGTTTAAGTTGAATTTCGTTGAAACCAGGTGAACATGTGTTAGACAGGTATGGGATGAGGTATATGAAGATTTTAATTTATGTGCCCGACAAAAAGGTACATGTTTAATTTCATATATGAGGTTTTATGCGCCGTATCGGCAAGCCGCTTGGCTTTTTCTTTTTCTTTTGGATTGGTGAGGGCCATGGGAGGCTATTTGAAATATCCCAAAGCTCCCGGTACAAGGGAGGTTATGGCAAAAAATTTCGGGAATTTAAGGAGTTAGAATATTTTTTAGATAATTTGATAGTTAGAAATCAATGCATCGATATATATAGAATTCGATAAGGAAATGAATTAAAAATAGAATATTGTAAACAAAAAGGGAAATCTATAAATTAGAAATAGAAAGCGAACCATATACATGTTTTAAAAATGAATAATTGGGTTTTATAGTGTGTTTATTCGAGGTAAGTGGTTTTGCCGTTTTGAAGTTGAGGATGTTTTCAGTTAAGGTCTGAGAGGTAATTTTACCCCAACTTGATTGATTTCATTTTTAATTGATAAATAGCAAGATCCAGTCTCGAAGAGAAGTGTTGAATAATAATTATTTGAATAAAATATTTTGGGTTGTCGTAACGATGTTTTTACATAACATTCGTTTTAACCCAAATGGTGGAATTTTGGAAATATATAAGTAAATATTTCCTGAGTATAATTAAAATGGTCGGGGAAGCGATAAGTGATTGAAATTGTTTTCAATTGCAAATAGAGATATTTTCTAATATATAGAAAATAAAAGAAGTTGATATTTGGAAACGTTTCCCAAATGGCATAAGAGGCCAAGATGATTATTGAAATATTTGGTTAACAAATATTGATAGGGAAATGGAGAAGAGATTTAATTAATGAAATATTAGTTAAAGAGCCCAGTGATTTGTTTGATATGTTGGATGAACACTTGTTTTTACTCGATAGTTAAATCACAGACTATCGAAGTTATTGACCATCGTTGTCAATATGGAGAGACCGGTTGGATTATTATCCGTGAACCACTCTGTATTGGCAGTAGCGTTGCAAATCAGATTATATCAAGATAATCGAAGACGGAGTAAAATGCAAGGACTTTTTCTATTAATGGAAATTGTGCCTTCGGTTTCGTTCAATCCCAGAACGAACGTAAATGGACGAATGTCTGACAAAGTATTTCCAGTGATCAAATATGTTGGTATGTACAAATGTATATGGTGGCAACGGGTTTATTCCCTTAGCATAACATCCAGAATATTTGTGCAAATCAATTAGTGATTAACGGATCTGACAATGTGGCATTCAAAGTGATTGTGCTATCAATGAATAGAAAGTAATTGTAGCCTCAGGCCTCAACAACCAGGAAATGACAAAAATTGGGCAGGCAGCATGGCTATGTGGGTCGCTCCCATTAGGGTGTATAATCACCTATCTAGAGATTCATTTAATTCCTTATTCTGTTCGATGCTGTCCCATTCGGGAAACAGTTGCTGATCCCAACCGTTGGTGATATACATTCGATACACTTAAGCGAAATGAGTGGTCGGTCATGTATGGGCCGGGTTGCAAGATATTCTTGTTGAACCACAGTGTATCGCCTCTAGAGTACACTGATCGGAAGGTGGTTCCATACCTTGTCATGTTGGAAATCCAATCTCCAATAAGCGCCCTGCGGTTTTTGATTTTATATTATATATGGAGCGTGAGATGCAAGCGTTCTGCTAGATTCTATTTATTTGATGTATACATTATTATATTATCACTGGATTTTGATATCAAAAATGTTTTGGGTTATAGTAAGGTAAAAACCGTCTGTGTTTATATGTGGGCTGGTCTTACTATTATCTTTTCTTTCGAAAGGATTTTTAAAGTTAATCAAATGGTTGGAGTTTACTCACACCAGTCCCATGACTGACCCAGAGTTATTCCATTTGTTTTCCCTAAACTCTTGGGTTGCCAAATTTGTACGAGCAGTCAAGTAGTCGGGATTTTTTTTTCAGATTTACTTTGAAGAGCTGAAAGCAGGAGGCTTCACCAGTTAGCCATAGACTATCATATATTCCGCTGTGAATCATGTTTGTATCTGGAAACAGGGGTTTATAACTGTTCCAGGAATAACTATTGTGCTTTGATAATGGTATGTATATATACAGTTACTGATTTGTATTTCAAAGTTATGTTATATAATATATTTTATTCGTTCCGCTGTGAGATCTGTTTTCTTTCTTTTCTTCTATTCTAACATTTCTTTCTTCCTACTTCTCACCCTCTAACTTCTTTCTAATAATGATTCGTATTTCTGTGCAATTTGGGTTGGACGTGTGGTATCAGTAGTACCCTAGAATGAGTTGAGTGTATATATATATATATATATATATATGAGAGCGCGTATTTGTAAGTTGGTATAAAAGTTATTTTATATTGTGTTGGCTAGTCTGTTAAGTAGTTTATGAATTCTGGTCGAATCGTGGGACGCCACGACATCGATAAGAGTTTGTAAATACTTGAACAGAAGATTGAACACGATATTGTTTTAAAATGGGTAAATGAAATAATTTTACCCAAAATTCTACTTTGATAATAAAGGAATAATATTCTGAAATTATTATAATACATGGATGTGTTGGTTGTTATTATAATCAGATGGGATTATAAAATTTGAAATGGTTATATATATAACCAAACATAACTTGTATATGAATGAGATGAATTAAAATTGAATTCAAGCCAGAATTTTGAATTTAAATCCTGGGAAGTTTGAAAATATTTTCGAAGTATATTAAAAGAATATAGCTTTGTTTTGAAAAGACCGTTTGAATAAAAATCATATTTGAATGGAGTTTGAAATAGATAAAGCACTGAACTGACTTCAGTGGCTGTAAAATAATTCTGATGATGACTGCAACTTCATCAGTATTCATTTTCGAGTTTCTAAGTGATAGAATGCTACCTTAGAAAAGTTTTGGATGGAAAGTTGTTCTGAAAGGAAACAAGTGGTTTGAAAATTCAAATGTTTTGAATTTGGAACGAAAATAAATATGTGTATATATTTATGTGATTTCGAAAGGATTTAAAATGAAATCCCAGGAATGTGAATGTGGAAATTTAAACGAATCAAAGTGAATAAATTGAATCAGAATCAAGTTGAATGAATTAGAATGCATATGAAAGAAAACCAAAAGTTTTGGTGGAATTAAATTTGTTGAAATATGATTAGTTGAGTTTCAACATAAGTGAGATTTTGAAAAATAATGGATTTGTACTATTTTTCCTACCTTAGCAATTTCGAGGACGAAATTATTTTAAGGGGGGAAGAATGTAACGAACCAGATTTTTCGTCGATTAATTTTAAATATTTAATATGGTTTTAAATATTGAATTTATAATATAAATGGTATTTTATTCGGTTATCGATTAAATAATCGAAATAAGATTTTATTTTGATAGTCATCGAAATACGAGAATTTAAAATAATTCAATTCGAAGTTAGAATTTAATCAAAACAATTCAGATTATTAGTATTAATTGTATTTGAATATAGATGATAATGAAAATATTTTATTATCAGAGAATTTATTTGTTTTTGAATTTAAAGTATATTATATCGATTTAATATGGTCATTTTATATATACACATTCGAAATAGATTTCAGAAAATATTCTGTTGAGTTCAGTATAACGCTATAACATTAGAACGATGGTCGGTGCACTAAAATAGCGGTTCACGTTTTAATTGTGAACCCTGATTTATCTGATTAGTGGATAGGATCAAAATCAAATCGAAGATCAAATCAGAATCAGTTTAAAAGAAATAAAAATCTCTTTATTTCTAATTGCATTTAATAGAAATCAAATCGAAATTAATTATAGTGTACCTTAACCTACCATATTACAGTAATATTCTTCGTTATTTATATCGCCACCTCCTCTGCATGTTTTCCATTTGTGTTCCTCAGTTAGAAAACAAAAATGGCCATGCTCCCTTTTAAATCCTTTAAAATAAAATAAAAAAACCGAAGTCTTCCTCAATTAAAAATCGAAGTCCTCAAATTCATTCAGTACCAAATTAAATCGAACAAAAGGGGAAACCGCTTCTCCTTCTTCTATCATAGATCGAAATCAAAAATAAAAGAAAAAAAACCCTCGAAGACATCTGGGGCTCGTTCGAAGCACTCGCGATGGACACGGTTAGGGTTAAGACTTGGAGGCCGTACGGGATGTCGGAGGCCAGTTCGACGCGACCATAGGTTGAGGTTTCAAAGCGATGATGGTATCGCGAATTCCTGGAAGCTACTAGAAGTCGCATGGATCTAGGAAGGAGATGAGTTGGTCTTGGGTTTTGCTGAGGAGTTTGGGGGAGTTCGATGGATAAACATAAAGGGTCCGACAGTCCACAAGTTCGACGGTACTGTGTATATGCAGCTAGGATCGGATTTGGTTAAGTTAAAGCTGTCGATTTGGGGAAAAACAGTACTCAACATCGAGTGTGAAGGTTTGGCATTCAAGTGAGAAGGGGTGCGAAGGGAGAGCAGTAGCAAGTGAGGAAAACAGACGGGTGAAGGAGAATCACTGTGAAATCAATATGATAGGCTTAAATGGGGTACTCGGCATATTAAAAACCCTGGTGAGTAAATCTCACTCACCTTTTACTTAGAATTATTTTTATTCGTTAAAAATAATTGTTTGATGCTTGTTTGGAATGCTTTCTGGTTGATTTAAAAATATTAGTTATATAGGCTTGCTATTATATATATATATATATATATATATATATATATATATATTGGTTTGGTGATTGGTTGGATTCCCGCAGTATCATTAGCGGATTCCCGCAGTTTCATTAGCGGATGACCCTACGCCCATGTATATAAGTGGATCCCCTTTTGTACCATGATATCCTACCACAAAGCAGGATGGGTATTATTTCTGTTGACTAACGTTTGTGGATGCAGGGAAACAGGTTGGAGGGATCCAACTGGATTCCTCAAAAATATATTATCTGTTTGTTTATTTGTTTGCATATATACTGTCATATATGATGAGTTAGAAAAATAAATAATTAGTTGTTTGGTGTTTAAATATCACTGGGCCCAAATATTGATATTTAAAAATATCATGAAAAGGAATTTTGCTGATTTAAAAAGGAAATTCTATTTTTTTCTAAAATAGAATTTGAAATTTGAATAATAGAAATTCAAATAGAATTGGAATATGAAGAATTCAAATAGAAATTCAAATATAGAATTTGAATGGAGTTTGAATATAGAAATTCAAACGGGATATGAATAGAGAATTTAAATATAGAATTTGAATATAGAAATTCAAAGAGGATTCAAATATAAATTTTGAATACAGAAATTTAAATAGATGTTGAATATAGAAAATTTAAAGGAAATTCAAGTATAGAAGTTGAATATATGTAAATAGAAATTTTGAATAAGGGAATTTGAAATAGAATTTAAATAAGAGGATTTAAATAGAATTTGAATAATAGAATTAAAAAGGAGTTTGAATATTTGAAATTTCAAATAGAATTGAATCGGAGTTTGAATATTTGAATTCAAATAGAATAAATATGGAATTTGAATTCAAAAAGAATTAAATAGGGAATTTGAATGTAGAATCCAAAAGGAATTCAAATGGAATTTAAATTGTAAAATTTGAATATTACCTTCAAATTGAAATTTAAACTATGAGATTTAAATATATAATTTAAATGGAATTTAAAATATGGAATTTGAATATAGGACTCAAGTAGAAGTGAAATTGGAATTTGAATATAGAATTCAAATAAAAGTGAAAATGGAGTTTGAGTGGAGTTGAATTCATTTTAAACGAAGTTTAACGTTTATATTTATAAATATAATTAAAACGAACTCGCCGCAGTGCTGCAGTTCGAAAATTCTCGTTTCGAACTTCAACCGAGTATACAGAACTCAATTGGAGTCGAAATTCTTTGAAACAAGAAACGTCAGGACCGATTAGATAATAGTTTTCTAATGGAGGAGAAAAATCTAGATTTTGTCGAATAAATTTTGAGTTATATCAAAATCAAATTTTCAGAAAAGCAGCGCCGTAACCATTTAAAAACCGTAACGTTTTATTTAATTTTATAAAAGTATTTTAAGCGAATGAAATCCGAATTTCTATTTAGAAAATTTCAGATTTTGAGTTGTAACTCAAGTGGAGTAATGAATTGATTTTTGAAACAGAAATCAGATTTTTGATTATTGAATAGAATTAACTAATTTGGATAGTAATTAGTTAATGAGATTTTGAATTCGATATTGGGTTTTGAATAATGAATTCGATTTGAAAATTTATATTCAAAATCGAAAAAGAAACTAGAATTGAATTTGAAATTCAATTTGGATATAAGCAAGTTAAATATTTTGTTTGAACATGTTATGTTCGAACAAAGAAGTGAAATAGGCAAAATAGCTAATTAAAGAATAAATGAGCGAAAAATGAATTCAACGATTGGTTTGAGATGAATTTAGTTGAAACCAGGTGAACATGTGTTAGACAGGTATGGGATGAGGTATATGAAGATTTTAATTTATGTGCCCGACAAAAAGGTACATGTTTAATTTCATATATGAGGTTTTATGCGCCATATCGGCAAGCCGCTTGGCTTTTTCTTTTTCTTTTGGATTGGTGAGGGCCATGGGAGGCTATATGAAATATCCCGAAGCTCCCGGTACAAGGGAGGTTATGGAGAAATTTTCCAGGAATTTAAGGAGTTAGAATATTTTTAAGATAATTTGATAGTTAGAAATCAGTGTATCGATATATATAGAATTCGGTAAGGAAACGAATTAAAAATGGAATATTGTAAACAAAAAGGGAAATCTATAAATTAGAAATAGAAAGCGAAGCATATACATGTTTCAAAAATGAATAATTGGGTTTTATTGTGTGTTTATTCGAGGTAAGTGGTTTTGCCGTTTTGAAGTTGAGGATGTTTTCAGTTAAGGTCTGAGAGGTAATTTTACCCCAACTTGATTGATTTCATTTTTAATTGATAAATAGCAAGATCCAGTCTCGAAGAGAAGTGCTGAATAATAATTAGTTGAATAAAATATTTTGGGTTGTCATAACGATGTTTTTACACAACATTCGTTTTAACCCAAATGGTGGAATTTTGGAAATATATAAGTAAATATTTCCTGAGTATAATTAAAATGGTCGGCGAAGCGATAAGTGATTGAAATTGTTTTCAATTGCAAATAGAGATATTTTCTAATATATAGAAAATAAAAGAAGTTGATAATTGGAAACGTTTTCCAAATGGCATAAGAGGCCAAGATGATTATTGAAATATTTGGTTAACAAATATTGATAGGGAAATGGAGAAGAGATTTAATTAATGAAATATTAGTTAAAGAGCCCAGTGATTTGTTTGATATGTTGGATGGACACTTGTTTTTACTCGATAGTTAAATCACAGACTATCGAAATTTTTGACCATCGTTGTCAATATGGAGAGACTGGTTGGATTATTATTCGTGAACCACTCTGTATTGGCAGTAGCGTTGCGAATCAGATTATATCAAGATAATCGAAGACGGAGTAAAATGCAAGGACTTTTCTATTAATGGAAATTGTGCCTTCGGTTTCGTTCAATCCCAGAACGAACGTAAATGGACGAATGTCTGACAAAGTATTTCCAATGATCAAATATGTTGTATGTACAAATGTATATGGTGGCAACGGGTTTATTCCCTTAGCATAACATCCAGAATATTTGTGCAAATCAATTAGTGATTAACGGATCTGACAATGTGTCATTCAAAGTGATTGTGCTATCAATGAATAGAAAGTAATTGTAGCCTCAGGCCTCAACAACCAGGAAATGACAAAAATTGGGCAGGCAGCATGGCTATGTGGGTCGCTCCCATTAGGGTGTATAATCACCTATCTAGAGATTCATTTAATTCCTTATTCTGTTCGATGCTGTCCCATTCGGGAAACAGTTGCTGATCCCAACCGTTGGTGATATACATTCGATACACTTAAGCGAAATGAGTGGTCGGTCATGTATGGGCCGGGTTGCAAGATATTCTTGTTGAACCACAGTGTATCGCCTCTAGAGTACACTGATCGGAAGGTGGTTCCATACCTTTTCATGTTGGAAATCCAATCTCCAATAAGCGCCCTGCGGTTTTTGATTTTATATTATATATGGAGCGTGAGATGCAAGCGTTCCGCTAGATTCTATTTATTTGATGTAGACATTATTATATTATCACTGGATTTTGATATCAAAAATGTTTTGGGTTATAGTAAGGTAAAAACCGTCTGTGTTTATATGTGGGCTGGTCTTACTATTATCTTTTCTTTCGAAAGGATTTTTAAAGTTAATCAAATGGTTGGAGTTTACTCACACCAGTCCCATGACTGACCCAGAGTTATTCCATCTGTTTTCCCTAAACTCTTGGGTTCCCAAATTTGTACGAGCAGTCAAGTAGTCGGGATTTTTTTTTCAGATTTACTTTGAAGAGCTGAAAGCAGGAGGCTTCACCAGTTAGCCATAGACTATTATATATTCCGCTGTGAATCATGTTTGTATCTGGAAACATGGGTTTATAACTGTTCCAGGAATAACCGTTGTGCTTTGATAATGGTATGTATATATACAGTTACTGATTTGTATTTCAAAGTTATGTTATATAATATATTTTATTCGTTCCGCTGTGAGATCTGTTTTCTTTCTTTTCTTCTATTCTAACATTTCTTTCTTCCTATTTCTCACCCTCTAACTTCTTTCTAATAATGATTCGTATTTCTGTGCAATTTGGGTTGGACGTGTGGTATTATTAGTCAACTCAGATAGTACGGATT
This sequence comes from Allium sativum, assembly GCA_030737875.1. Taxonomy (NCBI): domain Eukaryota; kingdom Viridiplantae; phylum Streptophyta; class Magnoliopsida; order Asparagales; family Amaryllidaceae; genus Allium; species Allium sativum. The sequence continues at coordinate 284,383,248 of CM060911.1, forward strand.
TGAGGGCCATTACAAGAAGTGTGCCCGGAGCCGCCCGACACATTCAGCAACCGCAAACAACAGTTCTAATGTGAGAGGTTGGTGCATTAATAAATTAATTAATGCCAATGAACAGACATGCTTAGAACGGAAGGGTTAAGTAACATATGAATAGGCGACACTTAACTAATACAACATGTTAATTAGACAAGTGGGTGGGGTTAAGTAAATTGAGAATACTTAACCAATACAACATGTTAATTAGATAAGTGGGTGGGGTTAAGTAAATTGAGAACACTTAACCAATACAACATGTTAATTAGATAAGTGAGTGGGGTTAAGTCAAGTGAGAACACTTAACCAATACAACATGTTAATTAGACAAGTGAGTGGGGTTAAGTAAATTTAAAACACTTAACCAATATAACATGATGAATGAACAGGGTTAAGTTAATAAGAAACAGTTAACCAATACAACATGATGTGTGGGTGGGTTAAGTTAACATGAATGGACATCACTTAACCAATATTACATGAACAAAGGGGATAGGGTTATGGCAAGCTTAACCAATAATACATATTGACTTGATAAGTAGGAGGGTTAAGTAAACCTTGGGTAGTTGGGTAATATTAGTGTATATAGGCCCACAAACTTAACCGTTATGTAAACATGTTTGAATCAGTGGGAGGGTTAAGTACATCTCGTGCAGGTGGGTAATATTTGCATACATAGGCCCACAAACTTAACCAGTAGGAAACCCTAGTGACGAGGACCTATTTCAGCAGTAACCCACATAGATGTATCATGGTACCCTGAACTAGGCAGGGTGAGGCACGATTACTAGGCTGATTATATGGGGTCAAAATAGCAGCGGCTGGTGCGGCAGTGTAGGTTCTGGCGGAGAATGGGCGTGCACGTGCTCCAGAGTGAAAAAAGCAGGCATTGGCATCGGTAGTATACACTGTGCATCTTGAATTGTGTCGGATTGCCATCATAGGGATTGATACATCCTTTGGTGGGACCAACATAGGTATCCAGATACAAGTGGGGCTGAATGACACAAGTAAACAAGCAGGGCCGAATGACACAAGTAAACAAGCGTGCCGAATGACATAAGTAATAAATACATGCGAGTTAGGTATCCGATCGATTAAGCGATAAGGGGGGTAGTGTGGGGGCATCTAGTATTTAGTATGGGAAAGTAAGGATTGTATGGGGTGAATACCTCTTACTAGATTTTACGCCTGAGGACTACCAATTACAAGATGGGGATCAACATTCGTTATGGAACTAGTAACGGTGCGGTGAAATTAGCATTGGTGCAGTGTAGTAATTATCCTTTAGTGATTAAAAGCGCGATCAACGTTTATCTTATTCATCCTTCTTACCTTGTCATGCATATTTATATATAGTCATTTCTTACTTTCCAGTTTATGTTCTTATCCTGTTACTTTGATGATTATATTGTTAAAGTCACTGGACTCACCAGACTTATGTCTGACCTAGTTTGTTTTCGCCTCTTTTCTTCCATTCCCCCCTTAGGTTTTTAGGGCGGAAATACTCAAGCTTAGTTCAGGTATCCCTTCTTCCAGCTTGAGGTTGAAAGATGAATTGCTTGGCTTTGATTCAGCTTATTTATGGCATTTTCTGTTGGGGATTACAGTTTTAATATTAAGTACTCTAAAGGATTTGTACAAGACTGATATTATGTTCTTGGTTTTGGTATTTGGAAATGTAATCAAACTTATTTCTGTTTCCGCTGCAATAAAGTTATAAAATTTTTCAAGTATTGCTTTCTCTGTCTTGTAATATTCTGCTCTGTTTACTTATAATACTCCACGAAACTTAATGCATTCCCTTTGTGAGTGACATTAACAGACGTGGGGTGTTACAGGGAACATTTCATGAAAATGCAAATATTGAAGTATAACAGTGATGTTCATTGTATTATATGTATTTTGAGATACTTGAAAATATAAACTTATAACTTATTTTTGAAGTTTATTTTTTTGCATTTTCATATTTAATAGCAGTAGAACTAGGATTTTAAATTCCGATTTAAAATAAAGATGCATACTTCTTAATATACTTTTTATTTAATCACAAATTTACGATATTAATTATTTCAAGTAAGCATTCGTTTATAAATATTTATCATTAACAATTGTTTGTTGTTTTGAGCATTCTCCAATATCATATCACTTATAATACAGGAAATGGACTAAAATTCTCTTTCGATGTTTAGATAATAATAAAAACATGTTTGAAAATTTTAAGAACACAAAGCTTTAGTATATATGGTTCTGAAAACATATAACAAAAATCATGCTAATTGAATGAGTCATCCGTGTTATTATTGTGTTGTACGAATAAGTTGTAGCTAATTGTTTTTTATCACTATATCATAAGTTGTAATTAATTATTTAAATAAGTGTTTATTAAACAAATTCCTAGAGCTGAATGTTTATTCAGTAAGCACCTAATGTTAAATAACTTCTTAAAACCATTTGCAATTTGTATCGCGCACTTGCATTGGAAAAAATGTAAGACCGAGCGGCTATTTGAATTTTTCTTGTAAACATCGTAGAGATACGTTGCGTGTGTACATACAACCAATGTGGTACATATAGGCAGCAGATCTGTAGGTAAAAGAAAAGGTATTAGCCTATTCATTGAAAAACGAAGAGATACAAGGAAGAACTATTAGGAAGAGCGAAATTGGAAGAAGCTGGAGTGGCCTTGGAGTCGGAGAAGTCCTAGACATCGGAAGAAGATGACGTGGCAACCGGGTCCCACTTGACAGAGTCGTTGAGCTTCATGCAGAGCTGGAGCGAAGATGGCTTCAACATCTGCGCCTTCTTCAGACTACCACCACTGGTACTATCAACAGCCGAATCAAGATCGACAGTAGCTTCTGATTGTGGTTCCTTCTGCTTCTTCGTCTTGAAGCCGCCGCAGCCCAATGCATAGTCCACCACAGCAGGCCCGACATTCTCCTTATGGTCGATATTTGGTGAAACAATGTACATGGAGTTGTAGGACGACATGGAAGTCGAGATTGAACATCTTGAGTTCTGATTTGATCTTGAAGAGGTAGCAAAGGATGATTTGGAGGTTTAGGGTTGTAAGATTGAGGTTTGAATTTGAACTCGTTGCCATAGAAAAAGAGGAGGAGAGCAGATGGAATTTGAAAATTTGAAATTGGATTGGGAACTGTGGTCCATTGTTTTATGTGGACCATAAAAGAGATTAATAGTTAAAGTGTTTTTTTGGAACGCGGTGGAGGAAAGAAAGTCAATGGACTGCATTTTGCTCTGATGTGGCTCTTATGTGGCGAGATTTAAACATGAGTTGGGTTGTTTTTGTGGACTGAAAATGCTGGTCTAACAAGAATTTTTTTTGTTGACGTCTAAAATTGTCATCAACGCCCGAGAGTTCCAAAAATTTGAAACTAATTGTCTAGAGCGGAAAAGTGTGCGAGATACAGTAATAATGCGAGGGAAATTAAAACACACAATAATTAATAGTGGTTTGGTTCCGAACTTCAGATTGTACCTACGTCCACTTTGAAGACTTTGTTGATTTTATTTCACTATTGTTAAGGTACATTGGAAGACATCATTACAAATAAAGTTACAATGATTAACGATGTTCGATTAATCCTTGTTGTCGAGCTTTTTTGCTGGTTAGGAGCAGTCGAGGAGATCCCAAAGTCCGAAGCGTGTCGGGAAGTGCCAAGGTTTGGCGGTGTCGGGAGGTGCCGAGGTCTGGAATATGTCGGGAAGGTCTGAGGTTCGGAGAGTGTTGGGAAGCTACCGAGATCCGGGCAACATCGGGTTGAGCCGAGGTTCGGAGGGTGTTGGGAAGTGCTAAGGCCCAGAAAGTCCGATAGGAGGTCGGAGTCGAGTCTGAGAGGAAGAGCGGAGTCGAGTCCCAGAGGAGAAGCCGAAGCGGAGTCGGGTCCTAGAGGAGAAGCAGAAGCGGAGTCCGAGAGAAGGAGCAGAGTTTGAAGGTTCTGAGGCCTTCTTCTTCTTTGTTGAGTGGGAAAGGTGTTGAGTTAGTCAACAATGTCCGAGAGATCCGGAAATATCCAAAGGTCTATATTGATGTCCGAAAGTAGATGGAGAGCATGTATGCAACATTTTAGTTGTCCGTGCTATATCCAATGTCCATGAGAGAGAAGATGGAAGTCATTATTGGTGCTTGAGAGCTTCAAGAAGTCCAAAGGTGGTTTAATATCCAAAAGCATGGTTAAAACTTCATGAGTATGCTCATGGGTCTAAGCATATTCGTCTCCTTCCTTGTATGATGAAGGAAGGTGCCTATGAGGCTTTGGGGAAGAATGCCTTCTTCCTAGGAAGCCATTAAAGCTTGGGAGAGAGCCTCAACCAACCCATTTTATGTTGGAAGTGAGGGGGTATTTATAGTGGAAGGGATAGGTGGGAGTATGTAGGGCATAGGGACTACACATTAACATTTCATGTCCCTTTGTGAGGCTCAGGAAAATTTTGGATCCCCCTTGAGGGATTCAAATTTTGAATCCCTCTGGGGGATATGAAATTTGTATCCCTCATGGGGATACAGGATACGAATTTCGTATCCCCTTCCTTCCTGAGGGATACGAAATTCGTATTCCTTCAGGGGGTACGAAATTCATATCCCTTGAGGAGGATACGAGATACAAATTTCGTATTCCTATCCTTTCTGAGGGATACGAAATTCGTATCCCTTTAGGGGTACGAAATTCGGATCCTCTCAGGCGGATACAGGATAAGAAAATGGGGTGAGGCTTGCCTACCGAATTGTGGGCTTGCCATGATGAGCTGATCCGATGATCTTGAGCAATTGACACACGCTCACGAAAACGGGCGTAACTTTTAAACCGTAAGGTCATTAGGCTAAGCGAAAGTCGCGCCTGAAGCTAACTCAGAGGGCTACAAGAGTTACGGTACTTAGCACCGTAAATGACATTTTCGGGCCTAAAAGAGGTCATCTAATGGTGTTTCCGGTCACTTTTATGTTTGTGATGTGACTTCGACCGAATTGTTTTGTGCTTTCTGACGATGTTGCTGATGTGTGATAGCTTTAACCAAAAGCATGTCAATATAGGTGATGCGGAGTGTGACGAAGCGAGCCATGATGGTGCATGGTACGGATGCAAAGCACGGATGCGAGGCATGGTGTTGTGGGGCACGGATGAGCAGCATGGGTGCGAAGCACGGATGAGAGGCATGGGTGAAGCCAAGGCTGGATTTTGGAACTGATCGATGCATGTTGCGCAATTTATTGGATGTGGTGGGCACATACCGGGTGAGCAGTCTTCAATACTGATGGATGTCGCATCCGAGGGATACGATATTCTATCAGTGGCCCGAAACGAGTCTTCTGGTGCTAGAACCATGATTTGCTTGATATGATTACACAACCCTGAGTGCGTTCACATGATCCATGACTCGTATTGTTCGAGAGAAAATTGGCGAGTCGTGACGACTATTCTTGCGCAATCCTGTCTTATCTTGATTCTTGAAGATATTGGAAACACCTTTGGGCCGTTGAACCATGCGATGGACTGAGTCGTGTGGGCCTGGACTACTTCTGGTAACCAGACCAAAATGTCGTTTAACAGATTCTGTTAAATCACATACACCGGATTGAAATAGCGGACATACCAACATCGAATGACAAGTTTGCCCTCCATCTAAATTCCTCAAGTTTGAACCGTTTGCTAATTAAAAAAATAATTTGGTCATACCAGTACCTTCCTTTTTTTCATACTAGCATATTCCTTGATTTTTGTATTCTTCCTTGAAATTTGGTTCTTTATTTACATGTTTAGGTACTCTATAGTCTATAAGACATGCTATATAATAAATAGGTTCTATCGAACTTGATCAATAATCTCTTGCATCATGTTCAAGCTTGTTAAACAGTTTGTAAAGGATGTTTATCATATTAGCACCTTCCTTTGTAGATAGAAGAATGATATTTCAATTTCATTAACGGGAATTCAATTTACAATCAAAAATAAGTCTAGCAGCTTCCAGGCCAATATGGTTTAAAAAAAGGCCAAAACTCTGATTTTGACCTCAGTATTATGGCGCTAGTTTCAATCAACAACAGGAAAATGATAGTTCTGAAGAAGGAGGTTAGTAAAAGAACAAAATTCAAATGGAGTTGTTCAATAGTTGCCTATGTATATGGCAATAGACCTCCCTATCATCATTTCAGGGATTATAACCCGCACATGGAATTCTACTAGTAAGTTCGAAATCTTCACATGAAACAGTAGAATCTTCATAATCAGACTTTCGAATGAAATAGACTATGAGAAAATTATTAAGGGGAGCCTTATTTTATTAATGGTAGATTATTAATCCTAAGATAATGGACCAAGAACAATGTTCTTGATCGTGACGTTCTAAGCTCCATTCGCATTTGGATCCATTTACTAAAACCTAGCCCTAGGTTATGGGAAAAGGACGCTTTTAGTTCCATCGCCAGCATTGTAGGCACACTACTGAAATGGCCAAGCACACTGCTAATGAAACAAGAATAAGTTTCGCTAGAGTACTAGTGGAAATTAAGGCGGACGCTGAACAACCGGATATAGCTTACATTTCAATGCATGATGATGAGATAATTGTTGAAGAAATTCAATACCTGTGGAACCCACCAAGGTGCATCTATTGTAAGTGCTTCAGTCATAGTTCAAAATCTTGCAAAATTAAGAAAGTATGAATAGAAAAGTCGGCTTCAGATCCCATGTATGCGAAGTGTACAGGAAATCTCAATAATGTTAAAGAAACAACTCAAAATGCAAAGCAGAAGAACTCTTTTCGAAATAATAGATATGCTTTCAGTTCAACAGAGAACGACCTTGAAAATGTTTTACAAACAATTCAAGAAAGTGTTAAACCAAATCAGGATATGAATGTTCAAGAAATTGCAGACACAACTATGATATTCAATTTCCGTCTAACTTTGATTTGAATAATGGGAATGTCACATAGTCCAATCTTATTACTAATTCAGATATTACAAAAAGTGTAAAAAAATAGAAACAAAATGGCAAATACAGGACATATCATTGAGCCTTCCAGCCTCAAGGAAAGCTTAAGTTTATTTACAAGCACCAATGATATGAATATAGATATAAAATAATGATGATGATTGTGTGCTTGATCTTTCTTACTTCCTGGAGAAAACGAATCCAGCTTTATTGTCTGAGAGTTTAGCCCCTCAAACACATAAAACAATCTATGAAGCAACTATTCAAAAAGATGGTCAATTCATTCTCTTCTATAACTAACTCTGCAGGAAAAACCGAAGACGAAAAAAGCAAGATAAAGAAGCTTAATAACCTCAATACCTCTAAACTATATGACAATGAAGAAGATTTTGAAATCACAAATAAATACATCACCAAAAATGAAAAATGGAATGACCAGCTCGGTATTAAAGATAACAATCAATACAAGAAGAAAGGAAACAAAATGGGTATTAGAGAGGATGATAGTACTTATAATGCATAACTGATGTACTCTGTATCCTTTTATATATCATTTATATAAAAAGTTACAATGATGATTATTGCTTAGAATGTGAGGGGACTCAACTCCCCAAAAAGGAAGTTGGATCTATCTAATTTAATCAACTCTAACAAACCTAAAATTATGTGATTGTTAGAGCATAAATTGAATGATTCCAAAATCAAACACTGCCACCTGAAAAAGCTTTACATCTAGATATATATTCATAATAACTGTCAAGGTGGTATTGGAAAAATCTAAGTTTTATAGGACCCAAATTTGGATTTAACCTCCTATCAATATGATTATCAATTTATGCGTCGTTCCTTAAAAAAAAAAAAAAGGGAGGTCCCATTTTACTTATCACCTTTATTTATGCATCAAATAATGAAAAAATAAGACTATCCCTTTGGAATAGCCTCACTTCTTTCAACAAAGTTATTTTAGCTCCATGGGTGATAATGGGGAACTTCAACACCATTGGACTCTCTTTTGAAAAGAGAGGAGGTGTTCCTTTACCTTTTAACAAATTAGAAATGTTAAATGATTTTATGATTAAAATTGGTTAGTTTGATCCTATTTTATATGGTAATAAATGTACTTGGAAATCAGGTGGATTTAGGAATATACATTGTAACTTGATAGAGTGTTATTTAATAAAGCTTACTGGAACTTTCACTGATTATAAATGTAGCACATTTCCCCAGCCATTAGTGACCATACCCATTTAAGGGTTACACTATTTTCTGACTATTAAAATTTTAATCACACATTTTTAACGTTAGTCCTTAATGTCAAAATTCCTGGTGGTTTCGAAGACTATAGACTTATTGCTTGTTTTCATATAAAAACTTATTTCTAACATTCTTAGCAATAGAACGCAAACCTTTCTGAAATTTTAATTTTTGAAAACCAAAGTGCTTTCATCCCTAACAGGCTCATTTCTTAAAATTCTCTCCTTGCTCAATTCTTAGTGGTTTAGAAGACTATAGACTCATTGCTTGTTTTCATATAAAAAATTATTTCTAACATTCTTTGCAATAGAACGCAAACCTTTCTGAAATTTTTAATTTTTGAAAACCAAAGTGCTTTCATCCCTAACAGGCTCATTTCTTAAAATTCTCTCCTTGCTCAAAATTTAATGTCATTAATAAAAACCATATGTTCAACTTGCGTAGAGCTTTTGATAAAATCAACCGAAAATTCATTTTACACATTATGCAACAATTTGGCTTTAGTAAAAAAATTATTATCTGGTTGGTGAATGCATAAAAAATGTCAGTTTCTCCAATCTTATTAATGGGTCTGGATTCATTCTTATTAAAAAAGTTATTTTAATTAAAAATTCATTTACAAATTGTTTAATTTTTTGTTGTTTTGAACTTTCTCCAATATCATATCCTTTAAAATATAGTAAATGGACTACGATGCTCTTTTCTTGTTTAAATATTAACAAAAGGCAAGTTTAAAATTTTTGGAACATAGAAATTCAATAAATATGGTTTTGAAAACACACGACAACTCATGCAAATTGAATGGTTCATCTTTGTTTTTATTGTGTTGTACGAATAAGTTGCAACTAATTGTTTGAGTTGCTCACCAGATCATAAGTAGTAACTAATTGTTTAAATAAGTGTATATTAAACAAATGCTGGGGGATGAATATTTATTCAGTAAGCACCTAAAATGTTAAATAACTTCTTGATAACCATTTGCAATTTGTACAGCCTATTTGCACTGGGGAAAAAATGCAAGACCAAGTGAATTTATACATTTATCTTGTAAATGGTAGAAATGTCTGTATATACATAAATGTACGTGCTTATGTGTGTCTTTGTGCAGTAGATTGCAAGTAAAAGCGAAGGCATTAGCCTATTCATAGAAAACAAAGAGAGACTAGGAAGAGCTAACCAGGAAAAAGAAAGATCGTCCTCAGAGTCGGAGAAATCCTAGACATCGGAAGAAGACAACATAGCGACCAGGTCCCACATGATATAGTCATCGAGCTTTATGTACTGTTGGAGCGAAGATGGCTTCAACGTCTTCGCCTCCTTCAGACTACCACCACTGGTACTATCAGCAGTCGATTCAAGATCAGCGTCTTCTGAGTGATGTTCCTTCAGCTTCTTCATCTTGAAGCCGTCGTAGCCTATTGCAAAGTCAACCACAGCGGGCCCGACATTCCCTTTACTGTCGTTGTTTGGTGAAAGGTTTATTAATGGGTTGATGTATATGGAGTTATAGGATTACGTGGAAGTCTATATTGAAGAGCTTGAGTTTTGATTTGATTTTGAAGAGGCAACAGAGGATGATTTGGAGGTTTGGGGTTGTAAGATTGAGCTCTTTGAATTTGAACTCGTTGCCATGGGGAAAAGAGGAGGAACTTGAAAATTTGAAATTGGATTGAGAACCGTGGTCCGTTGTTTCATGTGGAGCATAAAAGTGATTAATAATTAAATTGTTTTTTGGATGGAGTGGAGGAAATAAAGTCAACGGACCGCTTTTAGCTCTGATGTGGTGGGGTTTAAACGGAAACTAGATTAGGCCCATTCTTTGCAAATGGGCAAATGATTATATTTTGTTATGTTTTTCTATTTGTTAATCTATTAATATAACTTACTTATTTTCTAAAGTTTGAGTGATTTGCAACTGTCTTTTTTTGTCATATTCAATGGTGTAAGGCTGGGATTCTAGGAATATTTTGTATTTATGTGTAACATAATTATGCATGGAACAGGGCATACTGTGATTTGTAAGAAATTGTTTAGCAATCATTCACCTTTGCCATACATTGGTAGTACATGTGCCACATGGATATGTAAGTTATCAATGTAAAAGTAAGTAAATACATAAAGTACTCAAGGGATATTATTAATTCAAGTGGTAAACATTTTTTATTTGTAGCGGAATCATCATTTAAAGAGCAAGTGGTTATTTGTAGCTACTAAAAAATCACACAGACCCTTAATGGAGATAACAATATTTAGTTTCAACCAAGGACAAAATATAGACGTAGTGGCTGTTGAGCGAATAATCAAACAAAAAGATAATATCAAACAAAGTCAAACATATACAAAAATGTTGAAATGCCACAATTAACTAAGTATAGGATAGTAATAAGTAACCAATATATTGTGGTCATCGAGATTCAAGAGAAATAGAGCTTATGCCCTTACATCAACAAAAAATAGGCACAGAGCCGGTTCAGTTTGGAACCCAAATGAATATAAGTCTTGAATAATGGATTGCTCTCTCCGTATTTAAACAACTGCAAATGAAGATAACAATATAAGTGCATTTCGTAATAAATTTAATACAAACTTATGCATAATGAAGACCCCCTTAACTCACATGATATTAGAAAAAATTTGCATCTGTTGCTGCAAACTCCTGCGATGAAAGTAGAACTAAAGTGTGTTAGATTATCTTAACACAAAGCAGAAACACAATCAATATATATCTCATGGTATTTGGTGTCCAGTGGCAAATTTAACAAAAAATACATTCTCTTTAAATTTCATAAAAACACATTTAGCATAAATGCATCCATTTGTTCATACTCAGACTCCAGCATAATTCTATCTATTCCCACGGCTCCATTACTGGTTCTCAACTATTGAGATATGTTTAAAAAGGGATATTATTGGAAAAGGATATTTTTAGGAAAACAATTGTTAGGAAATATCTTTCTACATATTTGTCTATTTGTTTCCAGTTTTCTAGATTTGGACATGATTTCAGGGATAGGATATTTGTTTCATGTTTTCTGGATTTGGACATGATCAGGAATAAGATATTTGTTCTCATTTTTCTAGATTTGGACCGGATATGATATTTGGTGTGATTATACTATAAATATATGGTTTTATGATTGATAATAAAGCAAGCAGAGATTCATCAATTCTTTGTGGTATTGGAGCACTAGAGAACGTTCTTTTCTGAATAATCTGATATGGCTATATTAGGTTTTCTTGGTAATGCTAAAACTCCCCACAGTAGATTGAATGAAATGTTTGATGCCACATCTTGGATTATTGATACCAGAGAAACTTACTATGTTACAGGAGAAAGCTCTTAGTTGTTTGACACACAAAAATTTGAATGCCCAGTTGGTTTGCCGAATGGTGAAAAAAGTAGTTTCCACTTTGGTTGGATTCGTTCGTTTATAAAACAGGATTACTATTACAGTAGTTCTTTATGTTCCAAATTTGAGTTACAACTTACTTTTTGTCTCTCAACTTAATGATGATTTACAAATCGTTGTCCAATTTGATTCTCATATTTGTGCTATACAGGATCGAACGAAGGAGCTGATTGGAACAACAATTAGGAGAGACAGATCATACTAATTTAGCAAACCAAAATTCGTGTCTACTGCCGAAGCTATATCAAATTTGGAGTTGTGGCATCGCCGGCTCGGGCATCCTTCGAAAAAAGTAGTTAAGTTAGTTCCTTGTGTTAGCAAAAATAAAGATCATTTAGATAAGGGATGTGAAGTGTGTATGCGTGCTAAACATCTTAGAGATAAATTTCCTTTGAGTACTAATAAAGCTTCTTGGATTTTTGAGAAAATACATTGTGATTTGTGGGGTTCATACACACATGTTTCGTCGTGTGGAGCTCGTTATTTTTTGACAATAGTTGACAATTTTCCAAGAGCAATTTGCATTAAGTTGTTAGTTGATAAATTGAAAGAATTTCAAATGTATACGGCTTTTGTTGCTATGGTTGATAGACAATTCTCTCAAACAATTAAAGTAGTTCAAAGTGACAAGGGGACTGAGTTTAATTGTTTGCTCAAATATTTTAATGCAACCAGAATTCTATTTCAAACTTTGTGTGTGCGTACTCTGCAACAAAATGGGAGAGTTGAGAGGAAGCATAAACATATCTTGACTGTTGGTCAAGCATTGCGTTTTCAATCAAAATTACCTAGTTATCCTTGGAGGGAATGTGTTTTTGCTGCAGTTCACTTAATCAATCGTACCCCAACTCCTCTTTTACTGAATAAAACACCATGCGAAGTACTTTTTAATAAACCACCCTCTTTCGGTGTTATTCAAACCTTTGGGTGCTTTTGTTTTGCTCGTAATCGGAAAATTCAAGAGATAAATTTGCTAGTTTAAGTAGAAAATGTGTTTTTGTTGGATATCCATTTGGTAAAAAGAGGTGGATATTGTTTTATTTGGATAAAAAAGAATTTTTTGTTTCACGAGATGTAAAATTCCTTAAGAAATTATTCCCATTTGTGTGTCCGGGGGATGTGAACACCACATATAATGAACATATTGATCAAGAAAATCATGAGGATTTTGCTGAATTAATTTTGGATAATGAAACTGAGGTTGGCGAATTTTTGGGTGAACAACAAGCCCAACCATGAGACCCAGCATCTCCCAAGGTCTCACCAGCGACTGATCAGACTGCTACACCTTCATATACAGCAGCAGCTCCAGCAATCCGTGAACAGGAATTGGGTTGTGGGTTTCGAAAAAAATTCTCGAACGTCTTGTGTCGAGATTTTGTGATACATACACTACACCATATATGCAAATTACGTTGTGTTTTGGGCCGAACCTACTGCAATTAGGCAGTGCTTTGGACCATATAAAATTATGGCTTGTTTATTTATTACACTACAACAAATATACCATATTACAACGGTGCAAAAATGTTGTAAAAGGTTTTTTGCAACGGTGAAGCCACCGTCGTGTATTAAGAAGTTGTAATATACTTATATCTTTTACAACCTTTCTGCACCGTTGCAACACCGTTGTGAAATATCTATATTACAACGGTGGAAAAATGTTGTAAAAGGCTTTTACAATGGTGGAGTCACCGTCGTGTATTAAGATGTTGTAATATACATATATCTTTTACAACTTTTCTGCACCATTGCAACACCGTTGTGAAATAGGGTATTTATCTATTGTAATAAATTTTATTACAACTCTTTCACACCGTTGTAAAATGACTTATTACAACTTTTTTCGCTGTTGTAACTTATATACACCTTACTAATATAAAGAATTCATATATATTAATACTAATATGATTCAGATTTCAATGCAACAAATATAACTATACGGAATCAGTCATATATATTAATTAACATAATATTCGATCAACATACACATAGTACATCACCAACTAAACCCATCACAAAAAACATAACTGTTTCAAATACATACATCGATCTAACACATAAGAAAGATAGGATCTTTGTCCACAAAAGATACATAAGCATACCCTATGAAAGAACTCTAACTGAAGGCTACATACTTTTTACAGCTTCTCCAATATCTTCTCCAATGGTAGTCATTTCAGAATTCGGCTTCCACAAGAAAGCATCAGGATCCACCTCCACATCAATCCAAACTTTCCAACCTTGCGGTCCACGATGGGACTGCAAAAAAAAATCATTAGAGGTGCAAGCTCATATATATTGTTATTGTGACGAATGTATGAAGGAGAAGGAAACTATAGTGATTTGTAAATCGGAGATGAAAAGGTTGACATGCACCCACCATATAGGGATCACGTTCAAAAGCATTAGAGGTGAAAGAAATAATAAAATAAACAAAACTATCCTGTAATTTGACCCTTGAATGCTGCAAGAAATTTGGGCTAACAACGTCCAAAAGCTTCTTTAGGCAGTGGCTCTTCAAGGAGAGTGATGAGTGACATTAACCCCAAGCAACAAACTTTCTTCCCAAGCTCACTACAATGACAACAACAGATTTTGAAACAAGATAAGAACATGTAATTTCGATTAGTGCAAGCTTTATAATTCCAATTACCATTTGACATTTGAAATTTGCAAGGACACCGCATTTTCAAATTCTTATGACAACTAAAATGACAGATTGAAAGTCCCTCTTGCTAAGTTGAGTTTCTAAAGAATTGAAGTGTCAAAGAACAATTGTAGTAGAGCGCAAAAGAAAAATGCAAAATCAGATAGATCAAACCCTCTATTGTCATGATGGATATTTGATCGATAAAATCCAAATGACAAAATGAAAAATTACATTTGGAAATAGGGAAGCCATCACAAACTGAGAATGGATGCTAGATGTAAAACAAAAATATTTATCCAAGCTTTAGTAAATCAAGCAAACTAAAAATTCAAGAAAATGAATACTTATTTGTAACACGATTTGGCCATATTATTTTATACTGTAAGTATCTAAAAATATATGGTGCAATACCCAAAATGCTGGCAAATTACACACTGTCAACGAGATAAGTAAGCAACGAGGACTAATTTTTAATATGGATCAGGTAGCATCAACGAATAAACAATAAAAGCCTACTGTACATTAGCAAACCAACAGTTCGGAAAAGAACTAATAATAAATCATGATGATTAAAGTTGTACCTTACCCAGCAAAGCATTATTTATGATTCGGCTATAAGTTGAAGAACCTTTCAGCACACTAAAAGTGATCAATTCATCAATTAACTTTTGTCGAGCTGTGTCGAGTCTTCCTTTTATAAAATGCTTTTTCAGCTTTTCCCAATAGCCACAAACATTATATCTGTCCACAAGCAGAGCAGGAACAACAGTTTCCATACCCTGTTTGTGCTGAAAGAAGAAAATAACTATCTCAAAGTGTTGCATATTCAGTGCTGCTATTAGTATTTACAATAAATATAAGCGAAAAGCATGATGTCAACTAATAACTATCTCAAAGTCTAACCAGAAATAATTATGTCAAAGAAGAAAATATAGCATCTCAACTAATAAATTCAAGCTATATGATATCCGAGATATTGACAGAAAATCTAGCACCTGATGTATAAAAGAGATTCATGGTGTAATCATACGTATATTACATATCTTTTGATAGTAACTTCATCAGAAGCTCCATTCCTAAGGTGCTGAGTTGCTCACCACCCATTGAACGACTAAAGCCTTTGGAATTTTCAATCATTACTTAATTCTATGAAGATCAACAACACAATCCTTAAATCTCCGTAGTTGGAAACTATAATGTCAATAGCGTTGAATGCCGTAACAGCAGCTGTTAACTAGAGTTCCATTAAAATCCTGGATACCAAACATTTCATCCATATCGTGAAAAATAGCTTAAAGCCTGAAAGTGTCATTGTACATATATACCAAAGAAGAAGCACTCAACTATTGGATGATGCAAGCGCATAGATAAGATCAAATGCAAAAGCTGCAGGTTAAACATATATCCTGATTATATTTACACAAACATTTACGTAATAATTGATTGACAAAATACAAAAGTATAGCAAAGGTACAAAATGATGAGGCTTTTCAATGCTACAGTTCTAAAACATAAACTATATCAACTTGGATTAGCACCAGTATTAGACACCCAAAATGAAAAATTTATGGTATATAACTCCAATTTTTATTTTTAACTCCTACTATTATCGGTAATTGTACTATCATAGTCTGTTTATTTTTGCTTGACCCTTTTGATAGTATGAAGAAACCTAAGGGATATGAAAATTTTCAGAGATGATTAGGAAGTTGCATGACTAGGTGAAATCTATGGATTTTTCAATTAGTCGCCTTTCATGAAACAACTTATTTCTGTATTATTACACTACTCTGCAGATTGTTTATTCTTTTTATTAGTTACTTATAATGAAAACTCAACGCCACCGTGTTAGAAGTCTAGCGATTTTGTATTGTATTGCAATAAATCAAGCTTGCTCCAATGCTGCTGGGATGAAAACATGGATGAAACAGCTAGGAACAATAAAAACTTGTTAGTTAATTATGTTCTTAAACCATGGAATTATGTACTGTACTTATGACCAGAAGTATTAAATTGAAAACACCAAGGGTGTGTAGTGTACATAAACAAATCTAACTACAAAATAAAACAGATCTAACTACAAAATAAAACTTCAAGCCCTAAATAAAAAAGACGCAAACCTCAAAACTGAAGGAGAAAGATTGAGGACGATTTTCGGTAGATCTTTTAGCGTTGGGGTTAATTGGCTTCATAGAAGGAGGTTGCGATTCATGCTTCCGGAAGTGATGAAGGCGATTTAGGCACAACGAAAACCATGGTATTGGTGAAGGTGATTCCGTAGGCGCGAGTATCGAAAACGATGTCTAGGGTTCGAAGCAGCGGTGGAGGAGCGGGCTTCGCCTGGAGCGGAGGAAGAGCAAGAACGTGGTGCGCCTTCTCCGGCGGTGGTTGAGGGACGCTGTTCCGATTGAAGGAGGAAGGTTTTCATGGAGGCCATTACTGATTATTTGGGAAAAAAGGATTTTGGGGAAAAGTTATTACGGTGGCAATAAAATGAAATAGGGATGGATTGTGAAGCCTCAAGAGAAAGACACAGTACAATGGGTATAAGGGCCAGACGCGTAGGAAAAGAACAGGTGTGGATATATATCAGAAAAAAAGGCAAAATTATCAAACAAATAGTTTTTTTCCAAGTATGGATACCAATAATTTGTCCAATGTACATACATGAAATTATACCCATTCAAATACAAGTTTTAACTCAATATAAGTAAATTTCCAAATAAATAAATTAGATTAAACTTCTCAAAATTAATTTATATTTCAAAATTTAAAATTTCTCAACAATATATCAATTTTTTTTGGAAGTATTAATGACATTTAATTTGAACCAAATTTAACCAAACAAATTTATTTAAATTGAATTATACTTCTCAAGAATTTTTTTATAATTTCATTAATAATATATGTCAATTTGATATAAAACATTAGTAATAATTGAAAAATATTAACTATTTGAGAAACTTAACTATTATTAAATATTAAAAAATATATTTAATTACTACTTATTAACTATTAATTATTTAATAATAATTGACAAATATTATTGATTCCTAAGTTTATTATTAAATATTATTATTATCAATATAATTAGTTATTAATTATAGATATTATAAACAAGAAGTTTGTACTAGGTATCTCTATTACAATGGATAAAATGATAAGTTGTGATATATATGTTTATTACAACAGTGATTTTTTCACAGTTGTAAAAAACATTTATTACAACAGTGCGTTTTGCACAGTTGTAAAAAAGCATTTATTACAACTGTACAAAACGCACTGTTGTAAAATTAAAGTTGTAATATGGTGTTTTTGTTGTAGTGTTAGATTCGACCATAAGCCATATCTAAATCGTAATAGGATATGACCATAAGCGTATCTAAAGTATAAATTGATACGGCTATAAGCCGTATCTAAAATATAAATAGATACGACTCTAAGCCGTATCTACTAGGAAACTTAGATACGACCTTCAGCCATTTTACTATATAAATAAGATACGGTGTTCAACCGTATCTAAGCTATAATACTATTTATATATTACAGCCAGCAGCATAACACATCCAAGTTATACAATAGGCTAGTAAATATCATAAAAACTATATTTGACAAGTTATAATAGTAAACAAAACTATTATACGAAATATTTCATATCAATCCAACAACGTATATAATGATACATGTTGTTTCAATACATTACTGTTCGACGGTGAATATTCTATTGATTAGAAAATCGTTGCTAGGTATATAAAACCACAAGCGCATGACGTATACTTGTAGTACGTCGCGAATACGGGTCGATCCACAGAAAAGAAATACTTTTAGATTCTACTCAATCAAATTAAAACAATGCTAAGAGAAATGTTAAATACAACTACAACTAAACTAAACTAACGAACTAAGATGGATAAAAATAAGAGAGTTAAATATTAACTTAGAAGCAACTCCAATTTTTAGATCGCATAGTTCAACAAGTTATGAAATTATGATCTCTTTATTTTTGTCATAAGTGTGATTAGTTGATGTGTTTATCATAAGCATGACATGTTTGTGCTATTAATTAGCCCTACATAAGCCATCAAACTTTAACACAACTACCAACCTACTTGTTTAACTCTCATGAAAATGACAAAAAGATGAAAATCAAATCTACTTTAGGTAGGGCCAATTAACTATTGTTTAGAAGTATAGGCCATCAATTTTCAATTTAGACAATCACTTCTTTGCCATAATCATATTTTCATTAAGCACTAAAAAGAGAACATAAATTCAAATTATGTTGAAGCTACATAATTGGAAAGCTTCATTACCACTTTGAAGGGGCTTAGCTTCTAATGCTTGCTATCATATTAACAATCGTAGCTTGCAAAGGAAAAAGAGAGTAAAATGAAAGAAAATCTATTCTACTTGCATAAAATAATAGAGATCTACACTACAACATAAAGTAAAGAACATGAAATAATATTGCTTGAATTAAATTTGCATTAAAAATAATTACATAAGAGAGAAATTGGCTATGTAGTCATTAAAGAGAAAGAGAGCGTTGATCCTTCCAACTAAACTAACTAAAAGAGAGCCCATTTACATGAACATATATGGGGTATTATACATGTTTGTACAACCCTCACCCTAATCCATTTTGGTGAGGACTATCAAAAATACCCCCTTCATGAAGCTTCTAATTTTTTTTAGCCGCTAATTAATCATGTAGAACGAATAAAGCCATTTTTGTCTCATGTAGTTAGTGCATTAGTCTCTATTATAAAGCTTAAGAGTAAGTGGGTTAGTTGAGTGGTGGGGTCCTCCACTTTCCATAGAATGAACTATTTCTTTGCCTTTCATGTGTATGTGTATGTCATTCTTCATATCTTCATATGCATACATCATTTTTTTCTCTCCTAAATTCCCACTAGAGACAACTACAAGGAACAAGTAAATGCTATAACAAATTAGAACATGCTTAATTTATCGTTTTTCCTCAATGTAAAGATGAATACATGATAATTTAAGGATTTTGAGTTTTTGGTTAAAACATGTAAAAATATCCCTTTGTGTTATTTATTTAACTAAAAAAAAAAGCAAAAGTGTGAATATAAATGTGCATTTTTACGTGCACATCAATTACAATAAAGAAGATACAAGCTGTTTTATAACATTACAATAAAGAAGATACATATTGTTTCATATATAATATTTCATAATTACATGCTGTTCCAACAACATATATAACAAAACAGTACCAGTTCAGTTCATACACATCATTAGTTCAACATAAAGGTAACTCGGTATTTTAGAAACTTCAACGAATGCTCTCCACTTTTCGGCTTCGGTATCCGTTCTCCAAGTTTGTCAAAAACAATTGCATTGGTAGTATAAACAATTGAAGGTGTTAAAGCACATGTACATCATTTCACTACAAGAAAATGTACATATGGTTACATTCATTGGTTGCGTTTGATATGTAAATGCAACCAATGCGGTTTTGAATTTTTTATTTAGGGGTTTTGGTTACATTTATTTAACAATTGACTAAATATGGTTACCTTTAGCAGTTCCCACCCACTATGTTTCACTTCCCTCCTTTATTTTAGTTTTTTCCGCCTAAACCTAAATTACTTTCTTCCTTTCACGTCTTCCCCTAAATTACTTTCCTCCTATCTCGTCTTCCCCATTTTAACTTTTCTTCCCTTTTCTTCTCCTTCAATCCACATACCCGCTTTCAATCCATGTACCAATTTGGGGTAGGCAGGTGTCATACCCAGCAATTTCTGAGAAACGAAAGAAATGCACGAAATGGTGTTGGCTTATACGTAAGTAAAGTAAAGCAATGGTTTTGGGCCACAAAAAATTTAGGGCTTCATCTTTAGCGATTGCGCATAGAAAAAGTAACATTTCAGATCAATCCACAGCAAGCGGAAGAAAAACAAGATCTCCATCCATAGCAAAACGCGATTCCAAATTAGACGTTGAATCAACAACAACGACGACTCCAATTGACATTCGGTCTTTGATGGCGACTTGATTGCGATGATAATAGGTACCTCTAGGCTTTGCTCGATCCAAACCCCTTCATCATAGCTAGGGCACAGTTAGATGTCGGCATCTTTATTTGTTCTGCTACCAACATTTGTGTTCACTACTTCAATTAATTCCTGCTTGTTTACTTAAATGTGAAATTATTTAAGGTACTTAATTTACTATTTTCAATTTCCCATCCTTGTTTTGGAAACTAGAAAACCGTTTATAATGAAGATGTGCTCATTTCTATGTATATTTATGATGAACATCAAATTATGTAAAATTTTCATTGCTTAATTATATATTTTACTACTCTTAAGGCAGAACTACTGGGTCATTTAGTTTTGTTTGTTACAGGTTTATGATTCTCCAGAAAAGAAGAAACTGTTGCAGAATTGGCTTTAGAATAACAGTTCAGTTCAAGGATTTATTGAAAAGAAGTTGAAAACCAAGCTAAACACAAAAGTAGTCATAGCTTAGTTGGTTTGAAGTGGTGTAATCTATTAAGAGGTCATGTGTTCGAATCATAGCACACACCTTATTTATTTTTTGCCAACCTCCAAGGGAAATTCTTTTAGAGCAAGCCAACATAAGAAGATTCTAGAAAATACGGGACACAGAAGCCTCTAGAATAATATGAAACACACTGGATCAACAAATGAAGATCAAGCCAAGGGCTTGGAATTTGTGAATCAAGAAGTTTCTAAAGATGTAGAGAATAAGATTTTAGAGGAAGACTAAG
This sequence comes from Allium sativum, assembly GCA_030737875.1. NCBI lineage: Eukaryota > Viridiplantae > Streptophyta > Magnoliopsida > Asparagales > Amaryllidaceae > Allium > Allium sativum. The sequence continues at coordinate 284,404,317 of CM060911.1, forward strand.
CCCAGATTCTAGAGAATTATATTCTTTTAGATCTAGATCTTGTGAATACTATAAATACCCATACCTAGTGCCATTTTAGATCATCTTGGCAATTGTTCTCTTTCTTTTCTTCTAAGATTTAAGGATTTCTCTTGTAATCTTTGTTCTTATTTCAACAATAAAATTTGTTAAGTTCTTTTTTATCAGTGTTCTCTTCATCTTTATTCTAATTTCTAATTTCTGTCTGTGTTCTTCTTTGCTTATTTTAATTTCTATTGCATTGGAATTTCTGTTTTTCTGTGCTTGAGATCTATTGATTTGCCAAGAGATTAATAGATCTCATCCTTAATTTACTGTTCTTAAATATTCTCTACAAGTCTGTTTCTCTTCTACTCTAGCAATTTCTTATTCTAAACTAATAAAACCAATTACTTAATTTCGTCTAACTCGCCTAGAATTTAAATAAACATTAGTAATTATACAAATCCCTGTGGATTCGATCCATATTCGCACAAATACTACAACAGACGTCGTGCGCTTGCGGTAAAATTAAATCGTGGTTTTTGTAACAACTAAAATCGTCGATCAATTTAGTTATCCCATTAGCGAAATAATAATTGATCAAGTTGTAATTTAATGTTTATTTAAAAGGGCATTGTTATTGACACTCCAAATATTGTTAAGGGAGGCCAATTTTTTTTCTCAAAAATTGTTTAGGTGGGTACCAATGAGGAAAGTAGCCCCTCAACAAATAAAGGTAATTTTACCTTATTACCCATTTAGCCCTATAACAAATAAAAATAATTTTACCTTAACAGATATTGCAAGGGCCATAGTAATTTTTTTTCGATTCGCAAATATCAAATTTTTTTAGCCCTAAAGGATAAGCGTTTTCGAAGGAATAGGATCAAACTTTTTTTTGTCATAAATATGCCGAATTTTATTATTACGAAGACAATGCACTGAAATAATTATTAATTTTCGACATAACACTGTCGAATTCGTATATAATTGATTACGTGCTGCATTCGGTGCAGAGTTGACGAACTGCTTATTTTAATTCGGTTTCCCTTATCGAATAAGATGCAATCCAGGAATATCGAGTAGTGTGGAATAATATGTTTGGGTAGCCCTTAACAATTTTTCAAAGAGTGGAGTGTTTTAAAAAATGATCCTCCTTAACAGTAGTTGGAGTGTCAATAACAACACCCATTTAAAATTCAAAACATTTTAATTTCTATGTCCTAAGATTAAGGTGGTTATATTAATGTTATTTATAAGTAGTTAACACTAATTTTGTCATAGAAAATTGATTTGTTTTTACAAGTAGAGTTTGATTGTTACCAAAACTTCCGCACCGAGCTTCGCTAACCATGGTCATTATATCTGTACTGTCAAAAGTCATAACCACTTGTTAAATTTTGACAATGAGAACATGAAGATGATAGATGAGTCCATGCTATAGAATTTCTTTTGTTAGACGCAAGAATTTTCAGGTCCTAATGAGCATGGCTATATTTTGTTTTATGAGAGCATAAAAAAAATTGTAAATGTTAGGGACATTAATTTTTTTGGGGGGTTTTCATCTCTCGTGAATAGCAAATGGGAGAAATTAGAACTCCTTTTCAAAGAAAAGGAAATAAGGTACCAATTCTTATGGTTGAAATACAGATACATCAAAAAAAAAAAAAAAAAAAAAAAAAGAAAAAAGAAAAAAAAAAAAAAAAAAAAAAAGAAAAGCAAATCGTGTAGTTATCAACCTTTTGCATAGGTTATTTGGTAATGATGATGTTATTTAAATGAAACTGTCATGTTTATTGAACTCTGCAAAAGATTTTTGATGGCAATGAAACTGTAATGCTAACTGGGTCATTCTTTATTGAACTCTGCAAAAGCATCCTTAGAACTTAGCTCAACTCTAAGTGTAGCACAACCATATGATAAACTAAAAGGAGGAGATCCATAATAAGTTGAAAGATGATCAAGTGATATAACATCCATAATAAGTGATATAACATCCATAATAAGTTGTTGACTTTAGGATTCTTTTGCACAATTATTGGCCCTATATCTGCATTCTTTGCTCATATTCCAACGTGTAATTTTCAAATACAAAGAAAAGGGACTGGGTTGCGTATACTGTGTAGATCTATTAGGTTCAGAAGTCATCTGTATATATTGTAAAGAAGAATCTAAAAGCTAGTGTGGAATTATCTACGTTAACATAATAATAATCAATAATTTTGACATGGAATGAAATAAACTCAGATATAACAAAATATTTATACTGCTATTATGCCATAGAGTTCAACAATGATTATGTAATACAAATATCTGTGCTACAAACTAGCTAGTAGTATTTTGGAAGCATCAAAACTCCATTCCTGGTTCTGTTATAGTGAAAGTCTTTGCTTGCTAATAAATTTTCATCTGAAATAATGTTATTAAGATAAGAAATGTTACATACGTGTGTTCAGGTCCATTTCAACTTTTAAACCAAACTAAGGCCCTAGAAAGTATTTTCAAACAAAGAGTACATATCATGTTTATGCATACATTATTTGTACTTTGTGCACGCAATATGTGTGTGTGTACAAATATGCATACACATATTGAGACCATGAAGGCATACTGTGTCATGCATACATTATTGTACTTTGTATGTGTGCACAATGTGTGTGTATTTTAGAGATTATTTTATGTAATATATTAGCACAAGTTATAGGATGTTAATCATTAATATTTATGGCTTATCTAGTTTACGTATCAAGGTAATGAAGTTATGATTGAGGCTATGCGCTAGCTGACCATCATCTTGAAAAGCTGAAGTTATGGCCAGAAATAGCTGATCCTTCAATATGTACCAAAAAAATTTTAAAAACTTGGAAGAGAAGCCACCCAGTCCAAAAGTTCTAGCATCTTCCATCGAATAAACTGCACAGGTTCGAATTTTCCACTTTATGCACATCTGGAATTTGTATATAAACGTGGATGCACAGTTTGGAATTTTCTACTTGTATGTCCATTAAACAATTATGAATGATAATCAATAGCTTGTTGGGTAATTTCTGGTTATTATAAATGAAATTACTATCCTTGTCCATACTACATAAATCTTATTCCCATTCTTTCTCAAGGCCAGTTTAGCATAAATTTTCTAGAATTCATGTCATCACATTGTAGCTAATTGATTTGATGAGCTGCTTATTAAAAATATGTTGTTTTCCCCTTTCCTCTTTTAGTTGAAGGTTCAGAGATAATAACCTATTATGTATATCAACATCCTTTGGATTAGAATCTACTTCAAGAAAAACCTAGTTGTACTCATGTTCCAGTTGTATGTATTGGATTAAATTTAATCCTTCTTCTGTTCCATTGCTTGAAGTTTTGTTTGACAAGATGTAAAACATGAATAATGTTATGCATGTGTACACCCTAAGTCTTTGTTTTTAGTCCATCTTGTACACACTTAAAACATCCATCAATATAGTGTCTATTATTTACATACTTGAAAGGTCATCTTGACAGTATTTGTTGTTGTGATTTAAGTTGTAGTAGGTGTGGTGTGTGGTCATTATATTGATCAAGAATGGCAAATGCTGCTAAATCTTGCAATATTGTAAGCCGCTCATAATTCACTAGAATTTTATCAATATTTGTTGCCATCCCTCTTCTTTGCCAAGTGAACTTGCAACAATGCAAAGTAGTTTCAACTAAACCACATTTCATCACAAATATTGAGACCATGAAGGCATACTCTGTTATGCATACATTGTTTACTTTGTATGCTGGCATAATGTGTGTGCGTGCGAAATGTGTGTGACTTCTTAAGAAAACCAAGGGATCTCAAGTCATTCATCCGCTATCTTTCAATGATGACTAGGACCTTCAAAATACATTTTTTTTACAAGCTTTGCAAGGTAAGTTTCTTTGTGGGAAGTTATTAATTACTTGAATTCAAGATGTAATAGTGAACTGTGTGCTTTTGTTTAGTAGTCTGTATGGTTTACATATTCATAGTAAACTGTGCAGTATGTCTAATGTTTGTTATTGTTTTTCAAAACATTGGAAAACTTTGAGAACATCCTTCTACCATCCTCACCTTTGGTAATATTTCCTACTGTATTTTTGTTTATAACTCTATTTTCCCCTCCAATTTTGAAATAATATACAGTATTAAGTTAATTAACCGTGTTCTTTAGGCAATCAAGTATGAAGCTTGAATTGCGTTGGGTATATTTGTCACAGCCGAGTCTTGTGCTCTTTGATAACTTAAGTTGCCTCCATTACACATAGGGATGACAAAGGGGTGGGGCGGACACAGGTAGTACCACCCCATCACCCACCCCGTTAGGTGATTTTTTGCCTTGTGTCCGCCCCATACCCGCACGGGTACCCATTAAACGAGTTTTAAACAAGTTGCGGATAATGACAGGTATTCGTGGGTATCCGTTATATTTATTCAATTTATTTTTTAGCCGTTTATTGAAATTATGTAAAAGTACATTTGGTAAAAAAAACAAATTAGACCGATACTTAAATGCTAACCTCAAAATACCAATACATATTTAAACCAACATCCAGAAAAAAAAGAGACAATAACAGAAGTAACCATCAAAATATTAACAACCAGTTATAAATTGTTGAGTAAAGGCATGTACACAAATACCGAAAACCCAACAACAATGTTTTTTGTATTGACTATTGATAATAAATCATATTTAATACAGGCACGGGTACCCACGGACATGGATATATTACTATCCGTGTCCGCCCCATTAATTAACGGATATTAAAAATGCTCATTTATCTTACCCACAGATACCTATTTAACTATCTGTTTCATGTCCATGACGGATTTTACCCGCGGATAACCACGGGTATGGATTTTTTTGTCATCCCTAATTACACATGCATGCATTTATGGTACGATACATGCAAGTTAAACTGTGGAATCATCTTTGTTTCCTGTTTAAGCATGTTTAGTTACTCCCCACAAAGGGAGAAAAACAAAATTGGGATCTGTGTACTTTTTTTACAGAAGCAAAGACCAGGTTATCTTTTTTATTCCTTGACAAATTTACTTATAAGCCTCTTAATGAAGGATTTATTTGATTTGGATTGATTTAAAGGTGTGGTTCCGATTTCATCAAATAAAACCTTTGAAACTGTGAGTATATGACAATTTAGTTTTTATAAGTATAAACCCACATTTTTGGTTCAATTTAGACAAGATTCTTCAGTTATTAATTACATTTGAAACTATGATGTTTGATAATTTAGTTTTTGTTACTGTCGCATATGACTAAAGCCTGACAAAAATGCAAGTGTTTGTCTCCTTGTGGTTCCATTGTTCTTTAGGCACATGGTTACCTTACTTTGTATCAGTGACTTAAAATATACCTAGTCTTCTGACCATGTGCAAAAAGCCTATACGAAGTAGTATTGCTTTAGTTGTTTAACTCGTCTTTTTAACGGCTATGTTCGCATTGAAGCTTAGCTTTTTGTCAATAATATGTACATGTACCAGGACAGTATAAGTATTTTGTAGATGTAGGAAATGTAGTGTTATTAATGCTACATAAAATGATAACATTGGTTTTCTTAAGTTCGGTCAACTACGAATGTCAATATCTAGTATGCGCATACTAGATAATGACAACATTGATTTCTTTTAGTCCTAGCTGCGAAGGGAATGATGCTTCACTTACTGTGAATAGAAGATTCATTGCCATTTGAATCAGTTTCCTATTAAACAATCAAATTTGTGAAAATATGGATTGAAAATGAACTATGCCAAAGTAGCTCTTTATTAATATATTCAAATAGTTAATTCTACGCTAGTGTTCTATGCTACTGCTATGTGTTGATGTAAAATAAATTACTTTTGAATACAGGGTCATACTGGAATATCAAACACTACACAAGCCGATGCTCCATTAACTCCCTTAGTTGTACCAAATGTTGAAGGGAATCTTCTCCAGAGAACTCAAGTGCTATGGAATCAAGAATCCATGATTATGTAAGCAATTTGCGCTTATCCACTTCACCAACCGCCTTTTTCCAAGTCAAATATAATAGTTATCTGTTGCTTCACATCCTATTAAACTACACAGGTTAGTTTTAGAAAAAAATGCATGCACTTGCGGATGATTGGGAAAAACTGAGTCCAGATATAATTTTGTTGGTTTGTTCACTTATTCACTTAGTAATTATGCATGTGCATTATTGATCTTATGAAATATATTAATATGATTATTTGTAAAAATTAGGTTTGCAATATGCTTGTACCGCAAACTGAGAACAAATTCAAATTCAATGCAAAATCAAAACATCTACAGTGCAAACAAAGTTAATTGTTCATTAAAAATTTATTTTGCATTGCAAACTTTGTTTGCCAAAACCGGTTTTGCACTCAATTTGTAAAAACTCAGTATGCACTGAACACAATGGAAACTGTAAACTGAACAGCTCACTCACTGTATAAACTGCAAACCGAGTTTGAATCCACATTCTTAACATTCACAAGCATATTTGAATATGCATTCAATTGTATTTCTAAACCTATACTGATCCCATAAACATCGACAACTGAACATGCGCTATCCCGATGGACAAGCATAACTGAATTTGCACCATCACCATATACAAATTTGATAATTTTTTGGACCACTATCGAAAAGTTTTGGCTTTTGCACCGTATATTCTTGTGTGAGTTAAATTCCTATGCGTTTTATGCCTAGTACATGCCTTTTAAATCCCTACATTTCCATGCACTTCATAATTTTTAAAGCTTACACTTTCAATGCTTATTTGCTGCATCCTAATGTAAGGTGAGACTATAACCTGCAAAGTGTTCATGTTTTGTTGTACTGTATATTCTTGCTTCATGCCTATTTCTGGTAACCGATGTGCCAATGATAAAAGTTATTGTAACAGAACATGCCCAATGCTAAGGGATACAAAGTATTTTCTTAGCATTTGTATAATCTTATATAGGTAGTGAAAATTTTATTGGTTTTTTTTATAACCTTTCTAAACCTAAACTACATAAGTTTGCAGTGCAACTACTCACCAAATATTACCATTTAAAGTCAAAATATATTACGGCTACAACCTTTAGGTAGCATGTAACCTCTAACTAAAAGAAAAGCATTTATCTTATCGTTTCCTTTGACATAAACTATTGTTTGAGTGTTACTCGATAATTCATTTGCAAATTCTTATCGTTGATTATCAACATTGTCTACAGGTAATTAGCTTTTCTGGAGTAAAGTCCATCAACAACAATGGACATGACTTTAATTATTATGATATTTGTTAGTATTTAATGTGTAAACTTGTTTTTGAATGCTTATGATATGTGTATTTGATGATTTTGTCAAATAACTATTATCCAAATGGTTATGGAAAAATATTTATGTGACTAATGTTTTCACAATTATTTGAGTATGATGATTATACAATTGATTGTTGATTTAGATGACTTCTATATGATTGTTGATGATTTTAATACAACTGTTATAAAACTGGTTGTTTGAAATAATACAAGCCATTAAAGTATATAGAAGCATTGAAAATCTGCCACAAAACAATCAACACATTTCAGTAGCGTTTAAGAAACGCTATAGAAACAAATGTAAAACATCAATTGAATATTTAGTAGCATAAATTAAATCCAACGAAAAGTTTTTAGTTGCACAAAATAAACGTTACAGAAAAGCAAAAAATGACTCATGTACAAACCTTCAATAGCGTTTGGAAAATGCAACTGTATAGAAAATTTGGTAGTGTTTATCAAAACGCAACAAAAAACAAGACTGTTAGTTGCAGGACCTGTAGTAGCATTCAATAAAACGCTACCAAAAGGTTTTTGTAGTGTCTTTTCGAATGTTGCTAAGGGTCTTTTCTGGTGTAGTTTTTATGTTCAGGCTTGCATGCACTCACAGATCATGAATACATGTGCATAGGGTAGATCATAACGTAAATTCAAAGGCATCGTGCAGGCAAAATTATAGCATGCAAACATTTGCACACAACCACATTTATAAATGCTACACACAATTAGGAAAACCATGCAAACATTTGCACCCACACACACAAGAACACATGCATGCAACAACAAAAGCTCATGTGCAGCTTTACAGAACTGGCAAGTCTAATTGTGCATATGCCAAAACCGTTCAGGGCAAAAATATAGCCAAAACTGGCAAGTACACAAGTGCAGACATGAATGCCCGATGTGCACGTAAAAATGCACATTTATATTCACATATTTATTCTTGTTTAGTGCTAATAAATGTCATATGTGAATATTTTATCATGTTTAAACTATAATTCAATTGATTTTAAAATATCATACATTCATCGTCATACAAAGAAAAAATGATCATTTTTGTGCTTAAGTTATTTTGGGAATTTGCACTTGGACATTTTTTTATTGTTTTTGTAGACATTTGGTGCGTTTGGAAGAGAGCTTCATAAGATTTATATGCATGCAAAAGAAATCAAGAGAAAATAATTCTCATTCATAATCATGGAAGACCCCACTTACTACACTTAAAAGCTGATGGACAAATTAGTGGATGATAAAGCTTTAGGCAAATTTTATGATGGAGTAAAGTGTGATGATTAATTGGTGGCCACTTTTCCTAATGGACATTCTTGGTAGCACGCTAATGTTGAATTTGGGTTTTTTACATGTATAAATAACCCTTGTATGTTGATGTAAAAATCATCTTGGATTTTATTCAGTTTAGAGTAGCTGAAATCAAAACCTCTATTTTTCTTCCATGGCATCTTAGTCATTTCTTTTTCGTAATCTCTCGTTTTAATGCAATCTTAATTTGTTGTTTTTTATTTACATGTTATTTTCTTTTCTGCAAGTATTGTAGCTTTATTTTATGCCATTAGTTAGTTAATATCTTTTCTTCATTACTTACTCGTTGTTTTTCAATGTTAAAATCTATTTGTGTTGAAATAATAAAACAAATGAGGAGCTAAACACCTACAATTTAGAGGTGATGAAGCTTTTCCTCTCATTAATGTAGATTCAACATGAATTTGTATGAATGATCTCTTTGGGTTTAATGGGAATGGATGTTTTTGTATATTTGTGTTTCATATTGAATTTAATAGCCTCTCTTGTTCATTTCATAACATTGAGGCTATGTTTATGACATAGACAACAAATTGCCTCTTCATCTAAAATTGTGATTATGGCAATGAAATGAGGTTTAAGTTGAAATTTGATGATCTATATTACTAAACAATAGCAAATAGATCATACTTATATTAGATTTTAGTTTCATTTCGATGATATGGTTCATAAAAGTTAAAAAGTTAGATTAATTGTGTATTATAGCTTGATGGCTTATTTTTTGTTAATTATTAGTGCAAATAAGTTATGCTTATGATAATTACATAATTAATCTTACTTCGGTTATTGAGAGATCTTCGTACTATTTTATGTTGAACAATGTTGAAAGAGAGAAAAGTGAAGTTGCCCCTAAATTGGTTTTAATCTCATAGTTTTAATCTATATTTTAGTTTACATTTTTTAATACTTAATCACAATCTGAATTTTGGTTTAATTTTATTGAATAAGATTGAGATTACTTCTTTTCCTGCGGATCGACTCGTATTCGCCATGTACTAACAATTGTATGTCGTGCGCTTGTGGTTTATTATCATGATATTTCGTACGATGGAATTTTAATTTATAGAATATTCATCGTCGAACAATGCCACTTAGAGAGCACCTGATCAGGCACATATAGAAGACTAATTTATCCAATGGTTGCAAATATAAAATCAAAACATCTCGAACTCACAGCTATCAAAATCAACAAACAATCATAGTTAAATGGACTAATCCATGCTCCCCACTAATGTACAATGGGAAGTGATTTGCAATTTAGAATTATACCACAGTTAATGTGAACATGTTGAAGTTAATGCGGTTATGTGAACACATTTTCTTGTATTCAAAATGAATTTGAGGAATACGTGAATACGTTGAAGTTAATATATGATTCGTATTCTAAAATATATTGTATATTTGACATCTGCACACAACATGTCCATTTTATTCTTATGTAAGATACTACACAGAGTTAAGTGTAAAATTATATATACCTACTCCAACATTGTGAAGGTTTTCTCTTTCTGGTTAAGAATTTACTAGGTGATCCACCAGGTGGAGGGTCAAGTATTTAGGCTTAATAACCTAAGCTTAATTAAGCACAGATACATGATTAGGTGCGTGAGCTAAAATGGATCCACCTGGTGGATCACCCAGTAAATTCTTAACCATAAAGTCAAAACCTTCATCTTGGTGAGGCTTCACCTGCTTCATGTGCCTTGGATGAATAGACATCCATCATCTTCATCTATACTTGCAAATGAATTTTCGTTAGTACAATGAGTCACATAAAATTTACAAAAATGCTCAGAATATTCATATAAAAAATGCACTCTTATGCTAACATAAACAGAGTACATACCAAATTTCATAGTAACAGGGATTTTAATTATTCTGGCATGAAATATATATACATGTGCTCAGAGGATGTACGCAAAAATTTAAAATAGCGGGGGTGGAAGATCGTATTTTGATTACGAAGTATACACTGCATACATATGCAACACACACACATGACACAGCTATATATAAAATCATCATACAACACATTAAACTTTAAATCAATTAAACTAATTTGGAGAAAGTCATCATATCAATTTAACATAATCATATATAAAAATGTTTAGCCTTCTGCATATTTACTTGTTAAAACCAAAAATATAGGATCATAACACATAGTGGTAAAACCAATCTATGCCAGTATAGTAACATAAGAAGATTCAGCTATTGGAGAATGGAGTTTAGATGACAACAACCTTATTTCAATTGTCATTATTAATTAATTATAAAATATATATACTAACATCCCATGTAGAATACACACACACACACACACACACACACACACACATATATATATATATATATGCAGGATTTGCATAAAGGACTTAGATATTGAAGACTGTACAATTTTAGAGTTTTAAGAGATTCAAAATTCAAGAGAGATTCAAGACTCATGAGTTATCAAGAGTTCAATACAAATATAATAATAGAGTCTGCACTACAAGAAAACTTCACATAGACATCAACTAAAAAATGATGTCTTCATTTTTCTGGAGTGATGTCTTTATCGGTGATGTCTAAAGTACTTTTTTTACATTAGTTAAAAGACGATGTCAAAGCAGCTTTAAGACATCATAAATTAATTAACTGTTGTAATAAGTATTTACCATATCAGCTTTTGACTGATGTCTATGATGGCTTTATACTGATGTTTATGATGGCTTGTTTATGTTGTTTTCTCACCTCATATACAAAAATAAATATTTATTAAATGAAATACTATTGCACTGAATTTAATATTCAAAAAGTATTTTTATTTAATTAAATATTTTATTTTAACATATGAAATAGCATAAATTTCTGACTCCAACTATTTTACATTCACATTTCTCACACACAATTCAATATATTACACAACCAGTTTTACATTGCCACCTCGCAACAACACTCATCACTCTAGCTGACTTGATCTTGATTTTCATTGTCTAGCTTATGCTCCAGCTGTCCATTCTTTTGTACCTGTCATGTACATTTCTAGAGCAGTAAACTGTAAAATATAATATATTTTGAATAGTAATTCAAAGCTACATATGGTAGCAAGCATGACAAGTGACAGCCGAGTATCAAAATGAGGCATGTTAGATTTCCACTTCAAATGCATAAAACAACACCAACTACTTTGTTGCCTAGAACTGTGAATGCGGTGTGTAATTAGAAAAGTTTGACCATAAGCTAACTTGCCGATTTTTACTCAAGACATAAAGTAGTATACTATTATTATTCGCACCTCAGGATCCTTAAACTATAACAAAATCCAAATTTCCGAAATCATAAAAAGCAAAAATAGAATGTAAAAGCTGAAAATCATGCTCGACAATTCCAAAATACCTGTTTTATATTTCTACCATGTAAGTATTTAGTTATTGTGGATTTAGAAATCCAAAATACCCATGTAATGTAATGCAAGTTATATAGTTAGATGCTTATGATCATTTTCAGCATAATATTGTGAGTGCTTTTCGGTAGAGTTTGTATGCTTATATTATGTACTTGATCTTGACCATCACCTTGAAGTCATGATCTATAGATTTTCGAACAAACTTTAAGATATCATAATTGCTTTTGGTATCAAAATGAATCTAATGAGATAGGAAAATGGACATAACGTTATAGGTTTAAAAGAAAAATTAGATATTTTAATCTACTGTGATATAAATTTTATTTGGGACTCCCTGTTAGAAACCCATGGCGAAGTGCAAAATAGTTTGCTTTTGAAACTGAACCTGTAAATTGCCTAACACAACAAACTTGGAAAATTTGAACTTGAGTCGTTAATTGCTATTTTGGAATCATTATAACTAATTATGTTTAAACACTATGTTAATTTACAAGCCAGAGTAAAAAGGGGTGTTTGCTCCACATATCAAGTGTCGTCTTCCAAAAGAAGTTTCCCGACTAGTTGTCAATCTGCGTGGATCTAGACAAGTTGCAATCGGTCAACTTGAGATATTTACTAACTTTAATCATGATAGCTTACCATTAGATAACTGATATTCCATTGACTTAGCATCTTCCTCCCAGTACTTAATCAAGCACTTAAGGATGTCTTAGTCTATTCCTCCCAGTACACCCTTCTTTCATTAATAATTCCAGAAGTGCACCATGGTAAAATACTTCTTTCGCAATTTGATGATTGTGCGTATGCACCGTTTCACACAGTTCTTCAGTTTATTGTCATTGAACATGTAACGAACTGGGATTTTCGACTCCGAAAATCAACACAAAACTACCATGTTGACTATTCAGACATCGGAAATACCTGATCATTAACAGAAATAAGTTAGAGGGTGAGAATAGATAAGATAGAAAATTAGAATAGAAGAAGATCGCCACAGAACAGAATCAGAGTAATACAAATCTCACAGCGGAACGAATAAAATATAATATATAACATAACTTGCAAATAAACAGTATATATATAATAACATTATCAGAGTACAACACTTACACAAAGCGGAAATAACAATAGCTATATAATCCTGAAGCCTCCCGCTTCAAGCTCCTCCAAGTCTATCTGTAAAAACCTGAACTACTTGACTGCCCGTACAAATTTGGGCACCCAAGAGTTTAGGGAAACAAAACAAAATAAACTCTGGGTCATTCATGGGACTGGTGTGAGTAAACTCAAATCATTTGGTTTAACTTTCCAAAATCCTTTTCAAAAGAAAAAGTAATCGTAATACTGATCCACACATAAACACGGACGGTTTTTACCTTACGATAACCAGAACACTTTTGGAAATCAATACTTCTCTGATATTATAATAATGTCTAATCACAAGTAATTAACAATCTAGCGGAACGCTTGCATCTCACGTTCCACATATATAGTTTACAAACAAAACCGCGGGCGCTTATTGGAGATTGGATTCCGACTATGACAAGGTATGGGACCACCTGCCGATAGTGTATATCTAGAGGCTAATACACTGGGTTCAACAAGAACGTCTTGCAACCCGGCCCACACATGACCGACCACTCATTTCGCTTGAGTGTATCGAATGTATATCACCAATGGTTGGGAGCTACCCACCGTTTCCCAAAAAGTGACAGCATCAATAATAGATAAAAGAATGAAATGGATTTTTTCTAGATAGGTGATATACACCCTAATGGGAGCGACCCACATAGCCATGCTGCCTGCCCTATTTCTGTCATTTCCCGGTTGATGAGGCTTGAGGTCATAACGTATCTTTTTGAACACCTGACCACCATTCACTTTGAATGCCACATTGTCATACCCACCAAATCACAAATTGATTTTCCCAAAAATATCACGGGTATAAAGCTAAGGGAAACGAATTCCTCCGACACCAAACGTAAGCACGTTTGAAGAAATCAACTTATGTGATCCGTTAGATATACTTTCTCAGACATTCGTTCATTTACGTTGTCCTGGGACTGGACAAACCGAAGGCACTATTCTGTAAAAAGAATAGCCCTTGCATAACTCCGTCTTCAATTATTCTCATCATATTTGATCGCAACGCTAACGTCCATACAGAGTGGTTTTCAGATAATGAATCTGATCCTAGTCTCTCCGTATTGACGACGGAAAATTGGTCAAAAATTTCGATAGTCTGTGATTTAACTATCAAAGAAAAATAGATGTACAACCAACGATCTTATTTCCAGATAGAAATTCGATCGATCAATCATCAATCAACATTTATCTCTTTTAATTTAATTTATCATTAATTTATTCATTTCCCATTTATATATATTCGTAAATTCTTATTTTCTTAATTTAGAAAATATACTTTATTAATCATTGGAAAACATTTCCATATTTGCTCCATTCCTTATTTTCTATGTTAGAAAACATTTCTTATTCTTATTTGGAAAACATTTCCAAATTCCTTCATTTGATTTAAACAGATGTTTAAATAAAACGTCACTAAGCCAATTCAGATAATTTACACGCATTAACTAAATTCATTTAACCAACTTTCACTATCGAACCTTACCCATCCATGTGTTAAAAGCGAAGTCAATCAAGTTGGGTATAATTACCTCTCAGACCTTAACTGAACAACATTTCTAACCTCGAAATAGACAAAGTTCACCCATTTAAATCTTTTAACCAACTTCCTTATGTAACTCGGATTCTATTTATGAATCCACTTCTTTATTTTAAAACATTGATTATAACTATAGCGTTATAATCCCTTCTTCTTAAACATCTAACTTCAAAATATAACTTTTATTCCTTAATTTAACTAAATAGACAATTTATGAAGAAGTCATTAAATCTTGATTAAAAACGGAAAGTGTACTTTCCCGAATTCGATATAATCGAGTCTCAATGTATAACTCTCTTTCGAATAATCTCTATTCGATAATTCTTTTTTCGAATAAACTATATTCGATAACTCTTTCTTCGAATAACTATATTCGATAACTCTTTCTTTGAATAACTATATTCGACAATCTCTCTTCGAATGATTTACATTCGATTAACTCTCTTCGAATGATTTGCATTCGATTTATCTCCTTTTGAATAAACTATATTCGATTAACTCCCTTAATTCTATTCGAATAAACTATTTCAAATAACTCCTTTGGATTAACTCATTTGGATTAACTCGGTTTGATTAACTCATCTTGACTAACTTAACTCGATTAACTCAACTTGATTTACTCAACTAATTTAACTCAAATTATTTAACTCCTATCGGATAACTAATATTCGATTAACTTATATTCGAATAACTATGTATGTTTTAACTTTATTTCGAATGGCTAATATTCGATTTAACTCCATTCGCTTGACTTTAGATCACAGCGATCACAATGGTTACGCCTGATTCCCTCAGGAAACATCCGACCGTCGTAGGCTATCTGCAGCCTTGCGAATTACGCTAACGGTCGTACGAAATGGCAACTCGACATGAATAACTATGTTTGACTAACTCTATCTCAAATAACTATATTCGATCAACTCTAATTGAATAACCAATATTCAATTAATCATAATTATCTTAACTATGTTCAATTAACTCTATTTGGTTAACTCTTACTGGTTAACTCTATCTAATTAACTATAACTGATTAACTCTAATCGATTAACTCTAATCGATTAACTCAAACTCTAATCGATTAATTCTAATTGATTAACTCTAATCAATTACTCTGTTCAAATAACTAATATTCGATTATTTCTCTTTCATTTTGATTATCTCCTTTGATTAACTCTGCATCCATATTCAGTTTCAATTATCGATGTTGAAATCGATTTTTACTTCTCTATATAAGTCCCGACTTATATATTCTATTTATCTAATGATAAACATTTCCTTTAATTTATAAAATATTATTTATAAATTTATCTTCTCAATCTATCGGTTGCAATAAATACTATTTAAAATCTTTGCTTTAATTCCATATCATGTTATACCTGTGTGTGAAGCACGGGTCTAAACCTTTCAAATATAAAATTCTTTTTTATACTATTCTATTCACTTTTCAAGTATTTCTCTTTTATGATATCTTATTTATTTTCTGAATAAATATTCCTTTTATGTTTCTATTTAACAAATAAATATTTCTTTTTAATATATTTGTTAATGTTTTACAAATATTTCCCTATTCAATTCTATTTGTAAATGTTTTACAAATATTTCCCTTTTCAATTCTATTTGTAAATGTTTTACAAATATTTCCCTTCCATTCTTTCTATTTGTTTAACCAATTAATATTCCGTTTTAATCTATTTATTTTCTAAATAAATATTTTCTTTTTATAAAATCTTTTGATTTTATAAATATTTCTTTTTCGATATAACATTGAAATTTCCTTTTTAACATATTTAACGTACCATATAACAATGATCGGTATCATTCCAACATATAAAATCAACAACAGATTTCATATCACATCATATAACACAATATATGAAAAACAGTAAAATAAATGTTGAGGAACCCAGTTGGGTCCCTCCGACATGTTTCCCTGCATCCACAGATGTTAATCAACATAAATAACACGAATGTGAAGTATTCCGATAAACAGAATTAATATTCGATTAACGATATATATATATCGTTATCTCATAATTTCAACCAATTAACTAGTAGTTCAACCAAACGGTCAACACACAGCAAATAACCATCATTTATAGATTCTAAAAATATTTTAAAACAATATAAATTGAGCAGAGTTAGTGAGATTTACTTACATTGGACGGTTATCGTTAAATAAAGATAATTGGTCATTGATTTTATTCAGGCGTTTAATTTCACCATAAATCCAAATGAGCTCCAATTCACTCCCGGCCAGTTCCATGGTGTAGCCACCGTCCATACGATCCCAACGGATCTTGTTTCGTCAGTTTCTGATAACGTATGACAAAGATACGATTTTTACCACTTATATACATTATGGTTATCATTCAAATAATAAATTAATTAAACTAATCCTAATCACCTCTTAATCCCGTGTTAACCTTAATACCGCTACTCATTGTTTTCTTCCTTCACGAACACCAGAAAGCCGCAACCCCATTTACACCTATTCACGCCCAATGTTTTCCTCCACCACTTCACCGAAATCAAAACAAAAACCACCAAAATTCCTTCCTCAAAAATCTGCTCCTCTCCAAAGTCTTCTCCTTCAGCTTGACCTCCCTCATGAAATTTCCGTCTCCAGGTTGAAGCGCAGCACCAGCAAACACATCGACAGTTTTTAATTCCAGAAATTCCTAAATTTTTCACACTGATGCCTTTTCTAATCGTAAACCCAAATATCAAGTTTGAATTGCTTATCGATACTTGTATAATCCGAAAACAAGAACCCTAGATTTCGGCAAGAACAAACTTGCGAACAAAATGGTGTCGTACTAACCCGGAATGCACCTCAGATTGTAGAGAATGATCATAGGAAGCTACCGAACTTCGTTTGGGGAATTTAGTGATTTTAGTCGGTTTCTTTTTTATTTTAGAAGGTAAGAGTTTTCACGTTTTATTGTTTCTAGGTGGCGGCACATTCTTTGACCAGAAGAGAATGAGAATAGGGTTTACAAATAGTTGGTGGGTATTTATAGAAAAAGAATATTATTTTATATTCCATTTTATATTTATTTTTAAGTAGTCGTTGTTTGTATATGTCTTCTAAAAATTCACATGGTCACATACGGTATTCAAAAAAATGGACATACAACTAGAGTTTGATACTACAGACCCAACGAAACTGGTTTCGTTGAATTCCGACTTCGTTTGCTCACACATCGTATTTTTAAATGTCAAAATATCGACTGTTTTTCACATTAAAAATCCGTACGGCCACACACTGACCCCAAAAATCACGAAAATTGAAATCTAGCAATAATTTAATATTGCGGATCCAACAAAATTAGTTTCGTCGAAAACGGAGGTCGTCTGGAAAACTGGTTATTTTTAAAGCTCTAAATAACCCTTTTAAATATATAAATATATTTAAAAATAATTAAATTAAATATTCAAAAATAGATATTATCGTATATATCCACGCTAGAATATCTTACAACTCCAATTGGATTTCTAACTTGATATTTCATCATTCCCAATTATATCGATATTAGATTTATATATAAAATCCTTTTTTAATATAAATATATATTTATAAATTTCAAATGAATTCCATAGCGACTTTTCTAAAATTTGATTTGGACATAAATCAAAATCTACACAATGAAATCCCAATTTTTCTTTTCCATTAGAAAAATATCGTTCACCAACTCCGAACGTTTCTTGTTTTACAGAAATCCGATTTAAAACAGACCCTATATATTCAGTTGAAGTTCAAATCGCCAAATAGCGAACTGATGCGTCATTTCAGGCTCGATTTTAATTATAATATAATTATATGTTCAAACTTCGTTTAAATAATATATTCATTATTCTAATTCAATTCCAAACTGGATTATATATATTTTAAATGATCCAATTCACACAGTATTGTGAATTCTGTTATTTCTGACTATTTCAAAAATTAAATATATTATTCTATTATTTATATTAATTAAATATTCAATATTATTAAATCTACGACCATTCAAATCTCTAAATCATTATTTATATAATTAAATAAATTAATTATTCTATCGCTAAAATACGGGTCGTTACATTCTTTCCCCCTTAAAATAATTTCGTCCTCGAAATTGCTAAGATAGAAAACAAACCCTATTAACTGGTTAAAAATTATTTATTTGTTTACTTATTAACTTCAGTTTTAACTAAACCGATTTGATTTCAATTAATTATTAATTTATTTTGATTAACGAAAATTTCCAAAAATCCTGAAAATTTTCTAACACCCGGAATTTTCAAAAAAAATCGCCAGTACCTCCCATGTACCGGTCAATAGTTCAAACCCCCACTCGCCTCTCTAGTCCCTTCCCTTTCAAAAAGAAAATCAAAAAGCCAAGTGGCTTGCCGATTCGGTACATAAAATCTCATATGGAAATTTAAACATGTACCTTTGTTGGCATATCATTATATTCTTGCACTTGCTTCTACTCAATACCTGCTGATCATATATCCGTCTATACCAACCGATTTCCAATCAATTTCAATCAATGAAATCTCAACACAAATATTCGCTTATCCAAAGCCAAATTCCATTTCAACTCGAGTTCCATTCTCGATTCCAAACTCCTAACTCACCAATCCAATACCATTCCAGATTCTTATCACATAACTCACAATCTGATCCTACTTGATATATAAAATTCTAATTCAATTTCCAGTTAATTGGTTTCAATTCAATTCATATTTGCTTTCACAAATTTCTACTTTAATTTGTTTTTAATTCAGACAATCTTTCCCTGGGAGTTTTAAATAACTTTGCTTTTCACAAAAATCAAATATTCCTTTTTCGGGATTCAAAACAACTTGTTTTTCTCAAAACAATTCAAAAACAATCTCTTTGGTAGCAATCCGTCACTTACAACTCGAAAATGAACACTGATGATGTGGCCAGCATCATCAGAGTTATTTCCTAGTGATCGAAGTGAGTTCGATACTATATCACCTTTCAAAACCCATATTTAAACATTTCCATTTTGGAATATTTTTCAAAATACCAAACACAATGCTCATAAAACAATTTAAAATCTCCCAGGATCTTAAAATTCTCATATATTTAATCCAAATCCACTTACAAACACTTTTTCAACTTTTAGAAATTTTAATTCCAATTCTGATTTTAAATTCAGATTTAATTCATCTGATTCCATATATTACACTTATATGAATTCTAATTGGTTATATTTAACCATTTCACTTTTTATAATCTCATTTGATTATAATAACAACCAACACATCCAGCATACTATAATATTTCCAATATTAATCATTCGTTTATATCAAATATAATTTGGGTAAAATTATTTCATTTACCCTTTTTTCAAAACATACTGTAACACCCCACACCCGCTAGGGTCACTCACTAAGGGAATGCCTTAACTTCGGTGGAGTATTTTAAGTGAATATAGAACAGAAAAATTACAACAAGACAGATATAAATAATACTTGTTAACTAAAACATCATTTCATTGTAGCAGAAGGTAAACATGTTTGGTTACAATAAGTAAACCATAAAACAAGAGTCAAGTACTAAATATCCATCCTGATAAAAACATAAGTACATAATCCCACTACATAACTAATAGCCATAATAGAAAAGATAAGCTGAGCTTTTCATCAACGGTCCAAGCTCCAAAAGATAGATAAAGCAATCTGATCAAAGCCCACTAGTGCTAGGCCCACTCTGAGAACCTGAGGGTTGGGAAAAAGATAAAAAAAACAACGGGGTCAGACATAAGTCTGAGCGAGTCCTATAACTTTAACAATACAATCATTAAAGTAATTAGGGTATGATATAAACTTGGTACGGTAACGACTGGGGATAAATGACTACACTAAGCAGCCAACTAGACATAGGAAGAACGAAGATAACGGTAAAGACGCATCTACCCACCCAAGGATAATTACTAAACTGCACCACACCAGTCATTCCTAACTTAAAGGTTGATCCCACCCAAGGACTTAGAAAATTTAACTAGTAGTTTCGTGTACCCCCAGCTGACCACATAGGTGCCGTCTGCCCCTATCTCCACTAGGTGTACCCACTACTCCCCAAGCGATCGGCTCCCTAACGTAGATACCCGTGCTGGCCCCACAGTAGGGTGTATCATTCCCAAAAGTGGCAACCCGATACCAACACTGATGCACGGCTTATACCTACATGATGCAATAACATCTTACCTACCAGCCCAGGTCCACACACGCATATGAAACCCGTTGGACTTGCGTTTCCACCGCTAACCCGTTTTGGCCTCTTATAGTCAAGCCCAGTACGCGTGTCCCGTCCTCGACATGGGTCGAGCCCACAAAGATACATATGGGTTACTGGTTGAAATGGGCCCCCACAAGCTACCCACCTAAGCTTGCTCCCTCTAGTGTATCCCACTTAACCCTTTAATCATGTTAATTACATGTTTCCACTTTGGTTAAGTATTCTAATCGTATTTTCTATTGCCACCCAAGGCAACCACTAGATTTCCACATGCCACCCAAGGCACCCACTTAACCCCTCATGCCCCACTACATGCTTATCTGGTTAAGTGTTTCTTAATTGATTAAGACCGTAACCTTTGTAAAGACCTCTCACATTAGACTGTCTTTTATGGCAGCTGGATTTGCCGGTCGGGTCCGGGCAACCTTACGCCATAACAGAGTCTAACCTCGTGTCTTTACACTTGTCATGTATTTAGTTTATGCCTAAGACCTCTCACATTGGGCCAATCATTTGTAGCCGCTGGATTTGCCGGTCGGGTCCGGGCAGTCTTATGCTACAAAAGGGTCCAACCTCGTGTCTTAGTCGATTAATTACACCTAATTAATCACCCCCATACTTTGAATTAATTTTCCCTAATTAATTCCAATTTAATGATGTACATAATTGACTCAATTATGTCCATCCACTTATGGTATGCAACATCATACCAATTTCACCACAATTTTGTTAACATGAATATTAACCCCATCGTTCCCCACGTAATACGCTAACATGACATACTTAAAAGGGAAGATTCATCACAAATACAATGGGTTCAACTTAGCATAACATTAGCATCAACATGGGTTTTAAAGGTGTCAACTTGCATATATGACCATAGCATCAAACCCAACTAGCATAAATAATCAACCCAAACTTGCATGAATCACATATGTCATAAAGAGGGTAACTTGCATAGATATTCATGTCATAGACCTATCATAAAGGGATAAACTTGCATACATGTCATTAGTCTAAAAAGGGATGAACTTGCATATGTTACTCATATCAAGAAAAGGGGTAAACATGCATATATATGCATGACATACAAAGGGGTAAACTTGCATATGTATGCATATCATACAAAGGTGTAAACTTGCACATGTTACTTGCATATAATCAAACACCAAACTTGCATAACATGTCATATATGAACTTGCATATAATCAAACACCAAACTTGCATAACATGTCATATATGAACTTGCATATAATCAAACACCAAACTTGCATAACATGGTCTCATAATGGATCAATGTTTATCATAGTGATTTGCATAACTAGCATCATGAACATATAGCATAAAACTTGCACAACTAGCATCATGGACATATAGCATAAAACTGGCATAACTAACATCATGAGCACATAGCATATGATAACATAACTTGCATTGATCCACATTTATAACCATAACCTCATTACATCCTATCATAATTAGTTTAGCAATTGCTTGCTAAAGGCATAGAAACTCACAACTTGTTGATTAGAACTCCTATGAAGAAGATTTATTTGCTAGAGTTGATTAGAAGTTGATTTGAGAAGCTATCTTCCTCTAAAAATTGATGGAGGCTCCTTCTAAGTTGCATTTTGACGGCATGATGATGTTGTATCTATTTTTTGTATGGATTAGGGTAGTCTTAGGGTGTATTTATAGATTTAGGATGTAGTTTAGGCCCTTAGATTAACCCTAATTTAGGTTAGAGCCGTCAGATTTCGTCACAAGCCCCAAAACACAGCCCAACAGCCAAAACAGTGCACCCAGACCAAACCTGCCTGGCCACCTGTGTCGACTCCCAAGTTGACTGGGCAGTCGACTTGGGTCCTGCTGTGTCGACTCCCAAGTCGACTCCCCAGTCGACTTGGGGTGGCTGGCGGGAATTTTCCCGCTTTGCCCACCTGGCCTGATTTTTGAATTTTGAACTTGAATTTTTCTGAAAACTTTGTTGGGCCATAACTGGGTCATACAGACTCCGATTTACAAAAACACGGACACTATTTCGCGTAATTTTCCGAGACGAACGCAATGGCATAGCCCGTTTCCCCTGATTCAGATCTTAAAATTTAATTCTGCCCTGATTTATATTATAACAAGTTATTCAACATACGGGGTGTTACATTCTCCCCTACTTAAAGGATTTCGTCCCCGAAATCTCTTAGTCCAGAAGAACGTATCCTACCAACCAAACAACCATCTACTAAACCATCAAACACTGGCATCCATTGTCCTTAAAGTTTCTAATACTGTATGAACATATGCAAAAAGTGTGTATATGTTCCCTGTCTAGTGCAAAATCAGGCGGTCTACTGATTCAGTTGACCTCCTTAATGCAAACCATGATAGTGCATGCATCCAATATGTATGCGAAAGAACCCTATCGACACATACTATTTCTACATGTGTGCACAACCATACACCAAGATGCATCATCCATATGATAACACAACCATTATACATCCATTAATATAGCTACCTACACACAATTATATGCAATATGCAACATGAAGTGACTGAGCCGATCTAGTGTCTAAAGTGTGTGTATATGCATCCACGAGCAACCACTAGCAAACACTTGCATCCATCAATCATAACATGTCTCAAACACATGTTTCAACCATAGGTTTACCCTATCTAAAGGTCAAAGGTACTAACGAGAGGACATACTAAAGATAAGATAAGTATTAGACAAACGATAAAGGAGAAGTTAAAAGACATACCCTAAAAAAGAAATGGGTACAGTGAACGCATCTTCGCTTCTGTCTCCCAAGTAGCGTTGCTCTCATCATCTCCCCATTGTACTTTGACTAGTTGAACCTCTCTGTTTCTCAACTTCCTAATCTCTGACCTAAGGATGCGAGTAGGAGCTCATCGAATCGTCGCATCACGCTCTACTTCCACTTCTCTAAGCAAGCTCGGCTCTACCACCTCTGCGGTCTCATGTAGGCACTTCCTCAAATGTGACACATGGAATACGTCATGTACACCACTAAGTCTCTTGGGTAAATCCACTCTATATGCCATCTGTCCAATCCTTTCCTTAATAGGAAACGGTCCTACAAACCTTGGTGCTAACTTCCCAACAGACCCAAAGCGAACAACATTCCGTAATGGAGATACTTTGACAAAGACCATGTCCCCAACATCAAACTCAAGATCTGTTCTCCTCTTATCCGCATAAGATTTCTGTCTGTCTTGCGCCGCTTTCATCCTTCTTCGAATCAAATCAATCTTTTTCGAAGTCTCTCTAACCATATCGGGCCCAAGCAAGATCTTATCCGTAGATTCCCACCAACATGTAGGTGATCGACAAGTCTTTCCATAAAGAGCTTCAAAAGGAGCCATACCAATACTAGACTGAAAGCTGTTATTATACGCGAACTCCACCAATGGAAGATGCTCTTCCCATGTACCTCCAAAATCTAAGACACATAGCCTCAAAAGGTCTTCTAGAATACGATTCACCCTCTCGGTCTGGCCGTCCGTCTGAGGATGATATGCGGTGCTCAAACACAACTGAGTCCCTACCGCCTCTTGCAAAATCTTCCAAAACTCGCTAGTGAAGATGGGATCTCGATCACTCACTATGCTAGAAGGTACACCATGCAATCGAACTATCTCTCGAAGGTAAACTGAAGCTAGCCATGGAGCAGTCCTCTTACTCTTCACGGGTATGAAATGGGCGCTCTTAGTAAGTCTGTCTACCACAACCCAAATTCCCGTATTACCCTTCCTCGATCTCGGTAACCCATCAATAAAATCCATCGAGACGCTATCCCACTTCCATTGCGGAACTTCCAATAGGTGAAGCAACCCACCGGGTTTCTTTTTCTCCGCTTTCACTTGTTGGCACACCAAGCATCTAGCGACATACTCGGCCACATCTTTCTTCATACCGGCCCAAAAGAAAACTCGCTTCATGTCTTGGTACATCTTGTCCCCACCGGGATGAATGGTCATCTTCGAACGATGCGCATCATCAAGAATAGCCTTCCTCAAACCCTCATCTTGCGGTACACAAAGTCTACCGTCTCTACGCAACCACCCCCTATCGTCTAGGGTGTACCTACTCAAATGGCTGGACGACTCCCCCCTTATGAGCCTCTCTACCAACTCAACCAACTGTGGGTCGTCCCGCTGTGCCTCGCCAATCCGTCCCAAAAGAGTAGGTCTGACCTCTAAGGATGCTAGCAAACCGGGTACAAAGTCAACGGAAGGTCTGAAGTCAAACATCGAGATAAATTCCAAGCTTCGTCGTTCAACGAACAATGGACTCAAAGACAACCTTTTTCTCCTTAAGGCGTCTGCCACCACGTTACCCTTGCCAGGGGTATATGCTATCTCAAAATCATAGGATGCTAAGAACTCCATCCACCATTGTTGCCTTAAGTTCAAATCCTTTTGAGAAAACAAGTACTTCAATGATTTGTGGTCAGTGAACAATTCGAACCTCTCGCCAAGAAGATAATGGCGCCAAGTCTTAAGCGCAAAAACAATAGCGGCCAACTCTAGATCATGTGTAGGGTAATTTTTCTCATGCGCTCTCAACTGCCTTCCACCATAGGCTATTACCCTTCCCTCTTGCATTAAGACTGCGCCTAGTCCTGTCCCACAAGCATCGGTATAAACAACAAATGGCTTACTCCCATCTGGCAACACTAAGACTGGAGCTGTGGTTAAAGCTCTCTTTAACCGTTGGAACGCATCATCACAATCTACGTCCCATGTGAAGACTAGATTCTTCTTCGTCAAGCGAGTTAATGGGGCTGATATCTTCACGAAGTCCTTGATAAACTTCCTATAGTAGCCAGCCAACCCCAAGAAACTCCTCACCTCGGTAGCATTCTTCGGAACCTTCCAATCTTGGATGGACACTACCTTCGCGGGATCCACAGATATCCCTTCTTTGGAGACCACGTGCCCTAAGAACCGCACCTCCTTCCTCCAAAAGTGACATTTAGAGAATTTAGCCTTAAGGCTATGCGCTCGAAGAGTCTCCAACACTTCCCTAAGATGTAGGGCATGCTCTTCTTCACTCTTAGAAAAGACCAAGATGTCATCCGCAAAGACCACCACGAACTTATCAAGGTACTCCCTGAACACCCTACTCATCAAATCAACAAAGTATGCAAGGGCGTTCGTCAAACAAAAGGGCATCACCAGCCACTCATAGAAACCATCCGAAGTCCTAAAGACAGTCTTTTCTATACTATCCTCAGCCACTCTCAACTGATGAAACTCCGTGGCTAAGTCCAACGGCGAAAACACCGAGGCGCCAACCAACTGATCAAAGAGATCATCAATCCTCGGCAATGGGTGTCTATTCTTCTTTGTAAGCTTGTTGAGTTCTCTATAGTCTACACACAGTCTGAGGGACCCATCCGCCTTCGTGGCAAAAACCACTGGAGCACCCCACTCCGATATACTTCGTCTTATGAACCCCTTCTCAAGCAACTCCCCTACTTGCTTATGGAGTTCCCTCCTCTCACAAGGAGCCATGTGGCGCACTGGCAAAGATACCGGCTTAGCATTGTCCACCAGACATATTCGGAAGTCGATCTCCCGCTTCGGAGGTAAACCCTTCACCTCCTCAAACACATCCGAGTATTCCCGGACCACTCTAACAGATCGCAAACTCTCGACCGAAGCGTCAAGCGATTCAAGATAACTTAGCATAACAGAATTCATGGGATTACAAGAGATCTCGAGAGTGTTCCCCAAGCGGGTCATGAGCCTAACAACTCTCCTTTCGCAATCAAGAATGGCACCATTACTGGATAACCAGTCCATGCCCAAAATTAACCCATAGCCCGTGAAGCCCAAAACAAAAGCATCACATCTAAACTCAACGCTAAGTATGGAAATCTTCAAACCCAAACATATCATGGATAAATAAGTGGAGCCCCCAATTGGGTTTGAAACAACCAAGGGATCATCTACTAGACTGGTGTCTAAGTGCAGTGACTCAACTAATGATGATGAGATAAACGAATGCGATGCGCCAGAGTCGAATAAAGTACGGACAGGATGATCAAACAGAAAAACCATACTTTCAACGGAAATAGTTCAACCTCTTTCCTGAATCGGTGGAACCGCGAGAGCCTGAACTTGCCCCCTTGCCTGACCTGGTGCCATAAAAGCCTGCACATGTCCTCCTGAGGTAGATCCCGTCCTCTGCCCTTTCTTAGGGCAGTCCTTCACTAGATGCCCTGGTTTGCCATAGTGGAAGCAGCCAGTCTTCTTCTTCTTCCGACAATCTTTGCTTAGGTGGCCTGGTGTCCCACAATTGAAGCACTTCTTCTTTCCTTTGCCACCGTTGCCTTTCCCACTCTTGTTTTGCTGTTGTTGTTGAGGTCTCTTCTGATCTCCTTTCTTCTCGGGTGCCTTATTAGCATTGGGACCCTTCTCTTCCTCATGCATAAGTGCCATGTCTACTAGCTTCTCAAAGGTGGCCCCCATAAGGATGTGAGTCATAGCCAATCCATGCATCGGTTCATTCAAGCCTTTAACGAACCTCAAAGCCTTCTTCTCCGGTGTATTCACCATGTCTATGCCAAACCTTGCCAACTGATTAAACTTGTTGACATATTCCTTCACTGATAGGTTTCCTTGCTTTAGAGTCAAGAACCTTTCCATATACAGATTTTCTTCCGCCCTTGAGAGAAACTTTGCCACAAACCTTTGTCTGAAATCCGCCCAAGAGTCAACAGGGCGCTCTCCATCAGTGACCTCCCACCAGAACGAGGCCTCTCCCTTCATTAACAAAGCAGCTAACTTGACTTTCTTTCCTTCTTCCATCTCAAAGAAGTCTATCAACTCTTCCGTTTCCTTAAGCCAATCCCTAGCTTCCACAAAAGTTTCTGATCCTTGAAAACGTTTCCCTCCCATAGCCTTAAATTCCTTGCAAGTCTTAGCAAAAGTATCCGCGCGAGGAGGAGGAGGGGGAGGAAGATCGGGTGCAACTGGTGGTGGAGGAACATCTGCTGGACCCGCAGCGGCGGCCCTAGCCTCCATCAATCTCCTATACCATACTGGTATCGCTACACCCTCCGGAAAGTTAAGATCTTCAGCCATGCTGAAACGAAAAAGGAAAGATTCAAAACGGAGAATTCGAAAGATAAAGATATGGCTATTGGGGATTATGCTTTTCTTTCAAAAACTTTTCTCTTAAAAGACATGTTTTTGAAAATACTCCTTCGAAAATGTTTTTAGAAAAATATTTTTTCTAAAAGTTTTATCTGTTCTGGTAACCTGGCTCTGATACCACGTGTAACACCCCACACCCGCTAAGGTCACTCACTAAGGGAATGCCTTAACTTCGGTGGAGTATTTTAAGTGAATATAGAACATAAAAATTACAACAAGACAGATATAAATAATACTTGTTAACTAAAACATCATTTCATTGCAGCAGAAGGTAAACATGTTTGGTTACAATAAGTAAACCATAAAACAAGAGTCAAGTACTAAATATCCATCCTGATAAAAACATAAGTACATAATCCCACTACATAACTAATAGCCATAATAGAAAAGATAAGCTGAGCTTTACATCAACGGTCCATGCTCCAAAAGATAGATAAAGCAATCTGATCAAAGCCCACTAGTGCTAGGCCCACTCTGAGAACCTGAGGGTTGGGAAAAAGCTAAAAAAAACAACGGGGTCAGACATAAGTCTGAGCGAGTCCTATAACTTTAACAATACAATCATTAAAGTAATTAGGGTATGATATAAACTTGGTACGGTAACGACTGGGGATAAATGACTACACTATGCAGCCAACTAGACATAGGAAGAACGAAGATAACAGTAAAGACGCATCTACCCACCCAAGGATAATTACTAAACTGCACCACACCAGTCATTCCTAACTTAAAGGTTGATCCCACCCAAGGACTTAGAAAATTTAACTAGTAGTTTCGTGTACCCCTAGCTGACCACATAGGTGTCGTCTGCCCCAATCTCCACTAGGTGTACCCACTACTCCCCAAGCGATCAGCTCCCTAACGTAGATACCCATGCTGGCCCCACAGTGGGGTGTATCATTCCCCAAAGTGGCAACCCGATACCAACACTGATGCACGGCTTATACCTACACGATGCAACAACGTCTTACCTACCAGCCTGGGTCCACACACGCATATGAAACCCGTTGGACTTGCGTTGCCACCGCTAACCCGTTTTGGCCTCTTATAGTCAAGCCCAGTACGCGTGTCCCATCCTCGACATGGGTCGAGCCCACAAAGATATATATGGGTTACTGGTTGAAATGGGCCCCCACAAGCTACCCACCTAAGCTTGCTCCGTCTAGTGTATCCCACTTAACCCTTTAATCATGTTAATTACATGTTTCCACTTTGGTTAAGTATTCTAATCGTATTTTCTATTGCCACCCAAGGCAACCACTAAATTTCCACATGCCACCCAAGGCACCCACTTAACCCCTCATGCCCCACTACATGCTTATCTGGTTAAGTGTTTCTTAATTGATTAAGACCATAACCTTTGTAAAGACCTCTCACATTAGACTGTCTTTTATGGCAGCTGGATTTGTCGGTCGGGTCCGGGCAGCCTTACGCCATAACAGAGTCTAACCTCGTGTCTTTACACTTGTCACGTATTTAGTTTATGCCTAAGACCTCTCACATTGGGCCAATCATTTGTAGCCGCTGGATTTGCCGGTCGGGTCCGGGCAGTCTTATGCTACAAAAGGGTCCAACCTCGTGTCTTAGTCGATTAATTACACCTAATTAATCACCCCCATACTTTGAATTAATTTTCCCTAATTAATTCCAATTTAATGATGTACATAATTGACTCAATTATGTCCATCCACTTATGGTATGCAACATCATACCAATTTCACCACAATTTTGTTAACATGAATATTAACCCCATCGTTCCCCATGTAATACGCTAACATGACATACTTAAAAGGGAAGATTCATCACAAATACAATGGGTTCAACTTAGCATAACATTAGCATCAACATATGTTTTAAAGGTGTCAACTTGCATATATGACCATAACATCAAACCCAACTAGCATAAATAATCAACCCAAACTTGCATGAATCACGTATGTCATAAAGAGGGTAACTTGCATAGATGTTCATGTCATAGACCTTTCATAAAGGGATAAACTTGCATACATGTCATAGGTCTAAAAAGGGATGAACTTGCATATGTTACTCATATCATGAAAAGGGGTAAACATGCATATATATGCATGACATACAAAGGGGTAAACTTGCATATGTATGCATATCATACAAAGGTGTAAACTCGCACATGTTACTTGCATATAATCAAACACCAAACTTGCATAACATGTCATATATGAACTTGCATATAATCAAACAACAAACTTGCATAACATGTCATATATGAACTTGCATATAATCAAACACCAAACTTGCATAACATGTCATATATGAACTTGCATATAATCAAACACCAAACTTGCATAACATGGTGTCATAATGGATCAATGTTTATCATAGTGATTTGCATAACTAGCATCATGAACATATAGCATAAAACTTGCATAACTAGCATCATGGACATATAACATAAAACTTGCATAACTAACATCATGAGCACATAGCATATGATAACATAACTTGCATTGATCCACATTCATAACCATAACCTCATTATATCCTATCATAATTAGTTTAGCAATTGCTTGCTAAAGGCATAGAAACTCACAACTTGTTGATTAGCACTCCTATGAAGAAGATTTAGTTGCTATAGTTGATTAGAAGTTGATTTGAGAAGCTATCTTCCTCTAAAAATTGATGGAGGCTCCTTCTAAGTTGCATTTTGACAGCATGATGACGTTGTATCTATTTTTAATATGGATTAGGGTAGTCTTAGGGTGTATTTATAGATTTAGGATGTAGTTTAGGCCCTTAGATTAACCCTAATTTAGGTTAGAGCCGTCAGATTTCGTCACAAGCCCCAAAACACAGCCCAACAGCCAAAATAGTGCACCCAGGCCAAACCTGCCTGGCCACCCGTGTCGACTCCCAAGTCGACTGGGCAGTCGACTTGGGTCCTGCTGTGTCGACTCCCAAGTCGACTCCCCAGTCGACTTGGGGTGGCTGGCGGGAATTTTCCCTCTTAGCCCACCTGGCCTGATTTTTGAATTTTGAACTTGAAATTTAAATCTGTTTTGAACTTGAATTTTTCTGAAAACTTTGTTGGGCCATAACTGGGTCATACGGACTCCGATTTACAAAAACTCGGACTCTATTTCGCGTATTTTTCCGAGACGAACGCAATGGTATAGCCCGTTTCCCCTAGTGTATCTCTAGAGGCTAATACACTGGGTTCAACAAGAACGTCTTGCAACCCGGCCCACACATGACCGACCACTCATTTCGCTTGAGTGTATCGAATGTATATCACTAACGATTGGGAGCTACCCACCGTTTCCCGAAAAGGGACAGCATCGATAATAGATAAAAGTATGAAATGGATTTTCTTTAGATAGGTGATATACACCCTAATGGGAGTGACTCACATAGCTATACTGCTTGCCCGATTTCTGTCATTTCCCAGTTGATGAGGCTTGAGGTCATGTATCTTTTGGAACACCTGACCACCATTCACTTTGAATGCCACATCGTCATACCCGCCGAATCACAAATTGATTTTCCCAAAAATACCATAGGTATAAAGCTAAGAAAAACGAATTCCTCCGCCACCAAACGTAAGTACGTTTGAAGAGATTAACTTACACGATCCGTCAGATATACTTTGTCAGACATTCGTCCATTTACGTTGTCCTAGGACTAGACAAACCGAAGGCACTACTCTGTAAATAGGACAGCCCTTGCATAACTTCATCCTCAATTATTTTCATCATATTTGATCGCAATGCTAACGTCCATACAGAGTGGTTTTCAGATAATGAATCTGATCCCGGTCTCTCCGTATTGACGACGGAAAAATGGTCAAAAACTTCGATAATCTGTGATTTAACTATCAAAGAAAAATAGGTGTACAACCAACGCTCTTATTTCCAGGTAGAAATTTGATCGATCAATCATCAATCAACATTTATCTCTTTTAATTTAATTTATCATTAATTTATTCATTTCCCATTTCTATATATTTGTAAATTCTTATTTTATAAATTTAGAAAATATACTTTATTAATCATTGGAAAACATTTCCATATTTGCTCCATTCCTTATTTTCTATGTTAGAAAATATTTCTGATTCTTATTTGGAAAACATTTCCAAACTCCTTCATTTGATTTAAACAGATGTTTAAATAAAACATCACTAAGCCAATTCAAACAATTTACACGCATTAACTAAATTCACTTAACCAACTTTTACTATCGAACCTTACCCATCCCTAAGTTAAAAACGAAGTCAATCAAGTTGGGGTATAATTACCT
This sequence comes from Allium sativum, assembly GCA_030737875.1. NCBI lineage: Eukaryota > Viridiplantae > Streptophyta > Magnoliopsida > Asparagales > Amaryllidaceae > Allium > Allium sativum. Next base: position 284,436,730 of record CM060911.1, read on the forward strand.
CTCACACCTTAATTGAACAACATTTCTAACTTCGAAATCGACAAAGTTCACCCTTTTAAATCTTTTAACCAACTTCCTTACGTAACTTGTATTCTATTTATGAATCTACTTATTTATTTTAAAACATTAATTATAACTATAGCGTTATAATCCCTTCTTCTTAAACATCTAACTTCAAAATATAATTTTTATTCCTTAATTTAACTAAATAGACAATTTATGAAGAAATCATTAAATCTTGATTAAAAACGGAAAGTGTACTTTCCCGAGTTTGATATAATCGAGTCTTAACGTATAACTCTCTTTCGAATAATATCTATTCGATAATTCTTTTTTCGAATAAACTATATTCGATAACTCTTTCTTCGAATAATTATATTTGATAACTCTTTCTTCGAATAACTATATTCGACAATCTCTCTTCAAATGATTTACATTCGAGTAACTCTCTTCGAATGATTTGCATTCGATTTATCCCCTTTCGAATAAACTATATTCGATTAACTCCCTTAATTCTATTCGAATAAACTATTTCAAATAACTCCTTTGGATTAACTCGGTTTGATTAACTCATCTTGACTAACTCAACTCGATTAACTCAACTTGATTAACTTACTTGATTTACTCAACTTATTTAACTCAACTTATTTAACTCCTATCGGAAAACTAATATTCGATTAACTTATATTCGAATAACTATGTCTGTTTTAACTTTATTTTGAATGGCTAATATTCGATTTAACTCCATTCGCTTGAATTTAGATCGCAGCGATCACAATTGTTACGCCTGATTCCCTCAGGAAACATCCGACCGCCATAGGCTATCTGCAGCCCTGCAAATTATGCTAGCAGTCGTACGAAATGGCAACTCATCCTGAATAACTATGTTTGACTAACTCTATCTCAAATAACTAGATTCGATCAACTCTAATTGAATAACTAATATTCAATTAATCATAATTCGTTTAACTTTGTTCAATTAACTCTATCTGGTTAACTCTTACTGGTTAACTCTATCTAATTAACTCTAACTAGTTAACTCTAATCGATTAACTCTAACTCTAATCGATTAATTCCAATTGATTAACTCTAATCAATTACTCAATTCAAATAACTAATATTCAATTATCTCTCTTTCATTTTGATTAACTCCTTTGATTAACTTTACGTCCATATTCAGTTTCAATTATCGATGTTGAAATCGATTTTTACTTCTCTATATAAGTCCCGACTTATATATTCTATTTATCCAATGATAAACATTTCCTTTAATTTATAAAATATTATTTATAAATTTATCTTCTCAATCTATCAGTTGGAATAGATTCTATTTAAAATCTTTGCTTTAATTCCATATCATGTTATACTCGTGTGTGAAGCACGGGTCTAGACCTTTCAAATATAAAATTCTCTTTTATACTATTCTACTCTATTCACTTTTCATGTATTTCTCTTTTATGATATCTTATTTATTTTCTGAATAAATATTCCTTTTATCTTTCTATTTGACAAATAAATATTTCTTTTTAATCTATTTGTAAATGTTTTACAAATATTTCCCTTTTCAATTCTATTTGTAAATGTTTTACAAATATTTCCCTTCAATTATTTCTATTTGTTTAACCAATTAATATTCCTTTTTAATCTATTTATTTTCTAAATAAATATTTTCTTTTTATAAAATCTTTTAATTTTATAAATGTCTTTTTCAATATAACATTGAAATTTCCTTTTTAACATTCCAGTATCCCTTATGGTATTTAACGTACCATATAACAATGATTGGTATCATTCCAACATATAAAATCAACAACAGATTTCATATCACATCATATAACACAATATATGAAAAACAGTAAAATAAATGTTGAGGAACCCAGTTGGGTCCCTCCGACCTGTTTCCCTGCATCCACAGATGTTAATCAACATAAATAACATGAATGTGAAAGTATTCCGATAAACAGAATTAATATTCGATTAACGATATATATATATCGTTATCTCATAATTTCAACCAATTAACTAGCAGTTCAACCAAACGGTCAGCACACAGCAAACAACTATCATTTATAAATTCTAAAGATATTTTATAACAATATAAATTGAGCAGAGTTAGTGAGATTTACTCACATTGGACGGTTGTCGTTAAATTACGATAATTGGTCATTGATTTGATTCAGGCGTTTAATTTCACCATAAATCCAAACGAGCTCCAATTCACTCTCGGTTAGTTCCATGGTGTAGCCATTGTCCATACGATCCCAACGGATCTTGTTTCGTCAATTTCTGATAACGTATGACAAAGATACGATTTTTACCAGTTATATACATTATGGTTATCATTCAAATAATAAATTAATTAAACTAATCCTAATCACCTCTTAATCCCGTGTTAACCTTAATACCGCTACTCATCGTTTTCTTCCTTCATGAACACCAGAAAGCCGCAACCCCATTCACGCCCAATGTTTTCCACCACCACTTCACCGAAATCAAAACAAAAACCAACAAAATTCCTTCCTCAAAAATTTTCTCCTCACCAAAGTCTTCTCGTTCAGCTCGACCTCCCACATGAAATTTCCGTCTCCAGGTTGAAGCGCAGCACCAGCAAACACATCGACCGTTTTTAATTCCAAAAATTCCTAAATTTTGCGCACTGATGTCTTTTCTAACCGTAAACCCAAATATCAAGTTCGAATTGCTTATCGATACTTGTATAATCCGAAAACAAGAACCCAAGATTTCGGCAAGAACAAACTTGCGAACAAAATGGTGTCGTACTAACCCAGAATGTACCTCAGATTGTAGAGAATGATCATAGGAAGCTAGTGAACTTCATTTGGGGAATTTAGAGATTTTATTCGATTTCTTTTTGATTTTAGAAGGTAAGAGTTTTCACGTTTTATTGTTTCTGTGTGGCGGCACATTCTTTGACCAGAAGAGAATGAGAATAGGGTTTACAAATAGTTGGTGGGTATTTATAGAAAAAGAATATTATTTTTATATTCCATTTTATATTTATTTTTAAGTAGTCGTTGTTTGTATATGTCTTCTAAAAAATCACACGGTCACATATGGTATTCAAAAATCTAGAAAATGGACATACAACTAGAGTTTGATACTACAGACCCAACGAAACTGGTTTCGTCGAATTCCGACTTTGTTTGCTCACACAGCGTATTTTTAATTGTCAAAATATCAACTGTTTTCACATTAAAAATCCGTACGGCCACACACTGACTCCAAAAATCACGAAAATTGAAATCTAGCAATAATTTAATATTGCGGATCCAACAAAATTAGTTTCGTCGAAAACGGAGGTCGTTTGCAAAACTAGCTATTTTTAAAGCTCTAAATAACCCTTTTAAATATATAAATATATTTAAAAATAATTAAATTAAATATTTAAAAATAAATATTATCGTATATATCCACACTAGAATATCATACAACTCCAATTGGATTTATAACTTGATATTTCATCATTCCCAGTTATATCGATATTCGATTTATATATAAAATCCTTTTATTATATAAATATGTATTTATAAATTTCAAACGAATTCCATAGCGACTTTTCTAAAATTTGATTTGAACATAAATCAAAATCTACACAATGAAATCCCAATTTTTATCTTCCATTAGAAAAATATAGTTCACCAGCTCTGAACGTTTCTTGTTTCACAGAAATCTGATTTAAAACAGACCCTGTATATTCAGTTGAAGTTCAAATCGCCAAATAGCGAACTGCCGCGTCATTTCAGGCTCGATTTTAATTATAATATAATTATATATTCAAACTTCGTTTAAATAATATATTTGTTATTCTAATTCAATTCCAAACTGTATTATATATATTTTAAATGATCCAATTCACACAGTATTGTAAATTCTGTTATTTCTGACTATTTCAGAAATTAAATATATTATTCTATTATTTATATTAATTAAATATAAATATTATTAAATCTACGACCATTCAAATCTCCAAATCGTTATTTATATAATTAAATAAATTAATTATTCTATCGCTAAAATACGGGTTGCTACAGAACATTTTCAAAAAATATATAACCATTAACAATAATTACCATAACACCTTTAGATCGAAGGACTGCCAATTGGATTCATCCTCCCTGGTGGTGGCCATCACTCCCAATTCTGAGTCTGCAATCCGTCATAGAAGAATGATTTCACTAAATACTATTTTAGTTGATTACAAAAAGAATGATTTCACTGGTTACTAAGTTAGTTAATTACAGAAAGAATTGTTTTATACTCACCGATATTTATCTGAAATTGGCAGGGAGGATTACCGTATGGCCAGTAATGCTCCTGAAGGGGATCTACCATTTCAAATGGTCGATAGTTATGTTTCATATCTCATTATTCAAAAATCAAGATTTATTCTAAAGAAGCAAGAATATTACCATTATTCTGAAAGCTTACTCGAACCTGCTGGATGAATCTACCTCGCTGCATACTCACATGGAAGCTCTGGTATTGGATCTGGTTGATTTAAGTGAATACCAAAAAACTAGAAGAAGCTGAAAATACTCGTACGATATTAAGGATGTGGAGGATTTGGAGACCCCCGTGATTATCTATGGCTGATGGAGCCAACATGATTTCTTCTTTCCAATTTGCTGATGATGTGGAAGAGGCTAATTGGAGGGTTTTGATGGTTGCGGATTAGGAGAGCTGATCAACGGTTAGATATAGAAAATTATGGGTAGTGCAGATTGACGAGTAAAGCAAATTATGAGACCTTTAACATCACGCATGAAGCTGATGTAAATGATGCATAGAAACTTATGTTAAAGCACATTTCAATTTATAATTATTAACTATAAAATATAATTAATAAATATTAACTATAAAATATAGTTAATAAATATTAACTATAAAATAGAATTAACTATAAAATATAATTAATGAATATTAACTATAAAATAGAATTAATAAATATTAACTATAAAATATAATTAATTAACTAACTATAAAATATAATTAACTATAAATTATAATTAATAAATATTAACGATAAAAAACTAACTATAAAATATAATTAATAAATATTAACAACAAAATATAATTAATAAATATTAACAATAAAATATAATTAATACATAATTTTACTATAAAATATAGTTAATAAATATTAACTATAATTTACTAATTATTAATCATTAACAATAATACATTTAACACGTGATGTAATAGACAATAAATATTTTAATAAGTGATGTAATTGCAAAGATTTTTGGTATGGCCTAAGTTCAACTTTTTTAAAATTGTATTTAAGACATCAGTTGTTCAATAAATTGATGTCTGAGAAAGTAACAACATCACTTTAAAAATTAGCGATGTTAAAAAACGTTTTGACATCGGCTGAATTTACGAGCGATGTTAAAACTGTGATGTCTATTCTACTTTTTCTTATAGTGCTAGTTTATATGTAAGACTCTGAATAGCACTCCAAGTTCAAATTCAAATTCTGTTTTTCACATTCTAATTTTCAGATTTCAAATTCTGATTTTCAAAATTCAAATTCAAATTTCAAATTGTTTTTCTATCTTACTTATGATTTCAAATATAAGTTTTAAGTTTAATATATAAGTTGATATAGTTTTATAATCTTATGGTTTTATAGTTTTAAACTCTATAATTTTATAAATATGTTTATATACTATATAATTATGTTTTCATATAATTTTACACTTTATAATACTCATTTATATCACTAAATTTTAATTCAATAATTTCCAGAATAACATATATAGTTAAACACTTGGAATATATTTTAAAAAAAAATTAACATACATATGTCGACATACATAGGAGGTTATGTTGACATACAAATGTCAGAAATTCAATTTTCAAAGGATGTGTCTTTTCATTATTTGTAACATTCCACAAGCGTTGCAACCTTTCAAATCTTATAAATAGGGGCTGATTTCGAATTTTTTGATATATCTTCTTCTCCATTTTCACCCCTCTTCATCACATCATTAATATTTCATATTTTATTGATTTCTACACTTCTACATTGTCGATTTCTATTCTAATTACATAAAACTTCTTCTTTTCTCACTCTGTATCCACTACTCTTTGAATTGAAGTGCTATTGAAGAGTTATAGGACTGTGTAATCATTTGGGAAGTGGTTGGGAAAGGGTGTGTTCCTTGTAGCCCTAAAATCAAGGAAGGAGCGTGGTGTTAACCATGTAACCGTAGAATTAAGGGTGTTTGGAGCGGTGTTAACCTTGTAGCCGTAGAATGAAGGGTGTTTGGTGAGGTGTAAACCTTGTAGCCGTGAAATCAAGGGGATTTTACTTGGATGTTGATAATAATAAAACTCTACGCAATTCAGCGTTGCGTAGGATGACGTAGGAGTAATCTGAACTGGTATAAAATCCAGTTTATTATTTCCTTTTCTGCATTTGATATTTATCTGTTCTGTGTTTGTGTTTGATTCTGTGTCTATGATCATCTCTGTTGTGTGTGATTCATATAGTTGATCATTTAAGTTTAAGATTTTTGTAAATTCCTTATAAACAATATTCACCCTCCCTTTAGTGTTAGTCTTGCCTTAAGATCTGCGTTCCCTAATTGGTATTAGAGTATAGGTTTTCAAAAGTTCATAATCTGATTTTTGAAAATATTAAATGGCAACCAACATTGGTAATAATAGTTCTTATTTAGAGGGACTGTCCACAGTTAGATCACCACTGTTTAATGGCAGTAATTATTTGTATTAGGCATGTAAAAATGAAAATATATTTACAATCAGTAGGATCAGAGACATGGAATAGTACACAGATTGAGTATGTTGAACCTACAACTAATTTTGCACAATGGACTAATGAACAAAAGGTTGATGTACAAAGCAATTCTAAAGCCATGAATATGTTGTTCTGTTCATTAGATAGAAACACGTTTAATAGAGTGTCAGTTTGTGAATCTGCTTATGAAGTATGGAGAACATTACAAGTCACTCATGAAGGAACCAATAAAGTCAACAGACTAAGATATCAATGTTAATTAATCAGTTTGAGATATTTAAAATGAACAAGAATGAATCTATCTCCGATATGTATGGCAGATTCCAAGAGATCGTGCATTCATTAATAGCATTGGGAAAAACTTATTCGGAAGACGACCAAGTCAGAAAAATACTTAGTTCATTGACTCTAGAATGGGATTAGAAAATTTTGGCGATTGAAGAAGCCAATAACGTCAGTGAAATGAGGATTGAGGAGTTAATCGGGAATTTTATGTCTTTTGAAGTCCAATTACATAAAAGAAAGGAAAGTACGCCAACTAAAAAGAAATCCATAGCAATTAAAGCAACAATGAATAGTTCTGACTCAAGCAACGAAGATGATGAAGAAATTACATTAATGACTAGGAATTTCATAAAATTCCTGAGATATAAAAGGATAAATAATTTTCAAAGAAATAATTAAGGAAGTTCAGGAAGAAATGACGATCGATGTTATAACAGCAACAAACCAGATCATATAAAGAGAATGTGTCCATATCGAGATAAATCAAATCAACAGACAGAAAATAGTTATTCGGCGAAGAAAAGAAAGAGGGCATATGCAACAATTTTAGACGATTCAGATTCATCATCAAGTGATGAAGAGCCAGAAACCGGATGTTCAAATATGTGTTTTACAGCGATTCAGAGTTCAGAAAATATCGAAGAAATGGATCTAAAAACCAGGTACACCGTAATTAAATTTTAATTTTTTGGTTGAATAGATGTGTTGTTTGCTTTGTTTTGAATTTGAAATTTAAACTTTAAAATTTAAACTCGAAATTTAAAAAAAATCAAATTTGAAATTTGAGATTCAAAATAATCCTTAAAAAATATCCAAAATTAATTATCTTATTATTATTATTTTGAATTTATTTTATTATCTTATTTGTTTTATGCAAATCTTAATTGTGGCTTTTACGAAGGAGATGAAATCAAGTATGGAGTAAAGTAAAAGGCACTCAAATTGTTCTAGATTGTGAAATATTGGGCAATATCTTGAATTGTAAAAGTACGGGCATGGATTTTTCGAAATTCGAAATCGATGAAACATTTGGAAACCTTTCATCACATATTTGAAAGAGATGCTCACTTGGAATTCAAAATCTGCTTTTTCCATCCAAAAACAAGAATTGTAAACCTCCTCCTTCAACATATACCATCACTCGTCATTCAAGAAACTTCAACAACCCAACTCTCAATGTCCAAAAAGCACTCTTTGCTATTATTGGTGGTTATGACACCAATTATGACATGTGAGATGTGCTTTTAATGGTTGTTTATTAGTGAAGTTAATTGAAATTTTTGTATAATTATGATAATTTTTGTTTCACTAACAAAACAGGAGGGAAAAAGATAACTGGTTTTATCTTTTTTTTTTTAAATTGTCTTAAAAAAAAGATAATTGTTTATTTGAGCTTCAATGGAAAATAATAATATTTTGTTATAGTTAATTTAAAAAAAAATTGGTTATATTGTGCAACAGTTATCTTTTATATATAACTAAAATGATAAATGATTAATAATTATATGTAAATATAACACAACAATTATATGTAAAGATAATATAACAATTATATGTAAAGATAACACAACAATTATAATACAATTACCTTTTAAAATCATTTATGTTATTTTAAAATTGTTGTATAATTCTGTATTTCATGCAAAAAGATAACTAGTTTTTTTTTAATCTTTTGCTGATAAAACTGAAAGTCTGTATGCTGAAAGAAGTATGTCTGTAACTGCATGTCTTGACAGTACTCGGATTAAGCTTATGCTGCAAATTTCCAATCGAAGAGAAGAGGCAGCTAACTGAAATAGTGTTCTTTGTCCAAAAATGGAAGCTTGTTTGTTTAAACTGAAGGAGGAAGGGTTTGGGTGGAGTGTTACTAAATCATCTAGGTATATGTTTTTTCATTTCGGATTATGATGAAAATAGTTAACAAAGATTTATCTTTTAGTGCAAACTATCTCTGAAAAAGATATGTGGATTTATCTTTCTTTTATTTTGCTCATTAAGTTTATGAAAAATTTGAATGATAAATATGTGACAATAGGATAATTTTTGTATTATTTAACTTTGTACTATAAATTTAAGGATTTATGTATTTGTAGTGTGATATTATGTCATGCATGAAAGAAATGCTTATTATAGAATATATGGGTATTTGACACATTATATAGGTTTAACTGTTAATGTGGGAATTTTTTTTTGTAAATGTAATAATTTTATTTATTTAAATATGTCTTATTTTTAATTTTGCAGATTTATCTTTGAAGTTCATTCTTTAACATCACAAAAAGTTGAATTTAAAAATCACATTTGTAGCTGCAATCTGAAATGACCCAAACTTCCCTGATCCCCAAGAGATGGAGGAGCCCGGATTGCATTGAGAACAAGACGCATTAGCACACAAACAATAGAACATTTCATTGCTATTACAACAATTTACATCAAAGTACAACAATATATCAGAGTTCAAATAAATAATATACAACGGAAAATATCAGAGATTTAAATACATAAATATAAAATGTATAAATACAATGTACAATGGAAAATACATCAACTAGCATAACTGAAAGAAATACACAGATACAAAGCTTTCCGAATATAGCTCCAGCTGTAAATCCAGGATCCTATGTATAGAAATATCTGCAAAACCAAAACTACTGACTGCCCGTGTGGAAAATATGGGCACCCAGAGTTTAGGTAGAAACAACAAACTCTAAGTCAATCATGGGATTGGTGTGAGAACTAAAATAGTTATTAGCTTGATTTTAAAGTTTGGGAAATAACGGGACCACACCGTATAATATGGAACGGGTTTACCCCCCATGAATACCAGTGCTTAAAACAAACAGTGCAATGCTAAACAAAAAAATGAAGCTATTATAAGACTCAGGTCCCATCACATAATGAACGCAGTCGAGGACAGAGTTTTACCTTATAATAGCCAAACATGCTTGATAAGCTAAACTTCATCTTTTTATTATTACTATAAGTGAAGAAATCAACTTCAAATATAAATGTATCAATCATAGGCGGCGTAGGTACCATTATATTACGTCGCCATATAGGTTTACAACTAAAACCATAAAATGGCATATTGGAAAGTGGGTTTCCATCTATGTATCGAGGCAAGGGATGTTCCTTCTGGTTCGAGACGCACTAGCAATGCCTTAGGATTACACCTACGGGCAACCCTTGGATCCTGCAGGGCCGGTCATCTGTCGATGATTGGCCATACCATAAACTATATGTTAGCCAGTTCTATCGAACCTCCAAAATGGGTCAGTATGTTGACCACTCAAGTGCCACTAGGGACTCAAATCACAGAGCCTTTCAATCAGCCCAATATCCGAGGTACCTCGCTTTCCATCAACAAAAATTCCAACATCCACATAATTAAATAGTATGGGCTCCATACCATGACGTTACTTGTAGGTTGAAACTAACATATGTCCATTTCCCTGCATCCCTAATCCCGTTTTAGGTTCATACCGGGGAGTGAAGCTGGCGAATTAACGCTACACAAAGCTATGCTATTTAAAGCCGTGCTTTGATCATCAACCACAAATCCTTGTTTTTCAACAAAAGCTTTGATCCATGCAACTCAACATGCCACATTGTCAATCCATACCGTACCACTGATTCCCACCAATATATAAGCTCTAAGCTCGTACGTCTCAGAGAAGGGTGTTAAGTAAGAGAATAAATTCTCCGCCACCTAACAGATATATATTTAGCAGAGATCAATGAATACATCATAAAGGAATACAATGTCAGAAATACAATCCGTTTGCAAGTCCGTTCTGGGTCTGAACCAAATCGGAGGCACCTTATTCCTCGTCCCATATGTCCAATACAGGAGAGAGGGCCTCGCATATCCGGTCGATCTCCAAGTACGTCTGGACGATCACCACTTATTACCTTGTCCTGGGTGTACATCCCAATCAAGACATCAGTAATCATCCAAACGATGTTAAGATCTCTGGTCTTCAACCGCCATCTTCATCGTCGACTTTTAATCGTCGTAAGTATTATTCAGAATGGCATAAACCAGGGTTTTCCGAATAACTCACGTAATTTATAATCAAGTGTTTTTATAACACATCATACGCCTCATTCCAATTCAGAATATTCTTTTATTCAAATATTCACATATTTAGGGAAAGGTTCCTGTTAATTTTATCAAAGATAAATTCTTTTAAATATATTCTTTAATCTTCCTTTGGATATCATTTTCAAAAGATTTTATTTCCAAGTCGGGATTATCGAACCTTACCGAAGTAACCATTATTTTATTAACCCAATCCCAACCTATTCATCCCGTGGAGCAAAACTGGTAGTACTCCATATCTAACACCATGGTGTTATCGGTAAATTTAATTACCCTTTTCACATTCACATCTAATTAAAGATTGAACTATCGCAAGGAGTAAAACTGGCGATACTCCATTCTCGATCATTTCATGAATTCGATAAATTGAATTATCCTATTCTCATTTTAATCTACTTAAAGATTCATTAAAACTCCAGTTCAGTTTTAATCTAAAAAATTATTACTTTATGATTATTCAACTTTAGGAAAATTAATTTTATCTTTAACTGGATTAAAGAACCAATGTCACTTAAAACACAGTTCACGATAAACCAAAATCATCTCAATTAACTATGGAATCTTCACGGGAAACAGATCAATATATAATCGATATAAATTTCCGTATCAAATTGATACTATAAATGGAATAACGACAAAGCCTTTTAAATTCCATAAATAATAAAGGTCTTTCTTTACAGAAGCTCATCTTGATTATTACCAAATCGAATCTCATTCAATTCCAATTTCTTTTATTAAATTGGAAAACTTTTCTTTGGAAAATTTCCTATAAATCTTAATTAAAAGATTTATAAATCCAATTCATATCTTCACTATTAACTAGGCTTTAAGAACAAATGTTATTTAAAACATCGTTCACAATGAACCTAAGTTCATCTTCCATTTAATTCTAATTTATAATTATAAATTGGAAAACTTCATTTACCTTAATTAAAAGATTTATTCTTTTCTCAACAGGGTTTAAGGACGGTGTTATTAAAGACGCCATTAATGAAAAATCCCAAAATCCAATTTGATATTAGATACAAGGCCCTGAATAGAAATAATATCGGCTTATATTCAATATCAAATTCTGAAACCAACAAATATCGTATTGGGAATAATGATATTTATATCTTCCAAATTCCTCAGTAATATTCATATAATCACGGAATCCAATATCGAAATATTCCGAAGATTATATCCATTCAAATCATTTCCAATTTAATATTGGAAAATTCTGGTTATTTTAAAACCCATTTACAAATCCAATTTATTTATTTAAAAACATTGGATTACTATTCTAGTTAATAACTAGTTCGTTTAGATAAAAATATCTTTTATCTTTTCAAATATGGAATTTTTCATCCAAGATCTTTCCAAATCATTTATTATGAATTTATACAATTTTTCCATAGTTTTAGTAATTTTATTAAGGCCCGTACAGTCGGTTTCCAAAATCGGCCACCGAACTGCATCCATAGCGACCTTTTCTGAAATTGAATTGGTCATAGTTAAAAATCCAACAGTTCAAATTTAAATCTCTTATATTCGTTGGAAAGATCTTTTCGACGCGAACCCAATGATTCTAATTTTAGAAGAATCCAGTGGTCGGATCTCCCATTATGCCAATTCAAAGATAATGGTTAAAATTCGCGAACGGTCGCTACACGTCATGTTCTATTCAAGCCATTAAATATATATAATATATATATCGTTGATTTCTGTAACATCCGAGATTTTTGACCGTTCAAATCGACAGTTGATTATTAATGTCGACATAAACAGATCAAAAATACGGATAGTTATTGGGATTAAAATAAGAAAAAGAAGAAAGAAGAAAACAAATACAGAATCTTACAGCGGAAGGACAAAATATAATAAATAAATAACAGTTCATGAAGCTGTTAAAACATACATTTTATTATATTTTACAACTATTATCAGAGTAAATTAACATACAACATACCAATGCATTTGCCGCGGAATAATAATAATAATACGTCTGTTGAGCTCCATCTTCATCTTCATAATCGTATCTTCAAAGCAAATGAAACTTCGCTAACTGCAACTCGGTCTGACCCGAGCGTATTGCCAAAAAGAAACACAACAAAAACTCGGATCAGAACTAAATCATTCTCATATTAGTTAAATCAAATTTCATGTAATAATATGAATGCAATAACTTAAGAGATGTTACGGGAATTTCCATCTCCTAAGGATCCATCAAACTAATATCATATAATATAATACGCTATTATAATAGTGTCTATGGTTAAATATAACATAATAAAATAATGTAAGCGGGATTACCATTATTACCCTTACACCGTTTATACCGTTGTCGTATAGTTTGCATATAACACACTAGTACGTCGGCGGATAGGGATGCGTCGTGATACGACAACGTTAAATCAAAATCGTAGGGGGCTCGATCAGGATAAATATGACAAGGCACATGAGGAATGCCCAAAGTATGAATATACTAGTTGCACGCCCGGACTGGTGGTAACGCATAGCCGCAACTACCGCCCACCTCGGACAACACTCCAAAATCACGGATGCGCATCAAATCAAATCAATTTAACCGAGGGACTATAGAAATAAAGGAAGAAGTGTTGCCGATGGTGGTAGCTAACCCCACTTGGTCACGGTATAGCCCTGTTTTAGTCATTTTAATTATGACCCGAAGGTCAATAATATCCATCATCGTTCTCTTTCTTCGAATCCAGTAATCGCCTCCAAATCCATCCGACACCATTTCTGGAACTCCACCGCGTACATAGTTGTTAAAGTGGTTTCCGGTATTGGCAGAGAGTATGACAATATCCGATCCCGGCCTCTTTAACAACCAATCATTTACATTTTTCACACCGGTCAGTCCTTTTACATTTCAAAGGGGTTCGTACTTCATATCCAAATATCAACTTTTCAAAATCATTCAATATTCAAGAGAGAATATTATTCATCAAAATCTACATTTTAACTTTTAAAATCTTGAAACAATTCCAACTTTAATAATTTTAATATTAGAATAGTTAATAGTATATTTAAAATAGTTTAGCTATATAATTGAAATAGTTTGAAAATAAATAGTTTGTAATAAAAATAGAATTTATCAAATTTATTAAAATATATAGTTAAAACATTAAGTAATTTATAAAATAAATAGTTAATGTTAAAATGATTTATTTAAAATAATTTATAAAATAAAATAGTTTTAAAGTAAAATAGTTTATAAAGAAAAATAATTATTATTAAAATAGTTTATAAAATGATTTGAAATACTATAGTTGGAATTAGAATCGTTTCTCTAACATTTTCAATTAACCAACTCAATTTTCAATAATTCCATCGATTAAACTTCCATTTTACATTCATTTCAATTCGATCAAATTAATTCAACTAGTGACATTCCAAATCAGATTCACATTTTGAATGATTTCAATTTATGTCAAATATAGTTCACAATTCATATATAATTCAACTCAGTGTTGATTCGTAATAAATTTCAAAGGTGGATGAAACAATTCAATTTCAATAAATTCGATTTACATTATATTTCACTTTATTTAGCTTCAGTTACAATACTAATTTATTTTCCCATTTTGTTTATATTTCAAAATTCCATGTTCAAGTTCAAAGGAAATAAATTATAAAACATCGCTTATATTGTCTTTAAACCAACATTTCAAAATTCATGGTTAAAACAATTTTATTTAACCAACCGGTGTCCGTATATAATTTTCTATCCTATGGCCAAGTGATACTTAAAATTTAATTTTAGTACTTTGGGAAAGGATATATATCATTTCAATCCAGATCAGGGTCATAAGTATTTATCATTTCAACCTACGTTCTTAATTCATTTTAATGATTAACCCCGGGTTTATTCGATGCCCGTAACATCTAGGGTAAAGATTGGGATTAATCAACACAAAAATGGTCATATATAAATAAATGTGAATAATAGGTAAATTCACACAATTAACATCAATATGTCAAACATATCAAATTCTAGTCATTCATCACATCAATACATACAAACAGTCAAATATCATACAAATTTACCAATTATCAGGTGTCAGGTTTTAAAATAGAAATTAAATGTCAAATTTTAACTTAACTATATAAGTTTATCTAACAGTCAAATTAAACTACATTATCGATGCAAATCAATATAAATATGCAGTCTAAACTGTCAAACATCAATACAAACAATCATATCATGACATAATATTATTTTAACTAATATTAGAATACTTTAGTTAAGCGTGAGTGGGTTAAATCACTCACATTTGGTTCTGGACGCATTTAAACTCCAAAATAGGCCCAAAATTTGACAGTCTCGGATCAGTCCAAACCAGCGGCATCGCGAAGAGCTCGTCGATACGATTCCAACGCAATAAACCGCGTATCAATTGGAGCTCGTATGAAAAAGTTATTCATGTTTCCGTGATTAAAATTAAATGATTAATCAAATAAAAATGGATAAAAAAATGGCAAATTCATGCCACCTCAACTTTCATTAACGTTACCTGCTAACAACTTACCGTGAGCGAACCCATAGTACCACTAAACTTTGACCGGCCATAACTCGACGCTCCGACCTCCGTTTGATGCAAGACCACAACCAAATCGAAGATCTCGAGGAGGAGCACCTCCACCTCCAATAGCTCCGCCTCCAACAGCATGTGGACCCCGCGTCGTCCGACTAAAGATTTCGGGTTTCAGCACTTGTTTTAAGAATTCTGGCCAATCGAGAACACGAAATATCAAATTGAACGCACCGTTGGATTCGTATGGTCAAGCACTGCAACTTTCATTTAGTATCCATCACCAATCGACGCACGAATCAAAAACCCCCAATTTTGATTAAGAAAATTTCGAAATTAGCATCTTTGACTGCGAATTCTTGTTAATCCATTCGCTGTTTCACAAAACGGACACTTGCCGCTGATTTGTATCGTCGAGATCTTAATTTACATATTTTTTTCGAATTTTTCTGAGAAGTTTGATTTTCGAGCTTGATTTTACTCACCATTGACAAATAAAAATCAGAATTTCTTAGTACGTACAAACAAAGAAGTGGAGGCTGCTAGGGTTAGGGTTAGACAAATAAAATGGGCTGGGCTTCGAGATAACAAAATGAGCTAGATCATAAATATACATTACATTCTAAGCTTAGTTGGACCCAAATTGTCGTTTAGATCTAAAAATCTCGTTCTTTTATAATTTCAATTTTTTTTCCATATTGATTACACCAATCTAACTTCATTAAAATATATAAATATTAAATTCCAACTTCGACCTTTATCGAAATAACTAAATCGTAATTTCATTTGCGATCAATGCAAGCTATTATTGCAAAAACAAGCTGAATTTCATTATTTTAAACAATTCCATTGTGTTTTCAACATAGAATTTACCAATTAAATCATTAAATATTATTTACAACCATATAATATCCAAAAATCATATAAAATTTTATATTTTAAATTATCAAAATCTCGGGATGCTACACTCTCCCCCACTCAAAACTTTTCGTCCTCGAAAAGGAACGTAGTAATGAAGTGACAAAATAAAATTAAAATAATATAAAATTTCTACTAACCAAAAAACATTTACTTTAATATATAGAAAATATGAGTTTGCGAACAAATTTCATAAAATTTTCTAAGTCATAAATTCATGAAAAATTTCGGTAGAGTCTCTTTTGTAGGGTTAGGTCCGAAAAACAATAATATATGTTATTACAAATATACATCTCATCTCAATGATGAGGCATCCCAAACAATGGGGTAACAACATACATTACCAAAATACGATATATAACTTGATATATGTAACTTTCATTGGCTATACTAGTAATTTATTTTATTTTAAAGCATGCAAAACAGTATTTTATGCTCAATCTGCTCTAGAAGCCAGCAAATGTCATCCACACCTACTAAAACACTCAATAACAAATAATGATGTACATATGAAAGAAATAAATCTATATGTTTACAACAAGCATACATAAAATGGAAATTACAACTAGAATAACAAATAAAATATCTAAATAATTATATTTATCCAAATAAGCATAATAACAAATTTTTTCAATGTCAGTGTATTATTTATACAATTCCATCTGTTCATTCACTCTTAAACAATTCATGATTTCATTTGTTGTATTGCATTTCCTGTTTGTTCCAAGTGTCAATGCATGATTTATTATATATGTTACCTTCTATCATTATTCGATTTATTTACATTCACTCATTGACATTCATCTTTCAATCATTAACTAGATTTATATCCAATTCATTTTACTTTTGAGTTGATTCACTTCAGTTTTATCACATACATGCTTATTCACTTATAATTATTTTAATCAATTCAATTGAGTCATTATTAACTTCTTCTTTTATTTAAACCTCATTTACCTTTTAATTTCCTTACATCCATTTAATTCAAATGCACCAAATTCCAACGCTAATTTTCATTTGCTCACCCCATTAACTTCATCATTTCGGCTTAAGTTAATTATAGTCCAAATTCCTATAAAACTTTAATTTACCCTCAGTTTCACTTTACATTTCTAAAGTTAATGTCCATTTCACCATTTCTCATATTTATTTCATTTGGTATTATCATTTTATTTCCCATTATACTCTTATTCAATTTATGTCGAAGTCCAATTTTCTTTACTTTACCTTACTTATTGGTTTAGATTCAGCTTTTTTTCTATATCATATCAATTCAATAATTACAAACGTTTTATATTGATTTCAATAATTACATGATTTCCATATGTCAATAACTTTATATGAATCCATTCAAAGGTTAAATGAATGGACTCACTCTAATTTTATTATCTACATACTTATTATTCTTCAATTATTATAATCGATTCTCTTTTAACTGGTTTTTTTTCTCTTATAAATTTCATTTACATCCTGCTTTGTTTACATCCACATAAATTGCATTCATATAAAATTCCATTTTACAAACAATTTCATTCTAGAATTTTTTCTTCTTCTTTAGTCCATTATATTTTCATTTCACTTATGTTATAGTTTTGCTTTATTACCATTTTACTCTGGTTCAACTAAATGAAAGTCCATATTACAATATGTAACTCCATTGATTGACACAATATATAATTTCAAATTTTATATTAACACTTCTAACTTTCTAACATTTTTGGTAAGTTGTATATGGGAAGAAAGAAAAATAGTATTATACAAGTTTAATATTTCCAATCATATTTCGAAGTGTTTCAAATTTAGTTTATATTTCCTCAAGTTCATTTTCTTATTTCTCAAGATAGAACTCTTAATACTTCAAATTATACACATAAGCCATTTTTGTTTAACAAAAACTGGCGTTTAGAGTGGCTCATTGGTGATACAGCATGAGACATCAAAAATGAATTCTAATTCATTTTTTTTGAATACATTTCAGTTTAGACTCTATCAAGCGAGGACAGCCCTTGGGTGGCCGAAGCGATAGAGGCGTCAGCTCGATGAAGTATTCAACTGAGTCTCTATGACGTATTCGGCCGAAAATGATCATAAAAAATTTTCTTTTCGACAAAGTGCTAAAAATTGTTCGGTAAAGTATCCCCCTATGGGGGAATTCCACATTCCTGCCTTAATAGAGACCTCGCTGCGCTCTTGTTCGGAGGCCTTCCTCTAATTCCAATTAACTTCCAAAATATTATATATATATATATATATATTATATATTTTATATAAACCATACTATATAAGAGTTGAAATAAAATTTACAATTTTCTAAAACAAATTATAAAAGTTCCAAGTGGTCTCCCTACTTTGACTTTCGAAAATCAACGTCGATGATGCGTGCACTCATCACCGAAGTCATTTCTCAAAGACAAGAAGGGAATATACACATAGATCAAAAATTCATTTGAAAATAATTTATATATACGAAACAACTTTTTTTTTATATAAATATATTATTCCAAAATGAAACGACCCGCAAATCCGTACCCTTTGAGTCGACTAATAACACCACACGTCCAACTCAAATTGCACAGAAATACGAACCATTTTTAGAAAGAAGTTAGAGGATGAGAAATAGAAAGAAAGAAATATTAGAATAGAAGAAAATGAAGATCACAAACTCACAGCGGAACGAATAAAATATATTAGATAACATAATTTTTGAAGTACAAAGCAGTAACTGTATATATACATACCATCATCAGAGCACAGCAATTATCTCTGGAACAGTTATAACCACCTGTTTCCAGATACAACATAGTACACAGCGGAAATATGATAGTCTATAATTACTGGTGAAGCCTTCAAACTCCAATCTTCTCCAGGTGAATCTGTAAAATCCTGACTACTTGACTGCCCGTACAAATTTGGGCACCCAAGAGTTTAGGGAAAACAAAACAAAATAAACTCTGGGTCAGTCATGGGACTAGTGTGAGTAAACTCCAACCATTGGTTTAACTTTTCAAAATCCTTTTCAAAAGAAAAGATAATCGTAAGACCAATCCACACATAAATACGGATGGCTTTTACCTTACGATAACCCAAAACACTTTGGAAATCATATATTATCTGATATTATAATAATGGCTAATCACAAGTAATTAACAATCTAGCAGAACGCTTGCATCTCACGCTCTACATATATAATATACAATCAAACTCGCAGGCACTTATTGGAGATTGGATTCCAACTTGACAAGGTATGGGACCACCTTCCGAACGTGTATCTCTAGAGGCACATACACTGGGTTCAACAAGAACATCTTGCAACCCGGCCCACACATGACCGACCACTCATTTCGCTTGAGTGTATCGAATGTATACCACCGACGGTTGGGATCAGCAACCGTCTCCCGATACGGGACAGCATCGATAGATTTAAGAAGCAAAAGGAATTTCTCTAGATAGGTGATCATACATCCTAATGGGTGCGACCCACATAGCCATGCTGCCTGCCCGATTTTTGTCCTTTCCTGGTTGATGAGGCTTGAGGTCATAACGTATCTTTTGACAGATCCCACCTCCATTACTTTGAATGCCACATCGTCATACCCGCCAAATCACAAATTGATTTCACCAAAAATACCACGGGTATACAGCTAAGAGAAACGAATTCCTCCGCCACCAAACGTAAGTACGTTTGAAGAGATCAACTTATGCGATCTATTGGATATACTCTGTCAGACACTCGTCCATACACGTTTGTCCTGGGACTGGACAAACCGAAGGCACTATTCTGTAAACAGGATAGCCCTTGCATAACTCCGTCTTCAATATATTAAGCATACTTGATTCGCAACGCTTATGCCAATACGGAGTGGTTCTCTGGATAATAATCCAACCGGTCTCTCCATATTAACAACGTTAAAATGGTCAAAACTTTGATAGTCGGTGATTTAACTATCAAATGAAACATGTCTGTGTGCAAACAACGATATTATTTCCAGATGGAAATTCTATCGGTCAATCATCATTTCATTCATTCGTTCATTTCCCTATTTCTGTTGTTTAATGTTTCTTATTCACTATATTTAGAAAATATATATCATTACCATTGGAAAACATTTCCATCTCTTGTTTCTATATTCAGAAAACAATTCTGCTTCTCATTTGGAAAACATTCCCAAATCTCTTTCATTTGATTAAACAGATGTTTGAATAAACATCACTATGCCAAATCTCCTTCATTTGGTTTCCACTTAACCACTTTCCCCTATCGAACCTTAACCATTTCTTAGTTAAAAACGAAGTCAATCAAGTTGGGGTATAATTACCTCTCAGACCTTAACTGAGCAACATTTCTAACTTCGAAATAGACACGGTTCATCTTTCCAATCTTTTAACACGCTTCCTTACGTTGCTCTCGGATTCGATTATGAATCCACTTTCTTTTCAGGAATCACTTGATTATAATAATGATGTTATAATTCCCTGCATCCGAAATATAATAACTTTAATATGACCTTTATTTTCTAACTTGAATATCGGAAAACATTTCCAATATATATAATTCCTTTATTGAGAAAATATCTTTTACTCCAGTTGGAAAACATTTCCAAATCCTTTGAATTTACTGATGTTATAAACATCGTTATTATGACTTAAATCATAAATCATTCGTTAATTAACGATATCACTAACCAACCCTTGCTATCATTTACTTTGAAATATTCAGAGCTCACAACTTTAAACCAAACATTGCTTACGCGACTCTCGGATTTGACCTACGAACATACCTTCTTTATAAAAATATTGATTATAACGGTAGCGTTATAATTGATGTCTTCAAATGTTCAGTTTATAAAACATTGCTTTCAACAACAGCGTTAAAACCGCTATCTAGCATTATAAAACATTTATCATAACCATAGCATTAAGATTGCTATTAAAACAGTTATTATAATGGCAGCATTAAAATTTCTATTTAGATTTACCAAGACGTTTATTATAACAGCAGCGTCTAAAATTGCTGTATAGATTTGCAACATCTATTATGACAACAGCGCTAAAATCGCTGTTTAGTTTTATAAAAGCATTTCTTACAAAGACAGCGTTAAAATCGCTGTTTAAAAGCATTTCTTATAACAACAGCGTTATGATTGCTATTTTGAATAAAATACCGTGTGCGACGCACACGCTTCCGTTGTTCATTTATAAACTCTGTTTATTTTAAACAATTCAAGTTCTCCTTTAAGCATATTTATAAACTATACATTTTTTCTAATCACTTAATTCGATTTCTATAAATCCCCTTATTTTATTTACAAAATATTTCCTCGTTTTAAAGCATTTATTCTTTCTTTAAACTTTCCTCTGTAATTTGCTAAATTCGGATCCATTTCCAAATATTGGTTTCAAAACCGATACTCACTTTCAAATATACATTCATATTTGAACTCACCTTTTAATTTATCCAATGGTAAATGATCCACTTAATTTATAACTTTATTTATAACATTTTTCTTGGTTTACCCAATGGAATAGGTTTCCATTTGCAACTCAATGAAAAAGAAATTTATTTCTAATTTGGAAATAAACTCTGCTTTTAAATTCTAATTTTCCTTTTTCACATTCGATGATATTTTACGGTATCTAAAATACCAGGTTCCTAAGGCCAGGGTAAATCAAACACACAAATTCAACCATGGATAATGTAGCACAACATATATCACCATCAAATAAAACAGTAAATAAAATGTTGAGGGATCCAGTTGGATCCCTCCAACCTGTTTCCCTGCATCCACAGATGTTAGTAACATCAAAAATATCGCATTTATGAAAAAGTCAATCAACGATGTGATTATATCAACCAATTTATCAACTAAGCAACCATTTCATATTATAAAATAATTTAAACGAGTGAGTTTACTCACCTTGATCCGTCCGTCACTGAAACAGTTTGTTTTAATTAGATTAAACTTACGTTTAATTTAATTAAAAACTCCACTAGTTGCCAATTCTAGTTTCAACGTTTTGCGCTCGTCGATGTGGTTCCACGTTCCTGGTTTTAGCCACTTCCGTTACTGCATGACACAGATATATATTTATTACAATATTCAGTATATAAATTATTATGACTTTTGATTATAATCTATTCCTTAATTTCTACTTGCATTCATTGAACCATTAGTCACGTAAGACTTAGATTAGGCGCATGTAACCAATTTGGCATATTTGGACATCTTTTCTGGTCCACCAACTCGTTTCTACTGTTAATCTTTCTTTACGTTAAAATAAAAATATAATTTGGATAACGCCATCTAGGCACATTAGAATTCATTCACTCACAATATAACCACTGATAGGTCATATGCACATTTAATTAGGCATTTTATAAACAGTATACATGTTAAACTAGACTACGTGTAAATATATTTAGGTAAATATAGTTGGGATTAGGCCCGATAATGGTTATTAGGCACATAATAAAAGTACTGTTCATTGTTTTAACACTTTACCTGCTACCTCTAGCGCCCATTTCCTTAGTTAATTCGAACCCGAGCCAAAGCCATGGCTTCCACCTTGCTTGCGCCGACCACCATGCACCGGCTCCGACCTAACACTCACCCGGCCTCCTGCTTGCGCGTCAGCACCCTTTCGAGCGGACTGGAAACTCACGTTCCCAATAGACACAGCTCGCATGCAACCCCCAACACCTTGTCACCATACCACACCATCGACACTACCCTTCCATCACTTGTTTCTGATCCGGCGACTTCACCCTACAAGATCCGTAACTTCCCTGTTGTCCTCACGGTAAGCCCATTCGCAGTCCACTACCAGCAACAGTCCACGTCTATCTCCCTCTCACATCTTTGTTTTGAACAGTTCCTCTCTTCCACTATAACTCCTTTCCACCTTATCTTTATTATTTTGAAATAACTTCCCTCACAACTTCCAAGCAGCTGCTTCCCCGTACAGTCCAACCTTCCCTTCTATCTGTTAGTTTTCCTCCTATCTACATTATTCTCTCCACGTCAAATACATCTTCTCCATACCTGCTTCGTTGACGCCTTCTGGTCCTCCCCATGTTGCTTCTTCCTTGCTCATTTGCTTGTATTATTATAATATATATATCTCTTTTTATTTATTATTTTATTTCCATTTAAGGTTGCGTATGTTTTTTTCTGAAGGGAAACAACAATTGTTTCGTTTGCTGGTTTGAAGAAAAGAAGCAAAGGCAGTGAGTATATATATACTGAGACGACTTGGTGGCCACGAAAAATAGGAAAATAGGATAGGTTGTAGGCTCTGTTGATCATGTGCATGCATTTATTTAGTTCTATTGACCTGTGTGAAGTTGATAGGCTAAAGAGCCTGTGCGCCTCTATCTCCTTACAGTGTAGCCGCTTATTTTCAAATCCTGGCATTTGGAAGATATTAATTTCGAAAAGAAATATCAGCAGCTGCTCGATTCTAGGCATGTGCGTAGACGTTCACTTTAATACAGGGTTTCAGTGTAGCAGCGTAGGCATGTGTGTAATTTAATTGCATGTGCGTTCATTGAATGTGACAAGAACTGCTTCTGCATAGGTGATAGCATTTTTCAACTTAGCCATGTGCACAAGGTAAGGTTGGTACAGGAATATTATTTTTATTATCTTTATGCTACAGCGAAACTTCACGGTGAAGTATCGAGTAAAACCAACCACAGTCGACTTCTGTTTACTGACAAAAAGGCTTATCTTGATGTAAAAAGGTATTCTGGACCCAATGAGACAAGTTTCTCGAATTCTGACATTGTTTGAAAAAAATTCCTTTATAAAACCAGAAATGAACACGCATTTAAATTTTTCACGATCACCAGATAAATCAAATCAACTTGAAACTGTGAACACCGACAATAACTTTTCGATACGAACCCAACGGCACTAGTTTCGTCGCATTCTGAGACTGTTGCCCCGGTAGACTGTTTTTGGCGCGTACCGCACTGCCCTTCTGAACACCAAATTTGCCAATCTCTAAAAATAACAAACTATATACCTACCCTGACTATATCCGACGCTACGAACTCACCGGAACTGGTTTCGTGGCCTGATTCGATCGTCTGTTCAAGTTACACTCTAATATCCCTTAATTCAGTTGAATTAATTTAATTGCACTGAACGCGCGTTTACGGCTACCGTGGTTACATACGACATTGGTTTCCCACGCCATTCACCATCGTACAATAATTTAACGATACGGTCCCAATGAAACTGATTTCGTCGAAATCTGAGTCCGTTTACAAAATGGCTATTTTAACACGTATAATTTAAATAACGATTTTCCACAGCGACTATTTCAAAATTTGATTTGGCCATAACTTTCTATTTATAACATGAAATCTGGATTTTTCTCTTTCATATGAAAATTATAATAAATACGGTTCCAACGTGTCTTGTTTCACAGAAATCCGACTTATATCGGATCCTGTATTCTCAGTTGAAGTTCAAAACTCTATATTACGAACTGCCGCGCGATTTCGAGCTCGTTTTATAATTATATTATAAATTTACGTTCAAACTTCGTTTTTAATTAATAAATCCCTATATGTAATTCAATTAAAATTTTTAAAACAAATTTAAATATTCAGAATTCAACGGCCAAAAATCCGGGTCGTTACATTCCTTCCCCCTTAAAATAATTTCGTCCTCGAAATTGCTAAGTAGGGAAAATGCCACATACCTTGTTAACTAGGTCCAATAATCCTTTTTGTTCACTTCTTAATTTCAGCTTAACTGAATCAATTTATTTCAATTAAAATATTCATTTATTCTTACTAACGAAAATTTTCAAAAATTCGGGAAATTTTCTAACACTTTAAATTCTGAAAAAAAAAAAATTCGGCAGCATCTCCTCTGCACGGTTCTATCGGTACAACCACAACTCGCCTTTCTAGGCCTTCTCCAATCCAAAAGAAAATCAAAAAAAACCAAGTGGCTTGCCTCATAGGCTCATAAAATCATCAACCCAAGTAATATTGTAAACATGTACCTTTTTGTCGGGCATAATTCTATCTCTTGCACTTGCTTCCTTTCAATATCTGCTCAGCATATATATCCATTTCCCACCGATTTCAAATCAATACAACTTTCCGTTGTCAGATCTCTAATCAACTTCTGATTAGTCACTTCCATTCTATCAATTCAAATCTGATTTCTATTTAGATCAATCCACTTATTATCCTTGAATCCAATTCAACCCCATTCAACAACATCCAATATATTCAACTTTCTTATTCAAAAATCTCTTCAACTAATGCCATATACCTTTAAAATACTTCAAGGAATATTTCAAAACTTCCGGGATTTAAATTCAAATTATGGTTTGAATTAAATTTCAGTTCAGCTTATTTGTATATCCTATTCTTATACAGATTCAATTTGGTTTTATATAACCATTTCAATATTTTATAATTTCCTTTGATTGTAATAACAATCAACACATTCGATAATTTCAGAAAATTATCCCTTTATATCAAAATAACTTTTGGGCAAATTATATCACTTACCCACTTTAAAACAATACTGAGTCGATTTGTTCTGTTCGAGAGTTTAGAAACACCTATCGATACAGTTGTACTTCCTGTATCGACCAGAATTCATAAACCACTCAACAAACCAGCCAACACAATATAAAACAATTTTATATCAAATCTACAAATACGCGCTCATATATATATGCACTCAAACTCAATCTAGGGTACCACTAACCCCATCTCTATTGAGTCACGCCACCGAGCCAAGGTAATTACTTAACCTTCAGCTCTGATACCAAATGAAACGACCCGCAAATCCGTACCCTTTGAGTCGACTAATAACACCACACGTCCAACTCAAATTGCACAGAAATACGAACCATTTTTAGAAAGAAGTTAGAGGATGAGAAATAGAAAGAAAGAAATATTAGAATAGAAGAAAATGAAGATCACAAACTCACAGCGGAACGAATAAAATATATTAGATAACATAATTTTTGAAGTACAAAGTAGTAACTGTATATATACATACCATCATCAGAGCACAACAATTATCTCTGGAACAGTTATAACCACCTGTTTCCAGATACAACATAGTACACAGCGGAAATATGATAGTCTATAATTACTGGTGAAGCCTTCAAACTCCAATCTTCTCCAGGTGAATCTGTAAAATCCTGACTACTTGACTGCCCGTACAAATTTGGGCACCCAAGAGTTTAGGGAAAACAAAACAAAATAAACTCTGGGTCAGTCATGGGACTGGTGTGAGTAAACTCCAACCATTGGTTTAACTTTTCAAAATCCTTTTCAAAAGAAAAGATAATCGTAAGACCAATCCACACATAAATACGGATGGCTTTTACCTTACGATAACCCAAAACACTTTGGAAATCATATATTATCTGATATTATAATAATGGCTAATCACAAGTAATTAACAATCTAGCAGAACGCTTGCATCTCACGCTCTACATATATAATATACAATCAAACTCGCAGGCACTTATTGGAGATTGGATTCCAACTTGACAAGGGATGGGACCACCTTCCGAACGTGTATCTCTAGAGGCACATACACTGGGTTCAACAAGAACATCTTGCAACCCGGCCCACACATGACCGACCACTCATTTCGCTTGAGTGTATCGAATGTATACCACCGACGGTTGGGATCAGCAACCGTCTCCCGATACGGGACAACATCGATAGATTTAAGAAGCAAAAGGAATTTCTCTAGATAGGTGATCATACATCCTAATGTGTGCGACCCACATAGCCATGCTGCCTGCCCGATTTTTGTCCTTTCCTGGTTGATGAGGCTTGAGGTCATAACGTATCTTTTGACAGATCCCACCTCCATTACTTTGAATGCCACATCGTCATACCCGCCAAATCACAAATTGATTTCACCAAAAATACCACGGGTATACAGCTAAGAGAAACGAATTCCTCCGCCACCAAACGTAAGTACGTTTGAAGAGATCAACTTATGCGATCTATTGGATATACTCTGTCAGACACTCGTCCATACACGTTTGTCCTGGGACTGGACAAACCGAAGGCACTATTCTGTAAACAAGATAGCCCTTGCATAACTCCGTCTTCAATATATTAAGCATACTTGATTCGCAACGCTTATGCCAATACGGAGTGGTTCTCTGGATAATAATCCAACCGGTCTCTCCATATTAACAACGTTAAAATGGTCAAAACTTTGATAGTCGGTGATTTAACTATCAAATGAAAACATGTCTGTGTGCAAACAACGATATTATTTCCAGATGGAAATTCTATCGGTCAATCATCATTTCATTCATTCGTTCATTTCCCTATTTCTGTTGTTTAATGTTTCTTATTCACTATATTTAGAAAATATATATCATTACCATTGGAAAACATTTCCATCTCTTGTTTCTATATTCAGAAAACAATTCTGCTTCTCATTTGGAAAACATTCCCAAATCTCTTTCATTTGATTAAACAGATGTTTGAATAAACATCACTATGCCAAATCTCCTTCATTTGGTTTCCACTTAACCACTTTCCCCTATCGAACCTTAACCATTTCTTAGTTAAAAACGAAGTCAATCAAGTTGGGGTATAATTACCTCTCAGACCTTAACTGAGCAACATTTCTAACTTCGAAATAGACACGGTTCATCTTTCCAATCTTTTAACACGCTTCCTTACGTTGCTCTCGGATTCGATTATGAATCCACTTTCTTTTCAGGAATCACTTGATTATAATAATGATGTTATAATTCCCTGCATCCGAAATATAATAACTTTAATATGACCTTTATTTTCTAACTTGAATATCGGAAAACATTTCCAATATATATAATTCCTTTATTGAGAAAATATCTTTTACTCCAGTTGGAAAACATTTCCAAATCCTTTGAATTTACTGATGTTATAAACATCGTTATTATGACTTAAATCATAAATCATTCGTTAATTAACGATATCACTAACCAACCCTTGCTATCATTTACTTTGAAATATTCAGAGCTCACAACTTTAAACCAAACATTGCTTACGCGACTCTCGGATTTGACCTACGAACATACCTTCTTTATAAAAATATTGATTATAACGGTAGCGTTATAATTGATGTCTTCAAATGTTCAGTTTATAAAACATTGCTTTCAACAACAGCGTTAAAACCGCTATCTAGCATTATAAAACATTTATCATAACCATAGCATTAAGATTGCTATTAAAACAGTTATTATAATGGCAGCATTAAAATTTCTATTTAGATTTACCAAGACGTTTATTATAACAGCAGCGTCTAAAATTGCTGTATAGATTTGCAACATCTATTATGACAACAGCGCTAAAATCGCTGTTTAGTTTTATAAAAGCATTTCTTATAAAGACAGCGTTAAAATCGCTGTTTAAAAGCATTTCTTATAACAACAGCGTTATGATTGCTATTTTGAATAAAATACCGTGTGCGACGCACACGCTTCCGTTGTTCATTTATAAACTCTGTTTATTTTAAACAATTCAAGTTCTCCTTTAAGCATATTTATAAACTATACCTTTTTTCTAATCACTTAATTCGATTTCTATAAATCCCCTTATTTTATTTACAAAATATTTCCTCGTTTTAAAGCATTTATTCTTTCTTTAAACTTTCCTCTGTAATTTGCTAAATTCGGATCCATTTCCAAATATTGGTTTCAAAACCGATACTCACTTTCAAATATACATTCATATTTGAACTCACCTTTTAATTTATCCAATGGTAAATGATCCACTTAATTTATAACTTTATTTATAACATTTTTCTTGGTTTACCCAATGGAATAGGTTTCCATTTGCAACTCAATGAAAAAGAAATTTATTTCTAATTTGGAAATAAACTCTGCTTTTAAATTCTAATTTTCCTTTTTCACATTCGATGATATTTTACGGTATCTAAAATACCAGGTTCCTAAGGCCAGGGTAAATCAAACACACAAATTCAACCATGGATAATGTAGCACAACATATATCACCATCAAATAAAACAGTAAATAAAATGTTGAGGGATCCAGTTGGATCCCTCCAACCTGTTTCCCTGCATCCACAGATGTTAGTAACATCAAAAATATCGCATTTATGAAAAAGTCAATCAACGATGTGATTATATCAACCAATTTATCAACTAAGCAACCATTTCATATTATAAAATAATTTAAACGAGTGAGTTTACTCACCTTGATCCGTCCGTCACTGAAACAGTTTGTTTTAATTAGATTAAACTTACGTTTAATTTAATTAAAAACTCCACTAGTTGCCAATTCTAGTTTCAACGTTTGCGCTCGTCGATGTGGTTCCACGTTCCTGGTTTTAGCCACTTCCGTTACTGCATGACACAGATATATATTTATTACAATATTCAGTATATAAATTATTATGACTTTTGATTATAATCTATTCCTTAATTTCTACTTGCATTCATTGAACCATTAGTCACGTAAGACTTAGATTAGGCGCATGTAACCAATTTGGCATATTTGGACATCTTTTCTGGTCCACCAACTCGTTTCTACTGTTAATCTTTCTTTACGTTAAAATAAAAATATAATTTGGATAACGCCATCTAGGCACATTAGAATTCATTCACTCACAATATAACCACTGATAGGTCATATGCACATTTAATTAGGCATTTTATAAACAGTATACATGTTAAACTAGACTACGTGTAAATATATTTAGGTAAATATAGTTGGGATTAGGCCCGATAATGGTTATTAGGCACATAATAAAAGTACTGTTCATTGTTTTAACACTTTACCTGCTACCTCTTGCGCCCATTTCCTTAGTTAATTCGAACCCGAGCCAAAGCCATGGCTTCCACCTTGCTTGCGCCGACCACCATGCACCGGCTCCGACCTAACACTCACCCGGCCTCCTGCTTGCGCGTCAGCACCCTTTCGAGCGGACTGGAAACTCACGTTCCCAATAGACACAGCTCGCATGCAACCCCCAACACCTTGTCACCATACCACACCATCGACACTACCCTTCCATCACTTGTTTCTGATCCGGCGACTTCACCCTACAAGATCCGTAACTTCCCTGTTGTCCTCACGGTAAGCCCATTCGCAGTCCACTACCAGCAACAATCCACGTCTATCTCCCTCTCACATCTTTGTTTTGAACAGTTCCTCTCTTCCACTATAACTCCTTTCCACCTTATCTTTATTATTTTGAAATAACTTCCCTCACAACTTCCGAGCAGCTGCTTCCCCGTACAGTCCAACCTTCCCTTCTATCTGTTAGTTTTCCTCCTATCTACATTATTCTCTCCACGTCAAATACATCTTCTCCATACCTGCTTCGTTGACGCCTTCTGGTCCTCCCCATGTTGCTTCTTCCTTGCTCATTTGCTTGTATTATTATAATATATATATCTCTTTTTATTTATTATTTTATTTCCATTTAAGGTTGCGTAAAGCAACAATTGTTTCGTTTGCTGGTTTGAAGAAAAGAAGCAAAGGCAGTGAGTATATATATACTGAGACAACTTGGTGGCCACGAAAAATAGGAAAATAGGATAGGTTGTAGGCTCTGTTGATCATGTGCATGCATTTATTTAGTTCTATTGACCTGTGTGAAGTTGATAGGCTAAAGAGCCTGTGCGCCTCTATCTCCTTACAGTGTAGCCGCTTATTTTCAAATCCTGGCATTTGGAAGATATTAATTTCGAAAAGAAATATCAGCAGCTGCTCGATTCTAGGCATGTGCGTAGACATTCACTTTAATACAGGGTTTCAGTGTAGCAGCGTAGGCATGTGTGTAATTTAATTGCATGTGCGTTCATTGAATGTGACAAGAACTGCTTCTGCATAGGTGATAGCATTTT
The DNA here is from genome assembly GCA_030737875.1 of Allium sativum. NCBI lineage: Eukaryota > Viridiplantae > Streptophyta > Magnoliopsida > Asparagales > Amaryllidaceae > Allium > Allium sativum. The sequence continues at coordinate 284,468,221 of CM060911.1, forward strand.
TCAACTTAGCCATGTGCACAAGGTAAGGTTGGTACAGGAATATTATTTTTATTATCTTTATGCTACAGCGAAACTTCACGGTGAAGTATCGAGTAAAACCAACCACAGTCGACTTCTGTTTACTGACAAAAAGGCTTATCTTGATGTAAAAAGGTATTCTGGACCCAATGAGACAAGTTTCGTCGAATTCTGACATTGTTTGAAAAAAATTCCTTTATAAAACCAGAAATGAACACGCATTTAAATTTTTCACGATCACCAGATAAATCAAATCAACTTGAAACTGTGAACACCGACAATAACTTTTCGATACGAACCCAACGGCACTAGTTTCGTCGCATTCTGAGACTGTTGCCCCGGTAGACTGTTTTTGGCGCGTACCGCACTGCCCTTCTGAACACCAAATTTGCCAATCTCTAAAAATAACAAACTATATACCTACCCTGACTATATCCGACGCTACGAACTCACCGGAACTGGTTTCGTGGCCTGATTCGATCGTCTGTTCAAGTTACACTCTAATATCCCTTAATTCAGTTGAATTAATTTAATTGCACTGAACGCGCGTTTACGGCTACCGTGGTTACATACGACATTGGTTTCCCACGCCATTCACCATCGTACAATAATTTAACGATACGGTCCCAATGAAACTGATTTCGTCGAAATCTGAGTCCGTTTACAAAATGGCTATTTTAACACGTATAATTTAAATAACGATTTTCCACAGCGACTATTTCAAAATTTGATTTGGCCATAACTTTCTATTTATAACATGAAATCTGGATTTTTCTCTTTCATATGAAAATTATAATAAATACGGTTCCAACGTGTCTTGTTTCACAGAAATCCGACTTATATCGGATCCTGTATTCTCAGTTGAAGTTCAAAACTCTATATTACGAACTGCCGCGCGATTTCGAGCTCGTTTTATAATTATATTATAAATTTACGTTCAAACTTCGTTTTTAATTAATAAATCCCTATATGTAATTCAATTAAAATTTTTAAAACAAATTTAAATATTCAGAATTCAACGGCCAAAAATCCGGGTCGTTACACAAAACCATTTTTTAAATCAATATTACAAAACCACCCGAAATTAAATTCTCAAATTCATATTTAACTTCTTATTTCATTATCAATAAATTATCAATATTTGATTTTTCTTAAACCAATCAACAACCAATGGTTTTAATTATTAATTAATCGAGTAATATATGGTGAAAATTTAATATTATCATCAACAAAATCAAAATTCATATATTTTCAAATAATTCTATATATATAATATAATTCAAAACAATATTATGTCGGTAAGCTCTGTTCGAGTGTTTAGAAATCCCTGTCGATGCCTTGGCGCCCCAAGGACTGACCAGAATTCATAAATACTCAACTAAACAACCAACAGAATATATAACCATTTTTATATCAAAATACAAATACGCTCTCTCATATACACTCAAACTCATTCTAGGGCATTATATCCCTATCTCTAACGAGTTAATCCCAAATAGAGCCAAGGTTTTCGCTAAACCAAAGCTCTGATACCAAATGTAACATCCGAGATTTTTGACCGTTCAAATCGACAGTTGATTATTAATGTCAACATAAAAGATCAAAAATACGGATAGTTATTGGGATTAAAAGAAGAAAGAAGAAAACAAATACAGAATTTTACAGCGGAAGGACAAAATATAATAAATAAATAACAGTTCATGAAGCTGTTAAAACATACATTTTATTATATTTTACAACTATTATCAGAGTAAATTAACATACAACATACCAATGCATTTGCAGCGGAATAATAATAATACTACGTCTGTTGAGCTCCATCTTCATCTTCATAATCGTATCTTCAAAGCAAGTGAAACTTCGTTAACTGAAACTTGGTCTGACCCGAGCGTATTGCCAAAAAGAAACACAACAAACACTCGGATCAGAACTAAATCATTCTCATATTAGTTAAATCAAATTTCATGTAATAATATGAATGCAATAACTTAGGAGATGTTACGGGAATTTCCATCTCCTAAGGATCCGTCAAACTAATATCATATAATATAATACGCTATTATAATAGTGTCTATAGTTAAATATAACATAATAAAATAATGTAAGCGGGATTACCATTATTACCCTTACACCGTTTATACCATTGTCGTATAGTTTGCATATAACACACTAGTACGTCGGCGGATAGGGATGCAACGTGATACGGCAACGTTAAATCAAAATCGTAGGGGGCTCGATCAGGATAAATATGACAAGGCACACGAGGAATGCCTAGAGTATGAATATACTAGTTGCACGCCCGGACTGGTGGTAACGCATAGCCACAACTACCGCCCACCTCGGGCAACACTCCAAAATCAAGGATGCACATCAAATCAAATTAATCAAACCGAGGGACTATAGTAATAAAGGAAGAAGTGTTGCCGATGGAGGTAGCTAGCCCCACTTGGTCACGGTATATCCCTGTTTTAGTCATTTTAATTATGACCCGAAGGTCAAGGATATCCATCATCGTTCTCTTTCTTCGAATCCAATAATCGCCTCCAAATTCATCCAACACCATTTCTGGAACTCCACCGCGTACACAGTTGTTAAAGTGGTTTTCGGTATTGGTAGAGAGTATGACAATATCCGATCCCGGTCTCTTTAATAACCAATCGTTTACATTTTTCACACCGGTCAGTTCTTTTACATTTCAAAGGGGTTCGTACTACATATCAAAATATCAACTTTTCAAAATCATTCAATATTCAAGGGAGAATATTATTCATCAAAATCTACATTTTAACTTTTAAAATCTTGAAACAATTCCAACTTTAATAATTTGAATATTAGAATAGTTAATAGTATATTTAAAATAGTTTAGCTATATAATTGAAATATTTTGAAAATAAATAGTTTGTAATAAAAATAGAATTTATCAAATTTATTAAAATATATAGTTAAAACATTAAGTAATTTATAAAATAAATAGTTAATGTTAAAATGATTTATTCAAAATAATTTATAAAATAAAATAGTAATAAAGTAAAATAGTTTATAAAGAAAAATAATAATTATTAAAATAGTTTATAAAATGATTTGAAATACTATAGTTGGAATTAGAATCGTTTCTCTAACATTTTCAATTAACCAACTCAATTTTCAATAATTCCATCGATTAAACTTCCATTTTACATTCATTTCAATTCGATCAAATTAATTCAACTAGTGACATTCCAAATCAAATTCACATTTTGAATGATTTCAATTTATGTCAAATATAGTTCACAATTCATATATAATTCAACTCAATGTTGATTCATAATAAATTTCAAAGGTGGATGAAACAATACAATTTCAATAAATTCGATTTACATTATATTTCACTTTATTTAGCTTCAGTTACAATACTAATTTATTTTCCCTTTTTGTTTATATTTCAAAATTCCATGTTCAAGTTCAAAGGAAATAAATTATAAAACATCGCTTATATTGTCTTTAAACCAAAATTTCAAAATTCATGGTTAAAACAATTTTATTTATCCAACCGGTGTCCGTATATAATTTTCTATCCTATGGCCAAGTGATACTTAAAATTTAATTTTAGTACTTTGGGAAAGGATATATATCATTTCAATCCAGATCAGGGTCATAAGTATTTATCATTTCAACCTACGTTCTTAATTCATTTTAATGATTAACCCCGGGTTTATTCGATGCCCGTAACATCTAGGGTAAAGATTGGGATTAATCAACACAACAATGGTCATATATAAATAAATGTGAATAATAGGTAAATTCACAAAATTTACATCAATATGTCAAACATATCAAATTCTAGTCATTCATCACATCAATACATACAAACAGTCAAATATCATACAAATTTACCAATTATCAGGTGTCAGGTTTTAAAATAGAAATTAAATGTCAAATTTTAACTTAACTGTAAAAGTTTATCTAACAATCAAATTAAACTACATTATCGATGCAAATCAATATAAATATGCAATTTAAACTGTCAAACATCAATACAAACAATCATATCATGACATAATATTATTTTAACTAATATTAGAATACTTTAGTTAAGCGTGAGTGGGTTAAATCACTCACATTTGGTTCTGGACGCGTTTAAACTCCAAAATAGGCCCAAAATTTGACAGTCTCAGAATCAGCCTAAACCAGCGGCATCGCGAAGAGCTCGTCGATACGATTCCAACGCAATAAACCGCGTATCAATTGGAGATCGTATGAAAACGTTATTCATGTTTCCGTGATTTAAAATTAAATGATTAATCAAATAAAAATGGATACAACAATGGCAAATTCATGCCATCTCACCTTTCATTAACGTTACCTGCTAGCAGCTTACCGTGAGCGAACCCATAGTACCACCAAACTTTGACCGGCCATAACTCGACGCTCCGACCTCCGTTTGACGCAAGACCACAACCAAATCGAAGATCTCGAGGAGGAGCACCTCCACCTCCAATAGCTCCGCCTCCAACAGCATGTGGACCCCGCGCCGTCCGGCTAAAGATTTCGGGTTTTAGCACCCCGCGCCGTCCGGCTAAAGATTTCGGGTTTTAGCACTTGTTTTAAGAATTCTGGCCAATCCAGAACACGAAATATCAAATTGAACGCACCGTTGGATTCGTATGGTCGAGCACTGCAAATTTCATTTAGTATCCATCACCAATCGACGCACGAATCAAAAACCCCCAAATTTGATTAAGAAAATTTCGAAATTAGCATCTTTGACTGCGAATTCTGGTTAATCCATTCGCTGTTTCACAAAACGGACACTTGCCGCTGATTTGTATCGTCGAGATCTTAATTTACATATTTTTTTCGAATTTTTCTGAGAAGTTTGATTTGCGAGCTGGATTTTACTCACCATTGACAAATAAAAATCAGAATTTCTCAGTATGTACAAACAAAGAAGTGGAGGCTGCTAGGGTTAGGGTTAGACAAATAAAATGGGTTGGGCTTCGAGATAACAAAATGAGCTAGATCATAAATATACATTACATTCTAAGCTTAGTTGGACCCAAATTGTCGTTTATATCTAAAAATCTCATTCTTTTATAATTTCAATTTTTTTTTCATATTGATTACACCAATCTAACTTCATTAAAATATATAAATATTAAATTCCAACTTCGACCTTTATCGAAATAACTAAATCGTAATTTCATTTGCGATCAATGCAAGCTATTATTGCAATAACAAGCTGAATTTCATTATTTTAAACAATTCAATTGTGTTTTCAACATAGAATTTACCAATTAAATCATTAAATATTATTTACAACCATATAATATCCAAAAATCATATTAAATTTTATATTTTAAATTATCAAAATCTCGGGATGTTACAATTTCCATTTAAAACGTATTTTATAAATTATTTATAAATGCATTTTAAAATGATTTCAACTTCATTTTCAATTTTAAATCAAAATTGAGTATTCTATATCATTATATTATTAAAATGATAATATTTTCAAAATATCAGATTTTGAAATCAATTCTTTTCGATATTCACTATAAAATGAATAAAATCGACAGAAAAGTCCGTTCGAGTTAAAATGGCGCACATCTACTTAACTCGGCTTCATATATTTCAATATTTTTGTGTCCATCCAAAATCGGACATCAAAATCATGATTTAATTCTTCACTGTATATTATTTTAAAATATTCGTTATTTTAAAATATTCGTTATTTCTGAATCGGAATGCGACTCAGTCAATTACCATATAATTTCAGTTATATAGATTTCATACATCGCACGTATTCAACAATAATGATAACAATCGTTAAACATTCAAACATCATCCAGAGTGCATTCTATAACTGTATAAGCATTACAATAAATAAATAACACTTACAACAGTCTGTTAATCAATCGATCAACATACAACTAAATATTGGGATTAGTGTATGTCAAATATCATCCCAATACCCGTGTGGGGTTTTCAAACAACAGTCTATTTAAATAAATCATTGGTTAATAAATTTAACCAATTCAAATTCGGTTTGAATTATTTTTCTACTTAACCAATTTTCATTGTTTAAATTATACATGGATATTAATAATTTAATTTCAACTACCACATTAATATTAACATTATTTTTAATATGCTAAACATCACAATCACAACACAATACAGTCAATTAAATCATCCATGTAAATAAATACTCAACAACCAAATGCTATTTACGGCGCCACAAATGTCAATCTGCGGAGTATGAAATGCGAGTGTCGCTAATATCCATACATCGCTTCTAATTCAAATGATTGTATAGAGTTCATGTGTGGAACTCCAAAAATAAATAACATAACAAAAATTGTTTAAGTGAGAGAATTCTCACTTTGGGTTCCACTCCATCAGTCTTTATATGACGGTTTGAATTCAAATCTGTCCCAAATCCTAACTTGATCCAAATTTGTCCCAATTGGTGCTCACGCGAAGCTCTCCTCTCAATGATCGCAGCAGATCCAGTTTCGCGCAATTCTGATTTCGTATGAAGTAGATACGATATTTCGAAGTTAAAACAAGTTTAAAACTAAATTAAGATAAGTTAATTAATTACAATTTTTCCCCACCCTCTCTTATGCACGTGACTGCACCTCCCTTTCTTCCCCAATTCAAAAATCGGTAATCCGCTCCTCCCAAATCCCCGTTGACCTCATTTTGACCGCCGCCTGCCACCAAGTCTGTCACCAAACGCCACCGCCAATATCACCATTGATCTCGCCACCCAAATCTGCACCTGCCCAACCCCACCTCGTCGACTCTGGACCCCTTTACCAGGTTTCGGCCTACTTCTCCAAACGACAAAACCCAATCATCGCTTTCCAATATTGATGACTGGAGCACCCCCAAACGACATCAACACGTGCGCCTCACCTTCAAGAATTCGCCTCCGCCCATGAACTAGCCTTCGGCTCCCCCAATCTCACCACATCGGAAGCCCTAGCATCACGGTGGAAAATGTTGATCTCTGGAAATTGTATCACACCTGATGTTTTTCCCACCAGCGAGAAGCACTCGAGCACAACAGTCTGATGGATCCAGAGTTGCTTGATATTATTGAGTAGAGAATTTTATTTAATTTCCTGAAGCATTTGAGGAGGCGACCTCCGCTTTGATTAGCAGAAGATGATTTAATTAGGTTATAAAGATATAAGGGGTTGTTTATAAAGAAATGGATTGAGATATTTTGTTAGATATTTTCATTATTAAAATCAACTATTTTTGTGTTAAGCATGCTCGCATGGCTCCATAACAAACCCGAATGCAATGATATTTGACAATCTGCTATATGATACAATTTTGAACTCTATGAAACAGATTTCGTTGATTTCTGAGACGGTTTACGAAAATATTGTTTTACTGTTAATTAAATTGAGTTAATATTTATACAATTTCAAAACACTTCCAACCTCCGATTTAAATTTATACGTTCTAACTTCGATTTAAATAAAATTTAAATCATTAATTCTCAAAATGAATCATTTTGAGTTCTTAAAATCCATTAAATAGCTACAATAAGAAAAATTAAATTGGTTCAGAAATTCTGGGTTGTTACACAATCAATGGAAAGTGAAGGGTTTTCCTTGTGCTCATGCTTTGAAGTGTATATATTTATCTAAAAATTCTGTTTATGATTACATTGAGCCTTACTTCACTATTGAGTATTATTAAGCTGCTTATTCATATGCAATAAAACTAATTCCAACTTTTGATAAAGAAGCAATTGAAGCTAAAGAATCATTTACTGTTCTTCCTCCTAAAGCAATTCGTGGAGCTGGTAGGCCTAGAGTGAATAGAATTGAAGGTGTTGATTTTCATGCTAAACAAAGCAAATGTGGAAAGTGTAAAAAATTAGGACATAATAGTAGAAGTTATTCTTTGAATGAATGAATTTTTGTTTAAAATTCATTATATTTGGCTGATTATTTTATATTTAGTGTTACATTTTAATAATATTGTAATATGAATTCTTGGTTATATGGATGTGATGAATGTTAATTTTTAGCAGTGATTAATGTTAAGAACTGATTGAAATTCTTCAAGTTTACATTTACGTTTTGTTTTATGTTGTGGTTTAGGTGATTAAAAAGATATTCAACTTTATCTTTTTTATTTTATATTATACAAGTTGTTCTTTTGTTGAATGATTATTTGGTTATTTGGCCTTCTGAAATTTATGTTGTGTTATTTTGAATGATTATTTTGATTTTTCGACAGCAAAGGTTTGAAAAGATAATTGTATTTATATTTTCATGTAAATGCAATATTTTAGGTTTGTTGTATATACTAAATTTAATAGGTTGATGTTGTTTGAGTATGTATGTTCTATAAGATATTTTTGTTTCAATACATTAGTAAATAATTGCACAGTGCTTTCACTGTTAAATTATTATATTATATGGTTTTCGGGATGAAAAAGAAAAATATTTTTATCTTTTTAATTTATATTTTGCAGATAACAGTAATGAAATAATAAGTCATATGATTAAAATTTTGATATCAATTAATCATACACACTAACAAAATCTACTAATTAATCATATACATAAACATAATCATAACGGATGTACAAATACTATACAACATATTCGAAAAAGATATATGGTTTTATATTTTTTACAAAACATCGTATAATGTTAATTTTTGCTGTTACATACTAATTTTTCGTCATTTTAGTGAAAAGAACAAATTATGTAAGAAAAAAAATATGTATACATGTTGTTGACTTTGTACATGTTCTTACTATCAATAATATCAACAATAAAAAAACATTCATTACTGTCACTATATAGTTGATATTTTGTTTGATAGAAGCATTACTTCTACATTGTTTTGCCTTCTTGCTTCACTATATCATAACAGTTGGACAATACATCCCATGGTACTGGTCGCACAGGAGATCGATAACCTCTACAATCAGGGTCGTAGCATTTCTGATAGTAGCCACCTCTTTGGAAATCAACAATGTACATAACATGATTACTTTTATGTTCTCTTCCAATTCGTTCACAATATCGACTTTTGGACATGCTATAAATTATATTGACCTGTGTTGAAACCAGTACCACTTTCTGATTTTACCCAAAACATTTCCATGAATGCTAATGATGAATTTTTTTTCATCCAAATCTGGAATGGGAGATTTTCCTGAATTATAGGATTTAGGTATATTGCAAGAGTAAGTATTTACTGACTTTTCACTTTGGATGTACCTGTTTTTATCATTCTCCTCTGTTTTAAAATGAATATTTTTGTAAGATTTCAAATCCATTTCGCACTCTAATAGCTTATCTAAATTATCTTCTACGTTGCAAATAAGTGATTTTGTAAACACTTATTCATCATTAAGTTTGTTACATCCAAAGCATCTGCTCGGTAGTAGTATAGCATTCTTCCCTGCTTCTGTTGAGAATGGAAGACGAAAACAATGATTACAGGTATAAACTCCAGTATCAATGAATATACGCTTTGTATTTTCCGACAAGCTTAAATCTTTCTTGATGTAAAGTTTTTCAAAGTGTGAATCAGTTAATCTTGATTTTTTTATACATGAGTATACCTTAGAGATGAATCTTCGAACATGCAAGTTGTCTTTAAAGGCAATATTTGGGATACGAATTATCAATTGTCGAGAGAATTTTTCTTCATTAGATGAATCAAGCTCTATAACCCAATCTTCATTTCCTTTGTTTTGTATATGTCATTCACAATTTTGAAGGTGATGGAAATCAAAATATCTACCATTCCATCGCCATTTTGTATAGTGTTAATATTTTTGTTGAACTTCAGATCATAGTATAAGTGGCAAGGCAGTCCGACTTGAATAATCTCGTAATGGTGGCGTAACTTAGGATTCATGCTCTTGTACCTTCTCCAAAACTCCTCATATGTAGAAACTAGGAACCTTCTTTGTGCAGTCAAATGATCTTGGTAGCAAAAAATGTTAGTGTTTGCATGTGTTTGGAAATATTAAAACTTCTTCTTGTCTAGGAAAAGTTGCCCATATTGCATTTGTCTTCTATGTAGAAAAATGGAATTAGAAAACATATTACTAATTAAGTATAAATGATAAACAAAAGATAAAAGGATTTATTTTTTTAAACATTGGTATATTGGTATATGCCATTACAAATTCATCACCAATTGTAATATCTAATTGTTAAAATCAATTATTATAAATTCTAAAATTTTGTGTTAGTTCAAACATTTTGAAGAGCTGGACCAGAGCTGTAAATGTTTTTGATTGTCCAACAGTATGGTTCATCACTGAGAATATCTGCAGCTATCTTTGCTCTGAATGCAGTAGCTTGTTCAGCAGTAATATTTGACGTACTCTCGATTCCACGTGCAATTTTTTACATGAACATCACATAAATTCCGCAATCGTACCTAAAATAATGAAATTTAGTACTTTGAATATAATGATAAAGCATATAATCTTTTTTTAGTATTATAATGAATTGTAATACGTTTTTTCTATATCTTAATGTGTATCATGAAATTGTATATATTAAATGATTAACTATTTATATAATTAGCCATTGTTTTGTTGAGCACAATCAACATTCACAAGATGTGTCTTCTTTTTAATAATTGTTTTGTGACCTTCTTGTTTTAGCTTTTCATTTAGGTTATTCACTGCTGTTTTCTGCAAAAAGTCAATGTATGTTAGAAAAAATATAAACAAATATATGAAATATAAATTTTGAGAATATTTATTTACCACATTAATGACAAATTTTGTATGTTCACTTCTGTGGGATTTAGATCTTGTGGTTAAGTATAGTGAGTCGTAGTGTTTCCAAGTGCACTTTACGACATCTAGTTCAAGGAAGCTCCAATGTTCATTCCCATGTATTCGGAATAAGATGTTGAAACATAATGGATCTAAAAGTACTTTTTTGATAAAAGGGTTGAACTGTTTTGTTAAGATATTTTCCTAAATTCCATCTGTTACACTTGTCTGTTAAAAAATTGGTTTAGAAAATGTATTTTGTAATAAAATAAGTTAATTCGAGAATATAGTTCACTTACTGTCATTGTTGTATTCACATACACAATACTATTGCTTTGATCTAGTTGCTTTGCTTTTCGAAACCAAAACCAATCAATGATCTACATTTGAAAAATAATATGGGTAAAGTACAAAATTTATACTAAAGGAAAGTTTTGTTTTTTGTACTTACTTGACCAAAAGTACTCTGTTCATATAGGAGATCTTCTATCATGTCTTTTGTTATGGTGATATTGTTTTCATCATCACAACTAAATGCTTCATCACTGAAAAATAAGATGTTTGCATTTATTATGTCTTTTGTTAATACAAATATAATATGTAAATAAGATTTTTGTATGGAAACATTATTACTAAAATAGCAATTATCATTAAAAACTTTTTCTGTTATCTTTTAATAATTAAGTGAAACATGAAAAGATAAATGCATTTATCTTTTATAAAATTTACTGCTGAAAATAAATCAAATTATCAAATATTACTTTTGAAAATAACATATCATATATTTCAGAAAGCCATATAACCAAATAATCATTCAACAAAAGAAGTAGTTGCATAATTTAAAATAAAAATATAAAGTTGGATATCTTTCTAATCTCCTAAACCACAACATATAAGAAAACCTAAACTTGCATAATTTCAATCAGTTGTTAACATTAATCACTGATAAAAAGCCAACTACGACAGATGTAGTGTAATTAATTATTTATTTACTGGTGTTGAGTATACTAAGAGTTGATAGTGATATTTAAAACAATACTTTTATCAACACCATGCTTTTGGTAGTGTAATACCACACAATGTACCGTAACAAACTAATAAGTAGAAAAGTCAACTGAACTATATAGGTTGATTTGAAAAAAAAAGTAGTGTTTCATTACTTACTTGTTATCTCCAACAACCTTGAAAAAAGTCTGACATTTTCTTACTCTTTATCTGTAAGATGCTTCAGGAGTGGGCATTTTTCAATATTCTTGTGATTTTTTTTTTGGTCCTTTAAGGATGACATTTTCAACAAAAATAGGAATTTCAGCAGCATTCTCTTCAGTGTATTCTTCTATATCTTCAGATTTCGAACTATCTTTAGTATCTATAATTAAATCTTGAGTTTCCATCAGATCAAAATATGGAAAGTTTGCAAAATTATTTATATGTACCATACCAACTATTTTTCTTGCTTCATATGTTTTTTAGGTTCAGTAGTATTGTCCACATTATGTTGTTCAAAAAATTTCAATTTTTTAAGCTTCATTTCAATGCGTTGGAGTCTTTGGTCAACCTTTTGCCTTAAATTCTTCTACTCATCTAGTTGTTTTACCACACTATTCATCTCATCAGTCAAAAATCTGGCTTTTGTCTCTAACTCTTTTAGCCTTTCTATTTCTTCATTTTCAGATAATTTTCTTTTCTTTGGTCTTTCATCTTCTAGGACTGGATGTATTATATTTTTTTTGAAAGAAACTCTTTCTCCTCTGAAGTTATATTTGAATTTTTTTTCAGAATCTGCATGAATGATATTTCTAATTAAATATTGTTACATATCAGTAAATAATTTTACAATCAATTCAATGTTATAAATATATTTGATTGTATAGTTTAAAAAGGTAAATGTATTTATATTTTAAGGTAGATGATCTATTGACATTTTGAACTTAATTTGTTTTATATCTATTATACTATCAAGATTATAACTCATTTCAGAAGGCTTATCACTAATATTATGTATTCTGTAAGCAACTATTGATTTAATCATTAATGTGCCTTTTAAACTTGAAAAGATAAAAATATATATCTTTTAAATAAAATAAATAGTAAAGTAATACATTTATACCTTATTGATGTCAATTGCTGTAAATAATCAAGGTACTTAATGTTTTTGTCATAAAAGAAAATAATTCTACAATCAATTCAATGTTATAAATATATTTGATTGTATAGTTTAAAAAGGTAAATGTATTTATATTTTAAGGTAAATGATCTATTGACATTTTAAACTTAATTTGTTTTCTGTCTATTATACTATCATGATTATAACTTATTTCAGAAGGCTTATTACTAATATATGTATTTTGTAAGAAACTATTGATTTAATCATTAATGTGCCTTCTAAACTTGAAAAGATAAAAATATATATTTTTTAAATAAAATAAATAGCAAAGTAATACATTTATACCTTATTGCTGTCAAGTGCGGTAAATAATCAAGGTACTTAATGTTTTTATCATGAAAGTAAATAATTCTACAATCAATTCAATGTTATAAATATATTTGATTATATAGTTTAAAAAGGTAAATGTATTTATATTTTAATGTAAATGATCTATTGACATATTGAACTTAATTTGTTTTCTGTTTGTTATACTATCATGCTTATAACTTATTTCAGAAGGCTTATTACTAATATTATGTATTATGTAAGCAACTATTGATTTAATCATTAATGTGCCTTCTAAACTTGAAAAGATAAAAACATATATCTTTTGAATAAAATAAATAGTAAAGTAACACATTTATACCTTATTGTTGTCAAGTGTTGTAAGATCCATGTCCTTCAAATTAGACAAGTCCCACTTTATCATCCTTGGGAATTTTTTTTGAAGATTTTCTTTTTCTTCTATTACTTTTGTATTCTCACAAAACCAATACTGTAATAAAAAGATATATACATTTATATTTTTGTAATAATGAAATATTAGAAAGTGTAAGAAATCTTACAAGTAAAACTATAGTGCAACCAGGTGTGTTTCTTGGGTCAGTATGATGTTTTTGAACATTTTCGCTAGCATTCTCACATATTGCTCTTGGCCAAGAAATAGAACTGATTTTTTTCAAATTGAGGATCTTAGGAAGAAATCTCCACTGCAAGTAGTTTTGATTGTTCGGAAACAAAAATGTTATGATCAACAACAGAAATAATAGCTTTACTAAATCAACGCTACCATTTTTGTTTTCTATCATTTTATTCAATCTTTTTGTCACTGTTTTTTGACTTATGATGTCTTCTTCTTCAAAGTTGTTTGTCCAAAAATCTGAGAAATTTTCTATTGTTGTAGCTTTATTTGATGTAGGTATTGGAAATAAATCCTCTCCATCCATTGGCATTCCAAATATTAGACTAACTTCTTCTGGTTTCAATTTCATCAATTTGTTACCAAATCGTAAAGCTTGTTCTGTAGTACCATAAGAGTTTATTATATCTTCCAAATTTGCTGCACTCTTTCTCATATCTTGCCTTGATATAGAATCTTCAAGAAAAACATTGGAAAAGTGTTTGAAAGGTGATTTTTTTCAAGTATGTTTTTGCGTCAGCAGAGAGGATTTTTTTCTTCATTAATTTGTTTTCATTATTTTGAAAACAACATCTAAATTACATCTATACGTCTTTGAATATTGAATTTTTTTTATTTCTTTGGTATTTGTTGAATTTCATACTTATTGGCTTCATCTGTATCACTAGATTCTCCTTCATATTCTTGTGTCTTTGTCCTTTTTTCATCAGAATTTTCTACGTTGTTATCTTTTGTTCCAGTAGATGATATATTGTTTGTTGACTCAGAATTTTCCTATTTTGGTAACAATTAACATGAGAGGAATTGAATTTAGTAAATCCAAATTATTTACAAATTTTGATAGTTTTGTGTTTTAAAAAAATAATATGTTATATTTTTTTATTTCTAAAACTGTTTGCTATCACCTAGTTTATGAGCTTAAACTAGTTCAATGACATTACATGTGCAAGCTTTTTCTTTTGATGAATTCCTTTAACAATTTTTATAAATTATTTTCCTACATAATCAACAGGTAAAACAAGATTCTCAAACATATTTATCTCATAAATTAGTATAACTAGTAATATAGCTGGCATCATTATGATGTAAAAAGTGAAAAAGATAAGTCGATTTATCTTTTTTGACTAGTGGGTTAAAATTGAATCTTTCATGTAATACTTTTTGCTAATTTTTTTAAAATAAGGTCCGACATACAGTTAAAAATGTTTTTAAATTTTTTAATTACACCATGTTCATATTTTATGAAAAAGATAAGTATATTTATCTTTTTATTAAAACAAAAATATATATAATAAATGATGAAAAATTCTCATGATTGAAATATAATATAATAAAGATATATGTATTATAATAATGATAACAAAATATAGAGAAAGAAAATTTACCAATGGAGTTACTGATAACAATCTTGTTTGCCTATGCTCTTCACAGTATGGACTTGATATAGGTCTGAAATTTATGCATTGATGTCCTCCTTTATTGAAAAAAATGCATAGTGGTTGTTTTGTAAAAAATCTAGAGGATTTTCGTGTTTTCATATTTTATCCTGCATTAAAAAAAAGTATAGTTATATGTTAGTAATCATGTACATACAGTTAACAAACTTTTAAAGGTTATGTAAGAACTTAAATCACTGAAAGTATAGTACACACAAAATAAGTAAACTTTTATGTATTTTTACATAATTTTCCAAATTAAAATAATTTCACAATTATTTCTATGTTGAAAACATATTTGATTGAACAGTTTAAAAAAAATAAATATATTTATATTTTAAGGTATATGTTCCAATAACATATTAAAGTTAATTTGTTTTCTATCTACTATTCTAACATGATTTTAAGTTCTTACGTAAGGCTTGTAACTAATATTATGTATTATGTAACAATTGTATATTTAATCATTACTATGCCTTTTTAACTTGAAAAGGTTAAAACATATATCTTTTAATGTAAATAAATTGTAAAGTAATTACTGCAAATATATTAATAATTTTCTATGGTACAATTTTTTTTAACATAAATAAACAATTAAAGTAACATGTACTTATAAAAGATAAAATCATATATGTTTTTCCAAATACATATTCAACTTTATATAGTTACATATGGATGATTATTTACAATAACCAGTGTCTACATCATGTACTTGACAAGTTTCATTCGTTCGTATAAGCATGTGCTTAAATTCTGCAACCATATAACAAGTGTTTAAATCAACCAAACTTACATCAAAAAGTTAAAATTCATCCAAATTCAATCAAACTTATTTTTATGAACTTCTGATCATTTTAATCTATACATTCTTAATTCAGTAAAGGAGGTTTGACAAATGTGTTATGTATTATGTAAATAAAGGTATAGAACTTAAAATATAGTAAATCCTAGGTATTGGAAAACTTATTCGTGTACTAATCGATAGAAGAAGATGACATCGTCTAGCAAGCAATGTTATACTTGATAAGTAGATCATAAGTAAACCCTAGATTAAGTAAAAACCGATTAAAATTAGATTCAAATAAAATCCGAAAATCGACTAAAGAGTATGGTAACAGAATTCGTCGCAGCAAAATATTGATGAAATATAAGGAAAATGGATCGATTTTGGGTAAAACCTAATTTGCGATTCGCTCAAACTTTTGAATGAAAAATGGCGGAAAGAGGAAATTAATCGAGACGTGTCGTGTAATTTTATTTTCAGTTAATAATGTCCTGGAAAATAATTATCTAAGGGTCGTGTCCTAAAAATTAATTGTATAAGATAAATAAGCCCTTATAGTAAAATTCCCCTAAAATATAAGTGGAATGAACTGAGTGAGTTTTACTTACCCTAATTTGATTCACTATTCAAACGACTTGTTTTAGTTAAATTAAATAAGTGTTTAATTTAACAGAAAAATCCAATTCATTTCCATCACGTCCAGTTCTGTTCTGTAATGTAGATCTCGTCGATGCGAGTCCAATGCTACCTAGATTGTCCGATTTCGATCATATATAAATAAGTTATGAAAATTTGAAGTTAAAAAAATTTAATTAAATATTAAAATTCTTAATAAATGTAATTATAAACTAATTAATTACTTAATTTACTCTTTACATTTTAAAACAGATCGGGCCGAACTAAACAACTTCTCTCCCCTTCGTTCCCGTATTAATTTTGGCACTGCAAACCCCACTCTCTCCTCCAATTTCAAAAATCGCGCCGCCATTCCTCACATTGACAGCCAACCATACTTCGTCGGCCTGAGCGCCTCTACTTCACCTGCTCGCGCCCCAAGATCCAGTCACTCGACCAAGCCGTTTTCTCCAGAGACCGCTAGAAACTGGCTGCCCTTTGAGGCAAATTCTGGCCACCATAGACTATGGTTTCAAATAATAGTCGGTCAACTCAAAGCTCTCGACGAGCTTGATGATTTAGTCGTTGGGAACTTTCAGATTAACGTAACGGATTTTGTGATTAAGGGAGGAAAAGATTCGAATTATACACGCCATTGGTTTTGTAAGTAGAGGCACAAATTGTATGGTTGACCACAGAAGTAAAATTTTAAGGTTTCTTGAACGTGTGGTATTTATAGGTTAGTGGTTATAATATAATATTATTATTATGAAACTTACCAAAGAAGTAATGGACGTAAACTGCCATATACAACCTCCAATCGAGATGAAAAATTGTAATCCTAGCATAAACAATATTCCAGACATGATAGAACAGGTTTCGTTGAATTCCGAGATCGTATATGGAAATTCCTTTATAACTCATATACGTGAATCGACACGCATTTAAATTATGCACGAGCACAAAATAAATCCAATTAACTTGAAAAATACTATAGTATTAAATCATTATGGATTTAATAAAATTAGTTTCGCTTAAAACGGAATTCGTTTGAAAACCAGTTATTCTGAATTTACAAATTAAATCGATAAAACGATTAAATATAAATCTAGGTGTTTACGGCTACCGTTGTCACATACAACATCGGATTGCCACGATATAGGTTTCATGCAATAATTTAATGTTACGGTTCCAATGAAACTAATTTCATCGAAAATCGATGCTGTTTGCAAAATGACCATTTTAAAGGCTTATATAATATAAATAAAGGCTAATTCCATTCATACACCTATAATTCCTTAACGTACACCGTAAAATGAAATAAAATAGCATACACCAAAAATTTCTTTTCATACACCATGTCTTTCACAAAATTACCCTTTTATATTTTCATTACATTTCCTCTCTTTAACCTTAAAACTAAATTACATAAAACTAGAAATCATTGCAATATATTTACCTAAAACTAAAAAAACAATATTTTAACACTACTATCTTAAATTATTTGCTTGTTTTATTTTTAAATCACTTTTAATTTTAGATGATGGAAATTTGAACTTATTTTTTTAAATATTAGAAAGTTAAACTAGTTAAATTTTGGTGTTAAATTTGAATATGATTAGATTTGAATGAAAGATTGAAGAATTTAGTGCTCAGTATAACATTAATTTTATTAGTTAGTTTTAAATTTTAATTTTTGTATTTAATTAAAGTGAAAACTATTAAAATTGACTATATATAAATGTTGCTTGTAACGATATGAATATATTGTAATCCTCAAAAGAAATATAAAATTAATTTAATCAGTGATATAAATTAATTTATAATATACTAATTTTACAAGAGAAATTATATTGAGTATACATAATGCAAACAATGGAGAATTTTATATATTTTCATTCTTTAATATTGATTCTTTTTTAATAAGGTCATTTTGGTCTGAAATTTTATTTAAAATCTCATGGTGTAGGTAAATCAATTTGCGGTGTTTGAATAGAATTTGCCATAAATAAAATATTATTAAATTCCAAAACAATTCAATTAAATAATAATAAATTATTGTTATCGTAAATATCCAAATGGAATATATATGACTACAAATTCAACCCATATGGATTTAAAACTCAACATTTAAATTTTTGGGTTTAATAATAGCTATATATATATATATATATATATATATATATATATATATATATATATAAACCCTTAATATTTTATTTATTAAACGTTATCGTCTATTAACGAATTTCATAGCGACTATTTGAAAATTTGATCTGGACATAATTAACAATCTATAATATGAAATCTGGATTTTCTTTTTCATTAGAAAATTATAATCAGCTAGGTTCAAACGTTTCTTGTTTTACAGAATTCCGACTTATATTGGATCCTGTATATTTAATTGAAGTTCAAAATTCAATATTACGATCTACCGCGACGTTACGAGCTCGTTTTAAATTAAATACAAACTTTAACTTTCAACCTTCATTTTATAAAAGAATTAAATATTAAAAACCATTAATATTCCAAATATAATATTTAAAATAGATTTAAATATTCAAATTCAAATGACCGAAAAATCTGGGTCGTTACAAGATGTAAGTATAAAATTTTGATAAGAAAATAAGAGAAAACATAATAACGAACTATGAGGTATAAATCTAAAAACTTAGGGCCAACACGAGATAAATCACATTCTTTAGACGTTATTATCCCCATGATATCGACCTATCGTATTTTGACCAGTGGGTTTCATTCTTTAGTTCACTGGTTATCAAGAATGTTCTTACTCATAAGAGGGTAAATTAGAATATAAACTACACTTTTTTAATGAGGTAAATGGCGAGTTTTTTCATTTTAAGTGGGCATATAGTTTGAAAAAAGAAAAACGTAAAGAAGTAGTTTCATGTACTCAAAATACCATATTTGGATTTGTTTTAAACATCTGTTGTATGCGCTGCACCTTAAAGTTGGATTAGATGTGGGAATTGGTTCTTTTTTTTTAGCCAAACTTGCGAAGTTTTGTTACAAAATTTGTCTGTTTTCCAAAATATTAGATAATAGCTCAGTTTCAGTGCTGAGCTGGCTAAACAAATCGGCGCAATCCCAGAATGTGCCAGTGTAATATATTTTTTCTGGCGTCATCTGAAATAATGTCGAACTTTTTTTTCTCTTCCAAAATTTGCATTAAAAAGAAAAAGAAAACACTGACGCAATTTGAGATTACGTCAGTACATTTTGATCAAATCAGCGCTGAGTTGATCAAAATCGAACTATAAATGTAATATTTTGAAAAAGCGGGTTATTTGCGTAATAGACCCTAAAAATTGGGCTACTAATCTAATTAACTTTTAAGAAAATTTTAAGCTGCTCTTGATGGCACACTTCACTGTTTGGTCTCTTCTGTGAACTACATGTTTCTTGTTTTACCCATGCAAACATTGAACTTAATTGATTCAATCTTCAAACAGTATCCAACAAACGCGGAGTAATTATTTTCTAAGACATTTATACAGTGAATGTAGTGACCCATATTATATTATATTAGATATTGAAACGGAGGGAAACGTATCTTAAATTCCCTGAAAATTCCGACGAAAGAGGCGAACCTGTGTTCCTACGAAATTGCTTTCGTTCCAATTGACCAATCTTTCCGATCGAAGGCAACGAGCAAGAGGAAAGTGTCAGATATTCAATTTTGGGCGTTTCGTCATTTGGGTATCTGCTTTTTCCTTGAAGCTTCAATTTTTACTTGATTGGGAGATTCTAGTACCTCGACAGTTTCTATATTTAGTTTTTTATTCCGATCAAAATTATTCTCCTTTGACGGTTTAGCTATGTGTAAATACTCTTCTGTACTTGACCGCATTGATTTTACTATTTATTAAACTGAAAAATAGACAAAATGTAGTTGACCCATGTTGTTTGTCTGTGATATTGTTTACTGAATACCGATCCTTGCTTATTTTAGTTCCAAGTTTCATTTTGTGAAGATGCAACATCTAAGGGAGTATGAACCTGTTGATGTGTATAGATCATCTAAAGTGTTATTTTTCCAATTGTTATAGTGGGTTCTATACTAAGTGCATTGCAGTGTTAAATTGTTGTGTGTTAGCTGTAGCATCAAAGTTATCACTGCACTAGGTTCAATTTTTTAATTAGAGTGGCCTATAGAAAAAAATGGAGTAAAGATAACTAATGATAACTGGATTTGAGTAATATGATAGTTACAAGCATTTTAGGCGTGGGGATTGAAAGCAGCTATTTGAACACAAAATTTTGACATAAATCAAGGGACATAAAATCTCAGCCATTTGATCAATTTGTCTTTACATGAGTGGTGAAAATCAAAGGGCAATCCAATGGTTGAGAATTTGTGTCCCTCATTTGTGTTAAATTTTTGTATCTAAATAGACTTTCCTGTGGGGATTTGAGAAAAACTAGTTTAAACTTCAAAAGTCGATCCAAACGTTTGTCAATGTTAGATTACCTGTTGGATACCCTTCAGAAGTTTATGACAAAATAGCTCTTCATAAAAAGTTCAATGTGAGAGGCGACTGAGATTCAGGGGCAGAGCCCACGTGCAATATAAGAGGTGTGTATATATATATATATATATATATATATATATATATATATATATATATATATATATATAGGCAAGCGTTCAGTTGCACCTCAAAAATGAAGCACCCAAATGTCTCATGAGGGGAATGAGAGAAGGGAAAATACTTGGTGGAAATAAGGGGGTAAATGAGGTACTGCACTGTTACGGGTGTCATTCAACCTACCTCATATATATATATATATATATATATATATATGCATGCTCCATGGCACCCCTTTTGCATCCGATTATTAGCCACTTATTTATATTAAAATAAGTTAGTGGATAGAGAGAGAGAACGAGAATGTGTGCTGAAAATGAGGTGGCTCTGTAGGGTTGCTGCACTATTTGAGGTGCTCTTAATCTTATATATATATATATATATATATATATATATATATATATATATATATATATATGTATGTATGTATGTATGATACACACACAAATTACTTGACTGCGTAGAATGGTTTTCAGAATATTCTAAACTTTGCTCATTCCTAAAAAATACAAGTCAATACCGAACTATCAAATATGATTTTTAATTGCCAAATGCTTTCAAAAGAAAAAGAAGATGTTACTGTCCCTCCGCCTTTTCCTATATCCATACTCTGGGCTCGTAGGTTACTAGTTTTTGTATATGATAAATACCTTATCATACTTCTAGTTCTGAAAAGGGAAAAGTTGACTGAAATCCACTGTTCGTTGTTTTCTTTCTTAAGTTCAAATATATTTTACTAGCTTGACTTAGCTTGACTTAGGGATCAACTCTTGTATTCTTATGTCCAAAGCCAAGTCCATCTAATACCTTAACACATGAAATTTACCGCCAAGTTACCATATACCTGATTTGGTCGAACATTATTGTCACAATAAACATCGATTCTATGGATTTTTTTCGTACTAATTTTGTTTGATTATGTAACTATATGCCATATTCATGAATTGAGAATAATTATTCGCTCATTATGTTTTCAGGTAAACAGTTCCTTAATTCGTTTGATTATCTTACCAACTATGTCTAAAGAAGAAATTTCATTGCTGAAAGAAGCTCTTAGAAACCAACTTCAGACTATAGGAAGACTCTACATTGAGATTGAAGATGAAAGAAAAGCTTCGTCATCAGGATTTAATGAGGTTCTAACAATGATGCTGCGCTTGCAGGAAGAAAGAGCCCGAGAGAAAAATGAAGCTTTTCGGTATAAACAGTTGGCAGAACTTAGATTACAGCATGCAGAAGAATCTTTAGCATTTTTGGAAGAGTTAGCGTATATAAAGGATACCGAGATACAATCACTGAAGTCCGAGGTCCAGTCTTATCAGAAAATTCTACAAAGCGTGGAACTAGATGACAAATTTCTATTCACAAGTAGCAAGTTACTACACAAAACAAAATCTTGTATCCAGATAAACAGGCATGCTTCTGAGTTAACTATTAGTAGTGAAAACAGTCGTTTACCCCATAAAGCTGATGCAATTTTGGAAGAAATTGGTGAAAAAGTAAAGCATATATGTTCATTTATAGAAGCTGAATCAATAGAGTTTGAAATGCTGAAATCAACACCAAAAAGATTGACAACAAGAGAAGAGAAATCTATGAATATGCATCAAAATATCCTGGTTAAAGATGAAATTGAAGAGCTGAAGTATGAGTTAGAAAAGCTAGCTGAAGCTGTAAGGAGCATAAGGCAATGCTATTTGTCGCAAGGAAATGAGCAAGTTAAGCTACTGAGCCTCGCATATGAGCAGCTGAAGATAATCGATTCACATTTGAGAAGTTCGAAATCAAGCATCTGTTCTCAGCAGACATCTTGCAAGTGTTCTCAGAAGATACCTAGCATGTTTTATCAGCAGACATCTTGCAAGTGTTCTCAGAAAAAATCTGACAATTTTTCTCAGCAGGATGAAGCTATATTTGCATCTCTAACTGAGGTATTTCCAAGTAGTTTTACAGCTTATGAAATGTTACAACTTCAGTATGATTTTTAGAGCAACTTGAATTTGTAAGATAATCAGAGACAAATGATATAATAACGTGATCTTTTTTAACAGGGGAATTGGCCGATGGATGAGAATCTTATACTGTTAAATGTAAAAATGTAGGGAGGGATTCCATATCCTTAATCCTTAAGATTCTAGACGTATCATCCATTGGTTCCTCCATATTCAAAAAACTGAAAACGAATTGATATGATCTTTCCACGATCATGGCCAATACCAGAAGGAAAAAAACTCAAATCAGTTTATAATTATGGATGAATACAAAACATAAAATGTAGCTTTGAAGCAGTTAGAACTTTTAAAATGATTTAAGTCTGTGTATAAATGAGCTTGACGGTAAGAATACCATATGTGCGAATCCTTTAAGAAAGACTCTGTTACCTCTGTTGCTAATTCCAAAGTGGTTATATCTAAACATTTTAAGCTGAAACAATTTGGATTATCTCTCCATCTATTTCAAAGTTCATATTGAGTAAAGCTGAAACACCTTTACCTGATTCAATTTTGTAAAGGTTATTTCTATGGCTCCAAAACCATTTATTTTTTCTAAAAAGAAACCTTCTCACTTAAAAGTTTCTGGATACAAAATATGACAGAAGATATTGGGGAGATTTATCGAAGGCTCCAAGCCTCCTAGGAGTCCAAATCACCAATCAGGTGGCCTAACTGTTGCGCAAAAGCTCCACCTTCCCAGGACCCGCCGTTGCATGGGAGCCTCTGGATTCCACCTTTTTATACTAGGGAGATCTATAGAAGGGAGCTTTACTACACGCATACACTGTTAAATTTTGAGGAAAAAAAAATAAAAAATCAATAAACATTTGATTACTTTGATAAGCCACCGTAAGCCTATCTCTTATTATTATTCTGAGCTGGTTAAAGGTTATATCGATATTTAAGTATTTTTGAATGGGTATAAGAGTTAAAGGTCGATATTGTACCTTATAAATGGCATTCACAAATTTTCGGTTGTCATAGATTAAAATGTTTGATTGATATTTGGATAAAACAAAATGTGCACTAATCTTCTCCGTTTTATGGGCAGGCAATGCTATCCTTTTCAGTTTAGTCCTGCTTTGGGTGTCAGAGAACACAACATTTGTTTGCTTCTTAGCTCAAAAATGAACGTTTGGACAAATGAATAGCGTATAAAATGCACGAAATGGTTAGCACAGTGGAGAAAATCAAAATGGTTAGTACAAAGGAAGAATGCATAAAATGCAACAGATTTAAAAGGATTAAACTCAATTCAGTGCTTTCTGCTACGTATGTCTGGAGTGATCACGCCTCCGGATCCCATCTTCTGTATAATAAATACATCAAAGAGCTGTTTTCAAGACTCTTGCTCCATTCTCATGATGACATGGCCGGCATGGGAGGTACAACACACACTATGATATTAATTTTGCTCCATCATCTGAGATTCTGAATTGTCTACGCTACCCACACTGTTCATATTCTGGATGTTTGAGAAATTTGTGTCATAGCAGTTGGTTTAGAAATTCAATCTTGTTCTTTCAGTCTCAAAATGTTATATTTGACTTGTATAGCAAATTCCGGGCTTCTCCTTTTGTCGATGAACATGACTTTTCTTTTTCAGTTTGTAAACACGATTTTGATGATGTCTCAGATTAAATAGTCAGTTATGATGCCTCAAATCAGATAGTTGTGAAATATATATATATATATCTTTGTACAAATCATGAGAAGATCTAGTGGTTCGTATCTTGTGTGTTTTATTTTGTGTCAATATGTTCCTATAGACTTTCCATATATATATATATATATATATATATATATATATATATATATATATATATATATATATATATATATAACCCTGTTTTGCAGCACCTTTTAGCATTTCCACCCCACCGTGAGCTACACTAATCCAAATACGACAAGATTTTGTAGATGTTCAATCTACATATATATTATTATCTATCCAAAATTTGAGCTCGTTCCGACGTTTGTAACATTTTCAGAATCTTAACTCAATTATTCATCATTCAGGTATTTATTCGACCCGTTAAAATTATACATCAAATACATTATTCTACTGATGTCGGAATGAGCTCAAATTTTGAATAAATAATAATATATATCTGGATTGTGTAGTGAAAATCAGTGGTTTGGCCAGCGAAAGCAGAACACCCAATAATCTAGCCAATCGACAATCTGAAAAATGTCAATCCAACAAAGATGATAAAGAAAAAAATGACTCAAATTATAGAGAGAAACAGAAATAGAAAGAGGAAAGAACACATCGATATAACGAGGTTCGGCTATGCATACGTCCTTGGATCCAACAATCTTTTATTTCTTTACTTCAAGAGGAGGTACAATATGAGGGAAAAAAATACACAACTCAATACAACTTTCTTTCCCTATAACAAATACAGAAATATGGATCTTACTTAAGATAATATATGGAGAGAGTTTTCTTCTTGTGTTGAAATATGAGCAAATGTCTGCGTATATATAGGAAGAATGATAAGAATGCTTCGTGGATAAGGAAGAAATATTTCCTCATTGATTCCACCACAAATCTGGCACATTCTAGATTTGTTTCGGCCTATATAAATATTTGATTGATTCCTTAAATCAAATATATACCTTCTCCATATCAATATATTATCTTCTCGATTTGACTTGATAACGAGAATCAATTAATATCTCCTCATTAATATATTTAAAACGTCCAAATTTAACACTCCATCTCGATTTGAATATATCCATCAATAATAAAAAATGGTTGTTGGGTCAGCGCCCTATGGCTAGGGGTGGGCGTTGGTTGGTTTGATGTGGTTTGGAGTTCAAACCGCTTCCGCACCGCATCAAATGGTTGATCAAAAATACAACTCATTGTACTTCTCGTTTAAACGGTTCGGTTTTAATATATTACGCTTCAGTTCGGTTTGAACCTACATTAAATATGAAATAAGAGATTACTTCCATCGGCAATCAATTTACAATTGTGTCATGCAATGTAACTTAAATGGTAAAACACACAATATTATCTGTAACAATCCGGATTTTCAGAACCAAATTAAAATTTTTATTTTAGCTATTTTAATGAATTTTAAATATTTAAAATGATTTATTTTAAATAATAATGACTAAAAATTTATTTAAATCGAAGTTAGAACGAATAAATTTATTTTAATTATATAACGAGCCTGAAATGGCACGGTAGTTTGAAAATTCGATTTCAAATTTCAAAAGAATGTACATGATTCAAAACAAATCGGATCTCAGTAAAACCAGAAATATTTGAATCTGTTAAACTATATCTTTCTAACGAATGTGTAAAATCCAGATTTCATAACGGGAACTGAAAGTTATGTCTAGTTTAAAATTTAGAAAAATCGCTAAGGAATTTATATGTATTTTATATAATATATAGCCCTTAAAAATAGCCATTTTACAAATGACCTCCGTTTTCGACGAGGTCACGATCCGGAATGTTGAATTATTGCTAGGTTTCAAATTTCATAATTTTTGGATTCAATATGTGAGCGCAGTAAATTTAAATGTGTTTGGTAATTTAAATTTGAATTGGATCGACCAGAAAATGACCATTTTTCAAACGGTCTCCAAATTCGACGAAATTAGTTTTGTTAGGACTGTATCATCAAAAAATAGCTAGATTTATTTTTCTGATATTTTTGGAGTCTGTTATGTGGCCCCGGTAAATTAAAATGCACGTTTAAACTGAATATATAGTGATTTATATTTTAAATTAAAACAGATTAAAACAATTGAATTGGCTCATGAAACATATCCCATTGTGTCCGGAATAAGGGTATTTAGCTAGGGGCGACAGTCGCTGGGTTCAATTTTCAGTTCGATGACAAAACGAATTATTTTCGAAGTAAATAAAATAAAATATTTCTATAAATACCCTCATTTATTGATCCAAAACCCTAATCCTCTCTTCAGAAAAAGGGCCGTCATCATCTTCTATTTGTGGCCCAGAATCTTCCAACCTTTCTTCCATTCATACACAAAATCCGCGCAATGAATTGAAGAACCCATAATGACAAAATTGTAGAGCGTTTCAAGCTCTATAATCCCAGTGTCTAAGATCAAATATCTCGAACGTGGTGGTCTGAATTTGCTCAAGAAGACGACGACTTCGGATGGATTTTTGGGCAGGGGAAGACCACCAATCTCCACCGCGTTTTAGGCGAGGGTTGGTGGCGACATGCTCTTCGAGGTGATGGCATTAGATGGGGGACCGATCCCCTCTGGTGGCAGCGAGCACGAGCCCTGGTAGCGAGCATATGGGTTTGATTTCCTGTAAGCACTGAAGAACGATGAAGACGATGTACAGAGGGATTAGATTAATTAATTATTAATCATTTGGTTAAGTAATTAATGTAATTAAAATTTTAAAATAGCATAACTTCTTAATACAGAAATGAAATCAAACGATTTCAGAAGTGTTGGATTCGCAACGACGAGCACTACAACATGGAGCAGACCAAAACTAAAACAGGAGCCATTTGGATTTTTAATAAAATTAAACACCGGTTTAATTTTATTAAAATAATTCTTATTCAACGATTTCAAAATTGACCACTATGAGAACTCCTTCTCACTCTATTTATTTTACAGTAAAATATATACTAGGATGCAGGCGGTGCTTAGCAGCACCCGACACCATTGATTGTACAAACTATGATTGTTTGTTTGGATTGAATTGACTGTGTTGTGTTTATTGAATGAATAAAATATATAAAATATTCATGCATGGAATAAAAATATTAGAACAATAAAAATATCATTTTTATTGAATGAATAAAATATATAAAATATTCATGTATGAAATAAAATATTTGAACAATAAAAATATAATGTTTTATTGAATATATGAACCATATAAAATGGTCATGTGTTGGAAATACATATTCATTTACAAATCGGACGATTTGTTTATGTACACTTATTTGACTGATATTAATTGGGACGATAAATTTTACACATCGCCCAACTGCACAAATAATAATCAGTGTTTGTTGTTTGAAAACCCCATACGGGTATTGGTATGATACTGGACATACACTAATCCCAATTTGTAGTTGTATATCAATCGATGGGTTGACAGACTATTGTAAGCGTTAATTTTTTATATTTAATGCTTATGCAGTTGTGTAATGCACTCTGGACGATGGTTGACTGTGTTTGATTTTTGTTGTGTACACGTGTATACGAAATCCATATAAATAAAATTATACAGTAATTGACTGTGTCTGATTCCACTTCGGAAGGAACGAATATTTTAGAATGATCAATATTTTAAAATAACTAATATTTTAAAATAATATTCAGTAATGAATCGAAATGGGATTTTGATGTCCGATTTGGGATGGACACGAAAATATTTAAATATATGAAGCCATATCGATTAGATTAACGCCATTTTGACGTGAACGATATTTATATCGATTTCATTCATTTTTAAAATGAATATCGAAAAGGAAATGATTCCAAATCTGATATTTTGAAAACATTATCATTTGTATATTATAATGATAAGGAAAATTTAATTTTGATTTAAAATTGAAAAATGAAGTTGGAATCGTTTTAAAACAAATTTATAAACGATTATAAAATACGTTTTAAATGTAAATTGATGAAATATATATAATATATATATTTAATGGCCTGAATAGAACGCGCTGTGCCGCGACAGTTCACTAATTTCGACCATTGACTTCGAATGGATATTACGGGAGATCCGACAGTCGGATTCTCCTAAAACTGGAACCATTGGGTTCGTATTGAAAAGAGCTTTCCAATGAATATACGAAATTTGAAATCTAACGGTTGGATTTGGAATTATGTCCAAATTAAATTTGGAAAAGGTCGATGTAAGTGTAGTTCGATGATCGTTTATGGAAATCGACTGTACGGGTCTTGATAAAATTATTAAAAATATTAATAATTTGTCTAAAATCATAATAAATGATTTGGAACGAATTTGGAGTAAAAATTCCATGTTTTTAAAGATAAAAATATATTTTATCAAAATGAACTAGTTATGAACTAGAATTATAATCCGATATTTTTAAATAAATAAATTGGATATGAAATGGTTTTAAGAATAACCAGAATTTCAAATATATGAATTGGAATGAATTTGAATTGAAATTATCTTCGGCATATTTTGATATTGGATTCCGTGATTATACGGATATTATGGAGGAATTTGGAAGATATATATCGTTATTCCCAATACGATATTTGTTGATTTCAGAATTCAATATCGAATATAAGCCGATATAATTTCTAATCAGAGCCTTGTATTTATTAAAGAATTGGATTTTGGGTTTGTCGTGTACGGTGTCTTCATTAACACTGTTCTTAAACCCAGTTGAGGAAAAAATAAATCTTTTAATTAAGAATTAGTGAAGTTTTCCAATTAATTTAGATTTAATTGGAATTGAATAAAAGAATTGGATTTTAGGTTTGTCGTGAATGGTGTCTTAAATAACACTGTTCTTAAACCCCGTGTGAAAAGAATAAATCTTTTAATTAAGATTATTAGTGTTTCCAGTTAATTAACATTTAATTGGAATAAAATGGGATGTGAATTTGGGTTTATTGGGAACTGTGTTTTTAACGACATTCGTTAGTTAACCCGATTTACAGTGAAATGTGATTTGGAATTTATACATCTTTTTTTTTTAAGATTTAACGGGAATTTTCCAAAGTAAAGTTTTCCAATTTAATATATTAAATTGGAATTGAATGGAATTCGATTTGATAATAATCGAAATGAGCTTTTGTGGAGGAAGACTGTTAATATATATGGAATTTGAAAAGAGCTTTTGTCATTCCATTTATATTATTAGTCGGATACAGAAATTGATATCGATTATATATTGATATGTTTTCCGTGAAGATTCCATAATTAATGGAATGTGATTTGGGTTTATCGTGAACTGTGCTTTAAATGACATTAGTTCTTTAACCTAGTTAAAGACAGGATTATATGTCTAACATTGTGTTTCAAACTGTATGGTTGATCTCTGTTGAATATATACCTGTTTGGTGGCGAAAAATTATTCTCTTGCTTAACACCCTTCTCTAAGACGTATGAGCTTAGAGGTTATATATAGGCAGAAATCAATAGTACGATGTAGATTGCCGATGCGGCATGTTTGATATCCCAAAGTTAAATAACCATTAATATTGATTTTTGGGAAGATTAAAACCAAATGGAGTTTTAATGAATCTTTAATTAGATTGAAAGGTGAATATGATCATTTAAATTATCAAATTTTGGAAATGGTCGAGAATGGAGTATCACCAGTTTTTCTTTAATTCGATTTGAATGGGAAATGGTAATTAATTTTACCGATAACGTTGTGGTGTTAGACATAGAGTATTACCAGTTTTGCTTCATGGGATGAATTGGTTGGGATTAGGAAATTAAACAAGTGATTACTTCGGTAAGGTTCGCTAATCCCGACTAATTTAAATAAACCTTAATTTGGTTTGAATTGATATCCAAAGGAAGATTAAAGAATAAATTTAAAAGAATTTTTATTTGATAAAATTAATGGGAACCTTTCCCAAAGTATAAGAATATTTGAATAAAAGAATATTCTGGATTGGAATGAGGCGTATGTTGTATTTTTATATCACTTGATTATAATATACACGGGTTATTCAGAAAGGCCGGGTTTATACCCATTCTGAATTACTGATTCGACAATAAGTCGACTTGAAGACCGGAGGTCTTCACATCGTTTGGATGATTACTGATGTCTTGATTGGGCTGTACACCCAAGACAAGGTAATAAGTGGTGATCGTCCAGACATACTTGGAGATCAACCAGATATGCAAGGACCTCTCTCCTGTATTGGACATATGGGACAAGGAATAAGGTGCCTCCAGTTTCATTCAGACCCAGAACCAACTTGTAAATGGATGTGTGTCTTACATTGGATTTTATTATGTGTTGATTGATCTCTATTAAATATATATCTGTTTAGCGGCGGAGAATTTATTCTCTTGCTTAACGCTCTTCTCTGAGACGTACGACCTCAGAGGTTATATGTCAATAGACATCAGTCGCATGGCGTGAATTGCCTGTGTGGCATGCTAAGATGCAAAGGATTAAGGCTTCTGTTGAAAAGCAAAGTCTTGTGGTCGATGATCAAAGCACGACTTTAATATAGCATAGCTTTGTGTAGCGTTACCTCACGAGCCTCACACCCCAGTATGAACCAGAAACGGGAGAGGGCTGCAGGGAGGACATCCGTTTCTTTCTAGCTAGGAGTGGTGTCATGGTATGGAGCCCAGACATTTTTACTTATTTGGACGATGGAAAGCGAGGTATCTCAGATATATCGGTCACTATGGGGCCGATGGATGGATATGGTTGACATACTGACCAGACTTACGCCCTATAGGGCGGGGACACGTATTGTTCAGGAATTACTAATCCTCAAACGTAAGAGAGGACCGGCCCTGAGGATCCAAGGTGCAGTTGCAGCTGATCCTAAGGCTCGAGTTAGAGAGTCTCGAATTCGGTAAGGACAATCCCTTGCCTTGGTTCATGATGGAAATCCAACTTCCAATATGACATTTCGGTTTTAATTGTAGAGCCTATTATGGAGACATAGTGGGATGGGGCATTATGCCGTCTATGATTGATACATTTATATTTGAAGTTGATTTCTTCACTTATAGTAATAATAAAAGATAAATTTTGTGTACCAAGCATATTTGGCTATTATAAGGTAAAACTCTATCCTCCGGCTTGCGTTGCATTGTGTAATGGGACCTGAGTCTTATATAGCTTCATTGTTCTTTATTTAGCATTGCCCTATTTGTTTTATGCATAGATATTCTTAGGTGGAAACCCATTCCATGTTATACGACGTGGTCCCTTGATTTACCTAACTCTAAAATAAAATTAATATTTGTTTTAGTTATCACACCAGTCTCATGACTGACCTGGAGTTTATTGTTTTAACCTAACTCTAGGTGCCCCTATTTTCCACACGGGCAGCTAATAGTTTCGGTTTTGTAGATATTATATTCACAGGATCCTGTTTACAGCTGAAGCGATATTCAGAAAGCTCTGTATCTGTGTATTTCTTTCAGTTGTGTTTCGCATTACTTTTCTGCTGCTATGTATTTAAATGTACTTTAAATCTCTGA
Source organism: Allium sativum (assembly GCA_030737875.1). Classification (NCBI taxonomy): domain Eukaryota; kingdom Viridiplantae; phylum Streptophyta; class Magnoliopsida; order Asparagales; family Amaryllidaceae; genus Allium; species Allium sativum. The sequence goes on from CM060911.1 coordinate 284,500,695, forward strand.
TATTTTTTCTGATGTATAATATTTATTCAAACTCTGATTTATTCTTGTACTCTGATGTAATTGTTGTAATAAGCAATGAAATGTTCTTCTGTTTGTGTTCTGATTTGTCGTGTTCTCAACTCAATTCGAGCTTACCTTTACGGGGAAGTTTGGGTTGTGTCAGCTTGGTATCAGAGCTTTGGTTCACAGAGCTCGAGAATAAGACATATTAGAACCAAACGAAAGAATTCATCAGAGATTGGATCAGTAATATCCAATGAGAATGACTCGTTAGAGATGGGATCAATAGCATTCTAGAACGAATGTAAAGATAGTTGTTTTTAAGAAAAATCAAATTTAGTTTTAAAATTTTATATCAATTATTCGTATTTGAATATTTTAAATTGATTTGGACTATCAGGTATATAGAGATTTTGAATATATGTCTGATCCACGTGTATACGAAGCCTCAGATATACTGGATAGATATAGAATTACATTCTAGTCGCACGGAGATGACACTGATGATAGCAGTTGCATCATCAGTATATGTGTTTGAGTTTCAAAAGTGGGATCTCTATATATTTCCAATTGATGGTGTGAGAACCAAAATTAGATACGGTTATTGTTGTGATTTGGCATCAAAAATATGATTTTTGACTATATATATATTTATTTATTAAAGATATATGTTTGAAAAACTAATTTACAAACTGATTGCTGGTTGTGTTGTTTGATTATTAGTGTAACTAATAAAAATATTGGAATTATAATTCATTAAGCCAATATGAAAACGAAAGGTAAAATTAGTCAAATCGAACCAATTTTGAACTGAATTAATAATTGTTTGAAATTGCATACATGTACATATATATGTATGAATAGATCATAGCATGGAAGCTAAGAAGAGTAATAAAAATGTATGCCCAACAAATAGGTACATGTTTACTAATTTATTGGGTTTTGACGATTTTATGAACCGATTGGCTTTTTCTTTTTCTTTTGGATTGATGAGGGCCCTGCATGGGTAGTTGTGGTTTTAAATGTCTCCCCGTGTAAAGGAGGTTATGACGAATTTTTTCGAAAATTTAGGGTGTTAGCCAAATTTTTGAAAAATTAGAAATTCTTAGAAACTATAAAGTTGAAGAATGAAAGTTGAGTTAGTTAGTTAAACAACTTTCAGCTCCGTTCCTTTTCAAGGATGAAAAGATTTTAAGTGGGGGAGAATGTAACAACCTAGATTTCAGAACCAATTTAAAATTTTTATTTTAGCTAATAAATTTTGAATATATAAAATGATTTATTTTAAATAATAACGACTAAAAATTTATTTAAGTCAAAGTTAGAATGAATAAATTTATTTTAATTATATAACGAGCCTGAAATGGTGCGGTAGTTTGAAATTTTGATTTCAAATTTCAAATGAATGTACATAATTCAAAACAAATCGGATTTTAGGAAAACCAGAAATATTTGAATATGTTAAACTATATCTTTCTAATGAATGTAAAAAAAATCCAGATTTCATAACGTGAATTGAAAGTTTTGTCCAATTTAAAATTTAGAAAAGTCGCTACGAAATTTATATATATTTTATATAATATATAACCCTTAAAAATAGCCATTTTGCAAATGACCTCCGTTTTCGTCGAGACCATTTTTGTTGGATCTGGAATATCAAATTATTGCAAGGTTTCAAATTTCATAATATTTGGATTTAATATGTGAGTGCAGTAAATTTAAATGTGTTTGGTAATTTAAATTTGAATTGGATTGACCAGAAAATAACCATTTTTCAAACGGTCTCCAAATTCGACGAAATTAGTTTTGCTAGGACCGTATCATCAAAACATAGCTAGATTTGTTTTTCTGGAATTTTTGGAGTCAATATGTGGCCCTGGAAAATTAAAATGTACGCTTAAACTGAATATATAATGATTTATATTTTAATTTAAATAAAAACTGATTAAACAGTTGAATTGGCTCACGAAAAATGTACCAATGTATCCGTAATGGGGGTATTTAGCTAGGGCGACAGTCGTTGGGTTCAATTTGGAGTTCATTACAAAACGAATTATTTTCGAAGTAAATAAAATAAAATATTTCTATAAATACCCTCATTTATTAGCCCAAATCCCTAATCCTCTCTTCAGAAAAAGGGCTGCCGTCATCTTCTATTTGAGGGCCAGAATCTTCCCACCTTTCTTCCATCTAAACACAAAATCCGCGCAATGAATTGAAGAGCCCATAATGACAAATTTGTAGAGCGTTTCAAGCTCTATAATCCCATTGGCTAAGATCAAATATCTCGAACCATGGTGGCATGAATTTGCTCAAGAAGACGGCGGCTTCGGATGGATTTTTGGGCCGGGGAAGACCGCTGATCTCCGCCGCGTTTCAGGCGAGGGTGGGTGGCGACATGCTCTTCAAGGTGATGGCGTTAGATGAGGGACCGATCCCCTCTGGTGGCGGCGAGCCCGAGCCCTAGTGGCAAGCGTATGGGTTTGATTTCCTGTAAGACCGAAGAACGATGAAGAGACGATGTACAGAGGGATTAGGTTAACTAATTTGATTAATTATTTATTAATCATTTGGTTAAGTAATTAATTTAATTAAAACTTTAAAATAGCATAACTTCTTAATACAGAAACAAAATCGAATGATTTCAGAAGTTTTGGATTCGCAGCGACGAGCACTACAACATGGAGCAGAACAAAACCGAAACAGGGGCCATTTGGATTTTTAATAAAATTAAACACCGGTTTAATTTTATTAAAATAATTGTTACTCAACGATTTCAAAACCGACCACTGTGAGAACTCCTTCTCACTCTATTTATTTTACAGTAAAATATATACTAGGATGCAGACGGTGCTTAACAGCACCCGACACCATCGATTGTACAAACCATGATTGTTTATTTGGATTGAATTACTGTGTTGTGTTTATTGAATGAATAAAATTTATAAAATATTCATGTATGGAATAAAAATATTAGAACAATAAAAATATCATTTTTATTGAATGAATAAAATATATAAAATATTCGTGTATGGAATAAAATATTTGAACAATAAAAATATTTTTTTTTTATTGAATATATGAACCATATAAAATGGTCATGTGTTGGAAATAAATATTCGTTTACAAATCGGACGATTTGTTTATGTACACCATTTGACTGATATTGATTGGAACGATAAATTTTACACATCGCCCAACTGCACAAACAATAATTAGTGTTTGTTGTTTGAAGACCTCACACGGGTATTGGGATGATATTGGACATATACTAATCCTAGTTTTTAGCTTTATGTCAAGCGATAGGTTGACAGACTGTTGTAAGCATTAATTATTTATATTTAACGCTTATGCAGTTGCGTAATGCACTCTGGATGATGGTTGACTGTGCTTGATTTTTGTTGTGTACACGTTTGTATGAAATCCATATAAATAAAATTATATGGTAATTGACTGTGTCTGATTCCAATTCAGAAGAAACGAATATTTTAGAATGATGAATAATGAATATTTTAAAATAACTAATATTTTAAAATAATATTTGGTAATGAATCAAAATGTGATTTTGATGTCCGATTTGGGATGGACACGAAAATATTTAAATATATGAAGCCGTGCTAATTAGATTAACGTCATTTTGACGTGAACGATATTTATATCTATTTCATTCATTTTCAAAATGAATATCGAAAAGCAAATGATTTCAAAATCTGATGTTTTGAAAATATTATCATTTATATATTATAATAAGGAAAATTCAATTTTGATTTAAAATTGAAAAATGAAGTTGGAATCGTTTTGAAACGAATTTATAAACGATTATAAAATACGTCTTAAATGGAAATCGATGACATATATATAACATATATATATATATATATTATATATATTTAATGGCCAGAATTGAACGTGCCGCACCGCGGTAGTTCACGAATTTCGACCATTGACTTCGAATGGATAATCCGACCGTGGGATTCTCCTAAAATCGGAACAGTTGGGTTCATATCGAAAAGAGATTTCCAAAGAATATATGAGATTTGAAATCTAATGGTTGGATTTGGAATTATATCCAAATCAAATTTGGATAAGATCGATGTAAGTGCAGTTCGATGACCGTTTATGGAAATCGACTGTATGGGCCCTGATAAAATTATTAAAAATATTATTAATTAGTGTAAAATCATAATAAACGATTTGGAAAGAATTTGGATGAAAAATTCCACGTTTATAAAGATAAAAATATATTTTTATCAAAATGAACTAATTATGAACTAGAATTGTAATCCAATATTTTTAAATAAATTAATTGGATTTGGAATGGTTTTAAGAATAACCAGAATATCCAATATATGAATTGGAATGGATTTGAATCGAAATTATCTTAGGAATATTTCGATATTGGATTCCGTGATTATACGGATATTGTGAAGGAATTTGGAAGATATATATATCGTTATTCCCAATACGATATTTGTTGATTTCAGAATTCAATATCGAATGTAAGCCGATATAATTTCTATTCAGAACCTTGTATTTAGTAAAGAATTGGATTTTTGGTTTGTCGTGAATGGTGTCTTCATTAACAATGTTCTTAAACCTAGTTGAGGAAAAAATAAATCTTTTAATTAAGATTTAGTGAAGTCCTCCAATTAATTAAGATTTAATTGGAATTCAATAAAAGAATTGGTTTTTGGGTTTATCGTGAATGGTGTCTTAAATAACACTGTTCTTAAACCCTGTGTGAAAAGAATAAATCTTTTAACTCAGATTATTAGTGTTTCCAATTAATTAACATTTAATTGGAATAAAATGGGATGTGAATTTTGGTTTATTGTGAACTGTGTTTTTAACGACATTCGTTATTTAACCCTATTTATAGTGAAATGTGATTTGGAATTTATAAATCCTTTTATTAAGATTTAATGGGAATTTTCCAAAGTAAAGTTTCCAATTTATTGGAATTGAATGGAACTCGATTTGATAATAATCGAAATGAGTTTCTGTGGAGAAAGACTGTTAATATATATGGAATTTAAAAGGCTTTGTCGTTATTCCATTTATATTATTAGTCGTATACGGAAATTGATATCGATTATATATTGATATGTTTTCCGTGAAGATTCCATAATTAATGGAATGTGATTTTGGTTTATCGTGAACTGTGCTTTAAATGACATTAGTTCTTTAACCCAGTTAAAGATAGAATTACATGTGTAACATTGTATTTCGAATTGTATGGTTGATCTCTGCTGAATATATGCCTGTTTGGTGGTGGAGAATTTATTCTCTTGCTTAACACCCTTCTCTAAGACGTATGAGCTTAGAGGTTATATATAGGAAGAAATCAATAGTACGATGTAGATTGTCGATGCGGCATGTTTGATTTCCCAAAGTTAAATAATCATTAATATTGATTTTTGGGAAGATTAAAACCAAGTGGAGTTTTAATGAATCTGTAATTAGATTGAAAGGTGAATATGATCATTTAAATTATCAAATTTGGGAAATGATCGAGGATGGAGTATCTCCAGTTTTTCTCCAAGCGATAGTTAAATCTTTAAGTAGATTTGAATGGGAAATGGTTATTAATTTTACCAATAACACCGTGGTGTTAGACATAGAGTAGTACCAGTTTTGCTCCATGGGATAAACAGGTTAGGATTGGGAAATTAATCAAGTGATTACTTCGGTAAGGTTCGCTAATCCCGACTAATTTTAATAAACCTTAATTTGGTTTGAATTGATATCCAAAGGAAGATTAAAGAATAAATTTAAAAGAATTTATCTTTGATAAAATTAAGGGGAACCTTTCCCAAAGTATAAGAACATTTGAATAAAAGAATATTCTGGATTGGAATGAGGCGTATGTTGTGTTTTTATATCATTTGACTATAATATACGCGGGTTATTCAGAAAGGCCGAGTTTATACCCATTCCGAATAACTGATTCGACGATAAGTCGACGATGAAGACAGTGCTTGAAGATCGGAAGTCTTCACATCGTTTGGATGATTACTGATTTCTTGATTGGGCTGTACACCTAAATCAGGGTAATAAGTGGTGATCGTCCAGACGTACTTGGGGATTGATTGGATATGCGAGGACCTCTCTCCTGTGTTGTACATATGGGACGAGGAATAAGGTGCCTTCGGTTTCATTCAGACCAAGAACGAACTTGTAAATGGATGTGTGTCTGACATTGGATTTTATTCTATTTTGATTGATCTCTATTAAATATATAACTGTTTAGCAATGAAGAATTTATTCTCTTGCTTAACGCCCTTCTCTGAGACGTACGAGCTCAGAGGTTATATATCGATAGACATCAGTCGCATGGCGTGAATTGCTTGTGTGGCATGCTAAGATGCAAAGGATCAAGGCTTCTGTTGAAAAGCAAAGTCTTGTGGTTGATGATCAAAGCATGGCTTTAATATAGCATAGATTTGTGTAGCGTTAATTCGTGAGCCTCACACCCCATTATGGACCAGAAATGGGAGAGGAATGCATGAAGGACATGCGTTTCTTTCTAGCTAGGAGTGGTGTCATGGTATGGAGCACAGACATTTTTACTTATGTGGATGATGGAAAGCGAAAGCGAGATACTTCGGATATATCGATCAGTATTGGGCCGATGGATGGATATGGTCAACGTACTGACCAGACTTACGCCCCATAGGGCGGGGAAATGTATTGTTCAGGAATTACTAATCCTCAAACGTAAGAGAGGTCCAGCCCTGAAGATCCAAGGTGCAGTTGCGGCTAATCCTGAGGCTCGGGGTAGAGAGTCTCGAATTCGGTAAGGACGATCCCTTGCCTTGGTTCATGAGGGAAATCCAACTTCCAATACGACATTTCGTTTTAATTGTAGAGCCTAGTATGGCGACATAGTGGGATGGGGCACTATGCCTTCTATGATTGATACATTTATATTTGAAGTTGAATTCTTCATTTATAGTAATAATAAAAGATGAATTTTGCGTACCAAGCATATTTGGCTATTACAAGGTAAAACTCTATCCTCCGGCTTGGGTTGCATTGTGTGATGGGACTCGAGTCTTATAATAACTTCATTGTTCTTAATTTAGCATTGCGCTATTTATTTTATGCATAGGTATTCATGGGGGAAACGCGTTCCGTGTTATACGACGTCGTCCCTTTGTTTACCTAACTCTAAAATTAAATTAATAACTGTTTTAGTTCTCACACCAGTCCCATGACTGACCTGGAGTTTATTGTTTTAGCCTAAAATCTAGGTGCCCCTATTTTCCACATGGGCAGCTAGTAGTTTCAGTTTTGCAGATATCGTATCCACAGGATCCTGCTTTACAGCTGAAGCGATATTCGGAAAGCTCTGTATCCGTGTATTTTTTTTAGTTGTGTTTTGTATTACTTTTCCGCTGCTGTGTATTTGAATGTAATTTAAATCTCTGATACTTTTTCTGATGTATAATATTTATTCAAATTCTGATTTATTATTGTACTCTGATGTAATTGTTGTAATAAGCAATGAAATGTTCTTTTGTTTGTATTTTGATTTGTCGTGTTCTCAACTCAATCCGGGCTTACCTTTACGGGGAAGTTTGGGTTGTGTCGTTATCCAAATTTGAAAGATTGGTTTCTAACTGTATGAATACTTCAATTTTACGTTTAATGACGAGTGAGAATGTTTTGATACATTGACTAAACATCAATTTTAATTAATGCATAAATATTAAGTAACTCAAATAAGATTATAACTCACATTGTTTTCCAAAAAATGATATATAAACTATTATACTAAAACTATAATGTTCTTCTTTGTGATAATAATAATTATTAAGATAATAGCAACATAAATATACATTGTTAAAAAAAAGTAATTAGATAGGAATTAGCTATATTTGTATCATAATTTTGCTAGTGCAACTATTCGATCTGGTTCGGTTTAATACGGTTGGGTCAACAACTCAAACCACAACTGGACCGTATCGTTCCAAGTCAGTTTGGTTTGAAGTATCTACTTTAAAGAGAAGATTAGTTCTGGTTTTCCGCACCATTTTTATGGTTCGGTGCAGGTGGTTTTTGTATGGCAGTGCAGTTTATGCTCACCCGTACCCATGGAGTTTAGTAGCTCATACCACACCAATCAAGTTTGAGCAATGCTCAAACTTGTCCTTTGGAACCAACTTTGTTAGCATATTAGTTGGATTGTCATTTGTGTGAATCTTCGACAGCTTTATCTTATTTCTCTTTTCTTCAAGCATCAGAAAGAAACTCCTAACATCAATGTGCTTTGTTCGTGAGTTATAGCCTTGATTTTCCACAAGATGAGCGCATAGCCCCTAATCGATTTCCTACCATCTCTATCCCCATCATAATCTGAATCACAATAACCCCTTAGAGTTATTTCACTACCTCCAAACAACAAGCCAATGTTGGAAGTTCCTCTCAGATATTTTAAAATCCACTGTATTGCTTGCCAATTAGTCTTTCCTGGGTTAGACATGTATCTGCTAACAACACTAACTACATGAGCTAAATCAAGCCTTGTGCACACCATAATATAAATAAGGCTTTCAAGCGCACTAGAGTAAGGAATATTACACGTATACCTTTTGTCTTCATCCGACGTGGGACACATATCTCTGGATATCTATGAATATACATCAAAATATCCTGGTTAAAGATGAAATTGAAGAGCTGAAGTATGAGTTAGTAAAGCTAGTTAAAGCAGTAAGGAGCATAGCTATTTGTTGCAAGGAAATGAGCAAGTTAAGCTACTAAGCCTCGCATATGAGCAGCTGAAGGTAATTGATTCGCATGTGAGAAGTTCGAAATCAAGCATCTGTTCTCGGAAGACATCTTGCAAGTGTTCTCAGAAGATACCTAGCATGTTTTATTAGCAGACATCTTGCAAGTTTTCTCCGAAAAAATCTAACTATTTTTCTCAGGAGGATGAAGCTATTTTTGCATCTCTAACTAAGGTATTTCCAAGTAGTTTTATAGCTTTTGAAATGCTCCGAACTTCAATATGATTTTTAGAGCAACTTTAATTTGTAATATAATCAAAGACAAATGATATAATAATGTGATCTTTTTTAACAGGAGAATTAGCCGATGGAGGAGAATCTTATACTGTTAAAACATAAAAATGTAGGGAGGACTTCCATATCCTCAATCCTTAAGATTCTCGAAGTATCTTCCATTGGTTCCTCTAAATTCTAAAGACTGAAAACGAATTGATATGATCTTACCATGATTATGACCATACCAAAAGGAAAAAAAACTCAAATCAGTTTAAAATTGTGGGTGAATACAAAACATAAAATGTAGCTTTGAAGCAGTTAGAACTTTAAAATGTTAAATTTGGTGATGCTAATTCAATGGAAGGAAAATTTTCTTATGGAAAGAAAGGATAGATAACTTCGGTGAGAAATTTACTTAGAGGTCTAGAAACTTAGGCCAGAAGTAATATATAATTTGGATGCCAAGTTTACTTGGAGGTCAAGAAACTTGAGCATGAAGTAATTGGTATTATAAAAGGGACCTAAAGGGGAGAAGGGAAGGTAATTGAATTCAATTCAGTTCATTCATTCTGTCTCTCATTCAAGTTTTAGGGATTTCTAACCTAAATCTATTTTCTTCAATTCTTTATCTCCTCAAATAAAATTCTTAAGTAAATTGAGAGACTATTGTAATCAATCTCTTGTACTCTTCATTGGTGTTAATAAATGCTCTCTCTCTCAAGTGGACGTACATTAACAAAATATTAGTGGAGCCACTATAAATCCCTGTGCAATTTACTTTTTGTTATTCCCCATTTATTTCTCCTATATGGTGCTTGTGATTGGCTTTTGGATTGGGTTGAGATTGTCTTTCATATTTTTTGGTTGTTTTTGCACGTTTACCGTGATCTCGTCTTCTGCTGATTTGAGTTTTTTTATTTAAGCGGTCTTGAATCAAAATTTCTTCTCAACATTTAGTATCAGAGCATTGGTGTTGGTAGATAGCTATAAAAATGCCAAAATCAGATTCAAATAATGTCTCAACAGTTGGTCCAAGTGGTGTAGCTCTTTATATATGTGGGTTGTATGCAGCTTCTGGTTCACAATTAGTTATTGACAAGGGGAATGTCAATAATGATTTCGAAAAGTGGCAATGGAAGAAGAAAGTGGTTCTTAGGCGAAATCGGGTACATCGGTTAGTGCTTGATACACATTTATTGTCAAAGGACATCTCAGATGTAGAGAGAGAAGAAATGGAAGAGTGGGCATTCACTACACTTCAACTTGCCATGGTGGAGAATGTTATTTCCAAAATTAGTGGTGAGACGACTACTTGAAACAAGTTAGAGGAGTTGTATATGAAGAAATCACTCATAAATCGACTGATCTTGTTGCGGACTTTCTTTACCTACAAGATGTAGGAAGGAACTTTGCTTAAGGTGCACTTGAATGTGTTTGATGATTTGTTAATAAAGATAAAGGCAGTAGATTTGAGGATTGAGAAGGAGCCGATGGCGATGATATTGTTATGTTCATGACCTAAACGCTATACTGGGTTCTCAAATAGTTTGATTTATGGTTGGGATATATTGACTCTAAATAATGTCAAGGTGGGTCTTCTTAGTGAGGAATTGCGAGAACAGATGAAGAAGCTGAGTGATGGTAGTAATGGCGCTGGTAATGGTCAAGGTTTATTTGCGGAGAAAGAAAAGTCGAAGAAGAAGGGAAACTGGGGGCGTTCTAAGTCTAGGAAGCTCGGTGGAAGAGGAAAATCGAAGGAAATAAATGGCAAGTCCTTTATATGTAAGAAACCTGGTCACTGGAAGAATGATTGTCCAGACAAGGGGAAGAAGGGAGTAGCATCTTCATTAGTTGCGGTGGAGAGAGATCTTCGTGAGGGAGACGTAGATGTTTTGTCAGCTGTAGCATCAGATTTCGTGTAGTGAATGGGTGTTTGATTCGGGGGCTTCATATCACATGACGCCTAATATAAATTGTTTTTCTTCTTATGTTGATTGGGAAGGAAATTCAATTTTTATGGGAAATGGTGCAGTTTGCAAGTCGAAAGGCATTGGATCCATGCAAAATCAGATGTTTGATAGAGTGGTTCGTACTCTCCCTAATGGGTGCTATGTTCTGTGTAACACCCCGTGTATTCTATAACAGTGAAATTCACAAATTAAAGTATAATTAATTTCAAATCAAAGAATTAAGGGAAACGGGATACACCATTGCGTTCGTCTCGGAATTCTGCTTGGGATAGAGTCCGGGTTTGCGTAAAATGGACTCCGTATGAAGAAGATATGTTCTCTAGAAGTTTCAGAATTCAGTTTAAAATTCAAACAGACCAAAACAGCTTAGAAAACAAATTTAAATTTCAAAAATCGGGCCGGATTGGCCAGGGCGGGAATTTTCCCGCCCAAGACACCCAGGTCGACTGGGTAGTCGACCTGGGCTACCCAGGTCGACTGGGTAGTCGACCTGGGGGTCGACTGGGGGGTCAACCTGGCCCCTGAGCCAGGTCGAACCCAGCCCCCCGGCTGGCCTGGTCTGTGTTTGGTCGATTTTCTGAGCCTTGCCTTGTCACTAGGGCTAGGTGTCAGCTCCTGATTGGTCTCTCCTTCAAACGAACGACTATTATTAAACCAAGCTCCATCGACGGTCGTAATCAACTCACAAACTCTATAAAAAGGACCTAAGACTCACCCTAATTCACGCAAACAAAATGGAGATGAGACCGTCATGCTGTTGAGGAAAGACGAGGAATAGCCGTCAGAAATTGAGAGACAATTAGGAGACAATTCGAAAGCTCAAAGCAACGTCAATTAAATCAAAACAACGCCTACAACAAAGGATAGCATCTCCAAATTCAGAATTCAGATTCCTGAATTGAAGATTCGTCATACGTTGTAAGTAGAGTGCTATTCCGATGTGAATAAATAGTTGTGTTTTGATTTGTGTAAAATGAGAAATAGAATTGTATTAGATTTGTGGTGATAATAATCTATATTTGTATGTTGCTTTGATTCTAAACGATTTGGAATGTTGTGGTATTACGATTGGATATTTGCAAGTATGTGATTCATGTTGGAAGTTAACAACTACATGTTTGCGGTAGTTTAATTGAGATTCAAGCAAATATATGATTCACTATTATGCCAATATGATGTACATACTTTTATGATCACTTTTAGTGTGTAATTGCATTCAACTAAGTATTACGGTTTATATGAATTTATGTTGGAATTGGCATCGTGATTCAAGTGTAAAACCATACTTTTGTATTAGAGACAAAAGTAAGCATCTTTATGAACATGACTAAACTATGTTTGGTGTTATGCCTAGTTGAAAAACATGTTTTAGGCCTATGTTGTTATCAAAATCATATGGTGATATATGTGACACATAATTAAGTTAGATTTACATTCCAGTTGCAAGTTTACATGAATAGATTAAAAACCATGATTATATGAATAGAATGGTTCATGTTTAGGTATGTTTATGCCATGATTTTATGCTATCACTATGCAAGTTCACAAGTGCCAAACTTATGTTAATTAGTTCGCTATGTTGCAAGTTCATGCGTTCACACTCCCCTTTTTATGTTACTTAGAATATATAAACACCATGTTATAAGCCTCCCCTTTTTCATGTGGCTAAGTTGGGTTTAAATGTTAGACCCAACATATGTTATATTGTAGCGAACGTATAAAACGGCGGTAATGACGATTGGGTTAAATATAGAACATATGTGTTGGCATGTTTGACGCATGCCAACAACCTTGAAAAACAATTAAGTGATATAAATTAATTTTACCCAATAAAGATGGATTTGAATAATGGGCCGCAAATATTTACATATGAAAAGAAAAGAGACAAAATATGTAAATTTAGAAAATACGATGTGTTTAACCCGAGTTTGGATTGAGTTATGATGTAAACCTGCCCGGAACCGCCCGGCTATCCAGTAGTCACAACAATACCATCCAATATGGGTGGTTAAACACGAAGCCCAATAAGGACCCGAGGTTAGACTGAGTTGTGGCGTAAGACTGCCCGGACCCAACCGGCAACAGGCAGCCACAACAATACTTGTCTAATATGAGAGGTCGAGGCTTTAATAAGACAATTAAGGCTAAGTCAGGATTGATAGGATTAAGTAAATTAAATTAATACTTAATCAAAATGGAACATGCTAAACTATACAGACTGATTGGGGGTTAGGTTTACAAAACACTTAACCAACTTAGCATGTTGGCTAGAAATAGATTACCTAGTAGCGGGGTACCCTTTTCAGCAGTAACCATACAAGGTGTATCAGGATACCCTGAACTAGGCAGGGTGGGGCACGATTACTGGGCTGACTGTAAGAGGTCAAATCGATGGCGGTGGTGCAACAGTGTAGGTTCTAACGGGGTGCGGGCGTGTACACACTCCGACGCAGAAAAATAAGGCACTGGGCACCAGTAGCATACCTGTGCATTCTAGGATTGTGTCGGGCCGCCACCATGGGACTTGATACACCCCATGGTGGGACCAGCATAGGTAACTACAACATCGGGGGCCGTAAGACACATGTAACTATGCGAGTAGGAGCCGATCATCAGAAAATGGATCACTTCACCCTGATTATGGGGTGCCTGTTGGGAACTAGTTTATATGGATGCAGAGATTAATATGGGGTATGATAGTATATTCGACTCTAGACAACTTAACTTAGTTTATGGTGCTTTCCAATTTCCGGTTTATACTTATCATACCCAGTTCTTTATTCATAGACTGAATAGTCCTAGACTTACTTAGGCTTTATGTCTGACTCTACTTTTCTTTCGTCTTCTTTTCTTCCGTTTCCCCCCTAGATCCACAGGGAGGGAATACCGCAGCTTGACCAGTTTTCACATCCAGCTCGAAGAGGAAGAATGTATTGCTTGGATCTTTTTCGTTATGGACTATGGCTTTGGACATCAATTATAGGACTTATGCAGTTTACTTATGTTTTTATGCTTCTTTAAATAATGTAATCAAGACAGTTATGAAGATGTTATGTTTTTGGAAGTATTGTAAGACAAATTATGACATGGTTTGTGTAACACGTATTTTGTTGAAATAAAAGTTGTTGTTGTTTTCCGCTATTCAAAAATATGTGTTCTTAAATTTATCTTGTATATCTGTGACTTATATTTATAAACCTCCATCAAAATTTGGGCATTCCCTTTGAGAGTGACCCTAACGGAGGTGGGGTGTTTCACTTGGTATCAGAGCATAGGTTTACCAGATAAGATAAAAGTTTTGAAAATTTATTTTCAAAAGAAAATTTAAAGAAGTATTTTTAAAGATAAAATACTATTTTGTTTTAAAAAAGGCATAGTCCCCCCAAAGCCATAGGCACTATCTTTTATCCTTCGTTTTGAATCTATCCTTTTTGTTTCAGCATGTCCGAAGAACTTAACTTGCCAGAGGGTATACCAATACCTGGTTGGTTTAGACGATTCTTAGAAGCAAGGGCCACTCAGCCAGTCCTACCGTTCCTCCTCCCCCCAGCTGTAGGAAATCATCCAGCTGCAACAACACCTCTTCCTCCACCTCCTCCGCGGGGAAATACATTTGCTAAGATATGTAAAGATTTTAAAGCTATGAGAGGAAAGGACTTTCATGGAATCGAGTCCTTCGAGGTAGCCAGGAATTGGCTGAAAGAAACCGAGGACTTATTCGTCATCTTTGAGGTAGAAGATAGGCAGAAGGTACAACTGGCAGTATGGCTACTTAAAGGCAAGGATTCCTACTGGTGGGAAGTCACTAATGCAGAAAGACCAGTGGAAACATGGGAGGATTTTAAGGCAAGGTTTGAGGCTAAATTTCTCTCAGAAGCTGAAAGGAGTCTTCAGTTGGAAAAATTCTTATTTCTTAAGCAAGGGAATATGACAGTCAAAGAGTATGTTAACTAGTTTGATCAGCTGGCTAGGTTCGGACTGGACCTAGTCAACACCCCTCATAAGAAGGCTCTCCGCTTTGTCAAGGGGTTGAATGAGCCATTACACAGTTTGGCCATGACCCATATACCCATGGGAGCTACGTATGAAAGGTTGGTGCAGATGGCATTGCTGAACGAAGAGGATAAGGGAAAGAAGGAGACAAAGGCAGAAAGCTCTCAGGGGAAGAAAGAAGGTTTGCAGCCTAAGAAGATAGACTTTAAGAAGGGCAGGAAAGACAACAAAGAGAAGAGGAAGTGTAATTTCTGTGGCAAAGTGGGGCACTTAGTGAAAGATTGCCGGAAAAAGAAGGCCAAGATGAATGGTGGGTGCTTTTCTTGCGGTGAGACAGGCCACCTGGCTAAGGATTGCCCAAAGAAGCAAGGGCAGGGGCAGAGGGCTGAATCCACCTCAGGGGCACAAGTTCATGCGCTAGAAGCGCCACCTCTGCAGCAGCGAGGTATAAATACTTCTGTAGAAAGTGTAGTTTATCTTTATGATCGCACAGTTCGCACTTTATTCGATTCTGGCGCATCACATTCCTTTATCTCATCTGCTTTAGTAGAATCTCTGCACCTAGAAACTAGAATGGTAGGGGACCCCTTAATTGTTTCAAATCCAATTGGGGGCCCAGCTTATTTATCTATGATCTGTGTGGGATTGAAAATTTCTATTCTAAGCGTAGAATTTAAATGTAGTGCCTTTGTTTTGGGCTTTTCGGGATATGGTTTGATTTTGGGCATGGATTGGCTATCTAGTAATGGTGCCATCCTGGATTGTGAGAAAAGGGTTGTTAGGCTTCTGACCCAACTCGGTAACACTCTGGAAATTACTTGTAATCCCTCGCATGTGGTTATGATTAGTTATCTTGAATCGCTAGATGCTTTTGTTGAGAGTTTGCAATCGGTTAAAGTGGTCCGGGAATATCCGGATGTCTTCGAAGAGGTGAAGGGCTTACCTCCGAAGCGGGAAATAGACTTTCGCATATATCTTGTAGATAATGCAAAGCCAGTTGCGTTTCCCATTAGACACATGGCTCCACGGGAAAGGAAAGAGCTCAGTAAACAGATTAAAGAGCTTCTAGAAAAGGGGTTCATTAGAAGGAGCATTTCAGAATGGGGCGCTCCAGTGGTGTTCGCTACAAAGGCGGATGGTTCACTCCGTCTATGTGTTGACTATAGGGAGCTCAACAAGCTAACGAAAAAGAATAGGCACCCTCTCCCCAGAATTGATGATCTGTTTGATCAGCTTGTAGGAGCGTCGGTTTTCTCCCAACTCGATTTATCAACCGGATTTCATCAGCTAAGGTGGCTGAAGATAGTATCGATAAGACAGCATTCAGAACCCCAGATGGCTTCTTTGAATGGCTTGTCATGCCCTTCGGCTTGACAAATGCACCCGCTTACTTCGTGGACCTAATGAGTAGGGTGTTCAGAGAATTCCTCAACAAGTTCGTAGTGGTTTTCGTAGACGATATCTTGATCTTCTCAAAGAGTGAAGAAGAGCATGCTCAGCACCTAAGGGCAATCATGGAAACTCTGCGAGTCCATCAGCTAAAAGCCAAATTCTCCAAATGCCACTTTTGGAGGCACATAGTATCCAAAGAAGGGTTAGCAGTAGACCCAGCTAAGGTAGTAGCGGTGCAGGACTGGAAGACACCAAAGAACGCAACAAAGGTCCGAAGCTTTCTCGGGCTAGCAAGCTTCTATCGGAAATTCATCAGAGACTTTGCAAAGATATCAGCTCCGCTCACAAAGCTGACCAAGAAGAATCTAGTGTTCAATTGGGACTTGGATTGCGAATTTGCTTTCCAACGACTAAAAAGGGCTCTTACAACAGCCCCAGTTTTGACGTTGCCAGATGGAGGCAAGATGTTCACAGTTTATATAGATGCATGTAGGACAGGGCTAGGCGCTGTCTTAATGCAAGAAGGAAGGGTAGTAGCTTATGGTGGAAGGCAATTGAAAGTGCATGAAAAGAACTACCCGACCCACGATCTTGAGTTAGCTGCCATCGTCTTTGCACTCAAGTCTTGGCGACACTATCTCCTAGGTGAGAAGTTCGAACTTTACACTGACCATAAATCGTTGAAATATCTTTTCTCGCAGAAAGATATTAACTTGAGGCAACAGAGATGGATGGAGTTTCTTGCCTCGTACGATTTCGAGATCTCCTACACTCCGGGCAAAGGCAATGTAGTGGAAGACGCGTTGAGCCGAAAGAAACTAACCCTAAGCCCGCTGTTTGTTGAAAGACAAAGCCTAGAGTTTATAGCCAGCTTTGACTTTAGGCCCTCCTCCGATTTTATACCGGGCTTGCTAGCATCTCTCGAAGTACGCCCGACTTTAGTGGACGCAATAGGGACGGCACAACGCGAAGACCCTCAGCTTGTGGAGACGATTGATAGGCTCATTAGGGGTGAAACTTCAAGTCACCTCAGTAGATACTCCATCGACGACAAGGGTTGGCTAAGGTGAGACGGAAGACTATGCGTCCCACAGACAAGGGATTTAGTAAAGAAGGTTCTCGAGGAAGCACATCACTCCAAAATGACGATACACCCAGGCGGGGATAAAATGTACAAGGACATAAAAAGAACTTTCTTTTGGAACGGCATGAAGAAGGACGTGGCAGATTTCATTTCTAAGTGTATGGTGTGCCAACAGGTTAAGGCGGAACAGAAAAAGCCTGGCGGTCTGCTCCATCCTCTAGAGGTCCCGCAGTGGAAGTGGGATAGCATCTCAATGGACTTCATTGTTGGGCTGCCTAGGTCTAGAAGAGGCAACACTAGCATTTGGGTAATAGTGGATAGGCTTACTAAAAGCGCCCACTTCTTACCTGTCAAGAGTAAAAGAACCGCCTCATCCCTAGCATCTCTTTACCTCAAGGAAATTGTTCGACTCCATGGAATACCATCCAGCATTGTTAGTGACCGAGACCCTATCTTCACAAGTGAGTTTTGGCGGAGTCTGCAAGAAGCGGTAGACACACAGTTATGCTTGAGCACAGCCTATCATTCCCAAACCGACGGCCAGACAGAAAGAGTGAACAGAGTTTTGGAGGACCTTTTAAGACAGTGCGTCCTTGACTTCGGAGGGACGTGGGAAGACCATCTTCCTTTGGTGGAATTTGCCTACAACAACAACTACCAAGCAACCATCGGAATGGCGCCCTTCGAAGCTTTATATGGAAGACCGTGCCGATCGCCCACTTGTTGGTGAGAGTCTACTGACAAGCTCATACTTGGACCGGATATGATCCGAGAGACTTCAGAAAAAGTAGACTTAAAACGGAGAAGGATGAAGACAGCCCAAGACAGACAAAAATCCTACGCCGACAAGAGGAGGACCGACCTTGAATTTGAGGTTGGGGACAGAGTTTTTCTTAAAGTATCTCCGCTAAGGAACGTTGTTCGTTTTGGAACCACAGGAAAGCTAGCACCAAGGTTCGTAGGGCCATTTCCTATCATTGAGAAAATTGGGAAAATGGCCTATAGATTAGAGCTACCCGAAAAATTGGCCGGAGTTCACAACGTTTTCCATGTTTCGCACCTCCGAAAATGTCTACATGAATCTGCTGAAGTGGTAGAGCCAAATATCCTAGAAGGAGCTGAAGTGGAACGCGAAGCAACCATGAGGAAAGTTCCAACCCGCATATTAGGAACGGAAGTGAAAAAGCTACGCAACCGCGAAGTCAAGCTCGTCAAAGTTCAGTGGACCGACGCCGAGGGAGACACAACTTGGGAAACTGAAGCTAGAATACGCGCAGCCTACCCTTTTCTTTTCGAGGGTACATCTTTGATCTTTCTTTTTCCTTAAGTCGCGCTTTTATCTATCTTTTTAGGTATATCTCCTCGACCTTATCTTTTAGATAGAAACTCTTTGGATGAAAACATGTAATTGAAACATGTTATGGATGATGGTTGCAAGTGGTTGCAAGTGACTGCTAGTGGTTGCTCGTGGTTGCATATACACACACAATCTAGGTTTTAGATCGGCTCAGTCACTTCATATTGCATATGCATAAATGTATTTATTCGTATATGGTTGAAGTTTAATGTGTTATCATATGGATGTTGCATTTATATATGAATGATTGTGCACTCATGTTGAATCATGAATAGGAAAATATGCATACATAATGGATTCATGGCACTTACATAATTTGCATTAAGGAGGTCAACTGAATCAGTAGACCGACTGATTTTGCATTAGATAAGTACATATACACACACTTCGCATATGATCATGAAGCATTAGAAGTCTTTGAAGGACAATGGATGCTCGTGTTTGATGGATGTTTGGATGTTAGGACGTACATTCTTCCTAAACTTGAAGATTTCGGGGATGAAATCCTTTTAAGTGGGGGAGAATGTAACACCCCGTGTATTCTATAATAGTGAAATTGAAAAATTAAAGTATAATTAATTTCAAATCAAAGAATTAAGGGAAACGAGATATGCCATTGCGTTCGTCTCGGAATTCTGCTTGGGAAACGGACTCCGTATGAAGAAGATATGGCCTCCGGAAGTTTCAGAATTCAGTTTAAAATTCAAACAGACCAAAACAACTTAGAAAACAAATTTAAATTTCAAAAATCGGGCCGGATTGGCCAGGGCGGGAATTTTCCCGCCTAAGACACCCAGGTCGACTGGGTAGTCGACCTGGGGCACCCAGGTCGACTACATAGTCGACCTGGGGGTCGACTGGGGGGTCAACCTGGCCCCTGAGCCAGGTCGAACCCAGCCCCCCTGGCTGGCCTGGTCTGTGTTTGGTCGATTTTCTGAGCCTTGCCTTGTCACTAGGGCTAGGTGTCAGCTCCTGATCGGTCTCTCCTTCAAACGAACGACTATTATTAAACCAAGCTCCATCGACGGTCCTAATCAACTCACAAACTCTATAAAAAGGACCTAAGACTCACCCTAATTCACACAAACAAAAATGGAGATGAGACCGTCATGCTGCTGAGGAAAGACTAGGAATAGCCGTCAGAAATTGAGGGAAAATTAGGAGACAATTCGAAAGCTCAAAGCAAAGTCAATTAAATCAAAACAACGCCTACAACAAAGGATAGCATCTCCAAATTCAGAATTCAGATTCCTGAATTGAAGATTCGTCATACGTTGTAAGTAGAGTGCTATTCCGATGTGAATAAATAGTTGTGTTTTGATTTGTGTAAAATGAGAAATAGAATTGTATTAGATTTGTGGTGATAATAATCTATATTTGTATGTTGCTTTGATTCTAAACGATTTGGAATGTTGTGGTATAACGATTGGATATTTGCAAGTATGTGATTCATGTTGGAAGTTAACAACTACATGTTTGCGGTAGTTTAATTGAGATTCATGCAAGTATATGATTCACTATTATGCCAATATGATGTACGTACTTTTATGATCACTTTTAGTGTGTAATTGGATTCAACTAAGTATTACGGTTTATATGAATTTATGTTGGAATTGGCATCGTGATTCAAGTGTAAAACCATACTTTTGTATTAGAGACAAAAGTAAGCATCTTTATGAACATTACTAAACTATGTTTGGTGTTATGCCTAGTTGAAAAACATGTTTTAGGCCTATGTTGTTATCAAAATCATATGGTGATATATGTGACACATAATTAAGTTAAATTTACATTCCAGTTGCAAGTTTACATGAATAGATTAAAAACCATGATTATATGAATAGAATGGTTCATGTTTAGGTATGTTTATGCCATGATTTTATGCTATCACTATGCAAGTTCACAAGTGCCAAACTTATGTTAATTAGTTCACTATGTTGCAAGTTCATGCGTTCACACTCCCCTTTTTATGTTACTTAGAATATATAAACACCATGTTATAAGCCTCCCCTTTTTCATGTGGCTAAGTTGGGTTTAAATGTTAGACCCAACATATGTTATATTGTAGCGAACGTTTAAAACGGGGGTAATGACGATTGGGTTAAATATAGAACATATGTGTTGGCATGTTTGACGCATGCCAACAACCTTGAAAAACAATTAAGTGATATAAATTAATTTTACCCAATAAAGATGGATTTGAATAATGGGCCGCAAATATTTACATATGAAAAGACAAGAGACAAAATATGTAAATTTAGAAAATACGATGTGTTTAACCCGAGGTTGGATTGAGTTGTGATGTAAACCGGCCCGGAACTGCCCGGCTGTCCAGTAGTCACAACAATACCTATCCAATGTGGGTGGTTAAACACAGAGCCCAATAAGGACTCGAGGTTAGACTGAGTTGTGGCGTAAGACTGCCCGGACCCAACCGGCAACAGGCAGCCACAACAATACCTGTCTAATGTGAGAGGTCGAGGCTTTAATAAGACAATTAAGGCTGAGTCAGGATTGATAGGATTAAGTAAATTAAATTAATACTTAATCAAAATGGAACATGCTAAACTATACAGACTGATAATGGGTTAGGTTTACAAAACACTTAACCAACTTAGCATGTTGGCTAGAAATAGAAAACCTAGTAGCGGGGGACCCTTTTCAGCAGTAACCCTACAAGGTGTATCAGGATACCCTGAACTAGGCAGGGTGGGGCACGATTACTGGGCTAACTGTAAGAGGTCAAATCGACGGCGGTGGTGCAGCAGTGTAGGTTCTAACGGGGTGCGGGCGTGCACACACTCCGGCGCAGAAAAATAAGGCACTGGGCACCAGTAGCATACCTGTGCATCCTAGGATTGTGTCGGGCCGCCACCATGGGACTTGATACACCCCATGGTGGGACCAGCATAGGTAACTACAACATCGGGGGCCGTAAGACACATGTAACTATGCGAGTAGGAGCCGATCATCAGAAAACGGATCACTTCACCCTGATTATGGGGTGCCTGTTGGGAACTAGTTTATATGGATGCAGAGATTAATATGGGGTACGATAGTATATTCGACTCTAGACAACTTAACTTAGTTTATGGTGCTTTGCCATTTCCAGTTTATACTTATCATACCCAGTTCTTTATTCATAGACTGAATAGTCCTAGACTTCCTCTGGCTTTATGTCTGACTCTACTTTTCTTTCGTCTTCTTTTCTTCCGTTTCCCTCCCAGGTCCACAGGGAGGGAATATTGCAGCTCGACTAGTTTTCACATCCAGCTCGAAGAGGAAGAATGTATTGCTTGGATCTTTTTCGTTATGGACTATGGCTTTGGACATCAATTATGGGACTTATGCAATTTACTTATGATTTTTTGCTTCTTTAAATAATGTAATCAAGACAGTTATGAAGATGTTATGTTTTTGGAAGTATTGTAAGACAAATTATGACATGGTTTGTGTAACACGTATTTTGTTGAAATAAAAGTTGTTGTTGTTTTCCGCTGTTCAAAAATATGTGTACTTAAATCTGTCTTGTATATCTGTGACTTATACTTATAAACCTCCACCAAAATTAGGGCATTCCCTTTGAGAGTGACCCTAATGGCGGTGGGGTGTTTCATTCTGGGACTATGGAAGTCACTTATCTCTTTGGGACAGTTGGATTCTTTAGGTTGCAAGATCACCATTGAGAGTGATAGCTTGAGGGTTTCGAAGGGTGCGCTAGTGGTTATGAAGGGTGCTAGAACTCATGGTATTTATTTACTTCAAGGAGTGACCGTGGAAGGCAAAACTTGTGTCAGTTTGATAGTTCTTTTGACTTAGATGCGACACGGCTGTGGCATTTGAGATTGGGTCATATCTCACAGAAAAGTTTAGATGTTCTTCGTTGAAGGGAGATGATTGATGGTGATAGTTTCAGCAAGTTGGTGTTTTGCAAGGAAAGTGTCATGGGGAAGCAAACTAGAGTGTCATTCGATGAAGGAAAACATGATTCAAGAGGGATTCTTGAGTATGTGCACACGTATGTTTGGGGACCAGCGCCTGTATCTTTTTTGGGAGGAGCAAGATATTATATTTCTTCCATTGATGATTTTTCTCGGAAGGTTTGGGTGTATGTCATGAAGGCCAAGTCAGAGGCGTTTGCAAGATTCAGAAATGGAAGGTTCTTGTTGAGAATGAGAGTGGAAAGACTTTGAAGGTTCTTAGGTCCGGTAATGGCGGCGAGTATGTTTCCAGAGAATTTCTGAATTTTTGCAAGCATCATGGTATTCAGAGGCATTTTACTACACCGGGAGATCTGCAATCTAATGGAGTGGCGGAGAGAATGAACTAAACTCTACTAAAGAAAGCTCAATGCTTGAGATTGACATTGGGTTTGTCTAAGGGATTTTGGGCCGAAGCTTTGTCAACCGTGGTGCATATTATTAATCGAATTCTGTGCTCGGCTACTGATAACAAAATTTTGGAGGAAGTGTGGAAGGGGGAGACCGTTGACTTGAGTTATCTTTGGGTATTTGGCAGTCCACTTTATGTGCATGATCCGGGGAATGATAAGCTCTCACCTAGAGCTATCATAGGGATTTTTCTCAGTTATATGGATGGCATCAAAGGCTATTGGATTTGGAATCCGAAAAAAAGAAGGCTATGGTTTCTCATCATATTAATTTTGATGGGTCGGCTATGTTCAAGGATAATGAAGGCTCATCGGATGTTCTGGATTTGGTTCATGGTGAATTAAAGGAGAAGGAAATTATTCCCACTTTCAGCCCTAGAGAGAGTAGAGTTGTTGGAGTTGCTTGCGAGGTGAATGCGGTTGATGTTACATCACATTGTCTACATGATTCCTCTAGTAGTGTTGGAGATGTGCACGATCCTAGAGAAGATTCAGTTCAAGGTGGAGCTGAAGGAAGACCGGGTGATGGTATTGCTACTCGGGTTGGTCGCCGCTCTATAAGGCCACTCGAAAGATATGGTGATTGGAACTATCTTAGCTTTTGTGACAATTTGGACTATGCTCTTCATGTAGTCCAAGATGAGCCGATGGACCTTGATGACGTCATGGATTCGAGTGATAACTCGAAGTGGATTTGCGCCATGAAGGAAGAGATGCAATCGTTGATGAAGAACCAGACTTGGGACTTGGTTCCACTTCCTCAAGGAAATCATGCCATTGGTTGGAAATGGATATATATGGTGAAGGATGATGGAAGATACAAAGCAAGGCTAGTGGCTGAGGGGTTTGCACTGAGGAAAGGAAAGGAGTATGATGAGATCTTCGCATCGGATGTGAGACATACTTCTATCCGGATATTACTTTCCATAGTTTCTATTCACGACTTGGAGTTGGAGCAACTAGATGTGAAAACCACCTTCTTGCATGGAGACTTGGATGAAGACATCTACACGGAGCAACCAGAAGGGTTTGTTGTAGAAGGTAAGTCAAAACTAGTTTGCAAGTTGAAGAAATCACTATATGGTTTGAAGCAATCTCCTAGGCAATGGTACAAGAGATTTGATCATTTCATGCTTGAAAGTGGCTTCCACCGAAGCATCAAGGATGCTTGCGTTTATTTCAAGAAATTGGGAAATGATTGTTGGGTGTATTTACTCTTGTATGAGGATGATATGCTCATTGCTTCTAAGTACAAGGAGGAAATCAACAAGCTGAAATTGAAATTAAAAGCGGAATTCGAGATGAAAGAACTTGGAGAAGCAAAGAAGAATTTGGGCATGGAGATTGAAAGTGATCAAAATTTTGAGTTGAAATTAACTCAAAAGGAATACATTAGAAAAGTTCTTTGCCAGTTTAACATGGAAGATGCAAAGGCGTTAAATACACCTTTACCTTTGCATGTAAAGCTTTCAAGTAAGGGATCACCTATCGAGGAGAAAGACAAGGCTTACATGGCGAATGTGCCATATGCTAGTGCGATTGGAAGTTTGATGTATGCCATGGTGTGTACAAGACCCGATATTACAAATGCCGTCGGGATGGTTAGTCGGTTCATGGCTAATCCGGGGAAATCGCATTGGGAAGCAGTGAAACTTATCTTGAGATACTTGAAAGGTACAACATCTCATGGTCTTGTTTCTGTGGGTAGTAAGGAGAAGAATTGCATGTTGGTTGGTTACTGTGATTTGGACTACGCTGGTGATAGGGATCGAAGAAAGTCAACTTCTGGATATGTCTTCACTCTTAGTGGTACAGCCATAAGTTGGAGATTGAGATTGCAGACCATAGTTGCTTTATCCACTACGGAGGCGGAGCTGATAGCTGCGGTAGAGGCAGCAAAGGAAGCACTTTATTTGAAGTGACTGTTGTGTGACTTGGGCTTTGAACATGATAGTGTTGATATTCAATTTGATAGCCAAAGTGCTATTCATTTGGCGGAGAATTTGGCATTTAGCTCACGGACCAAGCATATTGAAGTGAGGGAGTCATTTCTAGTAACCATGGACGAAGACAAGCAAGTATGCCTTCGGAAAGTGCACACAAATGATAATGCGGTGGATATGTTCAATAAGGCATTACCGATTAGGAAGTTCGAGCATTGCTCGAACTTAATTCACTTGGAGAGGTGTTAGGTACCATGGGGTGGCACGGTTGAGAGAGAAGCTAGGCCATTGATGAAAAAGAGTATTGGTGAGAGGTTGAAGTTCTATATTCTTGGTGTGTTTGTCTTTTGGTGAGACTAGTTTTGGATTTGGGTGTTTTTCAACACTTTATTAGACAGTGTGGGCTTTGCCTGAACTCGTTGATGGAGTAAAATGGGGGTGGCTTTGCGGGAACTCATTGGGAAAACATTCAAGCTTGGCGAAGGTAGATATGATGATAGTTGGAGCTATCAGTTACAAGTAATGGTATGGATACCATTAGGTCATGGAGTTGGAGATAGGTGATTTTGCAATAGGTGGAGTGTTAAATTTGGTGATGCTAAATCCATGGAAGGAATATTTTCTTATGGAAAGAGAAGATAAATAACTTGGGTGCCAAGTTTACTTAGAGGTCAAGAAATTTGGGCATGAAGTAATAGATAATTTGGGTGCCAAGTTTACTTGGAGGTCAAGAAACTTGGGCATGAAGTAATTGGTCTTATAAAAGGGGCCTAAATGGGAGAAGGAAAGGCAATTGAATTCAATTCATTCATTCTATTTCTCTTTCAAGTTTTAGGGATTTCTGACCTAAATCTATTTTCTTCAATACTTTATCTCCTCAAATCAAACTCTTAAGTGAATTGAGTGACCATTGTAATCAATCTATTGTACTCTTCATTGGTGTTAATAAAAGTCTCTCTCTCTCTCAAGTGGACGTACACTAACAAATTGTTAGTGGAACCACTACAAATCCCTATGTGATTTACATTTTGTTATTGCCCATTTATTTCTCTTGTGTAGTGCTTGTGATTGGCTTTTGGATTGGGTAGAGATTGTCTTTGATATTGATTGGTTATTTTTGCACGTTTACCACGATCTCATTTTCCGCTGATTTAGGGTTATTTTTATTTGAGCGGTCTTGAATCAAAATTTTTCCTAAACATTAAAATGATTTAAATTTGTATATAAATGAGATTGATGGTAAGAATATCACATGTGCAAACCTTTTAAGAAAGACTCTGTTACCTCTTGCTAATTCCAAAATTCTTATATCTAAACATTTTGAGCTAAAACAATTTGGACTGATATAATTATCTCTCCATCGATTTCAAAAGTTCATATTGACTAGAGCTTGAACACTTTTACATGATAAAATTTTGTAAAGGTTATTTTTCTGGCTCCAAAACCATTTATTTTTTCTAAAAAGAAAAATTCTCACTTAAAAGTTCCGGGATACAAAATATGGAAGAAGATATTGGGGAGATTTATCGAAGGCTCCAAGGCGTCAAAATCACCAATCAGGTGCCCTAACTGTTGCGCAAAAGCTCCACCTTCCCAAGACCCGTTGTTGCGTAGGGGCCTCATGGACTGGGTTCCACCTTTTTTTACTAGGGAAATTTATAGAAGGGAGCTTTACTACATGCATACACAGTTAAATTTTGAGGAAAAAAATAAAAAATCAATAAACATTTGATTACTTTGATAAGCCACCATAAGCCTATCTCTTATTATTATTCTGAGTTTCTTAAAGGTTACATCGATATTTAAGTATTTTTGAATGGGTATAAGAGTTAAAGGTCGATATTGTACCTTATAAATGGCACTCACAAATTTTCAATTGTCATAGATTAAAATGTTTGATTTATATTAGGTAGAACAAAATGTGCACTAATCTTCTCCGTTTTATGGGCAAGCAATGCTATCCTTTTCGATTTAGTTGTTGTTTTGGGTGTCAGAAAACACAACATTTGTTTGCTTATCAGTCCAAAATTGAATTTTTGGACAAGGGAAGAGTGTATAAAATGCAAGAAATAGTTAGCACAGTGGAGAAATGATTAATACAAAGGAAAAGTGTATAAAATGGTAAGTACAAAGGAAGAGTGTATAAAATGGTAAGTACAAAGGAAGAGTGTATAAAATACAATAGATGTAAAAAGGCTAAACTCAAGGAGCTGTTTAAATCTGCTACATATGGTTAGAGCGATCACGCTGGATCCGGTCTTCTTCATATAATAAATACATCAAGGTGTTGTTTTCATTACTTGCTCCATTCTCATGATGACATTGCCAGCATGGAAGGTACAACACACACGCTATGGTGTAATTTTGCTCCATCATCTTGGTTGTCTATGCTACCCGCACTATTCATATTTTGGATGTTTGGGAGATTTGAGTCATGGCAGTTGGTTTAGAAATTCAATATTCTTTTCAGTCTCAAAATGTAATATTTGACTTGTATAGCAAATTCAGGTCTTCTCCTCTTGTTAAGAACATGACTTTTCACTTTCAGTTTGTAAACAAAGATTTGATGATGCCTCAAATTAAATAGTCAGTTATGGTGCCTTATAATATTTTTGATGAATATTTGGGTTAAGATTTTGGAATGCAATAGAAAGCAAGAAATGTTTTGATTCTCATTGATAAATTTTATGTATACAATATAACTGTATTGGTATACAGGGATTTACACAATACAGGTTTGAATTGAAAATAAAAAGAAACTGGGCTAGGCCCATTAACCACAAGCCCTAAATAGTAACGATAATGCATCCTATGGTATTCGTTTACTTCATAATACTTTCTCGCAAACGAAACCTGGGGTTTCCAATATCCGGTCACCATGGAAAAATCCACTGAAGTAATGAATCAAAGCTTTCGAAATAGCTCAAATTAGCCTCATCTTAGGCTTTACAGCAGGCGACGGAAGGACTTGAGAGATTAGACACAAACAGCTCACGAAGTTTAAGAGAAATCTTCAAGTTCATATTTGTTGGTCGATTTGTCTTTGTTTTCACTGAGAAGACAAAGATGACTCACGGTGGATGCTTGGATCTAGCCTGTTTGGTCTTGATGTCAAATAACATTTGATTTCATGTCAAATTGACCATTAGGGTTTTTGGATTTATTGGTGTCTGTGATCGACGCTTTCCTATGAATTAGAAAAGCGCGAATTTAGAAATAAATACTGCAAGCGCACAGGTCACGTAATATGCAGGTCGAATCACAGGGAGGTGTTTTAAATCTTATTATTTATGTATTCTTAGGCGAGTTAGACAAAAATCTGGAGATGTTTTTTGAATTAATGTTATTGAATTTGCTATGGATCCGAATCATCAATATCAAATTCAATAACTGGATAGAAAGGAACCGATTACTAGAAATAGAAAATAACAACTAGAACAAAAACAGAAAATTAAAAGTAGGATTGTTTGTTGAATCTAATCAAACGGTCAATCGCTAACATGCAGTAATGAAAGAAAATAACAATATGTGTTCTACCTAAACTAATTGAGTAGACACACAAATTGTTATGAAAGAAAAATAGAATCAACTAAAATGGCGAAAAACTTTGTTATTCATAAACGAGAGTACAGAATAAAAACGGCACAAACATTTACAATGCGTACAACGTATATTTATAGGTGGGATTGGCCAAACCCTAATTAGATCTATGAATAAATGGGCCTCTTTTCCTAAGAATTATTATCATATCTTATGCCTTTCTTGACCAATCTTGTTTGGAAATAATCTTTAAGAATATCTGAGCATATCAGGGTGAATATCTTCCAAATCTTCCATGTGGCTAATTGATTGACAACAAATTTGCATGTGATTAATTCTTCCAAACATGGACTCTTATTAGACTCCAAAAGTGCATAAGATAAAATCTTCAAATCTTCCATATCTTCCATGTGGATAATTGATTGGTGATCAGATTGTATGTTATTAATACTTCCAAACATGGACTCTTATTAGACTCCAAAAGCACATGAGATAAATCTTCGAAGTTGATCGTTTTTCTTGTGTAATATCTTTCTTTTAGGGGTGCATGAGGATTGATGAACGATCTGTGAAAATATACAAAAAATACCCAATGTAATATTTATTTATTTACAATAAAGATAAGATAGAGCATAAAATAAACACTTTTACATGTTAATCAAATACCCCTACACTTATCTTTTACTCGTCCTCGAGTGAAAAGAAAGAAAGAAAGAGAAAAATGAAAAGCTGAACTAGATAGGTCACACTTTTGTAGGAAACACGATTGCATTGAGCGTATGCAACAAGCCGTTAAACCTCTAGGTGTCCCTAGTAGGACGAGTGGTGTCTCGTGAGGGTTTTCAGCGGATACTACCCACAAAATCCAAATGCAGTGTGTGTGGATCTAATGCAACTACATGAATGCAATGGATATACACAAAAAAAACAAGAACGACAAAACGATTTGTTTCAGAAAAGCGGTACAACAAACTAAGTTAACAATTTCTAATAAGTTGATTTTTTTAGATACCTCAAATTATCACAAATTTTCAATATAATTCATGTTTTCAAATGTTAAATCCAGCTTGGCCAGTTGTGGTTGATAACATAGTGCAGCCATGAAATAGATTCTTAGTTTGCTTGGCACAGTTTGCAAAGTGATATTTTTTTTTCATGTATGGCTAGTCAAATCAGTAAGGTCAAGAAGTGTTTGGGCATCATCGCTTATTCTCTATTCTATAAAATTTTAAAATTTATGATTAATTACATACACCTAACTTAAAAGACCAAGTTATACCACCCATACACTGCCTTGCGGACTGACGGGGAGTTAGGACAGAGCTTGGCGGATTGTGCAGACCAACACTAACTTTGTCAACAACATGTCGGTAATCCTTTGGTGTCCAATCTCATAAAATGAGACTAAGATATTCCAACGCTGACTTTGTCAACAACATGTCGGTAATCCTTAGGTGTCCGATCTCATAAAATGAGACCAAGATATTCCAACGCTGACTTTGTCAACAACATGTCGGATAGAGCTTGGCGGGTTTGCACACCAATGCTAGATATACAAGCAATGTTAGATACCCTTGGATTACTATTATTATTACTGAAAATATAAGCACAAAAGATAGTTAATAACCCGGATAATGTGAACCAATTTAAAAATTTTAAATTAGGTTATTACCAAGAAATTTGAATAATTGCAATAGCCTATTTCAATAAAATATAGAATCGGGTATAGTATTGCAGTTTGAAATTTTGAATATAAACTTTGTCTGACTGTACCGGGTGGAAAATATAACGGATTTTAATGAAACTGAAAATATTTAAATCTGTTTATGAATACCTTTCTAAAGAATCTGAAAAATCGAAGTTTCATAACGGAAATCAAAAGTTATGGCCAAAGGAATTTTCAGAAAGGTCGCTATATAGCATATATAGCCCTCGAAAATTGA
The DNA here is from genome assembly GCA_030737875.1 of Allium sativum. Lineage (NCBI taxonomy): Eukaryota > Viridiplantae > Streptophyta > Magnoliopsida > Asparagales > Amaryllidaceae > Allium > Allium sativum. The sequence goes on from CM060911.1 coordinate 284,531,312, forward strand.
TATTTTGCATGCGACCTCGGAATTCGACGAAACCACTTTTGTTGGGTCCGGGATGTCAAATTATTGCTAAGTTTCAAATTTCATAATTTTTTAAGCTAGTATGTGAGCGGGGCAAAAGAAAATGTGATTGGTCAAACTCTGTTAAAATGGGTCGACCTAAAAATGGCCGTTTTTCAAACGAGCTCAGAATTCGATGAAACTGGTTTTGTTAGGACCGTATCGTCAAAACAAAGCTAGAATTATTTTTCTGGAATTTTTCGATTCAGTTTGTGGCCCTGGTAAATTGAAATGTACGTTTAAATTAAATATCGAATGTTTTATATTTTAATTTGAAAAATAACTGACTGTAACAGTCGAATTGGCCAGTGAAACATATCCCATTGTGTCCGGAATGGGGGTATTTAGCTAGGGGCGACAGTCGTTGGGTTTGATTTCGAGTTCGTATGTGGAGAGGAGTATTTTTGGAAATAAATAAATTAAAAATTAAAATAAAAAGGGAGCCGACCAATCAGAATTCATCTCCCTCGTCGATACTCCAGACGCAACGCGGAAAAGGGATTCGAACTTCTCTCTTAAATTTCTCCACAACCACACAACGAAATCAAGCAAACTAAGATCCATTATGAAGAGCGTTCAGAGATCTTCAAATCCATAGCAACTTCAAGATTTATCGTTGAGTATTGAGGGAGTTTTAGCGCCAGGAAGGTCCGAACTTCGCGCCGCCGCCGTGGGTGCTAGGGACCACCGAGTCGATCATCTCGGGTAGCGTTGGGAATCTCTTCCCTTCCTCTTCGATGCAGCGCTGGCCGTTCGTCCTATCGCTTCGCGGTTTAGCCGAAAAGTGGAACCCTAGTTTTCGAGCATAAAGGAGGTATATGGCTAAACCTATTTTCAACTGATTTTTACACTATAAAGCGTTGCAAACTTGTAAAAATCGTATCTTTTTGCTATGTGATCGAAATTCGATAAAACAGGAGACACCGTGACCGCAAGGAGGCTCTCTACATTCTAGAAGAAGCCGCGGATTTTTCTGACCTTCCTACGATTTTTAGCACTGCAATAACCAATGTGAGGAATCTAAACTATTTGTGTGAATGAAATCGTGTTGTATAAATTATATAAGCGAAGTGTAAATTATATACGCATTGTATACCTTATGTACATGTGTTGTATAAGTTATATTAGCGATGTATAAATTATACAAGCGTTGAATGAAACATATATGCTTTGAATTGTGATGAAATGCAAGTGAATTATTATATTATATATATATATATATATATATATATATATATATATATATACTCCCCTCGTCCACAGACCATGGACGATATTTATTGCTTGTGATTGACGTGATTTTATATGGTATGACGAATGGTTGGAAATAATTGTTTGTGGTAGATGTTATGGTTGAAAAATACCTTTATGGTTGGAAAATACCCTCTTGTGGTTGAAACAAAATAGAATAGGATTGTCGAATTGAAAATAAAACATGCCGCCTGCATGCGAACTAGATGCATGATCCCTATTGTCAAAAACCGCGAGGTTTTAAGGTAGAGCGAGGAGCCGTACTAGGGACGGTCCCGGTTTTAACTACCCTGCCGTTATGCTGCCGAAATTTTCTGAAATATTTATGCGTTAGAATAATTTTCATTCGTTGAAATAAACTACATATGCTATAGCGAATATTCATGTGTTGAGTTGCAATTCATTCGTTGAGTTGAAATTCATGTGTTGAATATTATTTGAATTTAAAGAAATAGTTTTGTGATAAAAATCACATTTTTATATATATACAAACTATATAGAATATTCATGTGTTGAGTTGCAATTCATTCATTGAGTTGAAATTCTTGTGTTGAATATTATTTGAATTTAAACAAATAGTTTTTGTGATAAAAATCACATTTTTATATATATACAAACTATATAGAATATTCATGTGTTGAGTTGCAATTCATTCGTTGAGTTGAAATTCATGTTTTGAATATTATTTGAATTTAAACAAATAGTTTTAGCGATAAAAATCACATTTTTATATATATACAAACTATATAGAATATTCATGTGTTGAAATTCATGTGTTGAATATTATTTGAATTTAAACAAATAGCTTTAGCGATAAAAATCACAATTTTATATATATACAAACTATATAGAATATTCATGTGTTGAGTTGCAATTCATTCGTTGAGTTGAAATTCATGTGTTGAATATTATTTGAATTTAAACAAATAGCTTTTGTGATAAAAATCACATTTTTATATATATACAAACTATATAGAATATTCATGTGTTGAATTGCAATTCGTTCGTCGAGTTGAAATTCATGTGTTGAATGTTATCATCTTTTAAAATAAAATGAATCGACAATAAAACTACACCTTTATTGTGAACATGAAGTGTTAAAAACATTCACGTATTGAATAAATATTTTTGATGATAAAAATATTTCTTTTGCCATGTATATGCTTAGATAAAAATACACATGTGTTGAAATAAATAATAATTTGCTAGAAATATTATTATTAGCTTTGTTCTGCATATATATACATGTGTTGAACATGAAAAATGGATTAGCTGTAGAGTAAAGAAATTATTTGCGTGCCCGACAAATAGGTAAACCTTGATGAGTTGGCTGCGCAATTTTATTTATATATCAACTCCTGTGAATGCCATTGGATGCGGAGTGCTGGTTATTCTGTGTGAAATAATAAACGTCGCCATAGGATAGTAACAATTAAATTTTAACTACACTACATGGCATACTTCTTGATGATAGGCATACTTCATCATATTCCACATAAGCAATGTGAGCTAGTGTGACGAGGTGGAAGATTTACCATACAAGCAAGAGGCTCGTATGGTGATGACTATATACTTCAGGTTGAACTGATGACTGATATGGACTATATAAATTATAACGATAAATCACCAGATTAATAAAAACCCCACACGGGTCTGGGGTTGACAATAATCACGTCGCTCTAGTTATTAGATACGGCACATGGACTATTTATTTCCACACGGAAACGGGGTGACGAGAATTTATTCTCTGGAGTGATTATTAGTACATACTCCCCCGTAAACACCAGAATATATCACTATAAATATGTGAATGCTTTTTAGGATTTATTAGGTACCTAATACGGCCCAATAAATTTCCAAACCCCTCCTCGTACAAAGAAGGTTATGGCGAAATTTTTCGAAATATTAAGGCGTTAATGAAATATTTGAAGTAAAAACGAAGTTGAAAATATAGAATGAGCTATAGTTGGGATTATAGAACGAACTATATTTATATATAAATATAAATAAAATAAAAAGGAATAGAGGCCGTGCAGTTCGTGTTTCGGAATCGTAATTTGAAACGATTAGTGCGAGAAATCCGACCATCGAATTTTTCCGAAACCGCAACCGCTGGGTTCGCCTTGGAAATATCTTTCCAACGACACCAACCTTGTAAAAATCCAACGGTTGGATTGTCCGGAATGTTTAATTCAATTCTGAAGAAAAACAACGTCAGAATCATTTATATTTATATATAAATATAAATATAATTAAATTAAATCGAATAACGACGCTGCAGTTCGAATTTTGAAACCATAACTTCAAACGACTAGTGTGGAAGATCCGACCGTCAGATTCTCACGAAACTGGAACCGTTGGGTTCGCTTTGGGAATATCTTCCCACTGATATAGACTTTGTAGAAATCCAACGGTTAGATTTTCCGATATGTGTAAAACAAATTAGGGGAAAAACATGGCCAGTGCCACGGCATGACCTGAAACGTCATCTAATTAAATATGGCCATTTTTAAATAAATAAAAATGGCGAAAAATCGTTATAAAATATTATAATCAACATGGATTGCAAATAAACCAATTGGGCTTGAATTGTTTGATATTTGATGGTTGTATGTGTATGACATGAAAATAACACTAAAGAACTGAAAAATGGATGTCGAATAATATAACCATAGAAAGAATCGATTTAAATTCTAATGACGTGAATTATTTGAAAAGGCCGAGCTAACCCTCATTTCAAATAATTTATCGAGCGATTTGAATTGGAAAATGCAAAGACGATTCAAGACCGACGATCTTCGTATCGGTTGGATGGGCGCTACTGAGGTTCCTGACCGGAGTAGCTACTGGAAGGGGACGGAAGAAGTAGCCGTCTGAACGTATGTGTTGATTGTACGGATATGCGAGGAATTGACGCCTCCAGTTTCGTTCAGACCCAGAACGGACTTGTCAATGGACTGTGTGTCTGACATTGGATTTTGTTCTGTACTGAATAATCTCTGTTAAATATATATCTGTTTGGCGGCGGAGAATTTATTCTTTTGCTTAACACCCTTCTCTGAGACGTACGAGCTTAGAGGTTATATATCGATGGAAATCAATCGTATGGAGTGGACTGCCTATGTGGCATGCCAAGATGCTGTGATCAAGGCTTTTGTTGCAAAGCAAAGTCTTGTGGATGATGGTCAAAGCATGGTCTACGTGGCCTAGCTTTGTGTATTTCGTAGATTCGCGAGCCTCACACCCCGATATGAGTTAAAAACGGGATACGGACTGCGGGGGGAGCACGACGTTTCTTTCTAGCTATGGTGGTGTCCGTGACTTACCAACCCTGACATATATATCTACTTTTCACCTTTGTGGTTGTTGGAATGCGAGGCGCCTCGATTATAGGTCTGTAAGGACCGGGAAACGTGTGTTCAGGAATAACTAATCCTCAAACGTAAGAGAGGACCGGCCCTGAAGCATCCAGGGGTTACCCAGAGTGTGTAGTCCCGAGGCATTTGCTAGAATGTCTCGAAGCGGAGAGGAGCTTGCCCCTTGCCTCGACTCATGACGGAAATCCAATTTCCAATATGAGATAACGGATTTGATTGTAAGTTATATATGGCGACATAGTGACATGGGACGCTCATGTCGCCTATGATTGATATTTATGATGCTATTCGCTTTTGAAACATATATGCACTAGTAATAATATCAAATGATTTCGCTTTATACGTATCAAGCATATTTGGCTATTATAAGGTAAAACTCTATCCTCCGGCTTGCATTGCATTGTGTGTTGGGACCTGAGTCTTATAATGGCTTCATTCTTTCTAAAAGCATTGCGTTGTTTTAAAAGAATTTACTTTGTTTTAAATGCACTAGCAATCACTGGAGTAAACCCGTTCTGCGAAAGTGGCGTGGTTTGCTATCACTGTTGTTTTAAACTGTTAAATAGATTCCTCATACCAGTCCCCATGACTGACTCGTTGTTTGTTTCACTTTGCAAACGCGGGTGCCCTTATTTTCACACGGGCAGCCTAGTACGCAGATGACAGGTTGTTTTTGGCTCTGCACTACTGCATAGAGTGCATTTTTGGCTCATGGCGAGGCTGACTTCATAGAGATGACTTTGACATTTTCCTCCATTACTGTACTTATATTATGATTCCGCCACGGGCGATGTAGACTGATTTACTTTCCGTATTTCTTATTATATGTATATGTACCGCCTTTGGCGATGTAGACTGATACCCTTATTATGTCTCATTGCATGTATGTATTCCGCCTCTGGCGATGATGACTGATCACTTTCCTTTTTATTTACTAAGTTATATCCCACGCTATGCTATTCTGATGTTATTACATGTTGTGATTCCGCTGTCATATCCATGTAAAATTATTCTATTTATTGTTTCTGCTATTATCTGTACTCTGCTTTGATGATTAATGTGTTATATTCCAATGATTATCCTTAATACCGTCCCTCGGATTTTGGGATCGTCACAGTTGGTATCAGAGCTTCGGTTAACCTTAGTTCGGGATCTAACACATTGAACACCTCGTCAAATTAGAATCAGTAGTGTTCTAATGCGAGTAGCTCATTAGAGATAGGATTAGCAATGTCCTAGAATGAGCTAAGCAGATTAGCAAAACAATTTGATCAGTACATCATCATTATCTTTCCTTGTATTCCCCTGCTTTATCATTTATGAAAATTATCAAATCTGTGAGCTTGACTCTTTTCTTGCTTATACAGTATTCTTTTAGATGGCTACATGAGCAGCAGCAGCTAGAGGAGGCCGTGGAGGCCGAGGAGAGGCAGCAGGAGGACGGAGGAATATCCCCGTAGTTGTGGAAGGCCCTATTGTTCAGCCACCAGCACCTGAGGACTTTGAGTTAGATAAAGTAGCAAAGAGGTACAGGAACCTTGGGGGAAAACCCTTTACTGGCACTGGTACAGTGACCGAGGCTATAGCTTGGTTGAAGACCTGTGAGAAAAATCTTTGAAGGCATGGGTATGGGAACCAACAACAAAGCACGATTTGGCATTTGGCTCCTTCAAGAGGAAGCACAGCTGTGGTGGGATGCCATTACCTCAGAGGATGCAGCAGGTACTGTCAGAACCTGGGAGCAATTCAAAACTATGTTCAATGAGAAGTTTGTACCTGAACAGGCTCTAGAGAAGATGCGAGAGCAGTTTGCTAATCTCCGACAAGGAGATCTCTCTATTCAGGATTACCTTAATAAATTCACCTAGTTGTCGCGCTATGCCCCAGAGTTGATTATGACCAACAAAGCAAAGAACAAGAGATTCATATTTGGGCTAAAGCGCAAGTACCATGACAGAGCTATGAGCAACATCAAACTCTTTTTTTCCGAATTAGTAGAAATGGCATGCAATTATGAAGATTTGGATGAAAGGCACGCTAGCCAAGACCGCGCCAAAAGCCAAGCAGGAAACAAGCGCAAGGCTTCAACAGATCAACCCGAGTCTAGCATTACCGCGGCCGCTACTCAGAAACCTGGAAAGATCCCCAAAGGAAATTGCTACAACTGCGGAAAGCCAGGTCATTTTTCTAATGTATGCAAAGCCCCAAGGAAGCCAAAGGCAAATGACTCAGCCGAATGCTACAACTGCCATAAGAAGGGGCACTATAGCAGGAATTGTCCTCTGAAGCAAAATGCACAAGTGGCTCACGTGTATGACGGGAAGACCCCGCCAGCTACCACCGATGGATCAGGTAAACCCGACGTCTTGGGAGGTACCCTTACCATTAAAAATATTCCTGTTTCTGTACTTTTTGATACTGGTGCATCACGTAGCTTCATTTCTGGTAACATTGTTCACAAGTTAAAATTGAAACAAAGAAAGCTTAAAGAACCAATTAAAGTTCAAAACCCGATAGGTGGTTCTGTTAGTCTCAGTTTATACTGTAGAGTGCCTATCTCGTATTCTTGCTACAAGTTCTCTTTTAAAGTACTTGTCATTGCCCTTTCCGAATTTGATGTTATACTGGGGCTGGACTGGTTGACAAAATATAAGGCCGAAGTTAGATGTGCTGAGAGGATCGTTAAAGTCGAAACGAAGCTTGGGCCTATATATATACCATGCCATGGCTCAGAAATTAATAGAACAGAATTTTGGTCTTCTTTAGAAGTTTTCCCTCTTCATTAGAAGAGATACCGGTCGTTAAAAACTATGCGGATGTGTTTGAAGAAGTAGAAAACTTGCCATCGCAAAGAGAGATTGAATTTAGAATAGATTTAATTCCTAACGCCTGTAGTAGTACATCCAATTAGAAGAATGGCCCCGAAAGAAAAAGAAGAGTTAAGTAGTCAAACCCGAGAATTGCTCTGGAAAGGTCTGATCAGACCGAGCTTTTCAGCATGGGGAGCAGCAGTAGTATTTGTCCCGAAATCAGACGGTACTCTAAGACTTTGTGTTGATTATCGAGATCTCAATAAGCAGACAGTGAAGAACAAATATCCCTTGGCACGTATAGACGATCTGTTAGATCAATTAAATGGAGCAACGGTATTCTCCAGAATGGACCTAGCTACAGGTTTCCACCAATTACGTATAGCGGAAGACTGTGTTCCTTTGACAGCCTTCAGGGGTCCCGATTTATTCTACGAATGGCTAGTAATGCCGTTCGGCTTGTGTAATGCTCCGGCATACTTCGTTGATCTTATGAACAAAGTGTTCCGTGGTGTATTGAATAAATTTGTTTTAGTCTTCATCGATGACATTTTAATCTACTCCAAGTCAGAAGATGAGCATGCAAAACATTTAGAACAAGTGTTGAAAATTCTGAGGAGAAATGTTTTGAAAGCTAAATTTTCTAAGTGTGTCTTCTGGCAGAATGAAGTTAAATTCCTAGGCCATGTCGTATCAAAAGAAGGAATTGCTGTAGACCCAAGAAAAATTACAGCGATTCAGAACTGGAAACAACCTACTATGCCCACAGAAGTTAGAAGTTTCCTTGGATTAGCTAGTTACTATTGGAAATTCGTTCAGGATTTTCCAAAGATATCCGGTGTTTTGACAAAGCTTACAAAGAAGCATGAAAAATTCAAATGGACTCCCGAATGTGAAGAAGCTTTCTAGGAGCTGAAACTGAAGTTGACAACCGCTCCAGTATTGACAATTATAGAAGGCAACCAAGACTTGACTGTATGGACAGACGCTTCTATTAGAGGGCTAGGCGCAGTGTTAATGCAAAAGGGCCAAGTGGTCGCTTATGTCAGCCGTCAGCTAAAGCCGCATGAAAGGAACTATGCAACTCATGATCTTGAGTTATTAGCTATCGTGTTCGCTTTAAGAATCTGGAGGCATTATTTACTGGGCGAGAAGTTCGAACTATTTACCAATCATCAATCCTTGAAATATCTGTTCGATCAGAAAGATCTAAACTTGAGACAACAGCGTTGGTTAGAATTCCTTGCGGCATATGATTTTGAAATTCTATACACTCCGGGGAAAGCCAATGTTGTCGCAGATGCTCTCAGCAGAAAAAATGAAATCATTGCCAGTTTTATCATTACTTCTTCCTTAGAAGATAAGATTACTATTCTACAGAAGGACGATGAATTCATTAAAAGGATTAGCCAGCGGATCCGAGAAGGAAAACCCTCAGATTTGAGCCTTGATAGCCAAGGGGTCCTAAGATTACAAGGGCGAATTTGTGTGCCTGGAATTCCAGAGCTCAGAAGAGAAATACTTGATGAATGCCACAAATCTAAATTGAGTATCCATCCCGATGTGAGCAAAATGTATAATGATATCAAACACACATTCTGGTGGAAGGCGATGAAAAGAGATATTTCTATGTATGTTAGCAGATGCTCCACTTGTCAGCTAGTTAAGAGTGATCAGCAGAAATTGGCCGGATTATTACAACCCTTAGAAATTCCAGGATGGAAGTGGGAGCAAATCTCGATGGACTTCATCGATGGCTTGCCTCGAACTAGAAAAGGAAATGACAGTATATGGGTAATCGTAGATCGCTTCACGAAGACTCCCCATTTCATACCTGTCCGATCCAATAGAACGACTCAAAGTCTAGCACTGATTTACTTCAAAGAAATAGTTAAACTTCATGGAGTGCCACTCAATATAGTCAGCGATAGAGATCCCCTATTTACTAGCAAATTCTGGGAAGCATTCCAGGAAGAATTGGGAACCAAATTGAATCTAAGCACCGCTTATCACCCTCAGACAGACGGCCAAACCGAGCGGGTGAATAGAATTTTAGAAGATTTATTGCGAGCTTGCGTTATCGATTTTGGAGGCTCATGGGAAGATCACTTACATTTAGCAGAATTCTCTTACAATAATAGCTATCAAGCAAGTTTGGGAATGTCTCCATTTGAAGAATTATATGGTAGACCGTGCAGATCTCCCGCATGTTGGGTAGAACCTGGCAACAGACTTGTGTTAGGGCCCGATATGATTTGAGAAGCATCAGATAAAGTCGATTTCATTAAGAAGCGATTGAAAACCGCACAGAGCCGACAGAAAAGTTATGCTGATGCGAGAAGAAGGGATATATCGTTTGCCTTTGGTGATTATGTTTATTTAAGAGTTTCTCCAATGAGAGGAGTAATCAGATTTGGCAAGATTGGGAAGTTGGCACCGAGATTTATTGGTCCCTTTCCTATACTATAACGGATTGGAACTCTTGCATATAGGGTTTCATTACCTAATTGGTTGCCTGGTATACATGATGTGTTCCACGTGTCTCAACTCAGAAAACATGTTCATGATCCCGACCTTGTTGTGGAAGAAGCAGCTCAACATGATATTGACATAACTCCAGAATTAGCACTTAGAAGAGAGCCATTAAAGATAGTTGGCAAAGAAACTAGGGAGCTAAGGAGGAAAAAGATTCATCTAGTCAAAGTGCAGTGGAGTAGTGATCCTAGAGACTGTATTTGGGAGACTGAGGAAAGCATTAAACAAGCCTATCCCAAATGCAGAGTGGACGTCTCTGACTAACTCCGGTGCAAGGTACCCTTACAATACTTTGCATTTACATTTTATTTCCTACTTTGCTGTTATTTCCTTTTCGAGGATGAAAAGTTTTAAGTGGGGGAGATTGTAGTAACCCGGAAAATGTGAACCAATTTAAATTTTTTAAATTAGGTTATTACCAAGAAATTTGAATAATTGCAATAACCTATTTCAATAAAATATAGAATTGGGTATAGTATTGCAGTTTGAAATTTTGAATATAAACTTTGTCTGACTGTACCGGGTGGAAAATATAACGGATTTTAACGAAACTGAAAATATTTAAATCTGTTTATGAATACCTTTCTAACGAATCTGAAAAATCGAAGTTTCATAACGGAAATCAAAAGTTATGGCCAAAGGAATTTTCAGAAAGGTCGCTATATAGCATATATAGCCCTCGAAAATTGATATTTTGCATGCGACCTCGGAATTCCACGAAACCACTTTTGTTGGGTCCGGGATGTCAAATTATTGCTAAGTTTCAAATTTCATAATTTTTGAAGCTAGTATGTGAGCGGGGCAAAAGAAAATGTGATTGGTCAAACTCTGTTAAAATGGGTCGACCTAAAAATGGCCGTTTTTCAAACGAGTTCAGAATTCGATGAAACTGGTTTTGTTAGGACCGTATCGTCAAAACAAAGCTAGAATTATTTTTCTGGAATTTTTCGATTCAGTTTGTGGCCCTGGCAAATTGAAATGTACGTTTAAATTAAATATCGAATGTTTTATATTTTAATTTGAAAAATAACTGACTATAACAGTCGAATTGGCCATCGAAACATATCCCATTGTGTCCGGAATGGGGGTATTTAGCTAGAGGGGACAGTCGTTGGGTTTGATTTCGAGTTCGTATGTGGAGGGGGGTATTTTTGGAAATAAATAAATTAAAAATTAAAATAAAAAGGGAGCCGACCAATCAGAATTCATCTCCCTCGTCGATACTCCAGACGCAACGCGGAAAAGGGATCCGAACTTCTCTCTTTAATTTCTCCACAACCACACAACGAAATCAAGCAAACTAAGATCCATTTTGAAGAGCGTTCAGAGATCTTCAAATCCATAGCAACTTCAAGATTTATCGTTGAGTATTGAGGGAGTTATAGCGCCAGGAAGGTCCGAACTTCGCGCCACCGCAATGGGTGCTAGGGACCACCGAGCCGATCATCTCGGGTAGCGTTGGGAAGCTCTTCCCTTCCTCTTCGACGCAGTGCTGGCCGTTCGTCCTATCGCTTCGCGGTTTAGCCGAAAAGTGGAACCCTAGTTTTCGAGTACAAAGGAGGTATACGGCTAAACCTATTTTCAACTGATTTTTACACTATAAAGCGTTGCAAACTTGTAAAAATCGTATCTTTTTGCTATGTGATCGAAATTTGTAACGACCCAGAAAATCTGAACCAATTTAAATTTTTTAAATTGGCTAAAATAATGGATTTTAAATATTTAAAATAAATATTTTAGATAATGGCGATGAAAACTGAGTTTGAATCGACATTTTAAAACGAATATAATTAATTATAATTATATATAGAATTGAAAATGGCGCGGTAGTTCGATAATTCGATTTCAAACTTCGATTGAATATACCGAGTGCAAAACAATCCGGATTTTAGTGAAACCAAAAACATTAGGATCTAATTGATGATATCTTTCTAACGAATCTGACCAATCGAAATTTGATAGCAGGAATCAAAAGATATGTCCAGTTGAAAATTCTGAATAGTCGCTATGGAATTCAGGCCCTTAAAAATGGACATTTTGCAAATGACCTCGGATTTCGATGAAACCACTTTTGTTGGATCCGCAGTGTCTAGTTATTGCTAGGTTTCAAATTTCATAATTTTTCGAATCAATATGTGAGCGTGGAAAAGGAAAACGCGTTTGACCAGTTTCTGTTGAATTTAATCGACTGGAAATTGGCCATTTTTCAAACGGTCTCAGAATTCGACGAAACTAGTTTTGTTAGGACCGTATTGTCAATACGAAGCTAGAAAATATTTTTCTGGAATTTTTCTAGCTAGTATGTGACCCAGGTAATTTGAAATGTGCGTTTAAAATTCAATATAATGATTTAAATGAAAATTCAAAAGGAAACTGACTGTAACGATCAAATCAGCTTGCGATACATATCCCATTGTGTTCAGAATGGGGGTAAAACGCTATGGACGACAGGCGGTGGGCCTCGTTTCGAGGTCGTGGATAAAAGTCAATCTTTTTGCAAAATTAAATAATTAAATAATAAAAAAAAAAAAATTAATTCCCTCTCCCCTTCATCTTCCTGGCCCCCCCCGACTTCATTTAACAGAAACAAACGAAAGAAAAAAAAACCCTAAGAACTATCGACCGCCCCCCTCAGGCGAACGCCGCCGACGAAGACGAGCCCCCCCCACCACGCGCCAATCCCGCTCCTTCCCCTTTGCGACGTATCGCGCCTTCCCCGATCGAAACCCTAGCGCGCCTTCCCAGTTCGAGGCTCGAAGCTGCCACCACCGATCGAAGACCCGAGCCGCCACCTCGAAGCCAAACTCCTCCTGCCTCCGACGAACTGCAGAAACCCCCCCCTCTGTAAGTTTCTTTTGCTTTGTTATTTGATTTTTTTTTAGATTTTAAAACTGATTTTAAATAGAATTTTAAACTGATTCTTTTTAGATTTTAAAACTGATGTTAAATAGAATTAAAAACTGATTTTGTTAAAAATAAAAACTGAATTTTTAAAAGTATAAAACTGATTTTGTTAAAAATAAAAACTGAATTTTTGAAAGTATAAAACTGAATTTTTAAAAGTATAAAACTGAATTTTTGAAAGTATAAAACTGAATTTTTAAAAAAGTATAAAACTGAAATTTTTAAAAGCATTTTAAAACTGATATTTTTAAAAGATTTAAAAACTGATTTGAAAATGAATTTAAAACTGATTTGAAAAGGAATTTAAAACTGATTTGAAAAAGATTTTAAAACTGTTTTTTTAAAGATGCAAAAACTGATTTTTTTTAATGATGCAAAAACTGATTTTTAAAAGAATTTTAAACTGATTTTTAAAGGAAAAGAAAACTGGTTTTATTTTAAGGTTTAAAATGGAAAAAAAAAGTTTAAACTTTGAAATAGGAAAAGGTTTAATCTTTTAATAGAAAAAGATTTGAACTTGCAAAAATAAAGATCATATTTTTAAAAAGAGAAAAGACGGGATTTTTATTATGTAGAAGGAGCAAGACATGATTTTTGTATTTTTAAAGTAATAAAAAATATAATTTTTACGTCATAGGAATATTAAAAATATTATCTTTATATATTAAATAGCGAAGTCAAAATTCGATTTGTATATATTGAGTAACATAGTAAAAATTCGATTTTTACATATGTAGAGAATACGAGCGACGAAAGGCGATATTGGCAAAAATTTCTATAAAGGAAGAGTCGTGAAGTTGGATAGCTATTGGTGAGATTTCTGATTAAAAATATTATATATGTGTGAAAATGAAAGTGAATTGCTATATATAAATATAAATATATATATATATATATATATATATATATATATACGCCCCTCGTCCACAAACCATGGACGATATTTATTGATTGAAATTGTTGTGAAAATTGATTGATGGTGAATGGTTGTTTGGGATTGTTTGTGATTGATATTGGTTGATTATGGTTGAAAAATACCCATTGGTGGTTGTGAAATATTTGGTTGAAACCACATAGGATTAGTTTGTGGAAATGAAATAAATATATACATGCCGCCTGCGTGCGAACTAGATGCATGATCCCCATTGTCAAAAACCGTGAGGTTTTAAGGTAGAGCGAGGAGCCGTACTAGGGACGGTGCCGGTTTAACTACCCTGCCGTTATGCTGCCGAAATTTTGAATAATATTCGTGTGTTTGAATTATTTTCATATGCTTAAACTATATTTATTCATTGTATAGAAAACATTCATGTGTTGAATTGATATTCATTCGTTGTTTAGAAATTCATGTGTTGAATGGTATTCATATTTTGAAATAAATGGTTCGATAATAAAAATCACATTTTTATCTATATATAGAAACTATAGAAAACATTCATGTGTTGAATTGATATTCATTCGTTGTTTAGAAATTCATGTGTTGAATGGTATTCATATTTTGAAATAAATTGTTCGATAATAAAAATCACATTTTTATCTATATATAGAAACTATAGAAAACATTCATGTGTTGAATTGATATTCATTCGTTGTTTAGAAATTCATGTGTTGAATGGTATTCATATTTTGAAATAAATGGTTCGATAATAAAAATCACATTTTTATCTATATATAGAAACTATAGAAAACATTCATGTGTTGAATTGATATTCATTCGTTGTTTAGAAATTCATGTGTTGAATGGTATTCATATTTTGAAATAAATTGTTCGATAATAAAAATCACATTTTTATCTATATATAGAAACTATAGAAAACATTCATGTGTTGAATTGATATTCATTCGTTGTATAGAAATTCATGTGTTGAATGGTATTCATATTTTGAAATAAATTGTTCGATAATAAAAATCACATTTTTATCTATATATAGAAACTATAGAAAACATTCATGTGTTGAATTGATATTCATTCGTTGTTTAGAAATTCATGTGTTGAATGGTATTCATATTTTGAAATAAATTGTTTGATAATAAAAATCACCTTTTATCGACTATATGAACTATATAGAAAAGTAGTGTTTTGAAATGAATGGTTTTACAATAAAAATCACATTTTTATTGTATGCATAAATCGTTGAAATGTGAAGTGTTAAAAATAGCCACTTGTTCAAAATAAACATATATGAGTTGAAATATTCATTAATTAGCTAATGAATTGATTTGCACCTATTTATGTAGCATTAGAAGGAATGGTGTTTTTAAACCGAATAGAAATCAAATATGAAGTCGAATAGAAAATGATAAATGATAAGAACTGTATATATATGTACATGCAATATTCATTGAATAGGTTATAGCAAAGGGGCTAGAGAAGAGGAATAAAATTTTGTGCCCGACAAATAGGTACACATTTACTGATTTGTTTGGGTGATGATTTTGAGCCTGTTGGCTAGCCGCTTGGCTTTTTCTTTTTCTTTTTGAGATTAGAAGGACCGGGAACGCTATTTGCGATTTCCCGATGCTCCCGGTGCAGGGGAGGTTATGGCGAAATTTTTCCAAAATTTAGGGCGTTAGAAAAATATTTGAAGTTAAAACGATATGGAAATCATTGAATGAACTATATTTATATAAATATATAAATATAAATAAAATTAAAACGAAACGAAGCCGTGCAGTTCGTATTTTGAAACCGTGATTTCAAACGACTAGTGCGGGAAATCCGACCATTGGATTTTCCCGAAACCTCAACCGTTGGGTTCGCCTTGGAATAATCTTTCCAACGGCACCAACCTTGTAAAAATCCAACGGTTGGATTGTCTGGAATGTTTAATTCAAATCTGAAGAAAAACAGCGCCAGAAGCGATTATATATATATATAATTATATATTTAATCGAATAACGACGCTGCAGTTCGTATTTTGAAATCGAAACTTCAAACGATTGTACCGGGAGATTTGACCGTCGGATTTTCCCGAAACTGGAACCGTTGGGTTCGTTTTGAAAAGGCCTTTCTAATGATGTAAATTTTGTGAAGATCCAACAGTTAGATTTTCAGATATGTGTAAATCAAATCTGAAGAAAAACAGCGCCACGGCCGCCTTATGGCCCGAAGCGTCGTTTTGAATAAAATGGCTATTTTAAAATAAATAAAAATAGCGATAAATAGTTATAAAATATCATAAGCGATATGGAATGGAAATAAACTGAATTTGCTTGATTTATGTGGCTTTTGATGGTTGAATGTGTTTGGTGTGAAAATTACATTAAAGAACACAATTGGTGTTGTCGAATAATTTAACCATTGAAATAAATTGATTTGAAATTCTAAATATACGTGAATTATTTGAGAAGGCCGAGTTAATTGTCATTTCAAATAATTGACCGACGATTGAAAGTCGAAGATGAAGACGGTGGTCGAAGACCGGAGATCTTCACCTCGTTTGGATGGTAACCGAGGTCTTGATTGGGAGGCATCCCGAAATATGGATAATGAGTGGTGATCGTCCAGACGTACGTGGTGATCGAAGGGTTTGCGAGGTATTTAGTGCCTCCGGTTTCGTTCAGCCCCAGAACGGACTTGTAAATGGACTGTGTGTCTGACATTGGATTTTATTCTGTGTTGATTGATTTCTGTTAAATATACATCTGTTTGGCGGCGGAGAATTTATTCTTTTGCTTAACGCCCTTCTCTGAGACGTACGAGCTCAGAGGTTGTATATGGATGGACATCAGTCGCATGGCATGAATTGCCTGTGTGGCATGCTAAGATGCAGTGATCAGGGCTTCTGTTGAAAAGCAAAGTCTTGTGGTGATGATCAAAGCACCGCCTGTGTGGCGTAGCTTTGTGTATAACGTGAATTCGTGAGCCTCACACCCCGGTATGAACCAGAAACGGGAGAGGACATCAGGGAGGGCTTGCGTTTCTTTCTAGCTAGGGTGGTGTCAGTGACCTACCAGCCCTGACATTTATATACTTTTCACCTATGTGGTTGTTGCTGTTGCGAGGCGCCTCGGTTTGATCGGACGATCCGGGTCCGATGGAGTCATTCGTTGGCTCGTTTGCGCCCCAAAGGGCGGGGAAACGTATTGCTCAGGCATTTTAATCCACATCGGTGGACCGGCCCTGACGATCCAAGGGTCACTCGAGCTCTGATCCTGAGACATGGTAGGCTAGATTGTCTCGAATTCGGTAAGGACTATCTTTTGCCTTGGTTCATGACGGAAGACCAATTTCCAAATACGTGACTGTGCGGTTTTGATTGTATACCTATATATGGCGACATAGTGGTATGGGGCATTAATGCCGTCTATGATTGATAGTTATGATTTGAAATTGCTTTCAGAACATATAAACACTAGCAATAATATCAAATGCCTTTGTTTTATTCGTATCAAGCATATTTGGCCGTTATAAGGTAAAAACTCTATCCTCCGGTTTGCGTTGCATTGTGTGATGGGAACTGAGTCTTATAACGGCTTCATTTTTATAAAAAGCATAGCGATGTTTTAAAAGAAAGATTTGTTTGAAAGCACTGGCAATCCAATGGAGTAAACCCGTTCCACGAAAGTGGCGTGGTCCTGTGATTAGCCAAATTATATATGTGTTGAGTAGATTTCTCATACCAGTCCCATGACTGACTCGGAGTTTGTTTCACTTTCAAACTCGGGTGCCCCTTTTTCTACACGGGCAGCCTTGTATTCAGGTTTAGCTGGTTCTTTCTGGATAGCTGGAGCTGAAGATGGATTCTATCATTTATTTCTTTTTATGCTGTTCAGCTCCTATTGTACATATTTTGTTTATTTCCGCTGTAGACATTTATGTATAGCTGAACTGTATTTGTACTAAGTAAGATCCTGTATACTGTGTAACTCTGATGATTACTTTTATCCAGTATATTTTGTTGTTCATTATCTGGTGTATTTATTTAATTCTGTTCTGCTATTATCTGTTTCTGTGTTATATTCCAAAGATAACCTTGTTTCCGTCTGAACGGGAATTCGGGTCGTCTCAAAATTAGATGAAACAGGAGACACCGTGACCGCAAGGAGGCTCTCTACATTCTAGAAGAAGCCGCGGATTTTTCTGACCTTCCTACGATTTTTAGCACTGCAATAACCAATGTGAGGAATCTAAACTATTTGTGTGAATGAAATCGTGTTGTATAAATTATATAAGCGAAGTGTAAATTATATACGCATTGTATACCTCATGTACATGTGTTGTATAAGTTATATTAGCGATGTATAAATTATACAAGCGTTGAATGAAACATATATGCTTTGAATTGTGATGAAATGCAAGTGAATTATTATATATATATATATATACACTCCCCTCGTCCACAGACCATGGACGATATTTATTGCTTGTGATTGACGTGATATTATATGGTATGACGAATGGTTGGAAATAATTGTTTATGGTAGATGTTATGGTTGAAAAATACCTTTGTGGTTGAAAAATAACTTTGTGGTTGAAAAATACCCTCTTGTGGTTGAAACAAAATAGAATAGGATTGTGGAATTGAAAATAAAACATGCCGCCTGCGTGCGAACTAGATGCATGATCCCCATTGTCAAAAACCGCGAGGTTTTAAGGTAGAGCGAGGAGCCGTACTAGGGATGGTCCCGTTTTTAGTTACCCTGCCGAAATTTTCTGAAATATGTATGTGTTAGAATAATTTTCATTCGTTGAAATAAACTACATATGCTATAGCGAATATTCATGTGTTGAGTTGCAATTCATTCGTTGAGTTGAAATTCATGTGTTGAATATTATTTGAATTTAAAGAAATAGTTTTGTGATAAAAATCACATTTTTATATATATACAAACTATATAGAATATTCATGTGTTGAGTTACAATTCATTCGTTGAGTTGAAATTCATGTGTTGAATATTATTTGAATTTAAACAAATAGTTTTTGTGATAAAAATCACATTTTTATATATATACAAATTATATACAATATTCATGTGTTGAGTTGCAATTCATTCGTTGAGTTGAAATTCATGTGTTGAATATTATTTGAATTTAAACAAATAGTTTTAGCGATAAAAATCACATTTTTATATATATACAAACTATATAGAATATTCATGTGTTGAGTTGCAATTCATTCGTTGAGTTGAAATTCGTGGGTTGAATATTATTTGAATTTAAACAAATAGCTTTAGCGATAAAAATCACAATTTTATATATATACAAACTATATAGAATATTCATGTGTTGAGTTGCAATTCATTCATTGAGTTGAAATTCATGTGTTGAATATTATTTGAATTTAAACAAATAGCTTTTGTGATAAAAATCACATTTTTATATATATACAAACTATATAGAATATTCATGTGTTGAATTGCAATTCGTTCGTCGAGTTGAAATTCATGTGTTGAATGTTATCATCTTTTAAAATAAAATGAATCGACAATAAAACTACACCTTTATTGTGAACATGAAGTGTTAAAAACATTCACGTATTGAATAAATATTTTTGATGATAAAAATATTTCTTTTGCCATGTATATGCTTAGATAAAAATACACATGTGTTGAAATAAATAATAGTTTGCTAGAAATATTATTATTAGCTTTGTTCTGCATATATATACATGTGTTGAACAGGAAAAATGGATTAGCTATAGAGTAAAGAAATTATTTGCGTGCCCGACAAATAGGTAAACCTTGATGAGTTGGCTGCGCAATTTTATTTATATATCAACTCCTGTGAATGCCATTGGATGCGGAGTGCTGGTTATTCTGTGTGAAATAATAAACGTCGCCATAGGATAGTAACAATTAAATTTGAACTACAATACATGGCATACTTCTTGATGATAGGCATACTTCATCATATTCCACATAAGCAACTGGAGCTTGTGTGACGAGGTGGAAGAGTTACCATACAAGCAAGAGGCTTGTATGGTGATGACTATATACTACAGGTTGAACTGATGACTGATATGGACTATATAAATTATAACGATAAATCGCCAGATTAATAAAAACCCCACACGGGTCTGGGGTTGACAATAATCACGTCGCTCTAGTTATTAGATACGGCACATGGACTATTTATTTCCACATGGAAACGGGGTGACGAGAATTTATTCTCTGGAGTGATTATTAGTACATACTCCCCCGTAGACACCAGAATATATCACTATAAATATGTGAATGCTTTTTAGGATTTATTGGGTACCTAATACGGCCCAATAAATTTCCAAACCCCTCCCCGTACAAAGGAGGTTATGGCGAAATTTTTCGAAATATTAAGGCGTTAGTGAAATATTTGAAGTAAAAACGAAGTTGAAAATATAGAATGAGCTATAGTTGGGAATATAGAATGAACTATATTTATATATAAATATAAATAAAATAAAAAGGAATAGAGGCCGTGCAGTTTGTGTTTCGGAATCGTAATTTGAAACGATTAGTGCGAGAAATCCGACCATCGGATTTTCCCGAAACCGCAACCGCTGGGTTCGCCTTGGAAATATATTTCCAACGGCACCAACCTTGTAAAAATCAAACGGTTGGATTGTCCGGAATGTTTAATTCAAATCTGAAGGAAACAATGCCAGAATCGTTTATATTTATATATAAATATAATTAAATTAAATCGAACAACGACGCTGCAGTTCGAGTTTTGAAACCGTAACTTCAAACGACTAGTGTGGAAGATCCGACCGTCAGGTTCTCATGAAACTGGAACCGTTGGGTTCGCTTTGGGAATATCTTCCCACTGATATAGACTTTGTAGAAATCTAACGGTTAGATTTTCCGATATGTGTAAAACAAATTAGGGGAAAAACAGCGCCAGTGCCACGGCACGACCTGAAACGTCATCTAATTAAATATGGCCATTTTTAAATAAATAAAAATGGCGAAAAATCGTTATAAAATATTATAAGCAACATGGATTGCAAATAAACCAATTGGGCTTGAATTGTTTGATATTTGATGGTTGTATGTGTATGACATGAAAATAACACTAAAGAACTGAAAAATGGATGTCGAATAATATAACCATAGAAAGAATCGATTTAAATTCTAATGACGTGAATTATTTGGAAAGGCCGAGCTAACCCTCATTTCAAATAATTTATCGAGCGATTTGAATTGGAAATTGCAAAGACGATTCAAGACCGACGATCTTCGTATCGGTTGGATGGGCGCTACTGAGGTTCCTGACCGGAGTAGCTACTGGAAGGGGACGGAAGTAGTAGCCGTCTGAACGTATGTGTTGATTGTACGGATATGCGAGGAATTGATGCCTCCGGTTTCGTTCAGACCCAGAACGGACTTGTAAATGGACTATGTGTCTGACATTGGATTTTGTTCTATACTGATTGTTCTCTGTTAAATATATATCTGTTTGGCGGCGGAGAATTTATTCTTTTGCTTAACGCCCTTCTCTGTGACGTACGAGCTTAGAGGTTATATATCGATGGAAATCAATCGTATGGAGTGGACTGCCTATGTGGCATGCCAAGATGCTGTGATCAAGGCTTCTGTTGCAAAGCAAAGCCTTGTGGATGATGATCAAAGCACGGTATACGTGGCCTAGCTTTGTGTATTTCGTAGATTCGCGAGCCTCACACCCCGGTATGAGTTAAAAACGGGATACGGACTGCGGGGAGAGCACGACGTTTCTTTCTAGCTATGGTGGTGTCAATGACTTACCAGCCCTGACATATATATCTACTTTTCACCTTTGTGGTTGTTGGAATGCGAGGCGCCTCGATTATAGGTTTGTAAGGACCGGGAAACATGTGTTCAGGAATAACTAATCCTCAAACTTAAGAGAGGACCGGCCCTGAAGCATCCAGGAGTTACCCAGAGTGTGTAGTCCCGAGGCATTTGCTAGAATGTCTCGAAGCGGAGAGGAGCTTGCCCCTTGCCTCGACTCATGACGGAAATCCAATTTCCAATACGAGATAACGGATTTGATTGTAACTTATATATGGCGACATAGTGGCATGGGACGCTCATGTCGCCTATGATTGATATTTATGATGCTATTCGCTTTTGAAACATATATGTACTAGTAATAATATCAAATGATTTCGCTTTATACGTATCAAGCATATTTGGCTATTATAAGGTAAAACTCTATCCTCCGGCTTGCGTTGCATTGTGTGTTGGGACCTGAGTCTTATAATGGCTTCATTCTTTCTAAAAGCATTGCGTCGTTTTAAAAGAATTTACTTTGTTTTAAATGCACTAGCAATCACTGGAGTAAACCCGTTCCGTGAAAGTGGCGTGGTCCTATGATTTGCTATCACTGTTGTTCTAAACTGTTAAATAGATTCCTCATACCAGTCCCCATGACTGACTTGTCATTTGTTTCACTTTGCAAACGCGGGTGCCCTTATTTTCACACGGGCAGCCTAGTCCGCAGATGATTGGTTGTTTTTGGCTCTATACTGCTGCATAGAGTGCATTTTTGGCTTATGGCGAGGCTGACTTCACAGAGATGACTTTGACATTTTCCGCCATTACTGTACTTATATTATGATTCCTCCACGGGCGATGCAGACTGATTTACTTTCCGTATTTCTTATTATATGTATATGTACCGCCTTCGGGGATGTAGACTGATACCCTTATTATGTCCCACTGCATGTATGTATTCCGCCTCTGGCGATGATGACTGATCACTTTCCTTTTTATTTACTAAGTTATATCCCACGCTATGCTATTCTGATGTTATTACATGTTGTGATTCCACTGTCATATCCATGTAAAATTATCCTATTTATTGTTTCTTCTATTATCTGTACTCTGCTTTGATGATTAATGTGTTATATTCCAATGATTATCCTTAATACCGCCCCTCGGATTTTGGGATCGTCACAGTTATGTGAATTCAACTTAATACAACTTAATTTTAAAGATTCAAAAAGCCAATATAAGTATTTTAAGTCCTCCACTTATTTAAACAAAGACTACAATATAAAATATATTTCATGGTCATCACCTAAGAATCTCCCTAGTATCGGTTACACTATTACCCCTCGAAATTAAACTTTTTATTATATTTCTTACTCGATCTAAGTTAAGAGAAAAAAATACTATCAACTAAATAAAAATTGTTAACTTATTTTGTGGTATCACTCGAAAATGAGTCATGTCTAAGTTTTTTTTTCTCTTTTTTTTATTGAAGATAAAGGGAAAGACATGTCATAAAAATGGTTTTTTTATGATCTATTGTAGACTTGACTCCCCCACACAAGGTTGAGACAATGTCCCAACTGTCTAAGGTATGCAAACCAAAATGGAAGAAAAAAATGAAAATAAATAAAAGAAAAGGAATGTATACCACCTGATTTCATGGTGGATGATCAGGCTCATGAAGATCTATAGGGTCATCGTCTTCGTATTGCTCGAATTCAAAAAATGGTTTCAGTCACTGACCATTTACTTTGAAGACTTTTCCATTCTTAGGATTTTCAACTTCTCCATGAGAATATACTGTTTTCACAACATAAGGTCTAGTCCATCGAGATCTGAGTTTTCCTGGAAACAACTGAAGTTTAGAGTCGTATAAAAGAACTTTTTGTCCTACGTTGAATTCCTTATGATGTATGTTCTTGTCGTGTTGGGATTTAGTTCTTTCTTTAAAGATTTTAGCATTTTCATATGCTTCATTTCTTAATTCCTCTAGTTCTGAAATTTGTAACTTCCTATGTGAGCCGGCCTTCTCTAAGTCGAAATTCAAAAGTTTAATTGCCCAAAGAGCACGATGCTCTAATTCAAGGGGTAAGTGATAGGCCCTTCCAAAGACTAACTGATCGACGCTAATCTATGAATTAGAAAAGCGCGACATTTAAATTAAATTTCTGCAAGCGTACAGTTCGTGTAGCAAACAGGTCGAACACAGGGAGGTTTAATTAAAAATTATTATTTATTATTTTTTTCTTGGGCGTGTTAGACGAAGCTGGAGGTTGATTTTTTTCGCAAAGCAAAATAAAAACTGAAACTACGAATAAAAGATGCAATTAAATTCACTACAGATTCGAATCTAATCGGATCTGTAATAAATTCAATGATTAAATAAAATAGAACACTGGAAATAAAATTGCAGAAAAGAAATCAACAACTGAAAATTAAAAACTAGGATTACCGCTGAATCTAATCAGACGGTCAATCACTAGTAAGAAAAATAGAAGCAATAGCAAATTGTGTTCTAGCAAATCTAATTGACTAGACAACACAATATGCCATGAAAATAAAATGCAGAAACTAAAGAAAAGAAAGCTTTATTAAGACTGAAAGGGAGTACAGAAGAATGAATTCCTTTTTACAATGGTTACAATCACATATTTATAGATGAGAATGGGAAAACCCTAATCAGGTCTATGAATAAATGGGCCTCCTCATGCATGAATATCTCTTGCCTTCCTTGACTCAGCTTGATTGGAGAAAATCTGGGCATATCGTGGTAAATATTTTCCATATCTCTCAATTCTCCCATGTGGCTAATTGATTGATAGAAGATTGCATCTAATTAATTCTTCCAAACAAGGACGCTTATCAGACTCCAAAGGCAATATAAGATAAACTCTTCAAAATTGAATTTTCTTCTTGGCAACAATTCAATCAGAAATTCTTCTAATTGAAATTGAATGATTTGAATTTAATTCCATGATAAGAATATGGCTGTTGCTGAAATGTTAATTGGTGCACATCATAAATACATACACAAGAATATGTGTATGTATATATATAACATAACACTAATCCAGATATTTCTCAAAGCAAAGGGCCAGTGTGAACGCGCTCCATTTCTTTGGCAAAAAGTGAGCTTGACGGGGTTCGAACTCAGGTCTCTTAGCACCAATTCTTATGCCTTTACCAGTGAGCTACTACTTCTTTTGCAATTGAAATGAATTTGATGTGAGGAAGTAACTCTTTCTTGTAGTTGGCCTTTGATTTGAATTGAAGGAGGCAACGCTTGAGATCTGTAAAAACACATAAAAAATACCCGAAGTATCATTTATTTATTTACAAAAGATAAAACATAAGAGTCATAAAATAAACACTTTTCAATGTCAATCAAATACCCCCACACTTATCTTTTACTCGTCCTCGAGTAAAACAAAAAATGAAAAACTGAACTAGATAGGTCACACTTTCATAGGAAACACGATTGCATTGAGCGTATGCAACAAGCCGTTAAACCTCTAGGTGTCCCTAGTAGGACGAGTGGTGTCTCGTGAGGGTTTTCAGCGGATACTACCCACAAAATCCAAATGCAGTATGCTATGATTCTAATGAAACTACATGAATGCAATGGACATATGCAAATAAAAACGAAAAATGAAAACACGACTTGTTTCAGGAAAGTGGTACAAAAAATTAAGTTAACAATTTCTAGTCAGTTGATTTTATTTTAGATACCTCGACTTGTCACAAATTTTCAATATAAATCAAGTTTTCAAATGTTAAATTCCAGTTTGGCCAGTTAGTTCGGTTGATAACATAGTGCAGCCATGAAATAAATTCTTAGTTTTCTTGGCACAGTTTGCAAAGTGGTATTCTAATTTTCTCATGTATGGCTAGTCAAATCAATAAGGTCAAGAAGTGTTTGGGTATCATCGCTTATTCTTTATTCTATAAAATTTTAAGATTTATGATTAAGTACATACACCTAACAAAAAAGACCAAGGTTTACCACCCATGCACTGCCTCGCGGACTAACGGAGAGTAGGTAAAGAGCTTGGCGGATTGTGCAGGCCGACTTTGACTTTGTCAACAACGTGTCGGTAATCCTTAGATGTCCAATCTCATAAAATGAGACCAAGATATTCCAACTTTGACTTTGTCAACAACGTGTCGGATAGAGCTTGGCGGGTTTGCACACCAACGCTCGATATACAAGCAATGTTGGATACCCTTGGAATACTATTATTATTATTATCAAAAATATAAGCACAAAAGAGAGTTACGCAAATTCAACTTAACACAACTTAGTTTTAAAGATTTGAAAAGCCAATATAAGTATTTTAAGTCCTCCACTTATTTAAACAAAGTCTACAATGTAGAATAGATTTCATGGCCATCACCTAAGAATCTCCCTTTGTACCGGTTACACTATTATCCCTCAAAATTAAACTTTTCATTATATTTCCTATTCGATCTAAGTTGAGAGAGAAAAATACTATCAACTGGCTAAAAATTGTAAACTTATTTTGCTGTATCAATTGAAAATGAGTCATATTTCAAAGAAAAAAAAAATTATGGTATGTCACTACAATCTAAAATGGCTGAAAATAAAAAGAAATAAAAAACAAAGAAAAATGAAAATGGATGAAATGCAGACTCCCCCCCACACTTGATTGAGACAGTGTCCCAACTGTCTAAGGCAAAAAAAAACAAAAAAAACAAAATAAATAAAAAAAATGAAAAATAAAAATAAAAGAAAAAGAACGTGTACCACCTGATTTCATGGTGGACGATCATGTAGATTGATAGAGTCATCTTCGTCATATTGCTCGAATTCCAAAAATGGTTTCAGTCGTTGACCGTTTACTTTGAAGACTTTTCCATCCCTAGGGTTTTCAATTTCAACCGCTCCATGAGGATATATTGTTTTCACGACATAAGGTCCAGTCCATCGAGATCTAAGTTTTCCTGGAAACAAGTGAAGTCTAAAGTCGTATAAAAGAACTTTTTGACCTACATTGAATTCCTTACGAAGTATGTTTTTGTCGTGTTGGGCTTTGGTTCTTTCTTTGTAGATTTTCACATTTTCATACGCCTCATTTCTTAATTCCTCTAATTCAGAAATTTGTAACTTCCTATGTGAGCCGACCTTTTCTAAGTCAAAGTTCAAAAATTTTATGGCCCAAAGAGCACGATGCTCTAATTCAAGAGGTAAGTGACAGGCCTTTCCAAAGACTAATCGATATGGTGACATCCCTAGATTGGTTTTATAAGCAGTGCGAAAAGCCCAAAGTGCATCAATCTGTTTTACGGACCAATCTTTTCTATTGGTATTCACGGTTTTCTCAAGAATTTGTTTGATTTGCCTATTGGAGACTTCTACTTGCCCACTAGTTTGTGGGTGGTAGGGGGTCGACAGCTTGTGTGTGATCGAGTATTTCTTGAGTAAGGACTCAAAGGCACGATTACAGAAGTGAGTGCCATTATCGCTAATGATAGCTCTAGGTGTACCAAAGCGTGAAAAGATGTTTTCTTTGAGGAATTTGACAACAACCTTGTTGTCGTTGGTTTTGGTCGGAATGGCTTCAACCCATTTTGAGACATAATCTACCGCAAGTAGGATGTAAATGTTCCCAAATGAATTAGGGAATGGTCCCATGAAATCGATGCCCCAAACATCGAATAACTCAATCACTAAAATGGGGTTGAGAGGCATCATGTTTCGCTTAGAGATTCGACCCGTTCTTTGACATCGCTCACATTTAGAGCAAAATGCGAAAGCGTCACGGAAGAGTGTGGGCCAATAAAAACCGCTTTGCAAAACTTTTGCAGCAGTTTTTCTTGCTCCAAAATGACCGCCACAAGCATGGTCATGTGAGAAGGAGAGAATACTTTGGTGTTCATGATCAGGCACACACCTTCGAATGATTTGGTCTGGACAGTATTTGAAAAGATATGGGTCGTCCCAATAGAAGTTTCGAACTTTCGAGAGAAATTTTTGTTTATCTTGTTTCGACCATTCAGCGGGTGTTTGTTGTGTGACAAGATAATTCACAATGTCAGCGTACCAAGGGGTGTTAGAGATCGAAAGGAGTTGTTCGTCAGGAAAATAGTCATCGATTTGGGTGTCGTTATCATTTTCGTGCACAATTCGAGAGAGATGATCAGCTACGACATTTTCAGAACCCTTTTTATCTCGTATTTCTATATCGAATTCTTGAAGAAGAAGGATCCAACGAATCAAGCGGGCCTTGGCATCCTTTTTAGAAAGCAAATATCGTAGGCCAGCATGGTCAGTGTAAACTATGACTTTGGATCCTATGAGATATGGTCTGAGTTTCTCAAGAGCGAAGACAACTGCCAAAAATTCCTTTTTAGTAGTTGAGTAATTCAGTTGGGCCTCGTTTAAGGTTTTGCTAGCGTAGTAAATGACCCGAGGGAGTTTATCAATTCGCTGACCCAAGATGGCTCCAATTGCAAAGTCAGAAGCGTCGCACATAAGTTCAAAGGGTTGAGTCCAATCAGGAGGTTGAATGATGGGAGTTGTGGTTAAGAGTGATTTAAGAGTTTCAAAAGATGTTTGGCAATCAGTGGAAAATTCAAACTTTACGTCTTTGGCAAGTAAATTCGAGAGAGGTTTTGAAATTTTTGAGAAATCCTTAATGAATCTTCTATAGAATCCCGATGGGCCAAGAAATGAACGAAAATCTTTGACAGACTTAGGAGGAGGTAAATTAGCAATCAAATCGATTTTGGATTTATCGACTTCTAGGCCATCTTTGGAGATGACATGACCTAGAACTATCCCCCTTTTTACCATAAAGTGGAATTTTTCCCAATTGAGCACGAGTGATTTCTCCTTACAACGCTTAAGGACGAGTTCTAGATGAGTGAGACAATGGGAGAAAGATGATCCATATATTGAGAAATCGTAACTGAAAATTTCCAAGAATTCCTCCACCAGGTCAGAGAAAATACTCATCATACACCTTTGGAAAGTCACGGGGGCATTACAAAGACCAAAAGGCATGCGACGATAAGCAAAGGTTCCAAAGGGACAAGTAAAGGTGGTCTTATGTTGATCTTCTAAAGCAACAGGAATTTGGTTATAGCCAGAGTATCCATCGAGAAAACAGTAGTACTCATGTCCTGCTAAACGTTCGAGCATTTGGTCAATAAAAGGCAAGGCAAAATGGTCTTTTCGTGTGGCTGAGTTAAGCTTTCGATAGTCGATACACACACGCCATTTGGTTTTGATTTTTGTTGGGACGAGTTCATTACTGTCGTTTTTGATCACTGTGACTCCTGACTTCTTTGGTACAACTTGTACCGGACTCACCCAAGTACCGTCAGAGATGGGATAGATGATGTTATTGTCTATACATTTGATTATCTCCTCCTTGACCACTTCTCTCATGTTTGGGTTTAATCGCCTTTGAACCTCACGGGTGGGTTTAGCCTCATCAACTAAATGTATGCGATGTTCCACAATTGATGGGCTAATTCCTTTTATATCGCAAATTTCCCACCCCAAGGCGTCCTTATTTTCCCGCAAGATATCCAAAAGTTTTTCTTCTTGGTCCTCGGTAAGATCGGAGGCCAAGATTACGGGAAAAGTTTTTGAAGAGTCTAGGTAGGCATACCTAAGGTTTGGTGGCGAGGGTTTGAGATCTAACTTAGGAAGTTCTTATGTATCAACATTGGTCAACATTCCTTGGTTAGATTCAGGTGACGAAGTGTCGGAGTCAAGAATTTTGTTTAGTTCAGAAATGTATTCGAGTTCATCGAAATCAGAGTCGAAATGGTCAAGACACATTTTCAAGGCTTCAGAAGTGTCACTTGAAGTTTCATCAACTGTGGTTTGGATCATGTCAATTTCATCGATCTCAAAATCCCTAGGTTGCTTGTTGAGATTAAAGATGTTTAGCTCAATGGTTAGGTGCCCGAAGGAAAGTCGAAGCTGACCATTCCTACAATTAATGACAGCATTAGAGGTTGCTAAGAAAGGGCGTCCTAAGATCAAAGGTATTTGAACTTTGGGATTTGAGACAGGCTCTGTTTCGAGAACTATAAAATCGACGGGGAAGTAAAACTGTTCGATCTGTATCAAGACGTCTTCGATAATTCCCAATGGCTTTTTGACAGATCGATCGGCTAGTTGAAGTGTGATGTTTGTTGGTTTAATCTCCCCTAGTCCAAGTTGACGATAGACAGTATAAGGGAGAAGGTTGACACTGGCACCAAGATCGAGTAGGGCACGAGAGATGTGAGTGTTTCCTATTTTGCAATCAATCGTAGGGCAGCCAGGGTCTTTGTAATTGACTGGGGCAAGATTCGAAAGAACAGAGCTTGTATTAGCAGTTAGAAAGGCGGTTTTTGGGACTTTGGCCGCACGTTTTTGTGTGCACAATTCCTTAAGACATTTAGCATATTGAGGAATTTGTTCAATGGTGTCTAAAAGAGGAATGCTCACACGGACTTGTTTGAAAATTTCTAGAATTTTATCGAAATTTGCTGCTTTCTTCTTATTATTGATTCTATGAGGAAAAGGAGCTACTGGTTCGTTGACTCTGTGATGAGATTCGTCATTCGAAGAAGAATGTTTATCCAAGGGAAGAGAAGGTGGTAAGGTTGTAGAAGATGGAATGTTGGTATTGCCAACATTATTTTTCGAAGGTGGGTCGGGTTTGCCGACACTGGGAGAAGAACTGTTGGGATTGCCAACATTTAAGGGAACTTGAGGTTTAGAAGAATTGGCATTCGAAGCCAATGGGTGGTCATCAAGATTAGGGGTTGGGGTCGAGTTCGAAGGTTCGTCAGGGTCGCCCACGTTATTGTCAATCCTCTTTCCAGATCGAAGGGTTGTAATAGCGTTGACTGGATTATGGTTTTCGTCCTTACAAGAATTTACAGCACGAGAGTTATACTTTGGATTCACCTCGGGTTGACTAGGCAATTTTCCCTTCTCATGAGTTTTCATAAATTCCTTCATCATATTAAACATTTGGTCCATTTTAGCATCTTGCGAGTTTATTTTAGCTTCGTAAGAGTTCATTTGTTTTTCTAGACTCCCAATATCTTGTGATGGTTGAGAAGATTGAGATGATTGGTTTAATGATTGAAAATTGGGGTGCCTATAAGGTTGTTTGGATTGAGGTATGGCTTGAGAGGTTTGAGAATTGGGGGAAGGAGCTTGGTAATTCGGATTGGGAATAAAGGGTTGCACGAGAGATGGGTTAGCCGAATTATTGGGGTTTGACCAGGAAAAATTTGGGTGGTTCCTCCAACCAGGGTTGTACGTGGAAGAGTAAGGATTATTTTGAGCTATAGCATTGGCTTGGTCCTGAGAGTAAAAGTGGGGTAACCCTTCTCCGGTTTGAGGAGTTTGATTTTCTAAGGGAATTTGACTTGGGTCCACGACATGCACTCCTCTAGTAGAAGTACGAATGGGAACACGAATCGATTCCCACTGCATGTCCTTTTCAGAATAATCTTCTAAAAACCTCCAAGCTTCATCGGCTATTTTAGACATAAAGTCTCCTCCACACATTGATTCTAGTTGAGTCCTAGTCTGATAGTTTAGCCCTTCATATGCAATTTGACATAGGTGATCTTTTAGAATTCCATGATTAGGGCAACTATATAATAGCTGGTTGAATCTCTCAAAGTATTTTGAAAAAGTTTCCCCCTCATTTTGACAAAATTGGTTTATCTCAGTTCGAATTTTGAGAGTTTTATGGAAAGGGAAAAACTTTTTCAAGAATGCAGTGACAAATTCATCCCAACTTCTTATGGAATGTCGTGGAAGAGAATTTAGCCATCTTTTAGCGCTTTCAAGTAGTGCAAATGGAATTAGCCTTAGCTTGATCGATTCGTTAGATAGTTGTTGCATTTTTGTTGTGGAAGCATACAATTCAAATTCACTCAGAAATTCATAAGCATTTTCAGACCCAGTAAATTTTGGTACCCCTTGGATAAAAGAATGTTTTAGCTCAAAATTGTTTCCTTCAGCTGGTGGGAACACAATGACAGAGGGTTGAACGGTCCTAGTAGGATAACATCGATCACGAAGAGACAAGGGTCTATCCACATGGATATTGAGATTTTGAAAATTTTGATTTATTTGGTTTTGATCCCCAAAGTTTGGAAGGTTTTGATTCACTCGATTTTGATCCAATTCGGTTGGAAAATTTTGGTTGATTCGAGAACCCCTAGGAGAATTTTGTTGGCTAACACTTTTTCACTCATTGTTGTTAAATGCAAGCACAGAAATTAGCTACAATGAAGTTTTCTATCCTTATTGGCTCCTAACCCAAAATTATAAAGTGACACGTTTGATTACTTAGATCAAAAGATTTCTCAGCCAGTTAACGGACAGGAGTTATCGGTGCACCAGGAATCACCCTAGCAATGCAGCCGAAGGTTTAAGTACCTTCAGAGTAACAACCGATATAATATTTACGAATCACCGTAATATTTATAAACGGTTATTTCTCTGCCGTAGTCTAGACACCAAGAAATAATTCGTTCCAAATGAATCAAATACCACAATATAATTAAGCCCTAGATGAGCCCGTGACTCCCTTAAGTCCAACGTCTAACCGTTATTATTAGTCAGATTCTACGATGAAATGCACTTTGTGGGCCAAGGAAAGGGTGATGAAATCCCTCACCTTATGTGAATTGGGGTATTGCCCTTAACAGAATGAATAAAAGATGCAGAAATAACAGCAATCACACAAAATAATTGCAGAAATTAAAAATTGTACATTCAAAGCCGCTGCCCCTGCAGAAAATTTTTACAACAATTGTCTATATATTTTTTATCTTTGCAGCAGAGCACCTGTAGAGTTAAAAGAGATTTACAGTGGAGTATGGCGGACTGTCCAGGGCAGTTGAGTAGCTTGAACTTAAGATCCTTCCTTGTAGCCTGGATTCTCTTCTCGCTTTTGATTCCCCTTTTCTTTTTCTCTTTTTTTCCTTTTTTTTTTTGGAAGACAAAGCAAATAAACAATCGAAGGGAAGAAAAACAAAAACTAAAATGAAACAAAAACAGAATTAAAAAGTCAATAAAAAAAACACACTACTCTAAATTAAAATCAATGCACTCAAATTAGAATTCGCACTCAACTCAGGCAATTGAAACAACTCAATCAACGACCTAAGAAAATTCACAGACTATCTTGCCTCAAAACCCAACAAAAGCCTCAATCGATAAAATCCTTGCTCAATAACCAAAAGGAAGTAAATATGCTTAACAACACGATTCAACAATTACTCAAATCAGAACTTCCCCACGTACTCTCAGCCAAACAAAATCCAATGATTAAATACAGTTCGCGTCTGCTTTCAAAACAAACTCACGTCTGTCCTGTTGAAAATAAGGGACCGAATACCCTAGAACCAAATAATAAGTGATGCCTCCCAAAATAAGCAGATTCGCTCATTTAAAGAAATAAAATAAAAGGAAAATCCCTAATTCCTTGGATCGATCCTAACAAAACTCACGCCCCTTATTAGCCTTCACAGGAGATCAAAATGCCCCCCAAATTCACGTCTCTTTCCTCTTTATTTTCTCTTAAACCAAACAAGTAAGAAATCATTCCATTTTTTTTTCGAAATTTATCTCGATTTAAGGTTCCAATTCGAGTTTTGCTCCCTTCCTTTTTTTTCGAATTGGGTTGAAGTCTGGAAATTCAGTCCGATTTGGCTGTTCGAATAGGGTTCGTTTGGATGTCGCAGGTGGTTTGGGATTTGTTGGGGGGACGTGAATTATATGGTGACTTGGAGAGGTGCTTGATAGCAGTATGTGAGGTAGGTTGTGTAGGCTTTAGGGAGTCTTTGGTCAGAGGGGTCTGATGGACGCAGGGGTTGTGAGTGGGATGTTCGGTGATCTAATGATGATGGTAATGGGTTTTTGCTATATGGCGTGGAGAAGTGAAGTTAGAATTGGCAGGAACTTGTTTGGTGTTTGTGAGGAACGTGGTAAAAGTTGTGAAGGGATGATGTATGTGAATATATTATGGCGGATGAACGGTGAAATTTGGTGTGAGTTTCCGAAGTGTGGGCGGTGAATTTCTGGGTGGTTGCGAGCTTGTTGTTGATGATCGGAATTGTTAATGAGGGTGAGGTTTGGATGGGAAGTTTGAATTTTGGTGTTGGGTATTGTGATGGACGTTGTTTACTGTGTTTTGGGTTGAGTGAATTTGAGGGACTGATGAACAGGGAGTTGAGGTGCTGATGGTCAGAAAAGGGGTGGACGTTGTATGTAAGTAAATTTTTTGGGTTTTGGTAAAAAGGGTTTGGGTATTGCGAGATGGGGTTGGACGCGAAAAACTTGATGTTGACAGTGGGTGGCTTGAAAGTGGGTGCTGCCTTGTTTGGCAGAGAAGAAAAATTGGAAAAAGAAAATTGTTTTTTTTTTGAATTATGTGAAAGGAAGAAAGAAATGTATAGAAAAGGCAGACTTGTAGGAGAAGAAGGGAAAGAATTCAAGGCAGAATAAAGGAAACAAGATTTTTTTTTCTTTTTAACAAAAACAAAAGACAAAAGCAAAAATAAAATAAAAACTAACACGAATCGGAAATTAAATAAATAATAAAATTTAATGTTACCTCCCCGGCAACGGCGCCAAAAACTTGATCGACGCTAATCTATGAATTAGAAAAGCGCGACATTTAAATTAAATTTCTGCAAGCGTACAGTTCGTGTAGCAAACAGGTCAAACACAGGGAGGTTTAATTAAAAATTATTATTTATTATTTTTTCTTGGGCGTGTTAGACGAAGCTGGAGGTTGATTTTTTTCGCAAAGCAAAATAAAAACTGAAACTACGAATAAAAGATGCAATTAAATTCACTACAGATTTGAATCTAATCGGATCTGTAATAAATTCAATGATTAAATAAAATAGAACACTGGAAATAAAATTGCAGAAAAGAAATCAACAACTGAAAATTAAAAACTAGGATTACCGCTGAATCTAATCAGACGGTCAATCACTAGTAAGAAAAATAGAAGCAATAGCAAATTGTGTTCTAGCAAATCTAATTGACTAGACAACACAATATGCCATGAAAATAAAATGCAGAAACTAAAGAAAAGAAAGCTTTATTAAGACTGAAAGAGAGTACAGAAGAATGAATTCCTTTTTACAATGGTTACAATCACATATTTATAGATGAGAATGGGAAAACCCTAGTTAGGTCTATGAATAAATGGGCCTCCTCATGCATGAATATCTCTTGCCTTCCTTGACACATCTTGATTGGAGAAAATCTGGGCATATCATGGTAAATATTTTCCATATCTCTCAATTCTCCCATGTGGCTAATTGATTGATAGAAGATTGCATCTAATTAATTCTTCCAAACAAGGACGCTTATCAGACTCCAAAGGCAATATAAGATAAACTCTTCAAAATTGATTTTTCTTCTTGGCAACAATTCAATCAGAAATTCTTCTAATTGAAATTGAATGATTTGAATTTAATTCCATGATAAGAATATGGCTATTGCTGAAATGTTAATTGGTGCACATCATAAATACATACACAAGAATATGTGTATGTATATATATAACATAACACTAATCCAGATATTTCTCAAAGCAAAGGGCCATTGTGAACGCGCTCCATTTCTTTGGCAAAAAGTGAGCTTGACGGGGTTCGAACTCAAGTCTCTTAGCACCAATTCCTATGCCTTTACCAGTGAGCTACTACTTCTTTTGCAATTGAAATGAATTTGATGTGAGGAAGTAGCTCTTTCTTGTAGTTGGCCTTTGATTTGAATTGAAGGAGGCAACGCTTGAGATCTGTAAAAACACATAAAAAATACCCGAAGTATCATTTATTTATTTAAAAAAGATAAAACATAAGAGTCATAAAATAAACACTTTTCAATGTCAATCACTAACCAATATGGTGACATCCCTAGATTGGTTTTGTAAGCAGTGCGAAATGCCCAAAGTGCATCAATCAGTTTTAAGGACCAATCTTTTCTATTGGAATTCACGGTTTTCTCATGGATTTGTTTGACTTGTCTATTAGAAACTTCTACTTGCCCACTAGTTTGTGGATGATAAGGGGTCGACAACTTGTGTGTGATTGAGTATTTCTTGAGCAAGGACTCTAAAGCATGATTACAGAAGTGAGTGCCATTAGTTCTAATGATAGCTCGAGGTGTGCCAAAGCGTGATAAGATGTTTTCTTTAAGGAATTTTGTAACACCCCACCTCCGCTAGGGTCACTCAAAAAGGGAATGCACTAGGTTTGGTGAAGCATTATCAAGGTAAACATACACAGAAATATTACAAGACAGAACATATATAAAAAAGGAAGTAAAACAGATTTCATTACCTTATAAAATAAGGTCTAAAGCCTTTTACATCAGAATACATCAAAACCTGTCTTGCAATAGTAAAGAAGCATAAACCTTTTCATAAATTATTCCCCAAGTGAAACAGTAAAGTAGCCATAGCCAAGAAAAGTCCAAGCCATACATGATGACCTTCAAACAGAAGAAGTCCGAACTAACAATAGCATTTCCTCCCCGTAACCTTGAGGGGGGGGGGGGGGACGAAAGACAAAGAGGCGAAACAAAACGGGGTCAGTCATAAAGACTGGTAAGTCCTATCTACTTCCAGTATTAAGACTAATAAAGTTAACTAACATGAGAAACTGAGATGAAACATAAGTATGAAGACAGATAGATAAGCTAAACCAGAACAACAGGATGAACTACAGTACCCAGATAAACTAAGATATCATGATATACTACGGTGTCAAGATAAATCAAGGTATCACATCGTCAGGTCTCTATCAAGTATACTATCCCAAGGTATCTATCATGTATAACATCCCCCGGTATTTATCATGTATATTTACTCTGCACCTCTCGTACTAGTATCCCAACCCGCGTCATGTGTTAACTATGAATGTCCCTTGCCCAATGTCATGCAATGGTCCACGTCAACCTAATATATAGCATATGTAGGTTTTCCCAACTCGTATGTTTCTTTCCATGTATAAGTTCTGTCCTTTGCCGTAGGCTGTACGGGCTTTCCCATGTAAATCTATACCACCTCAACGTAGTACTGTTTTATCCTTGAGGTTATTTTGGACTGCTACCCTTGATTTGGTTATGTTTTCTTACCATGATCTATCGCGTGTTCACTTAGGATTTATGCCACCTAGGACCACTAGGGATTATTCTACCTAATGAACGTTTCCGTGTCTCGGTTTGGGTTCAAGCCACCTAGGGCCATTAGGGATTATGCCACCCGTCAACCGCGCCCTTTATCCCACGTATGTATCGTGAATCGTTTTCCATGTCTAGACGCACATGTATCTCAATGTGCCATCCGAGTTCCGTGCCAGGGAAAATCAAGAAATACGGAACTCGGTCGGGAGCTTTAAGTCACCTGCCGATGCAGATATCAAGGTCTGTTTTTGTATCCGTGGCTATGGTCCCACGTGACCCCTCCCTAAACTACTGAAAGGAATTCCAAGAAAAATCATGTATGAGAACTACATCCCGGCCCCACTATAGCCCCACTTTCCTATTGGCCAACCTCACCCATAACTCGATAGCAAGTGTATGGTCTGTTGGGAGTTCTCTGCCTTTCCGTACGTACACGATTGACTAAAGATGGTAGGTAGTCGACGACGTGCTATCCAGGGCAAAAATCAAGTATCGTCGACTCCACGCTAATCCATCCCAGTCTTTAGGTCGCTTGCATAGCAACCAAGGCATACCCTTGGCTCTTCTACCGCAGACCTTAACCCCTATGAGGCCGGGTTTCATGGTCCATCTGCCACCTCACAGAGGGATACCAAGAGTACCCCCACGTCCCCCGAAGCTACCGCTTCGTCACCCAGTTCGTTGGAGCCTTTATCTAAGTCAGATAATTTGCTCCTCCTCGTGTGTTTAAGCGATGACCTACCGTATCGGGTTACTCATCTATCTGTGAACTGGTCCAAATCCCTTGACTAAGGATTATTACTTAGTTTCCTAACTAAGGTTTACCACTTAGTCTCCTTTCCCGTTATCCTTGTTAATCCCTGTTTTCCACCTAGTCCCCTGAACTAGGGTTTGGTCTAATGGGTTAAGTATTGTCATTTAAGTTCATGACTTAACCTGCCTACAAATCATGTCCAGATTGGCTAAGTATTTACGTTCAAGGTTTAGCCCTACAAGTTGGTTAAGTATACCGAGAAGCTCATGACTTAACCCTATTCAATCATCAAGTCAAATTGGTTAAGTATTTGTTTATCTTAACCCTATCAGATTATCGTGTTAGATTGGTTAAGCATAGATTACCTTAACCTCATCGGATTATCGAGTTGGATTGGTTAAGTATAGGTTAACTTAACCTCATCCACTAATCGTATTACAGTGGTTAAGTATATTTAAAAGGTCTTGTGACTTAACCCTATCAGGTCCGCATATTACATTGATTAAGTATAGGTTACTTAACCTCATCAAATCATCATGTATAATTGGTTAAGTATAAGTTACTTAACCCCATTAAATTATCATGTTAGGTTGGTTAAGTATTGGTTACTTAACCTCATTAAGTTACCAAGTTTAGATTGGTTAAGTGTTTAACTTAACCCCATCGAATTACCGTGCTTAGATTATTTAAGTGAAGGTTACTTAACCCCATCTAATTACCGTGTTTAGATTAGTTAAGTCTAAGTTACTTAACCCCATCTAATTACCAAGTCGGATTAGTTAAGTGTAAATTACTTAACCCCATCGAATTTACCGTGTTAGATTAGTTAAGTATAGATTACTTAACCCATCCAATTACCGTGTTTAGATTAGTTAAGTATAGGTTACTTAACCCCATCTAATTACCAAGTCGGATTAGTTAAGTGTAAATTACTTAACCCCATCCCCTAATTGTCTTATATGGTTAAGTGTCATTAAGAAACCAAGTCTGGTTTCACTTAACCTACCCATTCGTGTCATATCAGTTAAGTGTCATTAGTCAAAATTACTTAACCTTTTCATGTGGCATTAATTAGATTAATGCACCCCAACCTCTCACATTAGACTTTGTCGTGGTTACTAGTTAAGCCGGGCGGGTCCGGGTAGATTTACGCTACAACCTAGTCTAACCTCGGGTTTTAAGTGCTATGTGACCAACTACTCACATTGGGTCCTATTGTTTGTAGCCACTAGTTAAGCCGGGCGGGTCCGGGTAGATTTATTCTACAAACTCAACCCAACCTCGAGTTGTCCACTTTCATGTTTGGTCTAGTGTCTTATTACACTTACAACCCATACGTGTCAAGTTTTCAAGTTCCATGTTCATAGCCAAAATTACATGTTGTCATGTTTATACCAATTTACCCCAAGTCGTGTTTCATGTCATTAAAGTTTACCCATAATGTAACCCCAACGCATAATGGATTTAAGAAGGAACTTGGCAAAGGCATGACAAAAAGGGTATAAGGCTACAAGTTAATCATGGTGGCATATGAGGCATAAATGTGTTCATTAACTTGCATGTTACATTATTAAGCCTCAAAAACATGCATAACCCCAAACTTAGCACATAGGCGAATCATGATGATAGGTGACATAGAAAGATGACTAGAAGTTCACATATAGCATTATATGCAAGTTATCATAAGGGATATGATAGCTCTCATGTTGCATAATGCAACATTCAACATAAAGCTTATAGCTTTTAGCCCACAAGATCAAGATAATGTCTTTACAAACATGATGGGATACATAACATGATAGCATGTATGATACATAATGTTCAAACCCAACTTACAACATTCATTTAACTTCATAGTCTAAAAAGAAAGTAGAAAAGGGCTTACAATGCTATGAAGGCAATAAAACGACATGTAATACAAAGATTGAGACGAAGCCACTCAAGCAACACAAAAAACCCCAAATGATAAGCTCCAAATGAAACCCTTGAGCAAATATCAATAGAAATCCTTGCCTTGAAGTAGAAAGGTTGCAACTTTGGCTAGAATGCAACTTATGAACTCTCATACAAAATTGAAATCACTCATATGATCATGTAATCTCTCATGTGAATGAAGATAGAATTTATGACAAGAGGATGGAGGCCATGACTAAACATTTTGGCATAGTTTAGTTGTAGGATCAATTTATGAAGGTTTTAGATTAGGTTAGGGGTCTTTTTATAGAAGATTAGGATAGTTTAGGCCATAGGATTAACCCTAATTTAGATCCTAGACACTAAAATTCGTCACAGGCTAACAAACCAGACCAAAAGCATGTCTTGGGGAAGAAGTCAGGTGCACCAGGCCACCTGTGTCGACTCCCCAGTCGACTTGGGGGGGGGGGTGTCAACTTGGCAGTCGACACCCCCTTTGACTTAGCCTGTGTTGAATTTTTGAATTCCTGATTTGAATTCGAATCTGTTTTGAACTCCGAAAATTCTGAAAACTTCGACGGACCATATCTTGGTCATATGTACACCGATTCTCGAAAACTCGGACTCTATTTTACGTATTTTTCCGAGACAAACGCAATGGCACAGTCCGTTTCCCCTGATTTGGAAGTTATAATTTAATTCTTCCTTGATTCTTATTTTAACACGTGGTTAAAAATTCGGGTTGTTACAAATTTGATAACAACCTTGTTATCGTTGGTTTTGGTCTGGATGGCTTCAACCCATTTTGAGACATAGTCTACTGCAAGCAATATGTAAAGATTTCCAAATGAGTTAGGGAATGGTCCCACGAAATCGATGCCCCAAACATCGAATAACTCAATCACTAAAATAGGGTTGAGAGGCATCATGTTTCGCTTAGTGATTCGACCCGTTCTTTGACATCGATCGCATTTAGAGCAAAATTCAAAAGCATCATGGAAGAGTGTGGGCCAATAAAAACCGCTTTGCAATACTTTTGCAGTAGTTTTTCTTGCTCCAAAATGACCGCCAGAAGCACGGTCATGTGAGAAAGAGAGAATACTTTGGTGTTCATGATCGGGTACACACCTTCGAATGATTTGGTCTGGACAGTATTTGAAAAGATATGGGTCGTCCCAATAGAAGTTTCGAACTTTAGAGAGAAATTTTTGCCAATTTTATTTCGGCCATTCAGCGGGTGTTTGTTGCATGACAAGATAATTCACAATGTCAGCGTACCAAAGAATGTTAGAGAATGAAAGGATTTGTTCATCGGGAAAATAGTCATCGATTTGGGTGTCCCAACATTTTCATGCACAATTCGAGAGAGATGATCAGCTACAACATTCTCAGAACCCTTTTTATCTTGTATTTCTATGTCAAATTCTTGAAGAAGAAGGATCCAGCGAGTCAAGCGGGCCGTGGCATCCTTTTTAGAAAGCAAATATCGTAAGGCAGCATGGTCAGTGTAAACTATGACTTTGGATCCTATGAGATATGGTATGAATTTATCAAGACTGAAGACAACTTCTAAAAATTCCTTTTCAGTAGTTGAGTAATTCAGTTGGGCCTTGCTTAAGGTTTTGCTAGCATAATAAATAACTCGAGGGAGTTTACCAATTCGCTGACCCAAGATGGATCCAATCGCAAAATCAGAAGCGTCACACATAAGTTCGAAGGGTTGAGTCCAATCAGGGGGTTGAATGATGGGAATTGTGGTCAAGATTGACTTAAGAGTTTCGAAAGATGTTTTGCAATCATTGGAAAATTCAAACTTGACGTCTTTGGCAAGTAAGTTCGAGAGAGGTTTTGAAATTTTCGAGAAATCCTTAATGAATCTTCTGTAGAATCTCGCATGGCCAAGAAATGAACGAACGTCCTTAACAGACTTAGGAGGAGGTAGATTAGCAATCAAATCAATTTTGGATTTATCGACTTCAAGGCCATCTTTTGAAATGACATGACCTAGAACTATCCCCCTTTTTACCATGAAATGACATTTTTCCCAATTAACCAAGAGTGATTTCTCCTTACAACGTTTTAGAACGAGTTCTAAATGAGTGAGACATTGGGAAAAAGATGATCCGTAGATTGAAAAATCATCTATAAATATTTCCAAGAAGTCTTCCACCATATCAGAGGAAATACTCATCATACACCTTTGGAAAGTCGTGAGGGCACTACAAAGACCAAAAGGCATACGATGATAAGCAAAGGCTCCAAAGGGACAAGTAAAGGTGGTCTTATGTTGATCTTTAAAGCAACAAGAATTTGGTTATATCCAGAGTATCCATCGAGAAAACAATAGTACTCATGTCCCACTAAGCGTTCGAGCATTTGGTTAATAAACGACAAGGGAAAATAGTCTTTTCGTGTGGCTGAGTTAAGCTTTCGATAGTCGATACACACGCCATTTTGTTTTGATTTTTGTCGGGATGAGCTTGTTACTTTCATTTTTGATCACTGTGACTCCCGACTTCTTTGGTACAACCTGTACCGGACTCACCCAAGTACTATCAGAGATGGGATAGATGATGTTATTGTCTAGACATTTGATTATCTCCTCCTTGACTACTTCTCTCATGTTTGGGTTTAATCGCCTTTGAGCCTCAAGGGTGGGTTTAGCCTCATTAACTAAATGTATGCGATGTTCCATAATTGATGGGTTAATTCCTTTTATATCGCTCAATTCCCACCCCAAAGCGTCTTCATATTCCTATAAAATTTCCAAGAGTTTTTCTTCTTGGTCCTCGGTAAGATCAGAGGCCAAGATTACGGGAAAAGTTTCTAAGGAGTCAAAGTATGCGTACTTAAGGTCTTGTGGAAAGGGTTTAAGGTCTAAATTAGGATGTTCTTGAGTATTAACATTGGTTAACATTCCTTGGTTAGATTCAGGTGACGAAGGATTGCAGTGAAGAAATTCATTCAGTTCAGAAATGTATTCGAGTTCAATGAAATCGGAGTCAGAATGGTCAAGACACATTTTTAAGGCTTCAGAAGTGTCATTAGAGGTTTCATCAACTATGGTTTGAATCATGTAGATTACATCGGTCTCAAAATCCATAGGTTGTTTGTTGAGATTAAAGATGTTTAGCTCAATGGTTAGGTGCCCGAAGGAAAGTTGGAGTTGACCGTTCCGACAGTTAATGACAACATTTGAGGTTGCTAAGAAAGGGAGTCCTAAAATCAATGGTATTTGAACTTTGGGATTTGAGACATGCTCTGTTTCTAAAACTATGACATCGACAGGGAAGCAAAACTGTTCAATTTGTATTAAGACTTCTTCGATTATTC
This sequence comes from Allium sativum, assembly GCA_030737875.1. Lineage (NCBI taxonomy): Eukaryota > Viridiplantae > Streptophyta > Magnoliopsida > Asparagales > Amaryllidaceae > Allium > Allium sativum. The sequence continues at coordinate 284,574,116 of CM060911.1, forward strand.
CCAGTGGCTTTTTGACAGATTGATCACCTAGCTGAAGAGTGATGTTTGTTGGTTTAATCTCCCCTAGTCCAAGTTGATGGTAAACAGTGTAAGGAAGAAGATTGGCACAGGCACCAAGATCAAGTAGGGCACGAGAGATATGAGTGTTTCCTATTTTACAACCAATCATAGGGTAGCCAGGGTCTTTGTACTTGACTGGGGCAAGAATCGAAAGAATAGAACTTGTATTCCCAGTTAGAAAGGCAGTTTTTGGGACATTAGTCGCACGTTTTTGTGTGCACAATTCCTTAGGATATTTAGCATATTGAAGAATTTGTTCAATGGTGTCTAAAAGAGGAATATTCACATGGACTTGTTTGAAAATTTCTAAAATTTTATCGAAATTTGCCGCTTTCTTCTTATTATTGAGTCTATGAGGAAATGGAGCTACTGGTTTTTCGACTATGTGACCAGTTTCATCATTCGAGGAAGAAGGTGGTAAGGGTGTAGAAGATGAAATGTTGGTGTTGCCAACATTGATTTTCGAAGGTGAGTCGGGTTTGCCGACACTAGGAGAAGAGTTGTTGGGCTTGCCATCATTTAAGGGAAGTGGTAGTTTAGAAGAATTGGCATTCGATGCTAATGGGTAATCATCAAGATTTGGCATTGAGGTCGAGTTAGAAGGTTCGCCAGGTTTTCCCGCATTATTATCAATCCTCTTTCCAGATCGAAGGGTTGTAACAACATTGACCGGATTATGGTTTTCATCATCACAAGAATTTACAGCACGAGAGTTATATTTTGGATTCACCTCAGGTTGACTTGGCAACTTTCCTTTCTCATTATTTTTCATTAGTGCCTTCATCATATTCATCATTTTGTTGAGTTTAGCGTCGTGTGAGTTCATTTTAGCTTCGTGAGAGTTCAACTGTTTCTCCAAACGCACAATTTCTTGTGACGGTTGAGCAGATTGAGAGGATTGGATTGATGATTGAAAGTTGGGGTGTCTATAAGGTTGTTTGGATTGAGGTGCAGCTTGAGAGGTTTGAGAATTGGGAGGTAGAGCTTGATAATTCGGATTTGGAACAAAGGGTTGCACGTGAGATGGGTTAGCCGAATTATTAGGATTTGACCAAGAAAAATTTGGGTGGTTCCTCCAACCAGGGTTGTACGTGGATAAGTAAGGATTATTTTGAGCTGTAGCATTAGCTTGGTCCTGAGAGTAATAGTGGGGTAGCCCTTCTCCGGTTTGAGGAGTTTGATTTTCTAAGGAAATTTGACTTGGGTCCACGACATGCACTCTTTTAGTAGAAGTACGAATAGGAACACGAATTGATTCCAATTGCATGTCATTTTTAGAATAATCTTCTAAGAATTGCCAAGCTTCATCGACCGTCTTTGATATAAAGTCTCCTCCATACATTGATTCTAGTTGAGTTCTAGTCTGATAGTTTAGCCCTCCATATGCAATTTGGCCTAAGTGGTCTATTAGAATTCAATGATGAGGACAACTATATAATAGTTGGTTGAATCTTTCAAAGTATTTTGAAAAGGTTTCCCCCTCATTTTGAAAAAATTGATTTATCTTGGTTAGAATTTTGAGAGTTTTATGGAAAGGAAAAACTTTTTCAAGAATGTAGTGACAAATTCATCCCAACTTCTTATGGAATGTTTTGGAAGAGAATTTAGCCATCTTTTAGCGCTTTCAAGTAGTGCAAAGGGAATTAGCCTTAGCTTGATCGATTCGTTAGACAATTGTTGCATTTTTGTTGTGGACGCATACAATTCAAATTCACTTAGAAATTCATAAGCATTTTCAGACCCAGTAAATTTTGGTACCCATTGAATAAAAGAATGTTTAAGCTCAAAATTGTTTCCTTCAGCTAGTGGGAACACAATGACAGAGGGTTGAACGGTCCTACTTGGATAACATCGATCACGAAGAGATAAGGGTATATCCATTTCGATATTGAGATTTTGAAAATTTTGATTTACTCAATTTTGATCCCCAAAGTTCAGAAAATTTTGATTCACTCGATTTTGATCCAACTCATTTGGAAATTTTTTGTTTATTCGAGAACCCCTAGGAGAATTTTGTTGGCTAACACTTTATTCACTCATTGTTGTTAAATGCACACACGGAAAAATCCTAGACTTAAGGTTGATACAAGAAGCTCCTAATCAAAATAAATAATGAACACAGGTGTATCTTATTAGTTGATAATCTCGATTTGAAGGGGGAAGAGCGTCTTATGGCCGTTCATGTATAGTATAAATACTAAGGGATACGACCAATGTTTTACAGGTAGTATGCAACCTCTTTTGCTAGAAGTTCAATAAATTGAACTAATATATATCCGTGATCAAACCCTTGAGAGAATCAATTTCACAAAATACACTCTTGCAGTTAAATATTTTGCAAATCAAATTAAATAATTAGATCAGAAAAGTTGCTAGATTGTCGAAAAATTCCTAATGTAATACGTATCACCGTCCTTTACAAGAGGAATAAAAGGAATTCCACACAGCAAAATAAATTTCCAAATCTAAGATATATAACCCAATTTGTTTGTCCTATTGAGTTTGAGTTTTGCTCCTAAGGCCAAAGTCTAATCAATTTTTATTTAGGTCCAAGGAATATGCAAATGACAAAGTTTAATTGTTTTGGAGCCAAGGAAAGGTAATGACTTCCTCACCTTATGTTTGTTAGGGCTTTGCTCGTAACTAGGTTTATTTCAGAATGCAACCAAAAGAACAATCAAACACAAATAATTGCAGAATTTAAAAAAATTGTACAAGTAAGCCGCTGCCCCTGCAGATTTTTTTTACAAGCAATGTCTATATTTTTTTCTTTGCAGCAGAGCACCTGTAGAGTTCAGAAAATTTTACAGTGGTGTACGACGGTTCGACCAGAAAATTTGAGCAGCTCGAACGATTAAAATGTCAGTGTTTGCAATTTGTTGATCACCTTTGAATTCCTTGATTGATTTCTTGAATTATTTTCCTTCATTTGGCTTTTGATTTTCTCCACTTCTTCCTTTTTTTTGTTTTTGTGTTTTTGATGTAGAGCGAACAAATTGAAACAAGCACAGAAAAAACAAAAACTAAATTGAAATGAAAAAAGGTAAAAATAATAACTAAACTAAAAACTAGACAGACTAAAAGAAAACATGCGACTAAACTTTAAAAAAACAGCTATAACTTAGTAAAAACAAAAATAAAAATTAGCCTAACGAAAAAAACAAAAATGAAAATTAAAACTCATGACAACAAAATAAAAGGGGCGCACCCATTTAAGTCAAGCCAAAAACCATAAGAAACGATTGAACACGCCGCCCTCTGTTATAACCTATTTTACAAGGACACCCAAATGGAATGAATAAATCTTGCCCCTCAAATAAAATCAAACTCTCAGAAAATTATTACCGAACCCCCCATTCTATATATTTTTACCGAACCACACAAAAACTCATGCCCCTTTTTGAAAATAAAAATAAAATCCAAATACCCTTAATAAAAACAAGGAAGCACGCCACCTTTTTTTCCTAGATTCAAATCGAATTGGGTGACTTAATGTGGGGCTTCGAATTTGATTAGGGTTTGGAGTTGAATTGGGTTTATGAGGAAGAAGTTGGTCTGGTTTGGTGGCTGGTGAATGCAATGTTTGTTTGTACACGGAGGCGTGGATTGGCGATGAAGGGGCTCTGATCGGTTTGGTATGAGGGTTACGGCGTGGAAGTGGTATGAAGGTGCAATATTGTTGATGAACACGGTCTGGGTTTGAAATTCAGCTATGAAGGAGAGTAGATGGGTTCGGATCTTAGAGTCTTGGTGGTTGCGAGATTTGTTGTAGAGGGAGGAAGTAGGTAGTACGTGAAGATGAGGAGGCTTTGGATTGTTGTTCAGATGCGTTTGTGACTGAGTGGGATTTCAACGGTACCAGGGAGTCTTTGTTGTGGATGATGGTGAAGTGGGTTTGAATATGGTGTGAGTTGTGAACGCGACAAGGTTGACAGTGGATATGAAACTGGGTAGAGAAGGTTGTGATGTAGGTGTATGCTCTGGAGATGTTGAAAGGTAGGAGGTTGATGGGGTTTGAGAGGGATGTTTTGGTGGTCAGAAACTTGTAGCAAGGAAACAAAAAAAATTGAAAATTGGAAAGGGGAATCTAAAGAGGGAAAGAAATTGGTGAGAAATAGGGAAGGAAATTGATGCAAAACAGGAATTTTTTTTGGAAAGAAACAAATTGTAAAGAAGTGTAAAAACAGGAAAAAAGATTGAGAAAAGGGAAAAGAATGAAGGAGAGCAGAACAATAATAGGAAATTATTTATTATTTATTTACTTTTGTTTTCGTTTTTATATATATATATAGAAAGAAATGATTTTGTTTGCAATGTAAAGGGGGAAAATGGAAAGGAAATAAGGAAGCGGGGTATTCAATGAAAAATGGTAAGTCCTTTTTTAACAAATAAAAAAAACTAAAACGAATCAGAAATTCAATAAATAACAAAATTTAATTATTGCCTCCTTGGCAACGGCGCCAAAAACTTGTTCATCGCTTTCCTATGAAATAGAAAAACACGAATTTTAAAATAAATACTACAAGCGCACATGTCGCGTAATATGCATGTCGAATCATATGGAGGTGTTTTAAATCTTATTATTTATCTATTCTTAGGCGAGTTAGACAAAAATCTGGAGATGTTTCTTGAATTAATGCTATTGAATTTGCTATGGATCCGAATCTAATCAGATCAATATCAAATTCAACAACTGAAAAGAAAGGAACCAATTATTAGAAAAAGAAAATAACAACTAGAGCAATAACAGATAATTAAAAGTAGGATTGCCTGTTGAATCTAATCAAATGGTCAATAGCTAACATGCAGTAATAAAAGAAAATAACAATATGTGTTCTACCAAAACTAATTGAGTAGACACACAAATTGTTGTGAAAGAAAAAGAGAATCAACTAAAATGGCGAAAAACTTTGTTATTCATAGACGAGTATACGGAATAAAAATGGCACGAACATTTACAATGAGTACAACGAATATTTATAGGTGGGATAGGCCAAACCCTAATCAGATCTATGAATAAATGAGCCTCTTTTCCTAAGAATTATTATCATATCTCATGCCTTTCTTGACCAAGCTTGTTTGGAAATAATCTTTAAGAATATATGAGCATATCATGATGAATATCTTCCATATCTTCCAAATCTTCCATGTGGCTAATTGATTAACAAAAGATTTGCATGTGATTAATTCTTCCAAACATGGACTCTTATTAGACTCCAAAAGTGCATAAGATAAAATCTTCAAATCTTCCATATCTTCCATGTGGCTAATTGATTGGTAATTAGATTATATGTGATTAATTCTTCCAAACATGGGCTCTTATTAGACTCCGAAAGCACATGAGATAAATCTTTGAAGTTAATCTTTTTTCTTGTGTAATATCTTGCTTTTAGGGGTGCATGAGGATTGATAAACGACCTGTGAAAATATACAAAAAATACCCAATGTAAAATTCATTTATTTACAATAAAGATAAGATAGAGCATAAAAATAAACACTTTTACATGTTAATCAGTCTGCTGTATTTGAATTGTAGTATGAAGTTGGTTGCTTTGCAGCATGAAAGGAATCCGGCTTCACTAATTTGAATTTAGATCCGAGTCTAGTAAAATTCTTACTTGATAATGGTTTGGTGAGTATATTGCAATTTTACGAGTTGCTGGCACATGATTTAATAGTGGTTTCCCTTTAATATTTTGTTCGTACATAATGTACAAGTCTATTTCATATGTTTTATCCTTGAATGTAGAACTGGGTTAGCTGTAAGAGACAATGCACTTTGATTATCACACCATAGTGTTGGTAATCTATTTGATGTGATCTTCAGTTCATTGAGTAGTGATTGCACCACATAATTTCTACAGTAGCATGTGCAATACTTCTGAATTCTACTTATGTCCTTGATCTTGACACTGTATGTTGCTTTTTTGAGCACCAAGAGATACAGTTGCTTCCTAGATAGATGCAATAACCTGATGTTGATCTTCTATAATCAGTGTTTGTGGCCCAGTCAACATCATTATATCCTGTTATACTTAGTTGTTTGCATGCCTTGAAGTGTAGCCTATGATCATTTGTCCCTTTTAAGTATCTCAAAATTCTCTTTATTGCTTTTCAGTGCTCATCTTTAGGTTCTCGCATAAATTGAGAAATTTTTGTTCATGATGTATGCTTTTTCAGGCCTATTGATGGTGACATATTGTAATGCACCCACTAAACTTCTATATTGTTTGACATTATTTATGTTTTCCCATATGTTTTGATAGTTAATGACCGGTAATCATAGGTATAGGCAGAGAGTTAGCAGCATCCATGTTTGCTTTAATCAAAATTTCATTAATGTACTTCTTTTGACATAAAAACGTTTCTGATTAAGATACTTTGGATGCTTCAATGACCAGAAATTAACTGATTTCTCCAAGGTCTTTAATAGAAAATTGCTAGTCCAGTAGATGAGTAAGCTTCTTTATTTTAGTCTTGCTATTTCCTCTAATAATGAGATCGTCAACATAGGAAGTGGTCTGATTTGTTGGACTGAAACTTTAACTTAGTTAAAGTAAGTTTTAGTTTATCAAACCAAACTCTAGAAGCATGTTTAAGCCCACAGATAGCTTTGTTTAATTTTCACACAAGCTATTTGTCTTTTTAATATCCTTATGGTTAACTTATATACACTTCTTTCTTTAGATCACCATTTAAGAAAGCATTGTTTAAATCCAATTGTTGTATTCTCCAGTTGTTATGCAAAGCTATAGTGATAACAATTCTTATTGTAGTTGGTTTGACCACTGGAGAAAAGTTACCTCAAAATCAAATGCATATTGTTGAATGTATCATTTAACCACAAGTCTAGCTTTATATCTGCGTATAGACCCATCTGCATTTCTTTTTGAATCTAAATGTCAATTTGTTGTCAACAATGTTTTTATCCTTTGGTGCTTTAACATGAGTCCATGTTTTGTTGTTTATCGGTGCTTGATATTCTTCATCCATAGTCTTTTTCCATATATATTTTTGTTGACTGATTGATTATAGTTCATTGGTTCTTCTGATGCACAGATAGATGTGTAGACTTTAGGTTAGAAAATGTCACTTTTTTATTTTACGATCATTGGGTGACCAATTCGTAGTTTCCCCCTTTCTTGTTAATGACCTCTTATGTTGTTTTGTCTGGTGCTTGCTTGATCATTGTTGACTTCTTGACTTGAGTCTTGTGGTTGACATATCAGTTGAAACTTGAGTGAGCTGACTGAATGGCTCAAATCGCTCATAACTAAATTCAGGACACATGGTATGTTGAGAGTCTGAGCAACCATCATCCCATTCCTTAACTTGATCACCTGAATATAATGGTATGCTTGAAATTGATTTTCTTGCATTGTAAACTTTCTACATTGTAGTATTTTATGTGCAGAAAAATGGAAACACTTTTTCATTAAACACTACATTCCTACTAACACATACTTTGCCTTTTTCATCCAAGCACTTGTACCCTTTTTTATCACTGGCATATCCTATAAATGTACATGGTGTAGATTTGAAATTTAGTTTGTGACTGTTATTGGGTCTTAAATAAGGATCACATAGACAACCAAATACACTTAACTTCTTGTAGGCTGGTGTTACATTGTATAACACTTCTATTGGACTTTTATCCTTTAGTGGTTCAGTTGGTAATCTATTTATCGAATATACCGAAGTACCGAAGGCTTCTGACCAGAACATCGTTAGAAGAGGACCCTGTGCTAACAGTGTAAGACCTCTCTCAACAATATGTCTATGTTTTCTCTCTACCAACCTATTCTGCTCAGAAGTATATAGACAACTTAACCTATGAATAATACATTTCTTTTGAAAGTAATCACTTAAAGGTTTAAATTCAATGCCCCCATCAGTTTTTAGTATTTTCAACTGCTTCCTTATTTGTTCTCTGCTTAATTAATAAAATGAATAACTACCTTACTAGTTTCAGACTTGGTTTTCATAAAATACACCCATGTATATCTAGAACGATTGTCAACAAAGGATATGTGGTAATTAAACCATAATCAGAATTTATTGGTATTGGACCCCATAGGTCAGCAGCAACCAATTTTAGGGGTTTGTTGTAAATAGTTTGGGAATTTGAAAAAGGCAATTTGTGATTTTTGCCCATTTGACAGTAAGTACAAAAATATGGCATAGATATATTTTCAAATGAAATCTTATTGTTAGTTAAAACTTTCTTAACAATATTAATATTGGGATGATTAAGTTTTACATGCCATAAGTCAAAAACACTTGTTCTATCATTAATTTCATACAGATAACAACTTTTGCTTCTTTTTTCACTACTTGTAGGATTAACAATGTTGAACTTGTATAGTCCTTTGTCTTCTTTACCTTGCAAGATGATTTCATTAGTTAGTTGTCTTTAACTAAATAGTGGTTAGAATGAAATTCATAGTACATGCTATTGTACTTAGTAAACTGAGATACACTAAGTAGATTCTTTTTTAATGGTACCATAAGTAAATTGTTGAAATACAGTTGCTTTTTAACTCGATACTGCCAAAGTCAATATGTATAATATTTACTCTCACCGTTACCCATGTGTATAGATTTTACACCTCTGTACTCCTTTTGACCAAGATTTAGGTTGTTGAGATTATTAGTAATGTGATTAGTTGCTCCAAAGTATGGATACCAGTTATCATCGCCTATGTCATTTGTTTTTGTAACAACCCGGAATTTCTAAACTAATTTTTTTTTGGCTATTTTAATAGATTTTGAATATTTCAAATGATTTATTTCAAATAATAACGACTAAAAATTTAGAACGAATAAATTTATTTTAAATATAAAATGAGCCTGAAAGGCGCGGTAGTTTGAAAATTTGATTTTAAACTTCATTTGAATATATAGAATTCAAAATAAATCGGATTTCAGTAAAACTAGAAATGTTTGAATCTTTTTAATTATATATTTCTAATGAATGTGAAAAATCAGATTTCATAATATAAATTGAAAGTTATGTCCAGTTTAAAATTTAAATTAGTCGTTATGGAATTTATATATATTTTAATATAATATATAGCCCTTAAAAATAGCCATTTTGCAAACCACTTCCGTTTTTGATGAAAAGTGTAACACCCCACCTCCGTTAAGGTCACTCACAAAGGGAATGCCTTAACTTTGGTGGAGCATTTTAGTAAACAGAACAGAAACTTACAAGACAGATAAAACAGTACTTGAAATTTTTTTACTTTATTACAGCGGGAACAAAAATTAATATGGTTACATCCTTTCAATTTCAGAATTCAAGTACAAAATATCAGTCTTGTACAAAAGCCTTCAAAATGCATGGTTTAAAATCATAATCCCCATGGAACGGAAGCTATACAGAGCCAAGCCATACTTTAAGCACTTCAAGCAAAGAGAAATCCGGATCAAGCTAAAGTATTTCCCTCCTTGGATAACCTGGGGGGGAACGGAAGAAAGGAGGCGAAACAACAAGGGTCAGACAAAAAGTCTGGCAAGTCCAGTGACTTTCAGCATATGAACAGATAATAATAATATGATATGAACATAAAACTGGATGTGAGATAACTGTAACAGGTGTAGCAGATATAACAGAAAAACAGAATGATATAAACTATTGTTTTACACTTCTCTGCACTAATACTAGTATAGCAGAATTAGGTGTCACCCTAATGTCTAAATTGAAGCAGGAACGGGTACAGAATACTTTAACAGAAACAGAATGCTAATAATGGGCCTTTACTACCCGATCAGAAACAGATAGAAGCAGAAACAGATTTATCCCTACGGAAACAGAATGTAGAATTAGGTATACACTAGTAATGGGCCTTTACCACCCGAACAGACGGTACCACACAGAAACAGACAGGTGTTACCACCCAACAGAAACAGACGGTACCAACAGAAACAGACAGAACTAAGCGTACCCTAAAACCCTACCCCAAGCGATCGGCTCCCTAATACATAAATATCCTGTGTCGGCCCCACAGTAGGGTGTATCACTCCCTAAAGTGACAACCAATTGGCACAGACCTATTTACAGATGTCACGGCGTCTTACATCCTCAGAGGCAGACCGGGATCCATGCACGCACATGACCCGGTTGGAACGCACCATCAACACCCCTCGCCATTATCAGAATGAACCACTTATAATTAGTTCAGTAAGCGTGCCCGGACCCTACCTACTGTTGGGTCAAAGTTTTGATACCAGAAAGGGTTACTGACTAATATGGGTCCCAAACAACAGATGACACAAGTAATTCCCCTCCTAACCTTGTGTCCCCAGACTAACAGATCTCAGATTAACTTGTTTACAAGTTCAGACATACAGAATTCAGTTTTACTAGTTCACAGATTAAGTTAACAAGTTTTCAGACTAACAGATTAGATGTACAGATTTTTCAGATTTGTCTAACTTTGTATTGGGCCTACAGATTCATGGACGGGTTTACTACACCTATTAATCCAGTTGGTTTAACCCTATTTTCCCCCAATACGTTTTAGACGTCATTCTTATCTTAGATTTGCATTAATTAATTATTAATGCCCAGACCTCTCACATTAGGTCGGTAGCTTGTGGCCGCTGGATATGCCGGGCGGTTCCGGGCAGACTTCTGCCACAAGCCAGACCTAACCTCGTGTCTTACGCATGTTATGACTAACTTCTCACATTAGAACCTATTGTTTGCGGCCACTGGATGTGCCGGGCGGTTCCGGGCAGATTTACGCCGCAAACTCATTCTAACCTCGAGTTAGCCATGTTTATCTTTGCGGCCAATTAATTAATAATTTACCGTTTATGCGCACGCCCAATATATATGCCAATTCAGATTATATCAATAACAGGATGATTATATCAACATAGCAGATAACAGATTTTATATGACTTAACGGATTTAACAGATCTAGCAACTTAGCAGATTTTGGCATATAACAGGTTAGGCATTTCAACCGACAAATTTAACAGATTAGGCATTTCAATCTAATTAGCAGTCTAGGCAATATAACAGAACTAGCAGTTTTAGGCAACTTAGCAAATTAGCAAAATAGGCATTTTCAACGGATTCAGTAGATGACAGATTTAGCAGGTTTAATATTTCTAAATGTTCTATTTACATGCCTTGCCTAAACATAAATTAGGCCTAAATTCATATGCCTAAATAATTGTCATGATTCACAATATGATCATATACTTCCATGTTTGCATACATTTACATAGCGCAGAATATGGACATAATTTACCCCATAACATATGTTCCAATTTTTGTTAAACTAGCATTCTATAGCAGATTCACATATAAATTATACCAAATATAACCATTAATTTCAATGCATGCCATATATCTAAAAATCCCTATTTAGGTGTAATCACAATAATAGATATCCTAATTAATGTAAATCTTTACACCTAAGTTTCCATATTTTCTTCTTTTTGAGTCATGAATCATTATGCAAACTATACCCAATAATATAAATCTTTAAATCATATCTTCTAAAAATCATATCTTGACTTTTATATGCATTTTGTCCAAAGTCTCAAATCATATGTAATCTTACAATGGTTCCTCTTTTCTTCTATCATAGAATATGCATAGATCCAAATCTAGTTTACAACATATGCTGATTAATTACAGTTCTAAATTACAACATAACTATGCATACAACATGCATAAATTATATGTTCATAGTCAAATTTATGCATATGTCCAATATATTTTATGCCTCAGACCTAAAGTCATACATTCAATTTAGTCTTGTCAAATTTCGCATCATTCATTATTTATCCCAAAATTTGCGTTCATACGTTCATCTCTTATGAGATTAGGCACAGGCTCGTGGTAGCCTGGCTATAAAAACAGAAAAGAAGAAAAGGGATACAGAACAGTCACAGAAAAACAAATCTGACAGAAGAGAATATATATACAATCTCAGATTCAGAATTAAAAACATATCAAAATTATAATTAACGTTTATAGCGGAAAATAACTGTACTTGCCTTGATTGGATTAAAGAAAGAACTTTAGTTGTTACATAATTGTTGCAGAAGCTTTTATCTCAAATTTGAATTTAGGATGATGTTGATTGACTTCTAGTTTTGATTCTAGCAGAGTAGCGACGCCATTTTTATTTTTAATCAGAAGAAGAGAGCAATGGAGGCTAGAGAATTGTGTAGGAGACTTAGGTTTAGGTTAGGGATGTATTTATAGGAGGATAGGGTGATTTAGAGCCTTCAGATCAGTCCAGAAGTCATCAGAATCGCACAGCTCGAATACACATCATCCAGCCACTCAAAAGAAGACACGTCACCTCAGAACACTCCAGAATTCGGTGCTGGATTTGTATGGGCGCACTTGGCAGGTGCGCCAGTGTATTTTTGTACTGGCGCACTTCACAAGTGCGCCAGTGTATTCTGGCCTGTTTCCGGTTTTTCTGCCTAACTTCGTTCGTCCATATCTTCTTCATACGGACTCCGATTTACGCAAATTCGGACTCTATTTCGCGTATTTTTCCGAGACGAACACAATGGCGCAACCCGTTTCCCTTATTTATTCTCCTAAAAATTAATTATACCTTGATTTTTAACTCTTATGTTTATAGAAAATACGGGGTGTTACATTCTCCCCTCCTTAGAGGATTTCGTCCCCGAAATCTTCAAGTTAAGAAGAATGTGTCCTACTATCCAATCACCCATCTACTCAACCATCATCCACAAGCATCCATTGTCCTTAGAAAACTTCTAATGTTGTATGAACATATGCAAAAGTGTGTGTATATGTTCCTTATCTAATGCAAAGATCAGGCGGTCTACTGATTCAGTTGACCTCCTTAATGCGAATTATGTCAGTGCCATGAGTCCAACATGTATGCAATAGAATTCTGATGATATATATTATTTCTATATGAGTGCACAATCATTCACTCAAATGCAACATCCATGTGCTGAATCAACCATTTTGCATTCACAAGAATTGAAAAATGCTCACTCATCCATATGCAGTATGAGAGTGTTTTCGAGCCGATCTAGTGCCTAGTGTGTGTATATGCATCCACGGGCAACCACTTGCATCCACTTGCAACCATCAAACATAACATGTCTCAAACACATGTTTACACCCATTAGTTTCTACCTAAAGTTCGAAGATTCGATCGATAGGATACAGTCGAATGATGGAAGCGAGTGCAGATAGAACGAAAATTTGGTTCCCATTAGACATGGGTCCTAAGTATCGGTCCTAAAGACCGAAACCAACATCAAATTGACACCTAGAGGATTACCTTCTTTAGACAATGTCAAAACTGGAAATCCTATCAAAAGTGTTTAGATATTTACAGACTACTGGTACAGATCAGGTTCCCTAATGATTCTTAGGAAGCTAAGCATGATAAAATCATACCCCACGAAAACTCAGAATGTATGCGTCATACTTGACGCCTAACACAGATATCCCTCAAACCCCAATTTATCACAAGCAGATGAGTCATAACCTTTATGGGTTTGAGTCTACAGCGGAATAAAAAACAATACTAGTATTAAAGTGCAGAGTATCGATTACAGAATCAAAATGCCAGAATCAGAATGAGTTTTATTTCAACAATCAGATAAAGAAATTAAACCCCCTACAGAAAGTTATCCTAATCCTATCCTATCCACTAGCCTCGAAAGTGTTCGCCTTCCCTCCAGCAGTTTGTCCTGCCCTCTTCCCTTGTCCTCGTTTCTTCGGGCAGTCCCTAGTGAAGTGTCCTATCTCACCACAGTTGAAGCAAGTGCCCTTCTTTGGATCCACTTTCTTATCGTGTGTCCTATCCATGTCTCCCATGTACGTTCTCCATTCGTGACCTTCCACCAAAATGAAGCTTCATCCTTCATTAACCAAGCAGCTGGTTGAACCTTCCTCCCATCATCTATCTTAAAGGTACCAACAAGTCCTCCACTTCGTTCAGCCAACTTCTAGCCTCGACAACGTCTCAGTCCCATAAAGCGGTTTTCCTCCCATCGCACGAAAGTCCTTACATATCTTAGAAAAAGCATCTATACGCGGAGGAAGAGATTCAAAAAAGGGAAAGAGGAAGGAACTCGAAACAAAGAATCGAAAGAAAGATATATGGCTTTTAGGGATTATTTATTTTATTTTTCAAAAATAAGCTTTACCTTTGAAAATACTTCCTTTTTAAATCCTTTTTGAAAATAGTTTTCAAAACTTTTTTTTTTTCAAATCTGGTAACCTTCAGCTCTGATACCAAGTGTAACACCCCACCTCCGTTAAGGTCACTCACAAAGGGAATGCCTTAACTTTGGTGGAGCATTTTAGTAAACAGAACAGAAACTTACAAGACAGATAAAACAGTACTTGAAATTTTTTTACTTTATTACAGCGGGAACAGAAATTAATATGGTTACATCCTTTCAATTTCAGAATTCAAGTACAAAATATCAGTCTTGTACAAAAGCCTTCAAAATGCATGGTTTAAAATCATAATCCCCATGGAACGGAAGCTATACAGAGCCAAGCCATACTTTAAGGACTTCAAGCAAAGAGAAATCCGGATCAAGCTAAAGTATTTCCCTCCTTGGATAACCTGGGGGGGAAACGGAAGAAAGGAGGCGAAACAACAAGGGTCAGACAAAAAGTCTGGCAATTCCAGTGACTTTCAGCATATGAACAAATAATAATAATATGATATGAACATAAAACTGGATGTGAGATAACTGTAACAGGTGTAGCAGATATAACAGAAAAACAGAATGATATAAACTATTGTTTTACACTTCTCTGCACTAATACTAGTATAGCAGAATTAGGTGTCACCCTAATGTCTAAATTGAAGCAGGAACGGGTACAGAATACTTTAACAGAAACAGAATGCTAATAATGGGCCTTTACTACCCGATCAGAAACAGATAGAAGCAGAAACAGATTTATCCCTACGGAAACAGAATGTAGAATTAGGTGTACACTAGTAATGGGCCTTTACCACCCGAACAGACGGTACCACACAGAAACAGACAGGTGTTACCACCCAACAGAAACAGACGGTACCAACAGAAACAGACAGAACTAAGCGTACCTTAAAACCCTACCCCAAGCGATCGGCTCCCTAATACATAAATATCCTGTGTCGGCCCCACAGTAGGGTGTATCACTCCCTAAAGTGACAACCAATTGGCACAGACCTATTTACAGATGTCACGGCGTCTTACATCCTCAGAGGCAGACCGGGATCCATGCACGCACATGACCCGGTTGGAACGCACCATCAACACCCCTCGCCATTATCAGAATGAACCACTTATAATTAGTTCAGTAAGCGTGCCCGGACCCTACCTACTGTTGGGTCAATGTTTTGATACCAGAAAGGGTTACTGACTAATATGGGTCCCAAACAACAGATGACACAAGTAATTCCCCTCCTAACCTTGTGTCCCCAGACTAACAGATCTCAGATTAACTTGTTTACAAGTTCAGACATACAGAATTCAGATTTACTAGTTCACAGATTAAGTTAACAAGTTTTCAGACTAACAGATTAGATGTACAGATTTTTCAGATTTGTCTAACTTTGTATTGGGCCTACAGATTCATGGACGGGTTTACTACACCTATTAATCCAGTTGGTTTAACCCTATTTTCCCCCAATACGTTTTAGACGTCATTCTTATCTTAGATTTGCATTAATTAATTATTATTGCCCAGACCTCTCACATTAGGTCGGTAGCTTGTGGCCGCTGGATATGCCGGGCGGTTCCGGGAAGACTTCTGCCACAAGCCAGACCTAACCTCGTGTCTTACGCATGTTATGACTAACTTCTCACATTAGAACCTATTGTTTGCGGCCACTGGATGTGCCGGGCGGTTCCGGGCAGATTTACGCCGCAAACTCATTCTAACCTCGAGTTAGCCATGTTTATCTTTGCGACCAATTAATTAATAATTTACCGTTTATGCGCACGCCCAATATATATGCCAATTCAGATTATATCAATAACAGGATGATTATATCAACATAGCAGATAACAGATTTTATATGACTTAACGGATTTAACAGATCTAGCAACTTAGCAGATTTTGGCATATAACAGGTTAGGCATTTCAACCGACAAATTTAACAGATTAGGCATTTCAATCTAATTAGCAGTCTAGGCAATATAACAGAACTAGCAGTTTTAGGCAACTTAGCAAATTAGCAAAATAGGCATTTTCAACGGATTCAGTAGATGACAGATTTAGCAGGTTTAATATTTCTAAATGTTCTATTTTCATGCCTTGCCTAAACATAAATTAGGCCTAAATTCATATGCCTAAATAATTGTCATGATTCACAATATGATCATATACTTCCATGTTTGCATACATTTACATAGCGCAGAATATGGACATAATTTACCCCATAACATATGTTCCAATTTTTGTTAAACTAGCATTCTATAGCAGATTCACATATAAATTATACCAAATATAACCATTAATTTCAATGCATGCCATATATCTAAAAATCCCTATTTAGGTGTAATCACAATAATAGATATCCTAATTAATGTAAATCTTTACACCTAAGTTTCCATATTTTCTTCTTTTTGAGTCATGAATCATTATGCAAACTATACCCAATAATATAAATCTTTAAATCATATCTTCTAAAAATCATATCTTGACTTTTATATGCATTTTGTCCAAAGTCTCAAATCATATGTAATCTTACAATGGTTCCTCTTTTCTTCTATCATAGAATATGCATAGATCCAAATCTAGTTTACAACATATGCTGATTAATTACAGTTCTAAATTACAACATAACTATGCATACAACATGCATAAATTATATGTTCATAGTCAAATTTATGCATATGTCCAATATATTTTATGCCTCAGACCTAAAGTCATACATTCAATTTAGTCTTGTCAAATTTCGCATCATTCATTATTTATCCCAAAATTTGCGTTCATACGTTCATCTCTTATGAGATTAGGCACAGGCTCGTGGTAGCCTGGCTATAAAAACAGAAAAGAAGAAAAGGGATACAGAACAGTCACAGAAAAACAAATCTGACAGAAGAGAATATATATACAATCTCAGATTCAGAATTAAAAACATATCAAAATTATAATTAACGTTTATAGCGGAAAATAACTGTACTTGCCTTGATTGGATTAAAGAAAGAACTTTAGTTGTTACAGAATTGTTGCAGAAGCTTTTATCTCAAATTTGAATTTAGGATGATGTTGATTGACTTCTAGTTTTGATTCTAGCAGAGTAGCGACGCCATTTTTATTTTTAATCAGAAGAAGAGAGCAATGGAGGCTAGAGAATTGTGTAGGAGACTTAGGTTTAGGTTAGGGATGTATTTATAGGAGGATAGGGTGATTTAGAGCCTTCAGATCAGTCCAGAAGTCATCAGAATCGCACAGCTCGAATACACATCATCCAGCCACTCAAAAGAAGACACGTCACCTCAGAACACTCCAGAATTCGGTGCTGGATTTGTATGGGCGCACTTGGCAGGTGCGCCAGTGTATTTTTTTACTGGCGCACTTCACAAGTGCGCCAGTGTATTCTGGCCTGTTTCCGGTTTTTCTGCCTAACTTCGTTCGTCCATATCTTCTTCATACGGACTCCGATTTACGCAAATTCGGACTCTATTTCGCGTATTTTTCCGAGACGAACACAATGGCGCAACCCGTTTCCCTTATTTATTCTCCTAAAAATTAATTATACCTTGATTTTTAACTCTTATGTTTACAGAAAATACGGGGTGTTACAAAAACATTTTTGTTGGATCCGGAATGTCAAATTATAGTCAGATTTCAAATTTCATAATTTTTGGAATTTTTACGTGAGTACAATAAATTTAAATGTGTTTTGTCAATTTTAGTTTAAATTTGATCGATTGGAAAATGACCATTTTTCAAACGATCTCCAAATTGGACGAAATTAGTTTTGTTAGGACCATATCGTCAAAACATAGCTAGATTTATTTTTTTGTAATTTTTGGAGTCAGTATGTGGTCCCGATAAATTAAAATATACATTTAAATTCAATATATATTGATTTATATTTTAATTTGAAGAAAAACTGATCAAAACAGTTGAATTTTCTTATGAAACATATCCCATTGTGTTCGGAATGTGGGTAATTAGCTAGAGGCAATAGTCGTTGGGTTTGATTTAGAGTTCGAACTGATAAAATGGTATTTTTGGAATTAAATATAATTTATATAAATACCGGCCAATCAGAAAATTTTCTTAAAACCCTAAAATTTTCCGCGCTGCTCCCAGGCAATTAACGGTCGATTCCTCCAAATCTTTCCTCCTATTTTTCTTCCAATCTACGCAATGGTTTCAGAAATCTCCAAAGGCAAAATGGAAGAGCTCGACAAGCTCTACACATCCAATGGCGGAGATTGTTTCTAATGGGGTATCGGCCTCGATTTTTGGGCTTAAACCTTCATCGTTGCGTAGCGATTTCAGGCGGCTACAGGGGTTCGAGCTTGGCCAAATACGGTGGTGCTGGTGCGGATCGAGACGCGGGAGGAGGTGGCGCACTCATATCTGGGGCTTGACGATTGGGGCGGCGGGAAAATCAAAACTAGGTGGCGACGGTTTTGAACGGGGGTCGGCCTGAAAAAAAAAGGGGAATGTAATGTTTATTTAAACGTTATTAATTTAAGTAATTACGTATTAAATTATCCAATGTGTTAAAGTAAATATCTTCTCCATACGAGGTCCAAATCCGATGATTCAAGTTACTTTGGATTCGCAGCGACGAACTCTACAACATGGGACTGATCAAAATGGAAATAGAGCTAATTGGAATTTTAGATAAAATTAAACGCACGTTTAATTTTATTAAATTAAAATCCTCAATACAGAATGATGGAGTGCACTGAAATTATTTTATTAGTTAATGTTATAAAATTGTATACGGTGCCTATTATCTCACCTCCCTCGTCCACAGACCATGGGCGATTTAACTGGCTATATTGTGTTTTGATTGTGATGCTGAAATGTTTAGAATATTAAAAATAACTTAGTATTATTTTGTGGTAGTTGAAATTAAATTATGAATATTCATTTATAATTTAAACAGTGAAAATTGGTTAATTAGAAAAATAATACAAATTGAATCAGAACCAGTTAAATTTATTAACTAGTGATTATTTTAAATAAACTGTTGTTGTTTGAAAACCCCATACGGGTATTACGATGATATTGGACATACACTAATCCCAATATTTAGTTGTAAGTCAATCGATTGGTTGACAGACTGTGATAAGCGTTATTTTATTATTTAATGCATATATTGTTGCAAATTGCACTCTGGATGTGAATTGACTGTTTGATGTTTATAATCATTATTGTTGAATACATATGATGTATGAAATCCATATAACTGAAATTATATGGTAATTGATTGAGTCGCATTCCAACTCAGAATTAATGAATATTTTAAAATAAAGAATATTCTAAAGTAATGAATATTTTAACATAATATTCAGAAAAGAATCAAAATATGATTTTGATGTCCGATTTGGGACAGACACGAAAATATTGAAATATGGAAGTTGAGTTGAGTATATACGCCAATTTTAACCCGAATAGGTTTATCGACCGATTTTATTCATTTTATAATGAATATCGAAAAGAATTGATTTCAAAATCTGATATTTTGAAAATATTATCATTTTAATATTATAATGATATAGAATATTCAATTTTAATTTAAAATTGAAAATTAAGTTGAAATCATTTTAAAACGAAAATATAAACGATTTATAAAATACGTTTTAAATGGAAATCAACGAAATATTATATATATATATATATATATATATATATATATATATATATTATAATGGCCCGAGTAGAACGCGCCGCGCAGCGACCGTTCGCGAATTTCGACCATTAAATTCAAATGGACATAAAGGGATATCCGACCATTGGATTCTCTTAAAACCAGAATTGTTGGGTTCGTATCGAAAAGAGGTTTCAATGAATATAAGAGATTTGAAATCTAACAGTTAGATTTTGAGATATGTCCAAATCAAGTTCAGAAAAGGTCGTTATGGATGCAGTTTGGTGGCCTTTATTGGAAACCGACTGTAAGACCCTTCATAAAATTATTAAAAATATGGAAAAAATTGTAAAATCATAATAAATGATTTAGAAAGATTTTGGATGAAAAATTCCAAGTTTGAAAAGATAAAAATATATTTTAATCGAAATGAACTAGTTAATAACTAGAATAATAATCCAATTATTTTTAGAAATAATAAATTGGATTTGAAATGGTTTTGATATAACCAGAATCTTCCAATGAATAAATTGAATTGGATTTGAATGGAAATAATCTTCGGAATATTTCGATATTAGATTCCGTAATTATACGAATATTGTTGAGGAATGTGGAAGATATATATATATATATGTGTGTATATATATATATATATCGTTACTCCCAATACGATATTTGTTGATTTCAGAATTTGATATTGAATATAAGCCAGTATAATTTCTATTTAGAGCCTTGTATTTAATATCAAATTGGATTTTGGGTTTGTCGGGAATGGTGTCTTTAATAACACTGTTCTTAAACCCGATTGAGAAAAGAATAAATCTTTTAATTAAGATTTAGAGAACTTTACCAATTAATTAATATTTAATTGGAATTGGATAATGGAAATGGATTTTGGGTTTATCGTGAACCATGTTTTAAATAACATTTGTTCTTTAACCCAATTAACAGTGAAGATATGATTTGGAATTTATAAACCTTTTTATTAAGACTTAATGGAAATTTTCCGAAGTAAAATTTTCCAATTTAATAGATTAAATTGGAATTGAATGAAATTCGATTTGGTAATAATCGAGATGGGATTCTATGAATGAAGACTGTTACTATTTATGAAATTTTAAAAGGCTTTGCCGCTATTCCCTTTATATTATTAGTCTGATATGGGAATTTATATCGAATGTACACTGTTTTGATTTCCGTGTAGATTCCATTTTGATGGAGGATGATTTTACGTTTATCGTGAACGATGTTTTAAAGGACATTCGTTCTTTAACACAGTTAAAGACGGGACTTATTCCTAAATTTGAATAATCATTAAATAATGATTTTTTGGAGATTAAAATAAGTGGAGTTTTAATGAATCTTTAATTAGATTGAAAATTTAATGTGGTAATTAAATTGGCGAAAATTGGGAAGTGATCGAGAATGGAGTAACACCAGTTTTACTTTAGGAGATAGTTAAATCTTTAATTAGATTTGAACATGAAATGGTAATTAAATTTACCGATAACACAGTGGGTCTTGGATATGGAGTACTACTAGTTTTGCTTCATGGGATGAATAGGTTGGGATTGGGATAATAAATAATAAATGATTAGTTTTGGTAAGGTTCACTAATCCCGACTAGTTGATAAACCTTAATATGGTTTAGAATTGTGAAAAGATAAAATAAAATCCTTTGAAATGAGATCCAAAGGAAGATTAAAGAATAAATTTAAAAGAATTTATCATTGATAAAATTAATGGGAACCTTTCCCATGCGATATAAATATTTGAATAAAAGAATATTCTGAATTGGAATGAGACTTATGATGTGTTTTTATAGCACTTGATTATAAGATATGCAAGTTATTCGGAAAGACCGGGTTTAACCCATTCTGAATAATTAATACGATGACTAAAAGTCGACGATGAAGACGGTGGTTGAGGACGGAGATCTTCACATTGTTTGGATGATTGCTGATGTCTTGATTGGGTTGTACACCCAAGACAAGGTAATAAGTGGTGATCGTTTAGACGTACTTAGAGATCGACCGGATATGCAAGGACCTCTCTCCTGTATTGGACATATGGGATGAGGAATAAGGTGCCTCCGGTTTCGTTTAGACCCAGAATAGACTTGTAAATGGATCTGTGTCTGACATTGGATTTTATTCTGCGTTGATTGATTTCTATAAAATATATATCTGTTTGCTGGCAGAGAATTTATTCTCTTGCTTAACACCCTTCTTTGAGACGTATAAGCTTAGAGGTTTTATATTGGTAGACATCAGTTGCATAGTGTAATTGTCAGTGTGGCATGTTGAGAAGCAAATGATCAAGGATTTTGTTGAAAAGCAAATTCTTATGGTTAATGATCAAAGCACAACTTTAATTAGCGTAGATTTGTGTATAGCGTTAATTTGCGAGCCTCACATCTCGGTACGAGTCAAAAACGGGATAAGAAACCCAAGGAGGACTTGACGTTTCCTTCTAGTTAGGAGTGGTGTCATGGTATGGAGCCCAGACATTTTCACTTATGTGGATGATGGATTGCGAGGCGCCTCAGATATTGAGTCCCTAGTGGCTCAGAGATAGGTCTGATAGGACAGGGAAACATGTGTTCAGGAATTATTAATCCTCAAAAGTGAGAGAGGACCGACCTTTGAGGATCCAATGGTTCACTGAGGGGGATCCTGGGTCATCTTGCTAGAGGTTATCTAAATCGGTAAGCAGACCATCCCTTGCCTTGACTCATGATGGAAATCCAATTTCCAATATGCGACTTTTCGGTTTTAGTTGTAAACCTATATGGCAACATATTGGGATAGGGCGCTCATGTCGTCTATAATTGATACATTTATATTTGAAGTTATTTTGACACTATACATTTATAGTAATAACAAAATGATTTGTTTCAGACGTACCAAGCATGTGCGGCTATTATAAGGGAAAACTCTATCCTTCGGCTTGCATTGTCATTGTGTGATGGGACCCTAGTCTTATAATTGCTTCATTTTTTCAAAAGCATAGCATTGTTTTATTCTAAACCGAGATTCATGTGGAGTAAACACGTTCCATGCCGTACGGCGTGGTCCTATTGTTTTTCCCACTTTTAAAGTAAAATTTAATAACTGTTTTAGTTCTCACACTAGTACCTAAACTCTGGGTGCCCTTATTTTCCACATGCGCAGCTTGTAGTTTTGGTTTTGCAGATTTCTAATTAACAGGATCCTGGATTACAACGAAAAGCAATATTCGGAAAGCTTTGTATCCGTGTATTTCATTCATTTGTGGTCATTGGTATTTTTCCGTTGCACATTATGTATATGTATTCAAAATGTAATTTTAATCTTTGACATTGTATTTTCATTGTGCAACATTTATTTGAACTCTGTTATATTCTTGTACTCTGATGTAATTATTGTAATAGCAATGCAATGTTCTCTTATTTGTATTCTGATGCGTCGTGCTCTCAAAGCAATCCGGGCTTTCCCAATAGGGGAAGTTTGTGTCATCTCAGTTTTGCTTTGCTAGTTATCACATTGACTGCCTACTTCTATTTGGGCCATGTTAGCACTAGGGTTTTCTTTTCTTTGATTGCCCTGACCTTGACCTGCAGCGTAGTTTGAATTAAACTCGAAGTAACACTTCAGAGCAGTATGTCCTACTTTTTCACATATCTGACACTTGGATTTGCTGTTGTTACTGTTCCACCTTCCTCTACCTCTTCTTTTGTTAGAATAACTTCCTCTTTGAGTAGTTTGATCACTTCTGTTTTGATTCTTGCTTTTACCTCCAGCAATGTTACTGATAATTTTGACAGTTGTGATTTTCTGGTTTAACTTGATTGAATTGATTAACTTGTTTGATTAGATATGTGTGTTGAACTCTTAGTCTTGATTAGCCTGTTTGATTGCTCAAATTTTGACTATTACTTGTCTTATATTAATTATATTTAGTTATATCATGTTCTAAGGGAAACATTCTCTTAGTCTAAATTAAAGTCTTATCATAGTTTTATGGGTATTAGAGTTTGTTCTTAGTATAGGTTTAGTCTTTGTTAGTTTAAAGGGGAGTATTATAGGTAATTAAGAGCATATAGTTTTTACTAATTAAAAAGGGGGAGAATTATAAAATAGGGCTTAGATTAAGGGAGAGTTAGTAGTTTCAGAAGGAGTTAATGGAGTAAGGGGGAGTAATTAGAGAATCAAGACATCGGGTATGAATATTTATAAACCAAGGTTGTCATCCTTAAAAGGGGGAGATTGCTAGGGATTGAGATATACGTAATGATGGTTTTGATGACAACAACCTTTCTTTAACTAATATTGTTGTAAAATATATATACTAATACTATTATTTAGAATACAAACACACACGCGTATATACATGAAATATATGTAGCTATTGCTTATTGAAGACTGTACAATTTAGAGAATCAAAATTTCAAAGAAGAAGAACTCAAAATACAAGACTCGTGAGTAGCAAGCATTCAAGAGTTCAAGAAATAAAAGTAATTGTGTCTAGATTTTTGTTAAAACTCTGGTTAGCACTGAATTTTTATTTCAAACTTTTCTGGCTATTTTGAAAATGATTTCAAAATTACTTCCTTATTTTAAATCTTTACAAATTTAACTCCTATTTTTATTATATTTTATTTTCTAATATATTTGAACTCCTGATTCAAATGATTTCTAATATATTTTGTTTCAATTCAAACAATCAACCAATTTAAGTCTTGTTGTCATAAAACATCAGTTCAAATCAAATCAATTTAATCATACCAAATTCAAACATAAAAACAAACATTTCTTGTAACTTATATTTCAAACTAGCCTATCTACACACACATCCATTAAAATAAGTTAATCAAGTTAAACAAGTCAAAAAAATCAAGCAAGTCAACTAAGTCAAAGTAAATATGTAATGTATTAATTAATAATCACTACAAGAAAAACCGAGATTAGCGACAGATTTTTAGCAACGGAAAATTCCATCGCTAATTAGCGATGAATTTCCGTCGGCTTTGTAAGAGAAAATATTTTGGATTTTATATGTCATCTTATTATAAATTATTACCGTCGAATATTAATTATGTCGCTAAATCAATGGAAATTGCAGCTCTTTACCGTTATATATTATTAGACGCTAAATTCCGTCGCTAATAGAGTCGAATTACCGTCGACATAATTTTGAAGCTATTTTCCTGCAGTTTTCCAAGAGATTTGAAACAAACTTTTATATTTTTTATTTATTAAATGTTTTAAATTTGTGTTATTACTTAGTAATTAATTAGTAAATTTAAATTTTAAGTAATTAATGTTAATAATACATTAGTAATTAATAATAAATCATAACTATTAGAAGTAAATAAATTCAATAGTTAATGCCGATTAATTTTTTTTGAAAATTAATGTTAATTAATTATCAGTTACTATATAATATAAATAAGAGGTAATAGTAATTAATAAAATACATTGTTGTTCGATGTTTATTAAATTTGTTTTGATAATCAATGGTTATTTAATAGTCTTTAATACGATTAATTAAATTAATATCAAGAAATTATTAATATATATTTGCTTTTAAGAAATTGATTGGTACGTATTATTCGATAAATAATTAGTAATTAAGAAAAACAAGATGGTCAAAGTTTAAAAATAAGAAGTTAAATAAATATTAAAGAATTTTGAAATTCAAAAAATTCAAACATTACCATACAAGTTCTATTTTCATGCATATTAATGTACTACTAAATAATTAATAATTGATATGTGATAGTTAATATAAGTATATAATAATTATTATAAATCAATATCTACTATTAATAATTAGTTGTTGGTAATCTATAATTAATAATAAATATTTAATTAGTGATTAATTACAGCTGAGCATAAGATTTAAGTAGTGCACTTATATCTAATATATTGTGAGATAACACATTTTCAGTTTATAAATATCAGAATTTAGACTGTAAGATTATATATACATATATAATATCATGTTCTTTTATACTGGTGTATAATGTGATTTCAGTATACATGTTTCCTAAATTCAATAAGTAATTAATAAGTAAATATAAATTTTAAATAATTAATGTTAATAATATATTAATAATAAATAATTACTAATAAAAGTAAATAATATTCAGTAGTTAGCATTAATTCATTATTAATTACTATAAAATAGAAATAAGAGGTAATAATAATTAATATACGTTGTTTAATTAAATTTATTTTGATAATCAATGATTAACATGTATTAATTAATAAACAAATAGTAATTAAGAAAAATAAAGTGTTCAAAGTTTAAAAATGAGAATTAAATAAATTTAAAGAATTTCGAAATTCAAAAAATTCAAACATTACCATATAAGTTCTTCTTTTTAGAAAATGTAAAATTTTATAATATTTCCAAACTTATAAATAATAATTTATTATTTTTAATTATTATATAAAATAAATTACTATTGTAAATTATTAAATTACTAAGTTATAATTAATATTTATTAATTATGTTTAATAGTAAATAAATATAATTAATATTTGGTAACTTATAAGTTCAAAGTTTAATAGTAAATAGCGGAATTCCAACAGATTTGCGAGAGATGGAAATATCAGTTTATTATAATAATTATTTAATAATTAATAATAAAATTTAATACTTATGAAATGATACATAGTATTCAATATTTATATAATTGTGTTTAATAATTACAGTTGATAATTATAGTTGAAACTTATATTTTATAATTATTATTGATAATTATAGTTGATACTTATGAAATAATAGCTAGGACAATGGGATTTGTCTGAACGTAATTATTGTTCGGTTCATGTCTAGTTCGATTTTATTGTCTGGTCCAGTTCGACCGTTTTGCACCCCTAATAATAAATAATAATCAACAAATAAAAATTAATAAGTAATAATTAATTGTCTAGCGATCAATTTTAAATAATAGCCAGCATGATAAATATTTTTAATGAAATATGTGATAATATATTTAGGGGAGAAAACAAACTTGCTGCACATGGTCCAAATTAGCATTTGAAATATTTGAAGGTTTTGATGAACATTTTTGGCAATACAAAAACATTTAGGAATACAAAATCACACAATGTTCACACATGTTATGTGCATACAAAAATCAATAAAAAATCAAAACTAAAGAAAGAATAGACAGAAACATTTCATAGTTTAATTACTTTAATGTTAGATATTCTAAGGAACTATATGTGATGAATGCTGACTATACAAATTCATATGTCAATGCCTATGTTGGGAAATATCAACTATTTAGGCTTCACCCATTAATTTGCTTTGTCATCGAGGAAAAACTTGCAATAAGAAAAAAAACTTAACTTTATACGAACCAAATGAGTTTACAATCCTTAAATCGTAGATTCAAAAACTTGCACCTGTTATAAGTGCAACTACAAAAAGTAGTTGGAAAACATTATTGTACCATCATGCGCATGCATTAAATACATAGTATTCAAAATTAGGTCAACTTGGGAACCAAACAAAATAATTTTTATGATAGATAACCATTCAGTTTCTCTTATAAGCTCCTTGTGAATGGAGTTGAAGTTGATATCATGCCTTAATTCTCTGTCAATGTAGACCTAAAACTCATGTCCTGCACCATTTTGTTCGCAAGAGAAAATGCTTTTCAAAATCTAGGATATAAATGAATCTACGAAATTATTCATCTTTGCATACAAATAAATGCACAACAAAAAAAAATGTACCAATTATGATATCTAAAAGTAGATATTTGCTAATAAGAATGCAAAGACTGGATTTTTTTAAAAAGTATTTGTTTGTCGGCATCACAAAATTAATTTCTTTCAAGCAAATGCTGTAAAGGAAATCCACTAAAATTAATAAGTGTGACCTAATGCAACTTTAAACTTTTCTTCATATCCTATTAAAATGGTCCAAAGGATTTCATGAGGCAAAATAACATCTACTAAATCCTTCCCAAAATAACATCTTTAATTCTTTGGGGAGAATGTTTCTTTAAAGTTGCCAAAAGTATAAAAATTAAGTTTTATTTTGATAACACAATACTCTAAATATCTATTAAATATATAGTTATTCTTAGCACAAATACAATAGTCCATTTTGATCTTGTACCTGCTATTTTAACCCATTAATTAATAACATAATTACACGTATTTAAACCCATTATCATTGTAGTCAAATAATACAAATACACTTAAGTTCTATCCAACATGGCGTTAAGGAAATAGATACAAAATCAGCAACAAAATATCATATATTCCGGGTGGTGCTAAATGCCGTAAAAATTTCCTCCATGCAGTAATAAAAAATTGGTCTAATTTACTGTAATATCCTTCACTTATTTTCTATGCCCTTGCTACATGCAGTAAAAATTTCCTCCATGCATTAATCACTATTAGTGTCTTTTCTGGAAAATGGTGCCGCTCAGGTGTCTACTCCAATAATGAGTAATCGGGTCATTTAATATTAGCAAGGGCTAATCTGTAATTGCCATTTACTGTATGGAGAAATTTTTTATTGCATTTAGTAGTCATGTATATTCCTAGAATAGATGTCAATCACTTGTTTTTTGCATGGAAAAAATTCATGATATGCTAAATTAGCATATAATGAACAAATTATATAATAAAATGACGCACCAAATGTGCTAAATTAATGATATGCTAAATTAGAATAGATACAAATTCGAAATATACCATAATTCTCGCATACACAGAAGATTTAATTTCATATAATAAGGCAAAGAAAAAGGATATGACGATTTAAATTCCGAATAGATGACAATCACTTATTTCTCATATGGAAAAAATTCAGAATATAGCATAATTCTCGCAGCATGATTGATTTATTAGTTAAAAGAAAATGATTTTGAAGTAATAATTAAATTTGGTATTTTATGGTCCAAAGGATTTCATGAGAATTTTTTTTAAATTAATAATTAAATTTCAAGAGCAAATTCGGTATTTTACGGTCGGACCATTTAAAGTTAGTGGGAATTATAATATAGAAGATAGATTGTAGTACTAAAAATGTAAAAAAATAATAAATTAGTTAGATAAATAACTTTAAATGACAAATATTAATCTTTGTACACATATTTTTTAAACTTGTTTAATATAGTGAATGACAATCATTTATCTACTAAAATACATGAGCAATTAAGGATGATTTTAATTAAAACCAACCTAGTATTTATTGGATGCAAATGTAATTATATTCATATTTGTATCCCGTTTTGGATATAAGAAAAATTTTCATATTTTAAACAGGATACTAACAAATTTCATTGACAATCGCACGTTGAATCTAGTTACGAATGTTATATGTTGAGGGGGGCTTCAACTGCGTCGGCTCCAAATTCAAATTTCTTTTCGACTCCAAATCTAAAATTTAGGCTCCAACCCCAAATTTTCACGTATAATGAAGTCTCCAGACGTTCTCCCCCTGTACCCAAATCAAAATCGACAAGAAGCCGACTAACATCCCTTCTATTTGACATGCCCTTCTTCACCTTTTCCCAAATAATACCAACTTCCAATTTTCCTTCACTTTAATGATGGTCACGACGAATCATTTTTGGGTATTTTAGATCTGGTGGCGAATCAATTGCAATCGAAATGTGAATTCGAGGCGAGTTTAAAGTTGAAGCAATTTCTGTTGATTTCTATATCAATTTTTGCTTACTTCTTTAGCTTTTCTAGTTGATTTTCGAATCAATTTGTGAATGAATTTTAACTTAACAGTTGAGGAAATCACGACATTATTTTGACTTCAGATTTGAGGCATTTTATTTTGACTTCAAGTTTGAGGGAATTGTGATATCAGGCTTTTCAATTTTGGCTTCAGAGGATCGCGATTTTGAGGTGTAGAAGTATCTTCCAATGTCGAGGTAAGGATTAAACTGTCCTGTTGTTTCATGCTTAAACTGAAGTTTCGCGATTTTGTTCGTTTATTTTAGTCATCAAGGAGAACTAAAAGCTGACAGCATATTTGATTTCATTCTTATTTGAGGTCCTAAGATATTTTTTTTAATGGAAAATAAAAAACTTTTTTACTGTTCTTATAGTCTGGAAATGAAACAGTAAAATACATCATAGAGTTCAAAGTATTATCACCTAGAAATGCCACTTTAGCACTATATGAAACTCTATGGACTATTACAACAACATTATACTTCTCATGGGAAAAAGTAGGAGGAAAAAAATAACTCTTGAAGAAAAAACTCTAACAAGGATAAACTGGAACCCAAATCACATTTTCCTCTAATAAGGCAAATTTACACAGCAAGACATATTTGATTTCGAGTATCAACAGTACTGTAGTTCTCTTTTTCTTTTTCAGACAGCCATTCTACCAGCAAGCCTGCTTTCAGAGATCCTTGTTTCCATGGCAGCATCAATATAACTCATCTGGCTGGGAATTTCATGGATCCGATATTTTCCTTGGTTATCTTTGTTGATGGCTCTTCTTCTTTGGTTAGCTTTGTTGATGGATCTTCTTCTTCATAGTGTGCGGCTAGAACTTCAGGAGGTATTCCTTGCATCCCAAATATCTCAATCTCAGTTGAATCTCTTTCAGGTTTTGCAATTGGAACCTTTGCGATGTTCTCCTTCTGAACCTGAAGAACGTGGATGGCCATGCCGCTAGCAGTTGAAAGCTTCTTATGACACACGTGACATTTGAAGTGCTTGGCCTTTTGATGTTGAAACAAAATTTTCTCTTCGTTGAATTTGCGATCGCAATAGTAGCACCACACCTTTTCTGCTCTCTTCCTTTTGAGGTCCTAAGATCAAAGGCAACACATCCTAAAGTAAAACCTTAGCACATATATAAATTCATAAATTTACGAAGAATGATGTTGCTGATAGACGATATCTCTTAGGTTTTATCATCAGCAACATTGTCTCATGAAGCTTAAAATTATTTGTAGCATGGTTATAGTTATTATGTTCCAAAGTAGTCAACTTCCTTTTGTAAGATGATGCTGTAGACATATTTCCCTTAGCGTCATGTATTTATCTGTGTAATCATTCAAGAATATCATCATCCATATTATTATTATTAATATAAATATTAGATTAAAAAGACATCTAGATCTGGTTGTGGTCTTGCAGTTGTAGGTTGCTGCATCGGAGGATGGGGACAACGTCCTTGAACCTGATAGCGACGTATTTGAGTTTTATATTCACTTCCATTTGGATAAATGAACATTCTTAGAAAATGCTTTTACATTCAGGTTTTACTTTTTGCGACGATAGAACCAGTTGGTTGGATGATAGAACCAATTGGAAGATTGATTGTTCTGATGGGTAAAAAGTATTATTTACTTCTATGATTGTATGTATATACCTAGAGAATTTTTGTTTTACATGAAGATAGACATGTTTGATGCAAAAAAATGGGAACATGCCACAACGAGTTATGGATTTAAAATGCCAGAACTATATTTTGATTTGTACTTTTTAGTATTGACTGTGAAATATTATGGATGTATTACATATTTATGATGTAAGAATGTTTAGTATGTAATGTTGAATGTTGATTATGAGATGAGTGATTAATATAATACATTGATTATGTGATATGTATGTTGATATTAATTGTGTTGTATTTAAACTAGGATTGTGTATTGAATTGAACACAAGTTATGTATTGTGTGTATGTGTGTGTATACACACACACACACACACACACATATATATAGAGAAATTAGAAGGGGAACAACAATGGATTACCAACAAAAAAGGGAAGCTTAAGTTTACCTCAATTTAATTATCGTCGCAAATCCCTTGGTAATTAGCTAGGATTTACCAACGCCTTTTATAAATAATATTTTATTATAAATTAATTATCTGTCGGTAAATAGTCGGTATATAATTTAAAATTAAATTAATATATAAAATTTTATTTTTATTATAAAGTTAGTAAAATGATGGAAAAATGTTGGAAAACTCATGCTAAATTCCATCGCAAAATCTGACACAGATACCGTCATGGTTTTTATTGACCACACCACTATATAGGAAATCCGTCGCTAAAGCCGGTTTAGCGACAGATTAGAAGCGGATTCTGCCGCTGCTATATGTTGTTTTTCTTGTAGTGAATTCTATCGTTTTTAAGGTAATACTACAAAACGTCCCATACAATAAACTTGCTATGTGTTGAATTAAAGTTAATATGTGATGAGTATGTTGTTTGTAATGCAGCGTGAATTACATGTTATATGTAAAGCAATATAAGAAGATATTAAGAACAGATTGCAACTTGTGATGTAAATGATTTTAATATGACGTGCATTGTAATTAATGATAATGAAGTGTGATATAAAATAAGATGTATAATACAAATTCATAAATAAATATGATTATGAAGCGTGATAATGAAGTGTGATTAATGACTTGATGATGATATGCATTTTGGTAAGAAATATTCAAAGTATAATCATCAGTGAGAAGTAATATCTAATAATCATGCATGTATATATGTCAATTTATTAAAAATTATTTCAACCAAATAAAGGTAATACACATTAATTCGTAGACTTAGGTTAATGACACTAATAAATAAGATTAAAAGGATAGTGAAGACAAGCATTTAAAGGTAATTAATAATATCAATATTATAATTTATTCATAATGTTCAAATCAATTTCCTCAGAAATATAGATTCAAAATATAATTTTGAACTAAAAATAATATTGTAAATTTTGAAGAATTTTTTTAAAAGCAAAGACTATTATATAGAGTAAACATATATTCATAACTATATATATAATATCAAAAATAAAATTTAAATTTTAAGTGTCAAAATTTGGTAAATACAATTGTATATTTAGATTAAAAAAGTTATAACAAATTGTATTAAGCATAATATTTGATAAGTGAAATAAAATTTATTCAAACTTAAACTTCTTTAACTAAAATTTATATATATTACAATTATTTTATTAAATGCTTATAGATATGTAACAATACTTTTAATCAACATACAAATATTACAATAGAGTATTATATGTAACAATAATTTAAAAATTAAAACAAGTTTTGTAAATGTTTGGAAAAGCTAAAAGATATGATAAGTTATATTTAATACTATTTTTTTTTTTAAAATAAGCTTAATTATATACAAGAATGTGTTTCTAACATATGAGACTATGTAATTAGTATATATTATTTTCAAATTTCATACACGTTAATTTAATTACATGTGTAAGGACACTTGCCATCATGCATGTGTTTCAAATGACAAGTGTAATACACATGCCATCATACACGTTAATTTATTTGTATGACAAGCGGCACATTCTAATTAACCATGGAAACCTATAAATAGTGGTTTCATACCAACTTCGTTTAATCAAACTTTATGAATATATATATTTAAAATCTTACCAATAGTTAATGAGAAATAAGAGAGAAGTAAAATTGATTTTTGAAGAGTTTGGAATCAGAAAAAAGCATGTTTTTCTATTGGCATAGTTCAGACAAATAATTATTAGGTTGTTTTTGAAATAAAATACTTTCCAAAGTTTTATAAGAAAGTGTTTTGATTAATTAGGAAGAGAAAATATCATTTAAAAGTAATTTTAATTTTTTTAAAATACAGATTGGTAGTTGAAGTTCTGTTCATATTAATTTAAATGAATTAATATGTTTCATTAATCCAAATATTCAAAAATTTAATATAGTTATGCATACTAAAAATATTGTAGAAAATAATTTTTATTTATTAAAAATTATTGTATAAAAAGATATAAAAATCAAAATATTACAATTGCCCGCCTTAGAAAAATGGTTGTTATAACCATTAAGTGACGAATTATATGAAAAAAATAAAATATAAAAAATTCGAATTTTGACTTGAATTTTTTTGTGAAGGTATAAAAATGTCTTTATTTTCATGTAAAAATATTTCATGAAAAATTATTCAATTTAAGATTTTCTTACAAAATTACACCATTTAACGTGTCTTTTCGACATCAAAAGAGAGTGTTTAGTTTTAAACAAAAATGTTAAATTATTTGAAATGCATTCATTATTTTTATATAGTTAAAAATATTGATTAAAATCTGTAAAAAAATATTATAGAAAAATAACTTAGTTTTAAAACCATTAAAATTTTAATTTTGGCTTCAGAATTTGAAAATATAGTCTTTATAACTAACCAAGTGCCTATTCATTCAAAAATAATAAAATAGTTTAATTTTTAATTTCGGCTTCAAATTTTTTACACAACCAATTACATCTCTCTTTTTTACAATTAAAATTTTTCAAATTTATAATTTCTTGGATTTAGAACATGCTACTTCGTTTTATATTCATAGCCTTGTTTTCATAGTATATAGTCAAATTTATAAATCTTTTATAAAATAAAAAATGTTTTTAATAACCCTGAATTTTTGGAACCAATTTAAATTTATTTTTAATTCATGGTTAAAATGATTTATTTTGAGAATCAATGACTTAGAATTTATTCAGAACGAGTTTGAGCGTATAAATTTAAATATAAATTAAAACGAGCTAGTAACGTCGCGGTAGTTTGAAAATTTAGTTTTAAACTTCAATTGAATGTACATAATACAATATAAGACAGGTTTTAGTAAAACAAGAAACAATAGAATCTATTTTATTATATCTTTCCAACGAATGTGAAAAAATAAGATTTCCTTTTATAAATTGTAAGTTATGTCCAAATTAAAATTTTAAATTGTCACTTTGAAATCAATAATATTTTAATATTATATAAGACCTTGAAAAGGACCATTTTACAAACAACCTCTGTTTTCGATGAAACTAATTTGGTTGGATCCGGAACGTCAAATTATTGTTAGTTAAAATTTCAAGTCAGTTGGAATTAATTTGTAAGCGTGGTAAATTAAAACGTGTGTTCAATTTCGATTGTATTTAATAAAGTGAAAATAAGTGCCACATCTTAAAATTTTTGAAATTAAAACGGCCTCCCTCCCAACTTATTTATATGTAGTGGGTCCCTAGAATGGAAGTTACGTGTTTTGTTAAAAAAAGAAAATCTAAAATCTGCAAATGTTCCCAGAAGTCCGTAAAAAAAACTTGCATACATGTATACATAATAGTTTCACATATGTATGCAAGAATTCCTGAAGCAGTTTATACTGAAAATTTACATGAATTCTTGCATACATGCATGCAAAAATTCTATTTTTCTTTCATACATATATGCAAGTAAAAATGAACTGATATTCAAGACTGTAGATTGTTGCATGCAAGTGTGCAAGTATTCGCTTTCACTTTCATGCATGTATGCAAATAAATATGAACCGATTCGCATGCTTACGAATTATTGCACACTTTTATACAAGAACTTTGTATTACTTGCATGCATGTATGCAAAAATGTCAACAAAGATGCAACACTGAAATAGGTACACGGATGAATGTAAGAATTTTGAAATATTTACATTTTTTGATGCAAGTAACTGCAATTCCGTTGTTTTTCATTCTTTTTTCTTTTTGGTGCTTTTTTCGGTTGTTTTTTCAGTTGATTTTTTTTTTCGTTTACGTGTGAAATATGAATTTACATTTTTTTTTATTTTTTTAATGAATTTCGAAAAATAAGGATGTAATTTATAATAAGTTTTGGACCGGATGTGAGCCTAATTTTGAAACTTAATAGGAATCTGTGTCAAACACACCCTTTAATAAAAGATAGTTATAAGGCCATTTTTCAAACAGTCTCCAAATTCAACGAAATTTGTTTTATTTAGAATCATATTTGTAAAACATTGCAAGATTTCAAATTTCGTAATTTTTGGAGTCCGTATGTGGTCGTGGAAAATTAAAACGTAAGTTCAAATTCAATATTTGAACGTTATTTAGATGTATATTTCAATTTTGAGAAACATTGACTAAAACGATCGAATCGACTTATAAACATTATCTCATTGTGTCCGAAATTGGAGTATTTGGCAAGGGGCGACAATCGTTGGAGTTCATTTTTGAGTTCAGTTGCAAAATTGTCAAAATTAAATTAACTAGGAATAAAATAATATTAAATTATATATATATACTTTAAAAATTCGAAACCCTAATCTTATTCCTTCTGCGCCACCGCCAGTTAATATCAATGGCTGATTTATTGCAGTCTTCCCTCCCCAAATTCTCTAAATCCATGCAAAAATTTTGGAATCGTCCAACTACAAAAACCTTCACGTAAGGGAGCTCATGATGTTCAACGGTAGAGATGTGAAATCTCGAGTACCGGAGGCCGTATTTTATCTCAAAACCACCGTTGTTTGAGTGCCTCCAGGAGGCAGAAGATGACATCGAGCTGCCTGAGGCTCAGGTCATGGGTAGGGGAGGCTTAGGCGTTCCGATCGCCGGCCGTTGATTGATGTCCGGTCATCCAGTGTAGCGGCGCAGTGAAACCTAGCGGTTAAGGGTGGTCGAGATTGTTGCCTGTAGGTATACAAAGAGGAAGATCTTATTTAGGTTAAATAAATGTCTAATTATCATTAGCAATTAAATTGTTCAAAGTTCAAACGGTTATAATTTCTGCAAACTAAAACAGAATTTGACAAAACTGAGTCCCTTGAAACCACATCGTCGAGCTCTATTCCAGGGACCAGACCAGAACATAAACGGAAGCAGTTGGAAATTTTGACTGAATTAAATGCATAGTTTAATTTTCAAAAAAATTGTTTCTAATGATTTCAAAACCGATCAATGTGATAACTCTCTCATTCAACTAATCTGTACAGTTATTTTATTTTATAACTAAATTATTGATTGCTATGCTGATTTTTATTTCATTAATTATCAGAAATTGTTATACGGCATATGATAGCTCACATCACGGTTGTTTGCAAACCATATGGATGAATGGATGATTATTTGTTTTATAATTTGATGGTGATTATGAAATAATTAACATGTTAAAACGATTTTAAATTATTTGTAGTAGTTGAAATCATATTGAATATTCATTTACAAGTCGATTGACTTGTTTATGTTCACCCATCTAAGTAAGATCAATTACAATGAATAAATAATTTATTAATTGATTATATATTGGTTGAAAACCCTACACAGGTATTGGGACAATATTTTGTTTACAATAATCCCAAGTGTTTAGATTGGATGTTAATTTATTGATTGAAAGACCGTTATAAGTGTTATTTAATCATTTAATGCTTATACAGTTGTAGATGCACTCTGAATGTGAATTGGATGTTTAATGGTTGTTTGTAACTAGTGTTGAATACATGCGATGTACGAAATCCATATAAATAAAATTATATGGTAATTGGTTGAATTTCATTTCAATCTGAAATAAAGATGAATGTTTTAATATAATATTCAATAAAAAGTTGAAGTTTGATTTTGATGTCCGATTTTGGATGGACACAAAGATTATGAAATTATAATAAATATCGAGAAAATTTGATGTAAGGACCCGTTACTTCCCCATGAAGGAAAGAGCGGATACTTCGAGAACAAGCTACAAAAGAACGCAGACGGAAGAACATTTCATTGTATATTACAACAATGCATGAGATTACAAGAATATACAGAGTATAAATGAATATTACACAGAAATATCAAAGATTTATATTACATTTAAATACATAGCAGCGGAAAATAATACAATACACAACTAGAAGAGATATACGGATACAAAGCTTTCCGGATATCGTTCCAGCTGTAAACCAGGATCCTGTGAATATAAATCTGCAAAACCAAAACTACTAGCTGCCCGTGTCAAAATAAGGGCACCCAGAGTTTAGGTCAAAACAATAAACTCCAGGTCAGTCATGGGACTGGTGTGAGAACTAAAACAGTTATTAATCTTTTTATTTTAAATCATTAGGTAAATCAAGGGACCATGCCGTATAACACGGAACGGGTTTCCTCCCAAGAATACCAGTGCATAAAACAAACTGCGCAATGCTAAATAAAGAAAAATGAAGCTATTATTAGACCCAGTTCCCATTACACAATGCAACGCAAGCCGGAGGATAGGGTTTTTACCTTATAATAGCCAAGAATGCTTGATACGTTTAAAAGAAATCATTTGATACTATTATAAGTGTATAGTGTATAAAACAACTTCAAATCATAAGTATCAATCATAGGCGACATGAATGACCCATACCACTATGTCGCCATATATAAGTTTACAATCAAAAACCGCAAGACGTCGTATTGGAAGTTGGGTTATCATTTATGGTATGAACCGAGGCTAGGGGCAAGATCCTCACCGATTCGAGACGCTCTAGTCCGCCCCTCAGGAACAGCCGCAACTGCCCCTTGAATCGTCAGGGTCGGTCCACCGATGTGGATTATTATGCCTGAACACTGCGTTTCCCCGCCTTTTGGGGCGTAAGCCTGGCCCGTCAGCCGACCAGAAGCATCGGCCGAAACCGATATCACGAGGCGCCTCGCTTTTCAGCAAGTAATAATAAGCAACATCCACATGAGTCAAACTCGTCAGCCAGTTCAAGCACTGACGCCACTCCTAACTAGAAAGAAACGCATGTCCTCCCTGATGTCCGTCTCCCGTTTTTGGTTCATACCGGGTGTGATGCTCGCGAATCAACGTTACACAAAGCTACGCGACACAAGGTCGTGCTTTGATCATAAACCACAAGACTTTGCTTTTCAACAAAAGCCTTGATCCATGCAACTCAGCATGCCACATTGTCAGTCCATATTGTACCACTGATTTCTGCCAATATATAACCTCTAGGCTCGTACGTCTCAGAGAAGGGTGTATAGCAAGAGAATAAATTCTCTGCCACCAAACAGATATATATTTAGCAGAGATCACCAAATACAGTATAAAGGAATACAACGTCAGACACACTATCCATTTACAAGTTCGTTCTGGGTCTGAATGAAACCGGAGGCACCTAGTACCCCGCATATCCATCGATCTCCAAGTACGTCTGGACGATCACCAACTGCTTCCATCTTCTTGGGTGTACAGCCCAATCAAGATCATCAGTAATCACCTAAACGACGTGAAGACCTCCGGTCTTCGACCATCGTCTTCATCTTCGACTTATCGTCGTATCAGTTATTCAGAATGGGATAAACCCGGTCTTCCCGAATAACTCGCGTATATTTTAAATAAGTGTTACACAAACACAACATATGCCTCATTCCAATTCATCAGTCACTAACCGTAAATTAATCAAGAGAATAATTCCCCAAATATTAACCCCGAAGGTCGAAACCAACATCAGATCAATATCCAGGAAACCATTCTGCTTAGCTAACCGACAGTTAGTTTCTGAATTTCACATTCATAGGGAAAGGTTCCCATTAATTTTATCAAAGATAAATTCTTTATATTTATTCTTTAATCTATCCTTTTGAATTTCGATTCAACTAGTCGGGATTAACGAACCTTACCGAAGTAATCAGTTATTTTAATTTCCCAATCCCAACCTATTCATCCCATGAAGTAAAACTGGTAATACTTCATATCTAACACCACGGTGTTATCGGTAAATTCAATTACCATTTCACGTTCAAATCTAATTAAAGATTTAACTATCGCCTGGAGCAAAACTGGTGATACTCCATTCTCGATCATTTCAATCTAATTAAAGATTCATTAAAACTCCACTTAGTTTTAATCGCTAACTGGGTTAAAGAATCAGTGTCATTTAAAACACGGTTCACGATAAACCCAAAATCACATTCATTAATTATCGGGTTAAAGAACAAGTGTTATTTAAAACACTGTTCACGGTAAACCCAAAAATCAATATCAATTCAATTCTAATCAAATATTATTTAATTGGTACACTTC
Source organism: Allium sativum (assembly GCA_030737875.1). Taxonomy (NCBI): domain Eukaryota; kingdom Viridiplantae; phylum Streptophyta; class Magnoliopsida; order Asparagales; family Amaryllidaceae; genus Allium; species Allium sativum. The sequence continues at coordinate 284,613,789 of CM060911.1, forward strand.
ATTAAATCTAAATAAAAAGATCTAATCTTTTCTCAACTGGGCTTAAGAACAGTGTTAATGAAGACACCATACACGACAAACCCAAATCACATTTGATATTAAATACAAGGCTCTGAATAGAAAATATCCCGGCTTATATTCAATATCAAATTCTACGACCAACAAATATCGTATTTGAAATAACGATATACATATCTATATCTTTCAAATTTCCATAACAACATCTGTATAATCACGAAATCCAACATCGAAATATTCCAAAGACAATTTCAATTCAAATCCATTCCAATGCAATCATTGGAAATTCTGGTTATTTTCAAAAACATTTCGAATTCAATTTATTTATTTAAAAATAAATAGAATTATAATTCTAGTTCAAAACTAGTTCATTTCAATAAAAATCTATATTATCTTTTCAGATATGGAGTTTTTCATCCCAATTCTTTCTAAATCATTTCTTATGATTTTACACAAATTATTACTATTTTTAATAATTTTATCAAGGCCCGTACAGTCGATTTCCATCAACGGCCATCGAACTGCACTTACAGCGACCTCTTTCAAATTTGATTCGGACATAATTCCAAATCCAACCGTTAGATTTCTAATTTATCACATTCGTTAGAAATCTCTTTTCGATTCGAACCCAACGGTTCCGGTTTCAGGAGAATCCGACGGTCGGATCTCCCGTAATATCCGTTCGAAGTCAATGGTCGAAATTCGCGAACTGCCACGGCGCGGCGCGTTCTATTCAGGCCATTATATTATATATATATATATATATATATATATATAATATAATATATACTGCGTCGATTTCCTTTCAAAACGTATCTTATAAATCGTTTTAAAATTCGTTTTCAAAATGATTTCAACTTCTATTTCAACTCCAAATCAAAATCAAATTTTCCAACATAAATTCATTTTCATTTCATTTCGAACTGATTTAATTCAAATTGATTTCTAATTCAATTTCTGTTCGATTTCAATTCAATTCAATTTCAATTTCAATTCGAATTCATTTCTATTCAATTTCAATTTGAATTCATTTCTATTCACTTTCAATTCGAATTCACTTCTATTCCATTTCAATTCGAATTCGTTTATATTCAATTTCGATTCGAATTCGTTTATATTCAATTTCAATTCAAATTCATTTATATTCAATTTCAATTCGAATTCATTTATATTCAATTCTTTTCAAAATTTCAGATTTTGAAATCTCTTTCGATATTCATTATAAAATGAATAAAATCGATATAAATATCGTTTACGTCAAAATGGCGTCAATCTAATCAATACGGCTTCATATATTCCTATTTTCAAATATTCTATTTCAAATATTTCTATTTTAAAACTGGAATGAGGCCCAATCAATTACCTTATAATGTTAATTATATGGATTTTCTACAACACATGTATATATCAACAACGATGAATAATCAACCATCATCCAAAGTGCATTCTACACTGTATAAGCATCAAATATAAATATTCAACACTTATAACAGCCTGTCAATCAATCGATCGACATACAACTAAACAATCGGGATTAGTGTACGTCAAATGTCATCCCAATACCCGTGTGGGGTTTCAAGCAATCACACACAGATTTTTCTTTGTGCAGTTGGGCGATGTGTAAAATTTATCGTCCCAATAAATGTCCTACAAATAGGTGTACATAAACAAACCGTCCGGTTTGTAAATGAATATTTATTTATTACATTCACGTTAAAAAATTATATTTTTAACGATCAAATATTTTATTCAACCTATGAATACTCTATTCGGTTCATTTATTAAATAAAATGTTATCTTTATTTTTCTATCTTATTTTTAGAAAATTTCGGCGGCATAACGGCACGATACTAGAAACGGGACAAGGCCTAGCCTTATCCCCGGTATAGTGAAGGCCCACGCCATCCACACATCAATCAAATCAATTTCATTTTACCAAACAATTCAATTCAAACCAAAAAAAATCTAACCAACTACACAACCAAACAATTAAACAAACAAGTCATCCATGGTCTGTGGATGACGGGTGTCGGGTGCTGCTAAGCACCGTCTGCATCCTAGTATATATATAACTAGAAAAAGAAATTGAAGAGTGAGAAATTCTCACCGAAAGCTCTCCAATACCACGATTCTTCATTTATAGAAATCTTCGCCATTCTCGCTCTTTGTCGCTTTCGTTGCCCGTAGTCACTACATATGTAAAAATCGAATTTTTATTATGCTATTCAATATATAAAAATCGAATTTTTACCTTGTTATTCAATATATAAAAATCGAATTTTTTTCCTTGTTATTCAATATATAAAAATCGAATTTTTACCTTGTTATTCAATATATAAAAATCAAATTTTTACCTTGTTATTCAATATATAAAAATCGAATTTTTATCTTCACTTTCTATCCTTATCATGTTAAAAATCTCGTTTTTACAATGTTAAAAATCTTATCTTTACAATGAAAAATATCTCGACTTCTTATCATGAAAAATCAATTCTTTTTACTTTCAAACATCATAACTTCTTACCTTCAAAAATCATATTTTTCACATTATGAAGATCGTATTTTTACCTTGCCATTTCATTTTTAAAAGTCATACCTTTCCATTAAAAAAAAACACTTTTTGAATTTTATAAATAAAAACACAATGCTTTATGTGTATAGAAATTTCATTTTTAAATTACATTTCAAATCAAAGCTATTTTATAAAAATCATATTTTTAAAACCAATTATTTCATTTGAAAACAAAGTATTATATAAATTTAAAATATAAAAATAAAGTCAATGTTATATATAAAAAGTTAAATTTTTACAACAACAATTCTTATATTTTAAAAACGATACCATCTATATTTTCAAAAGCAAAGACATTTTTATTCTCATGACAAAGACATTTTATATAAAAATTACATTTCTAAACAACGTCATTTAAATAAAAATCTCATTTTTATTCGACGTTATTTATATCTAAAAATCATATTTTTATACACCTTATTATAAATTAAAGATCATATTTTTATACATCATCATTCTTTTATAACACAATACTAATTTTATTTTATTTTAAAAAAAAAACTGATTTTGTTTTGTTTTATAAACTGATTTTATTTTATTAACTGTGTATAAGTAAAACAAAACAAAATAAAATAAAATAAAATAAAATAAACCTTTCACTGTTGAAATAAGTCTGGAACCCCAACTGTGCTCGACTTGAGATTGCCGACGTCGCACTTCACCAAGGAGGTCGGAATCCCATCGGCCAGCACCATGAGGTGCTCCTCCACGTCACCTTTCAACGCCATGAGTGGCGGCTCGATTGGGTTTGGGTTCGTGCGGTTTTGGGGAAGCGTCGATCTAGGTTGCGAGAGGAGGGAGAGAGAGAAGCGACGGGGAGCTGGGGATGGAGGCGCGGGGTGGCTCGGCGGTGGAGCACCAGCCGGAGGACACGACGATGGACTCAGGGAGGGGCGCGATCGATTCTTTCCCTCATTTTTTTTTAATTCACTTCAGATCTGAATTGAAGAACGATGAGCGGGTTGGGTTTTGACCGGGTAGAGGGAGAAAAGTCTTGGCCCATTTTTCATTTAATTATTTTATTAAATCCAAAAAGTTACTTTTTCAAATGAACTCCAAACAAGGCCCAATGAATGTCTCCCCTAGCTAATAACCCCCATTCTGAACACAATGGGATATGTATCGTGAGCCAGTTTGGCTGTTATGCTCAGTTTCCATTGAAATTAAAGTATAAATCATTCAATATTCAATTTTGAACGCACATTTCAATTTATTAGGGACACATACGGACTCTAAAAATTCTAGAAAAATTATTTCTAGCTTCGTATTGACGATACAGTCCTAACAAAACTAGTTTCGTCGAATTCTGAGACCGTTGGAAAAATGGCCATTTTCCTGTCGATTAAAATCAACTAAAACTGGTCTAACACGTTTTCCTTCGCCACGCTCACATATTGATTTGAAAAATTATGAAATTTGAAACCTAGCAATAATTTGACATCACGGACCCAACAAAAGTGGTTTCGTCGAAATCCGAGGTCGTTTGCAAAATTTCCATTTTTAAGGGCCTGAATTCCATAGCGACTATTCAGAATTTTCAACTGAACATATCTTTTGATTCCCGCTATGAAATTTCGATTTTTTGGATTCGTTGGAAAGATATTATCAATTAGATCCTAATGTTTTTGGTTTCACTAAAATCCGGTTTGTTTTGCACCCGGTACATTCAATTGAAGTTTGAAATCGAATTATCGAACTACCGCGCCATCTTCAATTCTATTTATAATTATATATAAATATTTATATTCTAACGACGACGTATATAATATATACGTTCTAATTATATTCAAAATAAATTTTCGTCGATATTATTTAAAATAATCTATTTTAAATATTCAAACTTCGCTAAAATTGCCAAAATAAAAATTTTAAACTGGCCCAGATTTTCGGGTTGTTACAATCTCCCCCACTTAAAACTTTTCGTCCCCGTAAAGGAACAAAGTCGAAAGTGGTTTGATTAATCAACTCTACGTTCGATCTGGCTTCCATTCTCCAACTTTTCAGTTTCTGAGAATTTTCAAAAATTTCAAAAATTTGGCTAACACCCTAAATTTTCGAAAAATTTCGCCATAACCTCCCATGCACCGGGAGCCACGGGAAAATCCCGAAATTGCCATATAGGCCTTCTGATCTCAAAAAGAAAAAGAAAAAGCCAAGCGGCTAGCCAATCGGCTCATAAAATCATCATCACCCAAACAAAACAATAAATTATGTAGTAAACATGTACCTATTTGTCGGGCAAACAAATTTTATTCTCTGCTCTAGCCTCTTTGCTATGACCTGTTCAATGTAAGTACATGTATATGCAAGCAAATGCGACTAATTTCAATATAATTCAATATTTGATTCAAATGAACAAAATGGTTCAAATTTTAATTATTCAAACAATAATCAAACAATATAACCATCAATCAATTAGTTGATTAGCTTTTCAAATGCATAACTTTGATATATAGTCAAAAATCACATTTTTTATGCCAAATCACAACAATAAGTGCTATCTAGTTTTGGTTCTCACACCAGTCAATAGGAAATATATAGAAAGCCCACCTTCGAAACTCGAACATAAATGTTGATGATGCGATCGCTATCATCAATATCATCTCCGGGCGACTAGAGTGTGATGCTATATCTATCCAATATATTAAAACTTTGAATATACGTTTGCAAGGCGTATATGCAAATTCTTTATATACTGGACTGTCCAAATCAATACAAATAAATAATCAACTACGAATAATTGATTTAAATTTTCAAAAAAAATTGGTTTACAATTTTAAAAATATACTCTTCACACTCGTTCTAGGATACTACTGATCCCATCTCTAACGAGTCATTCTCATTGTATATTGCTAATCCAATATCTGATGAATTCTTTCGTATGGTTCTAATGTGCCTTGTTCTCTGAGCTTTGTAAACCAAAGCTCTGATACCACTGTAAGGACCCGTTACTTCCCCATGAAGGAAAGAGCGGATACTTCGAGAACAAGCCACAAAAGAACGCAGACGGAAGAACATTTCATTGTATATTACAACAATGCATGAGATTACAAGAATATACAGAGTATAAATGAATATTACACAGAAATATCAGAGATTTAAATTACATTTAAATACATAGCAGCGGAAAATAATACAATACACAACTAGAAGAGATATACGGATACAAAGCTTTCTGGATATCGTTCCAGCTGTAAACCAGGATCCTGTGAATATAAATCTGCAAAACCAAAACTACTAGCTGCCCGTGTCAAAATAAGGGCACCCAGAGTTTAGGTCAAAACAATAAACTCCAGGTCAGTCATGGGACTGGTGTGAGAACTAAAACAGTTATTAATCTTTTTATTTTAAATCATTAGGTAAATCAAGGGACCATGCCGTATAACACGGAACGGGTTTCCTCCCAAGAATACCAGTGCATAAAACAAACTGCGCAATGCTAAATAAAGAAAAATGAAGCTATTATAAGACCCAGTTCACATCACACAATGCAACGCAAGCCGGAGGATAGGGTTTTTACCTTATAATAGCCAAGAATGCTCATTTGATACTATTATAAGTGTATAGTGTATAAAACAACTTCAAATCATAAGTATCAATCATAGGCGACATGAATGACCATACCACTATGTCTCCATATATAAGTTTACAATCAAAAACCGCAAGACGTCATATTGGAAGTTGGGTTATCATTTATGGTATGAACCGAGGCTAGGGGCAAGATCCTCACCGATTCGAGACGCTCTAGTCCGCCCCTCAGGAACAGCTGCAACTGCCCCTTGGATCGTCAGGGTCGGTCCACCGATGTGGATTATTATGCCTGAACACTGCGTTTCCCTGCCCTTTGGGGCGTAAGCCTGGCCCGTCAGCCGACCAGAAGCATCGGCCGAAACCGATATCACGAGGCGCCTCGCTTTTCAGCAAGTAATAATAAGCAACATCCACATGAGTCAAACTCGTCAGCCAGTTCAAGCACTGACGCCACTCCTAACTAGAAAGAAACGCATGTCCTCTCTGATGTCCGTCTCCCGTTTTTGGTTCATACTGGGTGTGATGCTCGCGAATCAACGTTACACAAAGCTACGCCACACAAGGCCGTGCTTTGATCATCAACCACAAGACTTTGCTTTTCAACAAAAGCCTTGATCCATGCAACTCAGCATGCCACATTGTCAGTCCATACTGTACCACTGACTTCTGCCAATATATAACCTCTAGGCTCGTACGTCTCAGAGAAGGGTGTATAGCAAGAGAATAAATTCTCTGCCACCAAACAGATATATATTTATCAGAGATCACCAAATACAGTATAAAGGAATACAACGTCAGACACACTATCCATTTACAAGTCCGTTCTGGGTCTGAACGAAATCGGAGGCACCTAGTACCCTGCATATCCATCGATCTCCAAGTACGTCTAGACGATCACCAACTGCTTCCATCTTCTTGGGTGCACAGCCCAATCAAGATCATCAGTAATCACCCAAACGACGTGAAGACCTCCGGTCTTCGACCATCGTCTTCATCTTCGACTTATTGTCGTATCAGTTATTCAAAATGTGATAAACCCGGTCTTCCCGAATAACTCGCGTATATTTTAAATAAGTGTTACACAAACACAACATACGCCTCATTCCAATTCATCAGTCACTAACTGTAAATTAATCAAGAGAATAATTCCCCAAATATTAACCCCGAAGGCCGAAACCAACATCAGATCAATATCCAGGAAACCATTCTGCTTAGCTAACCGACAGTTAGTTTCTGAATTTCACATTCATAGGGAAAGGTTCCCATTAATTTTATCAAAGATAAATTCTTTATATTTATTCTTTAATCTATCCTTTTGAATTTCGATTCAACTAGTCGGGATTAACGAACCTTACCGAAGTAATCAGTTATTTTAATTTCCCAATCCCAACCTATTCATCCCATGAAGTAAAACTGGTAATACTTCATATCTAACACCACGGTGTTATCAGTAAATTTAATTACCATTTCACGTTCAAATCTAATTAAAGATTTAACTATCGCCTGGAGCAAAACTGGTGATACTCCATTCTCGATCATTTCAATCTAATTAAAGATTCATTAAAACTCCACTTAGTTTTAATCGCTAACTGGGTTAAAGAATCAGTGTCATTTAAAACACGGTTCACGATAAACCCAAAATCACATTCATTAATTATCGGGTTAAAGAAAAAGTGTTATTTAAAACACTATTCACGGTAAACCCAAAAATCAATATCAATTCAATTCCAATCAAATATTATTTAATTGGTACACTTCATTAAATCTAAATAGAAAGATCTAATCTTTTCTCAATTGGGCTTAAGAACAGTGTTAATGAAGACACCATTCACGACAAACCCAAATCACATTTGATATTAAATACAAGACTCTGAATAGAAAATATCCCGGCTTATATTCAATATCAAATTCTACGACCAACAAATATCGTATTTGAAATAACGATATACATATCTATATCTTTCAAATTTCCATAACAACATCTGTATAATCACGAAATCCAACATCGAAATATTCCGAAGACAATTTCGATTCAAATCCATTCCAATGCAATCATTGGAAATTCTGGTTATTTTCAAAAACATTTCGAATTCAATTTATTTATTTAAAAATAAATAGAATTATAATTCTAGTTCAAAACTAGTTCATTTTAATAAAAATCTATTTTATCTTTTCAGATATGGAGTTTTTCATCCCAATTCTTTCTAAATCATTTCTTATGATTTTACACAAATTATTACTATTTTTAATAATTTTATCAAGGCCCGTACAGTCGATTTCCATCAACGGCCATCGAACTGCACTTACAGCGACCTCTTTCAAATTTGATTCGGACATAATTCCAAATCCAACCGTTAGATTTCTAATTTATCACATTCGTTAGAAAGCTCTTTTCGATACGAACCCAACGGTTCCGGTTTTAGGAGAATCCAATGGTCAGATCTCCCGTAATATCCGTTCGAAGTCAATGGTCGAAATTCGCGAACTGCCACGGCGCAGCGCGTTCTATTCAGGCCATTATATTATATATATATATATAATATAATATATACTGCGTCGATTTCCTTTCAAAACGTATTTTATAAATCGTTTTAAAATTCGTTTTCAAAATGATTTCAACTTCTATTTCAACTCCAAATCAAAATCGAATTTTCCAACATAAATTCATTTTCATTTCATTTCGAACTGATTTAATTCAAATTGATTTCTAATTCAATTTCTGTTCGTTTTCAATTCAACTCAATTTCAATTTCAATTCGAATTCATTTCTATTCAATTTCAATTTGAATTCATTTCTATTCACTTTCAATTCGAATTCACTTCTATTCCATTTCAATTCGAATTCTTTTATATTCAATTTCGATTCGAATTCGTTTATATTCAATTTCGATTCGAATTCGTTTATATTCAATTTCAATTCAAATTCATTTATATTCAATTTCAATTCGAATTCATTTATATTCAATTCTTTTCAAAATTTCAGATTTTGAAATCTCTTTCGATATTCATTATAAAATGAATAAAATCGATATAAATATCGTTCACGTCAAAATGGCGTCAATCTAATCAATACGGCTTCATATATTCCTATTTTCAAATATTCTATTTCAAATATTTCTTTTTCAAATATTTCTATTTTAAAACTGGAATGAGGCCCAATCAATTACCATATAATGTTAATTATATGGATTTTCTACAACACATGTATATATCAACAACGATGAATAATCAACCATCATCCAAAGTGCATTCTACACTGTATAAGCATCAAATATAAATATTCAACGCTTATAACAGCCTATCAATCAATCGATCGACATACAACTAAACAATCGGGATTAGTGTACGTCAAATGTCATCCCAATACCCGTGTGGGGTTTCAAGCAATCACACACAGATTTTTATTTGTGCAGTTGGGCGATGTGCAAAATTTATCGTCCCAATCAATGTCCTTCAAATAGGCGTACATAAACAAACCGTCCGGTTTGTAAATGAATATTTATTTATTCACATTCACGTTAAAAAATTATATTTTTAACGATCAAATATTTTATTCAACCTATGAATACTCTATTCGGTTCATTTATTAAATAAAATGTTATCTTTATTTTTCTAACTTATTTTTAGAAAATTTCGGCGGCATAACGGCACGATACTAGAAATGGGACAAGGCCTAGCCTTATCCCCGGTCTAGTGAAGGCCCACGCCATTCACACATCAATCAAATCAATTGCATTTTACCAAACAATTCAATTCAAACCAAAAAAAATCTAACCAACTACACAACCAAATAATTAAACAAACATATCATCCATGGTCTGTGGATGACGGGTGTCGGGTGCTGCTAAGCACCGTCTGCATCCTGGTATATATATAACTAGAAAAAGAAATTGAAGAGTGAGAAATTCTCACCGAAAGCTATCCAATACCACGACACTTCATTTATAGAAATCTTCGCCATTCTCGCTCTTTGTCGCTTTTGTTGCCCGTAGTCACTACATATGTAAAAATCGAATTTTTATTATGCTATTCAATAATCAAATTTTTTTCCTTGTTATTCAATATATAAAAATCGAATTTTTTACCTTGTTATTCAATATATAAAAATCAAATTTTTACCTTGTTATTCAATATATAAAAATCGAATTTTTATCTTCACTTCCTATCCTTATCATGTTAAAAATCTCGTTTTTACAATGTTAAAAATCTCGTCTTTACAATGAAAAATATCTCGACTTCTTATCATGAAAAATCAATTCTTTTTACTTTCAAAAATCATAACTTCTTACCTTCAAAAATCATATTTTTCACATTATGAAGATCGTATTATTACCTTGCCATTTCATTTTTAAAAGTCATACCTTTCCATTAAAAAAAACACTTCTTGAATTTTATAAATAAAAACACAATGCTTTATGTGTATAGAAATTTCATTTTTAAATTACATTTCAAATCAAAGCTATTTTATAAAAATCATATTTTTAAAACCAATTATTTCATTTGAAAACAAAGTATTATATAAATTTAAAATCTAAAAATAAAATCAATGTTATATATAAAAAGTTAAATTTTTACAACAACAATTCTTATATTTTAAAAACGATACCATCTATATTTTCAAAAGTAAAGACATTTTTATTCTCATGACAAAGACATTTTATATAAAAATTACATTTCTAAACAACGTCATTTAAATAAAAATCTCATTTTTTTCGATGTTATTTATATCTAAAAATCATATTTTTATACACCTTATTATAAATTAAAGATCATATTTTTATACATCATCATTCTTTTATAACACAATACTAATTTTATTTTATTTTAAAAAAAAACTGATTTTGTTTTGTTTTATAAACTGATTTTATTTTATTAACTGTGTATAAGTAAAACAAAACCAAATAAAATTAAAAAAAACTAAACCTTTCACTGTTGAAATAAGTCTGGAACCCCAACTGTGCTCGACTTGAGATTGCCGACGTCGCACTTCACCAAGGAGGTCGGAATCCCGTCGGCGAACACCATGAGGTGCTCGTCCACGTCGCCTTTCAATGCCATGAGTGGCGGCTCGATTGGGTTTGGGTTCGTGCGGTTTTGGGGAAGCGTCGATCTAGGTTGCGAGAGGAGGGAGAGAGAGAAGCGACGGGGAGCTGGGGATGGAGGCGCGGGGTGGCTCGGCGGTGGAGCACCAGCCGGAGGACACGACGATGGACTCAGGGAGGGGCGCGATCGATTCTTTCCCTCATTTTTTTTAATTCACTTCAGATCTGAATTGAAGAACGACGAGCGGGTTGGGTTTTGACCGGGTAGAGGGAGAAAAGTCTTGGCCTATTTTTAATTTAATTATTTTATTAAATCCAAAAAGTTACTTTTTCAAACGAACTCCAAACAAGGCCCAATGACTGTCGCCCCTAGCTAATAACCCCCATTCTGAACACAATGGGATATGTATCGTGAGCCAGTTTGGCTGTTATGCTCTGTTTCCATTGAAATTAAAGTATAAATCATTCAATATTCAATTTTGAACGCACATTTCAATTTATTAGGGACACATACGGACTCTAAAAATTCTAGAAAAATTATTTCTAGCTTCGTATTGACGATACGGTCCTAACAAAACTAGTTTCGTCGAATTCTGAGACCGTTGGAAAAATGGCCATTTTCCAGTCGATTAAAATCAACTGAAACTGGTCAAACACGTTTTCCTTTGCCACGCTCACATATTGATTTGAAAAATTATTAAATTTGAAACCTAGCAATAATTTGACATCACGGACCCAACAAAATTGGTTTCGTCGAAATCCGAGGTCATTTGCAAAATTTCCATTTTTAAGGGCCTGAATTCCATAGCGACTATTCAGAATTTTCAACTGAACATATTTTTTGATTCCCGCTATGAAATTTCGATTTTTTGGATTCGTTGGAAAGATATTATCAATTAGATCCTAATGTTTTTGGTTTCACTAAAATCCTGTTTGTTTTGCACCCGGTACATTCAATTGAAGTTTGAAATCGAATTATCGAACTACCGCGCCATCTTCAATTCTATTTATAATTATATATAAATATTTATATTCTAATGACGAAGTATATAATATATACGTTCTAATTATATTCAAAATAAATTTTCGTCGATATTATTTAAAATAATCTATTTTAAATATTCAAACTTCGCTAAAATTACCAAAATAAAAATTTTAAACTAGCCCAGATTTTCGGGTTGTTACATTTGATTTCAAAATCTGATATTTTAAAAATATTATTATTTTAATATTATAATAATATGGGATGTTCAATTTTGGTTTAAAATTGAAATGGAAGTTGAAATTGTTTTTTAAAAAATTTATAAACGTTGTATCAAAATACTTTTTGAATAGAAATCGAATAAAACTATTATATATATAATATAATGGCTTAATATGAAGATATTTGATTTGAAATGGAAGTCGTGAATAGTTTATAATATTTACAAATTATTTTTCAAACGTTTTCAATTTTATTTTAATTCTAAATCGAATTCGAGCTTGAATAGAATGCATCACACAGCAATAGTTTGTGAATGCCAACCCGTAACTTCGAATTAATGTAACGGGAGATCCAAACCTTCGGATTCTCCTGAAATCGGAATCGTTGGGTTCGTATCGAAAAGAACCTTCAAATGAATATAAGAGATTTAAATCCAATAGTTCGATTTTAAAATGTATCCAAATCAGTTTTGGAAAAGGTCGTTATGGATGCAGTTTGATGGCCGATATTGGAAACCGACTGTAAGGGCATTAATAAAATTATTAAACTTATGAATAAATTATGTAAAGTCATAGTAAATGATTAAAAATGATTTTGGATGAAATATTCCACATTTTGGAAAGATAAAAGATATCTTTGTCTGAATAAGTTGTTTACCAACTTGTGTAAAGAACTGAAAGGAATTGAAATACTTTTAGTATAACCAGAGTTTACCAATATATAAGTTGGATTTGATTTGAATAGAAATTTTCTATGAATATTTCGGTATTGGATTCCGTGATTATATGGGTATCGTTGAGGAATTTGGAAGATATAGATATCGTTATTCCCAAAACGATATCTGTTGGTTTCAGAATTTTATGTTGAACATAAGTCGATATGATTTCTATTCAAAGCCTTGTATTTAAGATCAAATTGGATTTTGGGTTTGTTATGAATGGTATCTTCAATAATACTGTTCTAAAACCCAGTTGAGAAAGGAATAAATCTTTTAATTAAAATTTAATGGAAAATTTTCAAAGTAAAATTTTTCCAATTTAATAAACTAAATTGGAATTGAATGGAATTCGATTTAACAACAATCAAGAGGAGCTTCTGTGAAGGAAGACCGTTACTATTTATGGAATTTAGAAGGCTTTGACATTATTCCATTAATAGTATTAGTTTGAAATGGAAATTTATATTGATTGATCTGATTTCCGTGGAGATTCCATATTAAATGGAAGATGATTTTGGGTTTATCATGGGCAATTCTTTAAATGACATTCGTTCTTTAACCTAGTTAAAGACAGGATTACTTTCATAAGTTGAATAATAATTAAATAATGATTTTTGAAGATTAAAACTAAGATGAAGTTTTAATTAGATTGAAATGTGAATGAGGTAATTAAATTTACCGAATCCAAGAAATGTTCGAGATGGAGTACCACTAGATTTACTCCTTGCGATAGTTAAATCTTTATTTAGATTTGAACGTTAAATGGTAATTAAATTTACCGATAACACAGTGGGTGTTAGGTATAGAGTACCACCGGTTTTGCTCCATAGGATGAATAGGTTGGGATTAGGATAATAAAATGATTGATTACTTCGGTAAGGCACGATAATCCCGACTGGTTGATAAACCTTAATTTGGTTTAAGTTGTGAAAAGATATTATAAAATCTTTTGAAATGTTTTCAAAGAAAAATATATTGGAATAAAAGAATATTCTGGATTGGAATGAGGCGTAAGATGTGGTTTTATATTACTTGATTATAAGATACGCGAGTTATTCAGAAAGACAGGGTTTAACCCATTCCGATTAACTGTTATAATGATTAAAAATCAAAGATATGAAGATGGTGGTTGAAGACCGGAGATCTTCACATCGTTAGGATGATTACTGATGTCTTTATTGGGCTATACACCCAAGACGAGGTAATAGTTGTGGTCATCTAGACATACTTGAAGATCGACCAGATATACTAGGGCATCTCTCCTGTATTGGACATATGGGATTAGGAATAAGGTGCCTCCTGTTTCGTTTAAATCCAGAACGAACTTAAAAGTGGTTTGTATGTCAGACATTGTATTTTTGTTATATATAATAGAAAACAAAATAACAACCATGCTGACGTGGGTACTGTGAAATCACTATGTCGTACCGATTCTTCTCATTTACGCATTCTCCGTTTTTTTCTTCACTTCCTCGCCGCTCACCACCCTCACGTTCTTCCCTTTCCTTCCCTACCGCGACTATGTCCGCTCTTCTCCTATTCTCATTTTTTCCCTTTTCCTGCGCAATTAACTTCCTCCCCCAATTTCACACTCATACATATGATTTCTATTCTACAACCCTATTTGAGCTTTTAATTTCCTCCCACTGTCGATTTCAGTTACATTCCCAGGACGTTTCTCCAATTCCCTTGTAGTTCCATTCTCAAATTGTTTTCCATTCTGTTTTCCAGTTTCATTCCCAATTGTACTAGCATGTCTGCTTAATATGATTCCACTCCATTTTTTTTACACCATCCCCATATCCCATCATATCGTTAAAAGGGGAAAAAAACTGATCTCTGTCCATGTTTTCACAAACAAGAAAAAGCGCAAAAAAAAGAAAGAAAGAAAGAAAAAACTCTTCTTCCCATTTTCAGTCCCGATTGCCTACTCTGAATTTCTCTATACCATAGTTGAATCGATTGCAGCATGGATCTCTAGGTAAGTCTGCGTGATACTAGATGATTTAATAAGCTGGACATCATCAGATATAAATATATGTCATTTTTTTTGGACGTGATACTAGGTAAGTCCGTGTGATCAGGTATTAGCCATTTTCGCTCTATGCAGTGGTTTTTTTAATATTGAAATCAAGTTTATTATGTTAACTATGCGTTATCAACATAAACTCTCTTCAACATAGGTAATTTTCTTTTCTCTGGCTATTTAACTTTGCTGTATTCTACATTTTCAATTGAGACACATGTTCTGATAGATATCATTTCATTTCAGTTTGGTATTTATATTTGCGAAATTATTTACCTTTGAATTTTTGTTTCCTATAAGTTGTGTGATTCATAAAATTCATAAGTTTTTGTAATTTTTTTTGTTATATTTATTTTTGAGTACAAATTTTCTTGAAATACTGTAAGTTTGCTCACTTTCTACCTGCCTGATATGCAATCAATGCCAACATTTGCATTTGTTCCCCTTATTCTGCCTTGGATTACAATTTTAATGTGGGTTTTAGAATTTCATGCTGGTATACCAATCACTTTCAACAGATAATTTGGATTGTGGTAGCAGCTTTTTGAACTCTTTTTTGTAGTACAAGGTATGGTAGATTCGTTACTATCTTGCCACTTTGACTAAGTCTGGTATTGTCAAACCAACAACCAAGTATAAGAAGATTTACAAATCTTCGGATTGATATTTTTAAACATAGTTTCTTTTATAATTCTGATTACCCTTTCAACAAAGAAGCGATGACATTTCCCTTGTATCAAAAACTATGGATCCAAGACTGATAATCCAACTTCATAAGCTACCTTATGGATCCACATTGAATTTTCGACATATATGTCATGAGAAACGCGGAATATCGAAATATTTCCGTTATGTCCTATTCTTTCCTGACATAATCATTTATAAATTTAAGATCTCATTCTTCATGCAAGATCTGTTAACATAAATGTGAGTGAGATCAGTAAAGTTTTCTTTCTGGAAAACTCCAAAAATAATTACATGCAGTTTATAGGGAACATAATGATAATGAATAAAATTCAATCCAATAAAACTTCATTATGATGTTTGTGCTTATCTCCTAATTACTTTAAGACAGAGGAAACATATTCTTTTCTCTGCTTTCATTTAAATTCAATATTTTTTACTCCAACACCTAAAAAATAGGATGTTTGCTGCCAAGTCTACATCCGGTATTCTCAGACTCTTGTCCAAAATGTTGCTTCCTAGAGATTGTTCAAGTATGATTTATCAAATTTAATATATTGATCTTAAGGGATCTTTGCACGAGACTAATTGTAACGACCCGTATTTTCTGACAATTTATTCGGGTTATTTTAAATATTTAAAATATTGGTTTGAGTTGAAATAATCGAATTTAACGATTTATTTGGAATATATTATTTAAATAAATAATAAAATAATATTTTAATTTCCAAAATATTTAGAAAATGTCAAATTTGAAATATATTATGACCGGGCGATTTAATTTGGTCAAATATTGGTTGTGTTGAAATTTTAGTGACAGTTTCGATTTTAAAACGACGGTCGAACGAATAATTTATAATTTAATTAAATAACGAGCTGCAGCGGCGCGGCAGTTCGCGTTTTGGCATTTTGAACTTCAAGGGGTCGTACCGGGTTCAAAATAAGTCGGATTTCCTCGAAATAAGAAACGTTGGGACCGGTTTGACAATATCTTTCCAACGGCAGAGAAAAAATCCAGTTTTCGTGGTGTAGATTTTGTTTTATGTCCAAATCAAATTCTCATAAAAACAGCGCCAGAATTTCCTTTATATATATAGCGCTGCAGTTATATAAAATAACGGTTTTTAAATATTTTATATATCAATTCGGCTTCGAATTCAACCCGGGATATTTTTCCTTGGTAATACATCAAATACTGGTCGTGTATGGCCAATTTCAATATTTTAATAATATTATATTGAAATACTTTAAAATTGGGTTATTTTATTTAAAATTGGCCAGTTCAAAAGGGACATTTTTCAAATGACCTCTGTTTTCGACGAAACAAATTTTGTTGGGACCGTGACAGTAAATTATTGCTAGATTTTCTGACGGCACGTCAATCGGGGTTATTCTGTGAGCATGGCAAAATAAAATGTAAAATAAATCGATTTAATTGGATGTGTACAAATGTTATTTGAGCAAACGGACACGGAATTTGACGAAACAAGTTTCATTAGGACCGTATCGTCAAAATATACTATGTCGTCCAGTTGCGCCTCGAACGGGGTTTGTATGTGAGCGCAGCAGCCAATAAACGACGTCCAGAATTGCGATAGACATGAAAGAAAATATCGTTCGTCGTTGTCAGTCGTCAAATCAACATTAATAATATTATTTCCCCTCTATATAAACCCCCCTCGACCTACATTTCTAGCCAAACCCATTTTCTTGTTATGCAAATTTGCAACTAAACCCCTCAACACTAAAACAATTATATCTACCAATCCGGGAAGAAATCGCTAAGGGGTCCTGAAGCAAAGATGTAGATCGGGTCCTTAGCTACCTGCACGCAAAATTCCAGGGTGATCGGACACCCGAGGTGGTTAGAATTTCGCAAAAACCAGCGAAAACGAGTTTCGTTCTTCCTCGAAATTCGTGCAACCGGGTTGATGTAAGTGGACAGGACCTGGGGGGTTTGGAAGAGGAGAGTTGTAGCTTCATTTTGGTGGTGGTCTCGAGTGCTATGGTGGTCTATGGTCGGAGAAATCGAGGGATGATCGGAGAGTGGGTTTTTGGGTTGATTTTCGAAGTCACATATGGGAATGGCCGGATTCCGGCGACTGGGGGGCGATCTAGCGTCGGGGTCTAGGGGGTATCGGAGCATGCGGGTGAGCTCTGTCGATTGGTGGTGGTGGAGGTGGATGAAGTGGCCTGTGGCGGCGTGATTTTGGGCATGAACGAAATTGGGGCAAGCGGGAAATTAGGGCGGAGGCGGAGGCTATAGCGGCCGTGGATTCCGGCGGAGGCAGCTGGCGTTGAGGCGAAGCGGAGGAGCTATGCAGGTGGGGCCCAGATCGTCGGAGGCGGCAGTGGTGAGGGCTGGAAGGATTGGTCGCAATGAACGAAATGGGGTGTCGGGTTCAAACGAGAAAGGAAAGGGAAAACGCGTTTCTTCATTGTCCAAGGATGACGTGGACTGAAGGACAGAAAGTGGTTAAGGTAAAGATTAAATAAATAAATTAATTAATATCGTAAATTATTCAAAACTTTGAATTGACGTATCTTGGTCATACGTTAACGAAATTTAACGAATCAAGATCCGTTGGGATCGCAGGGATGAGACCTATCCGATGGCACTGACTAGGAGTCAATCCGACACCGTTGAAAATTCAGCTAATTTTGGATGGACGGTTCAAATTAAATGCGACAAACGCATCAGCCGTTGACCAGAACACACTTTGGTGAGTTAATTCTCACACCTTCTGGAATACTATGATGTGGTACACTCACAGTTAAATATATTTTACAGTTAACAGTTTAAATTGGCTGATTGGTTGCGATGGATGCAAATTGATTGATATGGTTTGACTGGTTGCAGTTGTTTTTTTATTTACTCGTATATTGTTATCAAGTGACATCTGTGATGCAGAGAAGGACAGTTTGGAGGGATCCGACTGGATTCCTCAAATAAACTGTATATTTATTTGTTGTGCATATATATGGATTGTTCACATCGACTGACACTAAAACCGTTTTGAATGTTGATAGTGGAATATATACCATCGTTGTTGTGGTTAAAATCAACTGTTTGTGTTGACTAAGGAAATGGGAAGTAATGGTCTAGTCATAAGGTTTTAACGATGTTCTACCGTCAGAGAAATTGATGGGTTTCAAGGTTATAATTTATTTATAACCGAATTAAAGTTATTTAATTATTGTATACGTGTATTTAAATTGGAAATTTAAATTAAATATATTAAAGCGAGCTATTAAGAATATTTAGATAAATGGACTAGATCAGTTGAGAAGTGGAAAGTCAAGAATTTTCCATAGATTAGTAAAAGGGAAATGAATGTTTCAACAATTAAAAAAAGTGACTTTAATTAATTAAGTTAATTAATTAAGAAAAGGGAAATGACAAATTGGAATTCAGTTAATAGTTAACTGATGTGTAGGGTTGGTAAATCCAACGTTTAGAGTAGAATGGACAAAGGAAATAAATGTTGGTTTAACTATTCGTTAAAGATTAACGAATAGTGTTGGATATTAGTGAATCTTTGATTTACTAAAATAAAAAGGGTTAATTGAATTGGTTATTTTAATAACCTGGATTATTTTTGAGTAAGCGGGTAAACACGATAAAAATGCTATTTTGATTAAAGTTAACTATATTTTTTAATATAGTAGGGATTAAAGCAAATTACTCTTTAATTTAAATGATTCAAAATAGTGAATTCAATTGAATGCTAAGTAAGAATTTTATTAAAGAGAAGCGTAAATCCAAGTCAACAAGGTTTTATAATTGGGGATTTTAATTAACAAGGATTAAATTGACGATGAGGTTTGGCCAAAATGGCGATAAAAGTTTATCATAAGAAGGTTCAAATAAATGGAATTAAACTATTTGACGAGGGGTTTAATGTGTAAATCAAAGGGTTTAAAATGGAAGAATACTTGAAGATTAAGTTGCATTGCAAGGAATGTATACTTAAATAAACTAAATTAAGTAAAGACCTTAAACGAGGATTTCAAATAAAAGCGTGGGTTTAAAACCGGATTGAAATCCAAAAATGGAATCAAAAAGGGAAATGTGTTTGTGACGTTAGTGGTTAAACTAATATTATTCTGAGGTGAGAAGGTTGTCGACTAAGGTCTGAGAGGTAACTAAAATACCCCAACTTGGTTGGCTTCCCTATTACCAAAGAATAGTATTTGTTGGGAACGAGTGAATGGTTGAGATGAGTTTTATCCTATATGAGGAATATCAAACCCTGATACAAGGTTTTTTTGGAAATTTAATAATATTATGATATTAGTTTCAAAAGAAATAAGAATGTGTTTTCAAATTATAGTAAACATTTGTTGGTCAATTAGAGTTGATCGAATATAGTCAGAGTTAGTCAAACAAAGTTATCTTGGAAGAGTTTCCATTGCGTGCGACTGCTAGCATAATTCGCAGGGCTGCAGATAGCCTACGGCAGTCGGATGTTTCCTGGGAGAATCAGGCATAACCATTGTGATCGCTGCGATCTAGAGTCGAGCGAATGGAGTTAAGTCGAGAATTAGTTAATCGATAGTAGTAATCAAGTAAGGTTAGTCCAGTTGAGTTAAATAAGTCGAGTTAGTCAAGTTAGAGTTAATCAATCAAAGTAAATCAGTCAGAGTTAGTAAAAAGGGAAATTTGGTTAAATCTATTTTAAAGAGGCCGAGTTATGACTAGTGCTGAGTCAGCAAACTGATTGAATTCACACATTTGATATTTGATAGTTAAAACACCGACTATCAAAACCAGGCCAATACGCTTGTTGGTATGGAAAGTCCGGGATCGAATTATATTCGAATACCATTCCAACCAAATACGTGAAGATGATAATGGAAGATGGAGAAATTGAAGACCGTGGATCTTCCTAAGCGGAGGGATTGCTTGACGAATATTCTCTGTGTTGCAACCAGAGTTATTCTGACGTGATCCAGTCGTGGTTAGAATCTACGGGTTGCAAGGACTTCTCGCTACTGATCCTTAGGGTGATTCCTATATATGATGCAGTAGGAGAGTGCCTTCGGTTCATCCTGATCCTGGATGACCTGTATGGACAGATGTCTGACAAAGTATTTCCAAAAGGATTTACATGCGTTGATTTCTCCAAACGTACCATAGTTGATGGCGGAGAAATGGTTGTTCTCTAGCCTGATAGCTAGAGTATGTTTGTGGACGTCAATCAAGTGTGATCTGGCGGATCTGATGATGTAGCATCCAAATTGCATGATGACAAGATGATTAAAAGGTAAAGTTCTAGCCTCAAGCCTCATCAACCGGGAAATGACAAAAATCGGGCAGGCAGCATGGCTATGTGGGTCGCTCCTATTAGGATGTATGACCACCTATCTAGAGAAATTCCTATTGCTTCTTTAATCTATATTCGATGCTGACCCTACTCGGGTGGCGGTTGCTGATCCCAACCGTCAGTGGTATACATTCGATACACTCAAGCGAAATGAGTGGTCGGTCATGTGTGGGCCGGGTTGCAAGACGTTCTTGTTGAACCCAGTGTATTCGCCTCTAGAGATACACGTTCGGAAGGTGGTCCCATACCTTGTCAAGTTGGAAAGCCAATATCCAATAAGCGCCCGCGGTTTTTTATTGTATACTATATATGGGGAGCGTGAGATGCAAGCGTTCCTCTAGATTGTTATTTATTTGTATTTAGACATTATGATAATATCAGAATAAGTTATGATTTCAAAACGTTTTGGGTTATAGTAAGGTAAAAACCATCCGTGTTTATGTGTGGACTGGTCTTACTATTATCCTTTATTTCAGAAAGGATTTTCCAAAAGTTAAACCAGTTGTTTGTTTATCCTGTGAATTTATCACTGATAGTATTCCAGACTGACCCGGTGTATTTTGTTTTAAATCAAATGTGCTCAGGTCAGACCAAGCATATGTACAGGTTAGGTTCGCTTGGAGTTT
Source organism: Allium sativum (assembly GCA_030737875.1). NCBI lineage: Eukaryota > Viridiplantae > Streptophyta > Magnoliopsida > Asparagales > Amaryllidaceae > Allium > Allium sativum. The sequence continues at coordinate 284,635,537 of CM060911.1, forward strand.
CAGGAGCTGGAAGCAGGTGGCTTCACCGGTAGTTATATAGAATTATTTCCGCTGTACAGTTTCATGTTATGCTCTGATAATTGGTATGTATATATACAATTCTTTTGTATAAACGTATTTGATATTTTATTCGTTCCGCTGTGAGATTCTTATGAGTTCTTCTTATTTCTTCTATTCTAATATTTCATTCTTTCTATTCTCAACCTCTAACTTCTTTCTCATGACAATCTGGGGGTTCGATACTTGGGTTTTTGGCAAGTGATACGGGTTTATGTATTGTTGTCGAGAACCCGATTGTCGTTTTTTTCCCCGGGTCGTTACAGTGGTATCAGAGCTATTGGTTTAGTGATAACCTTGGCTCTGTGGAGTAACTCAATAGAGATGGGGTTAGTAATACCCTAGATTGAGTTGAGTATATGTATATGAGAGAGCGTATTTGTAAGTTGATATAAAATTTGTTTTATATTGTGTTGGCTTGTCTGTTGAGTAGTTTATAAATTCTGGTCGAATCGTGGGACGCCACGACGTCGATAGGAGTTTCTAAACACTTGAACAGAAGAATTGACATAATATTGTTTTGAAAAGTGGGTAAATAAAATAATTTTGCCTAAATCATATTTTTGTATAGAAATGAAAATTATTTTATCAAATTTTTGAAGTATCTGCTTGTTGGATTGATTTGGATGGAATTAAAACCAAGTATGAAATACGACATGACTTGGTCAAGTCAAATTAAATCGGAACTTGGATATAGGGTTGGAATGGAGTAAAATACTTGGGAAATTGGTAATCGAACCAATAATTGAATGAGGAATCAAAATTGATATGAACCAAGTGATACTGGAATAAGTAAAACCAAAGTGAAACCAAACAAGAAACAGAAATGTTAAATCCGAATGATTTGGTTGGATTGTTGCAGTGTTTATGGATTGTTTGGATTTGTGTTGTGATTGCTTGAATATAAAATCTGAATATGAATAGACGGGGTTAAAATCCCTAAACAAGTTGAATAAATCAATCCAAATAAATAAATCAGAATGGATAATTAAAGAAATAAGCGAAGTGAGTATAAGAAAGTAATCTGGTGTGGATTGAACTGCGTGAAAAATGGGTGGATATAAATGATATGGATATGCTGAACTTGATTAATTTTTGGTTGATGACTGATGAATTGGTTTGAGTGAGAAAAGGTGAAAGAGGCCAATTCAGTTTTAAACCCAACCAGAGGAAAATCTGGAGTTATTTGAATCCAGATGGGATAAGAGCTGCAAAGTAATTAAGCAGGCTCGAATAAAATATATCACTTATTGCGTAATAACGCTCGCCAAAAGGTACGCTTACGCAAATATGAAATTTTGGTTTTCTTTGGGGTTTTGAGTTTGAATTTTTGGATTTTTCGACCTTGAGAGTCGATGTATACATATTTCTTGATCCTGCAATATTGCAGATGGTCCTCCGTACAGGGGAGACTCTGCCGAAATTTTTCCAGAATTTAAGGAGTTCGAAAATTTTTGGAAAATTATTTTATTTGAAATAAATTGGATTTAAAACCAGTTGAGTCAGTTTGAAAATAAATTCAAGTTTTAAAATTAATTCTTTTTGAAAAGATAATAATGGACGACAATTCTCCTACTTAGCAATTTCGAGGACGAAATTATTTTAAGGGGGAAGGAATGTAACGACCCGTATTTTCTGACAATTTATTCGGGTTATTTTAAATATTTAAATTATTTAAAATATTGGTTTGAGTTGAAATAATCGAATTTAATGATTTATTTGGAATATATTATTTAAATAAATAATAAAATAATATTTTAATTTCCAAAATATTTGGAAAATGTCGAATTTGAAATATATTGTGACCGGGCGATTTAATTTGGTTAAATATTGGTTGTGTTGAAATTTTAGTGACAGTTTCGATTTTAAAACGACGGTCGAACGAATAATTTATAATTTAATTAAATAACGAGCTGCAGCGGCGCGGCAGTTCGCGTTTTGGCATTTTGAACTTCAAGGGGTCGTACAGGGTTCAAAATAAGTCGGATTTCCTCGAAACAAGAAACGTTGGGACCGGTTTGACAATATCTTTCCAACGACAGAGAAAAAATCCAGTTTTCGTCGTGTAGATTTTGTTTTATGTCCAAATCAAATTCTTAGAAAAACAGCGCCAGAATTTCCTTTATATATATAGCGCTGCCGTTATATAAAATAACGGTTTTTAAATATTTTATATATCAATTCGGCTTCGAATTCAATCCGGGATATTTTTCCTTGGTAATACATCAAATACTGGTCGTGTATGGCCAATTTCAATATTTTAATAATATTATATTGAAGTACTTTAAAATTGGGTTATTTTATTTAAAATTGGCCAGTTCAAAAGGGACATTTTTCAAACGACCTCTGTTTTCGACGAAACAAATTTTGTTGGGACCGTGACAGTAAATTATTGCTAGATTTTCTGACGGCACGTCAATCGGGGTTATTCTGTGAGCATGGCAAAATAAAATGTAAAATAAATTGATCTAATTGGATGTGTACAAATGCTATTTGAGCAAACGGACACGGAATTTGACGAAACAAGTTTCATTAGGACCGTATCGTCAAAATATACTATGTCGTCCAGTTGCGCCTCGAACGGGGTTTGTATGTGAGCGCAGCAGCCAATAAACGACGTCCAGAATTGCGATAGACATGAAAGAAAATATCGTTCGTCGTTGTCAGTCGTCAAATCAACATTAATAATATTATTTCCCCTCTATATAAACCCCCCTCCACCTACATTTCCTGCCAAACCCATTTTCTTGTTATGCAAATTTGCAAATAAACCCCTCAACACTAAAACAATTATATCTACCAATCCGGGAATAAATCGCTAAGGGGTCCTGAAGCAAAGATGTAGATCGGGTCCTTAGCTACCTGCACACAAAATTCCAGGGTGATCGGACACCCGAGGTGGTCAGAATTTTGCGAAAACCAGCGAAAACGAGTTTCGTTCTTCCTCGAAATTCGTGCAACTGGGTTGATGTAAGTGGACAGGACCTGGGGGGTTTGGAAGAGGAGAGTTGTAGCTTCATTTTGGTGGTGGTCTCGAGTGCTATAGTGGTCTGTGGTCGGAGAAATCGAGGGATGATCGGAGAGTGGGTTTTTGGGTTGATTTTCGAAGTCACAAACGGGAATGGCCGGATTTCGGCGACTGGGGGGCGATCTAGCGTCAGGGTCTAGGGGGTATCGGAGCGTGCGGGTGAGCTCTGTCGATTGGTGGTGGTGGAGGTGGATGAAGTGGCCTGTGGCGGCTTGATTTTGGGCATGAACAAAATTGGGGCAAGCGGGAAATTAGGGCGGAGGCAGAGGTTATGGCGGCCGTGGATTCCGGCGGAGGCAGCTGGCGTTGAGGCGAAGCGGAGGAGCTATGCAGGTGGGGCCCAGATCGTCGGAGGCGGCGGTGGTGAGGGCTGGAAGGATTGGTCGCAATGAACGAAATGGGGTGTCGGGTTCAAACGAGAAAGGAAAGGGAAAACGCGTTTCTTCATTATCCAAGGATGACATGGACTAAAGGACAGAAAGTGGTTAAGGTAAAGATTAAATAAATTAATTAATTAATATCGTAAATTATTTAAAACTTTGAATTGACGTATCTTGGTCATACGTTAACGAAATTTAACGAAACAAGATCCATTGGGATCGCAGGGACGAGACCTATCCGATAGCACTGACTAGGAGTCAATCCGACACCGTTGAAAATTCAGCTAATTTTGGATGGACGGTTCAAATTAAATGCGACAAATGTATAAGCCGTTGACCAGAACACACTCTGGTGAGTTAATTCTCACACCTTCTGGAATACTGTGATGTGGTACACTCACAGTTAAATATATTTTACAGTTAACAGTTTAAATTGGCTGATTGGTTGCGATGGATGCAAATTGATTGATATGGTTTGACTGGTTGCAGTTGTTTACTTATTTACTCGTATATTGTTATCAATTGACATCTGTGATGCAAAGAAGGACAGGTTGGAGGGATCTGACCGGATTCCTCAAATAAACTGTATATTTATTTGTTGTGCATATATATGGATTGTTCACATCGACTGACACTAAAACCGTTTTGAATGTTGATAGTGGAATATATACCATCGTTGTTGTGGTTAAAATCAACTGCTTGTGTTGACTAAGGAAATGGGCAGCAATGGTCCAGTCATAAGGTTTTAACGATGTTCTACCGTCAGAGAAATTGACGGGTTTCAAGGTTATAATTTATTTATAACCGAATTAAAGTTATTTAATTATTGTATACGTGTATTTAAATTGGAAATTTAAATTAAATATATTAAAGCGAGCTATTAAGAATATTTAGATAAATGGACTAGATCAGTTGAGAAGTGGAAAGTCAAGAATTTTCCATAGATTAGTAAAAGGGAAAATGAATGTTTCAACAATTAAAAAAGTGACTTTAATTAATTAAGTTAATTAATTAAGAAAAGGGAAATGACAAATTGGAATTCAGTTAATAGTTAACTGATGTGTAGGGTTGGTAAATCCAACGTTTAAAGTAGAATGGACAAAGGAAATAAATGTTTGTTTAACTATTCGTTAAAGATTAACGAATAGTGTTGGATATTAGTGAATCTTTGATTTACTAAAATAAAAAGGGTTAATTGAATTGGTTATTTTAATAACCTGGATTATTTTTTAGTAAGCGGGTAAGCACGATAAAAATGCTATTTTAATTAAAGTTAACTATATTTTTAATATAGTAGGGATTAAAGCAAATTACTCTTTAATTTAAATGATTCAAAATAGTGAATTCAATTGAATGCTAAGTAAGAATTCTATTAAAGAGAAGCGTAAATCCAAGTCAACAAGGTTTTATAATTGGGATTTTAATTAACAAGGATTAAATTGACGATGAGGTTTGGCCAAAATGGCGATAAAAGTTTATCATAAGAAGGTTCAAATAAATGGAATTAAACTATTTGACGAGGGGTTTAATGTGTAAATCAAAGGGTTTAAAATGGAAGAATACTTGAAGATTAAGTTGCATTGCAAGGAATGTATACTTAAATAAACTAAATTAAGTAAAGACCTTAAACGAGGATTTCAAACAAAAGCGTAGGTTTAAAACCGGATTGAAATCCAAAAATGGAATCAAAAAGGGAAATGTGTTTGTGACGTTAGTGGTTAAACTAATATTATTCTGAGGTGAGAAGGTTGTCGACTAAGGTCTGAGAGGTAACTAAAATACCCCAACTTGGTTGGCTTCCCTATTACCAAAGAATAGTATTTGTTGGGAACGAGTGAATGGTTGAGATGAGTTTTATCCTATATGAGGAATATCAAACCCTGATACAAGGTTTTTTTGGAAATTTAATAATATTACGATATTAGTTTCAAAAGAAATAAGAATGTGTTTTTAAATTATAGTAAACATTTGTTGGTCAATTAGAGTTGATCGAATATAATCAGAGTTAGTCAAACAAAGTTATCTAGGAAGAGTTTCCATTGCGTGCGACTGCTAGCGTAATTCGCAGGGCTGTAGATAGCCTACGGCAGTCGGATGTTTCCTGGGGGAATTAGGCGTAACCATTGTGATCGCTGCGATCTAGAGTCGAGCGAATGGAGTTAAGTCGAGAATTAGTTAATCGATTGTAGTAATCAAGTAAGGTTAGTCCAGTTGAGTTAAATAAGTCGAGTTAGTCAAGTTAGAGTTAATCAATCAAAGTAAATCAGTCAGAGTTAGTAAAAAGGGAAATTTGGTTAAATCTATTTTAAAGAGGCCGAGTTATGACTAGTGCTGAGTCAGCAAACTGATTGAATTCACACATTTGATATTTGATAGTTAAAACACTGACTATCAAAACCAGACCAATACGCTTGTTGGTATGGAAAGTCCGGGATCGAATTATATTCGAATACCATTCCAACCAACAATACGTGAAGATGATAATGGAAGATGGAGCAATTGAAGACCATGGATCTTCCTAAGCGGAGGGATTGCTTGACGAATATTCTCTGTGTTGCAACCAGAGTTATTCTGACGTGATCCAGTCGTGGTTGGAATCAACGGGTTGCAAGGACTTCTCGCTACTGATCCTTAGGGTGATTCCTATATATGATGCAGTAGGAGAGTGCCTTCGGTTCATCCTGATCCTGGATGACCTATATGGACAGATGTCTGACAGAGTATTTCCAAAAGGATTTACATGCGTTGATTTCTCCAAACGTACCATAGTTGATGGCGGAGAAATGGTTATTCTCTAGCCTGATAGCTAGAGTATGTTTGTGGACGTCAATCAAGTGTGATCTGGCGAATCTGATGATGTGGCATCCAAAGTGTATGATGACCAGATGATTAAAAGGTAAAGTTCTAGCCTCAAGCCTCATCAACGGGAAATGACAAAAATCGGGCAGGCAGCATGGCTATGTGGGTCGCTCCCATTAGGATGTATGACAACCTATCTAGAGAAATTCCTATTGCTTCTTTAATCTATATTCGATGCTGACCCTACTCGGGCGGCGGTTGCTGATCCCAACCGTCGGTGGTATACATTCGATACACTCAAGCGAAATGAGTGGTCGGTCATGTGTGGGCCGGGTTGCAAGACGTTCTTGTTGAACCCAGTGTATTCGCCTCTAGAGATACACGTTCGGAAGGTGGTCCCATACCTTGTCAAGTTGGAAAGCCAATATCCAATAAGCGCCCGCGGTTTTTTATTGTATACTATATATGGGGAGCGTGAGATGCAAGCGTTCCTCTAGATTGTTATTTATTTGTATTTAGACATTATGATAATATCAGAATAAGTTATGATTTCAAAACGTTTTGGGTTATAGTAAGGTAAAAACCATCCGTGTTTAAGTGTGGACTGGTCTTACTATTATCCTTTATTTCAGAAAGGATTTTCCAAAAGTTAAACCAGTTGTTTGTTTATCCTGTGAATTTACCACTGATAGTATTCCAGACTGACCCGGTGTATTTTGTTTTAAATCAAATGTGCTCGGGTCAGACCAAGCATATGTACAGGTTAGGTTCGCTTGGAGTTTCAGGAGCTGGAAGCAGGTGGCTTCACCGCTAGTTATATAGAATTATTTCCGCTGTGCAGTTTCATGTTATGCTCTGATAATTGGTATGTATATATACAATTCTTTTGTATAAAGGTATTTGATATTTTATTCGTTCCTCTGTGAGATTCTAATGAGTTCTTCTTCTTTCTTCTATTCTAATATTTCATTCTTTCTATTCTCAACCTCTAACTTCTTTCTCATGACAATCCGGGGGTTCGATACTTGGGTTTTTGGCAAGTGATACGGGTTTATGTATTGTTGTCGAGAACCCGATTGTCGTTTTTTCCCTGGGTCGTTACACTAATAATCCAACATAATAAGCTACCTAATTATACATGATTTTTTTGCCATTCACATTAGATAGCGAAATCTTTTTGTATGCTTAAAGCGTAAACGAGGCTGGTGACAGTGGGCTAATCCAAAAACTATTTACTATTTTTTCTAAAGGAAAAAAAGACCGGTATAGAATTTGAAATATGTTGATCACATTACTTTGGTAGATTGATATTCTAACTTTCTTTTCTTATGGTAAATATGACCATTGACACAAAATTATGGATTCATGTTTTGCTACAATTGTTCTATAAATTGTTATGAATGATCACACTTTGCTAGGCTTAACTTTTGGTTAAACGAAAAAAACATAAGAATTCATAAAAACATAATCTATTTGTTTGGTTCTACCCGCACATTCCTCATTTTATAATTTCTACTCCTATTTAGTTGCTCAAAGTAGATATTAAAACAACATAACTACTTTCAGGCACTTTTCATCTGGTGAAGACCGCTTTTGAAATTAATACCTTTTGTGTTGAGGAAGAATCACCAAAAAACTTTTTCGATATGCTTCTCCTAATATGAAAAAAGCTTCGCACACTCTTTCATCTTGCACGTATTGCTTTCTTAGTCTTCAATCAACTGTACTACATTATGCATATATGGCCGATCTTTTATATTTAAAGTTGATTGTGTTGATATTTTGATGTAGCTCTTTGATGCAAAGCATTCAAGTATTCCCCTTTATAAATAAAGAAAAGCTACTGCTTTTGATAGATTCATCACCTTGGCATATTTCGTAAGCGAATCATCTCTATATAACGTTTTAATCCCACTTTAATTAGGGAATTCTATTCCATTGCATTTTATAAGTGCCAATTCGTATCTTGTATTTATTTTCTTTAGTTTATTGCAATGTTTACACAATAATATTTGTACCAATCCAAGCTAAGTTTGTTCGCTGGTAAAAAAAAAATAGCCATCATAATAGCTAAACACCATTAGTTAGCTACATAACTTTACCATTTGTCGAATTAAGTTCTTATAAAAGTGCATACATGTACTTTAAATTAGTGTTTTTAGTTTTGTTTGTGTAACGCTCAGGGAATTTTTATTAACTCACATCACCGTACATCATAAAAACACAAGAAATAGTCATTTTCAATGAGATTGAAACACTAAAATATTATGTAAAAAACTCAAAACTAGGAAATAGGCTATGCAAAGTGCCAGTTTCTGTTTCATTAGGTAGCAAAGCTTTAAAATTCTTAGTTCTCTTATACATCCTTTTTGTTTTGATCGTTTGATTTTTCAATAACCTAACCAATGCATTTAGAGGCATTAACATGTAAAAAGCGAGTTCCAAAATTATAACATACACTAAATTAAAACATCATATCTTAAATTCGATATTTTTTGCTTTTAGATTTACTTTTTTTCAACAATAGCATGCAAAATTTTAAAAAAATTCAAATTGAATGTTCATTTTTTTAAATCAATATAGCATGCATTTCGTTGCTCCTAACATTTATTTAAAGTTTGCATAGAAATTGAATGTTTAAACCTATAAAATAAAACCACAACCAGAGTTATTTTAAAACTCATTAATTTTATTTCAAAAGTTGTAAAACTTAAACTTTTTGAAATGTAATCAAACAAACTTGTGAATGCATATAAATTAAGCTTAACATTTTGGAAAAAATATGGACTTCTGTTTGTAAATTGCTTTGTATGAACCTTTCTCTGTAAATTGATCACCATACTTCTTATTCTATTAGGCTGCTAATAAAAATACGTTGCTACCTTTTAATTTAAATGGTTAAAATGAAGTTATAGGCTAAATAATTTTACTAAATTTTGTCTATATTTGTTAGGCTACATGTCAAGTCATGCGTGTCCTATAAAAATACGTCTTGATATTTGTTAGGCTACCTTTCCCTAATTCAACTTCGTCTTTCCGAATCAACCATAGTAGCATCCACAACATCCACGATGGATGTTTGGCTGAACTACAATAGGTAGCTTACGCGTCTCTCCATCTTTTCCTTCTTCTATCGCATATGATTCTACTGTTGGGTAAACATTAAATGCAAGATTATTGGGAAATTTAAAAGGGTGAATGGTTATGTTAATTAGTGAAAAGGTAGTGTCTTTAGAGTCAAAAGTCATGTCCGTTCAACCGAAGAGTCATGTCTGTTGAAATAAAGAGTCATGTCCATTCATCAAGAGTCGTGACTGTTTGTCAACAGTCGTGTTCGTTCGTCAAAAGTCATATCTGTTTGTTAAGGGTCGTGTCTATTCGTGAAAAGTCGTGTCTATTTATGAAGGGTTGTGTCTATTGATGAAAATGTTTCTATTGATTTGTAAGGTCATGTAGACCACTATATAAATATGGGTGGTCATTTTGTGTGTTGTAAGAGTGAAAGTGAGTGAGGAAAGAAAAGAAAGAGAAAGTGAAAAGTGAGTAAGAGAAAGAGAGAAAAGAGAGAAAAAAGCAAGGCAAGAAAAATCTTGTAAAGAAAGTTGAATTGTAATAAAATAAAAATTTGTTGTGTATCCTCCTCCTCCTCCTCGATAATAATTCCTTTTCATATTAGCTTCTTCAAATTGGTATCAGAGCTAATTTGATTCTTCAAATTGGTATCAAAGCAAGGTTGAAACTATGGTATTTTTATTCTTCTCATCGTTCGTTCTCACAAAAGAAAACTTCGAAAAGTGGAGTAGTAGAAAGAAAGAAGAGTTAATCTCCAAAGTACTATGGGAGATTGTTGAGAGTGGCTATGAGTGCCAAAAGACATTAAAAACATGACGGAGAAAGAGAGTGAGGCATTCACAAGTTTGAGAAGGAAAGATCTTCAAGCTTTTATGGTGTTGAGTGAGAATGTTGATAAAAAATCATGGTGTCATATTAATGGAGAAAAAACAACAAAAGGTTCGTGGAATTTGCTGAAAGAGGTGTATGCAAAAGATTACAAAGGAGAAGATGAAAAGGAAGTTGATGAAGATGATGAAGAAGAGATTGAAAGATTCAAAGCGGTACTGATGGGAAAGAATGATGCATTAGTAGTGAAAGAAGGTAAAGAAGAGGAAAAAGAGGATAAAAGCAAAGAAGCTGAAAAAGAAGTTGATGAAAAGCCAAAAGCAAAAGAGAGTGTTCCCACAGAAGTAAGGGAGAGGACTGCTGCTGATGTAAAAGAAGAAGAAGCAGCTAGTGAAGCAAGAGAAAAGGTGACTGCCTCAGAAGTAAGAGAGAGATACAGAATAGGTTGAGGAGGACAACAGTGAAACACAAAAGGTTGAGGAGAGCGAAGCTAAAGCTGAAATGTTGGGAGTAGAAGGTGAGAAAAAGTTCGATGAAAAAGAGAAAGCTATAAAAGCTAAAATTGTGGTTCTAGAATCCAAAGAAGGTGATAACGAGGAGCATGTTGCAATGCTCAGCAAAGATCAAAAAGATTATGAACAGAACGAGACAAGATTTCGAGCTCATCACAAAGAAGAGATGTAGCTATTGGAGCTTCACGCTGAAAATGAGATGAGAGAGAAAACTTCATTGTTGAGGAGGAAATATAAGATTCAAATCAAATATTTAAAACAGCAATATGATGATGATTGTAAAAGGTTGCAAGAAGAGCTAGAGCTTCAGAAGTCGAAGGAAGAGAAGCAAAGAGCACAGGTGGTTGGTATGAAATATAGAAGAGAATTTGAGCAGAGGCTGAAATCTATGCTAAAAGAAGTGGAGGATTCAGATGGGGAAGTGGTATTGTTCTTTGATAAGATACATTTGGTACTTGGAGCAGGAAGGACTGAGAGAAGTATAGACACTGTCAATTTGTTCAAACCAATGTTGGGTAGCTGGCAGCTGAGGTGCATTGGTGTAACTACATTGAAAGAGTACATGGAGTATGTTGAAAAAGGTGCCGCTAAGGAGGAGATGCCTCCGTATACTGATTTGGTCGATGACGTATACAAACCCCCTTGGAGGAATAAAGCATTTAACTTTGCAGGGGAGTTTTGTTGGGTAAACATTTAATGCAAGAGTATTGGAAAATTCAAAAGGGTGAATGGTTATGTTAATTAGTGAAAAGATAGTGTCTTTAGAGCCAAAAGTCATGTCCGTTCAACCGAAGAGTCATATCTGTTGAAATGAAGAGTCGTGTTGGTTGAAATGAAGAGTCATGTCCGTTCGTCAAGAGTCGTGACTGTTTGTCAAGAGTCGTGTTCGTTCGTCAAAAGTCATATCTGTTTGTTAAGGGTCGTGTCTATTCGTGAAAAGTCGTGTCTATTTATGAAGGGTCATGTCTATTGATGAAAATGTTTCTATTAAGTTGTAAGGTCATGTAGACCACTATAAAAATATGGGTGGTCATTTTGTGTGTTGTAAGAGTGAAAGTGAGTGAGGAAAGAAAAGAAAGAGAAAGTGAAAAGTGAGTAAGAGAAAGAGAGAAAAGAGAGAAAAAAGTGATCCAAGAAAAATGTTGTAAAGAAAGTTGAATTGTAATAAAATAAAAATTTGTTGTGTATCCTCCTCCTCCTCGATAATAATTCCTTTTCATATTAGCTTCTTCATCTACAAGCTGTATGTATTTTTGTTGGGAATTTCTTTCAATTATCGTCTCTCTGATTATTCTGTTTCGTGAATGTCGGCAACACTTTTCTGTACTTTGATATATGACTCTTCAAACATATTTTGTAAGAAATCCATACATTTCCTGTCATCCTTACTCATTATTTTTGCTTCGTTTGTTATGATTTCCAAATCTACTATTTAGAATATAATTTTCTACCTACTTTGTGACTCATGAAACAGAAATTACTACAAAAAAATACATTGCATATTTTCAGTATATTACTACACTTCAATATTAAAGTATCTTCATTTATTTCTACCGCATATGTTTTTGACTGTTGGTGGAATTCAATGGATGCTGTATTTGACAAAATTGTTATAGGAGATGTTGTTGGTGTGAATATCATCTTTGTTTGTTTCAGTGACACAGTGATTAGAAGATAATTGATATTCAACGAAGCTTATTTGTAAAATCTTCTATAAATTTTATTTTTATTTTTTTATTACTACTATGATTGGATATCTTGATGACAGTATTTTTAGAGAGAATATCCTAAATTTATAGTGCAAAAGACTAAGTGAGAACATACTATTTTAAAGATATTTCGTTTCTTTGAAAAACAGAAAGCAACCTTTCCGAATCAAATTTTATGCGCTGAGTTTGAATGAGTGACAGGATAGGCCACTATAAATATGAAATATGTAGTGTAAATATTCTATATATAATTCCTCCATAAGAGACATTGAATCCTTAGTTGTCTTATGTACTTTATATGTCTTAATAATATCGACAAATATGTGAATATTTGGATTTGATTACTTTTTACACCATCTATTAAACTCCCCACGACAGTTTTATTTAACTGCCACCGGTTTGGTTTGGCTTTAGGATGAACATGAACACATTTTCTAAATAAATTAAAGTTTGTACAACTATTCATTACAATGACATGTTTTGCTAAAACTTTATGCCATTAACAGTGCTTTAGACTCCATATTGATTTTGTTCTAGCTGCTTTGAAATAAAAAATTGCACTATTTAATGGGTGCAAAGCGCTAATTAATCATGCTAGTGGTTTTATTTATACTGTTTTAACTTGAGCATAATTATAATTTGTGCAATTTGGTAGCGTTTTCATATATACATGTTCAATTGGTGGTGAATAACTAATTATTGTTTAAATTTGTTGGTGTTTTTGAAAGATGTGTCACTGATCCAGGTTTGGTTGTTTATCAATACATGATTATCCTACAACTTAGACTAATAAAACATAACATGCAGGCCTTGCTCAACGGGGAGTCAAGAGAGGCTTTCGCCTAAGGCAACAGACCAACCATGTCAAAAAGGGGTAACAAAATTTCTGGTTACTTCATAAATTTTTTGAATAGTTAAACTTTGGGGGCAACAAATATTTTAAAGGGAGAAGTAGCATAGTTGTTTCTTCGTAAGTAGGTGCCTCATCTGTCCAAGTTCAACGTTGTGCTGCCTGTTTTGTTTGAATTCCTGATTTTTGCTCCTTCATTTTTCCGTTCTTCCTTAGGGCACAATATCTTGGTGGTCTGGCACTGATTGCATGTGGGTCAGTATTGATTCACTGGACACACACACGTGTTTATATATATGTATATATATACATATTTGTATATATATACATATATGCATATATATATATATGTATATATATATATATATATATATAGGAAAGCGTTCCGTTGCCCCCCAAAAATGGAGCACCCCAAAAGCCCCCTGATTTCCACCTCTCATTTATATTAAAGAAAGTGAGTGGTAAGTGAGAGAGTTAGTGGAAGGAAAGAGAAGGGAAATTAGTGGGAAATGAGTGGTGGAAAAGTGGTAGGCTAAAGGGGTGCTCACTATTTGGGAAATGATATATATATATATATATATATATATATATATATGGGAAAGTCTATTTGAACACAACAAATAGACACAAATAAGGGGACATAAAATCTACACCATTGGATCTCCCCCTGAATTCCAGCTCTCCACATAAAGACAAAAAGATCCAATGGTCAAGCTTCTGTGTTTCTATGTTCGTGTCTAGTTTTGTGTCCCAGTAGCCGCCCCCTATATATATATATATACATACTCACCGAATATTCTCCTAATATAGAATTCGATATGGCGACCTCATCCACTCGCCCTAAAACCCTAGCCGACGGAGAGGATGAAGGCGGCGGTGGTTGGCAGGAGGTTCGGAAAAAGGGAAAACAGACCTTTGCCGAGATATTAAGACAATCCCCTCGCAGCAGCACTTGACCTATTATGCAAAACCCTAGTTCATGGGCTGAAATTTTTGAATCAAAGCTCAAAATCTCTGGTGACATTGAATATTTTGAGCCCTTGAAGACAGGCGAAGCCAAATATCAAGTATTTGATGAAGTGGACTATGCTGAATCAAACAAGATCTGGGAAAAATCGATCTACGCATACATGGAAGGTAAAAGACCTTACTTTGTATATTTCAACGCATACATCAGGAGAATGTGGAAACCCAAAAGGTGCTTGGGACATTTTCCCTCGGGAAAAAGGTTTCATTTTGATCAAGTTCCAAATGAAAGGAGATTATGAATGAATTCTAAAAGGGGGTCCTTGGTTTATGGACAGCAAAATCATTTTTATGAGTAAGTGGAAGGCAGATTTTAACTTTGAGAAAGCTATGCTAACCACGTACCCAATCTGGATCAAATTCCCAAATATGAACCTTGGGTTATGGAACACAAGATGCATCTGCAAATTGGCAAGTATCATTGGCAGATCTATAGAGATAGATGAAGAAACAAAACTGGTAAAAAAATCAGCTATGCGAGAGTGCTAATTGAAATTACAGCAGACTCTGAACTGCCTAGATTCATCAAAGCATATGACACAAGTAATAACACCTGTAACGACCCGTGTTCTACACATCATAGGATTGTAGAATATTTATTTCTTTCCCGTGTGAAGTTGTATGGTCATGTAACTTTGGGAAACATTTATTAGAGTCATTTCCCGTGCTTATGATTTTTGTTGATTTTTAAATGACCATTTTGCCCCTAGTTGGTACTGTTTTGGTCATAACTTTTGATAGGGAAGGAATTTTGACCTGAAACCACTTCCATTAGATTCGTTTGATGGTTTCTCTTTCCGTAGAGTGGTCATAATAGCCAAACGGACTTACCGTTTGGGAGATATGGCTGAAACAAGGTTTGGAGGGTGAAAAACTGCTTAACCGGGCCAAATCGGGTGATTAGTGAGTAGACCCATGACCCATTTCGGGATTAGGGTTAGGAGAGGGCTGAGTTGACCTAGGATTTGATCCCATTTCAGTTTTCTAGCCTCCACTTAGTCCCCAAGAAACCTAATAATGGCCTCCACTCTCTAAAGTCTCCAAATCACCTCCAAACCACTCTAACTTGAAGAAAAAGAGATTAGCAAGACCAAATCAAAGAAGATCTTCACCTAATCAACCTTGGAACTGCTGTTAGCATTGAGATTCGCATCAAATCAGAGAATTATTTCAGATCTTAGTTTGTTTTGTGGCTAAGGGGAGTGATTAGCTTGCTTTTTGCACTAATTATGGCTAAATTGGGGTGATTAGTTCTAATCAGCGTTTTTAAAAGAAAATAAATTCTGGAAAAATGTTCATAAAATCATAAACGATGTTTTAGACCTCTGATATGAGTTCGGGTTAATTTGGTTAAGTTTTGCTAATCATACCATTAGTTATGCTCACATATGCTTAAGGGAAAACATGGGGTTTTGGCTATGTTTGATCCATTTTATCATATCATGTTGTTGTTTTGGTGTTTGAGGTCACTTGTATGTATTGCTATGACACTATGACATGCTTTGTGATTGGTTTCAATAGTTAGAATGGTCGAAAACGCCGTCGAGAGGCGTGTAAACACTTGCTGGAAGGTTGCAGGAATCGGTGCAGGAAATCGGATCGGATCGCCCCCTACCCGATCCGAACCGCCCATTTCCCTTCACCACGAACCGAACCGGATTGTTATAGCGAAGCAAGCTACGCCACGAGCTGAAGGATCCGAACCGATCCGAGAAGTCGCGATTCAAGACTTGGTGATTGAAGACTCCGACCCGACCCTCCTGGAGTGATAACGACACGATCCGATCTGATCGCCTTGAGGACGACGAACCGGGAACTTGGAGGAGGGCGAGGGCTTGGAGCTATGACCAGGAGGCGTGACCCGAGCCGTTGCGTGGTGGAGAACCCGATCCGATCCAGACGGGACTGGAAGCCACGAATCGATGGTGCACTCCGATCCGACCCGAGGTAGCAGTCACGAACCGAGACGATGAAGACCACGATCCCAATGATGATGAAAGGGATCCGAACCGATCCAATGGAGATCCATAACCCGAAATGCAAAGGTAGCTCAAGTGGAAGTTCGAGCTCAGGATCCAGATGGGAACCAATGAGTTCACTTCGTGATTGGGCTTTGCTGCGGGACGTGTGCTAAGGAGTTGTCGGTGTCTATGACTTTGGATCACTATGTATTAGAGGTGTATGGACGGACTCGGGCTTTGGATATGGTGCGACTAGGGAGCTACCTACCAATGGAGTGGGATCATGGATACGTTGGGCGTGATCCCATAGGTTTGGCGTTGGTGGTAGTAGGAATGGACATAGTCGTACAAAGTCGAGTTCTGTCGTTTTCTTGAAGGGTTATGGTGATCAAAGAAGGAGATACCGTATGCTTTACGCACTGAGTGAGAGTTGTGAGGATGGTTGCTATGCTTGATTGTTTGACATACACATCCCCACCCCCGTATACTTATATTATGTGGTTGTGAAATCACAGAGTATTGTACCGTGTAGTACTAACTCTTTGATTGCAGGTCCAGGTTCAGGTATGACTTAGTATACCTGTTATTGTTCTGTTTATGCTTGCTACCACTCATACCAGACTGATGTCTGACCCAGAGTTTTATGTTTCTTCTTATTACTCTAGGTGCTCACACGAGCAGACTAGAGACAGGGATAGCTGGTAGTGCGCTTGGTAGATGGACTGAAGACGAGCAGGAGGCTCCACGTATGATATATAGTTATTCTCCCTGTGTCGTGATCGGTATCTACTTTGGGCATTAGTAGCATACCTATTTTGTTTATCTTAGAGACAGTATTTTGAAGTTGTAATAAGCTGTATTTGATATTTCCGCTACTCTGATGATGTTAGTTCAAGTTTTCAGCTTATGCACTGTCTCATCTGTTTTATGTCAAGTATATGTTGGTTATTATATTTTATCCCATGCGCTGTGAGACATATTACAGGTTCTTTATTTGGTTCATCTTCTTTCTTTCTCATTCTTTGGCGACCGTCCCATGCCAATTGGACATGTGTACAGCGCACAATTGGAGTAAATGTCGGTTGGTGCGGGGCGGGCCGTCACATTTGGTATCAGAGCTCTAGGTTGCGTAGTTAACCTAGGGAAAGACACTAGGGAGAGTTAGTACGTATATGAGAGCGCGTATTTGTGATTACTTTGGTTTTCAAAAGCTATGTATATATACACACTATTAGTAGTATAAGAATGAAGTTGCACTGCACTAGTACCACTATGGGGTCGTTAATCGTTCTTCTTTTTACAGATTGACGATGACCCGATATGTGAGAGGTACTGGTAGAGGGGCCAATAATGGAAATGCCGCTGACATGAGGGCGATGTTTACCGACCTCATGAGAGACATGCTTAGAGAAGTGCAAGGGGCAGTTCCTAACCCCGGAGTTGGTGGTGGCCCAGTAGTGCAAGCGCCTAGGGTCGATTTCGCCAAGTTGAGTAAGGATTACACTAATCTTGGTGGAAAGCCGTTTCACGGAACAGAGTCGGCCACGGATGTTCAGGATTGGTTGGATAGCTGTGATCGAATCTTCGATGACTTGGGTATCGAGGATGCGATGAAGAGAAGGCTAGCGTCTCGTCAGCTGCAAGGACGAGCGATGAATTGGTGGAATGCTATTAGGGCAGCCACACCAGAAGATCAAGTTACTTGGGATCAGTTTAAAGCTCGCTTTAGCGAGAAGTATATCCCAGCTGCCCAGAAGTCGGAATTGTTTAGGAAGTTCTTGGAGCTTAAGCAGAATGGAAGGACAGTATCGGATTATGTTGCTGAGTTCGACACTTTGTCGAAGTATGGTTTATCTCTAATCGATACTCCCGAAAAGAAAAATGAGAAGTTCATCACTGGCTTGGATGAATACTTAGGGGAGAGGCTGATTAATCACATCGATGAGACGTTTGAGTCGATTGTGGGAAAAGCTTTGAGGTCAGAAAGTCTTTACCCTAAGCCGAAGACTGGGGTTGTTGCTGCATCTGCTGAAGAGCCAAAGCCGCAAGCAAGCGGTGGAGGCAAGAATAACTCTCAGAATAAGAGGAAGCAGAACCAAGCTAAGGATGGCCAGAAGAAAAGCAGGAAAGAAGTCGAGTGCTTCAAATGTGGAAAGAAGGGCCATTATGCAAGGGAATGTAGGGCCAAGACAGTGGGAAAGAAGTGCTTTAACTGTGGCCAGGAGGGACATTTTAAGGATAAGTGCCCGCAACCTCTGAAGGAGAATCAGATTGTGAAAGCATATGCCATCAATGTTGTTCCTTCTTCGTCGAATGCCCCAACTGCGGCGGAGAAAGGAAAGGGAGTCGTCATTCAAGGTATGCTTTCCATTTATGATCTTCCTGTTAGAGTTTTGTTCGATACCGGGGCTTCCCATTCCTTCATATCTAGTGACCTGGTAGATAGGTTGGGATTGGAACCCGAGTTAGTCGATAGACCATTAGCTGTGACGAACCCGATTGGTGGTTCAACAAACCTCAGTATGATCTGTCGTAATGTGGTCTTATCGAGTCATGGATGTATGTTTGGTTGTGATTGCTTTGTTTTGGGCTTTACTGGGTATGGCATTATTTTGGGAGTCGATTGGCTCCAAAGATACGGGGTGGTGGTAGACTGTGAGGGCTTTTTGGTGACAGTTAGGGCGGATGATGGGCGGAGGGTAGTGTTTGGTAATCTACCCTGTGATGGGGTAATGGCTAGTTTTGTAAATTCCCTCGACATCCCGCATGATGAGTTATCAGGTTTGCCCGTGGTTGGCCAGTACCCGGATATCTTCGAGGAAGTGACCGGACTTCCACCACACCGAGAGATTGAGTTTCGTATTGATTTAGTGAAAGATGCCAGACCTATAGTGATGCCACTTCGTCGTATGGCACCACGAGAACAGCGAGAGCTCGAGGTGCAAGTTGGCGATCTTTTGAAGAAGGGATTTATTAGAAGAAGTGTTTCCGAGTGGGGAGCACCAGTTGTGTTTGCTACTAAGGCAGATGGTTCCCTTCGATTGTGTGTGGACTATCGCGAGTTAAATAAGGTGACGAGGAAGAATAAGTATCCTCTACCACGGATAGATGATTTGTTTGATCAACTGGAAGGAGCTAGAGTGTTCTCCCAGTTGGACCTCGCGACAGGATTTCATCAGCTCCGTGTAGCAGCTGATAGTATAGCTAAAACGGCATTTCGGACGCCGTCTGGGTTTTATGAGTGGTTGGTCATGCCATTCGGGTTGACCAATGCACCAGCATACTTCGTGGATCTTATGAATAGAGTATTCAGGGACCAATTGAATAAGTTTGTTCTTGTGTTCGTAGACGATATCCTTGTTTACTCGAGGACAGAAGAGGAACACAAGGAACATTTGAGAATTGTGTTGGAGGTGTTGAGAAGACACCAACTGAAAGCGAAATTTTCTAAGTGTCACTTCTGGAGGAGAGAAGTGAGATTCTTGGGCCATGTTGTTTCAGAGAATGGTATTGCCGTGGACCCTGCAAAGGTGGCTACGGTACAAGATTGATCTACGCCCAAGAATGCAAAAGATGTAAGAAGTTTCTTGGGGTTAGCTGGATATTATCGTAAGTTTATCCAGGACAGCGGCACCGTTGACTCAGTTGACTAAGAAGAATCAAGCCTTCGTTTGGGACGGAGGGTGTGAAAAAGCATTCAAAGTCTAAAGGAAAAGTTGACGCGTGCGCCAGTGTTGGTCATTCCTAAGGGAAATGAAGAAATGACGGTATACACGGATGCTTGTGGTACCGGACTGGGTGCGGTATTGATGCAAGGAGGTAGGGTAGTAGCTTATGCTAGTCGACAGCTAAAGCCACATGAGAAGAAGTATCCTACCCATGATTTGGAATTGGCAGCAATTGTGTTTGCGCTAAAGATGTGGAGACATTACCTCTTGGGAGAAAGATTTGAGCTGTTTACCGATCATAAATCGTTAAAGTATCTCTTCTCTCAGAAAGATTTGAATCTCCGTCAGCAGAGATGGTTAGAGTTCTTGGCTTCGTATGACTTTGATATCGCGTATACACCTGGGAAGGGTAATGCGGTAGCCGATGCCTTGAGTAGGAGACATGCCAGCTTAGGGGCAATGTTTCTTGAATGGAAGCAGCTGGAGTATATCGCGGGGTTTGATTTCAGACCAAGGTGCGAATTGGATCCAGTTATGCTAGCTAGCTTGACGGTCAGACCCACTTTGATAGAGCGGATTGGTTCTAGCCAGAGAAACAATCCTAACCTACTGGAAATCATCTCCAAGCTAGAGATGGGTATCGAAGAGGAGATGAATGTGTATGGGCTTGATCGAGATGGATGGCTTCGGAAGAATGGAAGACTAATTGTGCCCAACGTGAATGGTTTGAGAGATGAAGTGCTTAGAGAATGTCATCACTCAAAACTGACTATACATCCCGGTGGTAATAAGATGTATAGAGACATGAGACAGACTTACTACTGGGAAGGGATGAAAAGAGACGTTGGGAAATTTATATCCAAATGCATGAATTGTCAGCTAGTTAAAGCCGAGCAGAAGAAGCCTAGTGGGTTGTTGCAACCATTAGAAATTCCCGAATGGAAATGGGAACAAGTTTCGATGGATTTCATCGATGGTTTACCGAGGACTAGATCGGGACATGATAGCATTTGGGTAATTGTGGATCGACTGACCAAGAGTGCAAGATTTATACCAGTTAAGTCGAACAGAACTGCAGCCAAGTTAGCAGAACTATATATGAAGTGGGTAGTGAGATTTCATGGAGTACCCAAAGGCATTGTGAGTGACCGAGATCCGTTGTTTACTAGTGGATTTTGGAAGAGCTTACAAGAGGCTTTAGGATCAGAATTACACCTCAGTACCGCATATCATCCTCAGACCGACGGTCAGACGGAGAGGGTGAATCGTATATTGGAAGATCTCTTGAGAGCGTGTATATTGGATTTTGGTGGATCATGGGATGACCATTTGCATCTAGTGGAGTTTGCATATAATAATAGCTACCAATCCAGTATTGGTATGGCTCCATATGAAGCTTTGTACGGAAGACCGTGCAATTCACCATCATGTTGGATAGAGACTGGCGAGAAGTTTGTGCTTGGACCAGATGTGGTGAGAGAAACTTCCGATAAGATCAAGATCATTCAGCAACGAATGAAAGCTGCTCAGGATAGGCAGAAAAGCTATGCTGATAAGAGGAGAAGAGACTTGAAATTCTCCGTTGGTGACTTGGTGTTTGTCAAGATCTCTCCGTTGAAAAGCGTGATACGATTTGGCAGGAGAGGCAAGTTGGCACCAAGATTTGTGGGTCCTTTCCAAGTTCTCGAGGAAGTTGGGAATTTGGCGTATAGAGTTGGCTTACCAGAGAAAATGGCAGGAGTCCACGATGTGTTTCATGTTTCCCAACTAAGGAAGTTCGTTCACGACTCAAATGTGACTATTTCACCTGATCAGTTAGAGGACTTCGAAGTAGAACCTGAGGCGGTTGAGAACCGCAAGCCGATTCGTATTCTGGGGCATGATACGAAGCAACTTCGAAGAAAGTCGGTGAAGCAAGTCAAAGTTCAGTGGGGCGAGGACGAAAATGATTGTGCTTGGGAGACAGAGGAGAGCATTAGAAAGGCTTATCCAGAACTCTTTGCCTGATAAGATTTACTTTGCGATTTAGTTATTCCGCATGCTAGGATAGACTTGTTTTGCTTGTTTTGCATGATTGATGGTTGTTTTATGATTGATAGGCATGCGGGACCCTTGTGTGTGTTTTGATTAGGGAATTTCGGGGGCGAAATTTCTTAAGGGGGGGAGAGTGTAACGACCCGTGTTCTACACATCATAGGATTGTAGAATATTTATTTCTTTCCCGTGTGAAGTTGTATGGTCATGTAACTTTGGGAAACATTTATTAGAGTCATTTCCCGTGCTTATGATTTTTGTTGATTTTTAAATGACCATTTTGCCCCTAGTTGGTACTGTTTTGGTCATAACTTTTGATAGGGAAGGAATTTTGACCTGAAACCACTTCCATTAGATTCGTTTGATGGTTTCTCTTTCCGTAGAGTGGTCATAATAGCCAAACGGACTTACCGTTTGGGAGATATGGCTGAGCAAGGTTTGGAGGGTGAAAAACTGCTTAACCGGGCCAAATCGGGTGATTAGTGAGTAGACCCATGACCCATTTCCGGATTAGGGTTAGGAGAGGGCTGAGTTGACCTAGGATTTGATCCCATTTCAGTTTTCTAGCCTCCACTTAGTCCCCAAGAAACCTAATAATGGCCTCCACTCTCTAAAGTCTCCAAATCACCTCCAAACCACTCCAACTTGAAGAAAAAGAGATTAGCAAGACCAAATCAAAGAAGATCTTCACCTAATCAACCTTGGAACTGCTGTTAACATTGAGATTCGCATCAAATCAGAGAATTATTTCAGATCTTAGTTTGTTTTGTGGCTAAGGCGAGTGATTAGCTTGCTTTTTGCACTAATTATGGCTAAATTGGGGTGATTAGTGCTAATCAGCGCTTTTAAAAGAAAATAAATTCTGGAAAAATGTTTATAAAATCATAAACGATGTTTTAGACCTCTGATATGAGTTCGGGTTAATTTGGTTAAGTTTTGCTAATCATACCATTAGTTATGCTCACATATGCTTAAGGGAAAACATAGGGTTTTGGCTATGTTTGATCCATTTTATCATATCATGTTGTTGTTTTGGTGTTTGAGGTCACTTGTATGTATTGCTATGACACTATGACATGCTTTGTGATTGGTTTCAATAGTTAGAATGGTCGAAAACGCCGTCGAGAGGCGTGTAAACACTTGCTGGAAGGTTGCAGGAATCGGTGCAGGAAATCGGATCGGATCGCCCCCTACCCGATCCGAACCGCCCATTTCCCTTCACCACGAACCGAACCGGATTGTTATAGCGAAGCAAGCTGCGCCACGAGCTGAAGGATCCGAACCGATCCGAGAAGTCGCGATTCAAGACTTGGTGATTGAAGACTCCGACCCGACCCGCCTGGAGTGATAACGACACGATCCGATCTGATCGCCTTGAGGACGACGAACCGGGAACTTGGAGGAGGGCGAGGGCTTGGAGCTATGACCAGGAGGCGTGACCCGAGCCGTTGCGTGGTGGAGAACCCGATCCGATCCAGACGGGACTGGAAGCCACGAATCGATGGTGCACTCCGATCCGACCCGAGGTAGCAGTCACGAACCGAGACGATGAAGACCACGATCCCAATGATGATGAAAGGGATCCGAACCGATCCAATGGAGATCCATAACCCGAAATGCAAAGGTAGCTCAAGTGGAAGTTCGAGCTCAGGATCCCGATGGGAACCAATGAGTTCACTTCGTGATTGGGCTTTGCTGCGGGACGTGTGCTAAGGAGTTGTTGGTGTCTATGACTTTGGATCACTATGTATTAGAGGTGTATGGACGGACTCGGGCTTTGGATATGGTGCGACTAGGGAGCTACCTACCAATGGAGTGGGATCATGGATACGTTGGGCGTGATCCCATAGGTTTGGCGTTGGTGGTAGTAGGAATGGACATAGTCGTACAAAGTCGAGTTCTGTCGTTTTCTTGAAGGGTTATGGTGATCAAAGAAGTAGATACCGTATGCTTTACGCACTGAGTGAGAGTTGTGAGGATGGTTGCTATGCTTGATTGTTTGACATACACATCCCCACCCCCGTATACTTATATTATGTGGTTGTGAAATCACAGAGTATTGTACCGTGTAGTACTAACTCTTTGATTGCAGGTCTAGGTTCAGGTATGACTTAGTATACCTGTTATTGTTCTGTTTATGCTTGCTACCACTCATACCAGACTGATGTCTGACCCAGAGTTTTATGTTTCTTCTTATTACTCTGGGTGCTCACACGAGCAGACTAGAGACAGGGATAGCTGGTAGTGCGCTTGGTAGATGGACTGAAGACGAGCAGGAGGCTCCACGTATGATATATAGTTATTCTCCCTGTGTCGTGATCGGTATCTACTTTGGGCATTAGTAGCATACCTATTTTGTTTATCTTAGAGACAGTATTTTGAAGTTGTAATAAGCTGTATTTGATATTTCCGCTACTCTGATGATGTTAGTTCAAGTTTTCAGCTTATGCACTGTCTCATCTGTTTTATGTCAAGTATATGTTGGTTATTATATTTTATCCCATGCGCTGTGAGACATATTACAGGTTCTTTATTTGGTTCATCTTCTTTCTTTCTCATTCTTTGGCGACCGTCCCATGCCAATTGGACATGTGTACAGCGCACAATTGGAGTAAATGTCGGTTGGTGCGGGGCGGGCCGTCACAACACCTATGAGCAAGTAGTAGAGTATGAGTTTGTCCTGCCAAAATGCACAACGTGCAAATGTTTTGGGCATTCAGTTACAAGTTGTTCAGTTTCTGAGAGCACTACAAAATATACAGCTAATAAAAATTCAGATGAAGTGTGGGTTAGGAAAAGCAGTACTACTGATGCTAGCACATCCAAAAATTCAGCAACTGTACACGCTGAAACTAGTACTACGGCAGCTACTATAGATAAACTATGCCCACAAACTAGTGTTGGGGGCTCTGAAGAATCTAAAGCATCTCGTATAGGTCGAGATCAAAGTCAGGAACTGGTTCAGGCAGTGGTGGATGGTGCATGTCAAGCTGATCATCATGAGGAGTCCACTGCAGTGGTGCAGGTGGATAAGGAACCAAGCTCGCTGGATGATATTCAGGAGTTGGATACTCATATTGTGGAGTATGAAGAAGAATGTAGCGATGAGAATAGTGCAAATGAACTAACAGAAATAAATGAGAACTATCAGGTACAATTCACGCAAGCAAGTAAAAACGCAGTTAAAAGTATTTTAGTGGGGACAGCTCCAGTCACAAGGAGCAAATCCACACTAAAATAATGTCAATCCTATGTTGGAATGTAAGGGGTCTAAACAATGATACTCGACAGTTAGACCTCTTTAACGTTAGGGACAAGTATAAGCCCTCTATCATAGCTGTTCTAGAGAATAAATTCTCACAAGACAGTCTGGATTACTTCAAATTAACCATGGGTAACATGTGGGATATTTGTCATAATCTAAGTTCAACCCAAAAGGGTTGCATTGTAATCTTATGGAACTTGTCTTGTTGGAAGTGTCTGATGGTGAATTTCGATGACCAACAGGTAACAATTCAAGCTAAAACTGTTGGTGGACTTGAACTGTACATAACTTTTGCATATGCAAGTAATCTAGCAACTGAGCGTAACAAATTATGGGACTCTATCATCAATAACTCGAAGTCTATTCAGTCCCCGTGGATGGTACTGGGTGATTTTAATGCAGTTTTGCGTACATGTGAAAAGAAAGATGGGCTTACCCTCAAGCTTTCCTAGGTTTCAGAGTTCAACAACTGTGTGCTGGCTAGCGGATTATCAGAACTACCCCACAATGGCCTGCAGTACACATGGAGGAGCGGTGGGGCCAAGCAAATATCATCAAGACTTGATCAAGCATTGGCAAATGCAAATCTATTAAACCAGGCCACTAGTCTTAATGCCTCAGTCTTAGCCTCCTCCACCAGTGACCACTCACCATTGCTAATCCAATTCAACAATGCCCACAACACAAGGGGAAAGCCGTTCAGGTATGCCAATCATTGGCACTTGCTACGGGGGTATCAAACAGCCACTGATTTCAGTCAAATTTCACTTCCTAGTGGCAACAACATGTTTTTACTTGTTATGATACTAAAGAAATGTAAATTCAGACTAAAAGAGTGGAACAAAACCAGGCCAAAAGAAAGTGACCAGGTCCAAAACCTTCAAGAACAATTAGAAAGAGCACAAAACTTGTTGGATGCAGACCCCTTGAATGAAGGTTTAAATCATGATTTATACGAATTTGAAGCCCAACTGAAGAAAGCTTTGGAGATAAAATCGAAAGAAATCAAACAAAAAGCCAAAGAAAAGTGGCTGACACAGGGAGATGAATGCACAAAATTCTTTTATACTAAACTGTCACAGAGGAAGCATTATAATAATTTGTTTAACTGTTTGAACGAACAGGGGGACTTGATGAAACACATCAAACAGCTTGAAGACTCAGCCATTTCTTATTCTACTGAGCTATTTAATGGAGAGTACACTAGAGAATTACCCAGCATTGAGTGTCGTAGGAAGCTCAACTCCACTGGTAGGCTGCGACTGGGTGATGAGATCAGCATGGGGGAACTGAAGGCCGTTGTCTTCTCCATTCATGATGACTCCAGTCCAGGGCCTGACGGAGTGGGGGCAGCCTTCTTCAAATTGCACTGGGAAGACCTGAAACATTACATGTTAAATGCCTTCCAAGAAGCTCTTGACTCTGGTGAATTCATAAGAGAAATTAATCACACTTTCATTTCACTCATCCCCAAAGTTCAAAATCCATCCAGAATTGAAGAGTATAGGCCTATAGCATGTTGTAATGTGGTGTATAAAATATTGAGCAAAATTATATGCAATAGGCTAAACAGTGTGCTACCAGCACTTATTTCACAATGTCAGAGTGCTTTTATTAAAGGAAGATGTATTTCAGAAAATTCCTTAGTGGCACATGAACTGGTTAGGGAGTTCAACAAAAAAGGTGCAAATAAAATATGCCTAAAGATTGATTTGCATAAGGCATATGACAGGGTGAACAAGGATTTCATCACCCATATGCTTAAGGCAACGGGGATTCCTGATAATCTATTCAAACTGATTGGATTCTGCCTTGACTCTCCCACCTTCTCAATTATGATAAATGGGGTGCCTCATGGGTACATAACCAGCTTTAGGGGGATCAGGCGGGGGGACCCTCTGTCACCATACCTTTATACGGTTGCAATGGAGTGGTTCACTCTACAGATGGAGTTGGCAACAGCGCACAACGGGATCCTACCAGTATATAATCATCAACCTAGAGTTACTCATCTAATCTATGCTGATGACTTATTGGTGGTGTTTAAAGCCTCAAACTCAGCCATTGACCACATCAAAGACATATTCAATCAAATGGAAGGAAAGGTGGGTTTGAAAGTAAACGAACTCAAGACTAAATGCTACTTCAGTAAATTTTGCAGCCAAAAACAGGGATTACTTGACAAGTTAGGAGTTCAGGAAGGAACCTTACCTGTTAAGTATCTGGGTGTACCTCTCTCGAATACCACAATCACTGATGCAGAATGTGGCAAGCTAGTGGATGATATTCGTGACAAACTGTAGGGCTGGAGATCAAAACTTTTATTATTTGCAGGCAGGGTAGAGCTGGTACACACAGTGATTACTTCTAAGGTTAGATTTTGGTTACAAATGTTTCAAATCCCTGATTGCTCGATTGCAAAAATCAATTATGTTTCTGCTAATTTTATATGGAAGGGTGGCCTATATAAAGTCAGTTACAAGCTGTTATGTAGGCCCAAGAAGGAAGGTGGAGTTGGGCTTAAACATTTATTTGAATTAAAGAAGGCATATGGGCTTAAACAGGCCTGGAAATTAATATCCTCAGATAATCTATGGGCCATGTGGATGAGAGCAAGATATATGAAACAGAATTTTTGGACTACTAGTGCAGGCAATAATGCCTCAGTGGTGTGGAAAAATTGCCTCAATTATAGAAATGAACTTAAAGACAGGATCCAAAGGGACATTGCAAATGGATCAAATACAGATCTATGGCAAGACCCATGGTTCAATGGCGGAAGCCTAATAAACAGATTTGGTTGGGATGGTACTCGGCATCCGGTGCACCCAACACAAAAGTGAGCTCAATTATATCAAATGGAGCATGGAACTGTGATGGCAACCTGATTGCAAGAAGCCTGGAAGAGGAACTTAGAGCTAAAACCATCTATGGAAATAGAGACAATGATACATTGGTGTGGAAGGAAGGTCATTTCAGGCTCAAGGACGTCTGGGAAAGCTTAAGGCAGGCTCACCCAAGTCTGGGCTAGAGTAAAGTGGTCTGGTCACACTCATGTCCACCTAAAATGGCTCAAGTCATGTACAAAGCTATGCTGGGTAGGTTGCCTACTAAAGACAGACTATTTGGATGGGGCATAATTGATGAAGAAAGATGTGTGTTATGCAATAACGATTCAGAAAACCTAAATCACCTTTTCTTTGAGTGCCAGTGTACCTGACGATTACGGGCTATTCAGAAACTAAAATGCCTTAACACTGAGCAAATAGGGGATCTAGAAGATGAAGTTAATTACCTGAACGATGGGAGTCTAATGTCTCAACTGATGGTAGAGGTTGGCAAGATTTGCCTCACAACCACAGTGTGGCAGGCATGCGAGAACGAAATACCCGTACTTTCAAGAAGAAATCAAGAGATGTGTTAGCAAACTCAAGTGCAATTAACAGAGAAGTGGCGATTTGCATAGGAAGAATAAAGAAGAAGATATTCACCAAGTCAACAGAACAAGAATGATTGCAATTGGAGAGGTGGAATTGGAAGGCAGCGAGCGAAGGAAGGTACAAAGAGAATTTACGTTCGCCATAGTTGTAGAACCCTAATTTTGTCTTCAGCTTCGTTTTCGCTTTTGCCAGAGAATGTTTTTTGTAAAGTGAAAAGCGGACACTGTTTGTATTATGGTTGACCCAACAACATTGGGCTTATAACTGTGGGCCGAGCCGGCTTTGAGCTTAATAACAAATTTACCGATTTTCAATATATATATATATATATATATATATTTGTGTGTGTGTGTGTGTATACGCTCGTGCTCTCCTTCCAAAAGACGAATAAGGAGCTCAGCAGATTTAACGTAATCTTCACACACCTTGCTTTAAGGGGCATGAACGCAAAAAATACATTCAAGCTTCTTAATCCAGTCTTTCTCTAGGGGTCAGATGAGTTTAATCCAATTCACATTTGCTATTTTTAAAAAGGATTTATGTTTGTTTATGAGCAACTGAAACTAACTTGGACAGAAACTAGTGCTCTGATTCTACATTGGGGAAGGATGAAAGAGGACACTGTTCATCTACATGCATCAACTGATTTATTTTGAAGACTGCCATGCATGGTATGAGTTTTGCACGTCTTGACTGGACAAATGGCGGATAATGCAAAGTTTGATTTCCAAAGTGGTTTATGCTTCTCTGATTTGCTGTAATGTAGAGAGAAAATGTAAATTTGGAAATAATCTCCAACCCTTAGTTGACTGTGGATGGATGAGAGCATGAATGGGTTCCAGTACGCAATATGGCAGCAAATTTTTTTCTACTTGGGCTTTTTATTTCAGGATTTAACATAAGATGCAGTGAGCTGCACATACATGTGTAATACATTAAATGCTCGGTAAATAATACTTGATAGGTGTAGAGAATAATTTATAACTTCTGTCAAAATATGCTCGGTATATAACACATTAAACTACCATTTTTAGGACATGTTAGAGCATCTCCAACAGTTGCTCAATTCATTATCTAAATCAGTAATTGGAAAAGAAAAACTTTCCAACACTTATGTGTACCTTGAATATTTAGGGAAAATATCAGGGTTGTATCCTGAATTCGTAACATGCCCTCGCGCGCCTATTTTTTAGACAAGCTATTGTTTTGCACTGTAGCATGCCGATAAAATCAGAGCCTTATCATCGGGCGTCTATTTTATCTACACGCTACAACGCTGAATATTTCTAAAGAAACCATTGAAAGTCCATTTTTTAGACTTCTAGCGTTAGGAGCCTAAAAAATAGACGCCCAATGACTTTTGGTTAGAAACTGTTGGGCACAACATCTAATATTCAGCTGAATTTTACGTGTTGTAACATTTAGGGTATGAATTCTATTGAAGATGCTCTTAGATTTGTTCTAAAAGTTAATGCCTTAAATCATTTAATTGATTTAGATGTATGTGCTTAAATGTAAAATAATACAGTAGAACTTCAGTAACTAATTGTATAATCAGACGGTGATATTAAAATGAAAATGATAATGAACAAAATATATATAACTTTGTGATAGTTATTTTATTGATAAATATTAGATGAAAAATAAAATATGTATGGAAATTTAAGAAAGAAAAAAGAAATATTAGGAACTAATATAAGAACATGAAATTCTTTTGCTTTGCAAGTATTCAACTATAGACTTAAATCTTTTCATTCTATACCCAAAACGTTTTCTGAAGAAGATTATGATCACATCAACTGTTTATAGACAAAAATAGAAAACACTAACTTCCATTCCATCATAACCAATTTCACAATTCTTCAACTTTTATAAAGCAGAAAAGCATCAGTCTGCAAACAAGAAAACCGAATTTTACATATTGAATCCCAATTTCTAAAAGAGTGTTGCAAAATTCCGTTGCCTTCCTCTAAAAAAGGCAGCAATGTTTACCTCAGAAGAAAAAGGAAAGATTAATTTGCCAACATTTTTTCTTACACAATTTCATTTAAACAAATGGAATCAACCGAGTTCCACATACCACAAAACATATACAAATGTTAAACAACACTAGACTTCAAAAATAACTATTTTTAAAAAAAATGTATGCGTCTATGTGTGTATTCATATTTTTCTTAAAAATATAAATGTACACAAACCAACTTGTATTTTTCTCATTCTTTACCATTTTCAACGCATTATTTGTTTTGAGTTCAGCTGTTGAAAATTACTGTTGTAATTGATGGTTTAACAGATATTGAAATGTTTGGTATTCTTTTACTTGTTGATGGTGCAACTACAAGCAAAGGCGAAGACTATTGCATATGCTGATAATGAATGAACATGAATGCTATTAGAGACTGTTTTGAAGCAAGGCCCAATAGACAATGCAATATGGAAACCTTCTAAATGGGGAATAAAAGTTTCATTTTTTTGAACAGCTTGGGAAAAAGAAAAAAGAAAATGCTTAATCAAACAAACCGTGACAATAGCAAAATCGTTCAATGTCAACCATTTGACATAGCTGCACTGCTCCATTACTTAACAAACTAAACTACTGCATGGCACAACTCCAAAGGCTTGAGCTATTTGCCTCCACTAATTCGGTGGCCTACTAGCTTTGTGCCTCTTTCTTCTGTTGTCCTGCTTTAAGCTTGGTGCATTCCCATTGTCGTAGCCCAAATATTTCAAGGTGAGCTCACCAATATTATGTGAGTCATTTTCACGGTGATGGTTTATCGAAAACCCATAACATGCATCATCCGCTGCATGCTATCTTTTTATCAATCTTTGGCTATATGTTTCCTGACCTACTATATCTAAGAATTATGTATAACCGTAAATAACAAACTTGCATTTCCAATTTGATATGTTGTCCTCTTGATATTTCTATCATTCTTAATGAAATATATTAAAATGTATGCAAGTTCCTTTCTGCTATGCACCGCTGTAACCTTTTTATGCATTTTTTCCATCTGCAATCATGATTGTTCTGGGTCTGTGGATTTTATTTTATCCCTTTTTTTTCATTCAAACGATTATACCAATGGTATGTTATTTTCACGATACATAAAGATGTCTAAGCATAATGACCTCATCTTTTGATACATCCACAAATAAACTTTTTTATTTCTTATTCTCCAGTGATAGTGTGACAAAAAAATATAGAGGAGTTAATGTATTTGAAATATTTCTACTGCTATTTCAAACTGTCGTTGATTTGATTAAACCTGGACATAGCGATTTAAATGGATTTCGTTATTTTATGTAGTTCGAACTGTTGTTTTATGTAGTTGGAACTGTTGTTGATTTGCTTGAACATAGCGATTTAAATGTAGTTGAAATATAGAGGAGTTAATGTAGTTTTGTTTCGTTATTTTTTCATTTCCAGACATAGCAATGTCGGTCTTAGTACACTGAACATTTGTAGAATAATATCTCTTTTTTGCTATGAATTTTATTTTCATTTTATTTAAATTCTCAAGCATCATCTAAGATAATCTATCAGAATGTTTTAATGCCCTTCAAACTTACTTTACGGTAGTGTAATTATATCTTTTTGCATTTTTTAATCCGTTTTCTATTTGTGTAAGTTCCAATGTGGGGAAAATTTTATGTTGATGTGCTCCACTGGTAATTGTCAATCCTGCCTTATTTGCTTTTATAATTTAAATCATGTTTGACAAAACAATGTCCTACTATTTTCGTAGAACATATAAACTCCAACTTTTTCCTACATACCTTACATCACTCCTACACCCACAATCATTCTCTCCTTGCTAATTATTAACCACCAAAGCCCAACTCCCTCCATGTGCGTAGCACGGGTTCCAACCTAGTTATCCTGTATAAATTGATATCTACTAAATATATATATGTTTGGTGGCGGAAAATTTGTTCTCTTCGCTTAACACCATTCTTTGAGACATACGAGCTCAAAGGTTGTATATCGGTAGACATCGGTTGTATGGTTGGAATTGCCAATGTGGCATGATGAGATGCATGGATCAAGGCTTTTTGTTGAAAAGCAGAGACTTGTGGTTGGTGATCAAAGCACCGCTTTAATATAGCACAACTTTGTGTAGCATTAATTCGCGAGCTTCACACCCCGGTATGAACCAAAGCGGGATAAAGGACAATAAGGAAATGGACATACGTTGCTTTTTAGCTACGAGTGATTTCCTGGTATAGGGCCTAGACATTTTATTAATGTGCATATTGGATTATGGATAACGAGGTACCTTGGATTTTGGCACACAAGGACCTTGATGGTTGACATACTGACCCATATAGTCTATGTACTGACCGGGATTTAGGTTTGATATGACCGGGGTACGTATTGTTTATGGTATAACTAATCAGTGACGGCTGACCGGCCTTGCCGCTCCTAGGTGAGCATGCGTATGAGTCCTGGGCGTATGCTAGATTGTCCTTAATTCGGAAGGAGAGATCCCTATGCCTTAGTTCATAGATGGAAATCCAAATTCCAGTACGCAATTTTACAGCTTTATTTGTAAACCTATATGGCGATGTAGTGGCATGGGACGCTCATGTCGTCTATGATTGATACATTTATATTTGAAATTGATTTCTGCACTATGCACTAATAATAATAAAAGATAAATTTCGCGTATCAGGCATATTTGGTCATTATAAGGTAAAACGCTATCCTCTGGTTTGTATTCCATTGTGTGATGGAACTTGAGTCTTATAATGGCTTCATTTTTCTGTTTAGCATTGCGTTGTTTATTTTATGGTATTCTGGGGAGAAAACCCATTTCATGTTATACGGCGTGGTCCCTTGATGTAACAACCCGGAGTTTCAGAACTAATTTAAAATTTTTATTTTAGCTATTAAATGGATTGTGAATATTTAAAATGATTTATTTTAAATAATAACGACTGAAAGTTATTTTAAATGAAGTAGGAATTTATAAATTTAGTTTAATTATAAAATGAGCCTGAAATGGCGCGGTAGTTTGAAAATTCGATTTCAATATACTGAATTTAAAATAAATCGGATTTCAGTAAAACAATAAACATTTGAATCTGTTTAATAATATCTTTCTAACGAATGAAAGAAACTGAGATTTCACTTTATAAATTGTAAGATATGTCCAGTTTAAAATTTATAATAGTCGCTGTAGAATTTATATATATTTTAATATAATATAAAGCCCTTAAAGATAGCCATTTTGCAAACGACCTCCGTTTTCGACGAAACCACTTTTGTTGAGTCCGGAATGTCAAATTATTGCTAGATTCCAATTTTCATAATTTTTTGAATTAATATGTGAGCGTGGTGAATTTAAACTAGTTTAATACTTTCAGTTTGAATTAAATCGACTGGAAAATGACCTATTTTCAAACGGTCTCCAAATTCGATGAAATTAGTTTTGTTAGGACCGTATCGTCAAAACATAACTAGATTTATTTTGCTAGAATTTTTGGAGTTAGTATGTGGCCCCGGTAAATTAAAATGTACGTTTAAATTCAACATATATTGATTTATATTTTAATTTAAAGAAAAACTGATCAAAATGATAGAATAGGCTTACGAAACATATTCCATTGTGTCCGGAATAGGGTTATTTGGTTAGGGACGATAGTCGTTGGGTTTTGTTTGGAGTTCGGACGAAATATAGTCGATAGGAGAATTAAATATTATTTTATATAAATATAATATACTATATATATACCTCGGAAAATAGGCCCGACCCTAACCCTCTTCTTTGATTCGGGTTTTCGCCGCCAGGAGCTAATTAACGGACCAATTTCTCCACATTTTATCACTTAAATTCTTCCTCTACGATTCGAATTGAGCCATCAATACAAAGGGAAAATAGTTGAAGATTTCGAGCTCTACATTTTCATATAGTTTTAATCGAATACAAGTTCGTGGTTGGCTTGATTTATGGGTTCAAAGGCAGCGGGTTTGGGTTTCTTTTCAGTCTCCGTTAGGTTTGCGAGTTAGCCCCACTTCCTGGCAGGGGTGGCGCATTCGTGGGTCTTCGTCATGGCGGCAAGAGATTGTGGTCCGGCGCTTGGAATTGCGTGGGCACGGGGAGGTTGAAATCGAAGAATAGGTTACGAAGGCGCGTTGTTTTTACTGAAGGAAGAAGTTAGTCACAGGTTGTGGGAGATATTAATGATGTAATTAGTTCAATAATTTAATAAATTATTATTTAATGTAATCCAATGTTTAAACCAGCGTATGTTTGTCAAACAGTAACGGAATTCAGCAAAACGAAGTTTGTTGGAGCCGTAAATTCGAGCTTTGCATTTCAGACCTGACCGGAACTGAAACGGGAACTATTTGGATTTTAGATAAAATTAAACGACGGTTTAATTTTATTAAAATCAACAACCATTAAAGAATGATGGAGTAGATCCCAATATGAGAACTCCTTCTCACTCTAATTATTTTGCAGTTAAATATATATTAGGATGCAGATGGGGCTTAGAAGCCCCTGACACCATTTATTGTACAAACCATGGTTGATTGTTTATTTGGATTGTGATTTGAAATGAAATAATTTATATATGCAATGCGAATAAAATATATATGTGATTTGAATAATGTAACAACCCGGATTTTCAGAACCAATTTAAAATTTTAATTTTGGCAATTTAACGGATTTTGAATAAAAATAATTTACTTTAAATAATATAATTTTTTTTGAATAGAGTTAGAACGTATAAATTCATTTAAATCAAAATTAGAACGAATATATTTATTTTAAATATAAAAGGAGTTGGAAATAGCGCTACAGTTTGAAAATTTTACTTTGAACTTTGACTGAATGTACATGATTCAAAATAAACCGGATTTTAGTTAAACCAAAAATATTTAAATCTGTTTATAAATATCTTTCTAACCAATCTGAAAAATCGAAATTTCATAGTGGGAATCAAAAGTTATGGCTAGTTGAATATTCAGAATGGTCGCTATGGAAAAAATAAAGCCCTGAAAAATAGCCATTTTGCAAACGACCTCTGTTTTTTACGAAACCACTTTTTTTGAATCTGGAATGTCAAATTATTGTTAGGTTTCAAATTCCATAATTTTTGCAGTTGATATGTGAGCGTGGCAAAGGAAAACGCGTTTGGTAATTTCAGTTCGAATTGGATCGACCAGAAAAAGTCCATTTTTAAACGGTCTCCAAATTCGATGAAATTTATTTTATTGGGGCCCTATCATCCGAACATAGCTAGATTTATTTTTTGGGAATTTTTGGAATCAATATGTGGCCTCGACAAATTAAAATGTACATTTAATTCTAAAATTGAATGTTTAATATTTTAATTTGAAGAATAACTGACTATAACAGTCGAATGGGCTCACGAAACATATTCCATTGTGTCCGGAATGAGGGTATTTAGCTAGGGGAAATAGCCTTTGGGTTTGATTTGGGGTTTGAATGTGAAAACACCTTTTAAAATTTAAATATATAACTGGCCAATAGAATTAATCCATTCATTAATTTAATTTTATAAAAAAACCGAAAAACCTATTTATTCTCCAGATCGAAGGCGAGAAACATCTCGCACCTTCTCTCTTTGATTCCTTCTTCCACAAGGCAAATTGGACATTGATCCTTTAGAGGATTTTGTAGCCCACTACGAGATCTTCAAATCCATACCCGTTTCACCCCCTGTCTTTGCGCCAATCTCGAGATCCGGTGCCCTGAAGTGGCTGACTTCAAACCGCCGCTGAAGGTTCACCTTTGCACCGATCACCACCGCACCTACCTCGATCTGAGCGTCGTTCATCCCTCCTCGACGTTGTACAACCCGATCGACACCTCGCACAACGGATTGGAGTGAAAACTAAAACCTAGTTTTGAACGTTATGCTAAGGTAACAGTTTTAATTATTTAAACTGATTTCAACACTTTAAAACGTCGCAAACTATGATTAGAGAATAAAAATCATATCTTTTTGGTATGTTGTCGAAATCTAGTGAAACAAGAGATAATGGACTCGGGACGACATCCTCTACATTCTAGAAGAGACCGAACAATTTTTGGAGCCTCCTACAATTTTAGAAGGAGTGGAACCCAACATGAGAACTTCTCACTATTATTTTTATACAGTTATTTATATTATTTTGTAACTGCGCAAATGAACTGCTCCCCATCGTCTACAGACCATGGACGACTTATTTGATTATACTGTGTTGTGGAAATTGATTGTGATTGTGAATTGGAAAATAAAATATTCATGTATTGAATAAAATATTTTATCATTAAAAATATAATTTTTAACGTGAATATGAATAAAATAAATATTCATTTACAAATCAGATGATTTTCTTATATACACCCATTTATCTGATATTGATTGAGACGATAAATTTTACACATCGCCCAACCGCACAAATAGTAAACAGTATTTGTTGTTTGAAAACCCCACACGGGGTTTGGGATAATATTTGACATACACTGATCCCAATAATTAGTGGTATGTCAATCGATGCATTGACAAACTATATAAGCATTATTTATTTATTTTAATGCTTATACAGTTCTAGAATGCACTCTGGATGTTGTATGAATTTTTAATGATTATTTATCATTATTGTGGTATACACGAGATGTTGAAATCCATATAAATAAATTTATATGGTAATGGATTGAGTCTGATTCCAGTTCAGAAGTAACGAATATTTTAAAATAATATTCAGAAAATATTAAAATATGAAGCCGTTTTTAGTAGTTAAAGCCATTTTAACACGAACGGGAATTTGGTCGATTTTATTCATTTTATAATGAATATCGGAAAGTGATTTCAAAATCTGATATTTTGAAAATATTATCATTTTAATATTGAAATGATATGGAATATTCAATTTGGATTTGAATTTGAAAATTAAATTGAAATCGATTTGAAATGAATTTAAAACGAATATATGTGGAATATTCAATTTGGATTAGAATCTGAAAATAAAATTGAAATCGATTTTAAATGAATTTAAAACGAATATATTTGGAATATTCAATATTGATTTGAAATTGAAATGGAAGTGGAAATTGTTTTTAAAACGAATTTAAAACGATTTATTAAAATGGAAATCGATGAAATATATATAATATATATTATATATATTAATGGCCTGAATAGAATGCGCCGCGCAGCGACCGTTCGCGAATTTCGACCATTAACTTCAAATGGACAATACGGGAGATTTGACCGTGATTGGGTTCGTATCGAAAAGAGCTTTCCAATGAATATGAGAGATTTGAAATCTAACACGTGGATTTGGAATTATGTCCAAATCAAATTTGGAAAAGGTTGCTGTAAGTGCAGTTCGATAACCGTTTATGGAAATCGACTGTACGAGCCTTAATAAAATTATTAAAAATATAGATAATTTGTGTAAAATCATAATAAATGATTTGGAAAAATTGGGATGAAAAATTCCATATTTGAAAAGATAAAAATATATTTTTACCGAAATGAACTAATTATGAACTAGCTTTGAAATCCAATAATTTTTAAAATAAAAAAATTGTATTTGTGAATGGTTTCAATATAACCAGAAATTTCCAATATAAGAATTGGAAAGGATTTAAAACAAAAGTATCTTCAGAATATTTTGATATTGGATTCCGTGATTATACGAATATTGTGGAGGAATTTGGAAGATATATATATATATATATATCGTTATTCCAATACGATATTTGTTGGTTTTAGAATTTGATATTGAATATAAGCCGATACATTTTCTATTCAGAGCCTTGTATTTAATATCAAATGGGATTTTGGGTTGGTCGTGAACGGTGTCTTCACTAACACTGTTTTTAATCCCAGTTGAGAAAAGATGAGACGACCCGATTTCCCGTTCTCACGGAAACAAGGTTATCTTTGGAATATAACACAGAAACATATAATAGCAGAACAGAATTAAATAAATACACCAGAATGAACAACAAAATATACTGGATAAAAGTAATCATCAGAGTTACACAGTATACAGGATCCTACTTAGTACAAATACAGTTCAGCTATACATAAATGTCTACAGCGGAAATAAACAAAATATGTACAATAGGAGATGAACAGCATAAAAAGAAATAAATGATAGAATCCATCTTCAGCTCCAGCTATCCAGAAAGAACCAGCTAAACCTGAATACAAGGCTGCCCGTGTAGAAAAAGGGGCACCCGAGTTTGAGAGTGAAACAAACTACGAGTCAGTCATGGGACTGGTATGAGAAATCTACTCAACACATATATAGCTGGCTAATCACAGGACCACGCCACTTTCGTGGAACGGGTTTACTCCATTGGATTGCCAGTGCTTTAAAACAAATCTTTCTTTTAAACATCGCTATGCTTTTTATAAAAATGAAGCCGTTATAAGACTCAGTTCCCATCACACAATGCAACGCAAACCGGAGGATAGAGTTTTTACCTTATAACGGCCAAGATATGCTTGATACGAATAAAACAAAGGCATTTGATATTATTACTAGTGTTTATATGTTTTGAAAACAACTTCAAATCATAACTATCAATCATAGACGACATGAGCGTCCCATGCCACTATGTCGCCAAATGTATATATACAATCGAAATCGCATCGTCACGTATTTGGAAATTGGATTTCCGTCATGAACCAAGGCAAAAGATAGTCCTTACCGAATTCGAGACAATCTAGCCTACCATGTCTCAGGAACAGCCGCAACTGCCCCCTGGATCGTCAGGGCCGGTCCACCGATGTGGATTATTATACCTGAACAATACGTCTCCCCGCCCTTTGGGGCGCAAACGAGCCAACGAATGACTCCATCGGACCCGGATCGTCCGATCAAACCGAGGCGCCTCGCAACAGCAACAACCACATAGGTGAAGAGTATATAAATGTCAGGGCTGGTAGGTCACTGACACCACCCTAGCTAGAAAGAAACGCATGTCCTCCCTGAGGTCCTTCCTCCCGTTTTAGGTTCATACCGGGGTGTGAGGCTCGCGAATTTACGTTATACACAAAGCTACGCCACACAGGCGGTGCTTTGATCATCACCACAAGACTTTGCTTTTCAACAGAAGCCCTGATCACTGCATCTTAGCATGCCACACAGGCAATTCATACCGTGCAACTGATGGCTATCAATCACACAGAACAAATTCCAATGTCGGACACACAGTCCATTTACAAGTCCGTTCTGGGTCTGAACGAAACCGGAGGCACTAAATACCTCGCAAACCCTTCGATCAACACGTACGTCTGAACGATCACCACTTATTATCCATATTTCGGGATGCCTCCCAATCAGGACCTCGGTTACCATCCAAACGAGGTGAAGATCTCCGGTCTTCGACCATCATCTTCATCTTCGAATTTCAATCGTCGGTCGATTATTCGAAATGAGAATTAACTCGGCCTTTTCAAATAATTCACGTATATTTAGAATTTCAAATCGATTTATTTCAATGGTTAAATTATTCGACAACACCAATTGTGTTCTTTATATAGTTTTCACACCAAACACATTCAACCATCAAACATCACATAAATCAAGCAAATTCAGTTTATTTCCATTCCATATCGCTTACGATATTTTATAACTATTTATCGCTATTTTTATTTATTTTAAAATAGCCATTTTATTCAAAACGACGCTTCGGGCCATAAGGCGGCCGTGGCGCTGTTTTTCTTCAGATTTGATTTACACTTATCTGAAAATCTAACCGTTGGATCTTCACAAAATTTACATCATTAGAAAGGTCTTTTCAAAACGAACCCAACGGTTCCAGTTTCGGGAAAATCCGACGGTCGGATCTCCCGGTACAATCGTTTGAAATTTCGATTTCAAAATACGAACTGCAGCGTCGTTATTCGATTAAATATAATTATATTTATATATATAAATAAATATAATCGTTTTTGGCGCTGTTTTTCTTCAGATTTGAATTAAACATTCCAGACAATCCAACCGTTGGATTTCTACAAGGTTGGTGCCGTTGGAAAGATTATTCCAAGGCGAACCCGACGGTTGAGATTTCGGGAAAATCCAATGGTCGGATTTCCCGTACTAGTCGTTTGAAATCACGGTTTCAAAATACGAACTGCACGGCCTCGTTTCGTTTTAATTTTATTTATATATATATAGTTATATAAATATAGTTTATTCAATGATTTCCATATCGTTTTCACTTCAAAAAAAATTCTAACACCTTAAATTTTGGAAAAATTTCGCCATAACCTCCCCTGCACTGGGAGCATCGGGAAATCGCAAATAGCGTCCCGGTCCTTCCAATCTCAAAAAGAAAAAGAGAAAGCCAAGCGGCTAGCCAATCAGGCTCAAAATCATCACCCAAACAAATCAGTAAATGTGTACCTATTTGTCGGGCACAAAATTTTATTCCTCTTCTCTAGCCCCTTTGCTATAACCTGTTCAATGAATATTGCATGTACATATATATACAGTTCATATCATTTTTCATTTTCTATTCAACTTCATATTTGATTTCTATTTGGTTTAAAAACACCATTCATTCTAATGTTACATAAATAGGTGCCAATCATTTCATTAGCTAATTAATGAATATTTCAACTCATATATGTTTATTTTGAACAAGCGGCTATTTTTAACACTTCACATTTCAACGATTCATGCATACAATAAAAATGTGATTTTTATTGTAAAACAATTCATTTCAAAACACTATTTTTCTATATAGTTCATATAGTCGATAAAAGGTGATTTTTATTATCAAACAATTTATTTCAAAATATGAATACCATCCAACACATGAATTTCTAAACAACGAATGAATATCAATTCAACACATGAATGTTTCTATAGTTTTTATATATCGATAAAAATGTGATTTTTATTATCGAACAATTTATTTCAAAATATGAATACCATTCAACACATGAATTTCTAAACAACGAATGAATATCAATTCAACACATGAATGTTTCTATAGTTTTTATATATCGATAAAAATGTGATTTTTATTATCGAACAATTTATTTCAAAATATGAATACCATTCAACACATGAATTTCTAAACAACGAATGAATATCAATTCAACACATGAATGTTTCTATAGTTTTTATATATCGATAAAAATGTGATTTTTATTATCGAACAATTTATTTCAAAATATGAATACCATTCAACACATGAATTTCTAAACAACGAATGAATATCAATTCAACACATGAATGTTTCTATAGTTTTTATATATCGATAAAAATGTGATTTTTATTATCGAACAATTTATTTCAAAATATGAATACCATTCAACACATGAATTTCTAAACAACGAATGAATATCAATTCAACACATGAATGTTTCTATAGTTTTAAGCATATGAAAATAATTCAATCACACAAATATTATTCAAAATTTCGGCAGCATAACGGCAGGGTAGTTACACCGGCACCGTCCCTAGTACGGCTCCTCGCTCTACCTTAAAACCTCGCGGTTTTTGACAATGGGAAACATGCATCTAGTTCGCACGCAGGCGGCATGTATATATATTTATTTCATTTCCACAAACTAATCCTATGTGGTTTCAACCAAATATTTCACAACCACAAATGGGTATTTTTCAACCACAATCAACCAATATCAATCACAAACAATCCCAAACAATCATTCAATTTTCACCACAATTTCAACCAATAAATATCGTCCATGGTTTGTGGACGAGGGGCGTATATATATATATATATATTTATATATAGCAATTCACTTTTACTTCACACGTATATATATATAAATTTTAAATCAGAAATCTCACCAATAGCTATCCAACTTTACGATACTTCCTTTATAGAAATCTTCGCCTTTTGTCGCTTTCGCCCGTATTCTCTACACATGTAAAAATAGAATTTTTACGATGTTGTTCAATATATAAAAATATGATTTTTACTTCGACTTTCACTAAATAAAAATATGATTTTTACTTTTGCTTTCACATATAAAAGATATGATTTTTGCTTTTGCTTTCATATAAAAATATGATTTTTACTTTTGCTTTCAAATCTTTTTCTACTAAAAGATTAATCTTTTTCCTATTTTAAAGTTCAAAATAAAATCAGTTTTTCTCTTTTATAAAAATGCAGTTTTTGAATCTTTTAAAATTCAGTTTTTACTTTTTTTTTAAAAAAAAAAATCCAGTTTTTAACTGCATAAAAAATGCAGTTTTTTTTTTTTTTTTTTTTTTATAGATCAGTTTTTAACTTTCTAAAACAAAACAGTTTTAGTTTTTAAAACATTTCAGTTTTTACTTTTATATAAAAATCTGTTTTATACCTTTAAAACTTTCAGTTTTAATACTTAAAAGCATTTCAGTTTTTTTTTTTTTTTATCTTTAAAACATTTCAGTTTTTTTTCTTTTAACTATTTCAGTTTTTTTTTTCCTCTGTTTAAAAATCGAATTTTTTTAGATTAAAAATAAAAATGAAATCAAATAAATCACGTACCTGCGAGAGGGGGGGTGGCGACTCGCCTTCGTCGACGGCTCGGCGGCAAGGCGGCGCTTCAGGGGGGGTTTCGAACGAGGAGCGGCTTCGAATGGCGAATCGGAGAAGGCGTTGGCTTCAAGGGGGGCTCTTCGTCGGCGTTCGAGGTTAGGGGGGGGGGGGGGCGGCGGCTCTTCGTCGGCGCTCGAGAGATCGGGGGGGCGGCGCTGGCGATTTAGGTTTTCGTTTTCTTTTTTTTTCTGTATAAATGAAATCGGTAATGAACGGGGGGGGGGGGGGGGGCAAGCGGGAGATAAGGAGGGAGGGAGGGAAATTAAAATAATATATATTTTTTTTATTTAATTTGTAAAAAGGTTGACTTTTACATACGACCTCGAAACGAGGTCCACCGCCTGTCGCCCATAGCGTTTCACCCCCATTCCGAACACAATGGGATATGTATCGCAAGCTGATTTGATCGTTACAATCGGTTTCCTTTTGAATTTTCATTTAAATCACTATATTGAATTTTAAACGTACATTTCAAATTACCGGGGCCACATACTGACTAGAAAAATTCCAGAAAAATAGTTTCTAGCTTCGTATTGACGATACGGTCCTAACAAAACTAGTTTCGTCGAATTCTGAGGCCGTTTGAAAAATGGCCAATTTCCAGTCGATTAAAATCAACTGAAACTGGTCAAACGCGTTTTCCTTTGCCACGCTCACATATTGATTCGAAAAATTATGAAATTTGAAACCTAACAATAACTTGACACTGCGGATCTAACAAAAGTGGTTTCGTCGAAATCCGAGGTCATCTGCAAAATATCCATTTTTAAGGGCCTGAATTCCATAGCGACTATTCAGAATTTTCAACTGGACATATCTTTTTGATTTCCGCTATCAAATTTCGATTGGTCAGATTCGTTAGAAAGATATCATCAATTAGATACTAATGTTTTTGGTTTCACTAACATCCGGATTGTTTTGAATCCGGTATATTCAATTGAAGTTTGAAATCGAATTATCGAACTACCGCGCCATTTTCAATTCTATATATAATTAGAATTAATTATATTCGTTTTCAATCGTCGATTCAAACTCAATTTTCATCGCCATTGTTTAAAATATTTATTCTAAATATTTAAAATCCATTATTCGAGCCAATTTGAAAATTTTAAATTGGTTCAGATTTTCCGGGTCGTTACAAAAGATTAAATCTTTTTATTAAGATTTAATGATGTTTACCAATTAATCAATATTTAATTGGAATTGAATTGAATTTTGGGTTTGTCATGAACGGTATCTCTAAAAATGTTGTTCTTAAAGCAA
Source organism: Allium sativum (assembly GCA_030737875.1). Taxonomy (NCBI): domain Eukaryota; kingdom Viridiplantae; phylum Streptophyta; class Magnoliopsida; order Asparagales; family Amaryllidaceae; genus Allium; species Allium sativum. The sequence continues at coordinate 284,679,969 of CM060911.1, forward strand.
ATGGAGTTAACAAAATTAGAAACTAACTGGAGATCAGCTAAGTTGAATGGTTTCCTGGGTATTGGTCTGATGTTGGTTTTGGCCTTCGGGATTAATACTTACGGAATTGTTCTCTTACTAATTTACGATTAGAGACTGATGGAATGGTGTCTTCAGTAACACTGTTCTTAAACCCCATGCGAAAAGAATAAATCTTTTAATTAAGATTATTAGAATTTCCGATTATATTTAGTAATTGGAGTAAATGGAATGTGATTTTGGGTTTATCGTGAACCGTGTTTTAAATGACATGGGTTCTTTAACCCAGTTAGGGATAAGATTAATTTCTTATCTTTGAATAATCATTAATATTGATTTTTGGGAAGATTAAAACTAAATGGAGTTTTAATGAATCTTTGATTAGATTGAAAAGTGAATGTGATAATTAAAATTATCAATTTAAGAAAATGATCGAGAATGGAGTATCACCTGTTTTGCTCCAAGCGATAGTTAAATCTTTAATTAGATTTGAATGTGAAATGGTAATTAATTTTTACCGATAACACCACGATGTTAGATATGGAGTGTTACCAGTTTGCTCTATGGGATGAATAGGTTGGGATTGGGAAAATAAAAGAAATGATTACTTCGGTAAGGTGCGCTAATCCCGACTAGTTGATAAACCATAATTTGGTTTAGAAATGATAACCAAAGGGCGATTATAGAATAAATTTAAAGAATTTATCTTTAATAAAATTAATGGGAACCTTTCCCAAAGGAAAAGAATATTCTGGATTGGAATGAGGCATATGATGTGTTGTTATAGCACTTGATTATACAATACGTGAGTTGTTCGGAAAGACCGGGATTAACCCATTCTGAATAAATGATTCGATGAAAAGTCGAAGAGATGGAAGGTGGTGTAAGACCGACGTTCTTCACATAGAATGGATGGGTTGCTACTGTTGCTCGTGATTGGAGTAGCTACCTTGAAGGGGCTACAGTGGTAGCCGTCCGGACGTACTTGCTGATTGTATGGATATGCGAGGGCCTCTCTCCTGTATTGGACATACGGGACGAGGAATAAGGTGCCTCCGGTTTCGTTCAGACCTAGAACGGACTTGTAAATGGATGGTATGTCTGACATTGTATTCCTTTATAATGTATTCGTTGATCTCTGCTAAATATATATCTGTTTGGTGGCAGAGAATTTATCCTCTTGCTTAACACCCTTCTTTGAGACATACGAGCTTAGAGGTTATATATCGACAGAAATATGTGGTACAGTATTGATTGATAGTGTGGCATGCTGAGATGCAGTGATCCAAACTTTTTTTGAAAAGCAAAGTTTGGTGGATGATGATCAAAGCACATCTTTAATATAGCACAACTTTGTGTAGCATTAATTCACGAGCCTCACACACCGGTATGGTGGCAAACTGATGGTTAGATCAGTATGCTTTAGATATGAGGATTGACGCCCTATGGATTGTCATGGATTCGGTCAACTAAGGTGATACTGGGTGTGGTCTCCCACACCAGTAGGGATACGGCACACCCCCCGATTCCCATATGGATAGAGTTAGCGGTGTTTTCCAATGCTTGGACGTAAGCCATGGTAACTTGTTTCCTGGATAGTGCGGATGTGCATTACGGTGTTTTCGCATGCCTGCGACGTAAGCCATTGGGAATTGTACTACGTGATAGATCTTTCGGATTAGCAGCCACTAGTATGGAAATCCAAACTTCCAACATGACATTTTGTGGTTTTGATTGTATACTATATATGGGAACATAGTGGAATGGGACGCTCATGCTGTCTATGATTGATACATTTATATTTGAAGTTGATTTCTTCACTTATAGTAATAACAAAAGATTTGTTTTAAACTGTACCAAGCATATTTGGCTATTATAAGGTAAAACTCTATCCTCCGGCTTGCGTTGCATTGTGTGATGGGACCTGAGTCTTATAATAGCTTCATTTTTCTTTATTTAGCATTGCGCTGTTTGTTTTAGGCACTGGTATTCTTGACGGTAAACCTGTTCCGTGTTATACGGCGTGGTCCCTTGATTTACCTTATTCTAAAGTAAAGTTTTAAATAACTGTTTTAGTTATCACACCAGTCCCATGACTGACCAGGAGTTTATTGTTTTAACCTAAACTCTGGGTGCACATATTTTCCACATGGGTAGCTAGTAGTTTTGGTTTTGCAGATTTATTTATACAGGATCCTGGATTTACAGCTGGAGCTATATTCGGAATGCTCTGTATTAGTATATTTCTTTCGGTTGTATTTGTTATTGTATTTTTTGCTACGCATTATATTTACACATTTTATTTTCTATAACGACCCAGAAAATCTGAACCAATTTAAAAATTTTAAATCGGCTAAAATAGTGGATTTTAAATATTTAAAATAAATATTTTAAATAAGAAAGTTGAAATTGAGTTTGAATCGACAATTGAAAAGGAATATAACTAACTCTAATTATAAACAAGGCCTGAAACGGCGCTGCAGTTTCAAAAATTGAATTCAAAATTTGTCGGACTGTACCGGGTGCAAAACAAAACGGATTTGAGGGAAACCAAAAATATTTAAATCTATTAGTGAATACCTTTCTAACGAATCTGAAAAATCGAAGTTTCATAGTGGAAAGCAAAAGTTATGGCCAAATGAATTTTCATAAAGGTCGCTATGGAATTTATATAGCCCGGGAAATTGGCCATTTTGCAAACGACCTCGGAATTTGACGAAACCACTTTTGTTGGATCCGGGATGTGAAGTTATTGCTAGGTTTCAAATTTCATAATTTTTGAAGCTAGTATGTGAGCGTGGCAAAGGAAAACGTATTTTGGTCAATTATAGTTAAATTGGATCGACCAAAAATGGGCCTTTTTGCAAACGGTCTCAGAATTCGACGAAACTAGTTTTGTTGGGACCGTATCGTTAAAACATAGCTAGATTTATTTTTCTGGAATTTTCCGAATCAGTTTGTGGCCCTGGCAATTTGAAATGTACGTTCAAATCGAATATTGAATGTTTTATATTTTAATTCGAAGTAAAACTGACTGAAACAGTCGAATGGGCCTTCGAAACATATCCCATTGTGTTCGGAATGGGGGTAAAACGCTAGGGACGACAGTCGTGGGGTTTGAATTGGTGTTCATGTGTGAAAGAGGGTATTTTCGGATTTTTAAAATATATAAATAAACAAAAAAATCTCATTGGTCAGAAAAATTTATTTTCTCTCTCCCCGACAGTCGATCGAAGGTGGAAAACACTTCAAGCCATCCCCCTCATTTTCCGATCAATCCACGCCGAATTAGCTCGTGCCACAGTTGAACTTTTTAAAGATCTTCCCGAGCTCTTCAAATCCATACCTGGTTTCGATTTTTTCGTTGAGTATTTTGGGAGAATCGAGCTCGAGAAGTTCGCCCGTTCGCCGCCAGTTTTCGCCGCCACCGCCAGCTCGAGTTCGCCGCCGTTCAGGGCTCCGACGCGCCTCTCCTACCCCTTCGACGCTGCGAAGGCTGATCGACGAATAACTACACGGATTCGAAGAAAAATCCAAACCTAGTTTTGAACGAAACAGCTGAGGTACGGCCATATTAATTTTCAATAGTTTTAACACCTTTAAACCATTACAAACTTTGAAAAATCATATCTTTTTCGTGTATTGACGAAATTCAGTGAAACAAGAGACAGTGGACTCGTGTGGACGTCTTCTACCTTCTAGAAGGGAGCGCATATTTTTCTGAGCCTTCTGCTATTTTTGGTGGAGTGGAACCCAATGTGAGATTTCTAATTTGTAAACGATATGGAAAACGACGATGTATAAATTATATAGTCGATGTATGAGTTATATAAGCGTTGTACACCTCTTGTATAAGCGTTGTATAAGTTGTACGTTCGATGTATAAGTTGTATATGCATTGTAAAAATTATATATGTGTTGAAATAGAAGTGAATTGCTATATATAAATATAAATATATATATATACGCCCCTCGTCCACAAACCATAGACGATATTTATTGGTTGTGATTGGTGTGAAAATTGATTGATAGCGAATGGTTGATTGGAATTGTTCGTGGTTGATATTGATTGATTGTGGTTGAAAAATACCCATTTGTGGTTGAGAAATATTTGGTTGAAACCACATAGGAATAGTTTTTGGAAATGATAAAAATATATACATGTCGCCTGCGTGCGAACTAGATGCATGAATCCCCATTGTCAAAAACCGCGAGGTTTTAAGGTAGAGCGAGGAGTCGTACTAGGGACAGTCCTGGTTTTAACTACCCTGCCGTTATGCTGCCGAAATTTTGAATAATATTCATGTGATTGAATTATTTCCATTTGTTGAAACTATATTTATTCATTGAATAGAAAACCTTCATGTGTTGAATTAAAATTCATTCGTTGAATATAATTCATGTGTCGAATGGTATTCGTGTCTTTAAATATAAAAATCACCTTTATATATGTATATATATACAAACTATAGAAAACATTCATGTGTTGAATCGATATTCATACGTTGGATAGAAATTCATGTGTTGAATGGTATTCGTGTTTTAAATATAAAAATCACCTTTTTATCTATATATACAAACTATAGAAAACCTTCATGTGTTGAATCGAAATTCATTTGTTGAATTGAAATTCATGTGTTGAGTGGTATTCATATTTTGAAATAAATTGTTTTTTAATAAAAATCATATTTTTATCATCTATATGAACTATATAAAATAGTCGTGTTTTAAAATAAATTGTTTTATAATAAAAATCATATTTTTATCATCTATATGAACTATATAAAATAGTCGTGTTTTGAAATAAATGGTTTTATAATAAAAATCCTATTTTATCACCTATATGAACTATAGAAAATAATCGTGTTTTGAAATGAATTGTTTTATAATAAAAATCACATTTTTATTATATAAATGAATTGTTAAAAATAGTGAAGTGTTGAAATAGAAGACAGTTAGATAAAAATATCATTTTTATCAAATGTATGAAAAAAATATAGTTTAGAAATCGAAGAATCGATATATGTATATATATATATAATTATATATAATCGAATAATGACGCTGCAGTACGTATCTTGAAACCGTGATTTCAAACGATTAGTGCGGGAGATCCGACCATCGAATTTTCCTGAAATCGCAACCGTTGGGTTCGCTTTGGAAATATCTTTGCAACGGCACCAATTTTGTAAAAATCCAACGGTTGGATTGTCTGGAATGTTTAGTTCAAATCTGAAGAAAAACAGCGCCAGAATCGATTATATTTATTTTTATATATATATATATATAATTATATTTAATCGAATAAGGACGCTGCAGTTCGTATTTTGAAATCGAGACTTCAAACAATTATACCGGGAGATCCGACCGTCGGAATTCCCCGAAACTGGAACCGTTGGATTCGTTTTGAAAAGATCTTTCTAATGATGTAAATTTTGTGAAGATCCAACGTTTAGATTTTCAGATATGTTTAAATCAAATCTGAAGAAAAACAGCGCCACGACCGCGTTATGGCCCGAAGCATCGTTTTGAATAAATTGGGTATTTAAAAATAAATAAAAATAGTGATAAATCATTATAAAATATTATAAACGATATGGATGAGAAATTTAGAAACTAACTGAAGGTTGGCTAAGTCGAATGGTTTCTTGAGTATTGATCTGATGTTGGTTTCGGCCTTCGGGGTTAATATTTGGGAAATCGTTCTCTTACTGATTGACGGTTAGTGACTAATGAATTGAAATGATGCGTATGTATGTTAGTGTTGCACTGGTTTATTATATACGCGAGTTGCTCAGAAAGACCGGGTTTATCCCATTCTGAATAACTGAATAGACGATAAGAAATCGAAGATGAAGACGGTGGTCGAAGGCCGAAGATCTTCACCTCGTTTGGATGGTAACCGAGCTCCTGATTGGGAGGCATCCCGAAATATGGATAATGAGTGGTGATCGTCCAGACGTACGTGGTGATCGATGGGTTTGCGAGGTATATAGTGCCTCTGGTTTTGTTCAGACCCAGAACGGACTTGCAAATGGATAGTGTGTCTGACATTGGAATTTATTCTGTGTGATTGATAGCCATCAGTTGCACGGTGTGAATTGCCTGTATGGCATGCTAAGATTGCAGTGATCCGGGCTTTTGTTGAAAAGCAAAGTCTTGTGGTGACGATCAAAGCACCGCCTGTGTTGCATAGCTTTGTGTATAACGTGAATTCGCGAGCCTCACACCCCGGTATGAACTAGAAACGGGAGGAGGGCCTCGGGGGGACGTGCGTTTTCTTTCTAGCTAGAAGTGGCGTCAGTGGTTTTACATGCCCTGACGAGTTTGACTTATGTGGTTGTTACTTTTGCGAGGCGCCTCGGTTAGGTCGGACGATCCGGGTCCAAAGGAGTCATTCGTTGGCTCATTTACGCCCCAAAGGGCGGAGGGACGCATTGTTTAGGCATTATAATCCACTTCGTGTTGACCGGCCCTGACGATCCAAGGTACGGTTGCGGTTGTGCCTGAGGGGCGGGCTAGAGCGTCTCGAATTCGGTAAGGACTATCTTTTGCCTTGGTTCATGACGGAAATCCAATTTCCAAATACAACATCGTGCGGTTTCGATTGTATATATATATGGCGACATGATATATGGTACCTATGCCGTCTATGATTGATAGTTATGATTCAAAATTGTTTTTGAAACATGTAAACACTAGTAATAATATTAATTGCTTTTGTTTTATTCGTATCAACCATATTTTGGCCATTATAAGTTAAAACTCTATCCTCCAGTTTGCGTTGCATTGTGTGATGGGAACTGAGTCTTATAATGGTGTAACGACCCGTATTCTACACATCATAGGATTGTAGAATATATATTTCTTTCCCATGTGAAGTCGTATGGTCATGTAACTTTGGGAAACATCCATTAGAGTCATTTCCCACGTTCGTGATTTTTGTCGATTTTTAAATGACTATTTTGCCCCTAGTTGGTACTGTTTTGGCCATAACTTTTGATTGGAAAGGAATTTTGACCCGAAACCACTTCCATTAGATTCGTTTGATGGTTTACCTTTCCGTAGAGTGGTCATAATAGCCAAACTTACCGTTTGGGAGATATGGCTGAAATAAGGTTTAGAGGGTGAAAAACTGCTTAACCGGGCCAAATCGGGTGATTAGTGAGTAGGCCCATAACCTATTTCGGGATTAGGGTTATGGGGAGGCTGAAATGAGATAGAGGATCATTCCATTTCAGTTTTCTAGCCTCCACTTATCACCAAGGAACCCTAAAAATGGCCTCTAACCTCTAAATCACCTCCAAATCATCTTTTGGTCAAGAATTAAGCTTAGCAACATCTAATCAAGGGAGATCTACACCAAATCAACATTGGAGCTGCTGTTTGGCATTGAGATTCACATCAAATCAGAGATTTATTTCAGATCTTAGTTTATTTGTGGCTAAGGTGAGTGATTTGCATAGTTTTACACTAATTATGGCTAGTTAAGGATAATTAATGCTAAATAGCGAATCTAAACATGATAAAATTCGGGAAAAATGTTCATAAATTCCTAAATGATGTTTTAGACCTCTGATATGAATTTGGGTTAATTTGGTTAAGTTTTGCTAATCTTATCATTAGTTTCACCTAAACATGCTTAAGGGAAAATATGGGATTTCGGGTATGTTTGATCCATTTTAACCTATCATGTTGATGTTTTGATGTTTGTGGTTGATTATGCATGTTGCTATGACTGTATGAAATGCTTTGTGATTGATTTCAATAGTTAGAATGGTCAAAAACGTCGTCGAATGGCGTAAACACTTGCTGGAACAGTTTCAGAAAACAGTGCAGGCTTCGGATCGGATCGGATATGGGGCTCGGATCGGATATGTTGAACTGAGCAAGGAACCCGATCGGATCGGAACCTGACACTTGGGAAAATTGGCAAAAAGGAAGGCCACTCGAGCTGAACTGGGATCGGATCGGATTAGAGAGTAGGGATCGGAGCGGATAGAGGAGGATGGATCGGATCGAAGCGCGTGAACGATGACGAGGCGGATCAGAGCGGAAGCAGGGACTGAAGGAGAGGCACCCGGCCCGACCCGAAGTGAGGCACCCGACCCGACCAAAGAAGAAATACTCGACCTGAACTAGAAGAAACGCCCGACCCGAACAGATGGAGGACACCCGACCCGAACCGCGCCAGAAGAAGAAGACCCGACCCAAACCAATGAAGGATACCCGACTCGAACCGATGGCTTGAAGAGGACCCGATCCGACCCAGTATTGATCAATAACCCGAGATGCAAAGGTAGTCCAATATGGGAAGTTAGAGCTTAGGATCCAGTTGGGAACCAATGAGTTCACTTCATGGTTTGGCTTTGCTGCGGGACGTGTGCTAAGGAGTTGTCGATGTTCATAACTTCGATTCACCACTAGAAATGAAGGATGGCTACTTATCAGTGCAGTAGGGTCATTATGACCTGAGGGGCTAGGTGATGGTAGCAAGACTACGTTATCAGTGCAGTAGGGTCATTATGACCTTAGGGGCAAGGTGATGCGTAGTTAGACTATGAGCCAGCGCAGATGGGGTGAATAACTCCATGGGGCAAGTGGACATAGCAAGGAATTAGTGGCTACGTTATCAGTGCAGTGAAGCCATTTATGACTTCATGGGGGCAGAGTGATCGTAGGAAGGTATGTTGGGTGATCGAAGTGGTGAATATCGTATGCTTTACGCACTGAGTGAGAGATGTGAGGATGGATGCTATGTTTGATTTTTTTCCATCCCTATGACATGCACACCTCCCCCACCTCTGTATCTTTACACTGTTTGATATGGTACCTTAGAGTGTTGTACAGTATGTAGTGCTAACTCTTTGGTTGCAGGTCCAGGTTCGGGTATGTTTTAGTCTACCTGTTATTGTTCACTTTAGATGTTTATCGCTCATACTAGGCTTTATGTCTGACCCAGAGTTTTATGTCTCCTCTTATTACTCTGGGTGCTCACACGAGCAGACTAGAGACAGGTTAGCTAGTGATGCGCAAGTAGCTGATTCGGAGGTGGGCAGGAGGCTTCCACATATGATATATATATACACATTCTCCCTGTGTCGCTGGTGATCGCTACTTGGGCATTAGTAGTGTACCTCCTTTATCTTACTTTTGCTTTGAGATAGTTTGAAAGTTGTAATAAGCTGTATTTTGGATTTCCGCTGCTATGATGTTTAGTTCTGATTTTCAGCTTACGCACTGTCTCTCCTGTTTTATGTCAAGTATGTTATTATTATATTTTGTTCTATGCGCTGTGAGACATTCTACAGGTTCTTTGTACGTTCATTTCCTTCTTCCTTTTCCTTCTGGCGACCCGTTCCGTGCTAACTGGACATGTGTACAGCGCACCTTTGGAGTAAATGTCGGTTGGTGCGGGGCGGGCCGTCACACTTGATATCAGAGCTCTAAGTTGCGTAGTTAACCTAGAGAAAGACACTAGGGAGAGTTAGTGCGTATATGAGAGCACGTATTTGTGATTACTTTGGTTTTCAAAAGCTATGTATATATATACTATTAGTAGTATAAGAATGAAGTCGCACAGCACTAGCACCACTATGGGGTCGTTAATCGTTTCCCTTTTTCAGGTTGATGATGAGCCGAGATACGAGGGGTGCTGGTAGAGGGACCAACCAAGGGAATGCCGCTGACATGAGGGCAATGTTTACTAACCTCATGAGAGACATGCTTAGAGAAGTGCAAGGGGCAGTTCCCAATCCCGGGGTTGGTGTTGGCCCAGTAGTGCAGGCGCCTAGGGTCGATTTCGCCAAGTTGTGCAAGGATTACACTAATCTTGGTGGAAAGCCGTTCCACGGAATGGAGTCGGCCACGGATGTTCAAGATTGGATCGATAGCTGTGATCGTATCTTTGATGACTTGGGTCTTGAGGATGCGATGAAGAGAAGGCTAGCGTCTCGTCAGCTGCAAGGGCGAGCGATGAATTGGTGGAATGCCAGGATCAGGTTACTTGGGATCAGTTCAAGGCTCGCTTTAGCGAGAAGTTTATTCCAGCTGCCCAGAAGTCAGTATTGTTCAAGAGGTTCTTGGAACTCAAGCAGGGTGGCAGGGCAGTTTCAGATTATATTGCTGAGTTCGACACTTTGTCGAAGTATGGACTGTCTCTCATTGACACTCCTGAAAAGAAGAATGAGAATTTCATTACTGGTTTGGATGGATACTTGGGGGAAAGGCTTATCAACCATATCGATGAGACTTTTAAATCGATTGTGGGGAAAGCTTTGAGATCAGAGAGTCTTTAACCTAAGTCAAAGACTAAGGCTGCATCTGCAGAAGGGCCAAAGCCGCAAGCAGGCGGTGGAGGCAAGAATAACTCTCAGAATAAGAGGAAGCAGGACCAATCTAAGGGTGACCAGAAAAAGAGCAAGAAGGATGTTGAGTGCTTCAGCTGTGGAAAGAAGGGCCATTATGCTAAAGATTGTCGGGCCAAGCCAGCGGATAAGAAGTGCTTCAACTGTGGTCAAGTGGGACATTTCAAGGATAAGTGTCCGCAACCTCTTAAGGAGAAGCAGATTGTGAAAGCATATGCTATTGATGTTGTTCCTTCTTCATCGATTGCCCCAACTGCGGCGGAGAAAGGAAAGAATGTTGTTATTCAAGGTATGCTTCCTATTTATGATGTACCAGTTCGAGTTTTGTTTGATACTGGGGCTTCCCGTTCCTTCATATCTAGTGACCTGGTAGATAGGTTGGGATTGGAACCCGAGATAGTCGATAGACCATTGGTTGTGACGAACCCGATTGGTGGTTCGACTAGCCTTAGTATGATTTGCAGGAATTTGGTCTTATCGAGCCATGGATGTATGTTTGTTTGTGATTGCTTTGTTTTGGGCTTTACTGGGTATGGCATTATATTGGGAGTCGATTGGCTCCAAAGATACGGGGTGGTGGTAGACTGTGAGGGCTTTTTGGTGACAGTGAGGGCGGATGATGGGCGGAGGGTAGTGTTTGGTAGTCTACCTAGTGATGGAGTTATGGCTAGTTTTGTAAATTCCCTCGACATCCCACAGGATGAGTTGTCAGATGTGCCCGTGGTTGGCCAGTATCCGGACGTCTTCGAGGAGGTGACCGGGCTTCCATCACACCGAGAGATTGAGTTCCGTATTGATTTAGTGAAAGATGCCAGACCTATAGTGATGCCACTTCGTCGTATGGCACCAAGGGAGCAGCGAGAGCTCGGGGTGCAAGTCAGCAATCTTTTGAAGAAGGGATTTATTAGAAGGAGTGTCTACGAATGGGGAGCACCAGTTGTGTTTTCCACTAAGGCAGATGGTTCCCTTCGTTTGTGTGTGGACTATCGCGAGTTGAATAAGGTGACGAGGAAGAATAAGTATCCTCTACCACGGATAGATGATTTGTTTGATCAGCTGGAAGGAGCTAGAGTGTTCTCCCAGTTGGACCTCGCGACAGGATTTCATCAACTGCGAGTAGCAGATGAGAGTGTTCCGAAAACGGCAATTAGGACGCCGTCTGGATTTTATGAGTGGTTGGTCATGCCATTTGGGTTGACCAATGCACCAGCTTACTTTGTGGATCTTATGAATCGAGTATTCAGAGATCAGTTGAATAAGTTTGTTCTTGTGTTCGTGGATGATATCCTTGTTTACTCAAGGACAGAGGAGGAACACAAGTGACACTTGAGGATAGTGATGGAGGTGTTGAGGAAACACCAGTTGAAAGCGAAATTCTCTAAGTGTCATTTTTGGAGAAGGGAAGTGAGATTCTTGGGTCATGTTGTTTCCGAGAGTGGTATTGCCGTGGACCCTGCAAAGGTGGCTACGGTACAAGATTGGCCTACACCCAAGAATGTAACAGATGTGAGAAGCTTCTTGGGATTAGCTGGATATTATCGTAAGTTTATCCAGGACTTCTCCAAGATAGCAGCACCGTTGACTTAGTTGACTAAGAAGAATCAGTCCTTCGTCTGGGACGGAGTGTGTGAGGATGCCTTCAAGAGTCTAAAGGAGAAGTTGACGCGTGCGCCAGTGTTAGTAATTCCTAAAGGGAATGAAGAGATGACGGTATACACGGTTGCTTATGGTACCGGACTGGGTGCAGTATTGATGCAAGGAGGTAGGGTTGTAGCTTATGCTAGTCGACAGTTAAAGCCACATGAGAAGAAGTATCCTACCCATGATTTGGAATTGGCAGCGATTGTATTTGCGCTGAAGATGTGGAGACACTATCTCTTGGGAGAAAGATTTGAGTTGTTTACTGATCATAAATCGTTGAAGTATCTCTTCTCTCAGAAAGATCTGAATCTCCGTCAGCAGAGATGGTTAGAGTTCTTGGCTTCGTATGATTTTGATATCGCATATACACCTGGAAAGGGTAATGCAGTAGCTGATGCCTTGAGTAGGAGACATGACAGCTTAGGGGCAATGTTTCTTGAGTGGAACCAACTGGAGTATATCGCGGGGTTTGATTTCAGACCAAAGTGCGAATTGGATCCAGTTATGCTAGCTAGTTTGGCGATCAGACCTACTTTGATAGAGCGGATTGGTTCCAGTCAGAGGGACGATCCTAATCTATTGGAAATCATCTCCAAATTAGAGATGGGTATCGGTGAGGAGATGAATGTGTATGGGCTTGATCGAGATGGATGGCTTCGGAAGAATGGAAGACTAGTTGTGGCCAACGTGAATGGTTTGAGAGATGAAGTGCTTAGAGAATGTCATCACTCAAAACTGAATATACATCCCAGTGGTAATAAGATGTATCGAGACATGAGACAGACTTACTACTGGGAAGGAATGAAAAGAGACGTTGGGAAGTTTATATCCAAATGCATGAATTGTTAGCTAGTTAAAGCCGAGCAAAAGAAGCCTAGTGGGTTGTTGCAACCATTAGAGATTCCCGAATGGAAATGGGAGCAAGTTTCGATGGATTTCATCGATGGCTTACCAAGGACTAGATCGGGATACGATAGCATTTGGGTAATTGTAGATCAATTGACTAAAAGTGCAAGATTTATACCAGTCAAATCGACCAGAACGGCAGCCAAGTTGGCAGAATTGTATATGAAGTGGGTAGTGAGATTTCACGGAGTACCCAAAAGCATTGTGAGTGATCGAAACCCGTTGTTCACTAGTGGGTTTTGGAAAAGCTTATAAGAGGCTCTAGGGTCAAGATTACATCTCAGTACTGCATATCATCCTCAGACCGACGGTCAGACGGAGAGGGTGAATCGTATATTGGAAGATCTCTTGAGAGCGTGTATATTGGATTTTGGTGGATCATGGGATGACCATTTGCATCTAGTAGAGTTTGCATATAATAATAGCTACCAATCCAGTATCGGTATGGCTCCATATGAAGCTTTGTACAGAAGACCGTGCAACTCACCATCATGTTGGATAGAGACTGGCGAGAAGTTTATGCTTGGACCAGATGTGGTGAGAGAAACTTCCGATAAGATCAAGATCATTCAAAAACGAATGAAAGCTGCCCAAGATAGGCAGAAGAGTTATGCTGATAAGAGGAGAAGAGACTTGAAATTCTTCGTTGGTGACTTGGTGTTTGTTAAGATCTCTCCGTTGAAGAGCGTGATACGATTTGGCGGGAGAGGCAAGTTGGCACCAAGATTTGTTGGCCCATTCCCTGTTCTTGAACTAGTTAGGAATTTGGCTTATAGAGTTGGCTTACCAGATAAAATGGCGGGAGTTCACGATGTATTTCATGTTTCCCAACTAAGGAAGTTCGTTCACGACTCAGATATGACTATTTCACCTGATCAGTTAGAAGACTTTGAGGTTGAACCCGAGGCGGTTGGGAACCGCAAGCCGATTCGTATTGTGGGGCACGATACGAAGCAACTTCGAAGGAAGGCGGTGAAGCTAGTCAAGGTTCAGTGGGGCGAGAACGAGAATGATTATACTTGGGAGACAGAGGAGAGCATTAGGAAGGCATATCCAGAACTCTTTGTCTAGTAAGATTTACTTTGCGATTTAGTTATTCCGCATGCTAGGATAGACTTATTTCATTTGTTTTGCATGTTTGATGGTTGTTTTATGGTTGATAGGCATGCGGGACCTTTGTGTGTGTTTGGATTAGGGAATTTCGGGGGCGAAATTTCTTAAGGGGGGGAGAGTGTAACGACCCGTATTCTACACATCATAGGATTGTAGAATATTTATTTCTTTCCCATGTGAAGTCGTATGGTCATGTAACTTTAGGAAATATCCATTAGAGTCATTTCCCATGTTCATGATTTTTGTCGATTTTTAAATGACCATTTTGCCCCTAGTTGGTACTGTTTTGGCCATTACTTTTGATTGGAAAGGAATTTTGACCTGAAACCACTTCCATTAGATTCGTTTGATGGTTTACCTTTCCGTAGAGTGGTCATACTAGCCAAACGGACTTACCATTTGGGAGATATGGCTGAAATAAGGTTTGGAGGGTGAAAAACTGCTTAACCGGGCCAAATCGGGTGATTAGTGAGTAGGCCCATAACCCATTTCGGGATTAGGGTTATGGGGAGGCTGAAATGAGATAGAGGATCATTCCATTTCAGTTTTCTAGCCTCCACTTATCACCAAGGAACCCTAAAAATGGCCTCTAACCTCTAAATCACCTCCAAATCATCTTTTGGTCAAGAATTAAGCTTAGCAACATCTAATCAAGGGAGATCTACACCAAATAAACATTGGAGCTGCTGTTTGGCATTGAGATTCACATCAAATCAGAGATTTATTTCAGATCTTAGTTTATTTGTGGCTAAGGTGAGTGATTTGCATAGTTTTACACTAATTATGGCTAGTTAAGGATAATTAGTGCTAATTAGTGAATCTAAACATGATAAAATTCGGGAAAAATGTTCATAAATTCCTAAATGATGTTTTAGACCTCTGATATGAATTTGGGTTAATTTGGTTAAGTTTTGCTAATCCTATCATTAGTTTCACCTAAACATGCTTAAGGGAAAATATGGGATTATGGGTATGTTTGATCCATTTTAACCTATCATGTTGATGTTTTGATGTTTGTGGTTGATTATGCATGTTGCTATGACTGTATGAAATGCTTTGTGATTGACTTCAATAGTTAGAATGGTCTAAAACGTCGTCGAATGGCGTAAACACTTGCTGGAACAGTTTCAGAAAACAGTGCAGGCTTCGGATCGGATCGGATATGGGGCTTGGATCGGATATGTTGAACTGAGCAAGGAACCCGATCGGATCGGAACCTGACACTTGGGAAAATTGGCAAAAAAGAAGGCCACGTGAGTTGAACTGGGATCGGATCGGAGTAGAGAGTAGGGATCGGAGCGGATATAGGAGGATGGATCGGATCGAAGCGCATGAACGATGACGAGGCGGATCGGAGCGGAAGCAGGGACTGGAGGAGAGGCACCCGACCCGACCCGAAGTGAGGCACCCGACCCGACCTGAGAAGAAATACTCGACCTGAACTAGAAGAAACGCCCGACCCGAACAGATGGAGGACACCCGACCCGAACCGCGCCAGAAGAAGAAGACCCGACCCAAACCAATGAAGGATACCCGACCCGAACCGATGGCTTGAAGAGGACCCGATCCGACCCAGTATTGATCAATAACCCGAGATGCAAAGGTAGTCCAATATGGGAAGTTAGAGCTCAGGATCCAGTTGGGAACCAATGAGTTCACTTCATGGTTTGGCTTTGCGGCGGGACGTGTGCTAAGGAGTTGTCGACGTTCATAACTTCGATTCACTACTAGAAATGAAGGATGGCTGCTTATCAGTGCAGTAGGGTCATTATGACCTGAGGGGCTAGGTGATGGTAGCAAGACTACGTTATCAGTGCAGTAGGGTCACTATGACCTGACGGGCAAGGTGATGCGTAGTAAGACTATGAGCCAGCGCAGAAGGGGTGAATAACTCCATGGGGCAAGTGGACATAGTAAGGATTGGTAAGGCTATGAGCCAGCGCAGATGGGGTGAATAACTCCATGGGGCAAGTGGACATAGCAAGGAATTAGTGGCTACGTTATCAGTGCAGTGAAGCCATTTATGACTTCATGGGGCAGAGTGATCGTAGCAAGGTATGTTGGGTGATCGAAGTGGTGAATATCGTATGCTTTACGCACTGAGTGAGAGATGTAAGGATGGATGCTATGTTTGATTGTTTGCCATCTCTATGACATGCACACCTCCCCCACCTCCGTATCTTTACACTGTTTGATATGGTACCTTAGAATGATGTACAGTATGTAGTGCTAACTCTTTGGTTGCAGGTCCAGGTTCGGGTATGTTTTAGTCTACCTGTTATTGTTCACTTTAGATGCTTATCGCTCATACCAGGCTTTATGTCTGACCCAGAGTTTTATGTCTCCTCTTATTACTCTGGGTGCTCACACGAGCAGACTAGAGACAGGTTAGCTGGTGATGCGCGAGTAGCTGATCCGGAGGCGGGCAGGAGGCTTCCACGTATGATATATATACACACACATTCTCCCTGTGTCGCTGGTGGTCGCTACTTGGGCATTAGTAGTGTACCTCCTTTATCTTACTTTTGCTTTGAGACAGTTTGAAAGTTGTAATAAGCTGTATTTTGGATTTCCGCTGCTATGATGTTTAGTTCTGATTTTCAGCTTATGCATTGTCTCTCCTGTTTTATGTCAAGTATGTTATTATTATATTTTGTTCTATGCGCTGTGAGACATTCTACAGGTTCTTTGTATGTTCATTTCCTTCTTCCTTTTCCTTCTAGCGACCCGTTCCGTGCTAACTGGACATGTGTACAACGCACCTTTGGAGTAATGTCGGTTGGTGCGGGGTGGGCCGTCACAAATGGCTTCATTTTTATAAAAAGCATTGCGATGTTTAAAAGAATTATTTGTTTTAAAGCACTGACAATCCAATGGAGTAAACCCGTTCCACGAAAGTGGCATGGTCCTGTGATTTGTCATATTTTAAATGTGTTGAGTAGATTTCTCACACCAGTCCCATGACTGACTCGTAGTTTGTTTCACTTTCAAACTCAGGTGCCCCTTTTTCTACACGGGCCGCCTTGTATTCAGGTTTGAAACACCCCACCTCCGTTAGGGTCACTCTCAAAGGGAATGCCCTAATTTTGGTGGAGGTTTATAAGTACAAGTCACAGATATACAAGATAGATATAAGAACACATATTTGTAAACAGCGGAAGAACAACAAACTTTTATTTCATAAAGTCAAATACGTGTTACAACAACATCCCTTCCAAAAACATAACATAACACTTTCATAATCTGTCTTGAGTACATTATTTAAAGAAGCATAAATAAAACTTAGTTAAACTGCAAAAGCCCCATAGTGGATTGTCCAAAGCCATAGTTCAAAGCGAAACAGTCCAAGCAATACATTTCTCTTCTTCAAGCTGGATGTTAAGGCTGATCAAGCTGCTGTGTTCCCTCCCTGTTAACCTGGGGGGGGGGGAAACGGAAGAAAGAAGACGAAAGAAAAGTAGAGTCAGACATAAAGCCTGAGTAAGTCTAGTACTATTTTGTATATGAATAAAGAACTGGGTATGATAAGTATAAACAAGAAGTGGGCAAGCATTATAACTTGGTTAAGTTGCCTAGGGTCGAATATACTATCGTACCCCATGTCAATCTCTGAACCCATATAAACTAGTTCCCAACTGGCACCCCAAAATCAGGGCGATGTGATCCATTCAATGATGATCGGCTCCTACTCGCATAGTTACATGTGTCTTACGGCCCCCGATGTCTGTAGTTACCTATGCTGGTCCCACCATGGGGTGTATCAAGTCCCATAGTGGCAACCCGACACAACCTTAGAGTGCACAGGTATGCTACTGGTGTCCAGTGCCTTATTTTTCTGCGCCGGAGTGTGTGCACGCCCGCACTCCGTTAGAACCTACACTGCTACACCACCGCCGTCGCTTTGACCTCTTACAATCAGCCCAGTAATCGTGCCCCACCCTGCCTAGTTTCAGGGTATCCTGATACACCTTTTAGGGTTACTGCTGAAAAGGGTCCCCCGTTACTAGGTTTTCTATCTCTAGCCAACATGCTAAGTTGGTTAAGTGTTTTCTAACCTAACCCCCACCAGTCCGTTTAGTTTAGCATGTTCCATTTTGATTAAGTCTTTAGTTCACTTAATCCTATCAATCCTGACTCAGCCTTAATTGTCTTATTAAGGCCCTGACCTCTCACATTAGACAGGTATTGTTGTGGCTGCCTGTTGCCGGTTGGTTCCGGGCAGTCTTACGCCACAACTCAGTCTAACCTCGAGTCCTTGCTGGGCTCCATGTTTAACCTCCCACATTGGATAGGTATTGTTGTGACTACTGGACAGCCGGGCGGTTCCGGGCAGGTTTACATCACAACTCAATCCAACCTCGGGTTAAACACATCGTATGTCTTACATTTACATATCTTGTCATTCTTCTTTATTTCTTATATGTAAATATTTGCGGCCCATTATTAAGTTAATGGTGTAAAGGTTACACCAATCATGGGCCCAACCCATACTTGAATTTGGGCCCTTTTGCTTTAGTTTTCATTCATTAAATTAATTTAGCCCAACGTTATTTACCCCCGTTTTTACACGTCCGTTTATGTATATTGGGCTTAGCCTTTTAAAGCCCAATTTAGCCATGCGAAAGGGGAGGCTTATGGCGTAATTACATACACAAAGAGGGGGAAGGTGAGTGCATGAACTTGCATATGACGTTGGAAATACATACTAGAAACTGGTGTACTTGCATAGTGGTAACATAGGTGACATGAATCAAAGCATGTGAACTTGCATAGGTTTAACTGCAACATGAACCTATATTCTTATTTATGCATAATGTCAAACATAAGCATGGCATAAATATTTCTAGCATAAGCATGGCATGATGTCAAACATAAGCATGGCATAATATCAAACATAAGCATGGCATAGGTATGGTTAAATTGGTTCATGGCATAAATATAAACAAGTCATGTTCATAAGGTTTCTATATGTTTACAAAGAGGATACTTTGTTACTAACACAAAAGCATAGTTCAACTTAATTAAATTTAATCACATAACGATGGTATACTTATGCATAAATACTCCTAATTATGGTGTTTGCTTTTAACTTGCAAAAAGGGATTTTTGTGTCTAACTTAGCCATGTCTCACATATGTCATCATATAATTCTTTTAAACAAGATAGACTTAATCATGGATTTCAATTATGCCAAATATCATTCATAGCCTAGCCATATTCATAAGTTTTGCAAAAGCATGACTTAATACATGGATTATGGTGTCAAAATTCCAACATAGTTTCATATGAACTATAACAACCAAACTTGTCTCAATTACTTGCAAAATGATTTATACACAAAAATAGACATCATGATGGCATAATAACAAAGCCCCAAACTTGCATGAAATTTCAATCAACTACATACATGTAGCTTCAACATAGGTCACAGAATTTGCGAATATTCCAAACGTATACTTGCATAGAACTACCGCATGCAGTTCTTTATAACATAATGACATAATTCAGAATATCCAAAAGTATATAAATCGCACAAATACGAATTTCATTGCCACAATTCAAGCATACATATCTACACAATCATTTGTTCATACCAAAGTAATACTCTACTTACAATGGTTGCGGCGAATTCTCTAATTAAGAGATATGATTCCTTTGTTGAATTGATTAGCTTTAGGTTGCTTGAATTGCTTTAGGCTTTAGAACTTTCTCCCTAATCCTCTCTCTAGTTGGCGGCTACTCTTAGTCGTTCCTCAGCAACATGGCGGCTATACTCTTAATTTGAATGAATAGATTAGGGTTTAGTCTAGGGTTGTTTATATAGAGGTTAGTAATTGATTAGGACCATTGATGTTGCTTGGATTGATCGTAGCCATTCATTCGCAAGAGAGACCAATTAGAACCCGCCACCTAGCCCTAGTGACAAAGCAAACCACAGAAAATCGGAGGAACACAGACCTGGCCAGCCAGGTTGACTAGGCTCGACCAGGTCGATACCCCTGTCGACAGGGCTGTCGACAGCCCTGTCGACATGGGAAGCCCAGGTCGACAGCCCAGTCGACCTGGGTGGCCCAGGCGGGTGTTCTCCCACCCTGGCCCATTGGGCCCCACTTCGGATTATTTACTTCTGCTTGAATTTAAACTTGATTTAAAAACTTCCGAAGGCCATATCTTCTTCATACGGACTCCGTTTTTCGAAAACTCAGACTCTATTTCGCGTATTTTTCCGAGACGAACGCAATGGCGTATCCCGTTTCCCTTAGTTCTTTGATTTCAGATTAATTATGCTTTAATTTGTTAATTTCACAGTTATAGAATTTTCGGGGTGTTACATTCTCCCCCACTTAAAAGGATTTCGTCCCCGAAATCTTCGAGTTAAGAGGAATGTATATCCTAACATCCAATCATCCATCTACTCATCCATCAAACACGAATATCCATTGTCCTTAAAAGACTTCTAATGCTTCATGATCATATGCGAAGTGTGTGTGTTCATGAACTTATCTAATGCAAAATCAGGCGGTCTACTGATTCAGTTGACCTCCTTAATGCGAATCATGTAAGTGAAATGAATCCATTATGTATGCAAATTTTCCTATTCATGATTCTACATGAGTGCACAATCATTCAATACAAATGCAACATCCATATGCCAACACATTACAATTCAACCATATTCGAATGCAAGTATATATGCATATGCAATATGAAGTGACTGAGCCGATCTAAACCCTAGATTGTGTGTGTATATGCAACCACGAGCAATCACTAGCAATCACTTGCAACCACTTGCAACCATCATCCATAACATGTTTCAACTACATGTTTCCATCCAAAGGGTTTCTACCTAAAAGATACGGTCGAGAAAATATACCCTAAAAAGATAGATAAAAGCGCCACTTAAGGAAAAAGAAAGATCAAGGACATACCCTCGAATAGAAAAGGTTATGCAGTGCGTATTCTAGCTTCAGTTTCCCAAGTCGCGTCTCCCTCGGCGTCGCTCCACTGGACTTTGACGAGTTTGACTTCGCAGTTGCGTAGCTTCTTCACTTCCGTTCCTAGTATGCGGGTTGGAACCTTTCTTATGGTTGCTTCGCGTTCCACTTCGGCCTCTTCGAGTATATTTGGCTCTACCACTTCAGCAGACTCATGTAGACATTTTCGTAGATGTGAAACGTGAAAAACGTTGTGGACTCCAGCCAACTTCTCGGGTAGCTCTAATCTATAAGCCATTTTCCCAATTTTCTCGATAATAGGGAATGGTCCTACGAACCTTGGTGCTAGCTTTCCTGTGGTTCCGAAACGAACAACGTTTCTTAGCGGTGATACCTTGAGAAAAACTCTGTCTCCAACTTCAAATTCAAGGTCGGTTCTCCTCTTGTCGGCATAGGACTTTTGTCTGTCTTGGGCCGTCTTCATCCTTCTTCGTATTAAGTCTACTTTCTCTGAAGTCTCTCGGATCATGTCTGGTCCCAGTATGAGCTTATCAGTAGACTCCCACCAACAAGTGGGCGATCGGCACGGTCTTCCATATAGAGCTTCGAAGGGCGCCATTCCGATGGTTGCTTGATAGCTGTTGTTGTAGGCAAATTCCACCAAAGGAAGGTGGTCTTCCCATGTCCCTCCGAAGTCAAGGACGCATAACCTTAAAAGGTCTTCCAAAACTCTGTTCACTCTCTCTGTTTGGCCGTCGGTTTGGGGATGATAGGCTGTGCTCAAGCATAACTGCGTTCCTACTGCTTCTTGCAGACTCCGCCAAAACTCGCTGGTGAAGATGGGGTCTCGGTCACTAACGATGCTAGATGGTATTCCATGGAGTCGAACGATTTCCTTGAGGTAAAGTGATGCTAGGGATGAGGCATTTCTTTTACTTTTGACAGGTAAAAAGTGGGCGCTTTTAGTAAGCCTATCCACTATTACCCAAATGCTAGTGTTGCCTCTCCTAGACCTAGGCAGCCCATCGATGAAGTCCATTGAGATGCTATCCCACTTCCACTGCGGGACCTCTAGAGGATGTAGTAGTCCACCAGGCTTTTTCTGTTCCGCCTTAACCTGTTGGCACACCATACACTTGGAAACGAACTCTGCCACATCCTTTTTCATGCCGTTCCAAAAGAAAGTCCTTTTTATGTCTTTGTACATTTTATCTCCGCCTGGGTGTATCGTCATCTTGGAGTGATGAGCTTCTTCGAGAACCTTCTTTATTAAATCGTTTGTCTGTGGGACGCATAGTCTTCCGTCTCGCCTTAGAAAACCCTTATCGTCGATAGAGTATCTGTTGAGGTGACTTGAAATCTCACCCCTAATTAGCCTATCAATTATTCCTACAAGCTGAGGGTCTTCGCGTTGTGCTGTCCCTACTGAATCCACTAAAGTTGGGCGCACTTCGAGAGATGCTAGCAAACCTGGTACGAAATCGGAGGAAGGCCTAAAGTCGAAGCTGGCTATAAACTCTAGGCTTTGTCTTTCAACAAACAACGGGCTTAGGGTCAATTTCTTTCGGCTCAACGCGTCTGCAACTACGTTGCCTTTGCCTGGAGTGTAGGAGATTTCGAAATCGTACGAGGCAAGAAACTCCATCCATCTTTGTTGCCTCAAGTTAAGATCCTTCTGCGAGAAAAGATATTTCAACGATTTATGGTCAGTGTAAAGTTCGAACTTCTCACCTAGGAGATAGTGTCGCCAAGACTTGAGTGCAAAGACGATGGCGGCTAACTCAAGATCGTGGGTTGGGTAGTTCTTTTCGTGCACCTTCAACTGCCTCCCGCCATAAGCTACTACCCTTCCTTCTTGCATTAAGACGGCGCCTAGCCCTGTCCCACATGCATCCGTATAAACAGTGAACATCTTGCTCCCATCTGGCAGCGTCAAAACCGGGGCTGTTGTGAGAGCCCTTTTCAGTCGTTGGAAAGCAAACTCGCAATCCAAGTCCCAATTAAACACCAGATTCTTCTTGGTCAATTTCGTGAGCGGAACTGAAATTTTCGCAAAATCCCTTATGAATTTTCGATAGAAACCCGCTAGTCCTAGAAAGCTTCGGACCTCAGTTGCATTCCTTGGTGTCTTCCAATCCTGTACCGCCACTACCTTAGCAGGGTCCACCGCTAACCCTTGTTTGGATACTATGTGCCCAAGGAACCTCACCTCTTCTCTCCAAAAGTGGCATTTGGAGAATTTGGCTTTTAGTTGATGGGCTCGCAACGTTTCCATGATTGCCCTTAAGTGCTGAGCATGTTCCTCTTCATTCTTTGAGAAGATAAGGATATCATCTACGAAGACCACTACGAATTTGTTGAGGAAATCTCTAAATACCCTACTCATCAGGTCCACGAAGTAAGCAGGTGCATTTGTCAAGCCGAAAGGCATGACAAGCCATTCAAAGAAGCCGTCTGGGGTTCTGAATGTCGTTTTATCGATGCTATCTTCAGCCACCCTTAGCTGATGAAAACCGGTTGCCAAATCGAGTTGGGAGAAAACAGACGCTCCTACAAGCTGGTCAAATAAATCATCAATTCTAGGGAGAGGGTGCCTATTCTTTTTCGTTAGCTTGTTGAGCTCCCTATAGTCAACACATAGACGGAGTGAACCATCTGCCTTTGTAGCGAACACCACTGGAGCGCCCCATTCTGAAATGCTCCTCCTAATGAACCCCTTCTCTAGAAGCTCTTTAATCTGTTTACTGAGCTCCTTTCTTTCTCGTGGAGCCATATGTCTAACGGGCAACGCAACGGGCTTTGCATTTTCTACAAGATATATGCGGAAGTCTATTTCCCGCTTCGGAGGCAAGCCCTTCACCTCTTCGAAGACATCCGGATATTCCCGGACCACTCTAACTGATTGCAAATTTTCAACAGAGGCATCTAGCGACTCAAGATAACTAAGCATAACCGCATACGAGGGATTACAAGAAATTTCCAAAGTATTACCGAGCTGGGTTAGGAGCCTAACAACCCTTTTCTCACAATCAAGGATGGCCCCATTACTGGATAGCCAATCCATACCCAAAATCAAACCATACCCCGAAAAGCCCAAAACAAAGGCACTACACTGAAATTCTACACTTAGAATAGAAATTTTCAAATCCAAACAGATCATAGACAAATGAGCTGGGCCCCCAATTGGGTTTGAAACAATTAAGGGGTCCTCTACCATACTAGTTTTTAAGTTCAGAGATTCTACTAAAGCAGACGAGATAAAGGAGTGTGATGCGCCAGAATCAAATAAAGTGCGAACGGGGTGATCATAAAGATAAACTACACTTTCTACAGAAGTGTTTGTACCTCGCTGTTGCAAAGGTGGCGCTTCCAGCACATGAACCTGTGCCCCTGAGGTGGATCCAGACCCCAGTCCTCGTTTCTTTGGGCAGTCCTTAGCTCTGTGGCCTGTCTGACCGCAAGAAAAGCACCCACCATTCTCCTTGGCCTTCTTTTTCCGGCAGTCCTTTACTAAGTGCCCCACTTTGCCACAGAAATTGCACTTCCTCTTCTCTTTATTGCCTTTCCCGCCTTTCTTAAAGTCCGTCTTCTTAGGCTGCAAACCCTCCTTCTTCCCTTGAGAGCTTTCTGCCTTTGTCTCCTTCTTGCCCTTATCCTCTTCATTCAGCAACGCCATTTGCACCAATCTTTCATACGTGGCTCCCATGGGTATATGGGTCATGGCCAAACTGTGTAATGGCTCATTTAACCCCTTGACGAAACGGAGAGCCTTCTTGTGCGGGGTGTTGACTAGGTCAAGCCCAAACCTAGCCAGCTCATCAAACTGATTCACATACTCTCTAACAGTCTTGTCTCCTTGCTTAAGAAATAAGAATTTCTCCAACTGCAAACTTCTTTCCGCATCTGAGAGAAATTTGGTCTCAAACCTTGCCCTAAAGTCCTCCCATGTCTCTACTGGTCTTTCAGCATTAGTGACTTCCCACCAGTAGGAAGCCTCGCCCTTCAATAGCCACACCGCCAATTGTACTTTTTGTCTGTCCTCTACCTCAAAGATGATGAATAGATCCTCAGTTTCCTTCAGCCAATTTCTAGCTGCTACGAAGGACTCAGTTCCATGGAAATCCCTTCCTCCCATAGCTTTAAAATCCTTACATATCTTAGCAAACGCGTTTCCTCGTGGAGGAGGTGGAGGAAGAGGTGCTGCTGCAGCTGGATGATTTCCTGCAGCTGGGGGAGGAGGAACGGTAGGACCTGGCTGAGTGGCCCTTGCTTCTAAGAACCGTCTAAACCAACCAGGTATTGGTACCCCTTCCGGTAAGTTAAGATCTTCAGACATGCTGAAACAAAAAGGGTAGATTCAAAACGAAGGATAAGAGATAGTACCTATGGCTTTGGGGAGTGGACTTTGCCTTTAAAAATAAAATAATATTTTTATCTTTTAAAAATGCTTCTTTAAATTTCCTTTTTGAAAATAATTTTCAAAACTTTTTATCTTATCTGGTAAACCTATGCTCTGATACCAAGTGAAACACCCCACCTCCGTTAGGGTCACTCTCAAAGGGAATGCCCTAATTTTGGTGGAGGTTTATAAGTACAAGTCACAGATATACAAGACAGATATAAGAACACATATTTGTAAACAGCGGAAGAACAACAAACTTTTATTTCATAAAGTCAAATACGTGTTACAACAACATCCCTTCCAAAAACATAACATAACACTTTCATAATCTGTCTTGAGTACATTATTTAAAGAAGCATAAATAAAACTTAGTTAAACTGCAAAAGCCCCATAGTGGATTGTCCAAAGCCATAGTTCAAAGCGAAACAGTCCAAGCAATACATTTCTCTTCTTCAAGATGGATGTTAAGGCTGATCAAGCTGCTGTGTTCCCTCCCTGTGAACCTGGGGGGGGGGGAACGGAAGAAAGAAGACGAAAGAAAAGTAGAGTCAGACATAAAGCCTGAGTAAGTCTAGTACTATTTTGTCTACGAATAAAGAACTGGGTATGATAAGTATAAACAAGAAGTTGGCAAGCATTATAACTTGGTTAAGTTGCCTAGGGTCGAATATACTATCGTACCCCATGTCAATCTCTGAACCCATATAAACTAGTTCCCAACTGGCACCCCAAAATCAGGGCGATGTGATCCATTCAACGATGATCGGCTCCTACTCGCATAGTTACATGTGTCTTACGACCCCCGATGTCTGTAGTTACCTATGCTGGTCCCACCATGGGGTGTATCAAGTCCCATAGTGGCATCCCGACACAACCTTAGAGTGCACAGGTATGCTACTGGTGTCCAGTGCCTTATTTTTCTGCGCCGGAGTGTGTGCACGCCCGCACTCCGTTAGAACCTACACTGCTACACCACCGCCGTCGCTTTGACCTCTTACAATCAGCCCAGTAATCGTGCCCCACCCTGCCTAGTTTCAGGGTATCCTGATACACCTTTTAGGGTTACTGCTGAAAAGGGTCCCCCGTTACTAGGTTTTCTATCTCTAGCCAACATGCTAAGTTGGTTAAGTGTTTTCTAACCTAACCCCCACCAGTCCGTTTAGTTTAGCATGTTCCATTTTGATTAAGTCTTTAGTTCACTTAGTCCTATCAATCCTGACTCAGCCTTAATTGTCTTATTAAGGCCCTGACCTCTCACATTAGACAGGTATTGTTGTGGCTGCCTGTTGCCGGTTGGTTCCGGGCAGTCTTACGCCACAACTCAGTCTAACCTCGGGTCCTTGCTGGGCTCCATGTTTAACCTCCCACATTGGATAGGTATTGTTGTGACTACTGGACAGCCGGGCGGTTCCGGGCAGGTTTACATCACAACTCAATCCAACCTCGGGTTAAACACATCGTATGTCTTACATTTACATATCTTGTCATTCTTCTTTATTTCTTATATGTAAATATTTGCGGCCCATTATTAAGTTAATGGTGTAAAGGTTACACCAATCATGGGCCCAACCCATACTTGAATTTGGGCCCTTTTGCTTTAGTTTTCATTCATTAAATTAATTTAGCCCAACGTTATTTACCCCCGTTTTTACACGTCCGTTTATGTATATTGGGCTTAGCCTTTTAAAGCCCAATTTAGCCATGCGAAAGGGGAGGCTTATGGCGTAATTACATACACAAAGAGGGGGAAGGTGAGCGCATGAACTTGCATATGACGTTGGAAATACATACTAGAAACTGGTGTACTTGCATAGTGGTAACATAGGTGACATGAATCAAAGCATGTGAACTTGCATAGGTTTAACTGCAACATGAACCTATATTCTTATTTATGCATAATGTCAAACATAAGCATGGCATAAATATTTCTAGCATAAGCATGGCATGATGTCAAACATAAGCATGGCATAATATCAAACATAAGCATGGCATAGGTATGGTTAAATTGGTTCATGGCATAAATATAAACAAGTCATGTTCATAAGGTTTCTATATGTTTACAAAGAGGATACTTTGTTACTAACACAAAAGCATAGTTCAACTTAATTAAATTTAATCACATAACGATGGTATACTTATGCATAAATACTCCTAATTATGGTGTTTGCTTTTAACTTGCAAAAAGGGATTTTTGTGTCTAACTTAGCCATGTCTCACATATGTCATCATATAATTCTTTTAAACAAGATAGACTTAATCATGGATTTCAATTATGCCAAATATCATTCATAGCCTAGCCATATTCATAAGTTTTGCAAAAGCATGACTTAATACATGGATTATGGTGTCAAAATTCCAACATAGTTTCATATGAACTATAACAACCAAACTTGTCTCAATTACTTGCAAAATGATTTATACACAAAAATAGACATCATGATGGCATAATAACAAAGCCCCAAACTTGCATGAAATTTCAATCAACTACATACATGTAGCTTCAACATAGGTCACAGAATTTGCGAATATTCCAAACGTATACTTGCATAGAACTACCGCATGTAGTTCTTTATAACATAATGACATAATTCAGAATATCCAAAAGTATATAAATCGCACAAATACGAATTTCATTGCCACAATTCAAGCATACATATCTACACAATCATTTGTTCATACCAAAGTAATACTCCACTTACAATGGTTGCGGCGAATTCTCTAATTAAGAGATATGATTCCTTTGTTGAATTGATTAGCTTTAGGTTGCTTGAATTGCTTTAGGCTTTAGAACTTTCTCCCTAATCCTCTCTCTAGTTGGCGGCTACTCTTAGTCGTTCCTCAGCAACATGGCGGCTATACTCTTAATTTGAATGAATAGATTAGGGTTTAGTCTAGGGTTGTTTATATAGAGGTTAGGAATTGATTAGGACCATTGATGTTGCTTGGATTGATCGTAGCCATTCATTCGCAAGAGAGACCAATTAGAACCCGCCACCTAGCCCTAGTGACAAAGCAGACCACAGAAAATCGGAGGAACACAGACCTGGCCAGCCAGGTTGACTGGGCTCGACCAGGTCGATACCCCTGTCGACAGGGCTGTCGACAGCCCTGTCGACATGGGAAGCCCAGGTCGACAGCCCAGTCGACCTGGGTGGCCCAGGCGGGTGTTCTCCCACCCTGGCCCATTGGGCCCCACTTCGGATTATTTAATTCTGCTTGAATTTAAACTTGATTTAAAAACTTCCGAAGGCCATATCTTCTTCATACGGACTCCGTTTTTCGAAAACTCGGACTCTATTTCGCGTATTTTTCCGAGACGAACGCAATGGCGTATCCCGTTTCCCTTAGTTCTTTGATTTCAGATTAATTATGCTTTAATTTGTTAATTTCACAGTTATAGAATTTTCGGGGTGTTACAAGGTTTTAGCTGGCTTTCTCTGGATAGCTGGAGCTGAAGATGGATTCTATCATTTATCTCTTTTTATGATGTTCGGCTCCTATTGTACATTATGTTTGTTTTTCCGCTGTAGACATATTTGTATAGTTGAACTGTATTTGTACTAAGTAAGATCCTGTATACTGTGTAACTCTGATGATTACTTTTATCCAGTATATTCTATTGTTCATTATCTGGTGTATTTTTTTTAATTCTGCTCTACTGTTATCTGTTTTTGTGTTATATTCCAAAGATTACCCTTGCCACCGTCAGTACGGGAAATGGGGTCGTCACAACGTGGTATCAGAGCTTTGGTTAAGCTTAGTGCTGGAATATAACATAATAACGAACTCGTCAGAAATAGAACCAGTAGTGTTCTAGGACGGGTAACTCTATACAGATAGGATCAGTAATATCCTAGTGTGAGTAAAGTAGAATGATGTACACCCCACTAGACACATTTACATTTGAAGTATATGTTTCTATGCTTTAAATTATCTTTTCTGTGACCTAACACTTGATTTGCCATCTGCAGAAGTACTAGAAAAATTAGTGTCAGAAACAGGAGAAATGCAGAACCCGATCTAGAGGCTCTATTAAAGAGATATCGAAATCTGAACGGAGCACAGTTCTCGGGCAATGAATCTATAATTCAGACTCAAGCTTGGATGAGTTCTGTCGAAAGAATTTTTGAGCGTATCCAGCTGAGAGATGACCAGAAAAGGTTAGTGGCATCTTGGGCGCTCAAAGAAGAAGCTTTAATCTGGTGGGAAATAATCATCAAAGATAATCCAGAAGGTGATATCACCCGGGACAGATTCAAAGAGATTTTCCTAGAAAGATTTACTCCTCCTGAAGCGACGGAGCGATTATGTGATGAATTTTCTTATCTGATACAAGGTGACATGACCATCCCAGAATATCATAAGAAATTCAATGAACTTTCTCACTTTGCTCCTCATCTAATTCAAGATGCAAAGAGGAAGAATCTGAGATTTATTCATGGCCTGCAAAGGAAATATCAGAATAGTGTGATGAGAAATGTGAAGCTCCCTTTTTCAGAAATGATTTATATGGCTTATCAGTATGAAGATCTCCATAAGAAAGGTATGTTACGCGACGAAGAGGAAGTCAGCACTAGTAACAAAGAAGAGTCGGAAACTGATGTTGCTGAAGCCAGTACGAGGTCTGAGGTCAATAAGAAGCCCAGTGCCAAGAGAAATAGGGCTGAATCCGGGAACGAACCAATAACGACCGCCACGTGCTCAAGCTGCAATAGAAAAGGACATTTGGCGATAAGTTGCAAATCTTGGAACAAACGAAGAAAGAGTGAATCTAAACCCAAGAAGGATTTTCAAGGAAAGAAAAGGTGCAATCAATGCCATCAGTTTGGTCATGTAAAGCAAGATTGCCGGCTGTTAAAAACGACCAAAGAAGCTCAGGTAAATGAATTGGCAGAAACTTCTGAGCCCTCAGCTAGTCAGGAAAGGCCGGATGTTTTAGAAGGCACGCTTACTGTCAAAGATATTCCTGTTAAAGTACTGTTTAATACAGGCACGTCACGAAGCTTCATTGCTAAGAATGCAGCTAAGAAGCTGGATTTGAATTTGAAAAAGCTCAAGGAACCGATGACTGTCCAGAATCCGATTGGGGGTTCCATTGATCTCAGTTGGGTTTGTGGAGTGCCGTTTTTTTTCTTCTCATTATCGGTTTCCTACCATCGCGGTCGTCATGAATTTTAAAGAGTTTGATCTTATCTTGGGGTTAGACTGGTTGACCAAATATGAAGCTGAAGTTAAATGCGCCGACAGAGTCGTAAAGGCGAAGATTAAATCAGGTGATTATATAACCATTCCCTATGAAGGTCAGAATGCTAATAGGAAAGACTTCTGGGAAGCTCTCGATGTTTCTCCAGCCCAAATAGAAAATATCCCTAAAATCACATAGAATATTCCCGACCTAGTGAAAGATATTCCTGTCGTCAAGAACTATACGGATATGTTCGAAGAAGTTGTTCGCTTACCTCCGCAGAGAGAAATAGATTTCAAGATTGCTTTGATTCTGAATGCAAGGCCGGTAGTTCACGCTATTCGAAGAATGTCCTTGAAGGAGAAAGAAGAGCTTGACAATCAAACACGACAGCTAGTATGGAAGGGTCTGATCAGGCCTAGTTTCACTGATTGGGGTGCAGCAGTGGTGTTTGTCCCAAAATCTGACGGTACTCTACGTCTATGTGTGGATTATCGTGATTTGAACAAGAAGACAATAAAGAACAAATATCCATTGCCGCGAATCGATGATTTATTGGATCGTCTGAATGGAGCACAAGTATTTTCGAGGATGGACCTAGCTACAGGCTTCCATCAGCTTCGAATTGCCGAAGAGTGTGTTCCAATTACAGCATTCAGGGGTCCAGACTTATTCTATGAGTGGTTAGTAATGCCCTTCGGCTTATGTAACGCTCCAGCCTATTTCGTCGATCGAATGAACAGAGTATTCAGAGGAGTATTGAATAAATTTGTTCTGGTTTTCATTGATGATATCCTTATATTCTCTTAGTCAGAAAGCGAGCACGAAAAACATTTGGAACAAGTGTTAAAAATTCTCAGAAAGAATGTGTTGAAAGCAAAGTTTTCCAAATGTATATTCTGGCAAGAAGAAGTCAAATTTCTAGGCCACGTCGTGTCTAAAGAAGGAATTGCTGTGGATCCAAGTAAGATCACTGCTATTCAGAATTGCAAACAGCCTGGTACGCCAACAGAAGTTAGAAGTTTTTTCGGGTTAGCCAGTTATTATCGGAAATTCATTAAGGATTTCGCGAAGAC
This sequence comes from Allium sativum, assembly GCA_030737875.1. Classification (NCBI taxonomy): domain Eukaryota; kingdom Viridiplantae; phylum Streptophyta; class Magnoliopsida; order Asparagales; family Amaryllidaceae; genus Allium; species Allium sativum. The sequence goes on from CM060911.1 coordinate 284,711,612, forward strand.
ATCTACTTCCTTACAAAACTGACTAAGAAACATTCGAGATTCAATTGGACTCCGGTATGTGAGGAAGCTTTCCAGGGGCTGAAATTAAAACTGACAACTGCTCCAGTGTTAACAATAATAGATGGCAATGAGGACTTGAAAGTCTGGACTGACGCTTCCAGAGAAGGCCTTGGTGCAGTGTTAATGCAAAGAGGTCAAGTGATTGCGTATGCTAGCCGTCAATTGAAACTGCACGAGAAGAACTACGTAACTCATGATCTTGAGTTGTTGGCTATCGTATTCTCTTTGAAAATCTGGAGACACTATCTTCTGGGTGAGAAATTCGAACTGTATACCGACCATCAGTCGTTAAAGTACCTATTCACTCAGAAGGACTTGAATCTGAGGCAGCAACGTTGGCTGGAGTTTCTTGCAGCATATGACTTTGAGATTATATACACTCCAGGGAAAGCCAATGTCGTGGCTGATGCGTTAAGCCGAAAGAATGAAATGATCACCAGTTTTATTATCATGACTTCATTGCTAGATAAAATATCTGCTCTTCAGAAGGATGATCACTTCATTCAGAAGATCAGAGAGATAATTCAACAAGGCGAACCCTCGAGTTTTCAAGTTGATAATGATGGGATTCTAAGGCTCAACGGTCGAATCTGTGTCCCTAACATTCCTGAGCTTCGAAAGGAAGTACTGGATGAATGCCATAAGTCAAAACTTAGTATCCATCCGGGAGTAAGCAAAATGTACAATGACATCAAATGCACTTTCTGGTGGAAGTCGATGAAGAGGGACATTTCTTTATATGTTAGCCGATGCCCTACTTGCCAGCTAGTCAAAAGCGACCAACAGAAACTGGCTGGATTGTTACAACCGCTAGACGTTCCAGGCTGGAAGTGGGAACATATTTCTATGGATTTCATTGATGGTCTGCACAGAATCAGAAAAGGAAATCACAGTATTTGGGTGATCGTAGATCGCTTCACGAAGACCGCCCATTTCATACGTGTTAGATCAAACAGAACTGCTCAGAGTCTGGCGTAGATATTTTTCAAGGAAATAGTTAGACTACATGGAGTGCCGTTCAGTATAGTCAGTGATAGAGATACAATATTTACTAGCAAATTTTGGGAGGCATTTCAAGTAGAGCTGGGAACGAAGTTGAACCTAAGCACTGCCTATCATCCTCAGACAGATGGTCAAACTGAGAGGGTGAATCTTAAACTAGAAGATCTATTGCGGGCTTGTGTTCTAGATTTTGGCGGATCATGGGAAGACCACCTGCATTTGGCTGAATTCTCTTATAACAATGGCTACCAGGCGAGCCTGACAATGTCACCATTCGAAGAATTATATGGTAGACCATGCCGATCTCCTGCTTGTTGGGTCGAACCCGGTAATAGACTTGTGTTGGGGCCAGATATGATCCGAGAAGCTGCCGACAAAGTCGACTTTATTAAGAAGCGATTATTGGCCGCTCAAAGCCGACAAAAGAGCTATGCCGATAAAAGAAGAAGAGATATATCGTTTGTCGTTGGCGACTATGTATATTTGAAAGTATCACCGATGAGAGGAGTTATCCGGTTCGGTAAAAATGGAAAGTTGGCACCCAAATTCATTGGCCCATTTCCTATTCTGGAACGGATCGGAACTCTCGCTTATAGGGTTAAACTGCCAGATTGGTTGCCTGGAGTTCTTGATGTATTTCACATATCTCAACTTCGAAAGCACGTTCATGATCAAGACTTGATCGTGGAAGAAGCAGCTCAACAGGATATTGAAATTACTCCAGAATTAGCTGTGAAAGGAGAGCCGCTCAAGATCATTGGCAAAGAAACGAAAGAACTGAGGAACAAGAAGGTTCGCTTAGTCAAAGTGCAATGGAGTGCAGATCCGCGAGATTGTACTTGGGAAACTGAGGAGAGCATTCAGAAAGCCTATCCTAGATGCCGAGTGGATATCTCTGATTGACTCCGGTGCAAGGTACATTTACCATACTTTGCATTACCGATTAGTTCTCTACTATGTTGTTATTTTCTTTCCATGGATGTGCATTTTTAATTCTATAGTCTGAATGATTTTAAAAGAGTATAGAAATTAATTAGTATATTTTTGAAACTTTAAAAACAATTTGATTGTTGTTTGTGTTGTGTGATAGTAGAATTGGATTAATTAAATTATAGAAACGATAGTTAATTTAATCAATAATAGAATGAATGGTGGAATTTATTCGATTATATCACACATTAAACAGATTAGAAAATAGATAGAAATATATACATGTGCATATATATGTTTGAACAGGTAATTGGATAGCTGTTGAGTAAAGGTTTTATTTGCGTGCCCGACAAATAGGTAAACCTTAATGAGTTGGATGCGAAATATTATTATATCAACTCCTGTGAATGCCATTGGACGCGTAGTGCTGGTTATTCTGTGTGTAAAAATAAATGTCGCCATAGGATAGTAACAATTAATTTTGAACTACATTACATGGCATACTTCTGGAAGATAGGCATACTTCATCATATACCACATAAGCATTTGGAGCTTGAGTGACGAGGTGGAAGATTTACCATACGAGCGAGAGGCTTGTATGGCGATGACTATATTTTACAGGTTGAACTGATGACGGATATGGAGTATTTAAATTGTAACGATAAAATTGCCAGATTAATAAAAACCTCACACAGGTCTGGAGTTGACAATAATCACGTCTCTCTAGTCATTAGATACGACACATGGACTATTTATTTCCTACACGGGACGAGGAGACGAGGATTTATCCTCTGGAGCATTTAAAATACACACTCCCTCAGGCTTTGACAGGGTGATGAGAATTTATTCTCTGAAGTTATATTCTATACGCGCTCCCCTATAAACACCAGAATATATCACTATAAATATGTGTATGCTTATTAGGATTTATTGGGTACCTAATACGGCCCAATAAATTTCCAAACCTCTCCCCGTAAAAAGGAGGTTATGGCGAATTTTTTCGAAAAATTCCGGGTGTTAGCCAAATTTTTGAAGAATTTGAAAATTCTCAGAAACTAAAAAGTTAGAGAATGGAAGCCAGATTGAACGTAGAGTTGATTAATCAAACCACTTTCGACTTTGTTCCTTTTCGGGGACGAAAAGTTTTAAGTGGGGGAGATTGTAACGACCCAGAAAATTTGAACCAATTTACAAATTTTAAATTGGCTAAAATAGTGGATTTTAAATATTTAAAATAAATATTTTAAATAGGAAAGATGAAAATTGAGTTTGAATCGACAATTGAAAAGGAATATAATTAACTATAATTATAAATAAGGCCTGAAATGGCGCTGCAGTTTCAAAAATTGAATTCAAACTTTGTCGGACTGTACCGGGTGCAAAACAAAACGGATTTGAGTGAAACCAAAAATATTAAAATCTGTTAGTGAATATCTTTCTAATGAATCTGAAAAATTGAAGTTTCATAGCGGAAAGCAAAAGTTATGGCCAAATGAATTTTCAGAAAGGTCGCTATGGAATTTATATAGCCCGGGAAATTGGCCATTTTGCAAACGACCTCGGAATTCGACGAATCCACTTTTGCTGGATCCGGGATGTGAAGTTATTGCTAGATTTCAAATTTCATAATTTTTGAAGCTAGTATGTGAGCGTGGCAAAGGAAAACGTGTTTTGGTCAATTATAGTTAAATTGGATCGACCAGAAATGGGCCTTTTTGCAAACGGTCTCAGAATTTGATGAAACTAGTTTTGTTGGGACTGTATCGTCAAAACATAGCTAGATTTATTTTTCTGGAATTTTTCGAATCAGTTTGTGGCCCTAGCAAATTGAAATGTACATTCAAATCGAATATTGAATGTTTTATATTTTAATTCGAAGTAAAACTGACTGAAACAGTCGAATGGGCCTTCGAAACATATCCCATTGTGTTCGGAATGGGGGTAAATCGCTAGGGACGACAGTCGTTGGGTTTGAATTGGTGTTTGTGTGTGAAAGAGGGTATTTTCGGATTTTTAAAATATATAAATAAACAAAAAAATCTCATTGGTCAGAAAATTTATTTTCTCTCTCCACGACAGTCGATCGAAGGCGGAAAACCCTTCAAACCTTCCCCCTCGTTTTCCGATCAATCCACGCCGAATTAGCTCGCGCCACAGTTGAACTTTTTGAAGATCTTCCCGAGCTCTTCAAATCCGTACCTGGTTTCGATTTTTTCGTTGAGTATTTTGGGAGAATCGAGCTCGAGAAGTTCGCCCGTTCGTCGCCAGTTTTCGCCGCCACCGCCATCTCGAGTTCGCCGCCGTTCAGAGCTCCGACGCGCCTCTCCTCCCCCTTCGACGTTGAGAAGGCTGATCGACGAATAGCTACACGGATTCGAAGAAAAATCCAAACCTAGTTTTGAACGAAACAGCTGAGGTACGGCCATATTAATTTTCAATAATTTTAACACCTTTAAACCGTTGCGAACTTTGAAAAATCATATCTTTTTCGTGTATTGACGAAATTCAGTGAAACAAGAGACAGTGGACTCGTGTGGACGTCTTCTACCTTCTAGAAGAGACCGCATATTTTTCTGAGCCTTCTGCTATTTTTGGTGGAGTGGAACCCAATATGAGATTTCTAATTTATAAACGATATGGAAAACGACGATGTATAAATTATATAGTCGATGTATGAGTTATATAAGCGTTGTACACCTCTTGTATAAGCGTTGTATAAGTTGTATGTTCGATGTATAAGTTGTATATGCGTTGTAAAAATTATATATGTGTTGAAATAGAGGTGAATTGCTATATATATATATATATATATATATATATATATATATATATATACATGCACGCCCCTCGTCCACAAACCATGGACGATATTTATTGGTTGTGATTGGTGTGAAAATTGATTGATAGCGAATGATTGATTGGAATTGTTTGTGGTTGATATTGATTGATTGTGGTTGAAAAATACCCATTTTTGGTTGAGAAATATTTGATTGAAACCACATAGGATTAGTTTGTGGAAATGAAAAAAATATATACATGCCGCCTGCGTGCGAACTAGATGCATGAATCCCCATTGTCAAAAACCGCGAGGTTTTAAGGTAGAGCGAGGAGCCGTACTAGGGACGGTCCCGGTTTTAACTACCCTGCCGTTATGCTGCCGAAATTTTGAATAATATTCATGTGTTTGAATTATTTCCATTTGTTGAAACTATATTTATTCATTGAATAGAAAACCTTCATGTGTTGAATTGAAATTCATTCGTTGAATATAATTCATGTGTTGAATGGTATTCGTGTTTTTAAATATAAAAATCACCTTTTTATATATATACAAACTATAGAAAACCTTCATGTGTTGAATCGATATTCATTCGTTGGATAGAAATTCATGTGTTGAATGGTATTCGTGTTTTAAATATAAAAATCACCTTTTTATCTATATATACAAACTATAGAAAACCTTCATGTGTTGAATCAAAATTCATTCGTTGAATTGAAATTCATGTGTTGAGTGGTATTCATATTTTGAAATAAATTGTTTTATAATAAAAATCATATTTTTATCATCTATATGAACTATATAAAATAGTCGTGTTTTTAAATAAATTGTTTTATAATAAAACCATATTTTTATCATTTATATGAACTATATAAAATAGCCATGTTTTGAAATAAATGGTTTTATAATAAAAATCCTATTTTATCACCTATATGAACTATAGAAAATAATCGTGTTTTCAAATGAATTGTTTTATAATAAAAATCACATTTTTATTATATAAATGAATTGTTAAAAATAGTGAAGTGTTGAAATAGAAGACAATTAGATAAAAATATCATTTTTATCAAATGTATGAAAAAAATATAGTTTTGTAATCGAAGAATCGATATATGTATATATATATATAATTATATATAATCGAATAACGACGCTACAGTTCGTATTTTGAAACTGTGATTTCAAACGATTAGTGCGGGAGATCCGACCATCGGATTTTCCTGAAATCACAACCGGTAGGTTCGTTTTGGAAATATCTTCGCAACGGCACCAACTTTGTAAAAATCCAACGGTTGGATTGTCTGGAATGTTTAATTCAAATCTGAAGAAAAATAGCGCCAGAATCGATTATATATATATATATATTTAATCGAATAACGACGCTGCAGTTCGTATTTTGAAATCGAGACTTTAAACGATTATACCGGGAGATCCGACCGTTGGAATTCCCCGAAACTGGATCCGTTGGATTCATTTTGAAAAGATCTTTCTAATGATGTAAATTTTGTGAAGATCCAACGGTAAGATTTTCAGATATGTGTAAATCAAATCTGAAGAAAAACAGCGCCACGGCCGCGTTATGGCCCGAAGCACCATTTTGAATAAATTGGCTATTTTAAAATAAATAAAAATAGCGATAAATCATTATAAAATATTATAAATGATATGGATGAGGAATTTAGAAACTAACTGAAGGTTGGCTAAGTCGAATGGTTTCTTGTGTATTGATCTGATGTTGGTTTCGACCTTCGGGGTTAATATTTGGGAAATTGTTCTCTTACTGATTGACGGTTAGTGACTAATGAATTGAAATGATGCGTATGTATGTTAGTGTTGCACTGGTTTATTATATACGCGAGTTGCTCAGAAAGACCGGGTTTATCCCATTCTGAATAACTGAATCGACGATAAGAAATCGAAGATGAAGACGGTGGTCGAAGACCGGAGATCTTCACCTCGTTTGGATGGTAACCGAGGTCCTGATTGGGAGGCATCCCGAAATATGGATAATGAGTGGTGATCGTCCAGACGTACGTGGTGATCGATGGGTTTGCGAGGTATATAGTGCCTCCGGTTTCGTTCAGACCCAGAACGGACTTGTAAATGGACAGTGTGTCTAACATTGGAATTTATTCTATGTGATTGATAGCCATCAGTTGCACGGTGTGAATTGCCTGTGTGGCATGCTAAGATGCAGTGTTCAGGGCTTCTGTTGAAAAGCAAAGTCTTGTGGTGACGATCAAAGCACCGTCTGTGTTGCATAGCTTTGTGTATAACGTGAATTCGCGAGCCTCACACCACGGTATGAACCAGAAATGGGAGGAGGACCTCGGGGGGACGTGCGTTTTCTTTCTAGCTAGAAGTGGCATCAGTGGTTTTACACGCCCTGACGAGTTTGACTTATGTGGTTGTTACTGTTGCGAGGCGCCTCGGTTAGATCGGACGATCCGGGTCCGATGGAGTCATTCGTTGGCTCATTTACGCCCCAAAGGGCGGAGGGATGCATTGTTCAGGCATTATAATCCACTTCGTGTGGACCGACCCTGACGATCCAAGGTACGGTTACGGCTGTGCCTTAGGGGCGGGCTACAGCGTCTCGAATTCGGTAAGGACTATCTTTTGCCTTGGTTCATGACGGAAAACCAATTTCCAAATACGACATCGTGTGGTTTCGATTGTATATATATATATATGGCGACATGATATATGGTACCCATGCCGTCTATGATTGATAGTTATGATTCGAAATTGTTTTTGAAACATGTAAACACTAGTAATAATATCAATTGCTTTTGTTTTATTCGTATCAACCATATTTTGGCCATTATAAGGTAAAACTCTATCCTCCGGTTTGCGTTGCATTGTGTGATGGGAACTGAGTCATATAATGGCTTCATTTTTATAAAAAGCATTGCGATGTTTAAAAGAATTATTTGTTTTAAAGCACTGGCAATCCAATGGAATAAACCCATTCCACGAAAGTGGCGTGGTCCTGTGATTAGCCATATTTTAAATGTGTTGAGTAGATTTCTCATACTTGTCCCATGACTGACTCGTAGTTTGTTTCACTTTCAAACTCGGGTGCCCCTTTTTCTACGCGGGCAGCCTTGTATTCAGGTTTTAGCTGGCTTTCTCTGGATAGCTGGAGCTGAAGATGGATTCTATCATTTATCTCTTTTTATGCTGTTCAGCTCCTATTGTACATTATGTTTGTTTTTCCGCTGTAGACATATATGTATAGTTGAACTGTATTTGTACTAAGTAAGTTCCTGTATACTGTGTAACTCTGATGATTACTTTTATCCAGTATATTCTATTGTTCATTATCTGGTGTATTTATTTAATTCTGCTCTGTTGTTATCTGTTTCTGTGTTATATTCCAAGGATTACCCTTGCCACCGTCAGTACGGGAAATGGGGTCGTCACATTTTCCGCTTCTTTGTATTTTAATCTCTAATATTTTCTATGTAATATTTATTCATACTCTGAATATTCTTGTACTCTGGTGTGATTGTTGTAAATAGCAATGAAATGTTTTTCTGTTATGTTCTGATTTTTCTTGTTATCGAAGCAGTCCGCCTTCTAGTTCGGTTTAGGTCAGCCGGGGAGCACGGGTCGCTACATTTGGTATTAGAGCTTGAGAACAAGACACATAAGGATCGAACGAAAGAATTCATCGGATATTGGATTAGTAATATCCAATAAGAATGATTTGTTAGAGATGGGATCAGTAGTATCCTAGAATGAGTTGGAAGAGTGTTATATTTAAAATTAAACTAGATTTTGAAAATTTATACCTTAAAATACGTATTTGAATATTTATACTGAAATGATATAGAAGCACACTCTAGTCGCTTGAGGATAATTCTGATGATGATATATCATCATTAGTGTTTGTGTTCGAGTTTCGAAAGTGAATATCTATATAATTTTCAATCGACTGGTGTGAGAACCAAAACCTTATTTTTAATTTATTGTTTGGAATTTGACACTAGAAATGTGATTTTTGAATATATATAAATGTATACGTTTGAAAATTTAATCAACAAATTGATTATTGGTTGTGATGTTTGAATATTGATTCAACTAATAAAAATACTGGAATGATAAATAAAGTATAAATAAAGATATGTTTTAAGAGAAAAATAATGCAAACTCTCTTGATAAAATCATCAAAATATTATATAGAATATGGATGACTATGGCTTATCTCATACTGAATTCTAGATGACTCCGAAACAGGCAAGGAGAGCTCACCAGAAAGCAGAAAGAGAGTTGAACTTAGGAGCACACAAGGTTGTTTATTGTCGCAAATGCAGAAAAGAAGGCCATTATGCAATTTTGTGTCCTGAGAAAATGAAGAAGAAAGAAAAACAGATAAGACCGGACATAGCCTGTTTCAAATGCAAAGAGACGGACCATTTTATGCATAAATGTCTAAACATAAAGTAAAACCCAAAAAATCTAGGAAAGGAAAGAGATGATTTCGATGCAAAGAACTAGGGCATCTAGCCCGAGATTGTCCGTTAAAGAAAGGTGATAAGAAATCCAAAGGAAAGGAGTTATCTACTTTGGAAATTATGCAAGAAGGAGGCACGACTTCCTAGAAAGTTGGGTTTTAATGTAATGAACTAGTATTTTGGATATATGTATGATGCTTGTATGAACGTATGAACGAATTTTGTTTTAAAAATATATCGGTATTGTATAATATAACTAATGTAAGAAAAATGTTGAACTAAGCCGAATTTAGCATCAAATATTGAATTGAGTTAAAAATTGATTGAAAGGTATACATGTATATATACACATTGTTGAACAGGTTATGGATAAACTACTAATAGGAGGAATAAATTTTTTTTCCCGGCAAATAGGTACGTGTTTACTAATTTTATTTTTCTTTTAAAGAGTTTATGAGCCTAAGGCAAGCCGCTTAGCATTTTCTTTTTCTTTTAAAGAGTTTATGAGCCTAAGACTGGCCGCTTGGCATTTTCTTTTGCTTTTAAAGAGTTTATGAGCCTAAGGATGGCCGCTTGGCATTTTCTTTTTTTCTTTTGGGTGGATGAGGGCCCTATGAGGGTAGTTGCAGTTTTAAATGCGTCCCTGTACAAAGGAGGTTATGGCGAAATTTTGAAAAAAATTTAGGGTGTTAGCCAAATTTTTGAGAAATTAGAAAATTCTTAGAAACTGAAAAGTTGAAGAATGAACGCCAGAATGAAAGTTGAGTTAGATAGTTAAACAACTTTCAGCTCCGTTCCTTTTCGAGGACGAAAATATTTTAAGTGGGGGAGATTGTAACAACCCGGATTTCCAGAACCAAGTTAAAAATTTTATTTTGGTAATTTTAACAGATTTTGAATATTTAAAATGATTTATTTTAAATAATAACAAATAAAAATTTATTTTGAATAGAATTTGAACGTATAAATTTATCTAAATCATAGTTAGAACGAAAATATTTATTTTAAATATAAAAGGAGTTGGAAATAGCGCTGTAGTTTGAAATTTTGACTTTGAACTTTGACTGAATGTACGTGATTCAAAATAAACCAGATTTTAGTGAAACCAAAAATATTTAAATCTGTTTATAAATATCTTTCTAACGAATCTGAACAATCGAAGTTTCATAGCGGGAATCAAATGTTATGGCCAGTTGAATATTCAGAATGGTCGCTACGGAATAAATATAGCCCTGAAAAAAAGCCAGTTTGCAAACGACCTCCGTTTCCGACGAAACCACTTTTGTTGAATCTAGAAAGTCAAATTATTGCTAGGTTTCAAATCCCATAATTTTTGGAGTTGATATGTGAGCGTGGAAAAGGAAAACGCGTTTGGTAATTTCAATTTGAATTGGATCGACCAGAAAAGTCCATTTTTCAAACGGTCTCCAAATTCGACGAAATTAATTTTTTTGGGACCGTATCGTCCCAACATAGCTAGATTTATTTTTTGGAAATTTTTCGAATCAGTATGTGGCCCTGACAAATTAAAATGTACGTTCAAATCTAAAATTGAATGTTATATTTTAATTTGAAGAATAACTGGCTGTAATAGTCAAATGGCTTACAAAAAATATTCCATTGTGTCCGGAATATGGTATTTATTTAGGGGTGACAGTCGTTGTGTTTGATTTGGTGTTAGAATGTGAAAACGCCTTTTAAAATTTAACTATATAACGGGCCAATAGAACTAATCCATTCATTAATTTAATTTTATAAAAAAAATCGAAAAACCCGTTTATTCTCCAGATCGAAGGCGGAAAATATATCGTACCTTCTCTCTTCGATTCCTTCTTCCACAAGCCAAATTAGACATTGATCCTTTAGAGGATTTTGTAGCCCTCTCCGACATCTTCAAATACATACCCATTTCACCCCGTGTCATTGTGCCTATCTTGAGATCCGACGCCCTAAAGTGGCTGACTTCAAACCGCCACTAGAGGTTCACCGCTGCACCGATCACCACCCACCTACCTTGATCTGAGCGCTATTCCCCCCTCTTCGACGCTGTACAACCCGTTCGACAACTCGCGCAAGGGATTGGAGTGAAAACTTAAACCTAGTTTTGGATGTTATGCTGAGGTAACAGTTTTACTTATTTAAACTGATTTCAACACTTTAAAACCATCGCGAACTATGATTAGAGATAAAAATCATATCTTATTGGTATGTTGTCGAAATCCAATGAAATAAGAGATCCTGGACTCGTGACGACGTGCTCTACATTGTAGAAGAGATCGGAGAATTTTTGGAGCCTCCTACAATTTTAGAAGGAGCGGAACCCAACGTGAGAACTTCTCACTATTATTTGTATATAGTTATTTAAATTATTTTGTAACTGCATATTTGAACTACTCTCCGTTGTCCACAGACCATGGATGACTTGTTTGATTGCATTATGTTGTGGAAATTGATTGTGATTGTGATGTGAACTGGGAAATAAAATATTCATGTATTGAATAAAATATTTTATCATTAAAAATATAATTTTAAACGTGAATATGAATAAAATAAATATTCATTTACAAATCAAATGATTTGTTTATGTACACCCATTTATCTGATATTGATTGGGATGGTAAATTTTACACATCGCCCAACTACACAAACAATAAACAGTATTTGTTGTTTGAAAACCCTATACAGGTATTGGGATAATATTTGACATACATTGATCCCAATTATTAGTGGTATGTTAATCGATGGGTTGACAGACTGTATAAGCATTATTTATTTATTTTAATGCTTATACAGTTGTAGAATGCACTCTGGATGTTGTATGAATTTAATGATCGTTTATCATTATTGTGGTATACATGTGATGTTGAAATCCATATAAATAAAATTATATGATACTGGATTGACTGATTCTAGTTTAGAATTAACGAATATTTTAAAATAATATTCAGAAAATATTGAAATGTGAAGCCGTGTTAAGTAGTTAAATGCCATTTTAACACGAATGGGAATTTGGTCGATTTTATTCATTTTATAATGAATATCGAAAAGTGATTTCAAAATCTGATATTTTGAAAATATTATCATTTTAATATTGAAATGATATGGAATATTCAATTTGGATTTGAATTTGAAAATAAAAGTGAAATCGATTTGAAATGAATTTAAAACGAATATATATGGAATACTCAATTTGGATTTGAATTTGAAAATAAAATTGAAATCGATTTGAAATGAATTTAAAATGAATAGATATAGAATATTCAATTTGGATTCGAAATTGAAATGGAAGTGGAAATCGTTTTTAAAACGATTTATACAATTCATTTTAAAATGAAAATCGACGAAATATATATGTACATATATATATATATATATATATATATGGCCTGAATAGAACGTGCCGCGAAGCGGCCGTTCGCGAATTTCGACCAATTACTTAAAATGGACGTTACGGGAGATTCGACCGTCGGATTCTCCTAAAACTGAAACCGTTGGGTTCGCATCAAAAAGAGCTTTCCAAGGAATGTGAAAGATTTGAAATCTAACAGTTGGATTTGAAATTATGTCAAATCAAATTTGGAAAAGCTCGCTGTAAGTGCAGTTCGATGACTGTTTATGGAAATCGACTGTACGGGCCTTAATAAAATTATTAAAAATATCGATAATTTGTGTAAAATCATAATAAATGATTTGGAAAGAATTGGGATGAAAATTCCATATTTTAAAAGACAAAAATATATTTTTATCGATATGAACTAGTTACGAACTAGATTTGAAATCCAATAATTTTTAAAATAAATAAATTGGATTTGTGAATGGTTTTACTATTACCAGAAATTTCCGATATAAGAATAAGAATGGATTTGAATCGAAAGTTTCTTCGGAATATTTCGATATTGGATTCCGTGATTATACGGATATTGTGAAGGAATTTGGAAGATATATATATATATCGTTATTCCAATACGCTATTTATTGGGTTCAGAATTTGATATTGCATATAAGCCGATATATTTTCTATTCAGAGCCTTGTATTTAATATAAAATGGGATTTTGTGTTGGTCGTGAACGTTGTCTTCACTAACACTGTTTTTAAACCCAGTTGAGAAAAGATTAAATCTTTTTATTAAGATTTAATGAACTTTACCAATTAATTATTTAATTATAATTGAATTGAATTGAATTTTGGATTTGTCGTAAATGGTATCTTTAAAAATTTTGTTCTTCAACCTAATGGAGTTAAGAAAATTAAAAACTAACTGGAGATTAGCTAAGTTGAATGGTTTCCTGGGTATTTATTTGATGTTGGTTTTGGCCTTTGAGATTAATACTTAGGGAATTTTTCTCTTACTAATTTACGATTAGAGACTAATGGGATGGTGTCTTCAGTAACATTTTTCTTAAACCCCATGTGAAAAGAATAAATCTTTTAATTAAGATTATTAGAATTTCCAGTTATATTTAGTAATTGGAATAAAATGGAATGTGATTTTGGGTTTATCGTGAACCGTATTTTAAATGACATGGGTTCTTTAACCCAGTTAGAGATAAGATTAATTTCTTAGCTTTGAATAATCGTTAATATTGATTTTTGGGAAGATTAAAACTAAATGGAGTTTTTAATGAAACTTTGATTAGATTGAAAAGTAAATGTGATAATTAAAATTATCAATTCAAGAAAATGATCGAGAATGGAGTATCACCAGCTTTGCTCCAAGCGATAGTTAAATCTTTAATTAGATTTGAACCTGAAATGGTAATTAATTTTTACCAATAACACCGTGGTGTTAGATATGGAGTGTTACCAGTTTTCTCCATAGGATGAATAGGTTTGGATTGGTAAAATAAAAGAAATAATTACTTCGGCAAGGTGCGCTAATCCCGACTAGTTGATAAACCTTAATTTGGCCTAGAAATGATATCCAAAGGAAGATTAAAGAATAAATTTAAAGAATTTATCTTTGATAATATTAATGGGAACCTTTCCCAAAGGAAAAGAATTTTTGAATAAAAGAATATTCTGGATTGGAATCAGGCGTATAATGTGTTGTTATAGCACATGATTATACGATACGCGAGTTGTTCGGAAAGACCGGGTTTAACCCATTTTGAATAACTGATACGAAGAAAAGTCGAAGAGATTGAAGACGGTGCAAGACCGACGATCTTCACATCGAATGGATGGGTTGCTACTGTTGCTCATTATTGGAGTAGCTACCTTTAAGGGGCTACAGTGGTAGCCGTCCGGACGTACTTGTTGATTGTACGGATATGCGAGGACCTTTCTCTTGTATTGGACCCGAGGAATAAGGTGCCTCCGGTTTCGTTCAGACCTAGAATGGACTTGTAAATGGATGGTGTGTTTGACATTGTATTCCTTTATACTGTATTCGTTGTTCTCTGCTAAGTATATATCCATTTGGTGGTGGAGAATTTATTCTCTTAATTAACACCCTTCTCCGAGTCGTACGAGCTCAGAGGTTATATATCGATAGAAATCAGCGGTACAATATGGATTGATAGTGTGGCATGTTGAGATGCAGTGATCCAAACTTTTGTTGAAAAGCAAACTGTGGTGGATGATGATCAAAGCATAGCTTTAATATAGCATATATTTGTGTAGCCTTAATTCGCGAGCCTCACACGCCGGTATGGTGGCAAACTGATGGTTAGATCAATATTCTTTAAAGATGAGGATAGACACCCTATGGGTTGTCGTGGATTCGGTCGACCGAGGTGATACTGGGTGTGGTCGCCTACACCAGTAGGGATAGGGCACACCCCCCCGATTCCCATATGGATAGAGTCGGCGGTGTTTTCCAATGCTTGGATGTAAGTCGCGGTAACTTGTTTCCTGGATAGTGCGGATGTACATTACGACGTTTTCGTATGCCTGCGACGTAAGCCATTGGGAATTGTACTACGCGATAGATCTTTCGGATCAGGAGCCACCAGTATGGAAATCCAAACTTCCAATATGACATTTTGCGATTTTGATTGTATACTATATATGACGACATAGTGGGATGGGGCGCTCATGCCGTCTATGATTGATACATTTATATTTGAAGTTGATTTCTTCACTTATAGTAGTAACAAAAGATTTGTTTTAAAACGTACCAAGCATATTTGGCTATTATAAGGTAAAACTCTATCCTTCGCTTGCTTTGCATTGTATGATGGGACCTGGGTCTTATAATAGCTTCATTTTTCTTTATTTAGCATTGCGCTATTTGTTTTAGGCACTGGTATTCTTGGCGGTAAACCCGATCCGTATTATATGGCATGGTCCCTTAATTTACCTTATTCTAAAGTAAAGTTTTAAATAATTGTTTTAGTTATCATACCCGTCCCATGACTGACCTGGAGTTTATTGTTTTAACCTAAACTCTGGGTGCCCATATTTTCCACACGGGCAGCTAGTAGTTTTGCAGATTTATTTATACAAGATCCTGTATTTACAGCTGGAGCTATATTCAGAACGCTATGTATTCGTGTATTTCTTTCGGTTGTATTTGTTATTGTATTTTCCGCTACGCATTGTATTTATACATTTTATTTTCCGCTGCTTTGTATTTTTATCTCTGATATTTTCTATGTAATATTTATTCATACTCTGAATATTCTTGTACTCTGATGTGATTGTTGTAAATAGCAATGAAATGTTCTTCTGTTTATGTTCCGATTTGTCTTGTTTTCAAAGCAGTCCGCCTTCTTGTTCGGTTTAGGCCGGCCGGGAAGCACGGGTCACTATCAATAATATATATATATATGTATATATATATGAGAAATGAAATAATATATATGTATATATGCAATGTGAATAAAATATATATATGGGAGGTGAATAAAAATATATATGCGATGTGAAATATATATATATATATATATATATGTGTTGTAAAACATATATATGCAATGTGAAAATCATATGTGCGTTGTATTAAAATATAAAGGCATTGTGAAATTATATATATGCGTTGTGAAGTAAAATGTACATATGCATTGCATAAAATTATATATGCAATATATAAAATTGTCATGGATTGAAATAATTATTTATTCGTTAAATATATAATTTTTAACATGTTTATAGACTATATAAAATTGTCATGGATTGAAATAATTATCGGCTGGCTAAAAATATTACTTTTTGCATATATATGAGATATATAAAATTGTCATGTAATGTAATATTCAATTTTGATTTAATATTGAAATGGAAGTGGAATCGTTTTTAAAACGAATTTATAAAATACGTTTTGAACGGAAATATATATATTATATAATTGGCTTGAATAGAACGCACAACGACCGTTCGCGACTTTCGACCATTAACTTCAAATTGATGTAACGGGAGATCCGACCATCGGATTCTCCTAAAAGGGGAACCGTTGGGTTCGTATCGGAAAGAGCATTCCAATGATTATAAGAGATTCGAAATCTAATGGTTGGATTTGGAATTATGTCCAAATCAAATTAGGAAATGGTCGCTATGGATGCAGCTTGGTGGTCGTTATCCGAAACCGACTGTACGAGCCTTGTTAAAATTATTAAAAATATTAATAATTTGTGTAAAATCATAGTAAATGATTTGGAAAGAATTAGGATGAAAAATTCTACGTTTGTAAAGATAAAAATATATTTCTATCAAAATGAACTAGTTAATAACTAGTAAGATAATCCAACGTTTTAAATAAATTGATTGGATTTGAGAATGGTTTTAATCTAACCAGAATTTTCCAATGTATGAATCGGAATGGATTTGAATAGAAATAATATTCGGGACATTTCGATATTGGATTCCATGACTGTACGGATATCTTGGAGGAATTTGGAAGATAGATATATATCGTTATTCCCTATACGATATGTGTTGTTTTCAGAATTTGATGTTGAATATAAGTCGACATAATTTCTGTTTAGAGCCTTATATTTAATATCAAATTAGATTTTGGGTTTGTCGTGAAAGGTGTCTTCAGTAACACTAGTCTTAAACCCCGTGTGAAAAGAATAATTCTTTTAATTAAGATTATTAGAGTTTCCAGTTATATTTAGTAATTGGAATAAAATGGAATGTGAATTGGATTTATTGTGAACTGTGTATTTAACGACATTCGTTCTTTAACCCGATTAACGGTGAAATGTGATTTGGAATTTATAAATCTTTTAATTAAGATTAATGGAATTTTCCAAAGTAAAATTTTCCAATTTAATCTATTAAATTGGAATTGAAAGGAATTCAATTTGGTGATAATCGAGATGAGCTTCTGTAAAGGAAGACCGTTACTATATATGGAATTTAAAAGGCTTTGCCATTATTCCATTTATAGCATTGATTTGATATGGAAATTTATATCGATTATATACTATTATGATTTCCGTGAAGATTCAATTTTGATGGAAGATGATTTTGGGTTTATCGTGAACTTTGTTTTAAATAACATTGGTTCTTTAACCCAGTTAAAAGAAAGATTAATTTCCAGAAAGTTGAATAATCATTAAGTATGAATTTGAGATTAAAACTGAACTAGAATTTTAATAAATCTTTAATTAGACTGGAATGAATGAATGGTAATTTAATTTACCAAAACATGAGTGTGGTATAAGCAAAATATGCTTGGTTGTTGATATTGATCCTGATTGATTGATTGTTTGGATTTTGCTTGACCAGTTTATGAGAAAAATATGCTTTTACATTTATCATTGGGTTAGGTTGTAATATTGGTATGCTAATATCTTGTGAAACACTTCACGATTTGACTATGAGACGTTTAGCGATGTTGTTGATTTCATTTCAAATTTAATGAATGATTTTGAAATGATATTTTTTTAAGTGAAAAGAAAAGTATTCCCGATTTTGGATAGAGAATGTTTTATAAAAATATTTTATAAAACAGAAAGGATTTCGAGGGCTAAACTCGATGATTTCGAAATGATTTGGAAATGTATTATGGTTTTACATTGTACTTTATCGTGTATCCAATTAGTTGCTATTGATGATGTATTTGTTTGGTGGTGGAGAATTTATTCTCTTGCTTAACATCGTTCTTTGAGACGTACGAGCTCAAAGGTTATGTGGTTAATAGTGACTAAACATATGTGTGAATTGCTGATGTGAAGTATTATAGTTTGAAAGTACTTGTGATTATTATGTTGTGAAATGATTTTCCCCACTTCGGGATATAAAATGATTTAGCAAGTATGTGGCTAAAGATTTGGGTAACCGAGAGTGACTAAAATTATGAGGGCGGTGTAGTTCCCCAGATTGTGGAATGGAGCATAGTCAGTGTAGCCTTCTCCATAATGGGAGGTGCGCACATACACACACAAATATATATATATATATATATATATATATATATATATATATATATATATATCGAGTTGAAGGGATGCGTATAGCCTGGTCTGAGGGCCGTGCACGATATTTGCTTGCATACTTGTTTGTATGCATTGTTATGTTTTAGAATTCATATTTCCAAAGATTTTTGTTTGGGATCCCAAAGTGAAATCTACTTCAATATAAAATCTAGACACGTATTTCAAATGATTTGAAATGAGAATCGGGAAATAAAGTCCAAAGAAATAATTTCTGTAAAGTGAATTGGATTTCGAAAATCAATGTTTGGGTTAAGCCTAAATGGGTAAATTGGAAAATTGCATGTTGATTGATGCATAGTAGATCCGTATCTCTATTATTGATTTTTGTTGGTGCACTGGCGTTCATAGGTGTAAACCCGTTCCACGTTAACAGCGTGGTCCTGTGATTTGTCTTATTATTAAATAAGTTAATTTGAGATGTAGAGTTTCTCACACCAGTCCCATGTCTGACCTGTGGTTTGTTTTTCCCTTGCAAACTCGGGTGCCCCTATTTTCCAAATGGGCAGTCGAGTAGTTTTATTTTGCAGATATATATTGGGCAGGATTCTGGGTTGAAGCTTGAAGCTGTGTCCAGGCATGATAGTCTTCCACTGTATTAGTATATTTGTTTTCCGATGTGCACTATATTACATTTATTGTAAATAAATCTTCCACTGTATTATTATTTTTCGATATACTCTGATATTCTGTACTCTGATGTAACATTATTATGATGTTTATAAAAGTCTTATATTATTTATTCTGATGTGTTGTGCGCCTAGAGTTAGCGTATGTGGGTTTCGAATGGTCTTGATCGGTTTAGCAATCGATTAAGTCCAAGCGAAATTCGTATCGTTACACTTGATTTATCCAACATTAAGATAGAGTTATTAACAATACTAATTCTCACATCAGTTCCATGTCTAACTCGGAGATTATTGTTCCCACCTAAACTCTGAATTCCCATATTTTCCACACAAGCAGCTGGTAGTCTTGGGTTTTCCAGATCTTTTATTTTCACAGGATCCTGGTTTACGGTTGGATCTATATTCGGAAAGCTTTGTATCCGTATATTTCCTTCAGCTGTGGTAGTTGATGTTTTCCGCTACACATTATATTTATGTGTTGAAAATTCCATAGTTTTGTAATTTAAATCTTTGATATTATTTTTCCGCTGTTAATTATTTATTTATATCTTGTACACTGATGTAAATTGTTGCAATAGCAATGAAATGTTTCTTGTTCTGTGTTCTGATGCGTTGCATTCTCGAACAATTCGTTTTCTTGTTCGGTTTAGGCTGGCCGGGATTTCGGGTCGTTTTAATATTATTCTTTATAATCTTTTCCAAACTTTCAATAATTAATATTAATTACAATTCTTTAAGATTTTCTACCTCATAGAACCACAAGATATTTCAAAAACAAAAGCGTTTTTCGGTTTTTTTTTTAAAAACTAGCCATTATTTTTTGAGGGAAACATATCTATCTACTGGTTAACAAATTTTGATTATTTTGAAGATGTAAATTTACTCTCTACTTAGGGCATTCATTAAAAAAAATTAAAGTTCTAGAATTATCGATTTTGCTGATGTCTCCAACCCAGTGTTATCATGTTTTCGTCCAAAGGTATGTCTTCAAGCTTCTCTCTCCAGTTGTTCTTTTGATCAATGAATGATCATCTGGCATCTTTTAATAGCATTCATCAGACATAACTCTTCCCCTGCGAAAACAACACAACTTTTTAAGGAATCAAGTGACATTTAAAAATAGCTACATGTAATTTAAAATAACAATATCATGATGATTTTGAGACATATCCAAAAAATAATAATGTTAATGATTAAAAAAATCCATTTGAACTTTTCAAAAATCAAATTATGATAACTTTGAAAACCTTGCTCTTATTCCAATTTTTGGGGAATGCGAATTAAGGATCTTAAGGAAAACTAAACACTAGAGGGGGTGAATAGTGTTTTAAGGATTTTAGTAACTTCTTGAAATATTTTTTAGTTTATTAGAATTTTATGCAAATCACAGATATGAATTATCATAGAGTCAAACATAGATGCAAATAATAATAATAATAATAATAATAATAATAAAAAAGCAATAAAAAGAAAGTACACACTGGGATTTTATGCTGGATTGAAGTTACCGTAAATCTAGTTCTATATAACTCTGGGTTGACGTGGATTTCTTTTCAAATATTATCCAAATTACAATCCAAGATTTCCGAGCTACAAGGACACACTCTAGCTGATTTTTGGAGTACAATGAGACTCAGTTGATTTTCGGGCTATAACCTACACCTAATTGATTTCCTTGACACAATCACACCTAGTCGACCATTCCTTTCTTAGTATCAGTTTTGGAAGATAGACTTGATAGGACTTGATCTTGTGATCTTTGATTACATAAAGCCTATAACGATTAAGTACCACTTGAAATTCAGAGAGAGTTTGATAGATAATTGAAATAGGAAGAGATTGATATAATTCTCTTTGAAAATTGGCAGAGTATAAGTATGGTATTTAAGAAATTAATAAGAATAATAGAGAAAATTGAAAGAAGAAGAAGGTAATGAAAAGTTAGTTAAAAAAATGAATTACAAGCTTATCTATAGTCTCTCGACAGTCATATCCTTTCAGAATAGTTTTGAATTCAAAAGGCGCATCTTTTCAAAAATTGAATTTGAAAGTAAATGGCTCACATGTCGACATATATTTTTGCATATGTCGACATATATTTTTGCATATGTCGACATCCCTTAGAGAAATTTCAAAAACATTTTCTTGAATTAAGGCAAATAATGGTTGAATAAGTTATGATAATTCTTGGGTTAACGCAAACTATATTTCTTTATATTAAAATAGATTTGTAAAGTAAAAATATATATTAAAAACATTTAAGATGATTTAAAAATAATTAAAAAACTATACATAAAATGATAGAAAAGTATATATACATATAAAACTATGAATATAAGAAATACTTTAGAACTTAATAAATATAAGTAAGGAAATTGAAAACATAAGTAACTATAAAAAATATTTGAATCAGGAGTTAAAATATATTAAAAATAGGAGTTACATTTATATAGATTTAAAATTAGGAAGTGATTTTAAATCATTCTGAAAATAGTGAGAAAAGTTTGAAATAAGAATTTAGTGCTAACCAGAATTTTAACAAAATCTAGACACAATTACTTTTATTTCTTGAAATCTTAAATTCTTGTTACTCATGTGTCTTGTACCTTGAACTCTTCTTCTTTGAAATATTGATTCTCTAAACTATAGGGTCTTCAATAATCAATACCTGCATATATTTCCAGTATACACACAAATACATAGATATATATATATATATATTCTAGATAATAGTGTTAGTATATATTTTGTAACAATATTAGCTAAAGCAAGGTTGTTTTCATCAAAACCATCATTACCGCTGTCTCAATCCCTAACAGCTGTGTTCTTTATATGTATTTAATTTTTTTCTTACTTCTCTTCCTGCTCGACAGTTAATATATGGAGTTTATATATACGTTTTTTCCTTTTAAGGCACTCGTCTAGGTTAGGGTGTTTACAGGTTTTGGCGAGGCAGATAAATGAAGTATATGTGAATGATATTTGTAATAAAAATGTTCAAATTTTCAAATATATATATATATGCAGGATGTGTATACAGGTATTTTATGCAGGTATTAATTATTGAAGACTGTACAGTTTAAAGATTCAAGATTGTAGATTACAAAGAAGAAGAGTTCAAGATTAAAGACTCATAACTAACAAGAATTCAAGAGTTCAAGAAAGATATCAAGATAAGTAATAAAGTCTAGAATTTTTGTTTAAACTCCATAATAACACTAAAATCTTTATTCTAATTCTCATACCAATCCTACCTTATAATATTTCAAATAAATTCAATATTTAATTGATTTCAAAACTTCTTTATATATATATATATATCTTCTAATTATTTAAATTACTTCTTGAATTTTAACGTAACTCTAGATTTTAATATTTTAGATTTTCTTATTTATATTTTAGTTTGATATATGTTTATGTAATTACTCTTATTAAAATTTATTTCCTTATATTCTTATTTACAGTTTATGTATTAAGTTTTAAGTTTCTCATATTTATATTTATAGTTTTATATTAAGTTTCGATATCATTCTATGTTGACGTCAAAAGTTGGTCTAGTGACAGTCAACCCCCAAAACGTATAATCCACACACAATCACAATCACAGAATGTAATTCAAAAAAAGTAAATACAGGGGACAAATAACAATTTTATAGCGGTTCAGCTTAAACCAAGCCTATGCCCACTTCATAATCTTTTTTATACTGTCGATTACAAGTTACAGTTGCTGTAATTGAAAGAAAGTAGACAAAGAAGAGGTTTATACACAAAATCCTTGTGTTACAATATTTTTACTTGGAATGTAAACCATGAATTTTCGGAAAAGAGAATCTTCCCTCTTTCCATTTCTAGAAAGGTGTATTTATAGGGAAAAACCTGGATCGATCTCTGTGCCACGTGGCAGCCATCCAATCTTGGATCAGCCACGTGTCGCTCGATCTGGATTATCAGCTGCATGCGGCGGGACCTGGTCTCCTATTCGGGAATAGTTCTCCTTGGTAATTGCGGCATAGTGGAGCTCGAGACTTGGTGCATGAAAAGGGTAGTAGGTCTCTGTTGACTGATTCTGTAGCTTTAGGAATAAGACTTTGTCTTGTAGTGTAAGGTTCGGTCTGATATTTAAGGATCGATCTGCTCGATCGACCGACATTTCGAAAGTCTAGAACAGGCTTGAAGAAGGACATCTTTATCTTTGGCTAGGTTGGTTCAGGTCGAACCATCGTTAGTTGAACCAAATAAGGGTCGATCCTGGAGAGAAATAGCCAGTTCTGCAATCTTCGAAAGTAAGTCTTGATCCATTTGAGTTGTGAGACTTTTCCCAAAAGAGCTGGTCAACACTCTGCCCTCCAAAACACATCTTTCCCAGTAAAGGAAGGTACTTTCTGGATCTTCTAGAAAATGATGCATAAAAATCCATTTGTAGAAACCTAGAAAGTCATGGTTGTACCGAGCCATATTATAAGAAGGCGAGAAAACCGATCGATAATCGAGGATCGTATTAAGGACAAAATGAAATCTAAGAATACTAGAAAACCAACGATCGCATTAGATCGTATTCAAAGAAAACCAAAAAGACCAGGGTCTCACCGAGCCAATCCAGTTGTGAGGGAAACTTGTACCTGCAAAGTGTTCTAATAAGGGAGACGTGTCAAATCCTAACAACATTATCCGATCTCCCAAACATAAGCCATGCTCGTATATTTGTGAGGAGTAAAAACCATACTCGGGTGACGTTCGGGCCTTCTTTTCAGATCGTGACAAGTCGACTCAGTTCTTCAGGCATAAGCCATATCTAAAAATCTAAAGAGAGGTATAAGCCATACTGAGAAGTTGAGTATAAAGCACATTCGAGACTTAATGATATTTACTTTTCGAATCCTGACAAGGTAGTTTGATTTTTCCAAGTATAGTCCATGCTTGATACTCTGGTTCGAGTAATATCCACACTCGTATTGAGAAAGAGCTGGGTTTGTCACATCTTGACAAATAGAGTTTAATCATAGGTACTAGCCGTATCTTAAGCAAAAGAATGAGTATAAACCATACTCTAGTTTTGCTTAAGAATCTTGACAAATCCTTACAAGATACTTATACTGATTAAACATAATCCATGCTTGAGGAAATATATGTTATTTATTCCAAAGATTATTACATAACTCAAAAACAAATTCTAATTAGTTTATGTTTGAATCCAGAGCATGCCTTGGGGTTACATCCTAATCCCGTATGTGTGTGCTTCAACCTAACTATTTTATTCATAACTTTACTGTTGAGAAGACAGTACGCCGGAGAGTTAAAGCCTAACCGCTCTTTCACGTATAAGTCAACATAATTATTGGAAAATTTCAAAAGTGGTCCATTTCTTATATCCTAAGAAATGTAGTGGTTTGAGGATGATCTAATCTAGATCAGTTGATGATGATGTTGCGACTACTAGTCTTGGGATCTTTCTTATTCCAAGGAGCATGGGAGCTATTCTAAGGAGCCCGGGAAGGTAGCAGTGGCGGTGCGGATGCCGCGAATTTCTTAAAATACTCGGGTAGCTCTCAACGTCTAACCCGTTATTCAATGAGATCATGCAAGTTTCTACAGTCATTTGTGCCATGACCTGCCATATCATGAAACATGCAGTGCTTTCATGATTGCGCTCTCTTTGAGTTAACTCCCTACTAGAAGGCTTGGGAAAAGGAAGAGTTCCTAGCACATCGAGGTATATGTCCAACAGTGAGGAATTATGCTCAGTGTATCTATCGTATTTGGGCTTTCTCCGAAACCATACATTCCTATCATTCTTTTCCGAGATATTCCCCTTTCCTTTATATTGGTCAATAGTGAATGGTCCTCTATCCTTCGTAGCAAGTACGTCGAGATTTTCCATCTCCATATTAGCACCCTCTTGTCGGAGGAATCAGTCTACTTCGTAGTAGAAATCCCCAATCTGTCTAGGAGGATCCCTCTAGAGGGAGATCTTTAAATCTGTTCTTTCCAAGACACCGGCTATGGCGGCCGTGAGCACCATCGATGGTTCAGGTCGATTGACCGATGATATAGCTACGTTGAATCTTTCTAGGAATGAGCATAAAGTCTCACTGGACCATTGCTTGATGAATGTGAAGAACTTGATGCTCTTAGGTTAGGATATGTGAACTCTGAATTATTCGATAAAGTGGGTGGCCAACATATTCCAGCTGTTGATTGATTCATTCGTTAGTTGTCGAAACCACACAGCAACGATGTCGGTTAGGTAAAGAGGGAAGCACTTGGCCATAACATTGACCCATGCCGATTGTACTTCCATATGGATCATGTAGCACATGAGGTATATTGTAGAATCTGTCATACCACTGTAGGATTCCAAGGCTGGAAGCTTAAAGTTCGGTGGATTGTGGGAGTTCCAGATTTCCAGCGTGAAAGGACTGTAATGGACATTATCTACATCTTGGTGAGAAGTGGCACCTTGGGTGAAGCGCTTAATGATGCTGGCAATCTAATTTCCATCCCCGAGAAGTCGTTTCCACGAATCCAATTCTGCACCGGTGGCTTCAGCATGAGTCTCGGTATGGGGGTGGAAGCATGCCTCGAGTTCTTAAGGTCAGTTCAATGCGGCTCACGAGTGATGGGTGAAGGTCGTCCAAGGCCTCGGTTATTGGTGCTAGATTGTTCAGGACCACTTGGTTGGCATGCGTGTTGGGCCGAACCATATTCATGCCAGTAGGATTGGACCGACTTGGGTAAGCGTTATCAGCTCAGGGTTCGACATTGCCTTCGCCCAGTGTAATATCTGAGTTGTTTATGGTAGCGTTTCCCTCCGTCGCATGGGAGCTGATGTGGTATTTTGGTCTTAGAGAGAAGGAGGGTTGATGCCCCCAGCAGGGCTTGGATCACTGTGCTGGCAAGGTTGAGTGGGAGGTAGAAAAAGCCCAATTTGCGGTAAGATGTCGGACTGAACCAAAGGTTGCATCGAACAAGGTTCTGGACAATCCGGAGGTTGCATTTATCGATCTAACCCAAGATTCAATCGATCGGTTGAGTCGATCTAGACGGAGACACAGCAATGGACCGATCCGGGGCTTGTATTTCATCGATCCATGTGTGAGCTGTTGCCCCAGCTTTGCCTATTACAGGGAGTGATGCTCGGCCCCCATCCATCCGAGCGAAGAAATTGTTCGTTATTTCCTGCTGATGTTTAATGAGTTTATCCTGGTGTGCCATCTGTGCTCTGAGTTCAGTTAGAACTCTATTCATCTCATCCCTAGTCAAGTATTAGGACAGTTCTTCATGAGAGGAGACCTCTAGGCTCGCCTCCACTGCTGCATCTGCTGGGCCAGCGGTTTGGGTATGGGAAGATATTGCATCCTTATTTCGCTTTACCATTGTTTCATCAACGAATAGCTTTCCAAATCCTCAAGCTTATAAATTGCCTTAGATGGTTGTGCGGCCCCTACCTGGCGAGCCAAAGTGTTGACATCAAACATTGGTCTAGTGGCAGTCAACCCCTAAAGTGTATAATCCACACAAAGTCACAATCACAGAGTGTAATAAAAAAAACAAGTAAATACAGGGGATACAAAACAACTTTATAGTGGTTCAGCTTCAATCAAGCCTACGTCCACTTTATAATCTTTGTTTACACTGTAGATTACAAATTACAGTTGCTTTGATTGAAAGAAAGTAGAGAAAGAAGTGGTTTATACAAAAAATCTTTCTATTACAATGTTGCTTACTTGGAATATATGGTGGACCAATTTTAGAATGCCAACCATAAATTTTCTGAAAAGAGAATGCTCCCTCTGTCCCTTTCTGGAAAGGTGTATTTATAGGCAAAAACCTATATCGATTGGTGTGCCATATGGAAACCATCCGATCTTGAGTCAGCCACATGTTGCTCGATCCAGATTATCAGTTGCATTGTGATGGGACCTGGTCTTCTGCTTGAGAATAGTTCTCCTCGGTAATTGCGGCATACATGGAGCTCGAGACTTGATGCATGAAAGTAGAGTAGGTCTCTGTTGACTAATTCTGTAGCCTAGGGAATAGGACTCTGTCTTGTAATGCAAGGTTCTGTCCGATATTTAAGGATCGATCTATTCTATAGACCAACTTGATTTGGAAGTCTAGACCAGGCTCGAAGAAGGACATCTATATCTTTGGTTAGGTTTGTTCAGGTTGAACCATCATTAGCAGAACCAAATAAGGGTCGATCCTAGAGAAAAAGACCCAGTTCTGCAATCTTCAAGAGTCAATCTTGATCCATTTGAGTTGTGATGGTTTTTGCCAAAAAAGCTGGTCAATGCTCTTATAAATTATAAATATATGTTTTAAGTTATATTCTTAATTCATTATACAACTTTAATTTATAAAAAGATAGTTTGTATAAAACTCCAGGATTAACTCAATTTACTTAAACATCATTTTCATTTTCAAAAGTTTAAATTTCAAAATTATATAGGGCATGCCGACACATACTACCCTACATGTGGTAACGACCCAGAATTTCCGATATTTTGAACATTCGAGTTTTCATGATTTTGTAATACTGGTGCACGTTTCTGGATACATACACCCGTTTTTAGATATGATTTCAAAAAGTATAACGATAGGATAAGTTATTTAAGTTAGTTTTATCAACTTATCAGTTCAAACAATTCTAGTCAAAAATAAAAGTTTGACATTATTCGCCGATATTGAAAATTTTGAGATTTTCAGATAGTATTTGAATACAACTTATTAAATAGTTAACATAAGGTTAGTGAACATTTAAGATTGATTTAAAAGTTAAATTATTAAAATTTGATATTTAAAGTTGTTTTAATAGCCTAGAAAATAGAAATTTTGCAGATGATCTCGAAATTCGACGAAAGCAATTTTATCGGATCTATAACATCAAAATATGGTAAGATTCCAAATTTTGCGTCAAACGAAGTTAGTATGTGGGCGTGTGAAATTTAAATATAAATCGATCAATAATTTGAACTCGAACTGAGATCGAATGAGCAAATTTTGAACAGACGAACTCGGTATTTGACGAAACCGGTTCCGTTGGAACCGAATCTGAAAAACATAGTTGGATTCCAAATTTCGTCGAAACGAAAATAGTATGTGGTCACACAAGTAGTTATCATGAAGATTGACCACACGTACTGTTAGCTCGCGTTCACACTTGAACTAGTTATATAAAATGTGTAATTTTATTGAGTTGTCATGCAATGAGAGCTCTCACGTGTGCTTTCTCCCCTTGCCTAGATGGCTAACACCTCATCAATCCATGTCCACTTCAAATTCCAATAAATAATAGGCCCTCCTCTTCACAAATTCATTTCCTTCCCCACTTCTCTTATTTACCTCTCCTTCTCCCCCTTCTTTCTCCTCTCCACCGTCGGCCATGGCACTTCCACCACCCTAATCCGCTAGATCCGGCCCATCCCCCATTGGCCTAACGTTATCCCCCTCCTCCCCATGGACCCTACCACCTCCTAAAGCCTTAAAATACCATTAAAACCCCTTTTCCACTACTAGAACCGCCTCGTTTGGCCTCCTCCACCCCAAACCATACCTTCTTACCGAAACCAACCACACCCCCACCTTCTAGCCCCACCAGTGCCCCTCCATCCCCCACCATCCCCTGCCATGTATCCACCTCAACCCGAGCCCCATAACACCTCGAAACCTCTTCCTGTTTGCTCCTAAAACCAAATATACATCCACTTATTCATCTGTCAATTTCCAAAACCCCATAGCATCGAACCATTACCTGTTTGATTTTCATAAAACACCAAGGACGCCGAAACACTGGCAAATTTTTTTGGAATCGTTTAGGTGATAAAAATCTTATATTTTTAAAGTTAGATGGAGTGGAAACCAATGGTGAGTAATACATTACTCATGTTTGAATTTATATGTACTATATGTAATAGAAGATATTATATGTGATTATATGTAAGTAATTACATGCTATGTAGTTAATGTAGAAGTATACATATGAATTGTGAAAGTGGATTAGTGATTTACATGTTAATGTAAGTGATTTAGAAGTAGAAATTATAAACAGAACAATTGGTTGAATTGTATTATAACTTGGTTGAATGTTGCATGAACATTGACATAAAAAATAAATATTTGCAAGTTAACGTTGGGTTGTTAAATAATTAAACATTTAACAATGAGGTTTGGGATAGTTTACCGTATCCTAAACAACATGTATATATTGTGTTTGTAGTAGTTGAAAATAAGTACTTGAATAAACAAGTATATGGGATGAATAGTGAATCACTGTTTATATTGGCATGACTTTTGGCAATATAAATAGGATATGTGTATGAACCCCATTTAGTATTGGAATGCATATGTTGATTGATAATTGCATGTTGCAGTTAATCTGTTGATTGACAAAAACATATAAACATTAAATAATTAACACTTATATGATATGTATTATGTCGCGATATGTGTGCAATGAATGTTAAAACAGATGTTGGAATGATTAATAGATGTTAATGGAATATCATTAACATATAGGATCCATATAAGTTGAATTATATGGTCGTTAGTTGAGTTTTATTCCAGTTTGGGAATTTATTGAATATTTTAATAGAAAATATTAGGAGAAAAATAAAATATTGAATTTAATGTCTTATTTTGGACGGACACGAACTTTAATTCATTACGATGAACATTTGTAAATCTTTGGAGAAATTAAAAGCAAGTAATGTTCTGTCGACGTTTTTATTTTGAAATGAATAGTAATCAGAAAAAGTGAAGTACAATTAGGTTATCTAGGAATGGTTTTAAATAGATTTTCTTCACAAAAATATCTTATTTATTTTTATAACGAATGTCAAGAAAATTTGGATTCAAAATAATGAATTTTGAAAAATAATATTATTTTAATAATAAAATAATATTATAATACCCATTTAATGGAAATATTTGAATTTGAAGTGAAATGCTGAAAATATAGTTTAAAGTAATTATTAGATAATTGATAAACTATTTTATAAGAAATTCAATTTAATTCTAATATAAAATCGAAGTTTGGTTTGAATAGAACTCGTCGCATAACGACAGTTCGCGAATTTCGACCAATGACTTCAAACTGACATACCAAGAGATCTGACCATCGGATTCTCCCGAAATAAAAACCATTAGATTAGAAATGAAAAGAGTTTTCAAATGGACATAATAGCTTTAAAATCCAATGGTTAGATATTTAGATAAATTCAAATCAATTTTGAATAAAAATAGCGTTAGGACCATTAGTGACCCAAAATGGATTTTAATAAAAGGAGATATTTTAAATTATTAAAAATAGGGAAAAAACGTTAAATTATAATAAAATATTTCAAAATGGTTAGAAAAAGAAATATAAAGTTTTCGAACTATATTTTGGGATATTTGCGTTTTTATCCTAATTGGTTGAAAACGATAAAACAATGTTTTGTAAGTTTCAATGAAATAAACTTAAATTTTCTGGTTTATCAAATAGAACCATGATTAGAAAGAAGTGTTCAGATAAATCTTTTTATTTAAAAAAGATTTCCAATTTGAATAAAAATTGGATTTAGATAGAAGTGATCTTTGGATATTTGGTATTGATTAGACATTTATTATTAGAGGAATTTGGAAGTTATTAACATCGTTATTCCACTCATATTGTTCGTTGATTACAGAAATTATTGTTGAATCTATGTTGATATAATTCTGTTCGAATTCTTATATTTAATATCAATTAGTTTGGGGTTTCTGCTGAATGGTGTCTTCAATAACACTATTCTTTAATCCAGTTAAAAGAGAAGATGATTTCCCAAGATTAGTTGAAAAGAAATCTTTATTTAATTTAATTATAAAGATTTTAACGAAGAAGTTTTCCTAAACTAATGATAATGGGAATGAGCTTAAGAATTGCTAAATGAAAATTTAAACAAAAAGTTTAAAGTAAGAAAACCTTTGATAAGATTTATGGGAGTAATTCCCAAATGTAAAGAACGATTTGAGTAAAAGAATATTCCCAAGATGGAATATGATTTAGGACATCTTCTAAATCTTAATTTACTTTAAGGATGTGATGGTCATTCGAAATGACCGAGTTTCGACCCATTGTGAATAACTAAACTACGTAATACAAACAGTGTTGATTGTGATAGAAGACCAGACATCTTTACATCGGAAGGATTGCTTGTCGATGCCTCGGGTTGACTGTGATATAAGACCGAATTCACAAGGCCTTTCACACTAAGGTGGGGTCGTAAAATAAAGCGCCTTCGGTTTCGTTCGAAACCAAGAGCAGACTTGTAAATGGATATGTGTTTGACGTTGTATTTTCCAACATAACTGATTGGTTTCTACGGATATTATATCAATTGGTGGTGGAGAATTTATTCTTTTCCTTAACACCCTTCTCTGAGACTTATGTTCTCAGAGGGTTATATATTAATAGACACTGATTATATGTTGTAAAATGGCAATGCGGCATTCGAAGTGCTGAGCTGGTCAAAGCTATTGTTGAAAAGTAGGGATGTGTGTATGATGATCAAAGCATTGCTGATATAGCATAGCTTTGTTTTGTGACATGGCCTAAGAATCTCACAACTCGTGAATGGCTGAAAACAGGATGATGCACGACAGAGATATGGACTAGCTTTCTCGTCAAGCTGAAAAGTGATGCCATGATATGGAGCCCATACATGTTTAATTATGTGGATCTTAGAGGCACCTCGGATAACGGTCGGATATGACCACTGTTTCAAATCTCGCAAATATCACCCGAGATCTCCTCCGAGATCTCGTTTTGGGCTCCTTTCGAAACGAAACAGCAAATATCGCTCTAATTCTCCTTTCGAATATATCGCCCGAGACATTGCAATATCGAACGATATATCGACCGAGACAAAATACTGGAATATCGTCAGAGATCTTTGTTTTTTTGTATAAAATTTAATTTTTTGCCTGAACTAGAACTATAATTAAAAAACTCTAATCTAGCCATATCAATCTTTTGTTATTTTACATTTTGCATGTTAAATATTGTATTGTATGTCCCTATATGTTTTACAATGCTTATGATTTTCATATTCAGCTTTTAACATACATGCTACTTATGAAATTATGTATTTTATAGTCTATTTATGCTGAATTTTTTAATGTTTTGGATTGTTTTAATGTTTCCTGTCTAACAGTATTCCTGTTTTAAGCATATTACAATTTAGAGTATGAATGATATTTCGCAAAATAAAGAATAATAAAGTTATTTTGCATTTTAAATTTAAGTTACTATCTTTTTGATAGCATTCATAAAAATCATTTTGTTAAAATATCATTTTTAACATATCATGTACCCCAAGATTGTTCCGATATGAACTTTCATACCCGAGATGAAAATCCGAGATGAACTCCCAAGTTAGACTCATCTCGTCTGAGATCTCCCCTGATACGAGACCGTGTCTATAAAATTCCCGAGACGAAATGCGACCGATACCCGAGATTTAAAACGTTGGTAATGACCGAGGAACATTATGTTCAAGAAAGATTCTAATCAGCCCGTTAGTGCTGGTCGGCTCTATCGCTCAGAAGGATCACATGCGTGTGAGTCCTGGGACATTTGCTAGAATGTTCCAAACAGTTAAGTAAGTTCCTTTTCCTTTCGTCATTGTTGGAATCCAATTCTAAAACGAGCTTACGTTTTCATTTGTACCCTAATAGCCAATATAATGGGATGGAGCATTATGCGAGTTAAGATTGATACATTTACTTTCGGAATTGATTTCCACACCTAGACTTTAATAACAATATCAATGATTTATTTTAAAGAATATCAAGCATGTTTGGCCATTATAAGGTAAAACTCTATCCTCCGGTATCTGTTACACTATGTGATGGGACTTGAGTCTTATAATACCTTCATTTTACAATCGAAGGTTTGAATCTTGGTTGATGATTGTATGATATGGGCTATGGTTTGTTATCTAGTTTTAAACTGGTTAATCCAAGCCTGACCCGATTGTTTGACGCTCGAGTCAGATCCAAGTATGTAAGTTTTAGGTTAAATAGTTTGATGAGGAGTTTAAGTTGATTTCAAAAAGCTGGAGTTCATCGTCAAGTGGCAGTACATATTCTACTATATATACTTGGATGTATATGGATTGGTGATGTAAAAATTTGTTCAACTAAATGATAATTTTTTTTTCCATTGTAAAAGTTTCCACTGTAATGACATGTATTGAATATTATATTTTGTTTTTGTTCCGCTGTGTTTGCTATGATAAAATCCCAATGAATCGATTTTGCGACATTTGATTTTTTGGTACATGAAAACCATGGATGTGTTATGTATCGGCTATCGAAAGTCAGAAATTTGGTTTAGCGCAGGACCTTTTGATGAAGCTTACTTTTTGAATTGGACTTGTGTGGTTCGTAGTCAGTTCAGAAGGCACGCAGATTTGCGTCGTCACAATTGGTATCAGAGCTTTGATTTAGCGATAAACCTTGGCTCTACAGAGTAAAATACTAGTCAAAGATAGGTTCCGTTGTATTCTAGACAAATAACTTGTCAAAGATAGGATCAGTGGTATCCTAGGATGAGTAACTCATTGGAGATAGGGTCAAAGATACCCTAGAATGAGTTGAGAGAATTTTATATATATATATATATATGTGTGTGTGTGTGTGTGTGTGTGTGTGTGTATGTGTGTGTGTGTGTGAGAAACGTATTTGTAGTTTGATTTTCAAAGTAATAAATATTTTGATAAAGGAAATATAAATAAAAATCATGTTTAATAAAATACAAGGTTAAAATTGAAAAGTTAATCAATTAATTGATTGTTGGATGTGATGTACGGCTACTTAATTTAGCTAATTAAGAAGTGATTACGAACTTAAACTGTTCGATTATGGTAAGTAAACATATTTTTGGCGATTTCCGATAGTCGATAAATTCTAACAAACATAAGTCGAAAGGTATAAGGAGGTTTTATTCATGGTTTCGGACAGTGGATATGCAATAAACTCATTTGTTATTTTGATTAATAAAGTATAAGAGGGGCTAGTTTAAACTTTTGTACTGATTAGAAACTTTTTTGTTTTATTGCAGAGAGGTAGGATTGGAGGGGTTATCTAAATTGAGTTATTTAGATAAGATATTTGAATCTATGTATAGTTATAAATTTAAACTCATCTTCTTTCCTTTTCGTGGACGAAAAGTGAAACACCCCACCTCCGTTAAGGTCACTCACAGAGGGAATGCCTTAACTTCGGTGGAGCATTATAGGTAAAAGATGCAGATAAATTACAAGACAGACAAATAAAGCAGCAAAAAATAAAGTCATTTTATAGACAACTTAATTCAGTCAAGCTTTTACAGCAATTTCCTCAGTCATACATAAATGTAATACATAGAACTTCTGTCTTGATTTAAAAACTTCCAAGAATAAAAGAAGCATAAAAACAATGATATTCCCCGATAAAGCATGAACTAGCCATAACAGTGGCAGAGAGAGATTCCAAAGCGATACACCAACTAATCTTCAAGCTTGGAAAGAGAAGAGGTCTAAGTTAGGATGAGCTATTCCCTCCCTGACTACCGGGGGGAAACGGAAGAAAAGAGGCGAAAAACAAACTAGGTCAGACATAAGTCGGGTAAGTCCAGTGATCTTTCAGCATGCAAACAAGATAAAGGATCATGACATGAATACACTGAAAATAGGACAATACCATAAAAACAAGGTAACTAAAGACAAGATAGGTGCAAGGTGAACTGAATGCGCTTCTTCTTTTTCACTTCTTCGCAACTACTCTGTTAATCTGATTTCTATTTTTATCTCTGCACCACCTAACTAGTGTCCCAACTAGTAATCTGTATAAAATGATAATCGTGATCTCAACACCCGTAAATGTGGTAGCCTTCAGGTGTACATCTATCGTGAGGATTCCACCTCAATCAGCCTAATTGCTATGAACATGTTAGATGTACCCTTACTACCCTATCGATCGGCTCCCTACTTGTATTCATGTTCCATGTGTCTGCGTCAATCGGCCCTTTCTTACGTGTAGATACCCTGTGTTGGTCCCACCATAAGGTGTATCAATCCTTATGATAGCGACCCGACACGATTTAAGATGCACAGTGTATAACTACAGTACCCAGTGCCTGCTTTTTCCCACTCCGGAGTACGTGCATGCCCGTAAACCGTCGTAACCTACACTGACGTACCCCCTACCGTTGATTTGACCGCTTATAATCAGCCCAGTAATCGTGCCTCAACCTGCCTAGTTCAGGGTATCGTTATACATCCATGTGGGTTACTGCTGAAATGGGTCCCCGTTACTAGGGTTTCCTATTGGTTAAGTTTGTGGGCCTATATTTACTAATATTACCCACCAACTCGATATGTACTTAACCCTCCCATCGATTCAAGCATTTTTAATAAACGGTTAAGCTTTGTGGGCCTATATGTACTAATATTACCCACCTACACGAGATGTACTTAACCCTCCCATCGATTCAAGCATGTTTATTTAATAGTTAAGTTTTGTGGGCCTATATTTACTAATATTACCCACCAACCCGATATGTACTTAACCCTTCCACTGATTCTTGGCATGTAGTGGTGAACTTGCAAATTAGATCTATCATAAAGGCATATGGATCTAACATATAAGGTTGTAGATCTAAACATATAAGGTCGTAGATCTAAACATGTATGCATAATGGCTCTAAACAATTAGACATAAACGACATGACTAAGCCAAAAATTGTATGTATTATAATATCATCAAACTTACATATGATAATTTCATTCCCAAATTCCTATACAACATCATAGGTTTACTCACCAATTTCCACATAACATGATAGGTTCAATAGACCACAATAGTTCATAGGCATATGTGATAGAATAGACATGAATCAGCATCACATACAACTAGATACAATTCTATTTTACAATTCATTACAAATCATTTCTTTAATATATTCACATCTGAAAGATAACTACACTTACAATCAAAAGGAAAAACTTGATTTCAGGGATCTGTATTCTAAAACTAAATTGCTCGCCTTTGATGTAGATCGTTGAATTCTCTTAGTTGAATTAGATTAGTTTTGATTTGATTTTGATGTAGCTTCTATCTTGCCTTTGATTTGAAAGGGATGACGGCAATTCTAGGTTCACCATTGACGGCATGACGGCTCTAGGAATATTTTTGTGTGGCTTAGGGTTTAGATTTAGGCTGCTTATATAGAAGTTTGTTTTAATAGGAATTGTCGGATTAACCTAGAGAAAATCAAAGCCATTCAGACAAGATAGAATAGCCACATCAGCCCTAATGACTCAGCAAGGAGTCCATCAGAACCAATCAGAAGCCACATCCGCCTTAGAGCGAATCGACACACGGGTTGACAGCCAAACACCCTGAATCAACCTCTAGTCGACCCAGCGGGGATCGGGTCGAACTCGAAAATGTTCCGGTTCGGTTATTCCCCCTCTCGATTCGCTGTTTTGAACTTTTTTGCATATTTATTTATTTAATTTTTATATATATATATATATATATATTTTTCTCATATGCATACAAAATTCAAGGCTTAATAACTTCTTCATAAGGTATCCGTTTTATGCAAACCAAATGCCTATCTTGACCAAAATTTTGACATGAATGTAATAGCGCAACCCATTTCACTTACTTCTTCTTCTAAAAATTAAGTGTTCTTGAATTTGTTAATTTTAATATTCTCAGAAAATTCAGGGTGTTACACTACCCAACAAGAATTAAATGAGCCAAAATATCTTAATATGAAATTCACCTATAAATACACGCCTACACCTCACTTTTCACTCACACAAACATTCGAACCAAAGTAAGTAATCTGTAGAGAGGAAACAAGGCAAAATACAAAGTACAGAGAAGAATAGAACTGGTGAGTAAACTCTGTTATACTTGATTTTTAATCTTTTTGAATTACTGCTATAAAATGATTAAATTGCTTGGATGAATAAACCTGTATTGACACATGCATTATTCTCTCTGTTAAGTTGAATGTGAACATGAAATCATATATACCCTATTGTCAAGTATCTATAGTTTGATGCTAGCAACTTCTTATGCTCTCTGTTTTCCAAACTGATGCTCCATTTATAAGAAATACCAATGTATGTTTATTAGGGTTTGTTGATAAGTCTTAACCTTTTTGAATGGCAAGAAAATCTGCTTCTATTTACATGAATACAAGAAAGAAAACAATGAAATGAATATATATACAAAGGAAAACCAGAAAATATACTGTTATCTGTAACCAACATTATAACATGAAATTCTCGAACCACTCAGAATCAAGTTCTACTCATATAAATGGAATCATGGTGTAAAAGGATGATTTTTAGTCTTGGTTTCATGATTTTTAAGTGAGTAGTTGATGAGATGTTAAGGGATGAACGAAAATTGCATTTTTGTCAAGTTCCGGCGATCGCGGTAACCGAACTCGATGGCGCGAGGAGGGAAGCGACATTTAAGATAGTGGATCATAGGAAAAATAGTAAATCATTTTTCTATTGCGTAGATTTCATGAACAAGGTGTAAATAGGGTTATGGGTTCAATTTTATGTAACCGTCGTTCTCGACAGAACTGCATCACCTCGGTGGCATTTGGAGGTTGCGCACGATAGGGGATCGGAGCTGGAGGTTGTTTGCTTGGTGTGGGTGAAGTCCAAGGTACCCTAATGATCGGATGAGGTGGCAGACAATGGTTTCTTGGATTGACTCAGTTCGACGATGAAAGTGTAGGACAGTTAAAACACTGTAGCAAACACGATGGATGGGTTGGAGTTAGGAACTGCGGTCAAGAGGTAACGAGCAACTTGGATGGATGATCGAGGAAGGGAGGTAGTGGCTCGATGGTTTTTACACATGGACCATGTACATGGGTGCACCAGCAAGATAAAGAAGAAGAAGGAAGGGATCGGGCAAGTGGATTTGGAGTGGATCAGTGTGTGTGGCATGGAGTTTTGGTGTGGAATCAGGATCTGGCAAGTGGTACTTGGAAAAGTGGTACTTGGCTGGAGCATGGGGATTTCACTTAGATCAGCGGGTGCGGCATCAGGATCTGGAAATGGAAAGTGGTACTTGGCAATTGAAAATAGTACTTGACAAATGAAGGAAAGGAAATTGGGCCAAAGGGGTTTTGGGTCGGGTTTTAAATAAACTAAGTAAAAGGAAAATGGAGATTTAAACAAAAATGGTAATATAAATATATAATAGAAGAAGAAAAAATAAAAAGTAAAATTAAAAGAAGATTTTTAAGTTTTATAGGATAAGCTTGAAATATTGGGTCGAGGAGGAAAAGGATGGCCCGTAATTGTAATTGGGCCTAAAAGGGTTTAACAAGTTTAAAAAACAAATGAAAAGGAAATAATAAAATATAAATAGAAATTTATATAACTTCAATTATTAGTGTTTATTCAGGAATGAAAAAAAGAAGTACAAATTGAGACAAAATATATAAATTGCAAAATAATTATCATAATAAACGAACTAACATTTTTTGGATTAATTACCATGTGCGAAGCACATGCTTTAGTCATTCATTTATAATAAACGGTCAAATATCTAGATTTTTAACAACACGGAGATATGATATTATGCTTGGTCGAGGCTTATAAATTAAAGAGCATATAAAATGAATTGTGCTTAATTCAATCATATTGAGTTGATAACTATTCCATAAACAAGAAAAGTTTTGATATAAATGAATATGGAAATTTGTTTCTTAAGTATCGACTAATCGTAAAAGACATTACGCTAATCATTTCGAAGAGTCCGAAATTAATATTCCACTTCGATTTGATTTATACATCGCGTGTCAGAGATTATTGAAGATAGTTGAAGACGGAGATATGCAAGGGCCATTTTGTTTTACAGAATAGTGCCTTCGGTTAGTCCAGTCCCAGGACTACTTATATGGTCGAGTGTCTGACAACGTATATCTATCAGATATTACACATCGACTTTTCGTAAGTGTATTATATTGGTGGTGGAGGAATTCGTTTCACTTAGCTTTATGCCGGTAATGTATTTAGGAAAATAAATTGTGTGTTCTGATAGATATGACGGCGTGGCATCCAAAGTAATTGAAGAAGTGATCTGTCAAAAGGATAAACTTGACCTCAAGCTCACAACCAGGAGATGACAAAAATAGGGTTGGCAGCATGGCTAGGTGGGTCATTCACAAGCCAGGTGTACTATCACCATCTAGGGAAATTCCTATTTTTTTCTTAATCTCTTTTTGCTGTTGCAGCTTTCAGAAACAGTGGGTTGCTCCCAACTGTGGGGGTGATAATATATTCGCTACATTCAAGCTAAATGACTTGGTGGTCATGTGTGGCTGGGTTACAAGAAGTTCTTGTTGAACCTCAGTGTATCCACTCTAGAGTACACTAATCGGCAGGTGGTACCATACCTTGTCATAGTTGGAATCCAATCTCCAATCAGCGCCCATGGTTTTTGATTCCATATTATATATATGGAGCGTGAGATGCAAGCGTTCCGCTAGACGGTTATTTATTTGATAAAAACTATCGTAATATCAGACGATTTTGATATTAAAAATGTTTTGGGTTATAGTAAGATAAAAACCGTCCAAGCTTATGTGTGGGCAGGTCTTACTGTTATCCTTTCTTTTGAAAGGTTTACTAAAGTTAAATCAATTTGTTCCCAGAAGAGAAAAACCCCATTCCATATTTCTTGCTTTCAAACTATTTTAAAATTGTTTACTCAAACTAATCCCCTAACTGACCCAGAGTTTATTTTTTTTGTGTTTTTCCTAAACTCTTGGGTACTCATAACAATTGTTATGAGTAGTCAAGTGATCCAGGTGATAAGTGAAAATCTTTTGGAGTATTTTGGACTGGAAGTTTCGAAGTCAGCTTATTAGTTATATTTATATCTAAGAATCAAGTTTACAAGTTGTGTTGGGCCAGTAACTATGTAAGATGTATTATGATGAAGTATTCTATGATGTAACTGACTCTGATATGTAATATATTGTGTGATATTATATTTTGTTAAATTCCACTGTGAGATTCTGATGCCTTTGTTAGTTCTATTCTCTATCTATTTTATTTCTTTATTAATGACACGACTTCCGAGGTCATCGAAAGTTGAGCCGTTACAATTTTGGTCAAGATTGGTTAAAATTTGAATTTAAGCTAAAATTTAAAGTTGTAAAAATTTGAATTCAAAACGTTTTATGAATTTATACAGGATTTTGAGCATCCAATATTTTTCGATTCATTGAAATTTTATTTCAATTGTTCCGAATTCGCGTTTGTAACTATTAAAAATGCGCAAAACGGACTATTTATGCGCATGAATATCTTACCCCTCTTTTCTCTTATTCATGTAGCATGTGTTTGTGTTTGGGATAAGAAAATGTATGTTTTGGGCTTTTATATGTCCAACACACTTAAGTTTCTTAACCTTCTTACGTTAAATTCCTGAAGAGACTTCTAGGTTCAAAAACAAAAAACCATGTATTATTTTTCCTTCTCATTCCCCTTCTTCTCCTTGGATCCTTTCTAAGAAATCCATAGCTTCTTCCTCCTCCTAGATCTTAAAATTCTCATCACATCTTCTTCCTCCCCTTTAATCAAAAACAAATTCAAAACCAATCTCCTCTCCCTTCTGCCTTTCAAATCCAAATCCTTAACCCTAATCTCCACTTTAAATCCCGTTATTTTCCTCTGCACCCGCTAAATAAATACTATTTAGCATCCGCTTTAGCAATATTAAAATATAAAGGATGATTTAACCAATTATCTTTTAAAATAAATCAAAAAAAATTAATGTGAAGAACTAATTTTAAGTAATAAATGCCTTATATAAGATACAAATTTGTAATAATCCTCGAATATAATACGCATAACTATGATATTATTTGATTTTGTTATATAATATTAATTAGTATTTGTCTCTTCTACACAAATATTGCGAGAATGATAATTAATTAATTTTAATTATATAAATTTACATCTAATTAAATAATTTGCTCCTCCGTTGCATCCCTGCTATTTCCCCGCTTTAACCCCACTACAGCTTTTTACACCTCTACCGCTAAGCGCTTTAACTGCACAACCATTGTGTCGAGTTGAGTATATGTGTGGGTGAAGATGTTTTAGGTGTTTGAATGTATATGATTTCATTGTGTTTGCAATCAAAGAAGTTGTCGATGAAGTGATTGTGCGTGGAAATGAGAAGTGTGAGGTCTTGAGTTCAATCCTTAGTGTGGTCAGTTTGAGATGTATTTTGTTTGGAAATGTTTTATATCATGTATAAATATATATTCTAATTCATGAATATATATGTATATTGTATAAAATAATATAAGTGCGTTGATTTGGAATTTTACTTGAGCTTAGGTTGATTCGGGTTAGTGGTTCAATTCGTTTATTTGTTAGCTCCCGTGTCTATTTCAGCCTATCTCATCTATTTCTAT
Organism: Allium sativum; assembly: GCA_030737875.1. NCBI lineage: Eukaryota > Viridiplantae > Streptophyta > Magnoliopsida > Asparagales > Amaryllidaceae > Allium > Allium sativum. The sequence goes on from CM060911.1 coordinate 284,753,330, forward strand.
TTTGCCACGTAAGGTAAGAATCCTCACTGAGTAACAATTTTAATATTTTAATTGATATAATTTGAAATGGCATATGAAATGTTTGGATTTCTCTAGAAAACCCGATTATTTGTTTGTGCATATGTGACATGCACATTGTTGGCGTATATGATACGAAATTGATTAATATTATATGTATTAACTGAAATGCTATATTTATTATGTTCTCATCCTGTAGATTCACTACATATATGTAAAACCATTATGGATTGAAATGATATATACCCGAACCATTGTATAGATTTAGGAATTTAAACGAATGCATTGGCATATGGGTTTAAATGATACATACCCGTAAATTTTAAATCACGGATCGAAATGATATATTTCTGTATCACTTGGCCTAGGTAGAAAATTATATACGGACACAGTTGGTCTACTTTGAAAGTATTTTTTAAGTTTATAAAAATATTCAAACTTGATAAAAAATTATTTTAAAACTCTAATTTTAGAATTTTATTTTAACTTATGTTTTGATAATTTAATAAATCTTTATGTTTAGACTTTAAAATAAAATTATATGTTATAAATTTTAAATATATAAGTTAATATATGTTTCAATTTAAATTTGAGATTTCAAATTATAATATTATTTATTTTTAAATTTCAAATAACATAAATTATTTTATAAGTAAATTAATATATCATTTAACATAGTATAAGTATTATTTAAATTTTAAAACTTTATAGAAATAAATTTTATAAAATATAAGTACATAAAAGAGTTTAAAGAGGAGTTAGAAATGTAATGACAACTTGATTTGTTAAATGACATAATTGAAATGTAATTTATCAAGCAAGATAAATCCACTTTAAGATGTGAATTTAATTTAATGAACGGGTTTATTAATTAAGTATAATTATGAAACTTAACGAAATGATTTGAAAATAATTGATTTAGAAATGTTTCGAATTTGAATATAATTGAGGTTAAAATATTATAATAGGTTACATCGAAATTTAGATTCAATAGGTATGAACTTTATTAAAGGGTGATTTGAATGTAATATGAATTCTTAAGAATAAAAATTGAATAACCCAACTTGTATACTATTTTTAAATGATTTGAATTTTACTGTTTAAAGTTTAAAAATCGAATGAAGTAGATTTGTGAATCAGAATTTAATGAAATTGAACTTTGAAAAATACGGATAACGGGTTTGGATCACTACGCCATAGATGGCCTATCACTGCGAAAATCCATGGTGTTGCTAGCTACAATGTTGCATTGCAATGCTGCTTTTTATTGCAATGCATGCTTCAGTGTGTTAGCATAGATATCAACATGTGTTGCATTAACTATAGATATATTCTAATTAAAAAGTTAATAAAATTATCAGTCCATATGAATACAATCCAACGGTCTATGTTACTGATCCGCGTCAATCCATTTTTCTTTACCGCCTCAGCTGCTTTACCCCCTAATTTTCATTTCCCTCTACAACCTAATTCACGCTAATTTCATTTCCCTCTAAAACCTAATTCCTCCGTTTCCTTCACCTGTCTCTCTGTAAAATTCCACCATCTCTTTTAAATTTGAAGCTACTTCTCCATCAATCAACTCCTTGCTGCCTTAATTGAAGGGGAGAAGCTACTTTGTTCTGATTCTTAGATCTGAAACTACAAGTAAGAATTTTGGTCTTATATGCATTAGTTTATTAAATCTGAAACTACAAGTAAGATTTCTGATGAATTAAAGGGGAGAAGCAACTTGGTTCTGTCATTATATACATTAGTTTTTTAGGTATCGTTTGTTTTATTTATGTACCACTGAATATACTTCTGAAATCATATTTTTTTCAGAGTTCAGAAGATGGGAATTTGTTTGTATCTCTGATTTCCTCAGTGGTATGCGGTCAACTAAGCGATTGTTTGTTCAGCATAAAAATATCACTTATTTCAAGCTATAGATATGAATGAATTGCAATTGCCAATAATACCCTCTTTAATCTTCGTATAGAAATTACAGCAGTGTACCAGTCATCCTCTGGCTAAGAAATACGCAACGAACAACAAGAAATTCTGTCAAAAGGAAAGTGCAGGTAACATTTTTGTCTAGTGAATTTTATTACTTTTAACTTTAAATTATGAGTCATTTGTTGAGGTGGAGGTACAACTGTTGTATTTTACTGCTCAAACAATTATTATTCTGTCATTTTTTGGACCTTTAGGTTTTGTATGATCTGTATGTATCTTACGTTTTCTTAAATCACTTGTAGACTTGCTTTGTTTTGTAAAGTTGCAATGTTGTTCGAGGTTGCTTGAAACAAGCAAATTTGCACACCGTACTCGTTGACAAGAAACCTTGAATGTAAAATATAAGTAAAGTCCACATCAGAAAATTGATGTGGTTACAACAGTCACATTTATGCATGTATAGTGTAATGACCCGAAAATCCCCGCCCTTTGAATCGACCATAAACCACACCGGTCTGATCCAAAAGTTGGAAATCCTCGAATGCACTAACTTTGGGCATTCAATACATCAGAACAAATAACAGAAGACTTTTATTACATCATAATAATGTTACATCAGAGTATATCAAAAAATAATACAATAGCGAAAGATTAATTTACAATAATTTTAATACAACATAGTGGAAGGCTATCAATGCTATGGGCACAGCTTTAAGCTCCGAACCAGAATCCTGCTCAATATATCTGCAAAATTAGCTACTCAGCTACCCGTGTGAAAAAGAGGGCACCCAAGTTTGCAAAGTGAAACAAACTACGAGTCAGTAGTGGGACTGGTATGAGAAATCTTTCTTAACTTATCTAACAATACGGCTAATCACAGGGCCACGCCGCTAACGCGAAACGGGTTTATTCCATTGGATTTCTAGTGCATAAATTAAATAAATTTTTATTCAAAATAAAGCAACGTTTTTTAGAAAAATGAAATCATTATAAGACTCAAGTCCCATCACACAATGCAATGCAAACCAGAGGATAGAGTTTTATCTTATAATGATCAAACACGCTTGATACATAGAAAATAATATTTTAATATTATTATTAGCGTCTAATCAATTTTAAAATACTTCAAAGTAAATGTATCAATCCTAGACGACATAGTAACCCATCCTACTATGTCGCCATATATAGTTTTACAATCAAACCGTAATGTCGTATTGGAAATTGGGTTTCCATCATGAGTCAAGGCTAGGGACGATCTCCTAACTGATTCGAGACAACCTAGCAAATGTCTTAGGATCACACCTACGGGCAACCCTTGGATCCTCCAAGGCCAGTACATAAATAATTTAGTGGATTAGTTATGACTGAACTCACGTTTCCCAGTCCTATTGAACCTATAAATTGGTCACTATCGACCAATATAACCGAGGCCTCGTAATCCATCATCCACATAAGCAAAATGTCAGGGCTTGTAAAACCCTGATACCAATTCTAGCTAGAAAGAACATGTGCACTCCATAGGTTCCTTATCCCGTTTTTGACTCCGACCGGGGTGTGAGGCTCGCGAAGTAATGCTATACACAAAGCTACGCTTAAGAGGCCGTGCTTTGATCATCAACCACAAGGCTCTGTTTTCAACAAAAGCTTTGACCATTTTCATCTTGGCATGCCACATTGACAATCCACGCTATGCGATCGATAACTACCAATATACAACCTCTGAGCTCGTGCATCTCAGAGAAGGGTGTTAAGCAAGAGGATAAATTCCCCTCCACAAAACAGTTTTATTTTAGATAGAAATCAATTTACATGGAATGAAATCCAATGTCGGACACACATCCATTTACAAGTCCGTTCTGGGTCTAAACGAAACCGTAGACACCTTATTCCTCGTCCCATATGTCCGACATGGAAGAGAGGTGCTCGCTTATCCAGACAATCAACAAGTATGCCCGGAAAACTACCACTTTAACCCTTTACCGGGAGCTACCTAATGTCGGGCATCAGCAGTCATCCATTCGATGTGAAGATCGTCGGTCTTCAATCACTGTCTTCAAAATCTTCGATTTAAATCTTCGTATAATTACTTGAAATGAGATTGAACTCGATCTTTTCAAATAATTCTCGCATATATAATTTAAACCCATTTTTTATCGTTAATATTAGTTTATAACGATTTATCGCTATTTCTATTTATATAAAAATAGTCCAATTAAATACAACGATGCTTTGGGTCAATAGGCGGCCCTGGCGCAGTTTTTATCAAAAATTTGATTTACACTTTTCTCGAAATTTAACCATTGGATTTTAAAATATTTTATACCATTGGAATGATCTTCCCAAAGCGATCCTAACGGTTCCAGTTTTGGGAAAATCCGATGGTTGGATCTTTCGGTATAATCGTTTAAAGTTACGATTCCGAAACGCGAACTACCGCGCGCGATTCGTTTAATCTTAATTTATGTTTATATATATAATTATAAATAAATATAATGATAACCCGGAAATCTGGGCCAATTTAAAATTTTTATTTTGGCAATTTTAGTGAATTTTGATTATTTGAAATGAATTATTTTAAATAATAACGACGAGAAATTTATTTTGAATAGAATTAGAATGTATATTTTTATATCTGTCGTCGTTAGAATATAAATATTTATTTATATATATGAAAGGAATTTAAAATGGCGCGGTAGTTCGATAATTCGATTTCAAAATTCAAATGAATGTACCTGGTGCAAATAAACCGGATTTTAGTGAAACCAAAAATATTTGAGTCTAATTGAGAATATCTTTCCAACGAATCCGAAAAATTCAAATTTCATAGCGGCGATAAAAAGTTACGCCCAGTTGAAAATTCAGAATAGTCGTTATGGAATTCTGGCCTTTAAAAATGGCCATTTTGCAAACGACCTCGGTTTTCGACGAAACCACTTTTGTTGGATCCGCAATGTCAAATTATTGCTAGGTTTCAAATTTCATAATTTTTCGAATCAATATGTGAGCGTGGCAAAGGAAAACGCGTTTGACCAGTTTCAGTTGATTTTAATCGACTGGAAAATGACCATTTTTCAAACGGTCTCAGAATTCGATGAAACTAGTTTTGTTAGGACCGTATCATGAATACGAATCTAGAAAATATTTTTTGGGAATTTTTAGAGTCCGTATGTGACCCCAATAAATTGAAATGTACGTTCAAATTCAATATATAGAGTCATATTTTGGTTTTGACAAAAACTGATCGAAACGATCGAACCAGCTTACGATAAACATCCCATTGTGCTCGGAATGGGGGTAATTAGCTATGGACGACAGGCAGTGGGTTCGATTTTGAGTTCGAAATAAAAAGTACCTTTTTGAAATAAATTAAATAATATATATTATAATTTCTCTCTCCCCCCCCCCCCCACTCTTCTCTTCTACTTGGTCAAACAGCCCCCCCCCCATTCGTAATTCATTCATACGAAAAAAGGAAAAAAATGAAAGGGGCAGTGCCCTAGCGCCGCCGCTGATTAAGTCGAGCCCTCCCCTCAACGGCGACGCCGCACCCCCCCCCCGTTCCTCTCCCTTGAGCTTCCTCTCGAATCAAAGATCGCGGGACCCCCAAACCCCACCCTATCGCCCAGTCGCGCGCGAGAGAAGGGACCCGCCGCCGGCTGTAGCCACTTTTCTTCCCCCCTACGCCACCGTGAACACACCACCTCGACCCTGAGCCCTCCACCTCAGTTCGACAGCCCACGAATTCGATTTTGGTGAGTTTTTATATAATTTATTTATATATTAATTTGTTTTTCAGTTTTTACTATGTAATGGCGAGTTAAAAGTCTGGAATTTATATAATGATGAAAAAGATTATATTTTATAACAAGAAAGTTTATATTTTTAAATCATTGAAAGGTCGGATTTTTATAGTTAGAAAGACAAGATTTTTTAATAAACAAAGGTTAGATTTTCACTATATGATTTGAAATAAAAATGCGATTTTTATATGAAGTGATTTGAAATAAAAGTGCGATTTTTATATGAAGTGATTTAAGAAAATATTATATTTTTGAAGTTAAAGATAAAGAATAGATTTTCATCAATATAAAAATATAATTTTTATATATAATGTAGAGTATAAAAAATAATAATATGATTTTTATATTATATAGATAATAAAAATTTGATCTTTATATCATAGGAAGAATAAAAATATGATTTTTATTCATGTAGAGTAATAAAAATATAATTTTTATTATATTAGTGGCAAGATAAAAATAGAATTATTATCTATATAGTAGCGGTGTAAAAAAGAATATAATTTTTATCTATATAGTAGCGGGATAAGCATAATGATTTTTATCCATATAGCAAGTTATAAAAATGAGATTTTTATATACATAGCAACAATATAAAAATGTGATTTTTATATACGTAGTGAAAACGGGCAACAAAATTGACCAAAGGCGAGTGGCGAAGATTTCCTACATATGAAGTGTCATGGAGTTTGGTTTAGCTAGTCGGTGAGAACTCCTCACTTTTATTTTAATTTCTAGTTGAAATATATACTAGGATGCAGAAGGTGTTAGTAGCACCTAACACCCGTCGTCCACAAAACATGGACGGCTTGTATGCTCGTTTGTTTGGTTTTGATGTGTAGTTGATTGTGTGATGTGATGTGAAATGAAATAAAATATTTATATAGTTAAAAATATTTTATAGTTGAAAATAGAATTTTTAACGTGTATTTAAAATGAAATAAACCAATCGGACGATTTGTTTATATACACACATTTGACTGATATTGATTGGGACGATAAATTTTACACATCGCCCAACTGCACAAATAAAATCGGTGTTTGATTGTTTGAAAACCCCACACGGGTATTGGGGTGATATATGACATACACTAATCCCAATAATTAGTTGTATGTCGATCGATTGATTGACAGACTGTTATAAGCGTTGAATATTTGTATTTGGTGCTTATACAGTGTAGAATGCACTTTGGATGATGGTTGATTATTTGTTATTGTGGATATATACATGCATTGTATTGAAATCCATAGAAATAAAATCTATGGTAATTGATTGGGCCTCATTCCAGTTTTGAATAGAAATATTTGAATTAGAAATATTTGAAAAAGAAATATTTGAAAAAAGATATTTGAAAAGAAATATTTGAAAAGAAATATTTGAAAAAGAAATATTTGAAATAGAATATTTGAAATTAGAAATGTATGAAGCCGTGTGGATTAAATTGACGCCATTTTGACGCAAACGATTTTTATATCGATTATATTCGTTTTTATAATGAATATTGAAAAGTGATTTCAAAATCGAATATTTTGAAAATGAATTCGAATCGAACTGAAATTGAATGGAAATCTATTAAAAATGAATTCGAATTGAAATTGAATAGAATTGAATTCGAATTGAAATTGAATAGAAATGAATTCGAATTGAAATTGAATTGAATTGAGAACGAACTGAAATTGAATTAAAAATCGATTTAAATTGAAATCAATTCGAGATGAATTTAAAACGAATTTATATTGAAAAATTCAATGTTGATTGAATTTGAAAATGAAGTTGAAATCGTTTCGAAAACAAATTTAAAACGATTTATAAAATACGTTTTAAAAGAAATATACGAAGTATATATTATATATATTATATATATAATATAATGGCCTGAATAGAACGCGCCGCGTTGTGCTAGTTCGTGAATTTCGACCATTGGCTTCGAACGGATATTGCGGGAGATCCGAACGTCGGATTCTCCTAAAACTGGAACCGTTGGGTTCGTATCAAAAAGAACTTTCTAACGAATATTAGAAATTAGAAATTTAATGGTTGGATTTGGAATTATGTCCAAATCAAATTTGGAAAAGGTCGATGTAAGTGCAGTTCGATGGCCGTTGATGGAAATCGACTGTACGGGCCTTGCTAAAATTATTGAAAATAGTAATAATTTGTGTAAAATCATAAGAAATGATTTGTGAAGAATTGCGGTGAAAAACTCCATATTTGAAAAGATAAAAATAGATTTTTATCGAAATGAACTAGTTTTGAACTAGAATTATAATTCTATTTATTTTCAAAATAAATAAAGTGGATTTGAAATGGTTTTAAAAGTAACCAGAATTTCCAATAATTGAATTGGAAGGGATGTGAATCGAAATTGTCATTGGAATATTTCGATATTGGATTTCGTGATTATGCAGATATTGTTATGGGAATTTGAAAGATATATTTATATCGTTATTTCCAACACGATATTTGTTGGTCATAGAATTTGATATTGAATATAAGCCGATATATTTTCTATTCAGAGCCTTGTATTTAATATCAAATGTGATTTGGGTTTGTCGTGAATGGTGTCTTCATTAACACTGTTCTTAAGCCCAGTTGAGAAAAAGATTAAATCTTTTTATTTAGATTTAATGAAGTGTACCAATTAAATAATATTTAATTGGAATTGAATTGGTATTGATTTTAGGGTTTATCGTGAACAGTGTTTTAAATAACACTTGTTCTTTAGCCCAATAATTAATGGAATGTGATTTTGGGTTTATCATGAACCGTGTTTTAAATGACACTGATTCTTTAACCTAGTTAAAGATTAAAACCAAATGGAGTTTTATTGAACCTTTAATTAGATTGAAAAGATCGAGAATGGAGTATCACCAGTTTTACTCCAGGCGATAGTTAAATCTTTAATTAGATTTGAACGTGAAATGGTAATTGAATTTACCGATAACACCGTAGTGTTAGATATGAAGTATTACCAGTTTTACTTCATGGGATGAATAGGTTGGGATTGGGAAATAAATGATTACCTCGGTGTGGCTCGCTAATCCCGACTAGTTAGAATTAATATTCAAAAGAAGATTAAAGAATAAATTTAAAGAATTTATCTTTGATAAAATTAATGGGAACCTTTCCCATAGTATAAGAATATTTGAATAAAAGAATATTCTGAATTGGAATGAGGCGTACGATGTGTTTGTGTAACACTTGTTTATTATATACACGGGTTATTCAGAAAGACCGGGTTTATCCCATTCTGAATAATTGATTCGACGTGGTGTCGAGGATGAAGACGGTGGTCGAAGACCGGAGGTCTTCACGTCGTTTGGGTGATTACTAATGATCTTGATTGGGCCTTACACCCAAGAGGAGGGAATCAGTTAGTGGTCGTCCAGACATACTTGGAGATCGATGGATATGCGTGGTACTAGGTGCCTCCAGTTTCATTCTGACCCAGAACGAACTTGTAAATGGACTGTGTGTCTGACATTGGATTTTGTTCTGTGTGATTGATTTCTATTAAATATATATCTATTTGGCAGCGGAGAATTTATTCTCTTGCTTAACGCCCTTCTCTGAGACGTACGAGCTCAGGGGTTATATATTGATGGATATCAAACGCATGGAGTGAATTGCCTGTGTGGCATGTCTAAGTGGCAATAGATCAGGGCTTCTGTTGAAAAGAAAAGTCTTGTAGTTGATGATCAAAGCACGACCTGTGTGGCATAGCTTTGTGTAACGGTGATTCGCGAGCATCACACCCCGGTTGTGAATCATAAACGGGAGAGGACTTCAGGGAGGGCATGCGTTTCCTTCTAGCTAGAAGTGGCGTCAGTGGTTTTACATGCCCTGACGAGTTTGACTTATGTGGTTGTTGCAGTTGCGAGGCGCCTCGGATATATCAGTGACTGTGTGGAGTCGATGGAGTCATTTGGCTCATTGACACCCCCATAGGGTGGGGAAACGTAGTGTTCAGGCATTTTAATCCACATCGATGGACCGGCCCTGACGATCCAAGGCTTGCCTGCGCGCTTGCCTGAGACACGAGCTAGAGCGTCTCGAATTCGGTAGAAGACTATCTTTTGCCTCAGTTCACAGATGGAAATCCAATTTCCAATACGTGACTATGCGGTTTTGATTGTAGAGCCTAGTATGGCGACATGATATATGGTACCCATGCCGTCTATGATTGATATTTATGATTGAAATTGTTTTGACACTATACACTTATAATAGTATCAAATGATTTGTTTTTAACGTATCAAGCATGCTTTGGCTATTATAAGGGAAAACCCTATCCTCCGGTTTGTGTAGCATTGTGTGATGGGACCTGGGTCTTATAATAGCTTCATTGTTCTTTATTTAGCATTGCGCTGTTTGTTTTATGCACTGGTGTCTTTGGGAGGAAACCCGTTCCGTGTTATACGGCATGGTCCCTTGATTTACCTAACTTTAAAATAAAGATTAATAACTGTTTTAGTTCTCACACCAGTCCCATGGCTGATCTGGAGTTTATTGTTTTAACCTAAACTCTGGGTGCCCTTATTTTGACACATGCAGCTAGTAGTTTTGGTTTTGCAGATTTATATTCACAGGATCCGGATTTACAGCTGGAACGATACTTGGAAAGCTCTGTATCCATGTATTACTTCTAGTTGTGGATTGTATTATTTTCCGCTGCTATGTAATTTATTGAAATCTCTGATATTTATCGAATGTATTTTATTTGTTTATACTCTGTATATTCTTGTATTCTGATGAAGTTGTTGTAATTAACAATGAAATGTTCTTCTTTCTGCGTTTTGATTGGTCATGTTCTCAACCCAATCAGTGCTTTCCTTACCAGGGAAGTTCGGGTCGTTTCAGCTGGTATCAGAGCTTTGGTTTACAAGGCTCAAAGAACAAGATACATTAGAACCATACAAAAGAATTCAGCAGAAATTGGATTAGTAATATCCAATGAAAATGACTCGTTAGAGATAGGATCAGTAGTATCCTAGAACGAGTGTGAAGAGTATATTTTTAAAATGAAAACCAATTTTGTTCTGAAAATATAAACTTAATTATTCGTATTTGAATATTTATTTTATATTGATTTGGACTATCAGGTATATAGAGATTTTGCGTATACGTCTGACCCGCGTGTATTTGAAGTTTTAATATGCTGGATAGATATAGAATCACACTCTAGTCACCCGAGAATAATCCTGATGATGGTGCATCATCACCAACATTTATATTCGAGTGTCGAAGGTGGGATATCTATATGATTCCAATTGACTGGTGTGAGAACCAAAGCTAGATAGGGCTTATTGTTGTGATTTGGCATCAAAAATGTGATTTTTGACTATATATCAAAATTATGAATTTGAAAAGCTAACCAACTAATTGATTGATGGTTGTGTTTTTTGATTATTGTTTGATTAATTAAATGTTGAACCATTAGCCAAATTGACCAAATAGTGGGTTGTATTGAAAATTTGTCGCATTTCCATGCATGTACATGTACTTACATTGAACAGGTCATAGCAAGGAGACTAGAGAAGAGAAATAAAATTGTTTGCCCAACAAATAGGTACATGTTTATCGTATTTGGATGATTTTGTGAGCCGATTGGCTTTTTCTTTTTCGTTTGAATTGAAGAAGGCCATGGGAGGCTATATAAAATATCCCGAAGTCCCCGGTGCAGGGGAGGTTATGGCGAAATTTTTCGAAATTTAGGGTGTTAGCCAAATTTTTGAAAAATTTGAAAAGTTCTTAGAAACTGAAAAGTTGAAGAACTTGAGCCGTGATGAAAATAATGAAAGTTGAGTTGATTTGTGAAACAACTTTCGGCTTTGTTCCTTTTCGGGGATGAAAAGTTTTAAGTGGGGGAGATTGTAATAACCCGGAAATCTGGGCCAATTTAAAATTTTTATTTTGGCAATTTTAGTGAATTTTGATTATTTAAAATGAATTATTTTAAATAATATCGACGAGAAATTTATTTTGAATAGAATTAGAACGTATATATTTATATACATCGTCGTTAGAATATAAATAATTATTTATATATATGAAAGGAATTGAAAATGGCGCGGTAGTTCGATAATTCGATTTCAAAATTCAAATGAATGTACCAGGTGCAAAATAAACCGGATTTTAGTGAAACCAAATATATTTGAATCTAATTGAGAATATCTTTCCAACGAATCCGAAAAACTGAAATTTCATAGCGGGAATAAAAAGTTATGCCCAGTTGAAAATTCAGAATAGTCGCTATGGAATTCTGGCCCTTAAAAATGACCATTTTGCAAACGACCTCGGTTTTCGACGAAACCACTTTTGTTGGATCCGCGATGTCTAATTATTGCTAGGTTTCAAATTTCATAATTTTTCGAATCAATATGTGAGCGTGACAAAGGAAAACACGTTTGACCAGTTTCAATTGATTTTAATCGACCGGAAAGTGGCCATTTATCAAACGGTCTCATAATTCGATGAAACTAGTTTTGTTAGGACCGTATCGTAAATACGAAGCTAAAAAATATTTTTCGGGAATTTTTAGAGTCCGTATGTTACCATAGTAAATTGAAATGTACGTTCAAATTCAATATATAGAGTTATATTTTGGTTTTGATGAAAACTGATCGAAACGGTCGAATCAGCTTACGATACACATCCCATTGTGTTCGAAATGGGGGTAATTAGCTATAGACGACAGGCGGTGGGTTCGATTTTGAGTTCGAAATAAAAAGTACCTTTTTGAAATAAATTAAATAATTAAATAATATATATTATATTTTCTCTCTCCCCCTCTTCTGTTCTGCTTGGTCAAACAGCCCCACTCCCCCCCCCCCCCCCCCCCGCGTTCATAATCCATTCATAAGAAAAAACAAAAAGAGGCAAGGGGCGGTGCCCTAGCGCCGCCGCCGATTAAGTTGAGCCCCTCCCCCCTCAGCGGTGACGCCACACCCCTCCCCCCCGGTTCCTCTCCTCTGCTCCTCCCCTCGAATCGAAGACCGCGTGACCCCCAACCCATCGCCCAGTCGCGAGCGAGAAAAGGGACCCGCCGCCGGCTATAGCCACTTTTCTTCCCCCTCTGCGCCACCGTGAACACACCACCCCGACCCTGAGCCCTCCACCTCAGTTCGACAGCCCACGAATTCGATTTTGGTGAGTTTTTATATAATTTATTTATATATTTATTTGTTTTTCAGTTTTTACTACGTAATGGCGAGTTAAAAATCTGGAATTTATATAATGATGAGAAAGATTATATTTTATAACAAGAAAGTTTATATTTTTAAATCATTGAAAGGTCGGATTTTTATAGTTAGAAAGACAAGATTTTTAAATAAACAAAGGTTATATTTTCACTATATGATTTGAAATAAAAATGTGATTTTTATATGAAGTGATTTGAAATAGAAGTGCAATTTTTATATGAAGTGATTTAAGAAAATATTATATTTTTGAAGTTAAAGATAAAGATTAGATTTTCATCAATATAGAATATAATTTTTATATATAATGTAGAGTATAAATAATAATAATAATATGATTTTTATATTATATAGATAATAAAAATTCGATCTTTATATCATAGGAAGAATAAAAATATGATTTTTATTCACGTAGAGTAATAAAAATACAATTTTTATTATATTAGTAGCAAGATTAAAATAGAATTTTTATCTATATAGTAGCGGTGTAAAAAATATATAATTTTTATCTATATAGTAGCGGGATAAGCATAATGATTTTTATCCATATAGCGTAGTAATAAAAATGAGATTTTTATATACATAACAACAATATAAAAATGTGATTTTTATATACGTAGTGAAAACGGGCAACAAAATTAACCAAAGGCGAGTGGCGAAGATTTCCTACATATGAAGAGTCGTGGAGTTTGGTATAGCTAGTCGGTGAGAACTCCTCACTTTTATTTTAATTTCTAGTTGAAATATATACTAGGATGCAGACGGTGTTTAGTAGCACCCAACACCCGTCGTCCACAGACTACGGACGGCTTGTAAGCTTGTTTGTTTGGTTTTGATGTGTAGTTGATTGTGTGATGTGATGTGAAATGAAATAAAATATTTATATAGTTAAAAATATTTTATAGTTGAAAATAGAATTTTTAATGTGTATTTAAAATGAAATAAACAAATTGGACAATTTGTTTATATACACACATTTGACTGATATTGATTGGGACGATAAATTTTACACATCGCGCAACTGCACAAATAAAATCGGTGTTTGATTGTTTGAAAACCCCAGACGGGTATTGGGGTGATATATGACATACACTAATCCCAATAATTAGTTGTATGTCGATCGATTGATTGACAGACTGTTATAAGCGTTGAATATTTATATTTGGTGCTTATACAGTGTAGAATGCACTTTGGATGATGGTTGACTATTTGTCATTGTGGATGTATACATGCGTTGTATGGAAATCCATAGAAATAAACTCTATGATAATTGATTGGGCCTCATTCTAGTTTTGAATAGAAATATTTGAAATAGAAATATTTGAAAAGAAATATTTGAAAAAAAAATATTTGAAAAGAAATATTTGAAAAGAAATATTTGAAATAGAAATATTTGAAAAAGAAATATTTAAAAAGAAATATTTGAAATAGAAATATTTGAAAAAGAAATATTTGAAATAGAATATTTGAAAATAGAAATATATGAAGCCGTGTTGATTAGATTGACGCCATTTTGACACAAACGATATTTATATAGATTATATTCATTTTTATATTGAATATTGAAAAGTGATTTCAAAATCGAATATTTTGAAAATGAATTCGAATCGAATTGAAATTGAATGGAAATCAATTTGAAATGAATTCGAATTGAAATTTAATAGAATTGAATTCGAATTGAAATTGAACAGAAATGAATTCGAATTGAAATTGAATTGAGAACGAACTGAAATTGAATTGAAAATCGATTTAAATTGACATCAATTTGAGATGAATTTAAAATGAATTTATATTAAAAAATTCAATCTTGATTTGAATTTGAAAATGAAGTTGAAATTATTTCAAAAACAAATTTAAAACGATTTATAAAATACGTTTTAAAAGGAAATCGATGAAGTATATATTTTATATATAATATAATGGCCTGAATAGAACGCGCAGCGCTGCGGTAGTTCATGAATTTCGACCATTGGCTTCGAATGGATATTGCGGGAGATCCGACCGTCGGATTCTCCTAAAAACGGAACATTGGGTTCGTATCGAAAAGAGCTTTCTAACGAATATTAGAAATTAGAAATCTAACGGTTGGATTTGGAATTATGTCCAAATCAAATTTGGAAAAGGTCGCCATAAGTGCAGTTCGATGGCCGTTGATGGAAATCGACTGTACGGGCCATATAAAATTATTAAAAATAGTAATAATTTGTGTAAAATCATAAGAAATGATTTGCGAAGAATTGGGGTGAAAAACTCCATATTTGTAAAGATAAAAATAGATTTTTATCGAAATGAACTAGTTTTAAACTAGAATTATAATTCTATTTATTTTTAAAATAAATTAAGTGGATTTGAAATGGTTTTAGAAGTAACCAGAATTTCCAATAATTGAATTGGAAGGGATGTAAATCGAAAATGTCTTTGGAATATTTCGATATTAGATTTCATGATTATACATATATTGTTATGGGAATTTGAAAGATATTTATATCGTTATTTCCAACACGATATTTGTTGGTCGTAGAATTTGATATTGAATATAAGCCGATATATTTTCTATTCAGAGCCTTGTATTTAGTATCAAATGTGATTTGGGTTTGTCGTGAATGGTGTCTTCATTAACACTGTTCTCAAGCCCAGTTGAGAAAAAGATTAAATCTTTTTATTTAGATTTAATGAAGTGTACCAATTAAATAATATTTAATTGGAATTGAATTGGTATTGATTTTAGGGTTTATCATGAACAGTGTTTTAAATAACACTTGTTCTTTAACCAGATAATTAATGGAATGCGATTTTGGGTTTATCGTGAACCGTGTTTTAAATGACACTGATTCTTTAACCCAGTTAAAGATTAAAACTAAATGGAGTTTTAATGAATCTTTAATTAGATTGAAAAGATCGAGAATGGAGTATCACCAGTTTTACTCCAGGCGATAGTTAAATCTTTAATTAGATTTGAATGTGAAATGGTAATTGAATTTACCGATAACACTGTGGTGTTAGATATGAAGTATTACCAGTTTTACTTCATGCGATGAATAGGTTGGGATTGGGAAATAAATGATTACCTCGGTATGGTTCGCTAATCCCGACTAGTTTGAATTAATATTCAAAAGAAGATTAAAGAATAAATTTAAAGAATTTATCTTTGATAAAATTAATGGGAACCTTTCCCATAGTATAAGAATATTTGAATAAAAGAATATTCTGAATTGGAATGAGGCGTATGTTGTGTTTGTGTAACACTTGTTTATTATATACGCGAGTTATTCAGAAAGATCGGGTTTATCCCATTCTGAATAACTGATTCGACGTGGTGTTGAGGATGAAGACGGTGGTCGAAGACCGGAGGTCTTCACGTCGTTTGGGTGATTACTGATGATCTTGATTGGGCCGTACACCCAAGAGGAGGGAATCAGTTTGTGGTCATCCAGACGTACTTGGAGATCGATGGATATGCGTGGTACTAGGTGCCTCCGGTTTCGTTCAGACCCAGAACGAACTTGTAAATGGACTGTGTGTCTGACATTGGATTTTATTCTGTGTGATTGATTTCTATTAAATATATATCTGTTTGGCGGCGGAGAATTTATTCTCTTGCTTAATGCCTTTCTCTGAGACGTACGAGCTCAGGGGTTATATATTGATGGATATCAAACGCATGGAGTGAATTGCCTGTGTGGCATGCCTAAGTGGCAATAGATCAGGGCTTCTGTTGAAAAGCAAAGTCTTGTAGTTGATGATCAAAGCACGGCCTGTGTGGCATAGCTTTGTGTAACGTTGATTCGCGAGCCTCACACCTCGGTTGTGAACCAGAAACGGAAGAGGACTTCAGGGAGGGCATGCGTTTCCTTCTAGCTAGAAGTGGCATCAGTGGTTTTACACACCCTGACGAGTTTGACTTATGTGGTTGTTACTGTTGCGAGGCGCCTCGGATATATCGGTAACTGTGTGGAGCCGATGGAGTCATTTGGCTCATTGACACCCCATAGGGTGGGGAAACGTAGTGTTCATGTATTTTAATCCACATTGGTGGACCAGCCCTCACGATCCAAAGCTTGCCTACGCGCTTGCCTAAGACGCGGGCTAGAGCGTCTCGAATTCGGTAGAGTACTATTTTTTGCCTCGGTTCACAGATGGAAATCCAACTTCCAATACGTGACTGTGTGGTTTTGATTGTAGAGCCTAGTATGGCGACATGATATTTGGTACCCATGCCATCTATGATTGATATTTATGATTGAAATTGTTTTGACACTATACACTTATAATAGTATCAGATGAGTTGTTTTTAACGTATCAAGCATGCTTTGGCTATTATAAGGGAAAACCCTATCCTCCGGTTTGTGCTGCAATGTGTGATGGGACCTGGGTCATATAATAGCTTCATTGTTCTTTATTTGGCATTGCGCTGTTTGTTTTATGCACTGGTGTCCTTGATAGGAAACCCGTTCCGTGTTATACGGCATGGTCCCTTGATTTACCTAACTTTAAAATAAAGATTAATAACTGTTTTAGTTCTCACACAAGTCCCATGACTGACTTGGAGTTTATTGTTTTAACCTAAACTCTGGGTGCCCTTATTTCGATACGGGCAGCTAGTAGTTTTGGTTTTGCCTATTTATATTCATAGGATCCTAATTTACAGCTGGAACGATACTCGAAAAGCTCTATATCAGTGTATTACTTCTAGTTGTGGATTGTATTATTTTCCGCTGCTATGTAATTTATTGAAATATCTGATATTTATCGAATGTATTTTATTTGTTTATACTCTGTATATTCTTGTATTCTGATGAAGTTGTTGTAATTAACAATGAAATGTTCTTCTGTCTGCGTTCTGATTGGTCGTGTTCTCAACTCAATCCGTGCTTTCCTTACCGGGGAAGTTCGGGTCGTTTCATATAAACCATTCGACGATTTCACTAACGTGTTTAACACGCCAAATAAAAGGATGTTTTTTAGCACAACACATCTACATGTTCATATTGTCAAATAAAATGTATTTTATTTACATGACGATTTAGCTAATGACAAATAAAAGGAAAAAAATTATTTTTATTTCTATTTTTAACTCTAACAAATAAAAAGGAAATATTTTATTGGTATATAGTTTAAATGGATGTTTCGACAATAAAATTAATTCTTTTATTAACATACAAATTCTAATGTATGTTGTGACAATAAAAATGATTCTTTAATTATGTATATTGAGACAATAAAAATGATTCTTTATTAACATACAAATTCTAATGTATGTTGTGACAATAAACATGATTCATATGTTTGCATCCAAATTCTATTTCAACAAAACGCCTAAAATGTGATACATTCATTTTTGTTGACAATTCTAGTTCAATAAAATGGTGCAAATGTGATTCATTAATTTTTTTGACAGTACTACTTCAACAAAATGATTAAAATGATATTTTCATTCTTGTTGACAATTATATTTCAACAAACTGATTAAAAAGTGATTCATTTATTTTGTTGACGATTCCTTTTCAACAAAATGATTAAAACGATATTTTCATTTTGGTTGACAATTCTATTTCAACAAAATGATTAAAAAGTGGTTCATTCATTTTGTTGACAATTCTATTTCAACAAAATGATTAAAATGATATTTTCATTTTTGTTGACAATTCTATTTCAACAAACTAATTAAAAAGTGATTCATTCATTTTGTTGACAATTCTATTTCAATAAAATGATTACAAAGATATTTTCACTTTTGTTGACAATTCTATTTCAACAAAATGATTATTTTTGCTCCAACACAAATCTACTTAACAAAAATGCAGTTTTTGTTTTACCCCAAACCCATTTAACAAAAATGTAATTTTTGTTAAACTCAAGCTTTATTTGACAAAATTGTAACCTTTGTTTAACTCAAATCTTATTTGATAAAAATGTAATCTTTGTTTAACTCAAATCTTATTTGACAAAAATGTAATCTTTGTTTAACTCAAATATTATTTTGAAAAAAATGTACATTTTGTTTCAAATAATATTTTTGACAAAAACGCATATTTTGTTTCAACTAAACTAATTCGACAAAAAAATATACATTTTTTGATTCAACTAATCTACTTTGACAAAAATGTATATTTATGTTCAACACTTATTTTTTTACAAAAATGTATATTTTGTTTCAACCATTATGCTTTGACAAAAATGTACATTTTGTTTCAACTATTCTAATTTGACAAAATGTTCATTTTTGTCAACTAAACTATTTTGACAAAAATGAATGTTTTTGTTTCAACTAAACTATTTGAAAAAAATGAATGTTTTTGTTTTAACTAAACTATTTGACAAAAATGAATGTTTTTGTTTCAACTAAACTATTTGACAAAAATGAATGTTTTTGTTTC
The DNA here is from genome assembly GCA_030737875.1 of Allium sativum. Lineage (NCBI taxonomy): Eukaryota > Viridiplantae > Streptophyta > Magnoliopsida > Asparagales > Amaryllidaceae > Allium > Allium sativum. The sequence goes on from CM060911.1 coordinate 284,772,663, forward strand.
AACTAAACTATTTTGACAAAAATGAATGTTTTTGTTTCAACTAAACTATTTTGACAAAAAGTTCATTTTTGTTTCCATTAATCTTTTTCACCAAAATATATAATTTGATTCAACTAATCTACTTTGTCAAAAATGACAATTTTATTTCAACAATTCTAATTTGACAAAAATGTATATTTTTGTTCAACAATTCTAATTTGACCAAAATGTTATTTTTGTTCAACAATTCTAATTTGACCAAAATATTATTCGTTTAACAATTCTAATTTGAAAAAAATGTATATTTTTGTTCAACAATTCTAATTTGACCAAAATGTATATTTTGTTCAATAATTCTAACTAACCAAAATGATGATTTTTGTTTAACTCAGCTCTAATTAAAAAAAAGTTAATTTTTGTTTTACTCAATTCTAATTAACGAAAATGTTAATATTTGTTTTGATTCAACTAATCTAATAAACAAAAACGATAATTTTTGTTTAACTATTTGCTAATTAACACAAATGTTAATTTTTAATTCAACAAATCTAATAAACAAAAATGATAATTTTTTGTTTAACTATTTTCTAATTAACACAAATGTTAATTTTTAATTCAACAAATCTAATAAACAAAAATGATATTTTTTGTTAAATTATTTTCTAATTAACACAAATGTTAATTTTTAATTCAACAAATCTAAAAAACAAAAATGATAATTTTGTTTCACTATTTTCTAATTAAAACAAATGTTAATTTTTAATTCAACAAATCTAAGAAACAAAAAAGATAATTTTGTTTAACTATTTTCTAATTAACACAAATGTTAATTTTTAATTCAAAAAATCTAATAAACAAAAATGATAATTTTTAGCTCAAATCTAATTAACACAAATGTTAATTTTTGATCCAACAAACCTTATAAACAAAATGATGATTTTTGTTTAATCCAATTCTAATTAACAAAAATGTTAATTTCAACAGATCCACATATCACACCAATCACAGATCAAAACACGTATGACAATCAATAGAATATTACAGCGTATGAGTAATACCACAATTATGATCAATTTAATTTAATTATATATATATATATATAAAAAGGTAGAATTTCTCATAGTGCTTTGAATTTGAATTTGTCTGAATTTGTTTTGGGTCAACTCCATGTTGTAGATCTCATCCATATGATTCCATAGAAACTTGTTTCACTGATTTGGTTTTAATGAGTTATGGATTTATAAAATTTAATTACATATATAGGAATAAATTAATTAAACTAAATTCGTTAATTACCCTCTAATTTAATCTGGCCGCACATTTTCAGATCCAAGGGTGTGCCCTTCTTCTGCCTCGTCGTATCTACTCCCAGGCATTCATGAAGTAAACTCCACCATGTTTATCACTTGTGCACGCCTCCCTTGCCCTCCGGCCAACGATCACCACCCTCCACCACAATGGCCTTTGCCCCCTCTTCCGATGCCAGGACCCACATCCAACTCGCAGGCCCTATCAGCTCGCCAAAGGCCTTCAAACGCGGCTCCTTCACGAGTGAAATCCGACCACCCGGAAACCCCAAACATCATCACAACCCTACATCTCGAAGATCTCATTGTGCTCTTTAACTTTGCCTTTATAAGTTCGATTTAATTTTGCTTAGATTGGGAGATTTTTTATGATCAGTTTTGGAGCGATCTGGCCATTGGTTAAGAGGAGCGGCTGCTGTATAGAATAATATTAGGGTTTTAGTTAGTGTATATTTATAATAAAATATTATTTAATCCCTAATTTTGTAAATTAACCCGTTAAGTCTCAATAGCTCTCATTTCAGCCCAACAAGAGCTGTCTCTAGGCAAGTACCCCCGTTCCGGACACAATGGGCTAGGTCACGTCAGCCCAAACGATCGTTTAAAGTTATTTTTCTTTAGTTTAAAATATAAATCATTTATTTATTCAATTTGATTGTACATTTAAATTTACTAGGCCATTTCAAATATTCCCGAAAAATAAATCGTTTTGACGATATGGTCCTAATAAAATTAATTTCGTCGAATTTGGAAACCGTTTTAAAAATGACCTTTTTAACGGTTGATTAAATTCAACAGAAATTATTGAACGCAGTTTAATATACTACGCTCACATATTAATTCCAAAAATTCTGGAAAATTAAACTTAGCAATAATTTGACATTCCAGATCCGACAAAAATGGTTTCATCGAAAAAAGAGGTCGTTTGTATAATGGCCATTTATACGGGCTATAAATATATTAAATTCCATAGCGACTATTCTGAATATTCAACAGGCCATAACTTTTTATTCCCATTATGAAATTTCAATTTTTTAAATTCATTAGAAAGATATAATTAAATAGATTTAAATATTTCTGGTTTTACTGAAATCCGATTTATTTTGAATCTTGTACATTCAGTCAAAGTTCAAATTCATATTTTCAAACTGTTGCGCTATTTCTAACTCCTTTTATAATTAAAATAAATATATTCGTTCTAACTTTGATTTAAAATAAATTTTCAATCATTATTATTTAAAAAAAATATTTTAAATATTCAAAATTCACTAAAATAAAAAATATAAATTGGTTCCAAAATTCCGGGTTGTTACAATCTCCCCCACTTAAAATCTTTTCGTCCTCGAAAAGGAATGGAGATGAAAGTTGTTTAATTAACCAACTCAACTTTCATTCTTTTATCGGTTTCAATAATTTTATTATTTGATTAACTTATCAAATATATATAACTTTTATATATTCAAAAGTCATATTTTCTAAGATTGGATTATTTATAATCACAAATACGCTAATTATAAACTTGTCACTCTCGACTCATTCTAGGGCATTTCTCACCCCATCTCTAACGAGTTTTCTCATTCTAGGATACTAACGATCCTATCTCTAATGAGTATTCTTTTATAGTATATTTCTAATCCTATCTGTGATGAGTCTCTTGTTCAGTTCAAACGAGTTGTACCCTAAAGATTTGAGTTAACCAAAGCTCTGATACCACATGTAATGACCCGAAAATCCCCATCCTTTGAATCGACCATAAACCACACAGGTCTGATCCAATAGTTGGATATCCTCGAATGCACTAACTTTGGACAAATTATAAATCAGAACAAATAACAGAAGATTTTTGTTGCATCATAATAACGTTACATCAAAGTATAGAATATATTAGAGTACATCAAAAAATAATACAACAGCGGAAGATTAATTTAGAATAATTTTAATACGACGCAGCGGAAGGCTATCAATGCTCTGGGCACAACTTTAAGCTTTGATCCAGAATTCTTCTCAATATATCTGCAAAATATGCCACTTGACTGCTCGTGTGAAAGAGAGGGCACCCGAGTTTGCAAAGTGAAACAAACTACGAGTTAGTCGTGGGACTGGTATGAGAAATCTTTCCTAACTTATCTAACAATATGGCTAATCATAGGACCACGCCGCAAATGTGGAACATGTTTACTCCATTAGATTGCCAGTGCATAAATTGAATAAATTTTCATTCAAAATAACGCAATGCTTTTTAGAAAAATGAAATCATTATAAGACTCAAGTCCCATCACACAATCCAACGCAAACCGGAGAATAGAATTTTACCCTATAATGATCAAACAAGCTTGATATGTAGAAAATAATATTTTAATATTATCAGTGTCTAATTAGTTTTAAAATACTTCAAAGTAAGTGTATCAATCCAAGGCGGCATAGTACCCTATCCTGCTATGTCGCCATATATAGGTATACAATCAAAACCGTAATGTCGTATTGGAGATTGGGTTTCCATCACGAGTCAAGGCTAGGGACGATCTCCATACCGATTCGAGATACTCTAGCAAATGTCTCAGGGTCACACCTACGGGCAAACCTTGGATCCCCCAGGTCGGTCCACAAATACTTTAGCGGATTAGTTATGCCTGAACACACGTTTCCCGGTCCTATTGAACCTATAAATTGGTCATTATCGACCAATATAACTGAGGCCTCGTAATCCATCATCCACATAAGTAAAATGTCAGTGCTTGTAAAATCCTGATACAACTTCAAGCTAGAAAGAAACGTGTGCACTCCTTGGGTCCCTTATCTCGTTTTTGACTCCTACCGTGGTGTGAGGCTCGCGAAGTAACGCTATACACAAAGCTATGCCTAAACAGGTTGTACTTTGATCATCAACCACAAGGCTTTACTTTTTCAACAAAAGCCTTGATCATTTGCATCATGGCATGCCACATTGACAATCCACGCCATACGATCGATAACTACCAATATACAACCTCTGAGATCTTGCATCTCAGAGGAGGGTGTTAAGCAAGAGAATAAATTCCCCGCCACCAAACAGATGTATATTAGATAAAAATCAATTTACATAGAATGAAATTCAATGTCGGACACACATCCATTTACAAGTCCATTCTGGGTCTGAACGAAACCGGAGACTCCTTATTCCTCATCCCGTATGTCCTATACGGAAGAGAGGTGCTCGATTATCCGAACAATCAACAAGTACGTCCGGACAACTACCACTTTAACCCTTTACCGGGAGCTACCCAATGCCAGACATCAGTAGTCATCCATTCGATGTGAAGACCGCTAGTCTTCAATCACCGTCTTCAAAATCTTCGATTTAAATCATCGTATAATTATTTGAAATGAGATTGAACTCATTCTTTTCAAATAATTCTCACATATATAATTTAGAAGCATATTATATCGTTAATATTACTTTATAATGCTTTATCGCTATTTTTATTTATATAAAAACAGACCAATTTAATTTAACGACGCTTTGGGTCAATAGGCGGCCCTGGCGCTGTTTTTATCAAAATTTGATTTACACTTCTCTCAAAATCTAACCATTGGATTTTAATAAATTTTATACTGTTGGAATGATTTTCCCAAAATGGTCCAAACGGTTCTAGTTTTGGGAAAATCCGACGGTTCAATCTTTCGGTATAATCGTTTAAAGTTACGATTCTGAAACGCGAACTGCCGCACGTGATTCATTTAATTTTAATTTATATTTATATATATAATTATAAATAAATAAACCATTCAATGATTTCACTAACGTGTTTAACACGCCAAATAAAAGGATGTTTTATTGGCACAACACATCTACATGTTCATATTGTCAAATGAAATGTATTTTATTTACATGACGATTTTGCTAATGACAAATAAAAAGATACTTTTTATTTGTATTTTTATTTTTAACTCTAATAAATAAAAAGGAAATATTTTATTTGTATATAGTTTTAATGGATGTTTCAACAATAAAATTAATTCTTTTATTAACATAAAATTTTTAATGTATGTTGTGACAAAAAAAATGATTCTTTAATTAACATACAAATTCTAATGTATGTTGTGACAATAAAAATGATTCTTTATTAACATACAAATTCTAATGTATGTTGTGACAATAAACATGATTCATATGTTTACATACAAATTCTGTTTCAACAAAATGCCTAAAAAGTGATACATTCGTTTTTGTTGACAATTCTAGTTCAACAAAATGATTAAAATGTGATTCATTCATTTTGTTGACAATTCTACTTCAACAAAATGATTAAAATGATATTTTCATTTTTTTTTGACAATTCTACTTCAACAAATTGTTTAAAAAGTGATTCATTCATTTCGTTGACAATTCTTTTTAAAAAAAATGATTAAAATGATATTTTCATTTTTATTGACAATTTTATTTCAACAAAATGATTAAAAAGTGGTTCATTGATTTTGTTGACAATTCTATTTCAACAAAATGATTAAAATGATATTTTCATTTTTGTTGATAATTCTATTTCAACAAACTGATTAAAAAGTGATTCATTCATTTTGTTGACAATTCTATTTCAACAAAATGATTACAAAGATATTTTCACTTTTGTTGACAATTCTATTTCAACAAAATGATTATTTTTGCTCCAACACAAATCTAGTTAACAAAAGTGTCAATTTTTGTTTTACCCCAAACCTATTTAACAAAAATGTAATTTTTGTTTAACTCAAGCTTTATTTGTCAAAAATGTTACCTTTGTTTAACTCAAATCTTATTTGACAAAAATGTAATCTTTGTTTAACTCAAATCTTATTTGACAAAAATGTAATCTTTGTTTAATTCAAATCTTGTTTTGACAAAAATGTACATTTTGTTTCAACTAATATGTTTTGACTAAAACGTATATTTTGTTTCAACTAAACTAACTTGATATACACACACACACACGCACACACACACACACACACACACACACACACACACACACACATATATATATATATATATATATATATATATTGATTCAACTACTCTACTATGACAAAAATGTATATTTATGTTCAACACTTGTATTTTTACAAAAATGTATATTTTGTTTCAACCATTATGTTTTGACAAAAAGGTAAATTTTGTTTCAACTATTCTAATTTGACAAAATGTCCATTTTTGTCAACTAAACTATTTTGGCAAAAATGAATGTTTTTGTTTCAACAAAATTATTTGACAAAAATGAATGTTTTTGTTTCAACTAAACTACTTGACAAAAATGAATGTTTTTGTTTCAACTAAACTATTTTAACAAAAATGAATGTTTTTGTTTCTAAACTATTTGAGAAAAATGAATGTTTTTATTTCGACTAAATTATTTTGACAAAAAGGTTCATTTTTGTTTCCATTAATCTTTTTGACAAAAATATATAATTTGATTCAACTAATCTACTTTGTCAAAAATGACAATTTTATTTCAATAATTCTAATTTGACAAAAATGTATATTTTTGGTCAATAATTCTAATTTGACCAAAATGTTATTTTTGTTCAACAATTCTAATTTGACCATGTTCAACAATTCTAATTTGACAAAAATGTATATTTTTTGTTCAACAATTCTAATTTGACCAAGATGTATATTTTTGTTCAACAATTCTAATTTGACCAAAATGTATATTTTGTTCAACAATTCTAATTAACCAAAATGATGATTTTTGTTTAACTCAGCTTTAATTAACAAAAATGTTAATTTTTACTTTACTCAATTCTAAATAACAAAAATGTTAATTTTTGTTTTTGAATCAACTAATCTAATAAACAAAAAAGATAATTTTTTTGACTATTTTCTAATTAACACAAATTTTAATATTTAATTCAACAAATCTAATAAACAAAAATGATAATTTTTTGTTTAACTATTTTCTAATTAACACAAATGTTAATTTTTAATTGAACAAATCTAATAAACAAAACCGATAGTTTTCTTTAACTATTTTCTAATTAACACAAATGTTAATTTTTAATTCAACAAATATAATAAACAAATGATAATTTTGTTTAACTATTTTCTAATTAACACAAATGTTACTTTTTAATTCAACAAATCTAAAAAAAATTGATAATTTTTAACGCAAATCTAATTAACACAACTGTTAATTTTTAAATCAACAAACCTAATAAACAAAATGAAATTTTTTGTTTAATCCAATTCTAATTAACAGAAATGTTAATTTCAACAGATCCACATATCACACCAATCACATATCAAATCACGCATGACAATCAACAAAATATTACACCGTTTGAGTAATACCACAATTATGATCAATTAAATTTAATTATATATATATATATAAAGGTAGAATTTCTCATAGTGCTTTGAATTTGAATTTGTATGAATTTGTTTTGGGTCAACTCCATGTTGTAGATCTCGTCCATACGATTCCATAGAAGCTTGTTTCATTGATTTCTGATTGGTTTGAACGAGTTATGGATTTATAAAATTTTATAACATACTTAAGGATTAAATTAATTAAACTAAATTCATTAATTACCCTCTAATTTAATCTGGCTGCACATTTTCAGATCCAAGGGCGCGCCCTTCTTCTTCCTTGTCGTATCTACTCCCTGGCATTCACGAAGTAAACTCCACCGTGTTTATCACTTGCGCACGCCTACCTAGCTCTTCTGCCAATGCTCACCACCTGCCACCATAATGGCCTTCGCCCCCTCTTCCGACGCCAGGACCCACATCCAACTCGCATGCCCCATCAACTCGCCAAAGGCCTTCGAATGCAGCTCCTTCACGAGCGAAATCCGACCACCCGGAAACCCTAAACATCATCACAACCGTACATCTCGAAGACCTCATCGTGCTCTTTAACTTTTCCTTTATAAGTTCGATTTAATTTTGGTTGGATTGGGAGGATTTTGAGGATCAGTTTTGGAGCGATCTGGCCATTGGTTAAGAGGAGCGGCGACTATATAGAATGATATTAGGGTTTTAGTTAGTGTATATTTATAATAAAATATTATTTAATTTCTAGTTTTGCAAATAAACCCGTTAAGTCTCAGTGGCTCCAATTTCAGCCCAACGAGAGTTGCCCCTAGGTAGATATCCCTATTCCGGCCACAATAAGCTAGGCCTTATCAGCTCAAATGATCGTTTTCAGTCTGTTTTCTTCAGTTTAAAATATAAATCATTTATTTATTTAACTTGATTGTACATTTAAATTTACCGGGGCCACATACTAACTCCAAAAATTCACGAAAAATAAATCTAGCTATGTTTTGATGATACGGTCCTAACAAAATTAATTTCATCGAATTTGGAGACCGTTTGAAAAATGGCCATTTTAACAGTCGATTAAATTCAATAAAAATTATCGAACGCAGTTTAATTTACTACGCTCACATATTAATTCCAAAAATTTTAGAAAATTAAACTTAGCAATAATTTGACATTCCGGATCCGACAAAAATGGTTTCGTTGAAAACGGAGGTCGTTTGTATAATGGCCATTTATACGAGCTATAAATTATATTAAATTCCATAGCGACTATTCTGAATATTCAACTGGCCATAACTTTTTATTCCCGCTATGAAATTTCAATTTTTCGGATTCGTTAGAAAGATATAATTAAACAGATTTAAATATTTCTGGTTTTACTAAAATCCGATTTATTTTGAATCCTGTACATTCAGTCAAAGTTCAAATTCAAAATTTTAAACTGCTGCGCTATTTCTACCTCCTTTTATAATTAAAATAAATATATTCGTTCTAACTTTGATTTAAAATAAAATTTTAATCGTTATTATTTAAAATAAATTATTTTAAATATTCAAAGTTCACTACTTGCTAAAATAAAAATTATAAATTGGTTCCAAAATTTCGAGTTGTTACATATAGAAATGGTTTACAGGTTAACGAATACCACATTGATACATGTAGAAATTTGTGCAATAAGGGAGTTATCTATGCTTATTAAGACAACTGATATTTATATTCTGAATTTTACTACTTTTTCAAATATAATGGTTTGCAAGTTGCAATGCAGTTCCTGGTATTTACAGTATTAATGGGATTTGTCTTTTTTTTTCTTTTATGCAGTTTGTGCTTCATTTGAATGCTTTTATTGAAATGATGGATTCATATAGTCATTTCCTAATTAACGTTGACACTATTGTCTTTCAAGTAATACTTTTTTGAAATCACCATCCTCTTGTTACTGTGGAAGTATATGATGAATTATTCAAAAATTAGTCTTCTAATACATTATATATTAGTACAAAGTGCTTTTTTCCTTGCTGAATTCCCTTAGGGTTGGCAGTTTTAACTTTAAACCTGAAGCTGATAGATCTAAGCCTTAAAAAATACCTTAGAGATTTCATGAAACCCAAAAGATCCGACCGGATAGCATTGAATTAGTTTAGCATGTGCTTTAGTATTATGCAACTCATACAAGGGATAAGAAAGCTAATACTTGGATCCCTCCTTGTACGCCTATATATGCATATGTATATCCAGTACAATTGTTCCCAGTTTTAAATGAAATGCCATTTTTATGCTTTTTATAATTAACATAGCAATGTTTCATTTTCAATCAGTCTTTTAACATCTCAAACCAAGTTTAAACAAAAAATATCAATAATAATTAAACATCTCAAACCAAGTTCAAAATTCGAAATTCAAACAGAATAGGCTGAGTGGGAAAATTCCTACTCAGGGTGCCGACCCCCCCAAGGGAGTCGACATAGGTGTCGACCCCATATAGGGGAGTCGACATAGGTGTCGACCCCACTATAGGGGAGTCGACCCCTATTGGCCCAGATCTGGCCAATGACGTGTTTCGCCAGATCTCGCTCTCTGATTCGCTGTGTGACGTGGTATTCTGCTCTAGACAATTCTAATGACTTCTAGACTGATCTGAAGGCTCTAAATCTCCCTATACACCTATAAAAGGACACCTAAACCTGTTGTTTTTCACACACAAATTCATAACCGTTTATATGTTGCTAAAACCTGAAGTGACCTAGCCTCTACCTTAATCAATCAAATTAGAGTTTTCAAGTTAACAATCAAAGTCTACATCAAAGGAATAGCTAATCAAATTCAGAAATCAGATCCCAGAATTCAAGACCATTCTGTAATTTGTAAGTTCATGTTACTTTCAGAAATAAAAGTTAATTGTGATTTTGACATTGTAATAAATCTGAATCTGAGATTATGCCTATTTCTATCTATCTTTCTATATCCATTGGATCTATCTCATTTGATAGTATTATGTCCATTCTTTGTCTCTTCTTTCCTTCTTCCCTTTTTGTTTTTATAGCCAGGCTACTGCGAGCCTGAGCCAAATAACATAAGAGATGAACGTACGTTGGGAAAAATTGGACATAATATATGATTTGAACATGACCAGTGCTAAAATTGGGAAAAGTATTAAATTATGTATAATTGGGCATAACTGATTTGTAACTAATTTGAGGACATAACACATGTTGTATTCAAGAAATAAAATGTATCGAACATATGACTTGAGTTTTGAGGCATAAAGTATATTGAACATATAACTTAAGATTTGAGGCATAAAGTATATTGGACATATGACTTGGGGTTTAGGGCATAAATTGAACTGTAAATATGTAAGGCGTAGTACATGTTGTGCTTTAAGATGTAAAATTGGGGCATATATAAATGATAGTTTATGACTTGGAAGAAGGAGATTATTGTCTATAGTGATGTATGGCTTAGGCATGAAAACCTATGGTAAGATAGGGATAATTGTTAAATGTAAACACGCCTAAATTGGGATTTTGGGTAATTGGCATGCACTGTAATTAAAGGCTATAATTTGGCATAGTTTATACCGTGAATCATGATTTGGAGGTTTTTGGAGAATATTTTGTACGGTGCAATATGACTAAACCTTAAGGCATCTTTTATATTGTGATTTTTGGGGCATGACTATTATGGCAAATTTGGGGAAATTGGTCGTAACCTATGTTGAGTAATAACTTGAATTTGAATTTATGGGGCATAACTTGTAATTAGCTTTGTTGAGGTATAACTTGAGAATTGGAACATCACAAGTTTTGTTAATTTGGGATAATTAGCATATACAATCTAGACTTGGACATGTATGGTCAATATGCTAAAAGATAAACATGCCTAACCCGAGGTTAGATTGAGTTGCGGTGTAAAACTTCCCGGAACCGCCCGGCACATCCAGTAATCGCAACAACACCTATCTAATGTGAGAGGTTAGTGCATCATGCCCAAGAAAAACCCAAGATTAGATTGAGTTGTGGTGTAATACTGCCTGGAACCACCCGGCACATCCAGTAACCGCAACAACATAGATCTAATGTGAGAGGTTGGTGTATTAATAAATCGATTAATTCTAATGAACAAGACATGTTTAGAATGGTAGGGTTAAGTTAACTAAGGCAACACTTAACCGTTATAACATGTTAATTAGACAGGAAGATGGGGTTAAATAAATTTAGAACACTTAACCGTTATAACATGTTAATTAGACAAGAAGGTGAGGTTAAGTAAATTTAGAACACCTAACCGTTATAAACATGTTAATTAGACAAGTGACACTACAACAAAAACACCATATTACAACTTTAATTTTACAACGGTGCATAAAGCACAGTTGTAATAAATGCTTTTTTACAACTGTGCAAAACGCACTGTTGTAATAAATGCTTTTTTACAACTGTGCAAAACGCACTGTTGTAATAAATATATATATCACAACTTTTCATTTTATTGGTCGTAATAGATATGCCTAGTACAAACTTCATGTTTATAATATCTATATTTAATAACTAATTATATTGATATTTAATAATAATAATAATTAATTATAAACTTGGGAATAAATAATATTTGTCAATTATTATTAAATAATTAATAGTTAATAAGTAGTAATTTATTTTTAATAGTTAAATAATATTAATTAAATTTAAATGTGAACTGACTAATATTGACAATTAACATATACATAGTTAATAACTAGTAAATAGTATTAATAATTTTAAATATGAAATAACTAATAAATAGTTAATAACTAGTAACATATACATAGTAATTAACTTTTAATAATTAAAACATTTTACTTATAAAATAATAAATGACAATAATTTTATCTATTAAATTACACGAAAAAATTAAGTATAATTTTATTTTCAGTCAAACAAACAATCATCGAATGCGAGTGAGACCATATCTATTTTTTTTTCTAATATCAAATAATTTTTATTTTTCGAATAAGGATACAGATGAATTCTGTTTTTTTTTTGAATATTTATTATAGAATGTTATACGGTGGGACATACAAATTCTCTTCTGGTAACAATAAGTAATATTTAATATTTCTAATAAAAATCAATTCTCTAGAAATCCATATTACATTTAATATAATTTTTTTCTTATTAATTCTAACTTATAACATTTAATTCTATATATTTAGGTGAAAATATGATTATGATCAATGAAAAATTAACAGTCATAAAATGTTAACGCAAAAGGACGAAAGTTAAGTGGAAAGAAAATTGAAAATTCGATCCAAAATGCAGTGATGCTAAATGGCTCGGCTAAAATTCGCCCAAATGTGTGCAGAAATGATAACAACCCCACGAATTTCAGCATTCCCTTTATTTCAACCGTTGGATTGAAAGACACACACTCCCGCATCCGATTGGATTAAAAGTTAAAGTAGTTTACATTCTTGTCTAAATCAAAAACTAGGTGGGAAAGGTGAAAATTTAGGCGGGCCGCCTCATTCTGTACTGCACTCTAAATCAAAATGGATGACGTTTCATCTGGATAATTCTAAACCAAATGGATATCCCCCTTTTCATTTTAATGGCCGCCGCTCCTGAAATTTTTCCTCCTCCAAATTACATACGAAATAAAAAATCTCACCTTCTCGCGCAAGCTGACGGATCCGATCAGGTGCTTACGCCTCCACAGGCCTTTATGAGAATGGTCGATCAACCTTGATTAGAAATCTCGTTTTCTTTTCCTTGCCGAGTTGTTTCTTAGGATCGAATTTATGAGCCTCCTTCATTCGTGGCGGCTAACATCTGGGTAAGGTTTCATTACCATTCGTAATTGTTTTAATTTTTCGGTTTAGAAAAAAGGGTCAGATTTCATGTTTTTGAGCCAAAATATACAGTTCACACTCTGAGTTCTGTGTCATAGTTTGATATCAACTGTTGAAGACTTACTGGATTTTGGTCGGTGAACTGAGAATCATCCGGCCAGGCAATATGTGATATTGGCTTTGAAAGTTTTAGAATTGGTTTGATAACATAATATATGAGGAACAAAGGTAGTAATAGTATGGAGATTTCTGCATACATAAATAGGCTTTCGTATCCCTCCTTGACTGATTATGAGGTAATGAAAACTAGAATGAAAATTTTATAATTTGATTTGCGTATTTAAAGGTAGCCAGTTATATATAGGACTGTCTCAGTCCAGTGATTTTATAATTATATCTGTTAAGCGAGCATTTATGTACTACCTAAACTTTGTTGGTAATATGTCTACTTCATATATTTGTGTTGTAACACTCAAAACAACTTCAACAATGCAAGATTCAAGATGTTAGCAATATCGTACTATTAAAATCAAAGGCTGTCAGTTGAAACAAGGCTCCTGCATATTGTGGTTGGGTTATGAACACGTCTTAAAGTTACGTAGACTTGGACTAATTAATTACTCAACACACATAACATTGCCATCTCAGCCCAAGATTTCACATATCACGTGAGATAGCGATCAAACAAAGCATTCAATGTCATATAACTTAGCCAAAAGCGATATATTTTTGTATTTGTGATCATGAGAAAATTGACTATATTCTACTTGTGATACCTAACATCATGAAACTACAGTCAACTACCTGAACTGGTCAGTTAAAGCGGAAATAAATGATTGACACAAAAGGGAGTTGATCAAAATCTTATCAACTCATCAAAGCATTGTTGATTTGTTTTTCAGACTTCAAATGAAGTGTTTGTCTGCTAGTAATATGCTACATTCTCACTCTTTGTAGTTTATTAGACATCTACTTATCATATTTACTCTTTGCCAAATTCTGCAAGGCTGTGAACGAACAACAATGATAACATTGCTTGCAGTTTATTAGACATCTACTATTCGCTTATAATCCATCAAGAGGCCATGTCAGGCTATAACTCACACTGTATTCAGTAGCATAGTCAAGGTATGGTGATATTCATGCCGACTGTTTGATATAGATATGCATGAATTGATGATTTGGTGTGCGGATGCTTGTATGCGGTGATTAATATGTATTTCTTGGTTGAATGATTGGGTATTATGTCTGTGATGGTTGAAACGGGGCGAAATAGTAATTACTAAATGTTTGTGTGCCAAAATAAATAAAAATATTGATGCCTTATTTGGGTATTCACGTCAGGATTGGGGTATGAATACCAATAAGTAATAGGATTTAACCTGATTTAAGTAAAGAAATTGGGATGGTTAGGATGTTAAGGGTCATAAAACTGTTCTAGTTACAGTTTGCCTGCATTTGAGTTGAGATGATTGTTGAACTAGTTGTTAAGGGTCATAAAACTGTTCTAGAAATTGGGACGGTTAGGATGTAAAGGAGAACTGGTTGTTGGATAAACATAGTGTTTATATGAGATGATTACTTAATAGTAATATAATCTTTACCTGTAACACCCCACGCCCGCTAAGGTCACTCATACCAGGGGAATGCCTTAGTTTCGGTGAAGTATTTTAAGTGAATATAGAACAGTAAAATTACAGCAAGACAGATATAAATAATACTTGAAAATTTAAATCATCATTTCATTGCAACGGAAAGTAATACATGTTTGGTTACATCACAAAACCATAAACCAGAGTCAAGTACATAATATCCATCTTGATAAAATAGAAGTACATAATCCCACTACATAACTAATAGCCATAAAAGGAAAGATAAGCTCGGCTTCACTTCAGAGGTCCAAGCTCCATAGGATAGATACAGCAATCAGATCAAAGCCCACTAGCACCAGGCCCACTCTAATAACCTGGGTTTGGGGGAAAAAGATAAAAACAACGGGGTCAGACATAAGTCTGAGTGAGTCCTATAACCCTAACAATACAATCATTAAAATAACCAGAGAAGACATAAGTTGATATACGGTAACGACTGGGGATGAATGGCTACACTAAGCAGCTTGGTAAACTTAGGATAAACTAAGATCACCGTAAAGACGCATTTATCCACCCAAGGATAATTACTAGATTACACCGCCCCAGACTTATCCACCCAAAAGTAATTCCTACACTGCACCACACCAGTTTTACCTACCTAAGATTAATTCCTACTTAAAGGTTGATCCCACTAAATGTATTTAGTAATTTTTACCCAGTAGTTTCTAGTACCCCTACATAGGTGCCGTCTGCCCCTATCATTACTAGGTGTACCCACTACTCCCAAGCGATCGGCTCCCTAACGTAGATACCCGTGCTGGTCCCACAATGGGGTGTATCATTTCCCCAAGTGGCAACCTGATAATATCAACGGTGCACGGCTTTATACCTTCACGATGCAACAACGATTTACTAACCAGCCCGGGTCCACACACGCATATGAAACCCGTTGGTCCTACGTTGCCACCGCTAACCCGTTTTTGGCCTCTTATAGTCAAGCCCAATATGCGTGTCCCGTCACTCGACTTGGGTCGAGCCCACAAAGATACGTTTGGGATATTGGTTGAGATGGGCCCCACAAGCTACCACTTAAGCTTGTTAGTTTATCTAGTGTATCCCACTTAACCCCTTTAACCATGTCCACTTACATGTTATAAATACTTTGGTTAAGTCATTAATCATATTTTAATTACCACTCAAGGCACCCACTAGATTTCCACATGCCACCCAAGTCATTTACTTAATTCCCACATGCCACCCGAGGCACTTACTTAACCCCTTAATCATGTTTAATTACATGTTCCACTTTGGTTAAGTATTCTAATCGTGTTTTCTATTGCCACCCAAGGCAACCCACTAGTTTTCCCATGCCACCCAAGGCACCCACTTAACCCTCAAGCCCCACTACATGCTTATATGGTTAAGTGTTTCTTAATTAATTAAGACCGTGATCCTCATAAAGACCTCTCACATTAGACTATCTTTTATGACCGCTGGTTAAGCCGGTTGGGTCCGGGCAGCCTTATGTCATAACCGAGTCTAACCTCGTGTCTTTACATTAATCACGTATTTAGTTTGTGCCTAAGACCTCTCACATTGGGCTAACATTTGTAGCAACTGGTTAAGCCGGTTGGGTCCGGGCAGTTTTACGCTACAACTGAGTCCAACCTCGTGTCTTAGTCGATTAATTACACCTAATTAATCACCCTCATAATTTATATTAATTATCCCTAATTAATATCAAGTTTTTCATAACATGGGTAGACCTAACTCAATAGGTAAATTCCCATGGGGTAGACCTAACTTAATAGGTAAATTCCCACTTATGTTAATTTATTTATTTTTATGGTATGCTTAATCATACCCAATCATACTTTAATTAACATATTTATTAACCCCATCGTTCCCCACGCAAATCGTTCTCATTTCACGACATAAATAAAGGGAAGATCCATCGCAAATATCATGGGTTTAACCAAATCTTAGTATATAACTTTGTCATGGGTTAAGAGGATGTCAACTTGCATATATGAGCATATATTAACCCAACTACATTTAACCCAAACTTGCATATTATCGCACATGACTTGCATAACATATCGCATATGAACTGGCATATTATTATACACATATCTTGCATAACATGTTGAACTTGCATATAAGCATTCACATAACTTACATAAGCACACATAACTTGCATAACATGTTGAACTTGCATATAAGCATTCACATACTTGCATATTAACAAACATGCAACTTGCATAGCATATCTTGCATATTAACATACATGTAACTTGCATATTAACAAACATGTAACTTGCATAGCATATCTTGCATATTAACATACATGTAACTTGCATATTAACAAACATGTAACTTGCATAGCATATCTTGCATATTAACATACATGTAACTTGCATAGCATATATTATCATACATGTAACTTGCATATGATCTTGTTAAACATGCATAAACCCACTTGTTAAATATGCATAAAACAACTTATTAATCATGCATATTATCACATACTTAGCATGCATAGAATCACATACTAAACTTGCATAATATCATATACTTAGCATGCATAGAATCACATACTCATTATGCATAATATCACCTACTTAGCATGCATAGAATCACATACTCATTATGCATAATATCACCTACTTAGCATGCATAGAATCACATACTCATCATGCATAAACCACATACTTAACTTGCATAAAATCAATTACTTATTATGCATAAACCCACATATCCAACTTGCATAAACTCTCATATAAACTTACATATTCAACATGCATAAACTCACATATTCAACTTGCATAAACTTACATATTCAACATAGGATTAATATTATACATAGATTAGCATATCATTACAAATGATTCAAACTCACAAATCCGCATTCAAGACCATAAGTCTCATTACACCTAATCTACTTATCTTAACAATTGATCATCAAAGTGATAGAAACTCACCACTAGCAATTTTGCACTCCAAATGAAGAAGATTAAGATGCTTAGAATGGATTAGAAGTTGATTAGAGAGGTTGATTAGCTTGCTTTCCTCTTCATTGATTTGTGGAGGCCATGACCAAGTTTCATTTTGCCATAGTTTAGTTACTAGGTTTAATTATGAATGAATTAGGGTAGGGTTGTGGTCTTATTTATAGGATTAGGTTGCATTTTAGACCCTTAGATTAACCCTAGATTAGATTAGGACCCTTAGATCTCGGAACTCTCCAGAAATCAGCCCTAAGACCAAGCCCAAACCCCAAACTGGTGCACCCAACCACAGAACTCTCTAGAAACTGTGCAGGTTTCTTGGCTCGGCACGGGCGCACTTCCCAAGTGCGCCAGTCTATTTTTGTACTGGCGCACTTCACAAGTGCGCCAGTGCATTTTTGTTCTGGCGCACTTCACAAGTGCGCCAGTGCATTTCTGGCCTGTTCCGGGTTCTTCTGCCTAACTTCGTTCGTCCATATCTCTTTCATACGGACTCCGATTCTCGAAAACTCGGACTCTATTTCGCGTATTTTTCCGAGACGAACGCAATGACGCAACCCGTTACCCTTGATTCCCACATCTGGGATTAGTTATTCTGTAATTAGTGAATTTTAGCGTTAACCGAAATTCGGGGTGTTACATTCTCCCCTCCTTAAAGGATTTCGTCCCCGAAATCTCTAAGCTAAGGAGAATGCATATCCTACCATCCAAACAACCATCTACTCAATCCACCAAACACGGGCATCCATTGTCCTTAAACAATTTCTAATGATGTATGAGCATATGCAAAAAGTGTGTGTATATGTTCCCTATCTAATGTACGAACATATGCAAACCATGATAGTGCCATGCATCCAATATGTATGCGAGATAACCCTATCGACACATACAGTATCTATATGAGTGCACAATCATTCACCAAAATGCATCATCCATATGATAACACAATCATTATACATCCATAAATATAGCTAACTACACACAATTTTATGCAATATGCAATATGAAGTGATTGAGCCGATCTAGTGCCTAGAGTGTGTATATATGCATCCACGAGCAACCACTAGCAAACACTTGCATCCACTTGCATCCATCAACCATAACATGTCTCAAACACATGTTTCAACCATAGGTTTTCCCTATCTAAAGGTCAAACAGGACTAACGAGAGGACCTACTAAAGATAAGATAAGTACTAGGCAAGCGATAAAGGAGAAGTTAAAAGACATACTCTCCAAAATAAATGGATACAAAGAACGCATCTTCGCTTCCGTCTCCCAAGTAGCATTTCTTTCGTCATCTCCCCATTGCACTCAAGCTAGCTGAACTTCTCTGTTCCTCAACTTCCTAGCCTCTGACCCAATGATGCGAGTAGGAGCTCGTCGAATCGTCTCATCGCGCTCTAACTCTACTTCTTTAAGCAAACTCGGCTCTACTACCTCAGTGGGCTTATGTAAGCACTTCCTCAAATGGGACACATGAAATACATCCGGTACACCACTAAGTCTGTCAGGCAACTCCACTCTATATGCCATCCGTCCAATTCTTTCCTTAATGGGAAATGGCCCTACAAACCTTGGTACTCACTTCCTAACAGATCCAAAGTGAACCACATTCCGTAACGGAGACACCTTGATAAAAAGCATGTCCTAATATCAAACTCAAGCTCTGTTCTCCTCTTGTCCGCATAAGATTCCGCCGCTTTCATCCTTCTTCGAATCCAACCCATCTTCTCTGAAGTCTCTCTAACCATATCTGGCCCAAGCAAGATCTTATCCGTAGATTCCCACCAATATGTAGGAGATCGACAAGGCCTTCCATAAAGAGCTTTGAAAGGAGCCATACCAATACTGGACTGAAAGCTGCTATTATATGCGAACTCCACCAACGGAAGATGCTCTTCCCATGTACCTCCAAAATCCAAAATACATAACCTCAAAAGATGTTCTAGATACGGTTCACCCTCTTGGTCTGACCGTCCGTCTGAGGATGAGATGCGGTGCTCAAACACAACTGAGTCCCTACCGCCTCTTGCAAACTTCTCCAAAACTCACTAGTGAAGATAGGATCTCGATCGCTCACTATACTGGGAGGTACACCATGCAATCTAATAATCTCTCGAAGGTAAACTGAAGCTAGACATGTAATAGTCCTCTTGCTCTTCACGGGTATGAAATGGGCACACTTAGTAAGTCTATCTACCATAAGCCCAATCCCCGTATTACCCTTCCTTGATTTCGGTTATCCAACGAGGCACTATCCTACTTCCTATTTCGGAACTTCCAACGGGTGAAGCAACCCTCCGGGTTTCTTCTGTTCCGCTTTCACTTGCTAGCACACCAAGTATCTAGCGACATACTCGGCCACGTCTTTCTTCATACCGGCCCAAAAGAAAACTCGCTTCATGTCTTGGTACATCCTGTCCCTATCGGGATGAATGGTCATCTTCGACCGATGTGTATCATCAAGTATAGCCTTCCTCAAACTCTCGTCTTGCGGTACACAAAGTCTACCATCTCTACGCAACCACCCCTTACCATCTAGGGTGTATCTATTCAAATGGCTGGACGACTCCCCCTCCTCATGAGCTTCTCTACTAACTCAACCAGCTGTGGGTCGTCCCGCTATGCTCTGCCAATACGCCCCAAAAGAGTAGGCCTAACCTCCAAGGAGGCTAGCAAACCGGATACAGAATCAACGGAAGGTCTAAAGTCAAACATAGAAATAAACTCTAAACTCTATAGTTCAACGAACAATGAACTCAAGGACAACCTTTTTCTTCTTAAGGCGTCTACTACCATGTTTCCCTTGTTAGGGGTATACGCTATCTCAAACTCATAAGATGCTAAGAATCCTATCCAAAATCGTCACAACTGTCCATCTCTCACGCAGACCACCCTAGTCGAATTCGACATCCCCCAAATGCAAGCCCCAAAGGCCGAAACCAATATCAGACAAACACCCAAGGGACATCTCCTTCGAGTTCAGGCAACCTACGTGAGATGATACTAAAAATAATAATAATAATGGCTAAACAATTAAGCCTTTGACCAACTTTGGATGTCCTCGCCAGTCTCGCTCCAAAACCACCGTTTATCCTATAACTGGCTTTGCTCTCCCTATTGAGCATATACGAAAACTTATTACGCTCCTTGAAAAGACCAAGATGTCATTTACAAACGCCATCACAAACTTATTTAGGTACTCCCTGAACACCCTTCTCTTCCAATCAACAAAGTATGCGGGGGCGTTCGTCAAACCAAATAGCATCACCAGCCACTCATAAAACCATCCGGAGTCCTAAAGGCAATCTTCTCTATACTATCGTCAGCCACTCTCAACTGACGAAACCATGTGGCTTAGTCCAATTGCGAAAATACTGAGGCGCCAACCAACTGATCAAAGAGATCATCAATCTTCGGCAATGGGTGTCTATTCTTCTTTGTGAGTTTATTTAGTTCTCTTTAGCCTACACAAAGTCTGAGGGACCCATCCGCCTTCATGGCAAAAACTACTGGAGCGCCCCATTCCGATATACTTCCCCTTATGAACCCCTTCTCAAGCAATCGCCTTCTTACTTATGGAGTTCCCTCCTCTCACGAGGAGCCTTGTGGCACACTGGCCAAGTCACTGGTTTGGCATTGTTTACCAGATATATTCGGAAGTCAATCTCCTGCTCCGGAGGTAAGCCCTTCACCTTCTCAAACACATCTGAGTGTTCCCGGACCACTTCTAACAGATCGCAAACTCTCGACCGACGTGTCAAGCGATTCTAGATAACTTAGCATAACAGATTCTATGGGATTACAAGAGATCTAGAGAGTGTTACCCAAGCGGGTCATAAGCCTAACAACTCTCCCTCCAAAATCAAGAACGGCACCCCTACTGGATAACCAGTTCATGCCCAAAACTAACCCATAGTCCGTGAAGCCCAACAAGCATCACATCCAAACTCAATGCTAAGTATAGAAACTTTCAAACCCAAACACATCATGGAGCCCAATTGGGGTTGAAACAACTAAGGGATCATCTACCAAACTGGTGTCTAAGTGCAGTGACTCAACTAACAATGATGAGATAAACGAACTCGATGCGTCAGAATCAAATAAAGTTCGAATCAGATAATATAGAAATCCCAAATTCCAACCTAGACGGTCCTATCCCCATCTGGTACACTAGCCGTGAGGGAATACAACCACCCTCCAGGAGATTCCGAACCTTGCCTTTGCCCCTTTGGATAATCCTAATAAAATGTCCTATTCCTCCCAAAAGGATAACGACTAGCCTTCTTCTTCTTCCCATTCTCCACTCGTAACCTCCCACCAATGAGGTTTCGTCCTTCATTAACCAAACAACTATTAGAGCCTTCCTCCCATCGTCCATCCAATAAGTACTTACAAGTCCTCCTCCTTCTTGAACCAACTTCTAACCTGATTTACGTCTAATTCCCTTGAAGCGGTTTTCCATTCTTATCTATCTTAGAAAGATCATCTACACACGGAGGGGAAACTCAAACCGAGAGAGAAAGAGATTCAAACGGAGAACTCGAAAGATAAAGATATGGCTATCGGGGATTACGCTTTTCTCTCAAAAACTTTTCTCTTAAAAGACATGTTTTTGAAAATACTCCTTCAAAAATTTTCTTAGAAAAATAGTTTTTCTAAAAAATTTATCTGTTCTGGTAACCTTAAGCTCTGATACCACGTGTAACACCCCACGCCCGCTAAGGTCACTCATACCAGGGGAATGCCTTAGTTTCGGTGAAGTATTTTAAGTGAATATAGAATAGTAAAATTACAGCAAGACAGATATAAATAATACTTGAAAATTTAAATCATCATTTCATTGCAACGGAAAGTAATACATGTTTGGTTACATCACAAAACCATAAACCAGAGTCAAGTACATAATATCCATCTTGATAAAATAGAAGTACATAATCCCACTACATAACTAATAGCCATAAAAGGAAAGATAAGCTCGGCTTCACTTCAGAGGTCCAAGCTCCATAGGATAGATACAGCAATCAGATCAAAGCCCACTAGCACCAGGCCCACTCTAATAACCTGGGTTTGGGGGAAAAAGATAAAAACAACGGGGTCAGACATAAGTCTGAGTGAGTCCTATAACCCTAACAATACAATCATTAAAATAACCAGAGAAGACATAAGTTGATATACGGTAACGACTGGGGATGAATGGCTACACTAAGCAGCTTGGTAAACTTAGGATAAACTAAGATCACCGTAAAGACGCATTTATCCACCCAAGGATAATTGCTAGATTACACCGCCCCAGACTTATCCACCCAAAAGTAATTCCTACACTGCACCACACCAGTTTTACCTACCTAAGATTAATTCCTACTTAAAGGTTGATCCCACTAAATGTATTTAGTAATTTTTACCCAGTAGTTTCTAGTACCCCTACATAGGTGCCGTCTGCCCCTATCATTACTAGGTGTACCCACTACTCCCAAGCGATCGGCTCCCTAACGTAGATACCCGTGCTGGTCCCACAATGGGGTGTATCATTTCCCCAAGTGGCAACCTGATAATATCAACGGTGCACGGCTTTATACCTACACGATGCAACAACGATTTACTAACCAGCCCGGGTCCACACACGCATATGAAACCCGTTGGTCCTACGTTGCCACCGCTAACCCGTTTTTGGCCTCTTATAGTCAAGCCCAATATGCGTGTCCCGTCACTCGACTTGGGTCGAGCCCACAAAGATACGTTTGGGATATTGGTTGAGATGGGCCCCCACAAGCTACCACTTAAGCTTGTTAATTTATCTAGTGTATCCCACTTAACCCCTTTAACCATGTCCACTTACATGTTATAAATACTTTGGTTAAGTCATTAATCATATTTTAATTACCACTCAAGGCACCCACTAGATTTCCACATGCCACCCAAGTCATTTACTTAATTCCCACATGCCACCCGAGGCACTTACTTAACCCCTTAATCATGTTTAATTACATGTTCCACTTTGGTTAAGTATTCTAATCGTGTTTTCTATTGCCACCCAAGGCAACCCACTAGTTTTCCCATGCCACCCAAGGCACCCACTTAACCCTCAAGCCCCACTACATGCTTATATGGTTAAGTGTTTCTTAATTAATTAAGACCGTGATCCTCATAAAGACCTCTCACATTAGACTATCTTTTATGACCGCTGGTTAAGCCGGTTGGGTCCGGGCAGCCTTATGTCATAACCGAGTCTAACCTCGTGTCTTTACATTAATCACGTATTTAGTTTGTGCCTAAGACCTCTCACATTGGGCTAACATTTGTAGCAACTGGTTAAGCCGGTTGGGTCCGGGCAGTTTTACGCTACAACTGAGTCCAACCTCGTGTCTTAGTCGATTAATTACACCTAATTAATCACCCTCATAATTTATATTAATTATCCCTAATTAATATCAAGTTTTTCATAACATGGGTAGACCTAACTCAATAGGTAAATTCCCATGGGGTAGACCTAACTTAATAGGTAAATTCCCACTTATGTTAATTTATTTATTTTTATGGTATGCTTAATCATACCCAATCATACTTTAATTAACATATTTATTAACCCCATCGTTCCCCACGCAAATCGTTCTCATTTCACGACATAAATAAAGGGAAGATCCATCGCAAATATCATGGGTTTAACCAAATCTTAGTATATAACTTTGTCATGGGTTAAGAGGATGTCAACTTGCATATATGAGCATATATTAACCCAACTACATTTAACCCAAACTTGCATATTATCGCACATGACTTGCATAACATATCGCATATGAACTGGCATATTATTATACACATATCTTGCATAACATGTTGAACTTGCATATAAGCATTCACATAACTTACATAAGCACACATAACTTGCATAACATGTTGAACTTGCATATAAGCATTCACATACTTGCATATTAACAAACATGCAACTTGCATAGCATATCTTGCATATTAACATACATGTAACTTGCATATTAACAAACATGTAACTTGCATAGCATATCTTGCATATTAACATACATGTAACTTGCATATTAACAAACATGTAACTTGCATAGCATATCTTGCATATTAACATACATGTAACTTGCATAGCATATATTATCATACATGTAACTTGCATATGATCTTGTTAAACATGCATAAACCCACTTGTTAAATATGCATAAAACAACTTATTAATCATGCATATTATCACATACTTAGCATGCATAGAATCACATACTAAACTTGCATAATATCATATACTTAGCATGCATAGAATCACATACTCATTATGCATAATATCACCTACTTAGCATGCATAGAATCACATACTCATTATGCATAATATCACCTACTTAGCATGCATAGAATCACATACTCATCATGCATAAACCACATACTTAACTTGCATAAAATCAATTACTTATTATGCATAAACCCACATATCCAACTTGCATAAACTCTCATATAAACTTACATATTCAACATGCATAAACTCACATATTCAACTTGCATAAACTTACATATTCAACATAGGATTAATATTATACATAGATTAGCATATCATTACAAATGATTCAAACTCACAAATCCGCATTCAAGACCATAAGTCTCATTACACCTAATCTACTTATCTTAACAATTGATCATCAAAGTGATAGAAACTCACCACTAGCAATTTTGCACTCCAAATGAAGAAGATTAAGATGCTTAGAATGGATTAGAAGTTGATTAGAGAGGTTGATTAGCTTGCTTTCCTCTTCATTGATTTGTGGAGGCCATGACCAAGTTTCATTTTGCCATAGTTTAGTTACTAGGTTTAATTATGAATGAATTAGGGTAGGGTTGTGGTCTTATTTATAGGATTAGGTTGCATTTTAGACCCTTAGATTAACCCTAGATTAGATTAGGACCCTTAGATCTCGGAACTCTCCAGAAATCAGCCCTAAGACCAAGCCCAAACCCCAAACTGGTGCACCCAACCACAGAACTCTCTAGAAACTGTGCAGGTTTCTTGGCTCGGCACGGGCGCACTTCCCAAGTGCGCCAGTCTATTTTTGTACTGGCGCACTTCACAAGTGCGCCAGTGCATTTTTGTTCTGGCGCACTTCACAAGTGCGCCAGTGCATTTCTGGCCTGTTCCGGGTTCTTCTGCCTAACTTCGTTCGTCCATATCTCTTTCATACGGACTCCGATTCTCGAAAACTCGGACTCTATTTCGCGTATTTTTCCGAGACGAACGCAATGACGCAACCCGTTACCCTTGATTCCCACAGCTGGGATTAGTTATTCTGTAATTAGTGAATTTTAGCGTTAACCGAAATTCGGGGTGTTACATTACCAGTAGTTAAATTTTGGTATAAACAATGTACAGGTTAAAATAGGAGATCTTGGAGAAGCAGCAGTAGTAGAAAGGAACCATGCAGCACGCACAATGACCGGAATGCCCGAATACATGGCAGTTGAACTATACGAAGAGAACTACACAGAGCAAGTCGATATTTACTCATTCGGGATGTGCCTAATCGAAATGGTCGCTCTCGAAATACCCTACAGTGAATGTGAAAATGTCATTCAAATCTACAGAAAAGTCACGGTCGATTCAATGCCCGTTGCCATGGATAAGGTTAAGGACCTAGAAATCAAGGCCTTCATAGAACGATGCATTGCTAAGCCTAGAGCTATACCGTCTACCTCGGATTTGTTAAGCGATCGGTTTGTAGTGAGGAATGTATGTATTGTTATGACTGTATTATGTAAAAGTGAGTTGTACGATAGTGGATCACAAAGTTGTACTAATTCAAATATTGAAATAAAATATTTAATCGATTATTTCAATTCAGTGTAGTATCATTTTATTCAATATAAATATTTATTTTTATATGAAATGTAATGTATAAAGAAACAAAAATCATATTATTATAATTAATTGTAGTAGGAATTACTACAACGGTGAAAAAAAGTTGTAATATGTATTACTACAACAGTGCAAAAATGATGTAATATGTATTACTACAACGGTGGAAAACAGTTGTAAAATATACATTTAACAACGGTGTCGCAACGGTGTATAAAAGTTGTAAAAGATTCCAGACTATTACAACTTCTTAATAGACGACGGTGGCTCCACCGTTGTAAAAAGTCTTTTACAACTGTTTTCCACCGTTGTAATAGGGTCATTTTGTTGTAGTGTGAGCAAGGTTAAGTTAACCAGTACAACATGATGAATAGTAGGGTTAAGTTAATAAGAAACACTTAACCAATATGACATGATGAACATGTAGGGTTAAGTTAAAACAAGAAAGCAACACTTAACCAATATAACAGGATGCGTGGAAGGGTTAAGTTAACACAAGAAGGCAACACTTAACCAATGTAACACGACAAATGGGTGGGTTAAGTTAACTAGAATTGATTGATGATACTTAACCAATACAGCATGATGAACGCGTGGGGTCAAGTTAATAAGAAACACTTAACCAATGTAACTTGATGAATGAATGGGGTTAAGTTAATAGGAACACTTAACCAATCCAACATGACGAGTGAGAAGGGTTAATGGGAAACACTTAACCAACATGACATGATGAGTGGATGGGTTAAGTTAACATGAATGGACAACACTTAACCAATATGACATAATGTGTGGGAGGGTTAAGTACATATCGGGTTGGTGGGTAATATTAGTAAACATAGGCCCACAAACTTAACCATTAAGTAAACATGTTTGAATCAGTGGGAGGGTTAAGTACATATCGGGTTGGTGGATAATATTAGTAAATATAGGCCCACAAACTTAACCAGTAAGAAATCCTAGTAATGGGGACCCATTTCAGCAGTAACCCACATAGATGTATCAAGGTACCCTGAAACTAGGCAGGGTGGGGCACGATTACTGGGCTGATTATAAGCGGTCAAAATAGCGGCGGGGGTATGCCAGTGTAGGTTCTGACGGATTACGGGTATGCATGTACTGCGGAGTGGGAAAAAGCAGGCATTGGGTACAGTAGTTATACACTGTGCATCTTGAATCGTGTCGGGTCGCTATCATTGGGATAGATACAACTTATGGTGGGGCCAGCACAGGGTGTCTACACATAAGAGAGGGCTTATTGACATAGACACATGGAACATTAATACAAGTAGGGATCCGATCGATAGGGTAGTAAGGGTACATCTAACATCTTCATGGCAATCAGGCAGATTGAGGTAAGATCCTCATACTAGATGTACACCTGAAGGCTACCACAATTGCGGGGATTGGGATCACATTATCATATGATCATTTTATACAGATTACTAATTGAGACACTAGTTAGGTGGTGCAGGGATATAGAAATCAGAATAACTGGGTAGTATCAAAGCAGAGAAAGAGTCAAAGTGCCTTAAGTTTATCTTGCCTTATCGTATCTTATGCTAATCTTAGGTTATCTTGTAATCCATGTTATCACGGTATTGTCTTATATTCAGTTTATTCATGTCATGATGCTTTTGCCTATTTACATGCTGAAAGTCACTGGACTTACCATACTTATGTCTTCCCTAGTTGTTTTTCGCCTCTTTTCTTCTATTCCCCCCCTCCCCCGCGCGCCAAGTTCATAGGGAGGAAATGTTACCACTTAGCTTAGTTTTCTTTCCAAGCTCGAAGATAGTCGATGTATTGCTTTGGACTCTCTCTCTTCCACTACTATGGCTGGTTCATGCTTTATTGGGGAATACCATTGTTATCTTTATGTTTCTTTCATACTTGGAATTTTTTGAATCAAGACAGAAGTTCTATGTATTATTTTTAAGTATGATTGAAACAAATTGTTGCAAAAGCTTGACTGAACCACATTGTTTATAAAATGGCTTTATTTTCCATTGCTTTATTTGTCTATCTTGTAATTTATCTGCATCTTTTACCTAAAATGCTCCACCAAAGTTAAGGCATTCCCTTTGTGAGTGACCTTAAGGGAGGTGGGGTGTTACACTTGGTATCAGAGCTGAAGGTTACCGGATCAGATAAAAGATTTGAAAAATTATTTTCAAAATGGTTTTAAAAGAAGCATTTTCTAAAGAAATTTTTTGTTTTAAAGGCATATTCCCCAAAGCCCTATGTACTATCTTTTGATCCTCTGTTTGATTCCTTGGTTCCTTCTTTCCTGAGTCTCTGGGGCTCCTAGCTTTCTGGGAGGTGACCTCATTGCGACATGGTTCTGTAGGCTTAATGAGACTATGACATCTGTCAAAGGGCAAAGAAATGCCCAACTTCCATCTATAGCCGCAATAGTTTCTCCCGCGGCTAATTTTCTTTCAAGCTTTATAGGGTTTCCGTGCGATGGAGGTAGCTTTCAAGAGACTTGACAACAAGTTACACAAAGATAGCAAAGATGAGAATGAGGGAGTTTGGCCAAGGAGCACAACCCAAGGATGAGGAACTCATGGATATAGACTTGGTTCACAAAGGAGGGAAGAAAGAATAGGAAAACCTAAGACGAGAGGAAGTGTCTTCATAACGGGTCATATAATTAAGACAAGGGCAAGAACTAAGGACATGATTTTCTGGAGGACAAGTGCATGCTCTCACCGCCAGCGTACCTGAGAGAGAGGTAGTAAAGTTTCTATTGAAAAAATCTAGTTTTTCTTTTGATCATCCTGTTAGTACTCTTTTGATTTTAGTGCTTCACATTCGTTTATATCTGCTTCCACAGTTGAGTCTCTACACCTTAGTACTTGTATAATATAAGATCCCACTATTATCTCAAACCTGGTTGGTGGTTCGGCTCGTTTATCTTTGGTTTGTAAGGATTTGAGAATAGCTATGTTAAGTATTGAGTTTAAGTGTAATGCTTACGTTTTTGGTTTCATGGGCTATGGGTTGATTCTAGGCATGGATCGGTTAAATAGTAATTGTGAAAAGAGGGTAGTTAGATTTTCGACTTGCTTCGGGAATACCCTCGAGATTTCGTGCGATCCTAAGGGATCAGTTTGTCTTGGCTACCTAGAGTCACTTGATGCTTCTATCGACGATTTGCGATCCGTTGGAGTAGTCCATGAGAATGCAGATGTTTTTGATTAGGTTAGGGGTTTGTCCCCTAAAACACGAGATAGACTTCTGCATATATCTAGTTGACACATGAATCCAAGGGAAAGGAAGGGCTGAGTGAACAAGTAAAAGAGTTACTTGAAAAAGGGTTCATAAGACGAAGTATTTCTGAATGAGGTGCTCCAGTCGTTTTCGCTACAAAGGCGGATGGTTCACTTCGCTTGTGCATAGATGATATTTTGGAATGAGGAAGAACATGCTTATCATCTAACGGAAGTCTTGGACACCCTCCAAGCGCATCAACTTAAGGCGAAGTTCTCCTAAAATGTCATTTTTGGAGAGAAGAAGTAAGGTTTCTAGGATATGTGGCGCCCAAAGAAGGGATAGCAATAGATCCCGCAAGAGTAGTTGCGGTGCAAGACTGGAAGGTCCCTGTAATGACCCGGATTCTTATGGGTTAATTTTTACTATTTTATACGGATACAAATATTTAGGGGATAATATAAATGGAATTTTATATTATGTTAATAATCAATTTCGATTTAAAATCGAATATATTAAATAATAGAATACAAAAACGGATTTAGTTGAATTCAAATTTTAATTTGATTTAAATTCTGTTCAAATAATTAGTATGAAATTCTATTTGAATTTATAATGATAATAATATTTAATTATTATCAAGGAGAATAATTTGTCTGAAATAAATTCATATTGATGCAAACAAATATCTTTCACAGACGATCGAAATTGGACTTCATGACCTATCCCACTGGGTTCAGAATGGTAGTATTACCCTAAGATTGTCATCTGTTGGGTTCAGTAAGGAGTTCGGGAACATGGATAATTTAAATTAAAGGATACCGGTCAAAAACAAATTTAAAATATAAAATAAACTCTTTTATTTGTGTGGACAAAACAAAGGAAAACGGGGCTCCTCCATCTCCACAAATCCTTGGCCTCCCTGTTCATTTTACAACCACAAAGAGAAAAAAAACATGGCCTCTTCTCCTCCATACGTTCACTTATAAATCGCGCTCCATCCTCAAATTCAATAACCGAAGCTTCACTTTTCTTTAATTTAAAACCGCACCCCTCCTTTTTTTTCCATTTCCAGTCCTCAGGAAAACAAAGGCCGACAGTTTCACAAGTAAATTAAAATTGTCGAACTCTTTTCAAAACCGAGATCTAAATCGCGATGGTGACTGCGATAACCCTTGAAGCTCGACCCAACGACAGAGACACTTGCGATTGCAGGAACGAGATGGGGCCGTAGTATTCGTTTGTTCGAAGATGGTAAAAAGGGGAAGTCTGATGCTACCATGCGTCTCGAGCGTGAAGACAGCCCCAACTCGCGATGCTAGGGATTCGAACTACTGTTCGATTTAGGCAATGAAATTGGAAGCCGAAGTCGCGATGGATTCTTAGGGTTGGAAATACAAAGGGATGTCGAGGTGCATGATAGGTCACGACAATTTCTGGAAGGCGGACGACGGTTTGGGGATAACCGATGTGGAGTTCGAACTGTATTATTTGGTTCGGCAGTTGAACAGAAACAGATGAGTGACTAGATCGAGGTGGAAGTAGTCATGAGGTCATTCAGGATGATGGAGAAATGGCACAACAATGAATAGAGTTGTCTACGAGGTGTTTGTTGGAATGCGAAAGTGAAACAGGGCAATTTTGGAGCTGTTCGGATTTTGCTTCATCGAGTAATTGCAAGAAACAAAGATATAAGGTAATGTATTTAAGTATTTAATTAGTACGGAATAATTTTAATTCACACTTTGTAGAATAAATTATTTATTTAAATAAATGACAACGTAATCGATTAATGAAATTTAATAAATCATAGGTACGAAGTCGATTTATTTTTAAGAAGATCCATAGCCATGATGAGATGAAATTTAACGGGATATACGCCAAAGGAAAATAAAGTGAGTAAATCTCACCTTTTATTTAGAAATTATTTTTATATAGTTAAAAATAACTGTCTGTGCTTGTTTGAATGTTGTCTGATTGTTTTAATATATATATAGTTATTTAGGATTGGTTGACTATTATATATATATTGGGTTGATAATTGGTTGGATTCCCGCAGTCTCATTAGCGGATGCCCGCGGTACCATAGCGGATGATTACCCTATACGCCCCACGCTATGATTAGTGGATGACCTTCATACCGCGATATCCTGCCTCGAAGCAGGATGGGTATTACTATGTGCTAACGTCTGTGGATGCAGGAAAACAGGTTGGAAGAATCCAACAGGATTCCTCAAAAATATATTATCTGTTTGTTTATTTATTTGCATATATACTGTCATATATGATGTGTTAGGAAAATAAATAACTGGTTGCTTTGTGTGTTTAAATATCACTAGAGCCTAAGTGTTGATATTTAAAAATATCATGAAAAAGGATATTTGAGATTTAGAAAGAAAATTCTATTTTTCTAAAATAGAATTTGAAATTTGAATATATAAGATTCAAATAGAATAGAATTTGAAATTCCGAATAGAATAAAAATATTAACTTGTTTTGAATATATATAAAACAAGTATGGAATTTATAAACTGTGTTTATAAATGAAAATGTGGGATTTGAATGGAATTTATAAACGTTGTTTATAAATGAAAAGGTGGGATTTGAATCGAATTTATAAAGTTGTTTATAAATGAAAATATGGGATTTGAATGGAATTGATAAACGTTGTTTATAAATGAAAAGGTGGGTTTTGAATCGAATTTATAAACTTTGTTTATAAATGAAAAATATGGGATTTGAATCGAATTTATAAAGTTGTTTATAAATGAAAATATGGGATTTGAATTGAATTTATAAACGTTGTTTATAAATGGAAAGGTGGGATTTGAATTGAAGTTATAAACGTTGTTTATAAATAATGCCGAGAATTCAAATAGACTTTGAATATAAGGAAGTGAATTAGAGATTTGAATAATCAAATTCAAATGGACTTTAAACTAGAGATTTGAATAATCAAATTCAAATGGACTTTAAACTATAAATTTGAATATAGAATTCAAATGAACTTTAAACTATAGAATTTGAATATAGGAATTCGAATGGACTTTAAACTATAGAATTTGAAAATAGAATGCAAATGAAGTTTAAATAAAGAGAATTCAAATAGAATTGAATTGGAATTTGAATAAGAAGTCGATAAGGAAACGAGAGTATGAGTATAATTAGAATTTGTTAATATGCAAGTTAAAATATATTTGAACATGTCATGTTCAAATATGAAGGTGAAATAGAATGAAAAGTTAAGCAACAGATTTAATTAACAAGTTTATTTAACAAATTTAGTTAAAACGATTAGTATAGTTAAAATAGATTGGACAGGCATAATTATACAGGAGACAGGTATGGAATAAAGTATAGAAGTGAAATAAATAGAATGCCCGACAAAAAGGTACGTATTTAATTTCCATATGAGATTTTATGCACTCTATCGGCAAGCCGCTTGGCTTTTTCTTTTTCTTTTTAAGATAAGAAGGACCGGGAAAGCTATTTGAAATTTCCCGATGCTCCTGGTACAAAGGAGGTTATGGCGAATTTTTCCGGGAATTTAAGGAGATAGAATATTTTTAAGATAATTTGATAGTTAGAAATCAACATATCAAATTATATAGAAGTCGATAAGGAAACGAACTTAGAAATAGAATAGTATAATCAAAAAGTAAGTGTAAGAATAAAATCTAGTAGAATAGAAAGAGAAAATGTATATGTGTTTGAAGGTAAATAATCAGTTGTATGGTATTGATTATTCGAGTAAGTAGTCTTGTCTGTTTTGACGTTAAATGTTATTCAGTCAAGGTCTGAGAGGTAATTATACCCCAACTTGGTTGATTTCATGATATACCGATAAGTAGCAAGATTTAGGCTCGAAGATCAATGTGGAATAAGAATTAGTTAAATACTGTATTTGGGTTGTCGTAACGATGTTTTACACAACATCTGTTTTAACCCAAATATGTGCAAAGCTTGGAAATAGAATAATGAACGTTTCCTAAGTATAGGAATAAACGAGATTGGAAAAGAGATAAGTAATTGGAATATTTTCCAATTATAAATAACATATATTTTCTAAAGTTTAGAAAATAAAAGAAGACGATATATGGAAATGTTTTCCAAATAACGTATAAAGGCCAATATGGTTATCGAAAATATTTGGTTAACAAATATTGATAAGAAATAGAGAAGAGATTTAATTAATGGAATATTAATTAAAGGTTCAGTGATTGTTGGATGTTTGGATGAACACTTGTTTTATTCAATAGTTAAATCATCGACTATCGAAACACTTGTTTTTATTCGATAGTTAAATCACAGACTATCGAAGTTTTGACCATCGTTGTCAATATGGAGAGACCGGTTGGATTATTATCCGAAGAACCACTCCATATCGGCAGTAGCGTGCGAATCAGATTATATAAAGATAATCGAAGACGGAGTAGAGTGCAAGGACTTTTTCTATTAATAGAAATAGTGCCTTCGGTTCATCCTGTTCCTGGATGACTTGTATGGATGAATGTCTGACAGAGTATTTCCAGAAAGGTCACGTACATTGATTTCTTCAACCGTACCAAGAGTGGAAGCGGAGAAGGGCACTTCTTTAGTTAACACGTAATGTACTATTGTCGACGTCAATTAGTGACTTTCGATGGATCTGACAATGTGGCATTCGAAGTGAATCTGATGTGGTGATACAGCGTAACCTCTGGCCTCAACAACCAGGAAATGACAAAAATCGGGCAGGCAGCATGGCTATGTAGGTCGCACCTATTAGGGTGTATAATCACCTATCTAGAGAATATTCATTTGCTTCTTTAATCTATCAATGCTGTCCCATATATATATATATATATATATATATATATGGGAACGGTTGCTGATCCCAACCGTTGGTGATATACATTCGATACACTCAAGCGAAATGAGTGGTCGGTCATGTGTGGCTGAGTTGCAAGATGTTCTTGTTGAACTCCAGTGTATCGTTCCTAGAGTACACTGATCGGAAGGTGATTCCATACCTTGTCATAGTTGGAAATCCATTACCCAATACGTGCTTGCGGTTTTGATTGTAAATTATATATGTGGAACGTGAGATGCAAGCGTTTCCACTAGATTGTTATCTACTTGATATAGACATTATTATAATATCAAAAGGTTTTTGATATAAAGATATTTTGGATTCTCATAAGGGAAAAACCCGTTCCGTTATGCGGCGTGGTCTTATGAGATATCGTTTACTTGTTCGAACCGTTTTTAAACTGTTTTACTCATACCAGTCCCATGACTGACCCGGAGTTTACTTTGTTGTTTTCCCTAAAATCTTGGGTGCCTAAATTTGTACGGGCAGTCAAGTAGTCGGGAATTTACAGATACTGGAAGAGCTTGGAGCAGGAGGCTTCAGGATCATATAGCTATAGTTATTTCTGCTGGGTTGTAAGTGATGTACTTTGATATTGATGTATATTCAAGTACAGATGTATATTTCAAGTTATGTTATATATATTATATGTTATTCGTTCCGCTGTGAGATTCGTGTTACTCTGATGTTGTGTTCGTCTTCTTCTTCTATTCTAAGTTTCTATCTTATCTTTCCTCACCCTCTAACTTCTTTCTATTAATGGTTCGAATTTCTGTGTTATTTGGGGTTGGACTTGTGTTTTTGGTCAGCTCAAATTCTACCGGATTTTCGGGTCGCTACAGTTGGTATCAGAGCTTAGGTTGAGCGAATACCTAGGCTGTGTGGAAATGTGCTCATTAGAGATAGGATCAGTAGTATCCTAGATTGAGTTTGAGTGTATATATATACGAGAGAGCGTATTTGTTATTTGATATAAAAACCGTTTTATATTGTGTTGACTAGTCTGTTGAGTGGATTATAAATTTTGGTCGAATCGTGGGACGCCACGATGTCGATAGGAGTTTATAAACACTTGAACAGGAGATTGGACACGATATTGTTTTTAAATAGTTAAGTTGATTGTTAGGATTATAATCAAATTAGATTATAAAACAGAAATAGTTATATATTACCAATGGAATTTGTATATGAAATCAAATATACAAATGTGATAAATTGAAATTGAATTCCAACCAGAATTCAGAATTTAAAATCCTGGGAGTTTGGAAAATGTTTATCTAAATGGATTTTGAAAGAAATATAGTACTGAACTCATTCAGTAGCTGGCAAATAATTCTGATGATGGTCGCAACATCACCAGTGTTCATTTTCGAGTTTCTAAGTGACGAATTACTGCCTTAGAAAAGTTTTGATGGAAATTTGTTTGAAAGAAACAAGTTGTTTGAAAATTCAAATGTTTTGAATTTGAGATAGATATAAATATATGTATATATTTATATAACTTCAAAGGAATTTTGAAATGAGAATTGGAATATAGATTTCAAATAGAAGTAAAATATAGGAATTTGAATATATATATAATTCAAATAGAAGTGAAATAGAATTTGAATTCAAAGGAATTCAAATGAGTTTGAATAAAGAAAATTTCAAATGGAAATTATATAAGAAAAATTGAAATGGAATTTTAATTCAAAGGAATTCAAATGGATTTGAATAAAGAAAAGTCAAATATAGATTTGAATATTAGAATTCAAATGGAATTTGGTTAAATAGAAATTCAAAGAGAATATAAAGTGGAGGTTGAATATTAGAATTCAAAGAAAATATAAAGTTTGAAATAGAATTTTAGATAAAAGGAGTTTAAATAGAATTTGAATTCAAAGTGAAATTTAATAGGATTTGAATTCAAAGGAGTTAAAATAGAATTTAAATTCGAAGGATTTCAAATAGAAATAGAACAAAGGAATTTAAATAGAAATCGAATAAAGGATTTCAAATGGAATTTGAAAAGAAGGGATTTAAAATGGGTTTTTGGATAAAGGATTTCAAATAGAAATTCACGATAAAGGATTTCAAATAGGAATTGAAGATAAGAAATTCAAATAGAATCTGAAGATAAGGAAATTGAATTAGAATTTGAATCGAAGACAATTCAAATAGAAATTGAATAGAAGGGAATTCAAATGAGTTGGAATAAAGAGATTCAAATGGAATTTGAATATTTTAAATTAATATATAGGACTTGAAAATTTGAAGAGAAATAGATCGGGAATATTATGTTGAAATGGAAAAATGGATTTGATACATATTGAAAATATTTCAGAATGGAGTTGAATTTATAAACGAAGTTAAAACGTTTATATTTATAAATATAATTAAAACGAGCTCGCCATAGCGCGGCAGTTCGTAAATTGGCGACTCGAACTTCAATTTAGTATACATAACTCAATTGAAGTCGGAATTCTTTGAAACAAGAATCGTCGAGACTGGTTGAACGATAATTTTCTAATAAAAGAGAAAAATTTGGATTTCGTCGTATAGATTTTGAGTTATGTCAAAATCAAAATTTTTGAAAAGCAGCGCCAGAAACCATTAAAAACCGCAATGGTTTATATATATAAGTAAAAGGATTTTTAAAGTAAATAAAATCCGAATGGCCATAAGGAAAATATAGACTTGAGTTATAAAATAAAAATGAACTCCAGTGAAGTAAGTAAAATGATTTTTAAGACAAAAATCATATTTTAAATGGTTAAATAGAATTAACTAAATTGGAGAATAATTAGTTAAAGGAAATTTGAATCGAAACTGGGTTTTTGGATAAGTGAAAGAGATTGAGAATTTATATTCGAAATCGAATATATAACTCGAGTTGAAAATATAAGTAGATTAGTTTATAATTAAGTTGACATATATTTGAACAAGTTATATTCAAATAAAAAGGGTGAATTAGGCAAAACGGTTAATTAGCAACTAGTTAACGGGAATTCGAATGATTGAAATTAAATTTAACTTAAGTAAGTTAAATGGATCGAAACGAATAAATTGAGTAAAATTAATGTGAATGAAATATGAATTGGGTATGAATAAAGGAAATATATTTGTAACACAAATACAAAGGGAGTTATGTGCAAACAAATAGAAAAGGGTATATTTGTTAAACATTTACAAATAAGAGTAAATGGAAATATTTATTTATACAAATAAACAGAATGTTATAGATGAGATATTTATTTGTTAAATAAATAGAATTTAATCAAAGGAATATTTAGAAGATGGGTAGAAAATGGAAATCCGTTTTTAACAGATAAATAGAAAGGATAAATTTATAAATAACAGTATAAATTAAATCAAGTATTTATCATTCGATAAATGGAATATATAAGTCTGAACTTATATAGAGAAGAGATATTGGTTTTTAACACCGATAGTTTTAAATAGAAGGGGTACACAACACCTGTATAGGTGAAGTAACGTTATTAAAGAGAACATTTATAAAGTGAAGAACCGTTACTAAAAGTAAATCTTTATAAATGAATAAACGCTATCGAATATGAGTTATTCGAATAGGAGAAGTCGACTGGAGTTAGAAATAATCGATTAGAGAAAGAGTTAACCAGATAGAGTTAATTGAACATAGTTAAATCGAATTAGGATTTAATTGAATGTTACTTATTCA
The DNA here is from genome assembly GCA_030737875.1 of Allium sativum. Classification (NCBI taxonomy): domain Eukaryota; kingdom Viridiplantae; phylum Streptophyta; class Magnoliopsida; order Asparagales; family Amaryllidaceae; genus Allium; species Allium sativum. The sequence goes on from CM060911.1 coordinate 284,811,261, forward strand.
ATTAAAGTTGATCGAATATAGTTATTGAGATAGAATTAGCCAAATATAGTTACTCAGGATAAGTTGCCTTTCGTACGACTGCTAGCGTAATTCGCAGGGCTGCAGATAGCCTAGGGCGGTCGGATGTTTCCTGGGGGGAATCAGGCGTAACCAATGTGATCGCTGCAATCTAGAGTCAAGCGAATGGAGTTAAATCGAATATTGGTTATTCGAATAAAGTTAAAAGGAGTTAATTGAATATTGGTTATTCAGATAGAATGAAAGGAGTTATCGATTATTAGTAAATCGGAGGAGTTATCGATTATTTGTTAATCGAAATGAGTTATCGATTATAGTTTAATCGAAAAGAGTTATCGATTAGTTTAATCGAAGTGAGATATAGAATATTGGTTATTCGAAGGAGTTATCGAATTTAGTTATTCGATGGAGTTAATCGAAAAGAGTTAAATCCAATATAGTTAATTGATAAAAGTAAATTTAATAGAGTAAATCGAATATAGTTTATTCGAAGAAAGATTTTCGAATCTAGTTATTCGAAAGAGAGATTATCGAATATAGTTATTCGAAGGGAGGAGTTATCGAATAGGGATTTATTCGAAAGAGAGTTACGTAAGGAAGTTTGAAATGTTGAGTATCAACATAAATAAGTTTTGAAAAGATAAATGGGTTGGTAGCACTTTTTCTACCTTAGCAATATCGAGGACGAAATTATTTTAAGTGGGGAAGATTGTAATGACCCAGATTCTTATGGGTTAATTTTTACTATTTTATACGGATACAAATATTTAGGGGATAATATAAATGGAATTTTATATTATGTTAATAATCAATTTCGATTTAAAATCGAATATATTAAATAATAGAATACAAAAACGGATTTAGTTGAATTCAAATTTTAATTTGATTTAAATTCTGTTCAAATAATTAATATGAAATTCTATTTGAATTTATAACGATAATAATATTTAATTATTATCAAGGAGAATAATTTGTCTGAAATAAATTCATATTGATGTAAATAAATATCTTTCACAGACGATCGAAATTGGACTTCGTGACCTATCCCATTGGGTTCAGAATGGTAGTATTACCCTAAGATTGTCATCTGTTGGGTTCAGTAAGGAGTTCGGGAACATGGATTATTTAAATTAAAGGATACCGGTCAAAAACAAATTTAAAATATAAAATAAACTCTTTTATTTGTGTGGACAAAACAAACGAAAACGGGGCTCCTCCATCTCCACAAATCCATGGCCTCCCTATTCATTTTACAACCACAAAGAGAAATAAAACATGGCCTCTTCTCCTCCATACGTTCACTTATAAATCGCGCTCCATCCTCAAATTCAATAACCGAAGCTTCGCTTTTCTTTAATTTAAAACCGCACCCCTCCTTTTTTTTCATTTCCAGTCCTCAGGAAAACAAAGGCCGACAGTTTCACAAGTAAATTAAAATTGTCGAACTCTTTTCAAAACCGAGATCTAAATCGCGATGGTGACTGCGATAACCCTTGAAGCTCGACCCAACGACGGAGACACTTGCGATTGCAGGAACGAGATGGGGCCGTAGTATTCGTTTGTTCGAAGATGGTAAAAAGGGGAAGTCTGATGCTACCATGCGTCTCGAGCGTGAAGACAGCCCCAACTCGCGATGCTAGGGATTCGAACTACTGTTCGATTTAGGCAATGAAATTGGAAGCCGAAGTCGCGATGGATTCTTAGGGTTGGAAATACAAAGGGATGTCGAGGTGCATGATAGGTCACGACAATTTCTGGAAGGCGGACGACGGTTTGGGGATAACCGATGTGGAGTTCGAACTGTATTATTTGGTTCGGCAGTTGAACAGAAACAGATGAGTGACTAGATCGAGGTGGAAGTAGTGATAAGGTCATTCAGGATGATGGAGAAATGGCACAACAATGAATAGAGTTGTCTACGAGGTGTTTGTTGGAATGCTAAAGTGAAACAGGGCAATTTTGGAGCTGTTCGGATTTTGCTTCATCGAGTAGTTGCAAGAAACAAAGATATAAGGTAATGTATTTAAGTATTTAATTAGTACGGAATAATTTTAATTCACACTTTGTAGAATAAATTATTTATTTAAATAAATGATAACGTAATCGATTAATGAAATTTAATAAATCATAGGTACGAAGTCGATTTATTTTTAAGAAGATCCATAGCCATGATGAGATGAAATTTAACGGGATATACGCCAAAGGAAAATAAAGTGAGTAAATCTCACCTTTTATTTAGAAATTATTTTTATATAGTTAAAAATAACTGTCTATGCTTGTTTGAATGCTGTCTGATTGTTTTAAAATATATATATATATATAGTTATTTAGGATTGGTTGACTATTATATATATATATATATTGGGTTGATAATTGGTTGGATTCCCGCAGTCTCATTAGCGGATGCCCGCGGTACCATAGCGGATGATTACCCTATACGCCCCCACGCTATGATTAGTGGATGACCTTCATACCGCGATATCCTGCCTCGAAGCAGGATGGGTATTACTATGTGCTAACGTCTGTGGATGCAGGAAAACAGGTTGGAAGAATCCAACAGGATTCCTCAAAAATATATTATCTGTTTGTTTATTTATTTGCATATATACTGTCATATATGATGTGTTAGGAAAATAAATAACTGGTTGCTTTGTGTGTTTAAATATCACTAGAGCCTAAGTGTTGATATTTAAAAATATCATGAAAAAGGATATTTGAGATTTAGAAAGAAAATTCTATTTTTCTAAAATAGAATTTGAAATTTGAATATATAAGATTCAAATAGAATAGAATTTGAAATTCCGAATAGAATAAAAATATTAACTTGTTTTGAATATATATAAAACAAGTATGGAATTTATAAACTGTGTTTATAAATGAAAATGTGGGATTTGAATGGAATTTATAAACGTTGTTTATAAATGAAAAGGTGGGATTTGAATCGAATTTATAAAGTTGTTTGTAAATGAAAATATGGGATTTGAATGGAATTGATAAACGTTGTTTATAAATGAAAACGTGGGTTTTGAATCGAATTTATAAACTTTGTTTATAAATGAAAAATATGGGATTTGAATCGAATTTATAAAGTTGTTTATAAATGAAAATATGGGATTTGAATTGAATTTATAAACGTTGTTCATAAATGGAAAGGTGGGATTTGAATTGAAGTTATAAACGTTGTTTATAAATAATGCCGAGAATTCAAATAGACTTTGAATATAAGGAATTGAATTAGAGATTTGAATAATCAAATTCAAATGGACTTTAAACTAGAGATTTGAATAATCAAATTCAAATGGACTTTAAACTATAAATTTGAATATAGAATTCAAATGAACTTTAAACTATAGAATTTGAATATAGAATTCGAATGGACTTTAAACTATAGAATTTGAAAATAGAATGCAAATGAAGTTTAAATAAAGAGAATTCAAATAGAATTGAATTGGAAATTGAATAAGAAGTCGATAAGGAAACGAGAGTATAATTAGAATTTGTTAATATGCAAGTTAAAATATATTTGAACATGTCATGTTCAAATATGAAGGTGAAATAGAATGAAAAGTTAAGCAACAGTTATAACTAACAAGTTTATTTAACAAATTTAGTTAAAACGATTGGTATAGTTAAAATAGATTGGACAGGCATAATTATACAGGAGACAGGTATGGAATAAAGTATAGAAGTGAAATAAATAGAATGCCTGACAAAAAGGCACGTATTTAATTTCCATATGAGATTTTATGCGCCGTATCGGCAAGCCGCTTGGCTTTTTCTTTTTCTTTTTAAGATAAGAAGGACCGGGAAAGCTATTTGAAATTTCCCGATGCTCCCGGTACAAAGGAGGTTATGGCGAATTTTTCCGGGAATTTAAGGAGATAGAATATTTTTAAGATAATTTGATAGTTAGAAATCAACATATCAAATTATATAGAAGTCGATAAGGAAACGAACTTAGAAACAGAATAGTATAATCAAAAAGGAAGTATAAGAATAAAATCTAGTAGAATAGAAAGAGAAAATGTATATGTGTTTGAAGGTAAATAATCAGTTGTATGGTATTGATTATTCGAGTAAGTAGTCTTGTCTGTTTTGACGTTAAATGTTATTCAGTCAAGGTCTGAGAGGTAATTATACCCCAACTTGGTTGATTTCATGATATACCGATAAGTAGCAAGATTTAGGCTCGAAGATCAATGTGGAATAAGAATTAGTTAAATACTGTATTTGGGTTGTCGTAACGATGTTTTACACAACATCTGTTTTAACCCAAATATGTGCAAAACTTGGAAATAGAATAATGAACGTTTCCTAAGTGTAGGAATAAACGAGATTGGAAAAAAGATAAGTAATTGGAATATTTTCCAATTATAAATAACATATATTATCTAAAGTTTAGAAAATAAAAGAAGACGATATATGGAAATGTTTTCCAAATAACGTATAAAGGCCAATATGGTTATCGAAAATATTTGGTTAACAAATATTGATAAGAAATAGAGAAGAGATTTAATTAATGGAATATTAATTAAAGGTTCAGTGATTGTTGGATGTTTGGATGAACACTTGTTTTATTCAATAGTTAAATCATCGACTATCGAAACACTTGTTTTTATTCGATAGTTAAATCACAGACTATCGAAGTTTTGACCATCGTTGTCAATATGGAGAGACCGGTTGGATTATTATCCGAAGAACCACTCCATATCGGCAGTAGCGTGCGAATCAGATTATATAAAGATAATCGAAGACGGAGTAGAGTGCAAGGACTTTTTCTATTAATAGAAATAGTGCCTTCGGTTCATCCTGTTCCTGGATGACTTGTATGGATGAATGTCTGACAGAGTATTTCCAGAAAGGTCACGTACATTGATTTCTTCAACCGTACCAAGAGTGGAAGCGGAGAAGGGCACTTCTTTAGCTAACACGTAATGTACTGTTGTAGACGTCAATTAGTGATTTTCGATGGATCTGACAATGTGGCATTCGAAGTGAATCTGATGTGGTGATACAGCGTAACCTCTGGCCTCAACAACCAGGAAATGACAAAAATCGGGCAGGCAGCATGGCTATGTAGGTCGCACCTATTAGGGTGTATAATCACCTATCTAGAGAATATTCATTTGCTTCTTTAATCTATCAATGTTGTCCCATATATATATACGGGAACGGTTGCTGATCCCAACCGTTGGTGATATACATTCGATACACTCAAGCGAAATGAGTGGTCGGTCATGTGTGGCTGAGTTGCAAGATGTTCTTGTTGAACTCCAGTGTATCGTTCCTAGAGTACACTGATCGGAAGGTGATTCCATACCTTGTCATAGTTGGAAATCCATTACCCAATACGTGCTTGCGGTTTTGATTGTAAATTATATATGTGGAACGTGAGATGCAAGCGTTTCCACTAGATTGTTATCTACTTGATATAGACATTATTATAATATCAAAAGGTTTTTGATATAAAGATATTTTGGATTCTCATAAGGGAAAAACCCGTTCCGTTATGCGGCGTGGTCTTATGAGATATCGTTTACTTGTTCGAACTGTTTTTAACTGTTTTACTCATACCAGTCCCATGACTGACCCGGAGTTTACTTTGTTGTTTTCCCTAAACTCTTGGGTGCCTAAATTTGTACGGGCAGTCAAGTAGTCGGGAATTTACAGATACTGGAAGAGCTTGGAGCAGGAGGCTTCAGGATCATATAGCTATAGTTATTTCTGCTGTGTTGTAAGTGATGTACTTTGATATTGATGTATATTCAAGTACAGATGTATATTTCAAGTTATGTTATATATATTATATGTTATTCGTTCCGCTGTGAGATTTGTGTTACTCTGATGTTGTGTTCTTCTTCTTCTTCTATTCTAAGTTTCTATCTTATCTTTCCTCACCCTCTAACTTCTTTCTATTAATGGTTCGAATTTCTGTGTTATTTGGGGTTGGACTTGTGTTTTTGGTCAGCTCAAATTCTACCAGATTTTCGGGTCGCTACCGTCCCAAGGAATGCAGCAAAAGTAAGAAGCTTTGTTGGACTAGAGGGCTAATGTAGGATGTAAATTAAGGGCTTTATGAAGGTATCGGCCCTACTTACTAGATTGAAGAAGAAGAATCTAATCATCTTAGTATATACACTTGGTAATATGGTTAGCATCAATTTATTTTCAAGAGATAGTTTTAGGAATGTTATCATGACACGATAGAAGTTGTAGTGCCATGTATACTATAAGAAGAAAAGGTGGAACGAGAGGCGACAGTGAAATGAGTTCCAATGCATATTCTGGGAACAGAAATTAAGAAGCTATGCAAATTGTGAAGTTAAGATAGTCAGAGCAATATGGAATGAAGCTCAAGAAGATGCGACTTAGAAGACTGAAGACTAGATATGCGCATCACACACTTTTTGTAGGTATATCCTTGATCTCTCTTTTTATGTAGAGTTCATTTGCTAGTCTTTATCCTTTAAGTATATCCTCTCGATCCTATCCTCGACCCTTAGGTAGAAGCCAATGGATGTTAACATGTGTTTGAGACATGTTATGTTTGGTGGATGCAAGTGGATGTAAGTGTTTGCTAGTGGTTGCTCATGGATGCATATACACACATTAGGCACTAGATCGGCTCAGTCACTTTCATATTGCATATGCATGAGTGAATTTTATATATACGAATTGAAACTTGATGTGTTATCATATGGATGTTGAATTTGTATGAATGATTGTGCACTCATGTAGAAGTTATAAAGTACCATTAGGAATAATTGCATACATAATGGATTCATGGCACTGACATGATTCGCATTAAGGAGGTCAACTGAATCAGTAGACCGCCTGATTTTGCATTTGGGTAAGGACATATACACACTATGCATGTTTCATGAAAAACATTAGAAACCTTTTTAAGGACAATGGATGCCTGTGATTGAATGGTTGAGTAAATGGATGTTGGATGGTAGGATATACATTCTTCTTAACCTGAAGATTTCGGGGATGAAATCCTCCGAGTAGGGGGGAATGTAACACCCGGTAATTTTAAAACGCGACATAAGAGATAATTAAAGAATAATTAATTATTAAAAGAAGAATTAGAAGAAATGGGTTTCTCCATTGCGTTCGTCTCGGAATTCTGCTTGAGTTAGAGTCCGAGTTTGCGTGAATCGGACTCAGTATGAAGAAGTTACAGGGTTCAGAAGATTTCATGTTTAAACAGAAAATATAAATAATAATTAAACATCTCAAACCAAGTTCAAAATTCGAAATTCAAGCAGAATAGGCTGAGCGGCAAAATTCCTTCTTAGGGTGTCGACCCCCCAAGGGGAGTCGACATAGGTGTCGACCCCCTATAGCGGAGTCGACCCCTGTTGGCCCAGATCTGGCCAATGACGTGTTTCACTACCTGTCGCTCTCTGATTCGCTGTATGATGTGGTATTCTGCTCTGGACGATTCTGATGACTTTTAGACTGATCTGAAGGCTCTAAATCTCCCTATACACCTATAAAAAGACCTCTAAATCTATTGTTTCCTACACACGAATTCATAAGCGTTTATATGCTGCTAAAACCTGAAGTGACCTAGCCTCCACCTTAATCAATCAAATTAGAATTTTCAAGTTAATAATCAAAGTCTACATCAAAGGAGTAGCTAATCAAATTCAGAAATCAGATCCCCGAATTCAAGACCGTTATTTAATTTGTAAGTTCATGTTACTTTCAGAAATAAAAGTTAATTGTGATTCTGACATTGTAATAAATCTGAATCTGAGATTATGCCTATTTCTACCTGTCTTTCTATATCCATTGGATCTGTCACATTTGATATTATTATGTCCATTCTTTGTATCTTCTTTCCTTCTTCCCTTTTTGTTTTTATAGCTAGGCTATCACGAGCCTAAGCCAAACCTCATAAGAGATGAACGTACGTTGGGAAAAATTGGACATAATATATTATTTGAACATGACCAACGCTAAAATTGGGAAAAGTGTTAAATTATGTATAATTGGGCATAACTGATTTGTAACTACATGTTGTATTCAAGATATAAAGTGTATCGAACATATGACTTGAGATTTGAGGCATAAAGTATATTGGACATATGACTTGAAATTTGAGGCATAAAGTATATTGGACATATGACTTGGGATTTGGGGGGTAAATTGAACTGTAAATATGTAAAGCATAGTACATGTTGTGGTTTAAGACTTAAAATTGGGGCATTTTAAATGATAGTTTATTACTTGGAAGAAGGAGATTATAGTGTATAGTAATATATGGCTTAGGCATGAAAACCTATGGCAAGATAGGGATAATTGTTAAATGTAAACACACCTAAATTGGGATTTTGGGCAATTGGCATGCACTGTAATTAAAGGATATATTTGGCATAGTTTATACCATGAATCATGATTTGGGGGGTTTTTGGAGAATATTTGTAACACCCCACACCCGCTAAGGTCACTCACAAAGGGAATGCCTTAGCTTCGATGGAGTATTTAAGTGAATATAGAACTGAAAAATTACAACAAGACAGATATAAGTAATACTTGAAATTTTAAAAAAAAACATCATTTCATTGCAGCAGAAGGTAAACATGTTTGGTTACATCTCAAAAACCAACAAGAGTCAAGTACAAAATATCCATCTCGTTAAAACATAAATACATAATCCCACTACATACTAATAGCCATAACAGAAAAGATAACCGAGCTTTTTCTTCAAGGGTCCAAGCTCCAAAAGATAGATAAAGCAATCTGATCAAATCCCACTAGTGCTAATCCCACTCTGAGAACCTGAGGGTTGGGGAAAAAGATAAAAACAATGGGGTCAGACATAAGTCTGAGTGAGCCCTATAACCTTAACAATACAATCATTAAAGTAATTAGGGTATGATATAAACCTGGTACGGTACGACTGGGGATAAAGGACTACACTAAACAGCCAACTAGACTTAGGATAAACTAAGATAACGGTAAAGACGTGCCTATCCACCTAAGGATAAATACTACACTGCACCACCCCAGATCTACCCACCCAAGGGTAATTCCTACACTGCACCACACCAGTTCCACCCACCCAAGGGTAATTCCTACTTAAAGGTTGATCCCCACTAAGTGTACTTAGAAATTTTTAATAGTAGTTTCGTGTACCCCCTAGCTGACTACATAGGTGCCGTCTGCCCCTATCTCAACTAGGTGTATCTGCTACTCACCAAGCGATCGGCTCCCTACCGTAGATACCCGTGCTGGCCCCACAGTGGGGTGTATCACTCCCCAAAGTGGCAACCCGAAAATTGTGCACGGCTTATATCTACACGATGCAACAACGTCTTACCTACCAGCCCGGGTCCACACACGCATATGAAACCCGTTGGACTCGCGTTGCCACCGCTACCCCGTTTTGGCCTCTTATAGTCAAGCCCAGTACGCGTGTCCCGTCCTCGACATGGGTCGAGCCCAATAAGATACATATGGGTTACTGGTTGAAATGGGCCCCCACAAGCTACTACTTAAGCTTGTCATTTTATCTAGTGCATCCCACTTAACCCCTTTTTATAATCATGCCCACTTACATGTTAAGGTTTGGTTAAGTCATCTAATCATATTTCAATTGCCACTCAAGGCCCCCACAAGCTACTACTTAAGCTTGTCATTTAATCATATTTCAATTGCCACTTAAGGCCCCCACAAGCTACTACTTAAGCTTGTCATTTAATCATATTTCAATTGCCACTTAAGGCCCCCACAAGCTACTACTTAAGCTTGTCATTTAATCTAGTGCATCCCACTTAACCCCTTTTCATAATCATGCCCACTTACATGTTAAGGTTTGGTTAAGTCATCTAATCATATTTTAATTGCCACTCAAGGCACCCACTAGATTCCTACATGCCACCCAAGGCACCCACTTAACCCTTTAATCATGTTTAGTTACATGTTCCCCAGTGGTTAAGTATTCTTGTCATATTCTCTATTGCCACCCAAGGCAACCCACTAGATATTTTTTTCACATGCCACCCAAGGCACTACTTGATTTCCACATGAAACCAAAGGCACCCACTTAACCCCTCATGCCCACTACATGCTTATCTGGTTAAGTGTTTCTTAATTGATTAAGAACGTGACCGTTGTAAAGACCTCTCACATTAGACTATCTTTTATGGCAGCTGGATTTGCCGGTTGGGTCCGGGCAGCCTTACGCCATAACTGAGTCTAACCTCGTGTCTATACACTTGTCACGTATTTGGTTTGTGCCTAAGACCTCTCACATTGGGCCAATCATTTGTAGCCGCTGGATTTGCCGGTCGGTTCCGGGCAGTCTTACGCTACAATAGGGTCCAACCTCGTGTCTTAGTCGATTAATTACACCTAATTAATCACCCCCGAATTAATTTTCCCTAATTAATTCCAATTTTAACGATGTACATAATTGACTCAATTATGTCCTTCACTTTATGGTATGCATAATCATACCAACTTCACACCATTTCATTAACATGTTTATTAACCCCATCGTTCCCCACGTAATTCGCTAACATGACATAAAAGGGAAGAATCATCATAAATGTAATGGGTTCAACTTGCATAACATTAGCATCAAGATGGGTTTAAAGGTGTCAACATGCATATAGCATCAAACCCAACTAGCATAGATAATCAACCCAAACTTGCATGAATCACATATGTCATAAGGAGGGTAACTTGCATAAGTTTCTTATGTCATACAAAGGGGTAAACTTGCATATGTATGTATGACATGTAAAGGGGTTAACTTGCATATGTATGCATATCATACTAAGGTGTAAACTTGCACATGTCTCTTGCATATAATCAAACATCATACTTGCATAACATGTCATATGTGAACTTGCATATTATCATACACCAAACTTGCATACATATCATACATGAACTTGCATATCATCATACACCCAACTTGCATAATCATGGTGTCATAGTGGATCAATGTTTATCATAGCAACTAGCATCATGAACACTTGCATAACTTGCATAACATCATGATCATATAGCATATAGCTTGCATAACTTGCATAACATCATGAAAATGTAACTTGTGACTTGCATAACTTGCATAACATCATGAACATCTAACATATGGCTTGCATAACTTGCATAGCATCTCAAACATGTAGCATATTACTTGCATAACTTGCATAATATCACAAACATATAGCATATAACTTGCATGACATGCATAACATCATTAACACATAGCACATAACTTGCATAACATGCATAACATCATTAACACATAGCATACAACTTGCATAACTTGCATTGATCCACATTCATAGCCATAACCTCATTATATCCTATCATAATCATTTCAATAATTGGTCATTAAGGCTATAGAAAACTCACAACTTATTGATTAGCCTTCTTATGAATATATTAAAAGATTGAGACGAAGCCACTAAGCTATCAACTCAAAAACTCCAAATAAGAATGCTCTAAATGGAAACCCTTGAGCCAAATCAATAATAAAGATCCTAGCTTTGATGAAGAAAAGCCTTGAATCAAACTTAGAAACACATAAGCAAGCTTAGGAACTCTTATACTTCTTTAGAAACTCTCTCATATGATTAGAGATGGAGATTATGACAAGAGGATGAGGGTGGAGGCCATGAGAGAACATTTTGGCCTAGTTTAGCTATAGGATTGAATAATGAGCATTTAGGTTTAGGTTAGGGGTCTTTTTATAGAAGACTAGGATAGTTTTAGCCATAGGATAAACCGTAGTTTAGATCCTAGCCATCAAAGAATGTCTTGGGGAAGAAGTCAAGTGTAGGAATCATTAGGGCCTTTAGATTAAAGCTGAACCATGAGAACCATTCAAATGCAAAATCTGTATTTGAGCGAATCGACCCACGGGTTGACAGCCAAACACCCTGGATTAACCCCCAGTCGACCCAGCGAGCTCGGGTCGACCTCAAAAATCGGCAGGTTCGGTTATTCCCCTCTCCTAATTCGCTGTTTTGAACATTTTTGCATATTTATTTATTTAATTTTCAATTATAAATATATATATATATATATATATCAATATATATATATTTTCTGCGCAACCCATTTCACTTAATTAAGTATACTTTAATTTGTGAATTTTTATGTTCAAATTACGGGGTGTTACATTCTCCCCTCCTTAAAGGATTTCGTCCCCGAAATCTCTAAGTCAAGAAGAACGTATCCTACCAACCAAACAACCATCTACTAAACCATCAAACACTGGCATCCATTGTCCTTAAAATTTCTAATGACGTATGAACATATGCAAAAAGTGTGTGTATATGCCTGTATACTAATGCTAAATCAGGCGGTCTACTGATTCAGTTGACCTCCTTAATGCAAACCATGATAGTGCCATGCATCCAATATGTATGCGGAAGAACCCTATCGACACATACTATTTCTACATGAGTGCACAATCGTTCACCAAAATGCATCATCCATATGATAGCACAACCATTATACGTCCATTAATATAGCTACCTACACACAATTTTATGCAATATGCAATATGAAGTGATTGAGCCGATCTAGTGCCTAAAGTTTGTGTATATGCATCCACGAGCAACCACTAGCAACCACTTGCATCCACACGCATACATCAAACATAACATGTCTCAAACACATGTTTCAACCATAGGTTTACCCTATCTAAAGGTCAAAGGTACTAATGAGAGGACATACTAAAGATAAGATAAGTACTAGACAAACGATAAAGGAGAAGTTAAAAGACATACCCTCGAAAAGGAGTGGGTATAGTGAACGCATCTTCGCTTCCGTCTCCCAAGTAGCATTGCTCTCATCTTCTCCCCATTGCACTTTGACTAGTCGCACCTCTATGTTCCTCAACTTCCTAATCTCTGACCCAAGGATGCGGATAGGAGCTCGTCGAATAGTTGCATCACGCTCTACCTCCACTTCTCTAAGAAAGCTCGGCTCTACCACCTCTGCGGTCTCATGTAGGCACTTCCTCAAATGTGATACATGGAATACATCATGTACACCACTAAGTCTCTCGGGCAACTCTACTCTATATGCCATCTGTCTAATCCTTTCCTTAATAGGAAACGGTCCCACCAATCTTGGTGCTAACTTCCCAACGGACCCAAAGCGAACAACATTCCGTAATGGAGATACCTTGACAAAGACCATGTCCCCAACATCAAACTCAAGATCTGTTATCCTCTTATCCGCGTAAGATTTCTGTCTGTCTTGCGCTGCTTTCATCCTTCTTTGAATCAAATCAATCTTTTCCGAAGTCTCTCTAACCATATCGGGCCCAAGCAAGATCTTATCCATAGATTCCCACCAACAAAATCCATCGAGACGCTATCCCACTTCCATTGCGGAACTTCCAATGGGTGAAGCAACCCGCCGGGTTTCTTTTGCTCCGCTTTCACCTGTTGGCACACCAAGCATCTAGCGACATACTCGGCCACATCTTTCTTCATACCGGCCCAAAAGAAAACTCGCTTCATGTCTTGGTACATCTTATCCCCACCGGGATGGATGGTCATCCTAGAACGGTGTGCATCATCAAGAATAGCCTTCCTCAAACCCTCGTCTTGCGGTACACAAAGTCTACCTCTGTACGCAAGCACCCCTTATCGTCTAAGGTATACCTACTCAAATGGCTGGACGACTCCCTCCTTATGAGCTTCTCCACTAACTCAACCAACTGTGGGTCGTCCTGCTGTGCCTCACCAATCCGTCCCAAAAGAGTAGGTCCGACCTCTAAGGATGCTAGCAAACCGGGTATAAAGTCAACAGAAGGTCTGAAGTCAAACATCGAGATAAATTCTAAGCTCCGTCGTTCAACGAACAATAAACTCAAGGACAACCTTTTTCTACTTAAGGCGTCCGCTACCACGTTACCCTTGCCATGGGTATACGCTATCTCAAACTCATAGGATGCTAAGAATCCCATCCACTTTTGCTGTCCTAAGACTATGCGCTCGAAGAGTCTCCAACACTTCCCTAAGATGTAGGGCATGCTCTTCTCCACTTCTAGAGAAAACCAGGATATTACCCCATCCAAAATCATCACAACTGTCCATCTCTCACGCAGACCATCCTAGTCGAACTTGACATCACCCAAGTGCAAGCCCCAAAGGCCTAAACCAATATCAGACAAACACCCAAGGGATACCTCCTTTGAATTCAGACGACCTACGTGATATGATACTAGTAAAAACGGCTAAACAATTAAGCCCTTGTCCAACTCTGGATGTCCTCGCCAGTCTCGCTCCAAAACCACCGTTTATCCCATAACTGGCTTTACTCAACCTATTAAGCACATACAAAAACTTATTTCGCTCCTAGAAAAGACCAAGATGTCATCCACAAAGACCATCACGAACTTATTTAGGTACTCCCTGAACACCCTACTCATCAAATCCACAAAGTATGCGGGGGCGTTCGTCAAACCAAATGGCATCACCAGCCACTCATAAAAACCATCCGGAGTCCTAAAGGCAGTCTTCTCTATACTATCCTCAGCCACTCTCAACTGACGAAACCCCGTGGCTAAGTCCAACTGCGAAAACACTGAGGCGCCAACCAACTGATCAAAGAGATCATCAATCCTCGGCAATGGGTGTCTATTCTTCTTTGTTATCTTGTTAAACTCTCTATAGTCTACACAAAGTCTGAGGGATCCATCCGCCTTTGTGGCAAAAACTACTGGAGCACCCCACTCCGATATACTTCGTCTTCTGAACCCCTTCTCAAGCAAATCGCCTACTTGCTTATGGAGTTCCCTCCTCTCACGAGGAGCCATGTGGCACACTGGCCAAGATACTGGTTTGGCATTGTCTACCGGATATATTCGGAAGTCAATCTCCCGCTCCGGAGGTAAGCCCTTCACCTCCTCAAACACATCCGAGTATTCCCAGACCACTCTACAAGATTGCAAACTCTCGACCGAAGCGTCAAGCGATTCAAGATAACTTAGCATAACGGAATCTATGGGATTACCAGAGATCTCGAGAGTGTTACCCAAGCAGGTCATAAGCCTAACAACTCTCCTTTCACAAACAAGAACGGCACCATTACTAGATAAACAGTCCATGCCCAAAACTAACCCATAGCCCGTGAAGCCCAAAAAGCATCACATCTAAACTCAACGCTAAGTATAGAAACTTCCAAACCCAAACACATCATGGAGCCCCGAATTGGGTTTGAAACAACCACGGGATCATCTAACAAACTGGTGTCTAGGTGCAGTGCCTCAACTAATGAGATAAACGAATGTGGTGCACTAGAGTCGAATAAAGTTCGAACAGGATGGTCGAGAGAACCAAATTTCAACTTAGACGGTCCTACCCCCATCAGGTATACCCGTCGTGAGGGAATACATCTACCCTCCAGAAGATCCTGTACTTCGTCCTTACCTCTTTGGACAACCCCAAGGTGTCCTATTTCTCCCAAAACGACTTCCCCTTCACATTCTCCTTTCGTGGCCTTCTTACCACGATGAGGTTTCGTCCTTTATTAACCAAACCACTATTTGAGCCTTCCTCCCATCATCTATCCTATAGGTATCTACCAGTCCTCCTCCTTCTTGAACCAACTTCTAATCCGACAAATGTCTAAGTCCCTTGAAGTGGTTTTCCATTCTTATCTATCTTAGAAAGATCATCTATACACGGAGGGGAAATTCAAAAAGAGAGAGGAAGAGATTCAAAACGGAGAATTCGAAAGATAAAGATATGGCTATTGGGGATTATGCTTTTCTTTCAAAAACTTTTCTCTTTAAAGACATGTTTTTGAAAATACTTCTTCCAAAAATGTTTTTAGAAAAAATAGTTTTCTAAAAATTTTATCTGTTCTGGTAACCTTGAGCTCTGATACCACGTGTAACATCTCACACCCGCTAAGGTCACTCACAAAGGGAATGCCTTAGCTTCGGTGGAGTATTTAAGTGAATATAGAACTGAAAAATTACAACAAGACAAATATAAGTAATACTTGAAATTTAAAAAAAACATCATTTCATTGCAGCAGAAGGTAAACATGTTTGGTTACATCTCAAAAACCAACAAGAGTCAAGTACAAAATATCCATCTCGTTAAAACATAAATACATAATCCCACTACATACTAATAGCCATAACAGAAAAGATAACCGAGCTTTTTCTTCAAGGGTCCAAGCTCCAAAAGATAGATAAAGCAATCTGATCAAATCCCACTAGTGCTAATCCCACTCTGAGAACCTGAGGGTTGGGGAAAAAGATAAAAACAATGGGGTCAGACATAAGTCTGAGTGAGCCCTATAACCTTAACAATACAATCATTAAAGTAATTAGGGTATGATATAAACCTGGTACGGTACGACTGGGATAAAGGACTACACTAAGCAGCAAACTAGACTTAGGATAAACTAAGATAACGGTAAAGACGCGCCTATCCACCTAAGGATAAATACTACACTGCACCACCCAAGATCTACCCACCCAAGGGTAATTCCTACACTGCACCACACCAGTTCCACCCACCCAAGGGTAATTCCTACTTAAAGGTTGATCCCCACTAAGTGTACTTAGAAATTTTTAATAGTAGTTTCGTGTACCCCCTAGCTGACTACATAGGTGTCGTCTGCCCCTATCTCCACTAGGTGTACCTGCTACTCCCCAAGCAATCGGCTCCCTACCGTAGATACCCGTGTTGGCCCCACAGTGGGGTGTATCACTCCCCAAAGTGGCAACCCGAAAATGGTGCACGGCTTATATCTACACGATGCAACAACGTCTTACCTACCAGCCCGGGTCCACACACGCATATGAAACCCGTTGGACTCGCGTTGCCACCGCTACCCCGTTTTGGCCTCTTATAGTCAAGCCCAGTACGCGTGTCCCGTCCTCGACATGGGTCGAGCCCAATAAGATACATATGGGTTACTGGTTGAAATGGGCCCCCACAAGCTACTACTTAAGCTTGTCATTTTATCTAATGCATCCCACTTAGCCCCTTTTTATAATCATGCCCACTTACATGTTAATGTTTGGTTAAGTCATCTAATCATATTTCAATTGCCACTCAAGGCCCCCACAAGCTACTACTTAAGCTTGTCATTTAATCACATTTCAATTGCCACTTAAGACCCCCACAAGCTACTACTTAAGCTTGTCATTTAATCATATTTCAATTGCCACTTAAGGCCCCCACAAGCTACTACTTAAGCTTGTCATTTAATCATATTTCAATTGCCACTTAAGGCCACCACAAGCTACTACTTAAGCTTGTCATTTAATCTAGTGCATCCCACTTAACCCCTTTTCATAATCATGCCCACTTACATGTTAAGGTTTGGTTAAGTCATCTAATCATATTTCAATTGCCACTCAAGGCACCCACTAGATTCCTACATGCCACCCAAGGCACCCACTTAACCCTTTAATCATGTTTAGTTACATGTTCCCCTATGGTTAAGTATTCTTGTCATATTCTCTATTGCCACCCAAGGCAACCCACTAGATTTTTTTTCACATGCCACCCAAGGCACTACTTGATTTCCATATGCCACCCAAGGCACCCACTTAACCCCTCATGCCCACTACATGCTTATCTGGTTAAGTGTTTCTTAATTGATTAAGAACGTGACCGCTGTAAAGACCTCTCACATTAGACTATCTTTTATGGCAGCTGGATTTGCCGGTTGGGTCCGGGCAGCCTTACGCCATAACCGAGTCTAACCTCGTGTCTATACACTTGTCACGTATTTGGTTTGTGCCTAAGACCTCTCACATTGGGCCAATCATTTGTAGCCGCTGGATTTGCCGGTCGGTTCCGGGCAGTCTTACGCTACAAAAGGGTCCAACCTCGTGTCTTAGTCGATTAATTACACCTAATTAATCACCCCCGAATTAATTTTCCCTAATTAATTCCAATTTTAACGATGTGCATAATTGACTCAATTATGTCCATCACTTTATGGTATGCATAATCATACCAACTTCACACCATTTCATTAACATGTTTATTAACCCCATCGTTCCCCACGTAATTCGCTAACATGACATAAAAGGGAAGATTCATCATAAATGTAATGGGTTCAACTTGCATAACATTAGCATCAACATGGGTTTAAAGGTATCAACATTCATATAGCATCAAACCCAACTAGCATAGATAATCAACCCAAACTTGCATGAATCACATATGTCATAAGGAGGGTAACTTGCATAAGTTTCTTATGTCATACAAAGGGGTAAACTTGCATATGTATGTATGACATGTAAAGGGGTTAACTTGCATATGTATGCATATCATACTAAGGTGTAAACTTGCACATGTCTCTTGCATATAATCAAACATCATACTTGCATAACATGTCATATGTGAACTTGCATATTATCATACACCAAACTTGCATACATATCATACATGAACTTGCATATCATCATACACCCAACTTGCATAATCATGGTGTCATAGTGGATCAATGTTTATCATAGCAACTAGCATCATGAACACTTGCATAACTTGCATAACATCATGATCATATAGCATATAGCTTGCATAACTTGCATAACATCATGAAAATGTAACTTGTGACTTGCATAACTTGCATAACATCATGAACATCTAACATATGGCTTGCATAACTTGCATAGCATCTCAAACATGTAGCATATTACTTGCATAACTTGCATAATATCACAAACATATAGCATATAACTTGCATGACATGCATAACATCATTAACACATAGCACATAACTTGCATAACATGCATAACATCATTAACACATAGCATACAACTTGCATAACTTGCATTGATCCACATTCATAGCCATAACCTCATTATATCCTATCATAATCATTTCAATAATTGGTCATTAAGGCTATAGAAAACTCACAACTTATTGATTAGCCTTCTTATGAATATATTAAAAGATTGAGACGAAGCCACTAAGCTATCAACTCAAAAACTCCAAATAAGAATGCTCTAAATGGAAACCCTTGAGCCAAATCAATAATAAAGATCCTAGCTTTGATGAAGAAAAGCCTTGAATCAAACTTAGAAACACATAAGCAAGCTTAGGAACTCTTATACTTCTTTAGAAACTCTCTCATATGATTAGAGATGGAGATTATGACAAGAGGATGAGGGTGGAGGCCATGAGAGAACATTTTGGCCTAGTTTAGCTATAGGATTGAATAATGAGCATTTAGGTTTAGGTTAGGGGTCTTTTTATAGAAGACTAGGATAGTTTTAGCCATAGGATAAACCTTTGTTTATATCCTAGCCATCAAAGCATGTCTTGGGGAAGAAGTCAAGTGTAGGAACCATCTAGGGCCTTTAGATTTAAGCTGAACCATGAGAACCATTCAAATGCAAAATCTGCATTTGAGCAAATCGGCCCACGGGTTGACAGCCAAACACCCTGGATTAACCCCCAGTCGACCCAACGGGTTTGGGTCGACCTCAAAAATCGGCCGGTTCGGTTATTCCCCTCTCCTAATTCGCTGTTTTGAACATTTTTGCATATTTATTTATTTAATTTTCTATTATATATATATATATATATATCAATATATATATATATATATTTCTCTGCGCAACCCATTTCACTTAATTAAGTATACTTTAATTTGTGAATTTTTATGTTCAAATTACGGGGTGTTACAATATTTTGTACGGTGCATATGACTAAACCTTAGGGCATGTGTTATATTGTGATTTTTGGGGCATGACTATTGTTGCAAATTTAGGAAAATTGGGTATAACCTATGTTGAGTAATAACTTGAATTTGAATTTGTAGGGCATAACTTGTAATTATCTTTGTTGAGGTATAACTTGAGAATTGGAACATGACTAGTTTTGTGAATTTGGGATAATTAGCATACAAAATCTAGACTTGAAGATGTATGGTAAATATGTTAAAAGCTAAACATGCCTAACCCGAGGTTAGATTGAGTTGCGGTGTAAAACTGCCCAGAACCGCCCGACACATCCAGTAACCGCAACAATACCTATCTAATGTGAGAGGTTAGTGCATCATGCCCAAGAAAAACCCAAGGTTAGATTGAGTTATGGTGTAAAACTGCCCGGAACCGCCCAGCACATCCAGTAACCGCAAAACATAGATCCAATGTTAGAGGTTGGTGCATTAATAAATCGATTAATGCTAATGAACAAGACATGTTAAGAATGGTAGGATTAAATTAATTAAGGCAACACTTAACCATTATAACATGTTAATTATACAAGAAGATGGGGTTAAGTAAATTTAGAACACTTAACTGTTATAACATGTTAATTATAGAAGATGGTGAGGTAAAGTAAATTTAGAACACCTAACCGTTATAAACATGTTAATTAGACAAGTAAGCAAGGTTAAGTTAATCAGTACAACATGATGAATGAGTAGGGTTAAGTTAATAAGAAACACTTAATCAATATGACATGATGAACAGGTAGGGTTAAGTTAAAACAAGATAGGAACACTTAACCAATATAACATGATGCGTGGAAGGGTTAAGTCAACACAAGAAGACAACACTTAACCGTTATAACATGTTAATTAGACAAGAAGGTGAGGTTAAGTAAATTTAGAACACCTAACCGTTATAAACATGTTAATTAGACAAGTGAGCAGGGTTAAGTTAACCAGTACAACATGATGAATAGTAGGGTTAAGTTAATAAGAAACACTTAACCAATATGACATGATGAACAGGTAGGGTTAAGTTAAAACAAGAAAGCAACACTTATCCAATATAACAGGATGCGTGGAAGGGTTAAGTTAACACAAGAAGGCAACACTTAACCAATGTAACACGACAAGTGGGTGGGTTAAGTTAACTTGAATTGATTGATGATACTTAACCAATACAACATGATGAATGTGTGGGGTTAAGTTAATAAGAAACACTTAACCAATGTAACTTGATGAATGAATGGGGTTAAGTTAATAGGAACACTTAACCAATCCAACATGACGAGTGAGAAGGGTTAATGAGAAACACTTAACAACATGACATGATGAGTGGGTGGGTTAAGTTAACATGAATGGACAACACTTAACCAATATGACATAATGTGTGGGAGGGTTGAGTACATATCGGGTTGGTCAGTAATATTAGTAAATATAGGCCCACAAACTTAACCATTAAGTAAACATGTTTGAATCAGTGGGAGGGTTAAGTACATATCGGGTTGGTGAATAATATTAGTAAATATAGGCCCACAAACTTAACCAATAAGAAACCCTAGTAACGGGGTCCCATTTCAGCAGTAACCCACATAGATCTATCAAGGTACCCTGAAACTAGGCAGGGTGGGGCACCGATTATTGGGCTGATTATAAGCAGTCAAAATAGCGGCAAGGGGTACGCTAGTGTAGGTTCCGACGGATTACGGGCGTGCACGTACTCCGGAGTGGGAAAAAGCAGGCACTGGTTACCCGTAGTTATACACTGTGCATCTTGAATCGTGTTGGGTCGCTATCATAGGGATTGATACACCTTATGGTGGGGCCAGCATAGGGTATCTACATGCAAGAGAGGGTCGATTGACACAGACATATGGAACATTAATACAAGTAGGGAGCCGATCGATAGGGTAGTAAGGGTACATCTAACATCTACATGGAAATTAGGCTGATTGAGGTAAGATCCTCATAATAGATGTACACCTGAAGGCTACCACAATTGCGGGGATTGGGATCACATTATCATATGATCATTTTATACAGATTACTAGTTGAGACACTAGTTAGGTGGTGTAGATATAGAAATCAGAATAACAGGGCAGTAGCGAAGAAGAGAAAGATTCGAAGTGCATTCAGTTTATCTTGCCTTATCGTATCTTATGCTAATCTTAGGTTATCTTGTTATCCATGTTATCACGGTATTGTCTTATATTCGGTTTATTCATGTCATGATGCTTTTGCCTATTTACCTGCTGAAAGTCACTGAACTTACCAGACTTATGTCTGACCTAGTTTGTTTTTCGCCTCTTTTCTTCCGTTCCCCCCCCCCCCCCCCAAAAAAAAAGGTTCACAGGGAGGAAATGTTACCACTTAGCTCATTTTTCTTTCCAAGCTCGAAGATAGTCGATGTATTGCTTTGGACTCTCTCTCTTCCACTTCTATGTCTGGTTCATGCTTTATTGGGGAATACCATTGTTATCTTTATGCTTCTTTTTATACTTGGAAGTTTTTGAATCAAGACAGAAGTTCTATGTATTATTTTTAAGTATGATTAAAAAAAATTGTTGTAAAAGCTTGATTGAACCACATTGTTTATAAAATGACTTTATTTTCCGCTGCTTTATTTGTCTGTTTATCTGCATCTTTTACTTAAAATGCTCCACCAAAGTTAAGGCATTCCCTTTGTGAATGACCTTAAGGGAGGTGGGGTGTTACATGGTGCTCTCTGTTTTGTTTTAAAACTGATTTTGAAATAATTCATAAGTTCTCATGAAACATGATTGAATTTGTGTAGACTGAATCTTATTATATAAAAGCATAATAACATGTTTTTTGATTTCTTTTATAGTTTGTATATATTTGTTTTTATGTTCTTTTTGATGGAAATTGTACAGTTATTGTGTGCCTTCATATTCTAAAGTAACTAGTTCCACATAAACTCAATTTGTATTGAAAACAGGTTATTCAACCTAGCTTAATACTATATTCAGTTCATGTTTATATAAGCAAATTTACTTATATTGTTAGTTTATTTTTTTGATGACCAAATGAGATGGGGCTGGTATTTGAACATATGGCACAGACCTAGATTGACTTGAAAGAAGGATTCTAATGCTCGGGCCTTGTGACCAGGGATGTGATAGTGAATCAAATGCAATTTGATGTCATATACATATTATGTTTTCTGCATTTTCAATAATTGTCACATTTGCTAATCATACAACTCTAGATTATGAACATATTATGTCCTCTGCTTTTACTCACTCTATATACTAATTACAGAGTCACCGGTAATTTTTTTACATGCAAATATTTGTTTCTTTGATGATCATAGTGAAATTTTTTTTCCCTGTTTAGGGTATGTTAAGATGTTGCCGCACTTGTTACCTGTAGCACTACTTAATATCTGATTTTACATTTGGGTTTATTTAGTTGTTTTGTAGTTTATGGTACATTCATTTCTTTGTGCATTTGCTGATATTCATTGATTTGTGTCGATTTCTTAGACTAGAGTATGAACAGAAAAGGGATGTGAATTTACCAATAGAAAAGCTTATGTCATCTCTAGAAACTTTACAAGTAGATTTGAAAAATGCACAAAAGAAAGAGTCTGATGTGAAAATAGCAGTATAAAAGATTGAAAACCAAGTTGATAGTAAGTTTACATATATTTTTGTTAAATCAAAATAATAAATGCAAATGCATCAGCAGTTAGTCGGGTGTATTGCCAAACCTATTTATATTTATATTTGTGTCATTATGATGAATTTTTAAATGCCAGCGTTAATGCCGTTTTCTACGTCATTTGGCTAATATTCCTTCTGCAGAGAGCATAGTGCCACTTATGCAATCACTTTACTTGCCATGCCACCTTGAATCCCTAAATGCATGCACTTTGGTACACAGAGAATAACTAATGTATTTTCGCTGATGAACTATTTTTTTTAGTTTGTGCCCTAGGAAATCTTAAATTGCAGAAGTTATTAATACTTGCCTCATTGTTTGGTGTACTTGTTTTATTTATTCATCGCTTTAAACATATTGTATCTCAATGTAGAGTGAAAGAGAATGTCTAACACATGCGACAAAGAACTCGAAGGGCTGCATAAGCAGAGTGCCAGTCTCAAAGACACGATTGCAAAATTGAAGCGTAAGATCCATTCAAAAGTGAGCTTCCGCTAGATTCACTTTCTTCCTATTATTTATCAGCCTGCATATTATGCTTTTAACTTACTGATTATTTTGATGGTTTTGTATATTCAAGATGTGAGCTTCACTCTCTTATAATCTGATTCAGTTAATGTCTAATATTTCTTAGCTTCGCTCCAAAATATTTCAAAATATTACAATGTTGAACCCTACATGATTTTAATCTATTTGGGTCAACTTTAATGATCATGTCATTCTCCCTTTCATGCTACATACCATCTTATTCTGACTCCATGACATTTGATGTATCCCATTTGCTTTTCCAGGCCACACAGGCCATTCATGATTAAACTAGAGAAGTTGTATTTGCAAGCGGATCATCAGAAGAGAAAAAAATAAAGGTAGTAGTTTATATAATCATTTTCATGTATTTTTTCTTGCTTATGGTTGTATGTGTGGGTCTGCATATGAGTGAATTGAGTGACATTATAGTGAGGATTGTATGTAATATAAATGATTGTGTAATATACAAGTGAATGTACAATAGTAGAGTTCAAAAATTTGTACCAGTTGAAATATTGAAATAAAATATTTATTCGAATAAAATACTGTGTTATAGTAATATTTATTATATATTAAATCTTTGATTAATAGTAGTTGAGGTGTAATTACATGTAGCAGTTGTAAAACAAAATTTAACAACAACTAGAAACAGTTGTAAAAAAGGTTGACTTTATTATGATTGTCAGCTGTACTAGACATATTACAGCTGTTATTGGCAGTTGTGAAAGGGTATTTTTTGTTGTATTGGTACCTGTGGCAACACATGTACCGATATTGCCAAAGGGTCGCAAAGGCGTTGCCCTTGACTCTAAGGCAACGCGGCAAAAGGCAACCCCAAGAAAGTGTTGCCACAGGTCATTTTTTGCCTATATCAACACTTTTTGGCACATACTGCGTCATTTCTTTGGGGTTGTCATAGGCCATCTACGGCGTAGTGGATTGGGCTGTTTTAAATTATTTGAAACTTGCATTATTTTGTATTAAACTATTTTAAATTATATTATTCAAATTTAATTGCTATTTTATAACTATCTTATATATATACATATACATACATATACGTATATTTAATATGGTTACTATACTTTATTAACTATTTCAATTATATTAATTTAATTTAATTTAACTATTATTTATTTTATAATTATTTAAATCAAAATATTTAATATAAATATAGTTACTATTTTTAAGTAATAATATTTATATTATATTACCAATTTCCAGTAAGAAGTTGTTCCAATCCAAGTTATTGAATCTGGAATGTTAATAAAAGGGTTTTCGAAAATGTGAAATTTAAGACATATAAATGTGATATCGAATGTAATTTTGTTTATAACCTTTTTTGTAAATATGAAATCCGAATATTGAACTTAATCCAATAAAAAAAATTTACAAAAGATTTTTCATTCAATAATAATAAACTATTACAAGACCTACTGGGAAAGGAAAAACCAAAAGCAATACAGCCAATACAACTAGCAGCACAAAACAAAAGCAGGACAAAAGAGAAAAACCATGTATACATTACAAAACATACTCTATCACCAATCTTGAACACTACAGCCTCCAAGCAGTCGCTAATAACCAAGCACTCCAAGAACAGCAGCATAGCAACATAGTGACAATGTAGACAGGCTCCTAAGCCAGCCAAAACATCAGTAACCAGACATCCAAGAAGAGAACCCAAAAGCAACAAAATCCCATAATCACCAAAGTCGCGGGATAGACCGCATGAAGCATAGAATAAGCTGACATCATAGCATACATGGAAAACCTCCACACCACAAACATACCAGCACAATCATCCCATGACTGTTGAAGCCAAGAACAAGCAATGACCCACCGAAAGATGATGAACACACTGCTCATAGAAGATAGAGAACTTACCTGCCAAAGAAAGATGTGACACAATACCAGTCATGGAAGAAGGCGAAACTGCACACCGTGAGGAAAAATAGAGATAGGCAGAGACATCTGAAGCAAGACAACGGGACAAGGACCGTTGGATTGGGCTCATGAAAAGAAGTGAGCTAGATGAAGATAAAAAAATGATGGGGAACCTGCATAATAACTTTACTGGGAGCCCACAAGCAAATCAATGGGGGAAACAGAACTGATGTACATATCCAAAACAAGATCTGCACTTCAGACAAGAAAGCAACCACTCCCCTCCCCCCAAAGCCAACAGAAGCAACACCAGACCAAAAAACAGCAAATTGCAACCGAACTCAAGAACAATACACGGATCTGAAAAGAAATTGCAACGCCAATCCACTAACTTTGCTGAACCAGCAAACCCTAACAAAGAGGGGCTCAGGAGCATCAGCGATTGGCGATAACAGTCGAGAGATTCAGATCTGAGCAAGGAGACACAATAGAGTTGTGGAGACTGTTGTTTCAAACCTAGCGATAGGAAAAGAACCCAGAAAAAAAACTGAAAAGGAAAAAAATAAAAGAAGAGAAAACAGCGTATGAGGAGGGACAGTAAATGGAGGACGAATCTAGGTGATGAGGGGTGAGAAATGAAGAGAAGAAGGGAGGATTTGAGAGAGGAAAGATGGTGGCGGCGGAAGAACCCTACCCATAAGAGACTCTCAAAACAGCGGACTTCTTAACCAGTGATGGCAATCAGTTTATTGTGAGATCCAATAATTAATTAATTTGAATTATGATTTATGAACTTAATCAAATAATTAATTGGTTTGAAATACGGTTTTTGACGTTGAAATATTTGAAATCAATGATTAAGATATAAAATATCGTTGCTATTTGATTTGTGATGTTTTAAATTATTATTTATGACCATTAACCATTTGAACATAATTATTTGAATATAAACCAATGTTATTATTATATTAATTTATGATATTTGAAACGATTTTAAAAATAAATGACCACAATGTGAAATAAGCGTTGTTTGCTAAAGAGACCGGGCCGGATATTGTCATACTCTCTGCCAATACCGGTAACCGCTTTAGTAGCTGTGCACCTGATGGAGAATCCAAAATGAAGTAGGATGGATATGGAGGCGATTACTGGATGTGAAGAAAGAGAACGATGATGGATAGCCTTGACCTTCAGGTCATTGTTAAAATGACTAAAATAAGAGCCTTACCCAGGCCAAATGAGATTGCTCTAGCGGACACGATTCTTCGATACTGATGTGACTAGGGCCCTTTGATTTGGGAGTATTGTATGAGGTTGGCTGTAGTCGTGGCTATGCATTACCACCATCCCGAGTCCGTAATCCGGTAGAATCCAACTGATGTATATTGACTCGTTGCCTTCTCATATTATCTTGATCGAGCCCCTACGGTTTTAATTTGTATCATATCTATAGAGTGGCCTCAGATAGCCACTATGGTGTAATTTGTGGTATTTATATATATTATAGCATTATAAACGGTGTAAGGGTAATAATGGTAATCCCGCTTACACTATTTTCAATAGTATATTTAACCGTAGACAATATTATAATAAAGTATTGTATTATATGATATCTAGTTTAACAGATCCTTGAAGAATGGAATTCCAAACATTCTTTAAGTTACTGTTGAGGTGGTGAATTGTCGTAAATTCAGCACACACCAATCTCAAGTGTAAGTGTGTTAGCAACACAGTAATCCAAACCAAAACAAAGTAACGCGGGAGAATACAACCTTTTATAGTGGTTTGGCACTAGTTCCTATGTCCGCTTTATAGTAGTCATTCATCATATGCTTGACGTTTACAAAGTTTTCACAAGTTCGAGCAATTTCAATATACAAAGTTGTATGACCGAACAACAAATGGTTCGCAAATTCTAAACTTCCTCTAAAAAGTCGTTCTTCTTCTTTGTTGAGTGAAAAGTGCGTTGACTAGGTCAACAAGATTCGAGATATCCAAAAATGCCCAAAAGTAATGTAAATATCCAAGAGTTGATGGAAAACATGTATGCAATGTTTCAGTGGTCCATGCTATGTCCAATAGTCATGGGGAAGAAGATGGAAGCCATTCATGGTGCTTGAGAACTTGACGAAGTCCAAAATGCAAAGAGAATCTGACCCCTTTGACTGCCAAGCTTGGAGGTATTTATAGGTAGTGGGTTGAGTAGGAGTAGGTGAGATTTGGGGACCACACAATAGAATTTCGCATCCTAGAACACCACCCCTCAAAAATTCGCATCCCGTACCCGTGTTTCAGGATATTTCGCATCTCTCCTGGGGGATGCGAATTTTGCATCCCATAGGGATGCGAGCCTACAAATTCACATATGAGGGACAGAAATTTCACATCCCTGAGGGATGCAAACTATAATGAGGGGGACACGAACACAAGGCGAAAGCGAGGGGAGGATGCGAAGTTTGAAGGACTCGGCATTCTAGAGTGAGTTAAAATTCGGGTGATGCGGAGCATGGAGGGATACGATGCCACGGATGTGAAGTCAAGGGAGGTAAAGTGAGGGAAGTGAGGCTCTGAGTGTGATGCAGAGTTATAGTTCATATCCCCTTGAGGGATACAAAATTGCATCCCCGGAGGGATTCAAATTCTTATTCTTGGGGATGCGAAACGCATATTTCACATCCTGTAAGGGATGCAAAGTATGTGATTTTTGCGAAGTACAAATCTTGATCTTGCTGTGTTAAGTTAAGCGAGCAGTTTATAGTGATCGACGCATGTTCACGAAAATAGACATAACTTCCAAACCGTAAGGCCGTTTGGGCTGAACTAAATTTGTATTGGAAGCTAACTCAAAGGACTATACTGTGAAAAGCACTGTAATCCATGTTCTTGGGCCCGAAAGAGGTCATCTATAAGGGTTTTGGGCCATTTTTATGTTTGTGTCGTGACTTGGACCAAATCACTTTGTATTTGCTGATGATGTTACTGACGTTTGACAGCTTCCACCAAAAAGCGTGTCAACATTTACCCCTATAACATGTCTTACTTGATAGGAAGAATATGTGTTTTGCGAGAAGACCAGGAATCTAGAAAACCAAAGCTGGGAGAAATCTGAAGCAAACTCCTGCAAGAAGAAAACCGAAGAGCCATGATCGCGCCAGATCGCATTATACCTGAAAACCAGAAAGTTTGAAATCCGATGAAAGTTGACGATCGTAACAGAATAGAAAACTAACGATCACTGAGATCATAATAATAGAATTCTGATGACCATTGAGACCGCATTAGAATAGAAGTCCGACGATCACTGGGATCGTATTAGTATAAAAATTCAACGATCGATAAGCCCGGGATGCCTGGGACCCAAAAAGTAAGAAGTTATAGACTTACTGAGCCTTGGTAGGGCAATACGTACCTACAAAAGAGGACTTTGCACTTGGCGGACCAAGTTATATAGTCTTATGTATACGTAGGGCCAGCTTGTTAAGATTTTGACTATAAGAGGGTAGTGATAAGGAACTCCCATGCTCGGAGGACCAAGTCGAGTAGTTCTTTTGTTTGGCAAACTTATTTGGAGAATCTTTACACCTGGTAGGCCCAACCTTTGGGGTAAGTCGTGGATCGAAGTCTGAAGCTGAGAACCGGTGTTCAAAGTTCATGCCCAACTAATCAGGGAGGGGGAGACTGGAGTCTTATATTTGAACTAGACGGAACTAGTGCGGGGAAGACTAGAGTATTATGTTTATACTGGACGGAACGAATGTAGGGCCCTATGTTTATACTAGATGGGTCCAGTGTGGAGCCGGATCCTTGGATCCCAGAACCCCATGTTTATACTGGATGGATCCAATATGGAGCCAGAGCCCTATATTTATAATGGACAGATCCAGTGTGGAGACGAAGATCGAAAATAGCGTTTTATTAATTCTTCATCAGTACAACGGTCGGTAGTCCAACCTCGAACACGATAGCAGACCACAAGTCGTTTTTGTCCGTGTGGGATGACTTTGCCGCTTTGGTTACATGAAAAGGAAATAAAAGGGCGAGAAGTCGCCAACAACAAAACAAAAACAACGTAAGTGTTGGACTGGAGTCCAGGTAAGCTAAAAAGGATCTGCGGAGCAAAGCCAGTCGATAAGCATGCCTTGGGGTCGACTGGTCCTGCCCCTATCCAAAGATGTCATAGAGGGCAGAGCAGATGTCGCAGTTGTTGTTCGTTGATTCTGGACATACTACTACATGTCACAACGCCTGATGCGGGATTCAACGAGATCGTTGAACTGCCTGTAGTGGTCGATGTCATGACCTGGCAGTTCATGGAATAATCAATACTTGTCGGAGTTTTCATGCTACAGATTCGGTTCTATCCTGGGAGGCTTCAGGAAAGGTGCAATCTTTTGTGTGTCAAGATAAATCCTTTCCAGGCTATAAGTTAGCTCAGTGTAAGTTGGGAACTTTGGCTTAAAACGAGCTCGTGAGTTTTGGTTGTCCTTAGACTTACCCTTGCCTTTATTGAGAATAGATGACCCTGAGTCTGCTGTGGGGTTGGCTCGCTGCACAAGCTTCTCGTCATGGGAGTCCTCCTCCCTAAGAAATATTTTAGCGTCAAAGTATAATTAAGCGAGGTCCCTTGGCGAGTCCATCAAAAAGAGATTTTGAAGTCAATTTTGCCAAGAATGTTGGGGACGATGGCTATCCGGACCACGGACGAATCCGACTTATTAACAGTCGCCACCGCCGCATTAAATCAATTAAGGAATTTGCACAAAGTCTCACTGGTTCTCTGCTTGACTGACTTCGAAGTCATAACATTCCTCGGTTGAGCGATGTGAACTCTGAATTGCTCAACGAATCTTACGACCAAGACGCTCCAGCTGTTGATAGATTCTAGTTCTAATTGTCTAAACCATAGTGTTGCAATGTCGGTAAGATAAAGGGGGAAGCACTTGATCATGAAGCCTTCTGAGGCTGAGTGTACTTCCATGTGGTGCTTGTAGCACATGAGATGAACAATAAGGTCTTTTCTACTGTCAAAAGGTTCTAACACCGGCAACTTGAAGTCTGATGGATTTGAGAGTTTTTGATGTCTGGGGTAAAGGGGATGCAAGTAACGCAGTCCAAGCAGGCATAAGGTGCTCCGCCACGGGCGTAGTCTCCGATAACAACGACGACTAGGATTTTGCTGCACAAGTCGAGGAATGGGTTCAGATTATGCAGACCGTACTCCCAGCATCAAGTCCATTGTTAGCAGAAGGTAGAGAGGAAAGCATAATATCCGGCTCGATCCTAGACTGAGGTGCCTCGACGGTCACAAATCCGAGATTAGGAACTATGGGAGTTCTTGTGTTCAAAGCTGCGCGCACGGGCGCTTGAGAAGCATTTCCAATGCCTAATCCTGAAGCTTGATTGGCTAAAACCTGAGCTGAGACTTGAATGGGATTTGGGGTGTTTCCCTCAAGCTTAGCAGATCGATAGTTGTCTGCGGATTGGTGTCGACACGTGGTTGTTCTTCGGGAATTGCCCCCAAGTGCTGAGCTAATGCTTATGGAACACTAGCACTTGTTCTGACAAGATTTCCTTGGCCTGACTCCCTCATTTATCCTTCGAGACAGGCGAGAAGAGTGTCCATGGAAGCCTCTTTATGACGGAAATGTTCTTCTTGTTGCTCTAAGAGAGAAGTATGATCTTTAGTCAAATCTTTGACGACTCCGTCGATGTCATCTCGAGTGACAAAGTTAGATGGGTTTTCGGTCGAGGAGAGTTCTAGCTCTTCCTCAATGCCTGCTCATTCCAAACAAATTATTTGTTTTCTTTTAACCATGGCGGGAAAAAAGTAAAGTTCATTTCCAAAATAAAGTAAAGGTTGAACTCCAAAATCACGAAGATCAAAGTCGAGACCTGAGGTCGAGAACTAAAGCTGAAAACTAAAGTCGAGAACTGAGACTGAAGCTGAAGTTGTGCGCCACCCACCTGGCGCGCCAAAGTGTTGATGTGGGGAATTGTCTTGGATTCAACACAGTCAACTCTCGAGTGTATGTGTGTTAGCAACACAATAATCCAAATCCAAAATAAAGTTATGCTGGAGAAAATGGCTTTTTGTAGTGGTTCCATAGTAAAACCTACGTCCCCTTTATAGTAATCATTCATCATGTACTTGATGACTACAAAGTTTGGACAATTTCAATATACAAATTTGTATGATAGAATAACAACTAGTTCGTAAATTCTAAACTTTGTCTGAAAAGTCCTTCTTCTTCATTGAGTAAAAACAGTCTTAACTCAGTCAACAATGTCCGAGAAATCCAAAAATTTCCAAAAGTAGTGTAAATGTCATTGTAAATATCCAAGAGTTGATGGAAAACGTGTGTATGCAACGTTTTAGTGGTAATGTTATGTCCGATAGTCATAGGGAAGAAGATGGGATTAATTAATGGTGCTTGATAGCTTGAAGAAGTCCAAAATTCCAAGAGAATCCAACCACTTTGAGTGTCAAGCTTGGGGTATTTGAAGGTACTTCGCATCGTAGAACAACATCCCTTGGAAATTCGCATCATGTGCCTGTGTTTCAGGAAATTTCGCATCCCTTCTAGGGGATGCGAATTTCGCATCCCTGCTAGGGGATGCGAGCCTGCAAATTCTCATCCATGGGATAAGATAATGTGCATCCAAGGGATGCGAACTGTAATGAGGGGAACAAAAAAGTGAGGCGAGAGCGGAGGGAGGGTGCAAAGTTTGAGGGACTTGACATTCTAGAGTGAGTCGGAATTCAGGTGATGTAGAGCACAGAGGAATACGATGCCACGGATGTGAGGCTTTCAATTCCGAAGCTGATAGAGGCGAAGTGAGGGATGCGAGGCTCTGGGTGTGATACGAAGTTACAGTTCGTATCCCCCCGAGGGATACGAAATAACATCCTCAAAGGGATGCGATTTCGTATTCCCCGAGGGATATGAAATCGTATCCCCAGAAGGATGCGATTTCGTATCCCTGGGGATGCGAAACGCGTGTTCCACATCCCGTGACGGATGCGCAAGTACACGATTTCGCATCCCAGGGGATACGAAGTACACAATTTATCATGGGATGAGGTCTATGTATCTTGAGCTAGCCGTATTTAGTTACGTGAGTTATTTTGAGTGATCAATGCGTGTTCACGAAAACGGGCATAACTTCCAAACTATAATGTCCTTTGGGCCAAGTAAATTTTTACCTGAAGCTAACTCAAAGGGATATACCATGCAAAGCATCGCAATCCATGTTTTTAGGACCAAATGAGATCATCTAAAAGGTTTTTGGGTCATTCTTATGTTTGCATCGTGACTTTGACCAAATCACTTTGTTTACTGACGATGTTACTGACGTGTGACAGCTTTGACCAAAATGTGTGTCAACGTTTACACCCCAAAACTTGGCTTGCTTGATAGAAGGAAGATGTGTTTTGCGAGAAGACCAAGAATCTAGAAAACTGAAGCTTGGAGAGTATGAAGTGAAATCCTCTAACCAGAAAACCAAAGAGCCATGATCGCGCTGGATCACATTATATATGAACCTTGTAACCAAGAAGTTTGAAATCCAAAGGAAGCTGATAATCGCTGAGATCGTAATAGAATTGAAAAACCGACGATTGTTGAGATCGCAATAATAAAAGTCCAATGGCCATTGAGGCAGTATTATAATAGAAGTCCGACAATCACTAGGATCGTATTAGTATAGAAACCTGATGATCGCTGAGCCCAGAATGCCTAACACGTAAAAAGTAAGAAGCCATGGGATTATTGAGCCTTGCTGAGGTAAGTTTGTACCTATAAAAGGGAACTTTGCACCTGGCGGACTAACTTATGTAGTTTTATGTATATGGAGGGCCAGGCCATTAAGATTTTGACTATAAGAGGGTTGCGATAAGGAACTCCCATGCTCGGCCGACCAAGTCGGGTAGTTCTTATGTTTAGCAAACTAATTTGGAGAATCTTAACACCCGATAGGCCCAACCGTTGGGGGAAGTCATGGACCGGAGTCCGAAGCTGAGAATTGTTGTTCAAAGATCATGCCCGACTGATCAGTGAGGGGGAGACCAGAGTAACATATTTATACTGGATGGATCCAGTGCGGGGAAATCGGAGTCTTATGTTTATATTGGACCAATCTAATTTGGAGCTGGAGCCCTATATATGTACTAGACGAATCTAGTGCAGAGCCGAAGCCCTATGTTTATACTGGACAGATCCAGTGTGGAGCCGGAGCCCAAAAATTATATTTTATTAATTCTTAATGAGTACAACGGTCGTTAGTCCAACCCCAAAAACGACTGTTAACCATAAGCTTGTTCTGTGCGTGCAGGCCGACATTGCCACTATGATTACATGGAAAATGAAATAAAAGGGCAAGAAGTTTCCAATAACAAAAACAATATAAGTGTCGGACCAGGGGCCAGGAAAGCTAAAGAGATCTGCGGAGCTAGGTCATTCGATGACCATGCCTTAGGGAAGACCGATCCTGCCCCTATCCTGAGATGTTGGAGGGAGCAGAGCAGATGGCGCAGATGTTGTTGATGGATTCAGGACGTGCTATTGCAGGTCGTCGTGCCTGATGCAGGCTTTAGTGAGATCGCAGAACGGCCTGCAGTGGTTTGTGTCATGACTTGGCAGTTCATGGAACAAGCATTACTTGTTGAAGCTTGCTTGTTACTAAGTCGGGTATCTCCTGGGAAGCTTCGTTAAATGAGCAGTCTCATGTGTGTCGAGATAAATCTTTTTTAGGCCATGAGTAAGATCAGTGTAGGCTGGGAATTTTGGCATGAAGCGAGGCTATGATTTTGTGTTATCCCTGGACTTACCTTGCCTTTGTCGAACGAAGATGCCCAGAGCCTGCTATGGAGTTGGCTCTTTGCACAGGCTTCTCGTCGTAAGAGTCCTCCTCCCTAAGAAATCTTTCGACCTCGAAGTAGAATTCAACAAGATCCCTTGGTAGGTCTCGTCGCAAAAAGACTTTGAAGTCAGTTTTGTGAAGAATGCCAGAGACGGCGGTCATTAGGACCATGGACGGATCCGGCCTATCAACAAAGGCCACCGCCGCATTGAATAACTCGAGGAGTTTGCGTAGAGTCTCATCGGTTCTCTGCTTGACTGACGTCAAAGTCATGACATTCCTTGGTTGAGTGATGCGAACTCTGAATGCTCAACGAATCTTGCGACCAAGACGCTCCAGCTATTGATGGATTATGGTTCCAACTATCTGAACCATAGAGCCGCAATGTCGGTAAGATAAAGATGGAAGCACTTGGTCATGAAGCCTTCTAAGGCTGGGGGTACTTCCATGTGGTGCATGTAGTGCATGAGATGAATAGTAGAGTCTTTCCTGCCGTCAAAATTTTCTAGCACTGGTAGCTTGAAGTCTGGCAGGTTTTGAGAGTTTCTGATGTTTGGGGTAAAGGGGCTTCGAGTAACGCAGTCCAAGATGGCATGAGGTGCTCCGCCATGGGCGTAGCGTTGGATGACATCAGCTACTTGGCTTCCGCTACCCAAGCCGAGGAATGGGTTTAGATTTTGTTAACACACGCTGATGCCCCCAGCGTCAAGTCTATTGTTAGCACAAGGTCGAGCGCTAAGCAAAATATCTAGCTCAATCCTAGCTTAAGGTGCCTCGACGGGCAAAAATCCGAGATTAGGAACTATGGGAGTTCCTATGTCCAAAGCAGTGCGCACTGGGATTAGGCGGCATTTTTAATGCCTAACCCTGAAGCTTGATTGGCTACAACCTGAGCTGAGCCTTGAATGGGATAGGGGGTGTTTCCCCCAAGCCTATCTGATATGATAGTGCTCTGCGGATTGATGTTGACACGAGGTTGTTCTTTGGGAATTTTCCTAAGTCCCGAGCTAATCCTTGCAGAACACTAGCACTTGTTCCAATGCGATTTCCTTACCTATTTCCTCATACATCCTTCGAGTCAGGCGAGAAGAACCGCCATGGTGGCGCATTAATGACGGAAATGTTCTTCTTGTCGCTCTAAGTGAGAAGTAAGATCTTTAGCCAGATCTTTGACGACTCTGTCGATGTCGTCTCGAGTGACAAAGTTAGATAGGTGTCCGGTCAAGGAGAGTTCTTGCTCTACCTCAACGCCTGCTCCTTCCAAGCAAATTACTTGTTTTCTTTTAACCATGGTGGAAAGTGTAATGACCGCCCACGGCCCCCGCACTATACTAGAGAAATAATGCACTGAAATGTGTGCAAGGCAGCTATGGACGATCGTCAAGGTATGGTATATAAGCGGAACCTGTCGTAAATTCATAGCGCGAGGATAAAATATAGTAGAATATATAAAACAGGTAGTGATAGTGAAGCAGGAAACACTAAACTTTCATGATAACTAGAAAGTATTTCCCATACACGTGGATAACAACAATAGTGTTTGTACAATTTGCCTCACTACAACACTCATAGAAATAGCAAAAGCGGAAACAAATACTAGATAGTAGTAAAGATAGTATGCCAGCCTCTTGAGTCGGACAACAGTTTTAGTGAGCGACAGAACAACTAACAAACTTCATCAATAAAGTATATGAGAGTGGGTTAATAATCAACCAATCGACCCATCTCCAGAGAAGAACTCTTAATTGCCTTCCCCACTACATGATAGTGATAGCCTTTACGATCCATGCATCCAAAGGAATATCAATTCAGCCATGGTAACCAAAACAATCATTCACACATAACAATAACAACTCAATCACGATCACAACATGTATTCAACATCCATGACTAACTCTGGCTATCACCGCCAACCTAGCTTTGGAACCCTCGTTATCGTATGACTGGCTATCAATTTGTCGTTAATTATCAAGGACCACACACGACGCCCCGATTCTAGAAAAACTCCACACGCTATACTTAACACGTGCTACACGCTATACTCAACACGTGTCTAGGCCATACATGGCGCCCAAGGCACTCGATCTACAATTGGTCTTCAATTGTAACTGTGCTTTGATTCCGGTAGAACCTACGGCAACGATAATTCCTTGGCCTTCGTCTCTCTAGTCGTCATCAATTACAACTATTGATTAGCTCAGAACACTTTAGAGAAACCATTTCTTCACACGAGCTCAATACATGCTTGAGTCATTTCCACATCCGTTGTATACAACAAACAACGAACAAATCACATCACTTCAAACATCCTCATCTGGCTCTCATCGAAGCCACCATCTCAACACCCTTGAGTTATCAACACATCTGTTGAATTTCAACGAACAACGAATGCATCACATCACTTTGATCATTCCAACTTGAACTCTCTTCGAAGCTAGAACCATCGTCCACTCAAAAACAACCTTCGTTCGGTCGATACTGCATTTCATAGCATTTACAGCTTTTTCGCTATGAAAAACTAGCCAAAATGTCAAAACAGCCTTTTGCAGCGCTTTTGAAATGCTATCATATATCCTAGTTCAATTTTGCATCAATCCGTCATTGATCCATCACTGATCTATCCGTCACTATCCGTCACTAACCTAAGCCGATCCATTCCGTTACAGATCCATCACAAATCTGAGTTGATTCATTCATGCGCGATCCATCCATGGGCGATCTACCCATGCGCGAGCCATCACAAATCCATCATTGACCGAACCATCACAAATCCATCACTGACCGACCCCTTCATGATCGACCGACCAATCACAAATTCGTCACTGGCTGACCCGTTCATGATCGACCATCCCTTGCAAATCCGTCACTAACCGACCCCTTCATGATCGACCGACCCATCACAAATCCGTCACTGGCCGACCCGTTCATAATCGACCGTCCCCTTGCAAATCCATCACTGACCGACCCAGCCCAGTCTTGTTCTCCAAGACAAACACCATGTGCGAACGATCCCTTATGTGCGACCCAAAACCTGCACTTCACCAATTTCACTTCGATTTCCACCAGAACTTCGCCAAATGATAAATTCGATGAAACCAACTTATCGAATCCATCAAATATGGTCAAATACATGGTACGAATCCACAACAACAAGAAAAAAATAGTTTTCACCAAATCATGCAAATCATTCAAAAAACATAATGATTAATCATATGAACAAAACTATAGATCTAACCTACATAATCACATGAAATATCATAGAAATTACCTACCTAAACTTGCTAAATCAGATCATAGGGTGACTCATATGAAAATGGGCTTACCAATGCATATATCTATGGAAAAACACTTGAAATTAATGAAAAATATGCACAAACACTCATATACTTCATTAAATCCACGCGAGAGATGTAAATCACTCACTGATTCTCCAAAACAAGTTAAAATTGATGAAGTAAGAATCCAGACAGCAAGCACCTCGCACAAAACACCTTGATCTAATGAATCCTTGCCTCAATTAATGTAGATCTAGCCTCCAATGATGTAGATCTATGATTTCTCCCATTGGATGATGATTCTTAATGGTGGAAAGGTGTTAGAGGAAGGAGGAGCACAAGACCTCCAATAAGAGAATGGAAAAGTAAAAACATTTCCCATATCCCTTACCCCTTATTTATAGCTTCCACCAATCCCCTAACGTGTTTCTCCCAAATCTGCTCATTAGGCTCCCAAAATCTGGACAGCCAACTAAAAAACCTTAAAATAGCGATTTCTCCTAAACCGCTGAGCCAAATCTTTAATGTAACCATTCTACGGAAAGGCAACCATCGATTCCTTTCCAATGGCACGGTTCTCACCCTCTGATTTGACCTGAGTCAAAAGTTATGTCATATACAAGACTGACAGAGGAAAAATGGTCACAAACAAAATTGGTAAAAATTATGGACATATCTCACATCCTCATAAGCAACATATTAAAAGATGAGAATGATCCAACCCTCAGGAAATAAAATAATATATTTTACGATCTTCTTATATGTAAAATGCGGGTTGTTACAGAAAGCAAGTAAAGTTCGTTGTTACTACCAAAATTAACTCTGAAAGAAGCTAACAGTGAAGGGGTAATCGGATGAACACAAGCACGGAAGAATTCTCCAAAGAGCAAAAGCCAAAGAGAATTGAAAAACTACATATTACGAAAAGGGTCCATCCGACAGGGTCCATCTGGCTGGGTCTATCTGGCAGGGGGAATTCTATAGTGAAAGGTCATCTAAGTCAAAAAATTAAGAAAGAAGGAAGCAAGAGCTCCACTAAACGAAATCAAGAAGGACGGAAGGGCTGTCGGTGTTTACTTATTTAATACCGATACATAAGGAGGTGAAGGCATCAAGAGTATCAAGTCAGTAGTACATAATGATTATCTGGAACCGGCTTTCGAAACATCTATTGCATAAACATTGAAAGGTCATATTGATAAACAACAGACAAATCACCTAGAGCTACCTTCCAGAAGATCAGGCTATGCCCAGAGACTCCACCGGAAGGAAAACTGAAACCCTAGAAGGGATACACGCTATCCATATTAATCTACTTAGTACAGACACCGACAGCGGTTCTGAACCGGCAGCTATCTACATACATCATGAGGGAAAGCTCCTCAAAGTATTCATGAGAAAACCGGAATCCCACCCCCGGAAGCACAAATGTCTTCCGAAATCCATTTACATCGACAAGCTCACATCAATCTCGAAGAAGCCTCAACTGCCCAGGACCCTTATTCTGGAAGCTATAATCAGCACCTCAAAGCGGCTGGGAGCTAAAACATTCAAGACCAAGGTGAAAAGCGGCCGATAGAGGCTCCTGCAGGCCCAACGGCACATTAGTGGAAGGGGCCCCAAATTCTCTATAAATAAGACCCTAGGGGTGACATTTTGGGGGACAATTTTCCTCATTCTTATTCTTGTATTCTTTTTCTCTAGAGTAAACCCTAATTCTCAAATCAATTTGGGGATTTCCTCTAATTCAATTCGGGTATTCTTTTTTTTTGAAACTTAGTTCTTTTAATACTCAAATAGTGTACAACCGTACACATATATACAACACATATACATATGTACACCACATCTCCCGCTCACATCCCTCATACTTCCAAAAACAACCGTTACAAACCCTTAAAAACATAGATAACCTAAACTACCAACAGGATAGCCATCCCGCTTATGCTTGATAAAGGTAAATCACATTTAGCCAAATTTGGAATTTAAAACGTCCTCCTTCCAAACTGCATTCGTATTCCACGCAACCGCTTTCCCACATTTTACTCCCAGTCTTGAATATTTTGAACATTGTAAACCAAAAATTGTGCCCACGTGTAACGCATAAACTACCACAATTGGTAACCGTTCCCATGCATAATGATGCCATGTAGTTGAAACTGTCAGTTCACCTTTTGAAAACCACTATTGAAACTGAACGTGCAAAAATGAAACCATTTTCCTTACCGTTGTCTAACCGTCTCCCGCACATTGTCGTATCACTGTCACATGCAATCCTCGGAAACTGTTGTTCATCGTTGATAATTCCAAGTTAATCCAGATGGCCTCAATCTCGCGCAGGAATTCTAAATGGTGCAGTCTGATTTTTATGCTCAAAAAATATGGGTACAAAGACTACCACGCTTCTACCCTTCCTCCGCGCGAACACAATCGTCAATTCATGTTTTCTAAATCAAAGATCAATAAAGAGTGAATCGTTACTTATGCTATTTCTTTATGAGTTTGCCATGCTATTTCCTAGTTATTTTTGTCGCAACGTACTGTTTGTTTCCTACATATACATGAGACCCTACCCAGGCCTTTTCGAAAACTAAGGGAAACACCCCTTCCTACAAGCTTAGACCTTTCCTCAAGCTTGGTGCAAAACCCCTTTCTACAAACTGTTAAGTCCTTCACCAAGGGTTGTGTTTAGTATTCCATCATCCCAAGGTAATTGTTGGCTCTTGAATCGCTTAAGCGTAATGCTCACCCCATCGAGGTAAGAGTAACTATTCTTTCGGATTCTAGACCTTGATACCAAGGAAACGGTGAACTAACTCAAGCTTGCGAAGGCTAACAACTCATTTTCCCCTTAGGTCCACTTCCATAGACCTATCTCCGGTGTTGATGAAAAACATCGCTAACATTTTGACGCCAGAAGGAGGGTTTGAACCTCCAACCCCTTGGTTAACCTTGCCACGTATCTACCTGTGTTGTTCCGTCCCGGATTGGGCTAAGGCTTTAAAGAAGCAAGATTATAGGTAAGAGATCACAACAAGAGCCTTTCGAATCTCGAATGGATAAGTCAGAAATCACTGACCCAAGAGTGAAGAAGAACAAAGACTGAGAGTGGAAGCCTTATGGATAACAAAGTGGAAAAAGGAAATAGGACAATATGCTTCCTACGCTTGGAATAATGGCCTTTCCCATATAGGACAAACCCAAACACCTTCTCCAAGTGGCTCTACATCAAAGGATATTGACATTTTCTCTCACATAAGGAAAACTGTCCACAAGAAAATCAGAGGAATGGTGTTTGAACAAAAATAATGAATGATTTTGACCACTTCACCAACAAATGGTCTTAAGCGATAACGCCTAAATCTCAATATATTTTGGAAAGTAGGAACAAAAATATAGGTAAAACAACAAAACTGGGTTGCAATAGGGTTAGGTCCCAGTGGTAAGGAGAGAGGCTTACGCCAGGATTACCTAAAGGATACCACTTAACCACTTCGATGGAGAATATCTACTTCCTAACCAAACATAAACTCAACTATTAGTTGTTCGCAAAGAAAAAATCCAAATACGAAAGGAAGTCAGGAGGACCCTACCGTCATTACCACATAATGAATGGACATGAAACTAACCACTGCAGAATCCTTGAGGAAATGGTCATCAAATTCATCAACCAAGGCCAATTACAAGAGTTTATAAAAAGATCGGATCAAATTCAATTAAAGTCCTTAAGTAAAGGATTATCAAACACAACCAAGGGTATGGAAAACCCTCCTTTCAAAGCTTAAAGGAACCCAAGTTGGGTCTAACCGCGAATGGATCAAATCCCTTTTCATCACCAAAAGTGGTCAGGAGAAGGCATCCCCCGGAGGGGGACGGTGTGTTAGTCTTTCTCCATGACCAAATCAGAGGGAGATAGGTTAAAGCGCCAGAAGCGTAAGCCTCCGTTTCACACCAAAAATGGTCGTGGCGGTGCATCTAAAACTAGCATGCCCTGCCTCTGCTTGCAGAAGAGTATGCTCTGTCTCTGCTCGTAGAAGAGTACGCCCTACCTCTGTTGTGAACTAAGCAAGTCTTACCTCTGCTCGCAAAAGAGCACGTCCTACCCCCGCTTATGTTCCGCGTTACCCGCAGAAGGGAATGCCTAACCTTATCATCGCCTGCGATGGTCAGGATAGGGGACCCCTCAGAGGGGGGTGATGTGTAAGCCTCTATCAGTACCTACGATGGTCAGTATAGAGCATCAAAAGAGTAAACTTTAATTTCTTGTCTACAATGGCCTGGTTTAAGTTTCTAAGACCTTATCATAACATGCGATGGCCAGGATAAGGCTCCTCCTAGAGGAAGGTCAGGTAAGTCCTTGGGCCACCGGACGCACATTCCTCGAGAGTGGCCAATAAAGCACGTACATCCTCTTTTTTGACATCAAAATCGTAGAGAGTG
Source organism: Allium sativum (assembly GCA_030737875.1). Taxonomy (NCBI): domain Eukaryota; kingdom Viridiplantae; phylum Streptophyta; class Magnoliopsida; order Asparagales; family Amaryllidaceae; genus Allium; species Allium sativum. The sequence goes on from CM060911.1 coordinate 284,853,633, forward strand.
GCTCAGAAAGCATGTACAATCTCTGCTTCACAAATCAAATCCAAGGGGGGTACCAAAACATTAATACCAGAAGTGTATTTCTGGTACTAAATCTCTAATTGCCTGAACAAAGGATGGTTCAGGTCTTCTATATCAATACCCGAATCTGGGTTGGTTTGATTCTTCACAAATACCGGAAGAGGATTTCCGGTCGCCTACTTTGATAACCCAAATCTGGGTTGGATTAGATCTTCATAAGTGCCGGAAGGGAAATGTAACACCCCACTCCCGCTATGATCACTCACTAAGGGAATGCCATAGCATCGGTGGAGTATTTTAGTGAATATAGAACAGAAAAATTACAACAAGACAGATATAAATAGTACTTGAAATTTTAAAACATCATCTCATAACAGCGGAAGTAAAACATGTCTGGTTACATCATAAAACCACAATAAAGGTCAAGTACAATATCCATCAAAATAAAGAAGTACATAATCCCACTCTCATACAATAGCCAAACAAAAGAAAAGATAACTGGATAACTGGAGCTTTACATCTATCCAAGCTCCTAAAGACTGGAACAGCAATCCGATCAAGCTCCACTACTGCTAGGATCCACCGTAGGACCTGAGGGTTGGGAAAAAGATAAAAACAACGGGGTCAGACATAAGTCTGAGCGAGTCCTATAACTTTAACAATACAATCGTTAAAGTAACCAGAGAAGACATAAACTGATATACGGTAACATATAGGGATGAATGGCTACCCTAAGCAGTCAACTAAACGAAGATAAAGGATAAAGACGCATCTACCCTCCCTAAGGTAAATTACTAAACTGCACCACACCAGTCGTTCCTAACTTAAAGGTTGATCCCACCCAAGGACTTATAAAATTTACTAATTAGTACTTGCGTACCCCTAGGTGACCAAGTAGGCGCCACGGGGCCCTACAATCCACTAGGTGTACACACTACTTCCCATTCGATCGGCTCCCTAACGTAGATACCCGTGCTGGCCCCACCGTGGGATGTATCATTCCCCAATGTGGCAACCTGATGAACTAAAGGTGCACGGCTTATATCTACTCGATGCAACAACGGCTTACCTACCAGCCCGGGCCCACTCACGCATATGAAGCCCGTTGGACTTGCGTTGCCACCGCTAACCCGTTTGCCTCTTACAGTCAAGCCCAGTATGCGTGTCCCGTCCTCGACATGGGTCGAGCCCACAAAGATACGTATGGGTTACTGGTTGAAATGGGCCTCCACAAGCTACCCACCTAAGCTTGTCCCTTTTTCTAGTATATCCCACTTAACCCTTTAATCATGTTTTAATTACATGTTCCATTTTGGTTAAGTATTCTAATCGTATTTTCTATTGCCACCCAAGGCAACCACTAGATTTTCTCATGCCACCCGAGGCACCCACTTAACCCCTCATGTCCCTCTACATGCTAATGTGGTTAAGTGTTTCTTAATTAATTAATTAAGAACGTAACCTTTGTAAAGACCTCTCACATTAGACTGTCTTTTATGACCGCTGGTTAAGCCGGTTGGGTCCGGGCAGCCTTATGTCATAACAGAGTCTAACCTCGTGTCTTTACATTAATTACGTATTTAGTTTGCGCCTAAGACCTCTCACATTGGGCTAACATTTGTAGCAACTGGTTAAGCCGGTTGGGTCCGGGCAGTTTTACGCTACAACTGAGTCCAACCTCGTGTCTTAGTCAATTAATTACACCTAATTAATCACCCTCATAATTTTATATTAATTATCCCTAATTAATCAAGTTTTCTTAACATGGGTAGACCTAACTTAATAGGTAAATTCCCATGGGGTAGACCTAACTCAATAGGTAAATTCCCAACACATAGTATGGGTACACCTAACCAAATAGGCAAATTCCCATACTATGTTTATTTATTTTGTGTTATGCATAATTATATTAATTTCACACAATCTTATTAACTTATGCATTTAATTACCCCATCGTTCCCACGTAATTTCGTTCATGATATAACACATATAAAAGGTGTCAACTTGCATATGAATGAACATGTTTCAAAGGTGCCATCTTGCATATTAACAAACACATAACTTGCATATGAACTTGCATAACATGTCACATAACTTGCATATAATATGTCACATAACTTACATATTCATTTTGCATAACAAACTTGCATATTAGCTTATAGACTTGCATAATGTGTCATCATGAACTTGCATATTAATAAACATGTAACTTGCATATTTTCATACATGTAACTTGCATATTAACAAACATGTAACTTGCATATAAAGAAACATGTAACTTGCATATTTACATACATGTAACTTGCATATTAACAAACATGTAACTTGCATATTAACAAACATGTAACTTGCATATTTACATACATGTAACTTACATATTAACAAACATGTAACTTGCATATTTACATACATGTAACTTGCATAGCATATTACCATGAACTTGCATAACATGCATATGATTACATAGCCCACAACTTGCATATTTAGCATCATGCAAACATAACATACATCATATTAAACTTGCATAAGCTTGCATACTCAACATGCATAAACATAAGATTAATGCTAACATCATATCATATGATTCAAAGCTCATTAACCCACATACAAAACCATAAATCTCATCACATCTCATCTAATTAGTTTACCAAAAGATCATCAAAGTGATAGAAACTCACAACTAGCAACTTTGAACACCAAATGAAGAAGATTAAGATGCTAAGAAGGGATTAGAAGTTGATTAGAGAGTGATTAGTATGCAACCCTCTTCATAAAATTAGTGGAGGCCATGAGAGCTAGCATTTTGCCATAGTTTAGTTACTAGGTTTAATTATGAATGAATTAGGGTAGGTTAGGGTCTTATTTATAGATTAGGCAAGTGTTTTAGGCCATAGGATTAACCCTAGATTCAATCCAAGCCATCAAAGCATGTCTTGGGGAAGAAGTCAAGTGTAGGAACCATCTAGGGCCTTTAGATTAAAGATGGACCATGAGAACCATTCAAATGCAAAATCTGCACTTGAGCGAATCGGCCCACGGGTTGATAGCCAAACACCCTGGATTAACCCCTAGTCGACCCAGCGGGCTCGGGTCGACTTCAAAAATCGGCCGGTTCGGTTATTCCCCTCTCCCAATTCGCTGTTTTGAGCATTTTTGCATATTTATTTATTAAATTTTCAATTATATATATATATATATATATATCAATATATATATATATATATATATCTACACAACCCATTTCACTTAATTAAGTATACTTTAATTTGGGAATTTTTCGTGAAACTTCGCGAGGCCATATCTTGGTCATACGGACTCCGATTTTCGAAAACTCGGACTCTATTTCGCGTATTTTTCCGAGACGAACGCAATGGCATAGCCCGTTTCCCTTGATTCCCATTTTAGAATTAAATTCTGCCTCGATTTATGTTATTACAGGTTATTGAAAATACGGGTTGTTACATTCTCCCCTCCTTAAAGGATTTCGTCCCCGAAATCTTCAAGTTAGGAAGAACGTATCCTACCATCCAATCATCCATCTACTCAAAGCATCATCCACGAGCAATCATTGTCCTTACAAGATTCTAAATGCTGGATGGATATATGCAAAAGTGTGTGTATATGTACTTACCTAATGCGAAAATCAGGCGGTTACTGATACAGTAAACCTCCTTAATGCAAACCATGATAGTGCCATGCATCCAATATGTATGCGAAAACCCTATTGACACATACAAATTTCTACATGCGTGCACAACCATACACAAAAATGCATCATCCATATGATAACACAGCCATGATACATCCATCAATCTAACTACCACATCCATTTATGCAATATGCAACATGAAGTGACTGAGCCGATCTAGTGCCTAATGTGTGTGTATATGCATCCACGAGCAACCACTAGCAAACAATTGCATCCATATGCATCCATCAACCATAACATGTTTCAAACACATGTTTCAACCATAGGTTTTACCCTATCTAAAGGTCATAGGTATTAGCGAGAGGATATACTAAAGATAAGATAAGTACTAGACAAGCAATAAAGGAGAAGTTAAAAGACATACTCTCAAAAAGAAATGGATACAAAGAACGCATCTTCGCTTCCGTCTCCCAAGTAGCATTGCTTTCGTCATCTCCCCATTGCACTTTAACTAGCTGGACTTCTCTGTTCCTCAACTTCCTAGTTTCTGACCGAAGGATGCGAGTAGGAGCTCGTCGAATCGTCGCATCACGCTCTACCTCTACATCTCTAAGCAAGCTCGGCTCTACCACCTCCGCGGTCTCATGTAAGCACTTCATCAAATGTGATACATGGAATACATCATGAACACCACTAAGTTTGTCGGGCAACTCCACCCTATATGCCATCCGTCCAATCCTTTCCTTAATAGGAAACGGCCCAACAAATCTCGGTGCTAACTTCCCTACGGACCCAAAGCGAACCACATTTCTCAATGGAGATACTTTGACAAAAACCATATCCCCAACCTCAAACTCAAGTTCCGTCCTTCTCCGATCCGCATAAGATTTCTGTCTATCTTGCGCTGCTTTCATCCTTCTTCGAATCAAATCAATCTTCTCTGAAGTCTCTCTAACCATATCTGGCCCAAGCAAGATCTTATCCGTAGATTCCCACCAACATGTAGGAGATCGACAAGGCCTTCCATAAAGAGCTTCGAAAGGAGCCATACCAATACTGGACTGAAAGCTGTTATTATATGCGAACTCCACCAAAGGAAGATGTTCTTCCCATGTACCTCCAAAATCCAAGATACAAAGCCTCAAGAGATCTTCTAAGATACGGTTCACCCTCTCGGTCTGACCGTCCGTCTGAGGATGATATGCGGTGCTCAAACACAACTGAGTCCCTACCGCCTCTTGCAAACTTCTCCAAAACTCACTAGTAAAGATAGGATCTCGATCACTCACAATGCTGGATGGCACGCCATGCAATCTAACAATCTCCCTAACATAGACCGAAGCAAGCCATGGAGCGGTCCTCTTACTCTTCACGGGTATAAAATGGGCACTCTTGGTAAGTCTGTCCACCACAACCCAAATTCCCGTATTGCCCTTCCTCGATCTCGGTAACCCATCGATGAAATCCATCGAGACACTATCCCACTTCCACTGCGGAACTTCCAATGGGTGTAGCAACCCACCGGGTTTCCTTTGCTCCGCTTTAACTTGTTGGCACACTAAACATCTAGCCACATACTCGGCTACATCTTTCTTCATACCGGCCCAGAAGAAAACTCTCTTCATGTCTTGGTACATTTTGTCTCCACCGGGATGAATAGTCATTCTTGAACGATGTGCATCATCCAAAATAGCCTTCTTCAAACCCTCATCTTGCGGTACACAAAGTCTACCGTCTCTATGCAACCATCCCTTATCATCTATGGTGTATCTACCCAAATGGCTGGACGACTCCCCTCTTATAAGCTTCTCTACCAACACAACCAACTGTGGGTCGTCTCGCTGAGCCTCGCCAATCCGTCTCAAAAGAGTAGGTCTAACCTCCAAGGATGCCAACAAACCAGGTACAAAATCAACAGAAGGTCTGAAGTCGAACAAAGAAAGAAACTCCAAGCTTCGTCGTTCCACGAACAATGGACTCAAAGATAGCCTTTTTCTACTTAAGGCGTCAGCCACCACGTTACCCTTGCCAGGGGTATACGCTATCTCAAAATCATAGGATGCTAAGAACTCCATCCATCTTTGTTGTCTTAAGTTTAAATCCTTCTGAGAGAATAAGTACTTCAATGATTTATGGTCGGTGAACAACTCGAATCTCTCACCAAGAAGATAATGGCGCCAAGACTTAAGTGCGAAAACAATCGCGGCCAACTCTAGATCATGGGTAGGGTAATTCTTCTCATGCACTCTCAATTGTCTCCCTCCATAGGCTATTACCCTTCCCTCCTGCATCAAGACTGCGCCTAATCCTGTTCCACAAGCATCGGTATAAACAACAAACGGCTTACTCCCATCTGGAAGCACTAAAACTGGAGCGGTGGTCAAAGCTCTCTTTAACCGTCGGAAAGCATCATCACAATCTACATCCCATGAGAAAACCAGATTCTTCTTCGTCAAGCGGGTTAATGGGGCTGATATCTTTGCGAAGTCTTTGATGAACTTCCTATAATATCCTGCCAACCCCAAGAAACTTCTTACTTCGGTAGCATTTTTAGGAACTTTCCAATCCTGGATAGATACTATCTTTGCGGGATCCACAGCTATCCCTTCCTTAGAGACCACATGCCCTAAGAATCGCACTTCTCTTCTCCAAAAATGACATTTAGAGAATTTAGCTTTAAGACCATGTGCTCGAAGAGTCTCCAACACTTCTCTGAGATGTAAGGCATGCTCTTCTTCACTCTTGGAAAAGACCAAGATGTCATCCACAAAAACTACTACAAACTTATTCAGATACTCTCTGAACACTCTACTCATGAGATCCACAAAGTATGCAGGGGCGTTTGTCAACCCAAATGGCATCACTAGCCACTCATAAAAACCATCCGGAGTCCGGAAAGCAGTCTTCTCTATACTGTCCTCCGCCACTCTCAACTGATGAAACCCTGTAGCTAAATCCATTTGCGAAAACACTGAGGCGCCAACCAACTGATCAAAGAGATCATCTATCCTCGGTAATGGGTGTCTATTCTTCTTTGTGAGCTTATTAAGTTCCCTATAATCCACACAAAGTCTGAGGGACCCATCCGCCTTCGTGGCAAACACTACTGGAGCTCCCCACTCCGATATACTTCGCCTTATAAACCCCTTCTCAAGCAACTCCCCTACTTGCTTATGAAGTTCCCTTCTCTCCCGAGGAGCCATGTGGCGCACTGGCAAAGACACTGGTTTGGCATTATCCACCAAATAAATTCGGAAATCTATCTCCCGCTTCGGAGGCAAACCCTTTACTTCTTCAAACACATCCGGATATTCCCGGACTACTCTGACAGAATGCAAACTCTCGACCGAAGCATCGAGCGATTCAAGATAACTTAGCAAAACAGATTCCATGGGATTGCAAGAGATCTCGAGAGTGTTACCCAAGCGGGTCATGAGCCTGACAACTCTCCTTTCGCAATCAAGAACGGCACCATTACTGGATAACCAGTCCATGCCCAAGATCAACCCATAGCCCGTGAAGCCCAATACAAAAGCATCACATCTAAACTCAACGCTAAGTATAGAAATCTTCAAACCCAAACATATCATAGACAGATATATGGAGCCCCCAATTGGGTTTGAGACAACCAAGGGATCATCAACTAGACTGGTGTCTAAGTGCAGTGACTCAACTAACGATGATGAGATAAAAGAATGCGATGCGCCAGAGTCAAACAAAGTACGAACTGGATGATCAAACAGAAAAACCAGACTTTCAACGGAAATAGTTCTACCTCTCTGCTGAATCGGTGGAACTGAGAGAACCTGAACTTGCCCCCCTGACTGAGGTGGTGCTATAAGAGCTTGCACCTGCCCTCCTGAGGTAGACCCCGTCTTCTGCCCCTTCTTTGGGCAGTTTTTCACAAGATGCCCTGCTTCACCACAATGAAAGCAACCGGTCTTCTTCTTTTTGCGACAATCCTTACTGAGGTGTCCTGGTGTTCCACAATTGAAGCACTTCTTCTTCGTCTTCTTTTTGTCACCATTGCCTTTTCCGCCCTTGCCTTGTTGTTGTTGTTGCGGTTTCTTCTGATCCCCCTTTTTCTCTGGTGCCTTAGAATTCTTATCATCCTCATGCATAAGTGCCATGTAGACAAGCTTCTCAAAAGTGGCCCCCATAGGAATGTGAGTCATAGCTATTCCTTGCAATGGTTCGTTCAAGCCTCTAACGAACCTCAAAGCCTTCTTCTCCGGTGTATTCACCAACTCTATGCCAAACCTTGCTAATTGATTGAATTTGTTGACATATTCTTTCACCGTGAGATTCCCTTGCTTCAAATTCAAGAACTTCTCCATAAACAGATTCTCTTCCGCCCTTGAGAGAAACTTAGCCCCAAACCTTTGCTTAAAATCTGCCCAAGAGTCAACAGGGCGTTCTCCATTAGTGACCTCCCACCAGAATGAGGCCTCTCCCTTCATTAACCAAGCCGCCAACTTGACTTTCTTTCCCTCTTCCACTTCAAAGATATCTAGCAACTCTTCCACTTCCTTAAGCCAATCTCTAGCCTCTACGAAAGTCTCTGAACCAAGAAAAGGTTTTCCTCCTATAGCCTTGAACTCCTTGCAAACCTTAGCAAAATTATCCACTCTAGGCTGAGGAGGAGGAGCGGTTGTCTCTGGTGTAGTAGCATTGGCCGGACCCGCAGCCGCGGCCCTAGCCTCTTGCAACCTCCTATACCATAGTGGTATAACTAAACCCTCCGGGATGTTAAGATCTTCAGCCATGCTGAAACGAAAGAGGAAAGATTCAAAAAGGAGATTCCGAAAGATAAAGATATGGCTATTGGGGATTATGCTTTTCTTTTTCAAAAACTTTTTCTCTTAGAAGACATGCTTTTGAAAATACTTTCTTCGAAAATACTCTTAGAAAATAGTTTTTCTCAAAAATTTTATCTGTTCTGGTAACCTTAAGCTCTGATACCACGTGTAACACCCCACTCCCGCTATGATCACTCACTAAGGGAATGCCATAGCATCGGTGGAGTATTTTAGTGAATATAGAACAGAAAAATTACAACAAGACAGATATAAATAGTACTTGAAATTTTAAAACATCATCTCATAACAGCGGAAGTAAAACATGTCTGGTTACATCATAAAACCACAATAAAGGTCAAGTACAATATCCATCAAAATAAAGAAGTACATAATCCCACTCTCATACAATAGCCAAACAAAAGAAAAGATAACTGGATAACTGGAGCTTTACATCTATCCAAGCTCCTAAAGACTGGAACAGCAATCCGATCAAGCTCCACTACTGCTAGGATCCACCGTAGGACCTGAGGGTTGGGAAAAAGATAAAAACAACGGGGTCAGACATAAGTCTGAGCGAGTCCTATAACTTTAACAATACAATCGTTAAAGTAACCAGAGAAGACATAAACTGATATACGGTAACATATAGGGATGAATGGCTACCCTAAGCAGTCAACTAAACGAAGATAAAGGATAAAGACGCATCTACCCTCCCTAAGGTAAATTACTAAACTGCACCACACCAGTCGTTCCTAACTTAAAGGTTGATCCCACCCAAGGACTTATAAAATTTACTAATTAGTACTTGCGTACCCCTAGGTGACCAAGTAGGCGCCACGGGGCCCTACAATCCACTAGGTGTACACACTACTTCCCATTCGATCGGCTCCCTAACGTAGATACCCGTGCTGGCCCCACCGTGGGATGTATCATTCCCCAATGTGGCAACCTGATGAACTAAAGGTGCACGGCTTATATCTACTCGATGCAACAACGGCTTACCTACCAGCCCGGGCCCACTCACGCATATGAAGCCCGTTGGACTTGCGTTGCCACCGCTAACCCGTTTGCCTCTTACAGTCAAGCCCAGTATGCGTGTCCCGTCCTCGACATGGGTCGAGCCCACAAAGATACGTATGGGTTACTGGTTGAAATGGGCCTCCACAAGCTACCCACCTAAGCTTGTCCCTTTTTCTAGTATATCCCACTTAACCCTTTAATCATGTTTTAATTACATGTTCCATTTTGGTTAAGTATTCTAATCGTATTTTCTATTGCCACCCAAGGCAACCACTAGATTTTCTCATGCCACCCGAGGCACCCACTTAACCCCTCATGTCCCTCTACATGCTAATGTGGTTAAGTGTTTCTTAATTAATTAATTAAGAACGTAACCTTTGTAAAGACCTCTCACATTAGACTGTCTTTTATGACCGCTGGTTAAGCCGGTTGGGTCCGGGCAGCCTTATGTCATAACAGAGTCTAACCTCGTGTCTTTACATTAATTACGTATTTAGTTTGCGCCTAAGACCTCTCACATTGGGCTAACATTTGTAGCAACTGGTTAAGCCGGTTGGGTCCGGGCAGTTTTACGCTACAACTGAGTCCAACCTCGTGTCTTAGTCAATTAATTACACCTAATTAATCACCCTCATAATTTTATATTAATTATCCCTAATTAATCAAGTTTTCTTAACATGGGTAGACCTAACTTAATAGGTAAATTCCCATGGGGTAGACCTAACTCAATAGGTAAATTCCCAACACATAGTATGGGTACACCTAACCAAATAGGCAAATTCCCATACTATGTTTATTTATTTTGTGTTATGCATAATTATATTAATTTCACACAATCTTATTAACTTATGCATTTAATTACCCCATCGTTCCCACGTAATTTCGTTCATGATATAACACATATAAAAGGTGTCAACTTGCATATGAATGAACATGTTTCAAAGGTGCCATCTTGCATATTAACAAACACATAACTTGCATATGAACTTGCATAACATGTCACATAACTTGCATATAATATGTCACATAACTTACATATTCATTTTGCATAACAAACTTGCATATTAGCTTATAGACTTGCATAATGTGTCATCATGAACTTGCATATTAATAAACATGTAACTTGCATATTTTCATACATGTAACTTGCATATTAACAAACATGTAACTTGCATATAAAGAAACATGTAACTTGCATATTTACATACATGTAACTTGCATATTAACAAACATGTAACTTGCATATTAACAAACATGTAACTTGCATATTTACATACATGTAACTTACATATTAACAAACATGTAACTTGCATATTTACATACATGTAACTTGCATAGCATATTACCATGAACTTGCATAACATGCATATGATTACATAGCCCACAACTTGCATATTTAGCATCATGCAAACATAACATACATCATATTAAACTTGCATAAGCTTGCATACTCAACATGCATAAACATAAGATTAATGCTAACATCATATCATATGATTCAAAGCTCATTAACCCACATACAAAACCATAAATCTCATCACATCTCATCTAATTAGTTTACCAAAAGATCATCAAAGTGATAGAAACTCACAACTAGCAACTTTGAACACCAAATGAAGAAGATTAAGATGCTAAGAAGGGATTAGAAGTTGATTAGAGAGTGATTAGTATGCAACCCTCTTCATAAAATTAGTGGAGGCCATGAGAGCTAGCATTTTGCCATAGTTTAGTTACTAGGTTTAATTATGAATGAATTAGGGTAACCCTAGATTCAATCCAAGCCATCAAAGCATGTCTTGGGGAAGAAGTCAAGTGTAGGAACCATCTAGGGCCTTTAGATTAAAGATGGACCATGAGAACCATTCAAATGCAAAATCTGCACTTGAGCGAATCGGCCCACGGGTTGACAGCCAAACACCCTGGATTAACCCCTAGTCGACCCAGCGGGCTCGGGTCGACTTCAAAAATCGGCCGGTTCGGTTATTCCCCTCTCCCAATTCGCTGTTTTGAGCATTTTTGCATATTTATTTATTAAATTTTCAATTATATATATATATATATATCAATATATATATATATATATATATATATATATCTACACAACCCATTTCACTTAATTAAGTATACTTTAATTTGGGAATTTTTCGTGAAACTTCGCGAGGCCATATCTTGGTCATACGGACTCCGATTTTCGAAAACTCGGACTCTATTTCGCGTATTTTTCCGAGACGAACGCAATGGCATAGCCCGTTTCCCTTGATTCCCATTTTAGAATTAAATTCTGCCTCGATTTATGTTATTACAGGTTATTGAAAATACGGGTTGTTACAGGAAATCCCGGTCTTATCTCAATATTGAATCTGGGTTGATTCGACTCCCCACAAAGGCCAGAAGCAGGCTCTCAATCTCCTATCTTAATGCCCAAATCTGGGTTGATTCAAGTGTAAATCTCAACCGGATATGGGGTTCCGGTCTCGATACAAATGACCAAATCTAGATTGATTTAGAATCTTAAATCTAAATAATAAGGAGCTGTTTAACCTTTACAGTAGCTCGAATACGGCTCGGAACTACACTTTCATTATTACTACGGATAAACTCATGGCCTTCTCACTTGCTCAGGGAAGCGTCCTTTAACTTATACATTCACCGGTTTATTATTCAAGCATGTCAAATATTTGTACTAACACACAACACACAAGTAAGCACCATAGATATTTCATATCTCTCGTACTTCGGCATTATTAACCCCACTAAGAGCGAGTGGCACTTTACGAAGGCCTATAAGGCAAACTTCTAACAAAGTGTGTCGAATATGTACACCATGTCAAGGTAAAGCCATAGCGAGAGAAACGTTTACGTCGGAATGTGTGATCGCATGTCAAGAGATATGGTTATAGATCCTACCTTTATTTATAAGCAGCATCATTATAAAATATTACTTGTGACAGGTGATATACCAGGTACTTCATATCTTACATAATAGTTTACAAAAAGAATGTAGGATAAACACATCTCCAAAGGAGAGAACACCCATACCCTAATGCCAAAGCTTCTGTATGGGCATAGTCTAGCTCCCAATGAAAAGCTTCTTATTCATTAAACAAGGAAGAAATTACAGAATGATGAATCGCAGTATGTAAAAGTCCATCGATCTTTCTCACCTTTTCTATGACTATGCATGAATCGTCCGAGGGTTTAGGCTGCAACTTCAAAGCTTGGTTAAAAGCCCTTCCCATTTCGCGAAGATTTATGTTTTCCTTCATCAAGTCAAAAACATTTGTACGTAAAGCCTATTTCTCCTTTTGTAATTTCTTAATTTTGGAAGTGTAGAGATCAATACGACGAAAGTTATCCTCGCCATTTTTCCTATCATAAAAGCCTTTCATGTTGCCCTTAGTCTTTCTATGCCACTAGCGGGGAGGGAATGGTCCAGTCCAAAAGAAAAATCTCTTACCTCAAGCTATGAGGACACAAACCCCGTTGAAGCTCGCAAGAATTAAGGTATGGAAGTTTTAAGAGTACATCCGAAGATAGATTTCCATTCTTTGCATTTTGTTAGTACATCGTCACATTCTGTCTCTAAGTCAATGACTTGACGATGGAGTTCATCCCTTTCTTCATTGAAATCGATAGAAGGATGTCTTTATATCCCTCTTCATCTCAAGGATGTGTCTATCCTTTTTCTTTATCTGTATCTCTAGTATACCTATTTGTTCTTCCAAGCGTTGCACAAGTGGTTCTCCGAACAAGGCGGATCTGTCAACAATATCGCTAGAAGAACCCCTGGAAGGTCTCCCGAATATGGAGTAAACTGAATGCCCTTATCTACGTAAAAGGAAAGGTCTTCCAGTGAATTTTCCTGTTTAATATAAACAAATGAGCAAAATCAATTTTTCATAAAATAAAACATCAAAATTAAGCCACAAAACCACCTACAAAAAGAAAGAAATGAATACAAATACAATTCAAGTCCACGCAAATTAACGTCAACTACAAGGGGCGTAACAAATTAATTTTTCTCTCCATTGCTCCCTACACTCATGTTACATATTAATTTCGCATGATGGGCCCTAAGTTTCTTTAAAATCGTCTCTCTATCGTCCCCCAGGAAGTTAAAGGATAACTAAGGATACTTCATATAAATATGCTTAAGCTCTCTCAAAAAAGCGTTCTCTTCCTGATTTGTGGCAAGGTTTTGTGAGAAATCCCCTTCTCGGCCTAGAGAGAATGCAGGTCCTCCCGTGAAACAGAATAATTAATGGAAACAAGATCTTTATCACTATAAGAATAAGTCATTAAGGATCGATTCCCACAAGTAAAGAAGAAACTCAAGAATAAAGGCTCATACATGAGAAATGGGGGAAACCGTTTGTGGTATCTGTTCCTTCTCAACAGCTTCTGGGAGGATGACCACTTCAGCAAACCCACCATCTCCACATGAAGTAACTAAAACATGAGATGAATTAGCACTCACGAGGCCCTAGAAGTCACCTACAAAAATAGAAAGCATGCCTTCCTCCCTGCTATCCTTATCATGCCCACACTTGGAGTCAAAATCATTGTTGTGATCACCGATATCATCACCTCCAATACACAAAGTTGGATTTTCGTCGTTACCAGACACTGAATAATCGAGCAGCTCTTCAATAAATAAAAGATCCTCAACCCTCGCCTTTTTCCATTTGGAAACTTCAGTATCTTGTTTGGCCATCCTAGTTCGCCCCAAGATTCTGCCCTGAAGTGATGGATGGATGGATGGAAGTAAAATCCATGACCGGAAACTTGCCACATTTATCATGGTAGACCAAAGAGAGAGCCTTTTTCATAATATTCCGCCATCATGTATGGAAGATATACCCTCAATAACATGGAGATCATGTCCTGAATCTCATAAATTATCTGTTTAGCATTGGAAAGAATTTCCTCCTTTGTTCTCAACCACCTTGCATGCTCTGCCAACATATTCGACTACTCGTACTTAAAGGCCGAAACTTTAGTAGCTAAGGAACTGTTGCCGGCTTTTTCCCTCTCAAGAGACACTCTCGGGTGACTACAGGCTTCCTCTTTTTTGCTCCTCGCTAACGTTAAGTCATAGATCTTAGACTCTAATGCGGCTTTTTCTTCTTTGAGCTCTTTTGTCTCGCGAAATAATGAAGCCATTGTTTCCCCAGCAATGTACAACCTTTAGATATTTGAAAAGGAACAGTGTAATGTTAACCCTTACATGAGGTGAACGGATAAAGAGTTTAGGAGAAGAAGAGTATGAACCAGAAGTTGTCGATTAAACAGATGAAGACAAAAACCAGACCAATCAACAAAAACAAACCCTGGAATATCAAAAACATCAACAAAAGGTAAGACAGATCTAACAATACCATCAAAGTCCGAAGTCGGTAAAGGAGGATTTACGGGATCATATTGTCGATAAGAAGGGAGAGTAGCTCACACTCTTTCAAATCCAAAAATCCTTGGGAGTCAGATCTTAAAAAGCCGGCAACAAAATCACTTCCTGTTGTCTCCACTGAAGAACGACACGTGTTAGGAGAGTCTCAAAGAAAGGGGCAAGGGGGCTGGATAGCAATCAACGACCAGGCGACTCAACGGTTTCGTTACCAAAAGGACGGGAATCATCCCCAAGAAAATACATGAATCATCCCCAAGAAAATCCAAATTCAAGAGAGAGGGTTGTCCTAGGAAATTTTGTCCTGGGGTAAAAGGGCATGTTTACGGAGAGATTTCGAAGGTAATAGAACAGAATGCTGCCTCAATTCATCAGGAACTCCACCCATGGCGTCAACAACTTGAAGCTCCTTCGCTCCAAAGCTTCACCTCCTTTGAACAAAGCCTAGAAGACTTGCTCAACTTGGAGTCGCAATTTGTGGAATTCCATACATAGTCCTACCAGGTGATATCGCAACATAAACATGTGTTTTAATATCATTTCCATTCGATAAGTACAAACAAGCTACGCATAGATAGACAAATGATATAAAATTTTGTTAAACCACTAAACAGTAATATAGACCATGAAGATCGATGTCAGCAAATTGATTGCTTTTTTAGTTATCTATACAAATCCTTGCTTTCCATACCCTAATAATGATTAGGGATAGATAGTTTATTGAAATCCCCATTAGACATCGTCCCATACGATTATTGGGAGTTTGATCCGTACTAGGGTCGTCGAACCCCAATTCAAGGCATAATCCAAACAAGTGATTAAGATTGAAGCAAGCAAACTTACGATTAGTTAAGCCAGAAACCTTGATAAGTAGTGTGGTAAATTTCGATAAAAAATAACCTCGCTTAAGTAAAATGTTATGCAGGAAAGAGAAAGAAAAGAAGATTCCTTTTTTTTGCAGGAGCTCACCTTTTCATCTCTGCCACACATCTAAAGTCAAATCAACGAGCAGGATTTGTACTAGGAAAGTGAAAAGTTAGGAGCCTTGCATAGTCAAAATTGTACAGCCTCCTAGGACAAAAAAAGATTGACATGAAAAGCCAAAAATACCCCTTCACTAAGGGGCAAATGTTACTACCAAAATTAACTTGAAAGAAGCTGACGGTGAGGAGGTAATCAGATGAACACAAGCACGGAAGAATTCTCGAAAAAGCAAAAGCCAAAGAGAACTCAAAAACTATAGATTACCGACAGGGTCCATCTGGCTGGCTCTATCCGGTGGGGGAATTCTATAGCGAAAGGTCATCAAAGTTAGAAAATTAAGAAAGAAGGAGGCAAGAAATTCGCTAAATGAAATCCAGAAGGACGGAAGGGTTATCTGTATTTACCTATTTAATACCGATACATCAAGAAGCAAAGCATGAAGAGTATCAAGCCAGTAGTACATAAAGATTATCTGGAACCAGCTTCTGAAACATCTACGGCATAAATACCGAAAGGCGGTATTGATTAAAAAACAGACAAATCACTGAGAGATACCTTCCAGAAGATTAGGCTATACCCGAAGACTCCACCTAAAGGAAAAATGAAAACCTAGAAGGGATACAGGCTATCCATACTAATCTACTTAATGTAGACACTGACAGCGGTTCTGAACCAGCCGCTATCTACATACATCATGAGGGCAGGCTCCTCAAAGTATTCATGAGAAAACTGGAAGCCTACACCCGGAAGCCACAACCGGGAGCATAAATGCCTTTCGAAAGCCATTTACATCGATAAGCTCACATCAATCTCGAAGAAGCCTCAACTGACCGGGACCTTCACTCCGGAAGCTATAATCTGCACCTCAAAGCGGCTGGGAGCAAAAACATCCGAGACCAAGGAGAAAAGCAACCGACAGAGGTTGCTGCAGGCCCAACGGCAGAAGGGGCCCCGAATTCTCTATAAATAAGACCCCAGAGGTCACATTTTAGGGGACGATTTTCCTCAATCTTATTCATGTATTCTTTTTCTTTATAGTATACCCTAGTTCTTAGATCAATCTGGGGGTTTCCTCTATTCGATTCATGTATTCTAAATCAAAGATCAATAAAGAGTGAATTTATACTTATGATATTTCTTTTTGAGTTTGCCATGCTATTTCCTAGTTATTGTTGCTGTAGCATACTGTTTGTTTCCTACATATACATGAACCCCTACCCAAGCTCTTTCACAAACTAGGTGAAATACCCCTTCCTACAAGCTTAGACCTTTCCGCAACCTTGGCGCAGAACCCCATTCTACAAACGGTTAAGTCCCTAACCAAGGGTTGTATTTAGGATTCCATCATCCCAAGGTAACTGTTGGCTTTTGAATCGCTTAAGCGTGATTCTCACCCCTATCGATAAAAGAGTAACTATTCTTTCGGATTCTAGATTTCAATACCTAGGAAAAGGTGAACTAACTCAAGCTTGCGAAGGCTAACAACTCATTTCCCCCTTAGGTCCACTTCCAAAGACCTATCTCCGGTGTTGACGAAATTCATCATTAATATTCGTTTTGAAATAAAGTTAAGATTGAACTCCAAAATCTGAAGATCAAAGTTGAGAGTTGAGGTCGAGAACTAAAGCTGAAAACTGAAGTCGAGAAATGAGACTGAAGCTGAAGCTGCGCGCCCCCACCTGTTGTGCTAAAGTGTTGACGTAGGGTGTTATCGTGGATTCAGCACACGCCAACTCTCGAGTGTATGTGTGTTAGCAACATAGTAATCCAAATCCAACATAAAATAATATAGGAGAACACAACATTTTATAGTGGTTCGCACTAACTTCTACGTCCACTTTATAGTAATCATTCATCATATATTTAACGTTTACAAAGTTTTCGCAAATTCAGACAATTTCAATATACAAAGTCGTATGACCGAACAACAAACGGTGTGCAAATTCTAAACTTCCTCTGAAAAGTCATTTTTCTTCTTTGTTGAGTGAAAAGAGTGATTAATTGGTCAACAATATTCGAGAAATCCAAAAATGTCCAAAAGTAATGTAATTGTCCAAGAGTTATTGGAAAAGGTGTATGCAACGTTTTAGTGGTCATGTTATGTCAGATAGTCATGGGGAAGGAGATGGAAGCTATTAATGGTGCTTGAGAGCTTAAAAAGGTCCAAAATGCCAACAGAATCCAACCCTTAAAAGTGACAAGCTTGGTGGTATTTATAAGTAGTGGGTTCGGTAGGAGTAAGTGAGATTTGAGGACCATACAATAAAATTTCACATCCTAGAACAACACCCCTCGAAAATTCACATCCTGTGCCCATGTTTCAGGAAATTTCGCATCCTTCCAAGGGGATGCAAATTTCGCACCCTAGAGGGTTGCAAGTTTGAGAATTCGCATCCGAGGGATGTGATAATTCGCATCCGAGGGATGCGAATTTTTGCATTTCAAAGGGATGCGAACTGTAATGAGGGGGATATGAAAGCGAGGTGAGAGCGAGGGGAGGATGCAAAGTTTGAGGGACTCAACGTTCTGGAGTGCGTCGAAATTGGGGTGATGCGGAGCAAGGAGGGATGCGATTCCACATATATGAGGCTTTCCAACGTGAAGTCAAAGGAGGCGAAGTGATTGATGTGAGGCTCTGGGTGTGATGCAGAGTTATAGTTCGTATCGCCTTAAGGGATACGAAATCGCATCCCCAGAGGGATACGATTCCGTATCTGTAGGGATGCAAAACGCGTGTTTCGCATCCCACGAGGGATGCGAAGTATGCGATTCTGCATCGCAGGGGACGTGAAATTCCTGGGATGAAGTTTCCAAATCTTGAGCTTATCGTGTTGAGTTATGTGAGTAGTTTTGAGTAATCGACGCGTGTTCACGAAAACAAGCGTAACTTCCTAACCGTAAGGCCGTTTAGGCCAAACAAAATTTGTAACTGAAGTTAACTCAAAGGGATACAATAGTTATCATGGCAAGCGTTGTAATCCATTTTTTGGGCCCAAAAGAGGTCAGCTAAAGTGGTTTCGAGACATTTTTATGTTTGTGTCACGACTTCGACCAAATCACTTTTTGTTTGCTGACGATGTTACTGACGTGTGACAACTTTGACCAAAAAGTATGTCAACAGTTGATGCATTTCATTTGAACATTTTACTTAAGATGATTCACTTTTGAGATTGTTGCTCATAATCCGAGTGTTTTCTTTTGACTTTTTGCTTGGTCAAATTGAGGAATTCAGCGTGGTGATTCAACTTTTGAGAGCTGGAGATCTATTGGAGAATCAACTTATTATCTATCCACTATTACTATCTTGGTGATTCGTTTATTCCATTTTCATCACTTGTTTATATAGTAGGAATTTATGTATCTTAGATTTTCTGATGTATTGAGCATGACCTAATATTTTATGTTTGAGATTTTGTAATTATAGCTTCATGAAGTACTAATTTATTTATTCCGCTGCGAGTTATTCTGCTATTTTGTATCTATGATGTACCAGTTTTCTGTGATTTGATGTTATTAAACCTTTAGTTAAAGCAATTTTCTTTTTCGAACGATTTGAGTTGGTTTTATTATCGAGTCAAATGGCAAGAAAAGGCCAGTCATTACAGTTGATATCAGAGCTTTAGTTTAATCAAAAATTAGCTTATGGGGTTTAAAACTAATTAAATATAGGGCAGCGATACCCATGAATGAGTAAAATCAGTCCTCGAATTTTCTTGAGAGAGCATATATAGAAAAGTATAAATAGTTTTAAAAAATGTTTGAAAAGTATTTTCATTATAAAAAATTGTTAAAAATTTTTCTCTCTAAGTGGTTTTTTCCTTTAAATTTGTTCCTTTGTTTGAAATTCTCTTAGATTCGGATTTCCAAAGTTAAATCCTGATCTTTGTCCTAAATCTATAACCTAGGGAATTCGTAGTTGGTAGCTTTCGAAAGCCTTAATATTCTTTTGTCCATGTCGATAGGACCTTCATCTTCGTAGATTTCTATTGGCTAAGTTCTTTCATTGGTTTAGTTTCTAGCTTGTCTTTCAGTTTTATCTTCAAACAAACTAAACTAATAATGCAAAATTCTCAATATAGCTTGTATTAATAAGTAATATGAAAATGTGAATGTGTTAAAAACTATGGTAATAACAACTTAGTTATTTAATGGCGAAATAAATATTTTGAAAATCAATATGGGTTAAACTTGCGATAATATGTTAATTAATATGAATTGTTTTTAGGATAAAATAAACCAAAGTCTAATATATGTTTACATATTGTATTAACCCAGTCATTTCGAAATAACTAGCGCATATTTACAAACTATATTGATATACAAAAATGTCAAGAGTCTCACAAATCATTTTTACATTGGGAATTACTCCCTTAAATCTTATCAAAGATTTACATTTTAAAAAATATTCTTGGAAATCATTTCGAAACACTATAAAATCACATTTCGCAAATATAACTCAAATCAAGTTCTCTACGCTTTATTGAGATTATTGAGTCTCACAAAAAGGTAATTTCTCAAATCATTATCCCATTCCCATCATGTTCATCCCATGGAGCAAAACTGGTAGTACTCCATATTTAATACCTCTCGTATATTGGCAAGTTTTATTACTTTCATTGATTTCAAATCTAATTAAAGATTTCAATTATCTTTATGGGAAAACATATTTACCTAAACCCAACCCATTCATTGATCATTGATCTGGGATCATTGCTTTATTTTTCTTTGTTTATATCTCTATCCCAAAATCGTACTTTCGATTTCTTAATCTTATCGCTTACGCAAAAAAATGCTAATCTTCTTCTAAGCGATCGTTAAACTTTGTTTTCATCTTTGATAGGGAAAACTCTTTCATTAAATCTTTATAATAATTTCATTTCAAATAATCTTCAAAAATCATCTTCTCCTTTAAATGGGTTAAAACACAAATGGAATTTAAAACATCTTTCATGATAAACACAAAATCATATTTCATTCTAAATGAAATCTTCACGTAAACCATATCAGTTCACAATCGATATAAATTCACGTATCAGACTAATACTATAAGCAGAATAATGACAATGCCTTTTAAACTTTCTAAATAGTGTAGTCTTCATCCACAGAGATCCATCTTGATTATCACTAAATTGATTCCCATTCAGTTCCATTTAATTTATTAATTGGAAAACTAATTAATTTAAATAAAAGATTTGTTCCATGCTCTTCATCTTTAACTGGGTTAAAGAACAATGTTATTAAAGACACCATTCAGGACAAACCCTAAACTATCTGATATTAATTATGAGATTTAAGTAGAATATATATCCACTTATATTCAACATCAATTCTCGTAATCAACGAATACTATAAGTGGAATAACGATTTAAACATCTTCCAAATTCCTCAAATAGTAAACGTCTACACAACGGTAATCAATACCAAATATCTACAGATCATTTCTATCCAAATCCATATTTCTAATTAATATTAATTAAAAGATTTCTCAAAACTTATCTTTCAAATCCAATAAACTAATATATGGAAATCTTTATTTCATTTTACTTAAATTTCCAAAATGTCGTTTTACAGTATTCAACAAGTTAGGCAGAAAACACGAAAATTAAAATATAGTTCCAAACTTTATAGTTCTTACCCAAATCACTCTAAAATCATTTACTATGATTTATCGAAATTTTTCCATATTTTTAATAATCTTTATATGGCCACTTCGATCGATTTCCAATTATGGTCATCGAACTGCGTTTACAACGACCTTTTCAAAAATAAATTTAAACATAACTTGAAATCTATAATTTGAAATCCAAAATTTCTTCTAACATTTGAAAGCTATTATCAATAGAAAATAAATATTTTTCGTTTTGTGCAAATTCGGTTTTAATTGCATTAGTTATACTCATTTGAAATTTATAGTCGAAATTCGCGAACTATCGTTGTGTGCCACGTCCTATTCAAACCGTATTATCGTTTAAAATGAAACTTGTCTGATTTAGCTAGAATATATGTTGTGAAACATCCATAAAATCATTAAAAAACGATTCCAACTTCAAATTCAATTATAAATCAAAACTGAAAATTCTATATTATTACAATATTAAAATAATAACATTTTTCAAAATTAAATCTTTTGAAATCCAAACTTTCCTGAAATCCATTATAAAAATAAATAAGATCATTGGAACAATCATTTCAAGTTAAACACGTTGTTTATATATCTAACTCGAATTTACTTTGGAATTTACTATTCAAAATCTATTTTATATTAGAACACGTCAATTCTATTTCAAAACTCTTTTGAATTCGTTTCATCCTTTTCAATAGTTGTTTGAAATCATTCCCAAATTGTTATGGATATAAAAATCCCATTTCCATATTTACGTCTTATTTCACTTTAATGAATATATTTTTCATTCAAAATTCCAATGAAACGAGACTCGATCAATTCTCAAATTATTCCATATATGTGGTGTCAATTTGTGTGAACAATTATAGTAACAACCACAACCGTTATCATCCATCCAACAACAGTCATAAGATAAGCATTATAATTGTTAATGCTTAAATGTATTTAAAAAGTAATAATAAAACCATAATAACATCGATCATCCATAACAACCACAAGCAATCAATATATAATCAGTTGATGATTATAACAATTTAACAAGTTAAAGAGTTCTCACCGTGATTTTTGATTGTTGCAATAACGATCTATTTTTGAAGTAAATTAAATGCGGGTTTAATTTAACCTAAAATCCCAACTAGCTCAAATTTCGTCCAAATCAGTTTATACACATAGCTTGCGTCCATATGATCCCAACGGATCCTGTTTCATCCAATTCTAAGTTTATACGTTCAAGATATAATTATTCAAACTTTATAACATTACTAAGTAAATAAATTATCAATAAACCTAAATCATCCTTCCTTCCAAGTCTTTCAACGTCGTTCCCCTCTCCTTAGCCATCGTTGCACCGCCCACAAGCCACCTGGACATCAACCATTGCCATAGATGCCTCCCTCTACAAGAGATGCCGCCACGCCAGAAGCACTGGCCCCTACCTCGACCCTGTCACCTCCAATTTTCCGTTCGACCAAAAATCATGTCACCCAATAACTCTGCTACCTCGAGCAACCTCCGACCAACAAACTCCACCAACAGGTGCATCTTCCTCGAGCAAAAAAATTCCTAGTTGACCTCCCCCTCTAATTCATCCTCCACCGACTGAAATTAGTGACTTTATGTTCACTACACTCAAAAACAATTCGTCTCCGAGCAGCCACCACAACCACTTTCAAACCAAACGACCAACATGAAACTTGTAGGCCTCTTTCTCCACTATAACTTTCCTTCAAACCCCTCGCCTAGTAGTCCATTGTTTGCACACAAAACAAGGAAGTGTGAAAGTGAACAGTTCACAGTCATTGGTGATTTCCGGCCACCTCGGGTGTCTGTTGCCTACCAAATTTTAGCGGTAGGTTCCCCTCAACACGATCTACAACTTTCATGTTTGACACTTCCTCTAAATATCATTCATTTGGAAGATAAAATTAAAATGGTTGTTGTAACACCCCACATCTGTTAAGGTCACTCACAAAGGGAATGCCTTAACTTCAATGGAGTATTATGGGTACTGGAACAGAAATATTACAAGACAGACATATATAAAACAGCGGAAAATAAAGTGGAAGTACTTCAAATCATTTATTAAATATAAATGTTTACAAGAAAAGCCCATCAACTTCCAATACCCAATTTCATAGTTAAAATATCTGTCTTGCTCAAAAACAAAGAAGCATAAAAACAGACTGCAGTATTCCCCAATAAAGCAAAGCAAGCCATAGCCAAGAGAAATCCGAGCCATACATGAAAGATCCTTGGAGCTTGGTAAGACCGAACTAAGCTGTATTCCCACCCTGTGAACCTGGGGGGGGAGGAAGAAAAAGAGGCGAAACAAAACGGGTCAGTCATAAAGACTGAGTAAGTCCTAGTGACTTTCAGCATAAAAACAGATAAAGATAACATGGAATGAATAAACTGAAAGTAAACATAAGCATGATGAAAAGGTAGGCAAGATAAACTAAGATAACAAGATAAACTATGATAACAAGGTAAACTCAGGTAACAAGATAAACTATGATAACAAGGTAAACTAAGGTAACAAGATAAACTTCGGGCACGATGAAACAAGTATAACGTCCCATAACTCCTATCAAGTATCCCACCGCATGGTTTCTATGAAGAATAACATCGCAAGGTTTCTAAGCTTTACCATTAAAAAGATATCTATTTGCTCTGCACCACCTAACTAGCATCCTCATAAGTGTCTTACATGGAATGATCTGTACTCCTACTGGTATCCCAACTAGTATCCTATGTAACAAGGATCCGTACCCCCTACTAGTGTCCCAACTGGTAGCCCGTGTTATATTATAATTACAACTTGATCCCAATCCCCGCAATTATGGTTGCCTTCAGGTGTACATCGATTTTGAGGATTCCACCTCGATCACCCCAATGGCCATGTATATATTCGATGCACCCTTACTACCTTATCGATCGGCTCCCTACTTGACCTAGTTCTCGTTTGTGTTACGCGGCCCCCTACTTGTAGATACCTGTGCTGGTCCCACCATGGGGTGTATCAAGTCCCATGGTGGCAACCCTGACACAATCAAGATGCACATCTTTATACCTACTGATGCCCAGTGGCTAAATTTTCTGCGCCGAAGTGTGTGCACGCCCGCACTCCGTTAGAACCTGCACTACTGCATCAACCACCGCTAATTTGACCTCTTATAATCAGCCCAGTAATCGTGCCCCACCCTGCCTAGCTCAGGGTTCCGTTGATACCTAATGTGGGTTATTGCTGAAAAGGGTCCCCGTTACTAGGTTTTTCTAATGGTTAAGTCTGTGGGCCTATATTCTCTTATATTACCCACCAACCCGATTTGTACTTAACCCCGCTACTGATTCAAGCATGTGTATTTAATGGTTAAGTGTATGTGAGCCTATGTTTACTAATATTACCCACCAACCCGATATGTACTTAACCCTTCTACTCGTTATGTTACCATGGTTAAGTGTTTACCTTAGTTAACTTAACCTTTCTCGCTTATTATGTTTGATTGGTTAAGTGTGGTTTATTAACGTAACCCCGTTCGTCTATCTGGTTACATTGGTTAAGAATTTCCTTGTTAACTTAGCCCCATGTGTTACTTAACCCTACCACGCATCACATCAGATTGGTTAAGTGCATGTTAACTTAGCCCCATCCACTAGTCATATTATAATGGTTAAGTGTTGTCAACTTATTCAAGTTAACTTAGCCCACCCGCTTGTCCTGTTATGTTGGTTAAGTGTTACTACTTAACCGCAACCACTTGTCTAATTAACCCATTGTATTATTTAAGTGTTCTCATTAACTTAACCTCACTCTCTAGTCCAGTTTAATCATGTTATAATGGTTAAACATTTGCTTAACCTTACCCACTCCCGTAGTCAACTTATTAAATTGGTTAAGTGTCCAGATTAACCTAATCATATTACTTAACCCACCCATTTATATCATATTGGTTAAGTGTTCTTATTTACTTAACCCTACCCACTGGTCTAATTACCATGTTACGTTGGTTAAGTATTACTATTCGTATTTCCACATGTCACCCACTTAACCCCCATGTCCCACCACATGTTTATCTGGTTAAGTATTTCTTAATTCACTAAGCCCGTAACCTTATAAAGACCTCTCACATTAGACTGACATTTATGGCAGCTGGATTTGCCGGGCGGGTCCGGGCAGTCTTACACCATAAAAGAGTCTAACCTCGTGTCTTTACAACTGTCACGCTTTTAATTTGGGCCCAGGACCTCTCACATTGGGCTGACATTTGTGACTACTGGATTCGCCGGGCGGTTTCGGGCTGGTTTACGTCACGAATGAGTCCAACCTCATGTCCTAAGCATTGATTATTACTTATAATCTTTTACCCCAATTTGAATTTATTTCCCCTATTCAAATTATCAATTAGTTCCTAATTTAACGATGTCCATAATTGACTCAATTATGTCCATCTATTAATGGTATGCAAAATCGTACCAATTTTACCACAATTTATCTTAGGCCATTAAAGGCAACTTATCTCAATTTATATTTATCCCTCCTTTAAGGCTATTACATGCCAACTACCCAAAACCCACTTAGGCGTGTTCATATTAGCCCTTTATTTCAAGACATAAATTATCATATGTGTTTCAACTACAAATCTCACATAATTAACATATGCCCAAGTTCTAGATTACATATCAGTTTTACATATGCCCAAT
Source organism: Allium sativum (assembly GCA_030737875.1). Lineage (NCBI taxonomy): Eukaryota > Viridiplantae > Streptophyta > Magnoliopsida > Asparagales > Amaryllidaceae > Allium > Allium sativum. Next base: position 284,879,831 of record CM060911.1, read on the forward strand.
TCATACCAAATCTACATATGCTCAATTCATGCCTGTTTACATGTATGCCAAATTTATATATGCCTAATCTTAGACAATTTACATATATACCAAGTTTCATGCCTTTTTATACATATATCAAGATTCATAGTTTACATGTTTACAAATCTATGCACAATTCACATAGATCAATTTTTAGCCAAATATATGTATCAATATTCTTGCCATATTTTACATAGGTCAAGTTTCACACCAACTACATGTATTCCATGTTTACCCCAATTTATCCAAGATAGCAAAACTTTAATCATAACGATAATACCCAAATTCAAGTTTCGTGTTAATGGCAATAATAGTACCCAAGTATCCAGTTTTCATGTTATGCCTTCGATTCTACCAAACACATATATCCAACAAGGCAATATCCCAATATTTCCCCCGTATTCAATCGCACGCAAATCGCAGTTAAGGCCTAGGTCTGAAATTGACCAAGGTTCATCAAAAGAAAACAAATAGGGAAAAGGTAGAATTTTGCATCAAAATAAGATCGGAGAGAAAACATCATCACAGGCATATTAAGATTACAACAGGCTTAATAGATCATGAACTAGACATGAGAGTGAAAATAGAAAAGTTTCCAAGATCCAAGAAGAAATAAGAATAGATGTGGATCGATAAACATACTTAATCCAATTCCACTTTAATTCATGGCCACATAATAATTAAATATTTAAATCGGAAAGCAGCTAGAACTTATAGAGAACGACATATGAATTAGGGAGTGAATTTGTGGTAGAAAGTTGCAGTGTCATTGATCTATCCTCTTGAATTTGTTGTAGAAGCATTGATCTTTGATTTGATTTGGGTTTCAACGCTTAAGCTTTAATTTGGAGACGGCGGCCATGGCTCAAGAGGGATTTTAGAAGCATTTTGGTTTCATATGAATTTTTGTGAGTTAGGCTAGGTCTAGGTGTTATTTTATAGGTGTAGCAATTCATTTCAGCCATCGGATTAACCCTAAAACCCATCCGGACCATCAAAACTCGTCTCGGGCCTCAAAAATGGGTTCTGGACCATCCAGGCTGACCAGGTCAACCTGTACAGAGGGGGGTCGACACTATAGTCGACCTGGGGGTGGGGCAGGTCGACTATAGTGTCGACACTATGGTCGACCTGGGTCAGTCTGCTAGAAAGTCTGCTGAAATCTTGTTTTGGCCATATCTTGGTCATACGGACTCCGATTTTCGAAAACTCGGACTCTATTTCACGTATTTTTCCTAGAGGAACACAATGGTGATGTCCATTTTACCTAATTCCTGATTCTTAAATTAATTATCCTTATTTTACTATCTTTTCCGTTACATACATCGTTATCGAACTAATTTTTCTTCTCTTCCATGTGTTAATTAATTCTCCTTATGCATCACCATTATTTACCTATCATAAGCATATTTTCATATATTTTATTTCATTTTTAATTATATTAAAAAATTACGGGGTGTTACATTCTCCCCTCCTTAAAGGATTTCGTCCCCGAAATCTTCAAGTTAAGAAGAATGAGTCCTACCATCCATCATCCATCTACTCAATCATCAATCACAAGCATTCATTGTCCTTAAGAGATTTTCTAATGATGTATGAACATATGCAAGAAGTGTGGGTATATGTTCCTTGTCTAATGCAAATGATCAGGCCTGATTGATCTTCTAAATGCAAAATATGTTTAGTGCTATGAGTCCAACATGTATGCAAATAGTCCTAGTCACATAAACATTATATGTGTGCACAAACATCCATCCATATGCAACATTCACATGATAACACATTCAATTTCATCCACAAACAAGTGTAAACACTCATGCATATGCAATATGAAAGGTGATTGAGCCAATCTAGTGTCTAATGTGTGTAAATGCATCCACGAGCAACCACTAGCAACCACTTGCAGCCACTTGCAACCATCAATCATAACATGTATCAAACGCATGTTTACACCCAATTGTTCCTATCTAAATGTATAGTCGAATGATAGAAGCAAGTATAAACTTTGTGCCCATTAGGCAATGTCAAAACTGAAAATCTATGCCACATATATATTAATTAGGAGAAGAACTCTCTAAGCATCAGCCCCGAAGACCGAAATCAACATCAGACTGACACCCAAAGAACTACTCAACCCAACCAATATATATGATTCTAGGAAACTAAGCACGATGGACTCCTTTTAGGTCACAAGGGAATCCTTTCCTAAGACCAACCCGTATCCTATAAAACCAAAAAGTTTAGTCAAACCAACGAACACCCTCAAGCCCCAACATGTGTTACTAACAGATGAGTCATACTCCCTATGAGGTTCGCAATAGAAATAGGATTGAGAATAGGACCGAGAGGATATACACAAAAGATAGCATGTGAGTAAGCTCTACAGGAAAAGAGGAATCAAGGATATACTCTTAAAAAGAGATATGATGTGCGAATCTAGTCTTCAATCTTCTAAGTCGCATTTTCTTGAGCTTAACTCCATTGTGCTTTGACCGTCTTTAACTTCACAATTTCGTAGCATCTTAATTCTTGTTTCCAAAATATGAGTTGGAACCCATTTCACTGTTGCCTCTCGTTCCACTTTCACTTATTCTCCTTCTAGTATACTCGGCTCAAACATAACTGCGTACTCATGGTTTCATGCAAGCTCTCCAAAATTCACTAGTGAATCTTGGATCTCGTCCACTTACTATCAGGTATTCCATGCAGAAGAACTATCTCTTGAAAATAAATGCCAACCATGCTGCCAAATGTACTTAATAAGGTGATTCTCTACAACTCATGCATAAGCGAAATGACCCATCTGCCTTAGTGGCGAACACTACTCGATCGGATTACAAATTACCAATAAACGTGTCAAGAGATTCTAGGAAACAAATCATGATAGAACCCTAAAGGTTACCTGCGACTTCGAGGGTATTACCGAGGCAAGTCAAGAGTCTAACTACCCTCTTTTCAAAACTGAGAAGGTCACCCTTACTGGATAACCACTCCATCGCTAGAATCAACCCATAGCCCAAAACATAAACATTACTTCTAGACTCAACACTTAGCATAGACATTCTCAAATCCAAACAAGTCATGAATAAATGAGCCGATTTCCCCAACAGGATTTGAGAAAAAAAATGGGATCCTCTACCATGCTAGTACTAAGGTGCAGAGACTCAACTTTCGAAGCAGAATTAAAAGGATGCGATGTACAAAAACAAAGTTCTAGTGGGATGATAGAAAAGAAAAGCTAAACTTTTAACAGAAACGTTACCACTTTCTTAGGTACACTAGTAGTGAGAGCATTCAATTGCCCTCTCAATGATCTTGTCCCTTGCCCTTGTCCTATATTACTTAACTGCATGTCCCTTCTCACCAAAGATACTCTCTTTCGTCATGGGTTTTTCTATTCTTTCACTTAGGCCTCTTTCCTTTCACCTTTTTCCTCCTTCGTGGATTAAGCTATAACAACTAGTTCCTTGTTCTTACTGTCCTTGTATAGTTTGTTGACAAGTCTCTCGAAGCTACCTCCAATGCACGACAACTCTACCCAACTTGAAATAAGATTAGACGCAGATGGAACTACTGCAGCTACAAATGGAGGTTGGGCACTCCTTTGCCCTCCGACATGTGTCGGATGCCTACGAAACTATGGTGAAAAGAGTGAGAAGAGATTTCAAGAGAGAATCAAAAGATAGTGCATATGGCTTTGGGGAATATGCCTTTTAATTAAAACAAAATTTTCTTGAAATTTTGCTTCTTTGTAAATGTTTTGAAAATAATTTCAGAAGGTTTTTGAAAACTTTTGCCCAGTCTGGTAACCTTCTTCTCTGATACCAAATGTAACACCCCACATCTGTTAAGGTCACTCACAAAGGGAATGCCTTAACTTCAATGGAGTATTATGGTACTGGAACAGAAATATTACAAGACAGACATATATAAAACAGCGGAAAATAAAGTGGAAGTACTTCAAATCATTTATTAAATATAAATGTTTACAAGAAAAGCCCATCAACTTCCAATACCTAATTTCATAGTTAAAATATCTGTCTTGCTCAAAAACAAAGAAGCATAAAAACAAACTGCAGTATTCCCCAATAAAGCAAAGCAAGCCATAGCCAAGAGAAATTCAAGCCATACATGAAAGAGCCTTGGAGCTTGGTAAGATCTGAACTAAGCTGTATTCCCACCCTGTGAACCTAGGGTGGGAAACGGAAGAAAAGGAGGCGAAACAAAACGGGTCAGTCATAAAGACTGAGTAAGTCCTAGTGATTTTCAGCATAAAAATAGATAAAGATAACATGGCATGAATAAACTGAAAGTAAACATAAGCATGATGACAAGGTAGGCAAGATAAACTAAGATAACAAGATAAACTATGATAACAAGGTAAACTCAGGTAACAAGATAAACTATGATAACAAGGTAAACTAAGGTAACAAGATAAACTTCGGGCACGATGAAACAAGTATAACGTCCCATAATTCCTATCAAGTATCCCACCGCATGGTTTCTATCAAGAATAACATCGCAAGGTTTCTAAGCTTTACCATTAAAACGATATCTATTTGCTCTGCACCACCTAACTAGCATTCTCATAAGTGTCTTACATGGAATGATATGTACTCCTACTAGTATCCTAACTAGTATCCTGTGTAACAAGGATCCGTACCCCCTACTAGTGTCCCAACTAGTAGCCCGTGTTATATAATAATTACAATGTGATCCCAATCCCCGCAATTATGGTAGCCTTCAGGTGTACATCGATTTTGAGGATTCCACCTCGATCACCCCAATGGCCATGTATATATTCGATGCACCCTTACTACCTTATCGATCGGCTCCCTACTTGACCTAGTTCTCGTTTGTGTCACGCGGCCCCCTACTTGTAGATACCTGTGCTGGTCCCACCATGGGGTGTATCAAGTCCCATGGTGGCAACCCTGACACAATCAAGATGCACATCTTTATACCTACTGATGCCCAGTGGCTAAATTTTCTGCGCCGAAGTGTGTGCACGCCCGCACTCCGTTAGAACCTGCACTGCTGCACCAACCACCGCTAATTTGACCTCTTATAATCAGCCCAGTAATCGTGCCCCACCCTGCCTAGCTCAGGGTTCCGTTGATACCTAATGTGAGTTACTGGTGAAATGGGTCCCCGTTACTAGGTTTTTTTAATGGTTAAGTCTATGGGCCTATATTCTCTGATATTACCCACCAATACTTAACCCCGCTACTAATTCAAGCATGTGTATTTAATGGTTAAGTGTATGTGAGCCAATATTTACTAATATTACCCACCAACCCGATATGTACTTAACCCTTCTACTCGTTATGTTACCATGGTTAAGTGTTTACCTTAGTTAACTTAACCTTTCTGGCTTATTATGTTTGATTGGTTAAGTGTGGTTTATTAACTTAACCCCGTTCGTCTATCTGGTTACATTGGTTAAGAATTTCCTTGTTAACTTAGCCCCATGTGTTACTAACCCTACCACGCATCACATCAGATTGGTTAAGTGCATGTTAACTTAACCCCATCCACTATTCATATTATAATGGTTAAGTGTTGTCAACTTATTCAAGTTAACTTGACCCACCCGCTTGTTCAGTTATGTTGGTTAAGTGTTACTACTTAACCGAAACCACTTGTCTAATTAACCCATTGTATTAGTTAAGTGTTCTCATTAACTTAACCTCACTCTCTAGTCCAGTTTAATCATGTTATAACGGTTAAACATTTGCTTAACCTTACCCACTCCCGTAGTCAACTTATTAATTTGGTTAAGTGTCCAGATTAACCTAATCATATTACTTAACCCACCCATTTATATCATATTGGTTAAGTGTTCTTATTTACTTAACCCTACCCACTGGTCAAATTACCATGTTACGTTGGTTAATTATTACTATTCGTATTTCCACATGTCACCCACATGTCACCCACTTAACCCCCATGTCCCACCACATGTTTATCTGGTTAAGTATTTCTTAATTCATTAAGGCCGTAACCTTATAAAGACCTCTCACATTAGACTGACATTTATGGCAGCTGGATTTGTCGGGCGGGTACGGGCAGTCTTACACCATAAAAGAGTCTAACCTCGTGTCTTTACAACTGTCACGCTTTTAATTTGGGCCCACGACCTCTCACATTAGGCTGACATTTGTGACTACTGGTTTCGCCGGGCCGTTCCGGGAAGGTTTACGTCATAAATGAGTCCAACCTCGTGTCCTAAGCATTGATTATTACTTATAATCTTTTACCCCAATTTGAATTTATTTCCCCTATTCAAATTATCAATTAATTCCTAATTTAACGATGTCCATAATTGACTCAATTATGTCCATCTATTAGTGGTATGCAAAATCGTATCAATTTTACCACAATTTATCTTAGGCCATTAAAGGAAACTTATCTCAATTTATATTTATCCCTCCTTTAAGGCTATTACATGCCAACTACCCAAAACCCACTTAGGCGTGTTCATATTAGCCCTTTTTTCAAGACATAAATTATCATATGTGTTTCAACTACTCACATAATTAACATATGCCCAAGTTCTAGATTATATATCAGTTTTACATATGCCCAATTCATACCAAATCTACATATGTTCAATTCATGCCTGTTTACATGTATGCCAAATTTATATATGCCTAATCTTAGACAATTTACATATATACCAAGTTTCTTGCCTTTTTATACATATATCAAGATTCATAGTTTACATGTTTACAAAGCTATGCCCAATTCAGATAGATCAATTTTTAGCCAAATATATGTATCAATATTCTTGCCATATTTTACATAGGTCAAGTTTCACACCAACTACATGTATTCCATGTTTACCCCAATTTACCCAAGCTAGCAAAACTTTAATCATAACGATAATACCTAAATTCAAATTTCGTGTTAATGGCAATAATAGTACCCAAGTATCCAGTTTTCATATTATGCCTTCGATTCTACCAAACACATATATCCAACAAGGCAATATCCCAATATTTCCCCCGTATTCAATCGCACGCAAATCGCAGTTTAGGCCTAGGTCCGAAATTGACCAAGGTTCATCAAAAGAAAATAAATAGGGGAAACGTAGAATTTTGCATCAAAATAAGATCGGAGAGAAAACATCATCACAGGCATATTAAAATTACAACAGGCTTAATAGATCATGAACTAGACATGAGAGTGAAAATAGAAAAGTTTCCAAGATCCAAGAAGAAATAAGAATAGATCTGGATCGATAAACATACTTAATCCAATTCCACTTTAATTCATGGCCACATTATAATTAAATATTTAAATTGGAAAGCAACTAGAACTTGAAGAGAACGGCATATGAATTAGGGAGTGAATTTGTCGTAGAAAGTTGCAGTGTCATTGATCTATCCTCTTGAATTTGTTGTAGAAGCATTGATCTTTGATTTGATTTGGGTTTGAACGCTTAAGCTTTAATTTGGAGACGGCGGCCATGGCTCAAGAGGGATTTTAGCAGCATTTTAGTGTCATATGAATTTGTGTGAGTTAGGCTAGGTCTAGGTGTTATTTTATGGGTGTAGCAATTCATTTCAGCCATCGGATTAACCCTAAAACCCATCCGGACCATCAAAACTCGTCCCAGGCCTCAAAAATGGGTTCTGGACCACCCCAGGCCGACCAGGTCGACCTGTACAAAGGGGGGTTCGACACTATAGTCGACCTGGGGGGGGGGCAGGTCGACTATAGTGTCGACACTATGGTCGACCTGGGTCAGTCTGCCAGAAGGTCTGCTGAAATCTTGTTTTGACCATATCATGGTCATACGGACTCCGATTTTCGTAAATTCGGACTCTATTTCACATATTTTTCCGAGAGGAACGCAATGGTGATGTCCATTTTACCTAATTCCTGATTCTTAAATTAATTATCCTTATTTTACTATCTTTTCCGTTACATGCATCGTTATCGAACTAATTTTTCTTCTCTTCCATGTATTAATTAATTCTCCTTATGCATCACCATTATTTACCTATCATAAGCATATTTTCATATATTCTATTTCATTTTTAATTATATTAAAAAAATACTGGGTGTTACAGTTGTTTTTAAAAATATTGAATTATTGAGGGTCGTGGCTTCAAAATGTGGAGAAGAAGATGTGAGTGAGGGTTGAGGGAGTTAGACATATTATATATAGGGAATATATTTTGGTTTAATAATATTTTATTCGATTATTAAAATATTTCTTGCCTATCGCTCCTTCGTTAGTCATTTATCAATTCGCATGATCACATACGAACTTCATTCGCGGTGAAAATTGACATACATCTATGGTTTGTCATTATGATCTTAAAGAAACTTGTTTCGTCGAAATCCAAGTCTGTTTGCTCAAATAACGCTAGTTTAAGCTTAAATTATTGATTGATTATACATACGTATTACTCGACACTCCTAGCTCAGTTGGTTTGAGGCGAGTGAGTTGGGATGAGGCATAGGTCTCAGGTTCAAGGGCTGCCTCTGCCAATTTCTAGTGTGGCTGTCTTAGTGGTGTGAAGACGTTCAAAATCAGGGTATACACCACCCGCGGGGTTTACTAGGAATGAGAAGCAATGTCTTGAGTGAAGTCTTAAATTCCACACGAAAATCAAAAAAAATTTATACACACGTATTTACATAGAACGTTTAAATCTCGCATCCGACTGATCCGCAATTTGGAATCTTACAATAATTTAACTTACGGACCTAATAAAATTGGTTTCGTCGAAATCCAAGTTCGTTCGCAAAACGGATATTTTTCCATATTCAATTAAATCGATAAAATATAATCTAAATTTGAAATACTCAAATTATTTGAAAAACAAATTATAATTATCATACATACCCAAATAAAACTGTAACAACCCGGATTTTTACAACATGCTAAGACGAGAATCAAGGCAGAATTTAATTATTAAATCTGAATCAAGGGAAACGGGCTATGCCATTACGTTCATCTCGGAAAAATACGCGAAATAGAGTCCGAGTTTTTGAAAATCGGAGTCCGTATGACCAAGTTATGGCCCGTCAAAGTTTTCAGAAAATTTCAAGTTCAAAAACAGTTCAAATTTGAATTCAGAATTCAAATTCAGCCAAGCAGGAGAGGCGGGAAAACTCCCGCCACCCCCAAGTCGACTGGGGAGTCGACTTGGGAGTCGACACACCCCAGGTGGTGTCGACTGCCCAATCGACACCCCTGTCGACTTGGGTGGTCGGCCAGTTTGGCCTGGCTGCACCTGACTTGTTCCTCAAGACATGTTTGGAGGCCTGTGACGTATTTTGAGGGCTCAGATCTATCCTAGGGTTAATCTAAGGGCCTAAACTACTCCTAATCTCTATAAAAACACCCTAGGACCTAACCTAAATCACTAAAAATCAATCCTACAACTAAGTGCTGCCAAAATCCATCTTGATCATGGCCTCCATCTCCAACTCCAAGGGCTTATGCATTCAAATCGGATTCAAATCAAAAGGTGCAAGCTTTCTACACCAAATCGAGGAGGGATCAACGTTGCTATGCAAGTTTCGTGACGATTCTTCAACAAAGGAGCCACCTTTCTTCGCCAAGACGATGCATGATCCTTCCCTAAGCCTCGCTATGTAAGTTCTAGCTACTTCTAGATCTAAACGATAGTTTTAATGATGGCATGGAATAAAACGAGATTAAACTAAGTATGCTTGCCTATATGAACCTTGTCATGCCTCTTTTGCTTGAACCTATGACTTTTGGCTATGCTTAGTGACTAAATCATGCTATTCATGTTATGATTAACCTAGTTTATTTTGCAAGTTTGAATCTTTATCTATGGAATGCTAGCATGAACCTTTGGGAACCATTTGACTTGTGAAACATTGGCAAAGACTTGACTTTGGGGCTTATGCATGTAAATGAACCCAAACCCCTTATGTTATCATGCATGCTTGTGGTCAAATTCTCTTATGATGCTATGCATGTTTGTGGCCAAATTCCCTTATGATACTATGCATGTTTATGGCCAATTTCCCTTATGATACTATGCATGCTAGTGGCCAAATTCTCTTATGATGCTATGCATATTTTGAGGCCAAACCCCTTATGATACCATGCATGTTTGTGGCCAATCCCTTTTTGACATCGTGCATGTTGTGAGGCCAATATGTATCATAGTACCATTGCTATGTTGACTCGCTTTTACTTAGGTTGGAAACACGCTTTGGGGTAGGTTAGACGTGCGTGATTATGACATGATAATTTGACATGGGTTTCATGGAAATATGGCACTTATGATACACCAAAATGTGGGCATGACATGTGGGGTAAACATGGGACTTGAAACTAGACACGTGTGGGTTGTAAGTGTAATATGACACTAGACCAAACATGAAAGTGGCCAACTCGAGGTTGGGTTGAGTATGTAGCATAAATCTACCCGGACCCGCTCAGCTTAAGTAGTGGCTACAAACAATAGGATCCAATGTGAGAAGTTGGTCATGTCGCGCTTAAGACCCGAGGTTAGACTAGGTTGTGATGTAAAACTACCCGGACCCGCCCGGCTTAACTAGTAACCACAACAAGGTCTAATTTGAGAGGTTGAGAGTGCATTAATTAAATTAATTCCACATGATAAGGTTAAGTAAATTTGACTAATGACACTTAACCGATATGACACGAATGGGTAGGTTAAGTGGGACCGGGTTTGATTTCTTAATGACACTTAACTATACAAGACAATTAGGGGATGGGGTTAAGTAATTTACGCTTAACTAATCTGACTTGGTAATTAGATGGGGTTAAGTAATTTACGCTTAACTAACCCAACTTGGTAATTAGATGGGGTTAAGTAATTTACACTTAACTAATCCGACTTGGTAACTAGATGGGGTTAAGTAATTTAGACTTAACTAATCTAAACACGGTAATCAGATGGGGTTAAGTAACCTATACTTAACTAATCTAAACACGGTAATTCGATGGGGTTAAGTTAAACACTTAACCAATCTAAACTTGGTAATTCAACGAGGTTAAGCAACCAATACTTAACCAACTTAACATGATAATTTAATGGGGTTAAGTAACTTATAATTAACCAATTATACATGATGATTTGATGAGGTTAAGTAACCTATACTTAACCAATCTAACATGTGGACTTGATAGGGTTAAGTCACAAGACCTTTTGAATATACTTAACCCTTGTAGTACGATTAGTGGATGAGGTTAAGCTAACCCATACTTAACCAATCCGACTCGATGATCTGATGCGATTAAGATAATCTATGCTTAATCAATCTAACACGATAATCTGATAGGGTTAAGACAAACCAATACTTAACCAATTTGACTTGATAAGGTTAAGTCATGCGCTTCTTGGTATACTTAACCACCTTGTAGGGCTAAGCCTTGAACTTAAATACTTAGCCAATCTTGACATGATTCGTAGGCGGGCTAAGTCATGAACCTGAATAACAACACCTAACCCAATAGACAAAACCCTAGTTAGAGGAACTAGGTAGAAAATCGTGGTTAATCAAGGGTAACGGGGAAAAGAAGCTAAGTGGTAAACCTTAGTTAAGTACAACTAAGTAATAATTCTTAGCCAAGGACATGGGATTAGTTCATGAATGGATGAGTAACCCGATATGGTAGGTCATCGCTTAAACACACGAGGAGGAGCAAATTATCCGATTTGGATAAAGGCTCCAACGAACTGGGTGACGAAGCGGTAGCTTCGGGGGACGTGAGGGTACTCTTGGTATCCCTCTGTGAGGTGGCAGGTGGTCCATGAAACCCGGCCTCACAGAGGTTAAGGTCTGCGATAGAAGAGCCAAGAGTATGCCTTGGTTCCTATGCGAGCGACCTAAAGACTGGGATGGATTAGCGTGGAGTTGACGATACTTGATTTTTGCCCTGGATAGCACGTCGTCGACTACCTACCATCTTTAGTCAATCGTGTACGAACGGAAAGGAAGAGAACCCCCAACAGACCATGTTCTTGCTATCGAGTCATGGGTGAGGTTGGCCCATAGGAAAGTGGGGCTATAGTGGGGCCGGGATGTGGTTCTCATACATGATTTTTCTTGGATTGCCTTTCAGTAGTTGAGGGAGGGGTCACGTGGGACCATAGCCACGGGTACAAAAACAGACCTTAATATCTGCATCAGAAGACGACTTAAAGCTCCCGACCGGGTTCCGTATTTCTTGATTTGCCCTGGCACAGAACTCGGATGGCACATTGAGGAACATGTGCGTCTAGACATGGAAAACGATTCACAATATATATGTGGGATAAAGGGCGTGGTTGACAGGTGGCATAATCCCTAGTGGCCCTAGGTAACCCAAACCGAGGCACAAAAACGTTCTTTAGGTAGCATAATCCCTAGTGGTCCTAGGTGGCACAAATCCTAACTGAACACGCGATAGTTCATGGTAAGAAAACATAACAAGATCAAGGGAAGCAGTCCAAAACAACCTCAAGGATAAAATGGTACTACGTTGAGGTGGTATAGATTTACATGGGAAAGCCCGTACGGCCTACGGCAAAGGACTGAACTTATACATGGAAAGAAACATACGAGTTGGGAAAACCTACATATGCTATATATTAGGTTGACATGGACCATTACATGACATTGGGCAAGGGACATTCATAGTTAACGCATGACGCGGGTTGAGATACTAGCACGAGAGGTGCAGAGCAAATATACACGATAAATACCATGGGATGTTATACATGATAGATACCTTGGGATAGTATACTTGATAGAAATCTGACGATGTGATACCTTGATTCATCTCGACGCCGTAAGTTTATCATGATACCTTAGTTTATCTTGTTACAGTAGTTCATCCAGTTATCTTGGTTTAGCTTATCTATCTTGTCGGCATCCTTATGTTTACTTTCAGTTTATGCATGTCATGTTACCTTTACCTGTTTTTATACTGGAAGTAGATAGGACTTACCAGTCTTTATGACTGACCCCGTTTTCTTTCGCCTCTTTGTCTTCCGTTTCCCCCCATGTTTCAGGGAGGGAATGATGTTGTTTAGTTCGGACCTCTTATGCTTGAAGGTCATCATGTACAGCTTGGTCTTCTCTTGGCTATGGCTACTTCACCGCTTTATTTTGGGGAATAATTTATGAAAAGGTTTTATGCTTCTTTATTATTGCAAGATAGGTTTTGATGTATTCTGATGTAAAAGGCTTTAGACCTTATTTTATAAGGTAATGAAATTTGTTTTACTTCCGCTGTTTTATATATGTTCTGTCTTGTAATATTTCTGTGCATGTTTACCTTGATAACGCTTCACCAAACCTAGTGCATTCCCTTTGTGAGTGACCCTAGCGGAGGTGGGGTGTTACATTTGGTATCAGATCAGAAGGTTACTAGGCTAGGTAAAAGTTTTTAAAACCTTCTGAAAACTATTTGAGAAACCGTTTACAAAGAAGCATTTTTCAAGAAAAGTTTTTAAAGGCTATTCCCCAAAAGCCATTAGCACTATCCTTTGTTTCCTTGATTGAATCTCTTTTCCTTTCTTTCCTCCATCTGTAGTCACAGTAGTTTCAACTGCGACTAATCCTTGTCTAGCTGCGTAAGTGTTTTCCCGTGCGATGGAGGAAGTTCTCGAGAGACCTATTATCGAAGTTACAAGAAGGGATAATAAGAGCAAGGATAAAGGACATGGGCTTAAGAATAAGCAACTTGTTGGTATGGCTTGATCCACAAAGGAAGGCAAGGACAAGATCAGCGAGAGGGCAATTGTATGCTCTCACTCCTAGCGTACCTAAGAGGGATGATATCGTTTCTGTTAAAGGCTTAGCCTTTCTTTTCTATCATCCCGTCCAGACTTTGTTTTGATCATCGCATCGTTTAAGTCTGTTTCGATAGTTAAGTCTCTGCACCTTAGTACTAGCATGGTAGAAGACCCCACTTTTGTCCCAAAATCTGGTTGGAAAGTCGGTCCATTTATTCATGACTTGTTTGGAATTGGGAGTGTAAATGTCAAGTGTTGAGATTAGAAGCAATACTTCTATTGTTGAGCTATGGATGGATTCTAGGGATGAAGTGGTTATCCAGTAAGGGATGCCATTCTCGGTTTTGAAAGGAGGGTAGTTAAACTCTTAACTTGCCTTGGTAATACCCTCGAAGTCTCGTGTAACCTTTTGGGATCTGTCATGGTTAGTTACCTAGAATCTCTTGATGCATTTATCGGAAATCTCTGATCCGATCGAGTAACGTTCGCCACTAAGGCGGATGGTTCATTTCGCTTAAGCATGGGTTATAGGAATCACCCTAGTAAGTGCACGTGGTAACATGGATTGGCATTGGTAAACGAGTTCCAGAATTCACTAGTGAATTTTGGAGAGCTTGCATGAGTACGTAGATATGGTTGACGAGAGGCGACAGTGAAAAGAGTTCCGACTCATACCTTGGAAATCGGAATCAAGGAGCTACGAAATCATGAAGTCAAAGGCAGTCAAGGCACACTGGAATTAAGCTCAAGAAAATGCGGCTTAGACGCGCGCATCGTGTCTCTTTGTAAGAGTATATCGTTGATCCCTGGTTCTCCTGTAGAGCTTGCTTGCATGTTATCGCTTGGTGGATATCCTCTCGGTCCTATTTCTGTTGCAAACCCCGTAAGGAGTTTGTCTTGTTTATCTTCTCGATCCTATCTTGGGAACCTTAGGAAGAACTCTATGGATGTAAACATGTATTTGAAACATGTTATGATTGATATGGTTGCAAATGGTTGCAAGTGGTTGCTCGTGGATGCGCGAATACACATTAGATACTAGATTGACGCGGTCACGTTTCATGTTGCATATGCACGAGTATTTATACTTGTTTATGGATGAAATCGAATGTGTTGTCACGTGGATGTTGCATGTGGATGAATGTTTGTGCATGCATATAGTACTTATATGACTAGGACTATTTGCATACATGTTGGACTCATGGCACTAAACATATCTTGCATTAGAAAGATCATTCAGGCCTGATCATTAGCATTAGCTAAGGAATATATACACACACTTTCTGCATGTGTTCATAAAGCATTAGGAGTCTTTTAAGGACCATGGTTGCCTGTGGATGATGTTTTGAGTAGATGGATGATGGATGGTAGGATACATTCTTCCTAACTTGGAGATTTCGGGGACGAAATCCTTTAAGTTGGGGAGGAAGTAACAACCCGGATTTTTACAACACGCTAAGACGAGAATCAAGGCAGAATTTAATTATTAAATCTGAATCAAGGGAAACAGGCTATGCCATTGCGTTCGTCTCGGAAAAATACGCGAAATAGAGTCCGAGTTTTCGAAAATCGGAGTCCGTATGACCAAGTTATGGCCCGTCAAAGTTTTCAGAAAATTTCAAGTTCAAAAACAGTTCAAATTTGAATTCAGAATTCAAATTCAGCCAAGCAGGAGAGGCGGGAAAATTCCCGCCACCCCCAAGTCGACTGGGGAGTCGACTTGGGAGTCGACACACCCCAAGTGGTGTCGACTGCCCAGTCGACACCCCTGTCGACTTGGGTGGTCGGCCAGTTTGGCCTGGGTGCACCTGACTTGTTCCTCAAGACATGTTTGGAGGCCTGTGACGGATTTTGAGGGCTCAGATCTATCCTCGGGTTAATCTAAGGGCCTAAACTACTCCTAATCTCTATAAAAACACCCTAGGACCTAACCTAAATCACTAAAAATCAATCCTACAACTAAGTGCTGCCAAAATCCATCTTGATCATGGCCTCCATCTCCAACTCCAAGGGCTTATGCATTCAAATCGGATTCAAATCAAAAGGTGCAAGATTTCTACACGAAATCGAGGAGGGATCAACATTGCTATGCAAGTTTTATGACGATTCTTCAACAAAGGAGCCACCTTTCTTCGCCAAGACGATGCATGATCCTTCCCTAAGCCTCGCTATGTAAGTTCTAGCTACTTCTAGATCTAAACGGTAGTTTTAATGATGGCATGGAATAAAATGAGATTAAACTAAGTATGCTAGCCTATATGAACCTTGTCATGCCTCTTTTGCTTGAACCTATGACTTTTGGCTATGCTTAGTGACTAAATCATGCTATTCATGTTATTATTAACCTAGTTTATCTTGCAAGTTTGAATCTTTATCTATGGAATGCTAGCATGAACCTTTGGGAACCATTTGACTTGTGAAACATTGGCAAAGACTTGACTTTGGGGCTTATGCATGTAAATGAACCCAAACCCCTTATGTTATCATGCATGCTTGTGGTCAAATTCTCTTATGATGCTATGCATGGTTGTGGCCAAATTCCCTTATGATACTATGCATGTTTATGGCCAATTTCCCTTATGATACTATGCATGCTAGTGGCCAAATTCTCTTATGATGCTATGAATATTCTGAGGCCAAACCCCTTATGATACCATGCATGTTTGTGGCCAATCCCTTTTTCACATCGTGCATGTTGTGAGGCCAATATGTAGAATAGTACCCTTACTATGTTGACTCGCTTTTACTTGGGTTGGAAACACGCTTTGGGGTAGGTTAGACGTGCGTGACTATGACATGATAATTTGACATGGGGTTTCATGGAAATATGGCACTTATGATACACCTAAATGTGGGCATGACACGTGGGGTAAACATGGGACTTGAAACTAGACACGTGTGGGTTGTAAGTGTAATATAACACTAGACCAAATATGAAAGTGGCCAACTCGAGGTTGGGTTGAGTTTGTAGCATAAATCTACCCGGACCCGCCAGGCTTAACTAGTGGCTACAAACAATAGGATCCAATGTGAGAAGTTGGTCATGTCGCGCTTAAGACCCGAGGTTAGACTAGGTTGTGGTGTAAAACTACCCGGACCCGCCCGGCTTAACTAGTAACCACAACAAGGTCTAATGTGAGAGGTTGAGAGTGCATTAATTAAATTAATGCCACATGAGAAGGTTAAGTAAATTTAACTAATGACACTTAACCGATATGACACGAATGGGTAGGTTAAGTGGGACCGGGCTTGATTTCTTAATGACACTTAACCATACAAGACAATTAGGGGATGGGGTTAAGTAATTTACGCTTAACTAATCCGACTTGGTAATTTGATGGGGTTAAGTAATTTACGCTTAACTAATCTGACTTGGTAATTAGATGGGGTTAAGTAATTTACACTTAACTAATCCGACTTGGTAATTAGATGGGGTTAAGTAATTTAGACTTAACTAATCTAAACACGGTAATCAGATGGGGTTAAATAACCTATACTTAACTAATCTAAACACGGTAATTCGATGGGGTTAAGTTAAACACTTAAAACTTGGTAATTCAATGAGGTTAAGCAACCAATACTTAACCAACTTAACATGGTAATTTAATGGTGTTAAGTAACTTATAATTAACCAATTATACATGATGATTTGATGAGGTTAAGTAACCTATACTTAACCAATCTAACATGTGGACTTGATAGGGTTAAGTCACAAGACCTTTTTGAGTATACTTAACCCTTGTAGTACGATTAGTGGATGAGGTTAAGCTAACCCATACTTAACCAATCCGACTCGATGATCTGATGCGATTAAGATAATCTATGCTTAATCAATCTAACACGATAATCTGATAGGGTTAAGACAAACCAATACTTAACCAATTTGACTTGATAAGGTTAAGTCATGCGCTTCTTGGTATACTCAACCACCTTGTAGGGCTAAGCCTTGAACTTAAATACTTAGCCAATCTTGACATGATTCGTAGGCGGGCTAAGTCATGAACCTGAATAACAACACCTAACCCAATAGACAAAACCCTAGTTAGAGGAACTAGGTAGAAAATCGTGGTTAATCAAGGGTAACGGGGAAAAGAAGCTAAGTGGTAAACCTTAGTTAAGTATAACTAAGTAATAATTCTTTGCTAAGGACATGGGATTAGTTCATGAATGGATGAGTAACCCGATATGGTAGGTCATCGCTTAAACACACGAGGAGCAAATTACCCGATTTGGATAAAGGCTCCAATAAACTAGATGACGAAGCGATAGCTTTGGGGGACGTGAGGGTACTCTTGGTATCCCTCTGTGAGGTGGCAGGTGGTCCATGAAACCCGGCCTTACAGAGGTTAAGGTCTGCGATAGAAGAGCCAAGAGTATGCCTTGGTTGCTATGCAAGCGACCTAAAGACTGGGATGGATTAGCGTGGAGTCGACGATACTTGATTTTTGCCCTGGATAGCACGTCGTCGACTACCTACCATCTTTAGTCAATCGTGTACGAACGGAAAGGCAGAGAACCCCCAACAGACCATGTTCTTGCTATCGAGTCATGGGTGAGGTTGGCCCATAGGAAAGTGGGGCTATAGTGGGGCCGGGATGTGGTTCTCATACATGATTTTTCTTGGATTTCCTTTCAGTAGTTGAGGGAGGGGTCACGTGGGACCATAGCCACGGGTACAAAAACAGACCTTAATATCTGCATTAGCAGACGAATTAAAGCTCCCGACCGAGTTCCGTATTTCTTGATTTGCCCTGGCACAGAACTCGGATGGCACATTGAGGAACATGTGCGTCTAGACATGGAAAACGATTCACGATATATACGTGGGATAAAGGGCGTGGTTGACGGGTGGCATAATCCCTAGTGGCCCTAGGTAACCCAAACCGAGACACGGAAACGTTCATTAGGTAGCATAATCCCTAGTGGTCCTAGGTGGCATAAATCCTAAGTGAACACGCGATAGTTCATGGTAAGAAAACATAACAAAATCAAGGGAAGCAGTCCAAAACAACCTCAAGGATAAAATGGTACTACGTTGAGGTGGTATAGATTTACATAGGAAAGCCCGTACGGCCTACGGCAAAGGACTGAACTTATACATGGAAAGAAACATACGAGTTGGGAAAACCTACATATGCTATATAATAGGTTGACATGGACCCTTACATGACATTGGGCAAGGGACATTCATAGTTAACGCATGACGCGGGATGAGATACTAGCACGAGAGGTGCAGAGCAAATATACACGATAAATACCGTGGGATGTTATACATGATAGATACCTTGGGATAGTATACTTGATAGAAACCTGACAATGTGATACCTTGATTCATCTCGACGCCGTAAGTTTATCATGATACCTTAGTTTATCTTGTTACAGTAGTTCATCCAGTTATCTTGGTTTAGCTTATCTATCTTGTCGGCATCCTTATGTTTACTTTCAGTTTATGCATGTCATGTTACCTTTACCTGTTTTTATACTGGAAGTAGATAGGACTTACCAGTCTTTATGACTGACCCCGTTTTCTTTCTCCTCTTTGTCTTCCGTTTCCCCCCAGGTTTCAGGGAGGAAATGATGTTGTTTAGTTCGGACCTCTTATGCTTGAAGGTCATCATGTATAGCTTGGTCTTCTCTTGGCTATGGCTGCTTCACTGCTTTATTTTGGGGAATAATTTATGAAAAGGTTTTATGCTTCTTTATTATTGCAAGACAGGTTTTGATGCATTCTGATGTAAAAGGCTTTAGACCTTATTTTATAAGGTAATGAAATTTGTTTTACTTCCGTTGTTTTATATATGTTCTGTCTTGTAATATTTCTGTGCATGTTTACCTCGATAATGCTTCACCAAACCTAGTGCATTCCCTTTGTGAGTGACCCTAGCGGAGGTAGGGAGTTACATAAACATCATATAGCTTCATAATAAACTATATTGGATTTTAAACTCGCTACTTCCATTTTCAAGCTATATCGATTTTCAGTTTATAATAAAATCCCTTCAAATTGAAGTTGGAGTTAGAGAAGCATATTAAAGCTCAGGGGTGTTTTTCTGACATTCATTCAAAGTAATTATAAGAGTATTTCACATATGTCCTTCTGGCATAGTCCATGGGCAAAGTCTGGTGTTATCTTGAGTAATGTTATTGATTATAATTTGAGTAGAAATTCTAGAATTCTAGATTCAGCAACTATTAATGATTATTTTCATGATGGTAAATTCATTCTACCATATTCAAGCTTTGCAGAATTGAGAAATTTCCGGAAGGAGATCTCTGGTAACTTCGGATATAGTGGTGATAGCACTGTTCTATGGAAAGGCAAAATTCATTCAATCAAACACGTGTATAATTTGGTGCAAAATTAAAGGCAGGATTTTCCATGACATGCAAGAATCTAGAATAAAGGTCACTCTACAAAGGAAAATCATCTCCTTTGGAAATTGATGGTTATTGCTTTGAATACATAGGATAAGCTATGCAATATAGGCATATTTCAGGATGATATATGTGTGTTATGCAAATAACAACCCTGACTTTGGAACCAATTTAAAATTAATTTTTAATTGATTTTAATGGATTTTAAATATTTCAAATAATTTATTTTAAATATAAATGACTTATAATTTATTTAAATACGAAGTTAGAACGTAAAAATTTAAAGTTTAACTAAAACGAGCTTGAAACATCATGGTAGTTTGAAAAATTAGTTTTAAACTTTAATTGATTATGAAGAATGCTAAATAAGTCAGATTTTGATAAAATAAGAAATGTTAGAATCTGTTTAATAGTATCTTCCTAATGAATGTAATAAATTGAGTTTTCATACCATAAATTGTAAGTTATGTCCAGATTAAAATTTAAAATAGTCGCTATGGAAATTATTAATATTTTTAATATTATTTAAGCCCACCAAAAATAGCCATTTTTCAAACGACTTTCGTTTTCAACGAAACCAATTTTGTTGGACCTAGAACGTCAAATTATTTGGAACTTACATGTGAGCATGGTAAATTTTAACGTGTATTCAATTTTGGTTGTAAATTCAATAAGCTAATAAAAAAGCTATTTTTTAAATGGTCTCCAAATACGACGAAATTAGATTTGTTAGAACCATATTTGTAGAACATAGTGACATTTCAAATTTCGTAATTTTTGGAGTCAATATGTAGTCGTGGTAAATTAAAATGTCCGTTGAAAATCAGTTTTGAACGTTATAATGATTTATATTTTATTTTTGATAAGAACGGATCAAAACAATCGAATTAGCTTACTAGACATGTCCTATTATGTCCAAAATGGGGGTATTTGGCTAAGGGCGAAAGTCGTTGGGATTCATTTGGAATTCGAAGCTAAATTTCACGTTTAATAAATAATTGAATTAAATATTATTATTTAAAGGGTATAAATACCCTATGATTCTCGAAACCCTGGTTTACACCATTCTAGCGCCGAGAGAGTTATTTCAATGGCCGGAATTTCGTGATTAATTTTCACTAAATCTCCTTATCCAAGAGATAAAATCAAAACCCTTCAACACGAAAATTGTTGACATCGATTAGATCTGTAAGATGGACGGTGGCGATCTGGAAAGATCATTGTGGTGGTCGTATTATTCCTCGAAAGTGATGACATTCGAACCTGATTTGGGGGATGGACTGAGCTTCGAGTGCTGAGTGGTCACTGGCAGTGGAAGGTGGCTTCAAAGAGCATCAAGTGGGGGTTGGTGATGGGGTTCCGGCGGTGTCTGGTGTGGTGCGCAGGTGAAGTTTTGGGGGCAACATGGGTTTGGTTTCGTGGTCGAGTTTTTTTATAGAACAGGAAGAAGGCCTGAAGCAAATTTGCACATGGAAGGAGATTAAAATAAGTTAATTAATTTATTAATTACCTTTAGTAATTTGATTATGCAATTTAAAGTTTAAATGTCCATAACTCTTTTAAGCGACAACAAAATTGGACAAAACTGGACCCTTAGAACCATCTCGACAAGATCTACACAACAGAACTGATTTGGACAGAAACGATAACTGTTGGATTTTTTGATAAAATTAAACATTTGTTTAATTTTGTTAAAACAATCGTTTTATAACGATTTCGAAACCGATTAATGTGAGAAATCTCTCACTCAAATAATTTGTACAGTTTTTTATTTTTATAACTAAATATATATTATTTGCCTGTGATTGCAATATTTGTTTGGTGATTGATGGATGTTTATAGTTTTAATGTTATCATTATTAAAATGTGATTATAAATGTTTAAAAATAAAACGTTTATATTATAAATTATTCGGGAATGATAATTTACCCACCCGTGTCCCAAATATGTAGATATGTTCACATCGACTGTGATGTAAACCCCACACGGGTATAGGGACGATAATTTTACACATCGCCCAAGTATGCAAATAATAATCATTGGATGTTGGTTGAAAACCCCACATGGGTCTCGGGATGATAATAAATTTACACATCTCCGTTGTATTTAATCGTATTTCAATCGATTGATTGACGGACCGTTGTAAGCATTATTTAATTATTTAATGCTTATACAGTTGTAGATGCACTCTGGATGTGAATTGATTGTTTAATAGTTGTTTACCACTATTGTTGAATACACGCGATGTATGAAATACATATAATTAACATTATATGGTAATTGATTGAGTCGCATTGCGATTTGGAAATAACGAATATTTTAATATAATATTCAGTGAATATCAAAATATGATTTTGATGTCCGATTTTGGATGGACACGAAAATATTGAAACATATGAAGCCGAGTCAAGTAGATGAACACCATTTTAACTTTAATGGATTTTAAAATTGATGCTATTTATTTTTATAATGAATATCAAAAAGATTTGATTTCAAAATCTGATATTTTGAAAATATTATTATTTTAAGATTATAATAATATAGATTGTTCAATTTTGATTTATGAATTGAAATGAAGTTGAAATCATTTTTAAATGAATATATAAACGTTTTATAGAATATGTTTTGAATGAAAATCGATGAAATATATTATATATATAGTTAAATGGTTTGAATAGAACGTGTCGCGTAGCGACTGTTTGCGAGTTTCGACTATTAACTTTGAAAGTACGTAGCAGAGGATCTGACCATCGGATTTTCCTGAAGCGGAACCATTGGGTTCGTATCGAAAAGATATTTCAAATGAATATATGTGATTTAAAATCTAACAGTTAGATTTTGTGAAATTTTTAATTCAAATTGAAATGAAAACAGCGCCAGTGCAGTTAAATGACCAGAAACGTCATTTAACTGAAAGGGCCTATTTTTAAATGATTAAAAATAAGGGAAAATTATGTTAAATCATAATAAATGATTTGAAAGGATTTTTGATGAAATATTTCAGTTTAGAAAAGATAAAATATATTTTTATTTGAATTGGCTAGTTAACAACTAGCATAAGAATACAATGTTAAAAAAAAAAAATTGGATTGTGAATGGTTTTGATATGACCAAAATTTTCCAGCATATGAAATGGATTGGAAATTATCTTCGGATATTTCGATATTGGTTTCCGTGATTATACGGAAATCGTTGAGAAATTTGGAAGATATAGATACCGTTATTCCGCATACAATATCTGTTGGTTTCAGAATTTGATATTGAATATAAGTCGATGTGATTTCTATTCAGAGCCTTGTATTTAATATCAAATTGGATTTTGGGTTTGTCGTGAATGGTGTCTTAAATATCATTGTTCTTAAACCTAATTGAGAAAAGAATAAATCTTTTAGTTAAGATTTAATGGAATTTTTCCAAAATAAAGTTTTCTAATTTAACAAACCAAATTGGACTTTAATGGAATTCGATTTTGTGATAATCGAAATGAGCTTCTTTGAAGGAAGACCGATATTAATTATGGAATTTAAAAGGCCTCGCTGTTATTCCACTTATAGTATTAGTCCGATACGGAAATTTATATCGATTACGATTGAACTGATTTCCTTAAAGATTCCATTTTGATGGAAGATGATTTTGGGTTTATTATGAACGATGTTCTAAACGACATTCATTATTTAACCCAATTAAAGACAGGGTTGATTTCCTAAAGTCGAATAATCATTAAGTATTGATTTTTGACACTGAATCTATATGGAGTTTTAATGAATCTTTAATTAGATTGAAATGTGAATAAGGTAATTAAATTTACCGAATTCAAGAAATGTTCGAGAATGGAGTACCACCAGTTTTACTCCATGCGATAGTTAAATCTTTAATTAGACTTGAACGTTCAATGGTAATTAATTTTACCGATAGCACAATGGGTGTTAGACATGGAGTACAACCAGTTTTTCTCCATGGGATGAATAGGTTGGATTGAGTTAACAAAATGAATGGTTATTTTGGCAAGGCTCGCTAATCTCGACTAGTTTGATAAACCTTAATTTGGTCTAAGATTTCGAAAAGATATTATAATTTTTTTTGAAATGGTTTCTAAAGAAAGATCCAAACAATTGGTTTAAATGAATTAAATCTTTGATGAGATACATGGGAATAATTCCCAGGATAAAGAATATTTGAATAAAAGAATATTCTGGATTGGAATGAGGCATATAATATGTTTTTCTAGCACTTGATTATAAGATACGCAAGTTATTCGGAAAGACTGGGTTTAACCCATTCTGAATAACTGATACGGCAATTAAAAGTCGAAGATATGAAGATGTTGGTTGAAGACCGGAGATCTTCACATCGTTCGGATGATTACTGATGTATTGATTGGACTGTACACCTGAGACGAGGTAATAAGTTGTGGTCATCCAGTCGTACTTGGAGATCGACCGAATATGTGAGGGCCTCTCTCATGTATTGGACTTATAGGATAAGGAATATGGTGCTTCCGGTTACGCTTAGACCCAGAACCGACTTGTAAATGTATGATATATCTGACATTGAATTCCATTTTGCTGTATTCGTTGATCTCTGCTTAATGTATAACTGTTTGGTGGTGGAAATTTATTCTCTTGCTTAACACCCTTCTCTGAGACGTATGAGCTCAGAGGTTATATATTGGTAAGTAATCAATGATATGGTAAGGATTGACAATGTGGCATGCTAAGATGCAATGATCAAGGCTTTTGTTGAAAAGCAAGGCCTTGTGGTTAATGACCAAAGCACCGCTTTAATACACCACTTCGTGTAGCGTTAATTCGCGAGCTTCACGCCCCGGTATGAACAAGAAACTGGACGAGGACAGCAAGGAAATGAACATGCGTTAGTTTCTAGCCAAAAGTGATGTCATGGTATGGAGCCGAGACATTTTACTTATGTGGATGTTTGATTATGATGGATAGCGTGGTACCTCGGATATGGCCGACCAAAAGGCCCTTGATGGTCAATATATTAACCAAAATTGATCGACGTACTGACCGTGTGATAGGTTTGATAGAACTGGATAACATATTGTTTATGGTATTACTAATCAGCGAAAGCTGACCGACCCTACCGCTAACCTAAGGCCCACCTGATTCTGGGATCTGAGGCATGTATTAGAGTGTCTCGAATCGGAATGGAAGGTCGCTTGCCTTGGTTCATAGATGTAAACCTAATTTCCAATACATGATTTTACGGTTTTAGTTGTAAACCAATATGGTGACATAATATAATGGTACTTATGTTGCTTATGTTGTTACAATCCGAAATCCTCCATCTCTAAAGAGACGAAAAATCTCGGATTGTTTGAGAACACGACGCATCGGAACACAAAATAATAGAACTTTTCATTGCTATTGCAACAACATTACATCAGAGTACAAGGATATCAAAGTACGAATAAATAATGCATAGCGGAAAAATAATATCAGAGATTAATAATTTACATAGCAGCAGAAATAAAAATGTATAAATACAATGCACAGCGGAAATACATCAACTAACACAACTGAAAGAAATACATGGTGTTAGCCCACTTTGTGAACTGGGCAACACAAAGTCAAGATGTAAAATATTGAAGAGCTTGAAAAACACTGAAGCGGGTCGGATCGGAGCAGTGTAGCGGTTCGGATCGGATAAAGTCTGCTGTTCGGATCGGTGAGCAATTGTTGTTGGAATTAGAGAGACACATCTGTTCGGATCGAAGAGCAACTTATTTCCAGCTGGAGCGGAGAGCAATAGATCTGAGCGGAGCGGAGTAAACACAGGAATTAGTCCTAAGTAAATCCGGGTCGGATCGGGTACTCCGATCTGAACCCCTTGTGCATACCCCTCCGACCCGAGCCTGTCTTCCACGTCACTCTCCTGCATGAGCGCCTGGTTATCCGAATCGGCTGTGACCAGTTCCTACCCTCAACGTCCACTACTCTGATGCGTTGTCAACATAAAAATCCATCCGAACCCGAGGCTGATGGGATGGATGACACGTGGCTCCGATCCGGATCGGGTTCTAAGCAAATTCTCGCCTATAAATACCCCGTCTGGAGACAAGGAAAAGGATCTTTTTTTCTGACACTTGGAGAGTTCAACCACCTTCATAACCCGAATTCCAACATTTCCGAAAAATCCAAATCTTCTTTCATTATTTGTTTTTAGACAATTGAGTGATTGTAAGTGAGTTGTGAGAGAAATCAAGTGAATATTTCATTGTATTTGCAACTAAATCATTGAGAATAGTAAAGACAAGTGGACGTAGGCATTTCTTCGCCGAACCACTATAAATCCAGTGTGTTCACTTTTATTTTTGATCTCATTTCATTTTGCTTTTAATCAATTTGGGTGTTAGAACCACTTTTTGGTCTAACATTTCGGTGCTTTCACCGAGAAATACCTGAATTCTTTATTTTTCGTGATTATCGTTCTACATTTTGGACCGTTGAGTTCGAAGAAGTTAATCCTCAAGTTTCAAAGCTCTTGGATATTTGTTGAATTGATTGTTGAAGAACCATGGCCAAAGGAAAAGGCAAAGAGGTTCAATCTGGTCGAGGAAATGGAGTTGCCGAAGATCAGCAGAATGCGGTTGTGACAAGGTCTCGTGGGCAGAGCTCAGCAGCAGGACGAACCGATGCAGGAAACCCGAACCGCCTTCAGGGGGAGAGCTCCGATCCGATCCGGGTAGGAGATTCTGAAGCAGTGCATTCCCCCAACCTGAACCGACCCGAGCAGCTTGCCATGTACCGACCCGACCAGGCTCCCCAGCTCCGAACCGACCCGATCCCCCATCTCCGATACGACCCGACACTTGGTGATGTTGGAACCTCTACTCGAGTCCCTACGAATGCTCCAATTCCAGCCACCAGGGTCAATGATCAGGTCAATCCATCTGCGCCCATTACTCAAGGAGATTTCTCGCGCCTACTTGACATGCTTGAGAGTACTAGGGAGGCTATGAAAGTCCACGAGCGCACCAATCTCATGATGCAGGAAAATATGAGGCTCATGAGCAGGGAAATTAGCGAACTCCGTAGACAGAGAACTCCATCACCAGTTCATCACACACCAGTGGACCAGTCTTCTTCTTCCGAGGAAGAGCGGCCCCGTGAACGAAGGCCGCTCGAACGACCTCAGAATTTGGAGCAGCTGACATTCGGATCTTTGGGGTCTCGCGAGGATATTGCAAGAGCACTAGGAAACAATGATCCCACTCAGGGGCAAAGGCTCCAGTCCCCACCTCCCAAGATCAACCGGGAGCGCAGGGAGCGGAATAGAGCAGAAGCAGCTCGAAGAAGAAGGGCATCTCCTGAACAAGAGCCCAGAAGGAACCCAGATACTAGGGTCAGGGAACCTGAACGGCCCCTAACTAATGCTGATGTGCAGGCAATGGTGCGCCAGATCATGTCCGAGAGCCGGAACTATACCAATGAAGTTTATGGCATTGAGCGAAGCCATACTCCTTTCACTGACGATATCCTCGACTTTCAGTTTCCCCAGCGTTTTAACCTGCCGTAGATGGACAAGTACAATGGAAGAACTGATCCGGGACAGCATTTGATGCGATACTCGTGGCTCATGAATGCTGCTGCTGCCCCCTGATGCGGTGAAGTGTAAAGCATTCCCGATCTATTTAGAAGATGTGGCGCTGTTTTGGTTTACCTGACTTCCCCCTCGTTCGGTTTCGAATTATAGGGAACTGAGCGAACGTTTTACAAATCAGTTCCGACTCCACACCCGAAAGTCCAAGAGTGTTATGAATTATCAAGAATTAAGCAGGCACCAGGACAGCCTTTAAGGTCATATCTTGACCGTTTTAACTTGGCTGTGACTGAAGTTAGTGACCCACATGAGCCCACCATCTTGATGGCATTAAAGGAAGGAGTCGATCTTGAATCCGAGTTTGGAGATTACCTTTCTGGGAAGACACCCTCCACAAGAGAAATATTCTATGAAAAAGCCGATATTTATTTAAGACGAGAGGAGGCCAGGGCAAACCGAAAGAGAAAGTCTAAAGCGGCTTCAAAAGAAAATGTTCAGAGTAACGTCGCCGTGAAGCAGTCTAGGGAAAGTTCCGGCAAAGTTGAAGTAAATGTGGGAAACAAGAGTGGAAACGACAATTCTGGAAACGGGGGCAACAACAATAACCGTAATGCGAGCGGTAACAGAAGAAATAGAAATAGGGGAAGTGATCCTAGCAAAAGACCCCGATTCCAGACGTATGAGAATTATACACCGTTGAATGACACTCTGGAGAACATTTACCTGGATACGTACAATGTTTTGCAATATAAAAGACCGCCACCTCGTGACTCGACAGAGAAAGAAATGGCAACTGGGAAGTTTTGTTTGTTTCATGGAACTCATGGGCATTCAACTAATGAATGTCGGCATTTGAGAGATGTGATTGAGAAGCTGCTGCGCGAAGGGAAACTAGATGAATATAAGGTCGCCCCAAGAGACAGGGGGCAAGGAGAGCAGGCGCCAAAACAGATTCTACCTGCTCCCAAGCCTACAGCGCAGCAGAAAGGCAAGGGAATTGTTATCAACTCCATAGTGGGTGGACCTCACCCAGCAATCCATAGCTTTAGAGCAATGGATCAATATGTAAATGCTGCCAAGCGCGTAGATGTGAATGAAGGTGATGATTTGGAAGATGTCGCCCCCATAAAACAACAGAAGACAATGTTTGACGACGTGGTATTCCGCAGCAGAGATAATACTGGGATTCAGTCATCCACTGATGATCCGTTGGTCATTACTACCACCATTGGGCCGGCCTTGGTTCACAAGGTGTTAGTAGACAACGGAGGTTCCGTCAATATTTTGTTTAAAAAGTCATTCGATCAGATGAAGCTTGAATCTGAAGATTTGAAGCCGTGTGAAGGATGGATCAGAGGCTTCAACGGGTCGTCAACAGCTCCCATGGGATACATAGAATTGCCTGTGACCTTGGGGCAAGGAGAACGCAGAAGAGTGCGGATGCTTCAGTTCGTAGTGTTGGACGTGGATTCGCCTTATAATGCATTTTTGGGGAGGCCTGCCCTTGCTGAATTCAGAGCTTGTATCGCCCCTTGGTGTTTATTGCTTAAGTTCCCAACCGAAGCCGGAACTGGAGTAATGAGAGGGGATCAAGTTTCCGGACGGGCCTGCTATGTTGCCGAATTAAAGATGTTGATGAAAGGACTTAACATCGAGAGTAAAGATGCCTCGTCTCCCTCAAAGGGGGGCTCAGCGTAGCAATTAGAGAAATCGACCCCGAAGGAGTTGCCCAAAGGAACGCCTGAAGACCTGGATCCCAGAAAAGACGAGGAACCAGAGACTAGAAATGCAACTCCTAATGAAGCGACTGTGGAAATTCCAATTGATGAAGCTGATCCGACAAAAGTTTTGAAGATTGGTTCTCAATTGGATCCACGTCGGGCCAAAGAACTAACGGACTTCTTGAAGGCGAACTTGGACGTGTTTGCCTGGACCCACACTGACATGTGTGGGATATCGCCATCCATCATAAGTCACACACTAAATGTAAACCCAAAATATCCGCCTGTGAAGCAAAAGAGACGTATGCTAGGCCTAGAGAGGTCGGCTGCTCTCAAAGAGGAAGTGGAGAAGCTGAAGCAGAACGGATTTATTCGAGATTCGACATATCCCGACTGGATATCGAATCCCGTCTTGGTAAAGAAGCCGAATGGGAAGTGGCGGACTTGCATTGATTTTTCAGATTTGAACAAAGCTTGCCCAAAAGATAGTTTCCCACTTCCCAGGATTGACCAGCTTGTAGATTCGATAGCAGGTCATGAACTTCTCTCTTTCATGGATGCATTTTCTGGGTACAACCAAATTCCTATGCACGTGCCAGATCAAGAACATACGAGCTTCATTACGAATTTGGAGTTATATTGTTATGTTGTAATGCCATTCGGATTGAAAAACGCCGGAGCCACTTATCAGCGCTTGGTGAACATAATGTTTTATAATCAAATAGGGAAGACTATGGAAGTTTACGTGGATGATATGCTTGTCAAATCGAAACAGTCCTCCAGCCATACGCAAGACTTGGCGGAAATGTTTGGTATCCAGCGAAAGTATTGGATGAAGTTGAATCCTCTGAAATGCTCATTTCGAGTGGCATTGGGAAAGTTCCTAGGTTTCATTGTGAGCTCCCGAGGAATTGAAATCAATCCTAGCCAGATAGCAGCGATTAGAAACATTGAAGAACCAAGAAGAATTAAAGATGTCCAAAGTCTTGCAGGGAAAGTAGCCGCGTTGAGTAGATTCATCTCCAAAGCCACAGACAAATGCGTTCCGTTTTTTGATTTGATTAAAAGAGGAAAGAAGAACTTCGAGTGGACTCCGGACTGTGTTGAGGCCTTTAGAAATTTATTGGAACTGCTAGAGAAACCGCCGATTTTGTCAAAGCCAGTGGATCACGAAGAATTGTTTGTTTACTTGGTAGTCTCGGCTCATGCCGTTAGCACAGCTCTGGTTCTAGAAGAAGACAAAGTACAAAGGCCAGTATATTACGTAAGCAAGAAATTAGCAGCGGCAGAGCGCAACTACCCAAAGATTGAGAAGCTCGCTTACAGCCTCCTAATCGCATCCCGAAAACTTCGTCACTATTTCCAAGCTCATCCAATAACCATATACACTGACCAGCCCCTGAGGCAGGTGTTGCAGAGACCCGAAGCATCGGGAAGGTTGATCAAATGGAATATAGAATTAAGTCAATTTGATTTAAATTTTCAACCATGAAGGTCGATCAGGGGGCAAGCTTTGGCAGACTTTATTGCGGAGTTCACCATCCCCGAGGAGGAAGTAATCGATGACAGAGTGGTTAAGTCCGAGGATGAGTTGAAGATAGATCCATGGAAGCTATACACAGATGGAGCCAAAAACGACCGAAGGTCCGGGGCTGGAATCGTCTTAGTCACTCCTGAAGGACGGTCGTTATATTACGCTCTACGATTAGAATTTTCGGCGACTAACAATGATTCTGAGTACGAAGCCCTGATTGCCGGGCTGAAGCTTGCTAAAGACCTCGGAATAAAAATGTTGGACATATTCTGTGATTCTAAAATCATTGTTTGCCAAGTGCGAGAGGAATTTATGGCTCGAGGACCTCGATTTATCGCCTACCTCAGGAAAGTGAGAGAGCTATTGGGCAACTTGGAGCGGTACAATATAACACATATCCCGAGAGCCGAGAACCAGAAGGCGGATAGGCTGGCAAAGCTGGCTAGCTCCGACAATCCAGAAGAGACTGAAATAATTCCAATTGAAACGTTGGAATCGCCAAGCTTTGAGTCGATGGAAATAGAGTTCGCTTTCGAAGCGGAACCGGAAAAGGAGTCGTGGATGACCCCAATTAAGAACTTCCTTGAGAATGGGACACTCCCGTCAAAGAAGAGTGAGAAAAGGGCTATAGTGCGCAAGGCTACCAGATATGTCATACAAGATGATATTCTTTATAGACAAGGATTTTCTATGCCCCTGTTACGATGTATTGCACACGACGACATCAAACGTGTATTAAAAGAAGTGCACGAAGGTGAGTGTGGAGATCAAACAGGAGGTCAGACTTCAGCAA
This sequence comes from Allium sativum, assembly GCA_030737875.1. NCBI lineage: Eukaryota > Viridiplantae > Streptophyta > Magnoliopsida > Asparagales > Amaryllidaceae > Allium > Allium sativum. The sequence continues at coordinate 284,911,583 of CM060911.1, forward strand.
AAAAGATATTGCGATATGGATACTTCTGGCCAACAATTAATAAAGATGCAACTGATTATTCACGACGCTGCGATAAGTGCCAGAGATTCGCCAAAATCCCCAGAGCACCGTCGACCCAACTCAAATCAATGGTGAGTCCTTGGCCATTTGCCACGTGGGGAATTGATATCATTGGAGTTCTACCAATTGCTAAAGGAGGAGCGAAATATGCAATAGTCGCTGTGGACTATTTTACGAAGTGGGTGGAAGCTGAGCCCTTGACCAAAATCACAGCAAGAAAGGTGATAAGTTTTGTCGTTAGAAATATTATATGTCGGTTCGGGATCCCAAGGACCATTATAACTGACAACGGAACCCAGTTTGATGGTACTGAATTCAGAAATTTCTGCCAGAAGTATAAGATCGACAAGCGATACACTGTGGTTGCTTATCCGCAGTCGAATGGGCAAGTTGAGGCAATAAACATAGTAATAAAATCCATCCTCAAGAAATGGTTAGAGCGCGCAAAGGCAAAATGGGTTGACGAATTGCCCCTAGCTTTGTGGGCATATCGGACAACATTTAAGACGGCTACTGGTCATACCCCTTTCTCTCTCTCTTTTGGCTCAGAAGCAGTGATTCCAGTTGAGCTTGAAGTTCCTTCCCACAGGGTGACGTATTATGACCCGATGACGAATCGGGCACTCTTACTTGAGTCTCTTGATGAAGTCGAAGAAAAAAGGGACGAAGCAGATTTGCGTGCCGCAAGACATCGACGTCAGATGGCACGCTATTACGACAAAAAAGTTCGCCTTAGGACTTTTGAACCAGGAGATTTGGTGCTAAAGAGAGTCTTTCCATCCCTTCCTCACCTCGGTCCAAAGTGGGAGGGACCCTTTGTCATCCAACGGAAACTTGAAAAAGGAACCTTCAAGTTAACGACCGTAGATGGCGAAGAAGTCCCTAGAGCATGGAATGCCCAACACTTGATGCGATATTTGGATTAGAAATGCTGTACTCTTTGCTATTTTTCTAATGAATTCTGTAATAAGGCACGACTTGCCTTGGGAAAATCTGATGATATGAATAAAGGACTATAAAGTGGATGTAGGCTACGACTTAGCCGAACCACTATAAAAATATCGTGTGTTATTTACTTTTATGCATTATATATATACATTCATCGACTATTCTGCTATGATTATGAAATATAAGATGATTCAAAACCTGAAAAGGTTGAAGACAGTTTAAACCTAAGAAAAAGCACAACGAATATTTGTGCGATAAGACATAAAAGAATGAGAAAACGACATTCTTAACTCTAACTCTCCAGAGAGAGAGAGAGTATAAAAGCGTCTCCGACTGAGCGCTGAAAAAGAGATCCTTCCCCTAACTCTAACTCTCTAGAGAGAGAGAGAGTATAAAAGCGTCTCCGACTGAGTGCTGAGAAAGAAATCCTTCCCCATTGAAAGACCGGGGAATGAATAGATTGCTGAGCCCGAACTCTAACTCTCCAGAGAGAGAGAGAGAGAGTATAACAGGACGGAAAGATGACGTCCTCTGAGGCATGAAGGTACACCCAGACAAGGGACCGCCTCAATAAGAACTCTAACCTGAGTATAAGACAGGGGAGTATAAAAGAAATGCCAGAAAAAACGACAGGCATTGGCGACACAGAAAATGCTATTCCGTCAGAAAGTCGGGAGCATTCAGATTGCTTGATTAAGCCTTAAATAATTTTTGAGCATCGACTGGAGGCACATATGTATACACATATTTCCTCCCCCCATAACTTCATTTCATAACTATAGTAAGACATGCATTTTTACATAAGTGCAGAACTACTGACAAACAGACATTGCAGAAAATGAATTATTACTTTTATTTACTTACGAATGAATGAGTTTGTACAGGAAAATAGCTAAAAAAGAAGATGCAAGAGCCACACTAGTAGCAGCCATTGTTGGTTCACTAAATGCTAAAACGACACAAGGCAACCCACTATTTAGATTTCGAGTGAGCCTTGGACTTCTTGACGGCTCTCTCCGCATCCTTTGCCACTCTCTCGGCCTCTGTCAAGATTCGTTTTGATTTCTTCTTTCCTGAAGATGTGGTACTGGAACCGGTTGACTTCTTCCCGGAGGGCGGAGCGCTGGAATCAAGAGAAGATTTTTTAGCGAGTTCCTCTGTAATAGATCTAGTTGAGAGCTTAACAACTAACCTTGATCCCGCATCTACAACTGCGAGAGGCTTGAGGGCTTCAGGGTCTAGTTCTTCGGCTTTTAATTGCAAGCGTTTATCTTGATCAGCTTTCATTGCAGCCAAAGTAACATCATCAGCATTTTTTGACTCCCTGACTATTGCAACTTCTGGTTCCTCCTCATGACCTCCGTCACCGCCATCATCCTTTAAAGCTGCTATCATTTCTTCATCATGGGGAGTGGTGGCCTTAGTCGGCTCACTTCCTTCTACCAAGTCTATAGGAGCAGCCTTGTCCTCCCCTCTTTTTGCCTTTTCTGTAGGCTCTGCCCCAGCGGTGGCTCCCTGATCACATCTGTCTTTCCGGATGGCTCAATATCTACAGAATGAGAAGCAACAGTTATCAACTCAGGCGAAAACAATGGGTTTTTCATCGATTGCTCAATCACGTGGCGAAAGGTAGAAATAGCCTTGACAAATTGAGGAGAAAAGATAGGGATACCTTCCGAAGACTTCTCAGCGGGGGTAACTGCTGTCTCTGATGCCATTTCAGGGATTGGAGATAGCAGAGCTGTTCGGGGGAGTCCCGGATTTTCAGGGTCATACCCCTCTACTTCCGAAGTCGCGGGGGCAGTAGAAGAGGAACCAGTCTCGGGAATGTTTTTCTGTTTAATCCTCCGCCTCTCTTCTTCCATAGCCTCAGCAATGAGGCGGCGCCCTTCAGCTAGGCGTTCTGGATCATCATCCCTCAAGTATTTTTCCATTAGCTTATCCTCATCGATGGAATCGACTTTGAGCTCCTCTTTTTCCCACTCAACGATCTGATTCCATACTTGAACTAGAGTGGATGGGTAATCTTTGATACAAGAAATATTTCGGCGACGGATGATATGTGCGAAGAATTCAATCATTAATTCGCCGAAACCCTGAATCTCTGCCTCCGCCTCTGACAGTTGTTGGCAGGCCTCCTCCGCAGATTTGATAGCTCACTCAACGTTGCCCTCTGCCAGGACAGCTCTGTTCTCTGCCTCCAGTAGCTTTGAGGCCAAGTCAGCATTTTTCTTTTCTAGCTCAGCATTCCTCTTTGCTAACTCGGCATTTTTCCGTTCGAGGTCAGTGTAAGCAAGGCGCGTCTTAGCAGCTTCTAACTTAGCATCATCAGATTGCTTTTTTAACTCAAAACGCTCTTGAGTGTGAGATTCAAGCAAGTCATGATAACACTTTTTCATATCTTCAAATTGTTGTTTAAAATTAGAAGCGTCCCTCTGAGCAATAGCAAGCTGGGCCTGTATGTCCTCCAAATCTTTACCTAGGTTCTTTATGGCCTTAGCATCTTCTTCCGCGGTTTTTTGCATTGAATCAGCATTCGTGATTAGAGTACGGATAATCCTGGAAAGGTTGCGTGAATATTTAAACATCTCAGAATACTATTTTTCAACCGCGTCTATCTTTGCCTTGGCCTCATCTGCCCACTTAGAAGAAATAGGTTCAAGGGCAGGCAAAAAAGTCAAAGTCTCGAAGTAGTGTTTGGGAAATTGCTCCTCCAAATACGCCCGCTTTATTGCGGTTTCCGCATCTAGTGGGGGAGGAGCGGGGATCTCAATTCAGTGTCTCTGTGTGTGCAGGATTCAGTAGTTTCTTTGTTTGTCCTAGGTCGTTTGGTAGCAGGGACCTTGCGCTTACTTCGAGACTCAGTATCTTTTAGAGGACTTCTCTCTCTGCTACGCTTTTCGTGGGAAGAGGTGGAGTCTTTCGATTGTGGCATGTCCTCTTCCCTACGGCTTTGATAACCTTTGTATTTCTCTTGATCCGAACGAACGGGAGAGCGAGAACGTAAGGGTCGAGAGCGATAGGGATCATAAGGCCTTCTCTCTTCACTACCGCGATCATCGCGGCGATCATACTCGATATCCTGGGGTGGATTAGACATGCTGCGGCGAAGCTTCCTGATATCATAGTAAGATCGAGACATCGTGCCTGCACAATAAGACAAACGAAATTCAGAATCAATGGATTCACAGAGAAAGAGGTGCAATGAATGCTAATGCTGTTGTATAAAGTGTGTCCTAAGTGGTGTGTTCCCCCCAACCAACCCGATTCTGAAGCTAGACTAGTACGGGCAGGCTCTTTGGCCTTAGCAGGAGTAGTCTCTTCAGAAGAGGTGAAGACTAAGGGATCCTTCCTAAAATCCTCCGAAGTGTATATAGTTTCAGGTAAGGGGATATCCCCCAAACCCTGAAATGTTGGGTCATCAGTACTAGGGACATATCCCTCGGAAGCATTAAGTGGCGACTCTTTGGAGGATGTTGACTTTTCCAGAGAAGTAGCCTCCTCAGGGGCAGTATATCCTTCACGATGCTTTTCGGCCAGGTTAGCCAATTCGTCATCCTGAGTAGAAGATGGAGAAGGTGAAGCTTGAAGAGGCACTATAGGAACTCCCGAGCCTTCTCCTGTCTTTGGGACTACATCCACTGGAGGAATATATACGTATGGAGCCGTCCCATGACCAATACTACGAAAAACGGATAACAGCCCATGAAAGTGAAGATATTCGTCCTTAAGGACTTCATCGATAGTCAAGAATTTCTGATCGCCATTAAGAAGTTGGTGCATCCGGTCAAAGAACACCTGATCTGATATTTGTTTTGGATTGTCGACTGCAAACAAAAAGGAAAACAAGTTAAGGTGATGACTCGAGTGTATAGAGCCCGGATTTAGAAAATCAGTGCTTTACTTGATTTCATCCACCTCCTGGCACATCCAGGCTGTCGCTTCACATAGAACCATTCCAGTCTGGAATCTCCAGCTTCATTGCTGAATGGTGCTGAGATTATCTTCCTCTTAGGAACAGACTCAAAATAGCAGAAAGATGGAGTCTCTCGAGTCCGATGCTTGAAGTTATAGAAGAAATGAACGTCATCGAAAGTGAGCTCTATGCCTAAGATCTCACGGTATGCAATGTATAAAGTGTGCAAGTAGGCATAAGAATTGGGATGCAGCTGCATGGGGGCAATCCGCATTTGTCTTATAAAATCTACGATGAAGGGAGAAAATGGAGGGATAGCGCCGACCATACACATCAACCGAGTGACCGCCATATATCCTTCTAGAGGGTTGTGGGGACGGTCAGAGCTCGAAGGCACTAGAGTGTCCCTTTTCATTATCCCGTACTTTAAGCAAATTCGGATAAGTCGGTCGTTGTCGATTGTTGATTCAACGGAATCTGGAGGTGATTCCAATATGACAGCCGATTCAAATTCATCGGGGGCCCGGTCGTCACCAATCCCTCCTTCCTCTTCAAAACCTAAAGAAACTTCATTCTCTGATGACACTTCGTCACTTTTACGATATCCGACGTCGTAGTCTGAACCCTCATTATCCCATTCTGGATCCGACGGAGAAGATATGTCCTCAAGAGTAATCTTGTTAGCGGTTTCCGGGGCTTCTTTCCTCTCAGCTAGTCTGGAAGAGCGTCTGGGTCTCATGGTCATAAAACTATTGAAGAAGCAATAGAAAAAATTAGAGCAAATTAGCCCGTATCCCCCCGTGCATGTGTGCAAACTAAAGTGTAAACAATGTATACGCAAAGTGCAAAGTAAATGTTTAAAAGTGCGACGAAAAAGTTTGGCAAAATATAAAGAGTTGAAGTAATTCTTGATGTCCAGTTACGTTCGCAAGGCACTATCCTAACTGTCCATTAAATTGAAGATTATGCCAAAAGTTGATTGGACCAGTTAGACGAGTTTCTTCGCGTTAAGGTAGACTGTGCTTCGGTTCGGTTCGGGTCCATTCATTGGGATCGGATCGGGGGCGTAGCTTTAAGTTTGAATATCTCATTGAAACTCAGAAATCAAAGTCGGATCGGATCGGATAAAGTCCCCTAACGGTTCGGATTGGATCACGTAGTTATACTTCTCCTCCGTCATCTTACGATCCGACCCGATCCGGTTAGGTAGGCTCCTTTCCCCCTTCTTTAAATACTTGCTCCGAACCGATCCGATCTCCTGGACTTCTTTTCTTTTTTCTTTCTTTACTTGCCCCGATCCGGTCCGATTTCCTGAACTCCCTTCCTCTTTCCCTCATTTTTTCAACTTCCATGTCCGTCCGAACCGAACCGATTCCCTATTATCTTCTTCTTCTCCTTCACCCTCTTTCTTCCCTAACCGACCCCAAGGCCAATTTCGCGCCAGTCACTCAAATCAAAACCAAGCAATTATATGCTGGTGCACTCAACTACGGATTATCATCCCCTCCGTTCCAACCTCAAGATGGCGACGAGTTTACTGGCGACGATGACGAGGGGGGGTCACGGTGGCAAGGTCATCAGAGTTTCATACTCAAATCATCCTAATCGCTCACGAATCTGAATCGAGAATGATTAAAGAAGGAATTGTTCAAAGTTTTATAACCTACCGATGTAATTACTTCGAAAATTAAAGGGAATTTTGATGCTTCACGAATTAGTTTTTTTTCTCTCGTTTTGCAGAACTTCGGGAGTAAAACAGTAAAAATGAAAGGAAGAAGAAGGCAGTGTTTATATAGAAGAGAAGAGTGTCCATTCGTCTCCCCATTCGGATCGACAGCCCAGTAGAAGAATTCTCGTTCGGATCGGATGGACAGCCCAGAAGCGAAGCTTGACCCAACAGTCCAGTGAAAAATAGAGAGGAGAAAGGGTCTGTTCGGATCGGAATCCGAACCGAACCGAGTTCTTTAGCTCAGCAACGAATTAAATTGAAATCTGAAGAAAAAGATAAAAACATAAGGAAAATCAAAAGAAAAATCACCTCGAAGAGCGCTGTGCAATGATAATCAAAGCATGCTCCGTCTCCAACAGAAGCATCCTTTGAGGGGGCAAAATGTTAGCCCACTTTGTGAACTGGGCAACACAAAGTCAAGATGTGAAATATTGAAGAGCTTGAAAAACACTGAAGTGGGTCGGATCGGAGCAGTGTAGCGGTTTGGATCGGATAAAGTCTGCTGTTCGGATCGGTGAGCTATTGTTGTTGGAATTAGAGAGGCACATCTGTTCGGATCGGAGGGCAACCTATTTCCAGCTGGAGCGGAGAGCAATACATCTGAGCGGAGCGAAGTAAACACAGGAATTAGTCCTAAGTCAATCCGGGTCGGATCGGGTACTCCGATCCGAACACCTTGTGCATACCCCTCCGACCCGAGCCTGTCTTCCACGTCACTCTCCTGCATGAGCGCCTGGTTATCCGGATCGGCTGTGACCAGTTCCTACCCTCAACGTCCACTACTCTGATGCGTTGTCAACATAACAATCCATCCGAACCCGAGGCTGATGGGATGGATGACACGTGGCTCCGATCCGGATCGGGTTCTGAGCAAATTCTCGCCTATAAATACCCCGTCTAGAGACAAGGAAAAGGATCTTTTTTTTCTGACACTTGGAGAGTTCAACCACCTTCATAACCCGAATTCCAACACTCCCGAAAAATCCAAATCTTCTTTCATTATTTGTTTTTAGACAATTGAGTGATTGTAAGTGAGTTGTGAGAGAAATCAAGTGAATATTTCATTGTATTTGCAACTAAATCATTGAGAATAGTAAAGACAAGTGGACGTAGGCATTTCTTCGCCGAACCACTATAAATCCTGTGTGTTCACTTTTATTTTTGATCTTATTTCATTTTGCTTTTAATCAATTTGGGTGTTAGAACCACTTTTTGGTCTAACACATGGATACAAAGCTTTTCGGATATAGCACCAGCCGTAAATCAGGATCCTGTTAAATGGAATCTGCAAAGCCAAAACTACTAGCTGCCCATGTGGAAAATATGGGCACCCAGAGTTTAGATGAAAACAATAAACTCAGAGTCAGTCATTGGACTGGTGTGAGAACTTAATACAATTATTTACATATGTATTTAAAACAAGGTAATATCACAGGACCACGCCGTTTGACACGGAACGGGTTTACTCCACATGGATACCAGTCTTAAAACAAAACAACGCAATGCTTTTTGGAAAATGAAGCTATTATAAGACTCAGGTCCCATCACACAATGTAACGCAAGCCGGAGGATAGAGTTTTACCTTATAATATCCAAAAATGCTTGATACGCTTTAAAACAAATATTTTGATATTATCATAAGGGCACGGCATATAAAGCAACTTCAAATATAAATGTATCAATCATAGACGACATACGTACCATATATTATGTCGCCATATAGGTTTACAACTAAAACCATACAATGTCGTATTGGAAATTGGATTTCCATTATGATTCAAGGAAAGGGATGGTCTCCTTACCGCATTCGGACCACCACTAGCAAGATGATCCAAGATCACACCTCTGGGCAACCCTTGGATCCTGCAGGGTTGGTCCACACCTAACGTTTGTGGATTGGTTATTCAAGAACAATATGTTTCCCGGTCCTATCAGACCTACAATCTGGTCAGTACATCGACCACATGAGCCTTTTAGTCTGCTCTATATCTAAGGCGCCTCACTATCCATCATCCACATAAGTAAAAATGTCTGGGCTCCATACCATGACACCACTTCTAGGTAGAAAGAAACGTATGCACTCCCTATGTCCCTTGTCCCGTTTTTGAGTCATACCGGGGTGTGAGGCTCACGAATTAACGCTTTACACAAAGTTATGCTAATGAAAGCTGTGTTTTGATCATCATCCATAAGGCCCTTCTTTTCAACAAAATCTTGATCATTGCCTCTCAACATGTCGCATTGTCAATCCATATTATACCATTGATTTCACTAATATATAATCTCTAAGCTCGTATGTCTCAGAGAAGGGTGTTAAGCAAGAGAATAAATTCTCTACCACCAAACATATATATATATTTAGCAGAGATCAACGAATACAACACGAAGTACAATGTCAAACATACAATCCATTTACAAGTTCATTATGTGTCTGAAAGAAACCGGAGGCACCTTATTCCTTATCCTGTATGTCCAACACAGGAGAAAGACCCTCACACATCCGGTTGATTTCCAAGTTCGTCTGGACAATCACCACTTATAACCTCTACTTGGGTGTACTTTCCAAGTGAGACATCAGCAATAGCCCAAACAATGTGAAGATCTCCGGTCTTCAACCACCGTCTTTATTTTTGGCTTTTAATTGTCGTAACAGTTATTCAGAATGGGTTAAACCTGGTCTTTCCGAATAATTGGAGCATCTTTATAATTATGCGATAAATACACAAAGATAGCACACATCTCATTCCAATCCAGAATATTCTTTTATTCAAATATTCATATCCTTGGGGAAAGATTCCCATTATTTTATCAAAGATAAATTCTTTTAAACTTATAGTTTAATCCTCCTTTTCATATCATTTTTAAAATATTCTATTTTATCTTTTCATAACTTAAGCCTAATTAATGTTTAAGTACTAGTCGGGATTATCGAGCCTTACCGAGGTAATTGTTTATTATTCCTAATACCAACCTATTCATCCCACGGAGAAAAACTGGTGATACTCCATATTTAACACCCATAGTGCTATCGGTAAATTTAATTACCATTTCACGTTCAAATTTAATTAAAGATTTAACTATCGCATGGAGTAAAACTGGCGGTGCTTTATCTCGAACGATTCTCGAATTTGATAAATTTAATTATCCCATTTGCATTTCAATTTAATTAAAGATTCATTAAAACTCCAACTTAATTTTGATCCCAAAAATCATTACTTAATGATTATTCAACTTTAGGAAAATTAATCCTGTCTTTAACTTGGTTAAAGAACCAATGTCATTGAAAACACAGTTCACAATAAACCAAAAATCATCTTCCATTGAATATTATTTTATAAAAATATTCATATTTATTCCAGATTGGAATAAAATTTCAGCCAATATCCATATAAATCAAATCATATATGTCCCATTCATCGTATATATCCAACTATGGTTGAAACAACTATCAACATCCAAAATGACATCCAATGTGGATTTTATTTTCATATAAGCTTCAATCAAATAATTGACGCTTATATAAATCTGTCAATCAACCGATTAACCACAATTTCACACAAGGGAGATGTGTGAGTCTAATACCATCCCAAGACCCGTGTGGGGTTTTCAACCAACAAAATTCAAAAATCAATCAGTGGTTAAATAGATTTAACCAATTCTAATTCGATTCGAATTATTTTTCTAACTAACCAATTTTCACTATTCAAATTATAAATGGATATTTATATCCAACTTCAACTACCAAAATAATATTAACATTATATTTAACATGTTAAACATTTCGAAATGACAATCAGATCATAATACAATCAATCGACAAATCATCCATGGGTTTGCAAACAGCAGTGATGTGAGCTGCCATGCACCGTATAACAATTTGTGATAATTAATTAAATAAAAATCATTAATTGACAATCAAAATATATTTAGTTATAAATAACTGTACAAAATATTTGAGTGAGAGAGTTCTCACCGATATTTTTGATCGTTATAACAACAATCGCTTTTGGATTAAATTAAACGTGGGTTTAATTTAACCCAAATTTCCAACTAGCTCCAAATCTGACAAATTAGTTTTGTTACGAAGCTCTCGTCGATACAGTTCCAACGCATCTTGAATCGCTGAATTTGGAGTTCGTACGAAAAAGTTATGCATTTTACAACTTCGTGTATATACGTTAACCAAACAATTTAGCAACATATCTTTGAATTCAACCAACTAATTAAAGCTAAACAACTCTCACCCCAAGCATCTAACAACCATACACTTCACCATCGGCACTCCACGTGCTTACTACGAGCCAAAGATCTCGCCTGTTCTTCGCAATTCAATCCCAAACTTCACCGCAACATTTGTACGCACTCACACTCGAGTTCTATGGTATAAAGCTAGGATTTTTATGGGTATTTGGACTCGAGGAGGGACATAGATTCCTCGCCTTCGCTGTCTAGCAAAGGGATGATGTGGAAGCAGGCTATAGGGGCTCGTGTAGCTCATGGGGACCGGGGGAGGAGCTAGGAGACGCTTGGTGGTAGTGGAAGTGGTGTAAGGTGCTAAAAATGTCATCTATTTTCAAAATGGAAGAGATGAAAGGGTTTTAAGGAGAAGGGAGGGTCCCACTTCATCTTGGCCTGGTGGAGGCGTGCTGCTGATGTGGCATAGCAGGGGGAGGGTGGCTTAACCGCCTATATGGTGGCAGTTGGTGGTGAAAGGAGGAGGAATGGAGAGGGAAGCCATTAATTAGTTTTCTAATCTCTAAACATTAGTTTGCAAAATGGAAGAATAGTTTAGGCATAATTGAACCCCACTAACCTCAAATCATGTCATGAAGCACACATTAGAGAGAGCATAACAAGTGGAGGAGACAGGTGCCCTATTGTCTCATTTCCATTGGTCCAACACTATTCACGAATTGACTAGTTTTGATATTGTATTAATTACAACATGCAAACTTCGTTCTAGTCTCACGGCCACACGTTAACACCAAAAATAATGAAATTTGAAATCTAGCTACATTATGGAATTATGGTTCCAACGATACTGCATTGAATTTGGAGACCATTGGAAAAATGACATTATTTTCAGCTTAAACTGAAAAGTGACTGAATTTCACCTTACATTTACGTGTCGTTCTCTCACACATGAACTCCGTTGGACTTGAAATTTTGGATTTTACCACATTTCGACATTCCGGATGGAGTAAAAGTGGTTTCATCGGATTTCGAGATTGTCTTAAAAATGGTCCTTTTTCAGGTGATTGATATAGCTTTAAAATATCGATTTTCAAAATTTGAGCTTTTAAGTTGATTTATAAATTGTAACGATCCTTTTTTAAGTCAAATAAAACATTAAAACAAATTCTGAACTCTAATTTTATCGAGCAAATATTAGCAATTTATATCCAAAATTCTTTAAAATAGATTAAATTCAAATTTAAAATTGGTTCCAAAATTTCGGGTTGTTACAGATTTGTTATCATTGTATAACATATTTAAATTCTTGTCATTTAAACCCTTATTTGAATAATTATAATAATTATCAAATCGCAAAATTATTTATTTAAATCCATACATCTATTATTGAATATAATATCCTTATTAATGATGTCATTAGTACATTTAACTTCTAAAAATGAAATATAACATTTTGTTCTATATTCATCTTCAATTCTGAAATTAAGTGTATGTATCTAGAATCGTTTGTGATCCTTATGGTTAGAATTAGTTTTATCGGTAAAACAATTTTAGTCGTTTTATCGTAATTTCCCTAAGGAAATATTATCCAGAATTATCTTCTGGATGAATTAATTTTCATATATTATCTTTCTAAAGTTGATTATTATTTATAAATAATACTTATTTGAATCTCTAAAACAATTTAAATACATTCAATTGAGGTGATCAAATTCCGGGTTATTACATTCTCCCTCTTAAAAGGATTTCGCCCTCGAAATCACGTCACAATAAACCTATGAAAGTTTCCCCCAAAATTTTATCTTTCTTACTCTCGTAAGATATATGTAGATCATTCATATGAAATGTCTAACTCGATTTGCAATTCGAAATCACAACTTCTCCTTCCAAACTTCTATCGATCCTTTGACCCTTTAGTGCAAATCTGATCCGGCCTTTGATCTAGAACCTTTACTTTCCTTGCATAGTTCTCATCCACGATAGAAAATTTAAGTGCTCAATAAAAATCCCAATCAATATTCGCCTTTAAGAATCAGGTGATTTTTTTTTCAGAACTGGTGTAAATACCTCAAGTTCTGTACTCAAACACAGGTCATGATGCGAATAAAATACTGGCTGGGGCAATTACAATGTTATTAACCGACTGAAACTTTAATACAACCTTTTTTGATCCCGCAGGAGAGGGAGACCTCATATTATACCAGTCTCTCTTTCGGTTCTTCGATCATCCAAAGATGTATATTCTAATTCTGCCCGGATTCGATATTATTAGTCATATCGTATCGACCTTTTCGGGAAAACCAGTCTTCAAGTATCTAAGCAAGGTTTACGCCATGATCAGTATAGGTGTTCTTAGATTTCTTGTTTGTGCTCATCTTATGTTTATTGTGGGCTTAGATGTTGATACGCATGCTTACTTCACCGCAGCTACCATGACTATAGCTTTCCCCACTGGAATCAAATTCTTTAGGTTGGATCACTACTATGTGGAGAGGTTCGATGCAATACAAAACACCTATGTTATTTGTTGTAGGGTTCATCATTTTGTTCACAATAGGATCTACGTACAAATAGTGTGTTGTTTCTTCAAGCTTAAGCATATTTTAGAATTAAGCATATACTCATATAATACTCCATCTCATCCTACGAGTATATACAAAATCAAGTTTATTTTCTGAATCAGTAAGCTCCAAAATTTTCCTTCTTGAAACATATAAACTTGACTTGATATCTTCACTAGTGTTTCAACTTCAAATTCTAAACATATTTCAAGGTGTTCAACTGTCCAAAATCATCGAAAATCTTGATTCATTTAACCATTGAAATTCTACATGTTTCTTATTGTTCTCTTATATATCTATGCAAAGATCGGTACTTTGCTTCTTTGATTTCACAAAATATTGAAAAGTCTAATACCCAATGAAATTCAGTGAAACGTTCCTAAGCTTTCGATCATTAGACAGTGGTTAAATTCATTGCGAATTTTATTGATATAAGAGGTTACGACCTGGTTAAATTTACATAAAAAATCTACTTTTTAATACTTATCCTAACTTCATTTTATAGTTACCCATAGCCAAAGGGTGAAATCCTAATTCACGATGTCTATCTTTTATTGATACTAGTTATACCTTTCAAGGATATTCTTAAATTTGGAGGGAAATCTAAGGTAAAGTTATCTTTTTGCTATCTTTAAAGAAAGATAATTCACTATTAACAATATGTTCTTGTATGATTCCCTCTCAACTCATTTTAGGGTATCGCTAACCTTATCTTTAATGAGTTACTTATCCGAGGGTATTGCTAACCCTATCTTTGAAGAGTCATTTACCTGGATCTGGCTTAGGTATTTTCTCAATCTAAGCTCTGATACCAAATGCAATTCATTTGGTATGATCAGCATATGATAATGATACCTTGGTAAGCAATAAACCAAGGCTCCAATACCAAATGAAACTACCCGCTTCCTCAACCCTCAGAAATCGACACTAATACATCCACTATATTCATATCTCGCAAAACCAAGTGTTAGAGAAGCGAATTGTTTGAGGTAAGAAGGAAGATTCTTCGGCTCCAAACTACATCCACTTAATCCAAGTAAAACATGAGCTACAGGGCTGCCTAGAGATAATAGAGGACTAAGAATTTTAGGAAATAATGTAACTCCGAGTCAGTCATGGGACGGTATGGGAAACTTAAATCCGTCATTTGGAAATAATAGTATCTCATAAGACCACGACCACAGATAAACATGGCATGAATTTTTACCTTATGGTAACCAAATCTTTACTATGTAAAATTGTATGGTATTATTTTTAATGGCTGGCAGGATAAAATCCATTAAAATAAATTAGATAAAAGAGTGAAATTGTTACCATTATTAATTTTTTCCCATATAATGGGGCTCTACAAAAAAATTCACAACTCTTAGGGAAAATGGATTTTCATATGATGTCAAGTTAAGTGACCACCTTCCGTACAATACATCCCTAGAGGGACGTGCCCAGGACTTAATCCTCCACTCCAGGTAAGACTGGTCTAGTTACACAAACCAGAAGGTGGTGCACCGTTTCGAATATGACAACACCTCGGCCGAAAACGACCTACTTGAGACATCTTTTGCATACACCGCATATTCGACATATAATGGGTATTCCAGAACTGTGATGATCATATCCTAATGGGTGCGACACATATAGGCTTCATGCGATCCCTTTCTGCCACTACTATGTGATAAGGCTAAAGACCATCAATTACCTTATACCAAGTACAAACTTCACTTTGAATGCCACTTTTCCAAATTTGTTACATGCCATTGATTTCCGCTAATTTAAAAATTTTGTGCTTGTATGTCTCAGAGAAGGGTGTATTAGTGTGGGTGAGTTACTTCCCCCACCACTGAACAGATGTACATTTGTAGAGATCAATATACACCTATCAAAAGTGCAACGTCAAATATTCGTCCATACAAGTCATTGTGGGTCTAGATAAACCAAAGGCAATACAGAACTCCTATCTATTAGTAATATGGAAAAATTCCCCTAAGGGTCAATGACAGTATCCCTTTATTCAATCTCCATAATTCTTGTTCATTCATCATTTCTTATTCATCATTCTTTCTTTATAAACGTTGATTGATTTAAAGTCGTTTTCAGATAGAAATCACCTAAAGTTAATCTCAGTCTCTTCATATCAATCATCATAAAAATACCATTTATGTAGTATTGGATGTTGGGCATTCTTTATTTCTTAATTCATTTCTTCATAAAACATCTTCTAAGGATGTATTTCTTTCAAATACTCTTTGGGTATGCATATGAAACATTTAAACCTCATTCATCAAGACATCCTAGATGTCCATTTAGTACAATAAATTTGAAGAAATCATACTTATTTTACCTGATATCAACTTTCGTGTTCAACCTCGATTATTCGCCCAACAATAGTGTAAACATCTTTTAAATTCTCACGGATAGTAAGGATTCCCTCTTTGGAATTTGATACTAAATACAAAAAAAATCATCTCCAGGAAATCTGATTTATTTATCTCAAGAAAACTTGATCTTTTATGCTTGGCTCGTTTGAAATTTCAACCTTATCCATCCCCCACCCAAGAAAGGGGCAGGTGAGCTATGGTACTAGTTGGTCTTATACATCTCCTTAGTTAAACACACACATCTTGATGTTAGAAATAGAAAACCCAGGTTTACTCATCGGCTTATTAGAGGCAAGGTTAAATTGCTTATTATAGCCTTTTGATTCAATTCAATTATCTAACTTCTTTAAATAATTTATAGATCTTCAAAACAATCTCCAAGTTACTTAATTAATCATTTAAAATTATTCACCAAAGTTTTTGGAGAAGTTTTGTTAAGTTAAAATTCATGTTGCAAAAAGCGTTATTTTAGCTTAATTGATCAAAACAACTTTTCTACCATTGGAAAATTCATGTCTTCAACTTAAATCATTTTTTAAAACAATTTAAATGATTCATAAGATTTATTCCAAAATTTTCTTGAATTTAAAACTTTATTTTTAAAAACAATTCCATTTTATGGATTTTGAACTGCAAAACCACTATGTTTTTCGATTCTTGTTTTGATCATATTTCAAAATCTACTCAAAGGAACTTGATTTTCTTTAATTCGTCGGAAAACTATGGTTATAAGAAATCAAAAAAAAATACTATAAAGAATTTGGATTCATATTTTTCGTATATGAAAGATCCACTTTTTAAGAAGCGAAATTACTAGTTACAGTTTCATGACACACCGAAATCATTTAACGTAACCATAGCAATTATTTCATTTTATTAACACCCGAGTAGTTAGGGTCATTTAAAGTCGGTTTCTCACATTCATTTGTTTCTAATGTTCCTAGAATAGGCTATAGCTCCGCTATGATCGAACCGAAGCTAGTCGAACTTATTCTTTTACCTTGGCTTCATTTTTGCCTTTCCCTTTGCTCACAGCCTAAGATGAGATAAGGATTTGGATTTTCTTGTCTTGACTTCAAACTTGGTGTTTAATCTTTTAATGAGATTTAAGGACTTGGGAAGAGTTTGAGAGGATTTTTGATCTAATTTGATGTAGTTTTGAGAAAGTTAGTAAGGAATTGAGTATTTTCCTATTGTTTAGAAGCCATTAATGGTGTTGAAAGGAGTAAGAAAAATAGAGTTTTAATGTAAATAATTTGGGAAGAGTGGTGAGGTATTTATAGGAAAATTTAGAAAATAAAATATTAGTTGGAAAATTATCAAAAACTGCTCCCTCTCCTTCCGGCCGAGCTTCCCCTCCCCCTCTTTGCCCATATCTTTCCTTTTGTGTAAGAGGATGTGATGTGTGCATGTATGAATAAAAGTAGGATGTGTGCAAGAGTAAGGTGTTAATTTACAAAAAGAGTAAAAGTAAACTCTTTTCGTTTTTTTTTTTTTTTTTTTTTTTTTTTGCTTACTTTTTTCTAAACCCGCTAACTTTATTTATTATGTATATTTATGTTATCATATGTATATGCACATATATGTTTACACATGCGTCTCACCAAAGGGTTTACAACGTTGTACGACTTCAATTCGTCAAACAGTTGAGAACCTGAAACCCATTTATCAGTCATATTTTAAGTTTACACTTGAACTACTTATCTGGGTAAAAAAAATTCAAAAATAACTTTGTTATTGTATTTAAATAATTAAACCATGACTATTTAGGTATTAAACACATAGTAACTAATATAGATCAATTATTTACAAAATTCAAGATTGTACCAATAAAGCGATATCGATTTTATCGTACATTTTCATGTCAAGTATATTTCTTTATATAACTTGTTTCTAATTGATTTGTTATCACTATATAACATATTTATAATGATTTCTTATCATATAAACCCTTATCTGAATGATTATAATAATTATTAAATCGCTAAGTTCCTCATTTAAATCCATACATTAATTATCGAATATAATATACTTATTGATGATGTCATGAATATATTTAACCTCCAATACTAAAATAAAATATTTTATTTTATATTTTTCTTCAATTATGAAATTAAGTGTATGTATTCAAAGTCGTTTGCGATCCTTATGCTTACAAATCAGTGTTACTGATAAAACAATTTTAGTCATTTTATCAGTATTTTTCCTAAGGAAATATTCTCCAGAATAATCTTCCAAAATGATTTCATTATCCTAGATTATCTTTTTAAAATTGATTATTATCTAAAAAATCCATATTTAAATCTCCAAATTATTTTAAATACCCTCAACCGAGGTGATTAAATTCTGGGTTGTTAGATGAACTCTTTTGGAAATAATACTGTGAAACTTCCATTGACAGTTTTCATCAATGTCGCATATAGCAGCAAACTCTCTAGCATAATACAAGATATTTTTTTTAATGAAAATGAATATCTTATAGACCATTCGCTTATATGTTCAATTAGAGAGTGTTTGAATTTGAAAATCATACCGACTTTGGAACTTTCTCCATACATTCAAGTCCAAATAGTTCATCAGTAAATTGAACTTCTTGCAAAACAGATCATTGCATGATTGTATCGTTACATTGCTCAACAAAAGATTTTAAAAGTTACATAAAATAAATTAAAAAAAATATCATTTACAACACTTGTAAAAGTGTCAAG
The DNA here is from genome assembly GCA_030737875.1 of Allium sativum. Taxonomy (NCBI): domain Eukaryota; kingdom Viridiplantae; phylum Streptophyta; class Magnoliopsida; order Asparagales; family Amaryllidaceae; genus Allium; species Allium sativum. The sequence continues at coordinate 284,930,074 of CM060911.1, forward strand.
CATCCTGCCAAACCATTGGACTTTTTCAATGCAACACTAACTCCTTTTATAGAGTACATAAAACAAAGCTACCCTAAGGGTTATCAGAAATTATGTTAAAGACTTGTAGCATGTTCAACCACTTGATGCAATCACGACCTTTCGAATGATTAGGGAAAAGTCTACATGCTATAAGAAGTAAAACTATAGCTCGAGTGAACCACTCTATCTCCTCAACTTTTGACTCACCAGTAATCTCACGATCGATTATAAGGTCATAAATATACTTTGTAGGATCTAGATTAACCATAGAGGGGGAGGGGGGTGAATAGAGTTTATTGAATTTGATGAGATATTAAAATTATCACAACATAGATTGTAGTAGAGAAAATAAATGTAGAAAATAAATGACATAGATTTTAACTTGCTTCGACAGACCCTACCTACTGCTGCGTTCCCCAAGGTTTCTACTAGAATCAAAACAATATCTACGCTTACAAATTCCCTATAAACTCGCGGCACCTGCTCTCAACTATTCTAATCCTACACTTAAAACCCTGCACTGGTCTTTATCCCCAAGATCATATTTTCCCGAATTACAAACCCGTAACTCGTAAACCCTAACTATATATCCTATTGCTAGACACCCTAGTTTATAGAAAACTAGAAAGCTGTAAATTGGTTTACAGAAGAAACTAACAACTTAAAACAAAAATATAAAACCAAAAACCCCTTTTCAAAATCTAAGTAAAAAGGCCGGTTGTGACGGCCCATCCCCGCACCAGTCGACATTTCCCCGAAATGCGTTGTGCCAATGCCCGACTAGCACGGGACAGTCATCAAAAGAAAAGAATTTGAATCTATGAATCACCAAAGAACCTATAGTATATATTACAGCGCATTAAATAAAATATAATAATAACAAACTTGACATAAAATAGGCGAGATAGTGCACAAGTTGAAAACAAAATCATCATAGCAGCGGAATCCAAAATACAGCTTATGATCCAAACCATCATTATTACAACTTCAAAATACTGTCTCTAAAGCAAAATAGAAAAGTTACACTACTAATGCCCAAAGAAGTGACCAACAACAACACAGGGAGAATATATGTGAAAAGTACGTGAAAGCCTCCTGCTCATCTCCGGACAGCTACTCGTGTATACCACATATCCTGTCTCTAGTCTGCTCGTTTAGGAGCACCAAGAGTAATAAGAAGAGACATAAAACTCTGGTCAGACAAAATCTGGTATGAGCGATAGCAGCAAAACAGAACAATAACATGTATAAATAATCATATATGAACCTGCAACCAAAGAGTTAGCCCAACAAGATGTACAATACTCTAAGGTAACACTAACATAAAGTGTAAAAATGGGAGTGTGCAGGACATGGTGATAGCAAACATCAAACATAACAATCATCCTCACAGTCTCTCACTTGGTGCGTAAAGTATGTGATATCCACCACTTTGATCACCCAATCCTTTGCTACGATCACTTTGCCCTTGGGAGTCATAATGATCCCATTGCGCTGACCCATAGCCACTAATCCTTTGTTATGTCCACTTTTCCCCTTTGGAGTCATGACGACTCCACTACATTGGCTTATAGTCATGCTACGATCACTTGCCCTTAGGAGTCTTAACGGTTCCATTGCGCTGATCCATAGCCGCAAATCCGTCACTCAGTGGTAAACCAAAACTATAGATATCGATAACCCCTTTGCACACGTCCCGCATCAAAGTCCAACTTATGAAGTTAACTCATTGGTTCTCATCTGGATCCTGAGTTCTAACTTCCTATTTGGACTACCTTTGCATCTCGGGTTTTGGTCATCACCCCGATTCGGTCTCCATTCGGTTCGATTTGTGTGAAGCATCTCTTCACTCTCATACTTCGGTCCGGGATAGCTAGTTCGTGGATCTCTAGCCGGGTCGTGATCCTCACCCCGGTAGCTCGTGGTGCACTTCGGCTCATGATTCGTGGGCATGCTCCGGTTCGTGACTCCTTGGAGGAGGCATCTCATGATGTATACTTCTAGATCAGTTCGGTCCGGGGGAGGTGACTCGGTACGTGGAGCTACTCCGGTTCATGGCATCAGGTCGTGATGTCCATACCACGAGCGGGTCATGGTACCATGGTCACGAGCCGGTCGGCTCTTGGGGGTGCTTCACGATCCGGGGGGTCTGATCAATTTCCTGCAACTTTCCAGCAAGCTATTTACGCCATACGACGGCGTTTTCGGCCATTCTAACTTTGCTAAACAATCATAAAGCTTACCAAACAGTAATAGCGACATGCATAATCAACCATAAACACCAAAACAACAATGTACCAATGTAATATGGATCAAACATATTCAAAACGCATGTATTTCCCCTTAAAACCCTTTAGCATGTTTTAATTATAGGATTAGCAAAATATGTCCAAATTAACCCAAATTTCTAACAGAGGCATAAAATAATATTTAAGAATTTCTACATATTTTTCTGAGTCATAATTTCGTTAATTATCACTAATCACCCCTAGTTAGCCATAATTAGTGAATAAAAGTGCTAGTCACTCAACTTAGCCACAAATAAATCTCAGATCTGAAAATATTTCTGATTTGGTTCGAATCCCAATGCAACACAATAGCTCTACCTCCAATTTGATGTTAATTTGCCTTGGTTTGATGTTGATTAGCTTAATATATGATTAGAATGTGATTTGGGAGTGATTTAGAGAATGGCGCCCATTACTAGGGTTAGAAGAAGGTAAATGACGGCTAGAAAAATGAATAAAACTAATTTCCCAAACCCTATCGGCCCTCCCATAACCTTAATCCCGAAATGGGTTATGGACTTAGCTGTTAATCACCCGGTTAAGCCCAATTATGTTGTTTTTCACCTTCTAAACCTTATTTCAGCCATATCTCCCACACGGTAAGTCCGTTTGATTAATGTGATCACTCTACAGAGAGGTAAATCATCATCCGAATCCAATGGAAGTGGTTTTAGGTACCAATCGAAAGTTATTAGCGAAACAAGATTCTCTAGGGGCAAAACGGTCATTTAAAATTCAACAAAAAACGTGAACATGGGAAATGACCCCAATAGTCGTTTTCCCAAAGTTACACGACCATACGACTTCGTATGTGGATAAAATAAATATTCTATGATCCTTCGATGCGTAGAATGCGGGTCGTTCAACTCTCCCCCCTTAAGAAATTTCATCTCTGAAATTCCTTAACAAAAAACATACAAAGGATCCCACATGCCTATCAATCATTTGCAACAATCAAACATATATAACCACATAACAAGCCTATCGTAGCATGCGGTTTACTAAAAAGGGGATACCTATGTGGTCATTAAAATCTTACCAGGCAAAGAGTTCTGGACACGACTTTCTCATGTTCTCCTCCGTTTCCCAAGTACAGTCATTCTCATTATCACCCCACTAGACCTTGACTTGTCTCACCGTCTTCCTTCGAAGTTGCTTCGTATCGTTCTCGATAATACGAATCGGTCTGCGACTCCCAACTACCTCGGGTTCTACCTCGGTATCATCTAACCGATCTAGTGAAATAGTCCTACTAGGGTCGTGCACGAACTTCCTTAACTGGGAAACGTGAAATACGTCGTGAACTTCCGCTATCTTGTCAAGCAATCTGACTTTATACGCTAAATTCCCAACTTGTTCGAGAATTGGGAATGGACCAACAAATCTTGATGCCAACTTACCTCTCCTGCCAAAACGAAACACACTCTTTAATGGAGAGATCTTGATGAATACCAGGTCGCTAATGGAGAATTTCAATTCTCTTCATCTTTTATCAGCATAACTCTTTTACCTATCTTGGGCAGCCTTCATTCGCTGTTGGATAACCTTGATTTTATCTGAAGTTTCTCTTATTACATCTGACCCAAGCACAAATTTCTCACCGGTTTCCAGCCAACATGATGGAGAGTTGCACGTTCTTCCGTACAAAGCTTCAAATGGAGTTATACCAATACTGGACTGATAACTATTATTATATGCGAACTCAACTAGATGCAAATGGTCATCCCATGAACCCCCAAAATCCAATATACAAGCTCTCAAGAGATCCTTTAATACACGATTCACCCTCTCTGTTTGATCGTCGGTTTGAGGATGGTATGCGGTACTGAGATGTAATTCTGACCCTAAAGCTTCTTGTAAGCTCTTCCAAAACCCACTAGTAAATAATGGATCTCGGTCACTCACTATACCTTTAGGTACTCCATGAAATATCACTATCCATTTCATATACTGTTCTGCTAACTTAGTTGCCGTTCAATTCGACTTGACTGGTTTAAACCTTGAGCTCTTGGTCAATTGATCCACAATCACCCAAATACTATCATGACCCGATCTAGTCCTTGGTAGAACATCGACGAAATCCATTGAGACTTGTTCCCATTTCCATTCGGGAATTTCCAATTGTTGTAACAAACCACTTGGCTTCTTTTGCTCGGCTTTAACTAACTAGCAATTCATGCACTTGGATATAAACTTCCCAACATCTCTTTTAATCTCTTCCCAGTAGTAGGTCTGCTTCATGTCTCAACACATTTTGGAACCATCGGGATGTGTAGTCAGTTTCGAGTGATGACATTCTCTGAGCACTTCATCTCTCAATCCATTAACATTGGGTACAACTAGCTTCCATTCTTTTGAAGCCATCTTTCTCGATCAAGTCCATACTTGTTCATCTCCTCACTGCCTATACCCATCTCTATCTTGGAGATGATTTCCAATAGGTTAGTATCGTTCCTCTGACTGGAACTAATCCGCTCAATTAAAGTAGGTCTGGTCGTCAAACTTGCTAACATAGCTGGATCTAATTCGCACTTAGGTCTGAAATCATATCCTGCGATATACTCCAGTTGCTTCCATTCCAGAAACATGGCCCCCAAACAGGCATGTCTCCTACTCAATGCATCAGCTACCGTGTTGCCCTTCCCGGGTGTGTATGCGATATTCATACGAAGCCAAAAAACCCCAACCATCTCTGCTATGAATATTTAAATCCTTCTGAGAGAAAAGATACTTTAACGACTTATGATCGGTAAACGACTCGAATCTTTCTCCCAAGAAATAATATCTCCACATCTTCAACGCGAACATGATCGCTGCCAATTCCAAATTATGGGTAGGATATCTTTTCTCATGCGGTTTCGGTTATCGACTAGCATAAACTACAACCCTACTTCCTTATATCAATACAACACCTAGTCTGGTACCACAGCCATCCGTGTATACCGTCATTTCTTTATTCCCTTTAGGAATAACTAACACTGATGCACATGTTAACTTTTCCATTAGGATCTTAAATGCATCCTCGCACCTTCCGTCCCAAGCAAAAGCTTGATTCTTCTTAGTCAACTGGGTTAATGGTGCCGCTATCTTGGAGAAGTCTTGGATAAACTTACGATAATATCCAGCAAATCCCAAGAAACTTCTTACGTCTGTTGCATTCTTGGGCGTAGACCAATCTTGTACCGTAGCCGCCTTCGCAGGATATACAGTGATACCATTCTCTGAAACAACATGGCCCAAGAATCTCACTTCCCTCCTCCAAAAGTGACACTTAGAAAATTTCGCTTTTAATTGGTGTTTCCTCAACAATTCCATCACTATCCTCAAATGTTCCGTGTGTTCTTCCTCTGTCCTCAAGTAAACCAAGATAGCGTCCATGAATACAAGAACAAACTTATTCAGTTGATCTCGGAATACCCTATTCATAAGATCCACAAAATATGCTAGTGCATTGGTCAACCCAAATGGCATGACCAACCACTCATAGAATCCAGACGGCGTCCGAAATGCCGTTTTATGTATACTCTCAGGTGTTACTTGGAGCTGATGAAATCCTATCGCGGATCCAATTGGGAGAACACTCTTGTTCCACTTAACTGATCAAACAAATCATCTATCCGTGGAAGAGGATACTTATTCTTCCTAGTCGCCTTGTTCAACTTGCGGTAGTCCACACATAAGCGAAGGGAACAATCTGCCTTAGTAGCAAATACAACTAGTGCTCCCCACTCGAAAACAATCCTTCGAATAAATCCCTTCTTCAAAAGATAGCTTACTTGCACCTCGAGCTCTCGCTGCTCCCTTGGCGCCATACGATGAAGTGGCATCACTATAGGTCTGGCATGTTTCACAAAATCAATTCGAAACTCGATCTCTCGGTGTGGTAAAAGTCCGGTCACTTCCTCGAAGATGTCCGGATACTCGCCAGCAATAGGCACATCTGACAACTCATCATGCGAGATGTCGAGGGAATTTAGAAAACTATCCATCACCCCATCATTAGATAGGCTACCAAATAGTACCCTCCGCACATCGTTTGCTCGAACGGTCACCGAAGACCCCTCACAGTCTACCACCACCCCATACCTTTGGAGCCAATCGACTCCCAAAATAATGCAAAACCCAGTAAAGCCCAAAATAAATCAATCACAAGCAAATATACATCCATGACTCGATAAGACCAAATTACGACAAATCATACTAATGCTAGTCGAACCACCAAGCGGGTTCGTCACAACTAAAGATCTATCGACAATCTCGGGTTCTAATCCCAACCTATCTACCAGGTCACTAGATATGAAGGACGGGAAAGACACGATATCAAACAACACTCGAACAGGAACATCATAAATAGAAAGCATACCTTGAATAACGATGCCCCTTCCCTTCTGCGCCGCAGTTGGGGAATTGGACGAAGAAAAAACAACATTGATAGCATAGGCTTTCACAATCTGCTTCTCTTTAGGGGGTTGGGGACATTTATCCTTGTGATGTCGCACTTGGCCGCAATTGAAGCACTTCATGTCCGCTGGCTTTACTCGACAATCTTTGGCATAGTGGCCTTTCTTGGCACAATAATAGCACTCGGCATCTTTCTTATTCTTTTTCTGACCATCCTTAGCTTGGCTCTATTTCCTCTTATTCTGTGAATTATTCTTGTCTCCACCGCTTGCCTGCGGCTTTCACTACGCCATTGATTGCCTACTACAACGAAAATCCAAGGTGTTTCCAGCTAAATGTTGCCACAGCTATGCTGATTTTTGTGTATTGCAATGCACTCTTCAATGTGTTACCATAGATATCAAATTGTGTTGCATTAGCTATAGTTAAAAACTTATAAGTTTAATTTGCCACATCATCAATCTGCATCTATAAAATAATGCATATCTATCCGTCAATTTACCTTTTAAAAAAAACATCTGAAGTTGACATCTCACCAATCCTTTAAAATACTTCACCACCAACAGGAAATCAACTTACGTTACTCATTGGATTCCTCTTTCTCAATTTCGCAGATCATTTCGTTCTCACCCCCAATTTTTTAATTCCAATCCTTAATTTTCATTCACCTACTTCTTCCACTCAACCCTCTCTGCGTCCTCCACTTCTTCCATCGAGTCCTCGAATCCAAACGCACATACTTCTCCCCTTCCCCATCATCAAACGGCAGCCAATCCAAGAAGAAAGGTGCTAGCTTTTTATCCTGTGCTTCTCTTGTACATTTCTGTTGGTTTTTTTTATCATCGCTATTCATTAGTCTACCGAAAATGGAAATTATTATCACCATGAGTATAATTTTGTTTGGTTGGTGGCCTTTTTTTGTGGTTCTGTTGTATGTTGATTTACTGAAATGTTCTTTGAGCCGCTATTTGGTTGTTAATCAATTTAATAACACAGAAGTTTAGTTCCTAGTGAAGTGTGGTTATGAACAAGTAGACCATCGACCTTATATGAGCTGCATGTTCTAAACAATTGCTCGGGTTTCCCAGGTTGTTGTTGCATGTGATGATTAAGACATGATACATTGGTTTATGAAAATGGTTTCATAAGGATGCTTACATATACATGATAGTTATCATTTCTTAAGTATTATCATGATTAAAAAAAACATACGCATGATTTATTAAGAGTGTGTGTGTGTGTGTGTGTAAGACTGGCTAATAAACATACGCATGTTTTGTTTTGGTTATGCACAAAAATACTGAATACATGAAATACATGCCTGAAAGCCTATTGAATGATTTGCAGTTTGTGATATCACTTCAATTCTTCCTTCAATTCGAGTTCAGTGACTGCTCAATCAATTTCTAGTTCAAATTCGTCAACAGCGGATGAGAGAAAGAACTGCCACCACAAAATCCCAGCGAGGATGAGGGCTGTGAAGGTAGGGTCGAATGCGGGGAAGAAGTTTTTTGGTTGCTCCATATGGCCAGCAAGTATAAATTAGGTTTTTTTGTGGTTGCTCCATGTCGGTTATCATATCTTTTATTGATGTTTTGGTCGATAATTTAAGATATGTGCAGAATGGTGATTGCGGGTATTTTATATGGCATGATGAAGTGTACGAAATCAACAACAATGCTGAATTGGATAATACTACTGTTAAATTGATAGAAAAAGAAAAGACTATATCGCAATTGCTCTTAGAAAAGAATAAAATTGAAGAAAAGCTGCTGAAGCAAAAGCAAAAGAGGGCAAAAGCCGATGAATTTTTTGGCAGATATGAAGGAAGAGTTGGCCCTAATGCGCATTGAATGTGGAAAACATGAGATAGGAGAAAAATTCTTTGCAAAAGCTTTAGCTATGTCCTGGATCATGTTTGGAGTTCTTCTATGTGTTGTTATGGCAATGTAGAGCAGTGAAGTAACATGAAATAGCATGCATGGGCAGTTTTTCAGGTATAATTTTAAGCTTTTTCACATTGTAGATTAGTGATAATTTTTGCTACATTGACCGTTAAACCTAAATTACTGATTACTGATAAATTTATCCACAATGTAACTGTCGAATTGTTTACTCAGTATAAACAATGTGCCTCTGTTATACTATGTAGTATGTATACATATTGTTTCAATCAGTATACAGCCTCTGTTATGTAACTCGGTTATGTAAATGAAACACAAATGCAAATGAAACTCGGTTATGTTTAGATCAGTATACACATGTATACACATTGTTTAGATCAGTTATGTAACTCAATTATGTTTAGATCAGTACACTTGTGATCACATTGTACCTCTGTTATGTAACTCAGTTATGTAAATGAAACGCAAATGCAAATGAAACTCGGTTATGTTTAGATCAGTATACACTTGTATACACATTGTTTAGATCAGTTATGTAACTCACACATTGTTTAGATCAGTTATGTAACTCACACATTGTTTAGATCAGTACACTTGTGTACACATTGTTTAGATCAGTATACTATGTTATACTGAAATGCAAATGGAATTCAGTTGTGAAACTCAGTTTGTGCTGAAAGAAACTCAGTTATACTATGACCATAGTTTGTGCGGAAACGCAATTGAGGTACGCATACCTCTTATTTTGTGTTGAAATGCAACTGATGTATGCAGGTGAAGGAGGCAGTGATGAGGATTTTGAAGGCTTGTTACTAAAGGCACTAGAGATACTTGATGCAGTAGAGGCATTGAACGCATTGGAGGCTTGCGCTATATTTTGAAACTGTTTTAGTTTTATGTAAACATGTATTTAGGACTGGCTATGTTTGTAACAGAAGCATATGTAAAATTGAATTTAGTGACTATGTTTTGGCATTTTTTAGTTGAATAAGTACTTGTATTTGCTGGTTAATTAATTTGAAATAAAAAGTTCTTGGTTAATTTCAGTTTGATGTTATGTTATATAATATTGCCATATAGATGAGATAATGTTACAGTATATGATGTGAAATGTTGTCATAGCTATGATATAGTGTCGCCATTGGGTGGCAAAATTATTGCCATAGATTTATGCATGTGAGCCCCACAACTGGATTCCGTGAACCCGGGCTACAGTTTTTAGTGGCGATTCCGTAAACCGGGTTACAGGTTTAGTGGGCCCCACTTTTTGTAAATTTAATACATACGGCAATACCTGTGCTGATGTTGCCTTAGGGCCGTAAATGTGTTGCCTTTGATTCTAAGGCAACGCGGCAAAAGGCAACCCCAAAAAAGTGTTACCACAGATCATTTTTTGCCTATAGCAACATTATTTTGCACCTACTGCGTCACTGCTTTGGGGTTGTCGTAGGCCATCTATGGCGTAGTGTTTGAGTCCCCTGCAGATGTAATAGCAACCTCGGTCTTTGACTTAGGGTAAAGGCTCTCCGACCTCAATGCATTTCCCACAATAGACTCGAATGTCTCATCTATATGATTTATCAGCCTTTCTCCCAAGTACTCATCTAAGTCAGTTATGAACTTATCGTTCTTCTTCTCGACAGTATCGATAAGAGATAATCCATATTTCGGTAAAGTATCGAACTCAGCAATATACTCTGAGACTGCCCTACCATTCTGCTTAAGCTCCAAGAATTTCCTAAACAATTCTGATTTCTGAGCAGCTGGGATAAACTTATCACTGAAACGAGTCTTAAACTGATTCAAGGTAACTTGATCCTCGGGAGTAGCCACTTTAATAGCATTCCACCAATTCATTGCTCGTCCTTGAAGCTGAAGCGATGCTAACTTTCTTTCCACTGCATCACCGATCCCCAAATCCTCGAAGATGTGCTCACAACTATCAGCCAATCCTGAACCTCCGTAGCCGATTCCGTTCCGTGGAATGGCTTCCCGCCAAGACTAGTATAATCCTTGAAGAGCTTGGCGAAATCGGCGGTGCCTGCACGGTTGCACCACCACCATTAGCAGCATTAGGAACTTCCCCCTGAACATCCCTAAGCATCTCTCTCATTAACTCATATCAGGAGCATTCTTATTATTGGCCCCTAAACACGTACTCCTCGTATATCGGCTCATCGTTCAATCTGTAAAGAGAAAACGATTGACCGTCTCCATAGTGTTGCCAGTGTAGTGCGACTTCATCCTTGGATATACTAGTAGTATATATATATATATATAGCTTTTGAAAACCAAAATATCACAAATACGCGCTCTCGTATACGTATACAATCTCTCTCTGATGTCTTCCCCTAGGTTAACTACACAACCCATGCTCTAATACCAAGTGTGACAGCCCGCACCGCACCAACTGACATTTCCCCGAAATGCGCTGTGTCAATGCCCGACTAGCACGAGACAGTCATCAAAAGAAAAGGATTTGAAACTATGAATCACCAAAGAACCTGTAGTACATCTCACAGTGCATGGAATAAAATATAATAATAACATACTTGACATAAAACATGCGAGACAGTGCATATGCTAGAAACTAAATCATCATAGCAGCAAAATCCAAAATACAGCTTATGATCCAAACCATCATTATTACAACTTCAAAATATTGTCTCTAAAACAAAATAGAAAAGGTACACTACTAATGACCAAATCAGTGACCAACAACAACACAGGGAGAATATATGTGAATAGTACGTGGAAGCCTCCTGCTCGTCTCCGGATAGCTACTCATGCCTACCACCTATCACGTCTCTAGTCTGCTCGTTTAGGAGCACCCAAAGTAATAAGAAGAGACATAAAACTTTGGGTCAGACAAAGTCTGGTATGAGCGATAGTAGCAAAACAGAACAATAACAGGTATAAATAATCATACTTGAACCTGGACCTGCAACCAAAGAGTTAGCACAACAAGATGTACAGTACTCTAAGGTAACACTAACATAAAGTGTAAAAATGGGAGTGTGCAGGACATGGTGATAGCAAACATCAAACATAACAATCATCCTCACAGTCTCTCACTTGGTGCGTAAAGTATGCGATATCCACCACTTTGATCACCCAATACTTTGCTACGATCACTTTGCCCTTGGGAGTCATAATGATCTCATTGCGCTGACCCATAGCCACTAATCCTTTGTTATGTCCACTTTTCCCCTTTGGAGTCATGACGACTCCACTACATTGGCTTACAGTCATGCTACGATCACTTGCCCTTAGGAGTCTTAACGGTTCCATTGCGCTGATCCATAGCCGCAAATCCGTCACTCAGTGGTAAACCAAAACTATAGATATCAATAACCCCTTTGCACACGTCCCGCAACAAAGTACAACTTATGAATTTAACTCATTGGTTCTCATCTGGATCCTGAGTTCTAACTTCCTATTTAAACTACCTTTGCGTCTTGGGTTTTGGTCATCACCCCGGTTCGGTCTCCATTCGGTTCGATTTGTGTGAAGCATCTCTTCGCGCTCATACTTCGGTCCGGGATAGCTAGTTCGTGGATCTCCAGCAGGGTCGTGCTCCTCACCTTGGTGGCTCGTGGTACACTTCAGCTCGTGGTTCGTGGGCATGCTCCGGTTCGTGACTCCTTGGAGGAGGCTGCTCGTGATGTATACTTCTGGATCAGTTCGGTTCAAGGGAGGTGACTCAGTTAGTGGAGCTACTCCGATTCGTGGCATCAGGTCGCGATGTCCATACCACGAACGGGTCGTGGTACCATGTCACGAGTCAATCGAGTCGTGGGGGTGCTTCATGATCCAGGGGGTCTGACCAGTTTCCTGCAACTTTCCAGTAAGCTATTTACGCCATACGACGACGTTTTCGACCATTATAACTTTACTAAACAATCATAAAGCATACCAAACAGTAATAGCGACATGTATAATCAACCATAAACACCAAAACAACAATGTAACATGTTAATATGGATCAAACATACTCAAAACCCATGTTTTCCCCTAAATCCCCTTTAGCATGTTTTGATTATAGGATTAGCAAAATGTGCCCAAATTTCTAACAGAGATATAAAATAATATTTAAGAATTTCTACATATTTTCTCATATTTTTCTGAGTCATAATTTCGCTAATTTCACTAGTCACCCCTAATTAGCCGTAATTAGTGAATAAAAGCGCTAATCACTCACCTTAGCCATAAATAAATCTCTGATCTGAATAAATCTTTGATTTGGTTCGAAACCCAATGCAACACAGCAGCTCTACCTCCAATTTGATGTTAATTTGCCTTGATTTGATGTTGATCAGCTTAATATATAATTAGAATGTGATTTGGGAGTGATTTAGAGAATGAAGGCCATTATTAGGGTTAGAGGAAGGTAAATGGCAGCTAGAAAAATGAATAAAACTGATTTCCCAAACCCTATCATCCCTCCCATAACCCTAATTCCTAAATGGGTTATGGGTTTAGCTGCTAATCACCCGTAAAGCCCAATTATGATATTTTTCACCTTCCAAACCTTATTTCAATCACATCTCCCAAACGGTAAGTTCGTTTGATTAATGTGACCACTCTACGGAAAGGTAAACAATCATCTGAATCCAATGAAAGTGGTTTAAATTTAAAATTCCTTACCAATCAAAAGACATAGGCGAAACAAGATTCGCTAGGGGCAAATCGGTCATTTAAAATATGGCAAAAATCGTGAACATGGGAAATGACCTCAATAGTCATTTTCCAAAAGTTACACGACCATACGATTTCATATGTAGATAAAATAAATATTCTACGAAATCCTTCGAAGCGTAGAATGTGGGTCGTTATACCGGTCCCCTTTAATTTTCCTTTGTCACTTTTATACGGCTTTTTTCTTCCTTTTGATGGCCGACCTAATAAAAATTACGGATTTGGTTTCTTAGCTCCAAATCGCGACTTCTACCTGTTAATGTAATTCGATTCAGTGATGCTTCAATGCTTATAAATCTCGGTCGATCGATTTGGCCTTGGCTGTAGATCGAAACACCTAAAAATATTGTGAGTATTTTGATTTGATTTTCTCGTTTGATTTTCCTTATGAATTTTGATACTCATTGATGATGAAAATGGTGTTCTTATATAGGGATTAAAAACCCTAATCAATCACTGATTTCACGTATTGATTTGGTCTGTGATTTGCATGATTGTTGCTTGATTTAATGATCGTGAATGCTTGATTGATTTCTGGAAAATAACGATTGATTTTTATCTCCAAAGAGATGCTCTCGTGAATTCTTGGAATGTTTATAAAACCGTGAATTATTCTTGTCAAAACAGTTCCTTCGATTTTGTTGATAAACACTTGTCTTATTTTCTTAATGAATTTACCCATGTTTCTGTATCTTTGTGAATTTGGAGAATTTATTTGCAATATTCACTTGCCACAATTTACTCCATGCCAGCAGTGCAAAATTGAATTCATTCCATTTATTTGAACCAATGAATTTTAGAAACGAACTTTTTTCTCTAGAAACCATTGTGTTTTCTTGTTGTTGTGCAATTGGGCATTATGCCATATATGTGATGTTGGATCATTTTGCATGCTGCACACTTTTATTTGTTCCTTGTATCTGCCAGTTTGTGTACTTGAGCATACTGTCGTTGTTCAAACTTCTCAATGTTCATGTCGACCTTTACATTTTCTCTGAACCTCAATTATGAGCTTCACCATTTCAATTGCTTTGTGCCATTTGTATGTTCTACTTGCACAAACATTAGTGCACTTCGTTGTGCTCTGTTTTGTATCACCCTACTCCATAAGTATCCTAAAAACTAGCTTGGTTACTTGCTCACTTGAGCCACGATGTACTTCACTTCACTGCCTTTGAGCACTTGAGTTTGTATACTCCCATTCACCTGTCTGAACATAGACATGCTACTTCTGCCTTTGTGTGACTTATGTGTGTCTCGAATGCTTCTGCCATTTTTATGTGCACTTTCCACTGTGTCATGATCACTTGCATGTTGAAACCTGTGTAGTTACACATCCTTGCTACTTGCTATTTACATATATGCACTTGCTTGAGATATATATATATATATATATATATATATATATATATGTATGCATATGTGTGTGTGTGTGTATATATATATGTACGTATGTATGTGTCTGTGTATGTAGGCCTTGACTTGTTCATGTTAAGTTTAACATTGCTTTCCATGTTTGATTCATACTTTGCCAGTTTTGCACCACTTTGTATAAGAACATGTCACTATGCACATTTGTGTACTCCTTGTGTTTGCAAATGAAAAACTTTGTGCATGCTACTTGAACCATGTTGCATGTACAACTGTTTGCATATGTGTACACTTTTCTGAAAACTGCTTGTGTATGAACATGAGCCATGAGGTGTAAACATGTGTGCTCTGTCTTGACACCCTGTTCCATTTGATGTGCATATGTCACTGGCCTTTTGTATGTTGTACTTGCCTTTGAGATGAATCATTTTTGTTACTCTGGTTTGACCTGCATTTGCTTTGTGCATGGCTTGACATTTTCTTGCCTGGTCACCTTTGGTCTTGTTGTTGCCTTGCTATGTGCACTTAATTTTTTTGAGCCATTGTTTTTGCACTTGATTTGGCCTGGAACCAGTTGTGTCATGTGATGAACCATTTGACTTCTGGCCAGTTTGGTTTCGGGTTTACTATGCTGCATATTTCATTGTTGTTTGACCTGATTCATGCTTTGTATGCCCATATGCATACATTTCTTCGCACATGTCTTGTTCATATGCACGACTTATGCAGCTACACATTTCAAATTATATGTGTGTGTGTGTGTATATATATATATACATATATATACACACACACACATGTATGTGTATACACGTATCGTGCATGAACAATTATATTTTTTATTTATATCAGCAGACCACTATACGATGTATGGAGGCTGGTCAAGATTAGCAGACTACAAATGTGAGTTGAGACTGGTTTTGGTCAGCAGAATACTATAGCTGTGTTGAGGCTGATCCGCACGCACATGATATATAGTCTACCTTGTAGTATTTGCAGTGAATCACTGTGAATATCTCAAGCAGTCTAAACACAGATAGATGTATATACATATTAAACCAAGTCAAGAAATACGATGAGAAACACACCAAAATTTAAGGCAAATAAAATTTAAAATAAATTCATATCTACTAGAATGTAAATCAATTTTTGTTTCGATTTACTGGGCGTGTTTCAGTGATAGGTATACAAGTCACTAAGAATCAGTTAAACATTGTAAAGTGAATTTGTACAGTTGTATTATATGACAGCGAAATGTACAATAGTGGAGTTAAGAGTTTTGTACAATTCGAATGTTGAAATACAATATTTATTCGTGAATAAAACTATTTGAATATTTAAATTCTTGTGCAATAGTATTTTATTCAAAAATAATTATTTATTTCACTATGTGACGAAATATGGAATAGTACAGATACAAACACATTTATTTTATAATATATATGTTTGTTATCATCAAACAAAAATCATAGTATTATATGTGACATACTTAACTTTGACTCGCTTGCACGAACAATCATTTTGGATGGTGAAACTTCGCCAATCATTCTCAAACAAATATCAGCTACATCGGCATCTCCACAATAGCTCACAACAACACCCTCTATGGGTATACCAAGTAGAAAAAGCAACATATTAAGGAGTAATGGTCATTTCTCCAACAGAGAAATGAAATGTGCTAGCCTCCGGTGTAACAGTCTGCACTTCCGTTCACGCAAGATATTGTTTCCAACTTAGCCTCCATATAGGAGTGACGTTTTGTTCCTCAAAAGGCATCGACGCTATTAGAAGGCAAAGTTTTACTGTTTAAGCTCCCACTTTATAATCTCCCCTCTTCCAGAGCCCAACGTTCTCATTGGCTCAACGTTTCTCATCCCCAGGCGTTGTGGTCAATGCATAGGCCATAATTCTGACTGTGTATTGGCTCTAATTGTAACAACCCGCACATCCGTTCACGCAAGATATTGTCCCTAACTTGGCCTCTATATAAGAGTGAGGTTTTGTTCCTCAAAAGACCCCGACGCTATTAGGAGGTAGAGCTTTACTGCTTAAGTTCCCACTTCAAACCCAAATTCCAAAATGTGAGACTTTTAATTCCACTCTAAACAAATGAGTGTTACATCCGTCTCATTTATCGCATAATGCACCAAGCAGAACTCTATTAAGTCTGATATATTTAATCTGCATGAAACGCCAGAAGATTGCTTGACGAAGTGACTATTGAATGCGTACTTCGTCATCTAGTCTTTGAAACTGTGTGAATGATCAAGACAATCGACCGATTTTACACTCTCCAAAACACATAATTATAACATGTGGTTAGTTCAAAATTTTAAAACTCATCAACTATTCACTGCATTTTAAAAAATAAATTTTTTACCTCATTAAGTCTTCAAAATTTGATTGGTGCTTCACTCGTAAATACAAAACGCTCTCATCGACGGTTTCACTCTCCGTTTCTTCAAGTTCATGCACAGATTTAATATATTAATTACACCGGTTGGAATTCAAATTTACATAAATGATGATAATTGTATGATAACAATCTAAAACTAGTTTCAACAATGCTTTAGTCAAGTAGAATCAAATATCATAGAAATTAGAAACTAATATAAGGGATTAAGGCTAGAAAAATTATCAAAATCATGTTGTGTTGAAGAAGATTTTGCTTCTATTGTTGTAGCTTTGTTGTGTTCAAAGATTGGCAAAGAAATTGATATTATTTGAGTGAATTTTATTAGAATTTGAAATTTTTTGAGTTTCAGGTATTTGGGTTCGATTTTGGAAGAATGGGTAAAAAGGTTGAGTTTAAGAATAATGAAATGGTGATGAAAGAGAAAGCACCGTTATTGTTTATGTATTACAAGTTTTTTATCGAGGTGTAAGTATGAGTTGCTCCCCCCCCCCCCCCCCCCCCTTTCCTCCTCCTGAACCAACTTTATTTCTTCTTTCAAAGAAGGGCATTGGCCCTACATTGAACTTACTGCGACAATGTGGCTCTTCTATATACAAATAGGAGTGGGCAAATAGTTGGTTCGATTTAAATGGTTTAAAATTGTTAAAATCAAAATAACTGTTTATGAAACATATACCGAACCGAATCAAATCGATTTTTTTTTTTAAATTAAAACCAACCAAACTAATAATATAAAGTTTGGTTTATTTGGTTTATCTAAAAATAATTGGCCACTTTATTGTTGGTATAATATAAGGCTGAAACAATTGGCAGAGTCATCATCACGAAGGCATCTGAGTAAACAAACTCCTATTCTAAAAATATTAACAAAAGTTGTTACAAGAATAAAAACATTGCAAAATAGTAAGGTGGTCGATAGTAGTTTGTTATTTTACAATAAGTTAACTTTTAAATTTGTTTAATTGATTGATTTGATTTTCAATTATTCAGAACCAAACTCATCAATTAACCAAACAAATACAGAAATAGAAAACCAAAACCAATCAATTACCTTCACAATCGAACCAAACTGATTAAACAAAATTTGTTTGGTTGGTTTATCTGATGTAACCAATACATGCTCACTCCATAAACAAATAAGATGAGTACGGTCACAAACAAGGGATAGCTTAGGAAGATGTAAAGTGTATATTATGATCAAGGCTAAAACCGTGCTATCCACACGAGTTTAAACATACTCCTCGTTTGATCCATTTTCCCTTCTATGAAAATATATCTCATTGTGGGTGCACTACTTTGAAATAAAATTCATGGTCTAGTAATCACGTAGGAAGATATTATAACGTTAGGAGAAATTAGCACACAATTACAAAAAGAATAGCATGCACTTATTTCTTATTATAGTTATGTAACTAAAAAAATAACATTGCTGGAACGACCTTAAATTTTGCGGATATAGAATTATACGACACAAATTCTAGGGGTGCTTGAAAGCTCCAAAAATAAAGATTAAAGAAGTAGGAATCTAAAATTGAAAGGCTGAAAATAAGATCGGCAAACAAATTATGCGACCAGAAGTTGATGTATGCATGCATTTGCGGTTGACATAGCATTTGTGCTAAAAAGAATTGAATGTATCAAACAAAAAGCAACCGTAAAGTTGAACACCATAAATTATTTGGATATGCGAAAATCTACGGTAATTCCATCTAGCAAGGCATTTGCAGCAGAAGAACATAATTAACACATATTTCATTCATTTCCTGTACGTAGGGAAAGAATAACTACTAATACAAAATATTTCAAAGCAACTTTTGTTTATGTAAAAGTAGGAAACTAAGAAAAATATAATTCAACATTTTTCATATGATGGACAATCAGGCCCGCTCCAGGCTAAAGTCGGCCCTGTGCTAAAACAAATTGAGGTCCAGCTATTCAGGAATTTGAAAAACAAGTTCAAAACGAGGAGAGGTCAAGACTCGAACTTAGGTGTCTTAGTTTTATAGCTGAGATGCTTACCACTACAACCCCACCTGGGCCCTAGGCGGTCGTCCAGACGGTCCAGGCTCAGGGCCGTCCCTGTGGACAATAAACTCAAGCATAGACAGAAAAGACTTATATTTATGCAAAGTGTTGTCAATCAAAGAAAAATGAATATTTAATTAGTAAATAAATCAAATCCAATAATGTACCTTTTTCACAAATAAACAGTAAAACAGAGTCTTGCATTTAATAAGAAGTCAGGCACATTCAACTCGAATCCAAACATTTTGTGAAGCAACTGACAAACGTGGAAATGAAACCAGAAACTTCATCATTTTCATTTCCAGTTGAGGTACATAATTTAACTCAAAACATGGATAAAAAAGAATACTCTTACCTAATTACAGAACATCTTACTGCAAAAACACTCTAAATAGTCAAATCTTACCCGGATTTTATATTGTGAAATATTAAGCTAAGATCCTTGAAATCGAACTTAATACATCAAAACTCCTTTCAAACTTTTATTTTTTTGGAAAATTAGATCTAGAATTAAATTGTTAAATAACTACGTAAAATTATGCAATTATTCAGTGAACAATTGCATATATTTCCGTAACTTCAGTGCTAAATAATTGCAGGAGTTTTCACAAATTTGTTAAATTTGGTGATACAAAGTGGAAACAAAAATGCAAAATGAAAAGTAATATTATTAATATGGATAAGCATAAATCATTGATTGTATGTGCATGAAATGACAAAAAAAATCAATGTAGAGATTATTTTCTTTCATCTCTACAAAGGAAGAGAATGATTGATATTACTTGCTATGTTTGCGCCATTTGTTTCCTTTGCAATTGGCCACCATTATTTCTTACCATATCGTGGTAATTTGATTCATATCTTAGTAATTTGATTAATGACTCACATATATTTCACTGACTACATACTAGAGGTAGACTTCATTGTAAACACATCCTGACATGGAGCCAGTGATCCCCTAATGAAGTGTCTTCTTTTTAAGCCTAATTAAAGTTTTGGTTATATAAACTTTTATCTTGTAATCACTTGTATCTCTCTTATGTAAAATAAAATATCTTTTCTTTGAACTGGACATACACTATCTTCCTTGATGATAGTGGACCCATACAAATATTGTGTGTCTCTTTTCTTTTTTATAGTTATATACTATTTGTTTGAAGTAATAGAATAATTGATGTTGGATCCATTGATGTTCAATTGGCAAGTCTAGATCCAGCTTATTGTGCTTCCGCGTCTATGCAACCTTTTTTTGCATAACATATTGGTATCAGAGCAATTTACGTAATTTTTTTCATAATAAAATTTTCATTAAATGCTGGAATATCTTCAATGTTTGGATGTAACTGCATAAAATATCTGAAATTATATACTTATTAATTACATAAAATAATGAATTAATTGATAACTTAATTTACGTATTTTTTTGAAAAGGGTGTTCACTGTATTTTAAAATGTAATATAGACTTTAGCCAAACCATCCCTTCTACATTTCTAAAATAAAAAAAATAAAAAAAATAAAAAAATAAAAAAACCAGAAGGAAACAAAGAAAGAAAAAAAAAAGTCAGGCTATATTAGGACGACGTAGCATAGGAAGTTAATCCATTGGTAGGAGGAGGACATGGCCTGGAAGGTATAAATAGAAGTTGGTGGCCGAATTCTACTGTCTGAATCATACAAAATATTTAGGCTCCCTGTTCGAACTAAAATTGGAATATACAGAGTTCTTAAGAGAAGAGACTTAGATCTAAAATAAAGAAAAAGCGCGATTCTTTTTCATGAAAAGGATCAGAGCAACGGATACAGGGTAGATAATAATAAAACGAATGGTCACGCATTCTCACCTTCATAACAAACATAGCAGCATTCTATTGGAAAACGTTTTATAAGGCTCGAGATTAAATGAAACTATACTATCTTTAATAATATAGCATAAATATGCCAGTTCCAAAAAAACAATTCTTAATAAATAAATGATCTATTAAAATATTAAAAGGTTGTTTGCTTAGAATAATTGTTTGGAACCTCTAGTACAGTTTAAAAAAATGATATACTTGTTAATATTACAAACATTGAAGTATTTCAAAATGTAAATTACAAACTTACAAGTAGCTATTAAGCTCTTAACCTTACTGCTTATCTCGTTCTCGCTATCCCCTATTCTCAATCAAATTTTTGCTGTTGAATTTACACATTTTAGTAGCTTTTAAAAGAAATATTAAGATATCTACTGTTTTTTTTTTTTTTTTTTTTTCATTTTGTTTGATCGAAACTCTTAATAGTTTCTTTCTTTTTTTAAATCAAAATATAGTTTCACTTTACTAGATTTGATGTAATAAAAATTAATTAAATCATAATTTAATTATAAAAGTAATTAAATCATTATTTATAAGAAAAAAATAAAGTAAAAAACAACTAAAATAATTGTTGTTCAACATTTTACTGTCCACGTTAGACCACATATAAGAACAAATTGCTGTTGGATAAAGAAGTACACCATTAGAATGCAATTTGATGTTTTTGTCAACCCGTTGAATTGGAAAACAAGTAATCAAATGCAAATGTTAGTTCTATTGAAAATACATATATTTATTTCTTCCAAGATATGTTGGCTGGTGCAGCTCTGGATGATTAAAGCACCATCTCATTGATTAATTAAATAAGTTAACATGTATTCCCATTTCCCATGCACATGCTAAGTTTTATTTAAGTAAACAAAATTTGCGGTTTACTTACCCTTCTAAAATAATCTGTTGTCTTACAGTATAAATTAAGTGTGATGCTCAGCACGTCTTTTCCTTTTTATAATACCATTACCAAAAATAATATAAACTATCACACCGCTTTTTGTAATATCACACAGGACTATCAAATGCATTATTTTCATCGTTTTTTGGCACGACAAATAACCGTTAACTAACACTATTTTCTGTGACGATCAACCACCGAATATTAGTAGTTCCGTGATGAATAACCATAAAAAAAGTGATTCATCATTTGGTTGGTGGTTGTTTCGTACAAAACAACATTACACAATGGTTGATTACCGTATAAAATAATTTTGGTATTGTCTAATAAACAAAGTTTATTGTATTTATTATTTTTATTGTGGTATTGCGAGAAGGAAAAATTAGTGCCATCTAACACCGTACACCCTACGCTAGAAGAGAAAAATATGGAAGTACTCAGTTGTACATGCCTTGAAAAGCAGCATCCTTGTTGGTTAAGCAAATAAACCATAGAATAATAGGAAGAAGTATCATGTACCTAAACAATATAACAGTGTTTCCTATCCTACACGCAAAACTTCAAAGTCCACGACAATCTATGATTTCGACAATCTGTCGATTCTGACCATGGATTGAACGCTGGGGCTTTTGCTGTATGACCTGCCTAAAACCCTCAAAGGTCAGCCTTTCATCTTCCGCTTTCCCTCTTGTATATAAACCCCCAAACACAAACAGAATCTCTACAAAAAAAAAATCATGGAAAACGGTTCAGGAAACAACGTAGCACTAATAGTGGGAGTGACGGGCATGGTGGGCCTGAGCCTAGTGAGCACCCTAAAATCAGCAACCAATCCTAAATGGACTGTATATGGGCTGGCCCGCAGGTTTCAACCCATCGAAAACCTAGACAGCTTCATCCAGCTGGATGTCCTGGACCGGGTTGCCACATCAACGGCCCTCTCCCTGCTGTCGACCCGCGTGACCCACCTCTTCTGGGTGGCCCTACAGGAATGCGATTCCGACTCCGCCACCTCATCCGCCAACACAGCCATGCTTACTAACGTGCTCGATGCTCTGACCTCGCAGGCCGGGTCGGGCCTCAAACACGTTGCCTTGCAGACCGGGGCCAAGCACTACTACTGGGGCCTGATGTACGACCAGGGCAGGATCAACATGCACGTGCCCTTCAAAGAGACCATGCCCCGCAACAAGGGGGCCGCCCCTTTCTACTATGAATTGGAGGACGTTCTTGTTGGATACCAGTCCAGGCTGACGTGGACGGTCCACCGGGCCTCCATCATGCTCGGAGGGTCGCCCCACAGCCTGTACAACGTTCTGCTGACCCTATCCATATATGCAAGCGTTTGCAAGCGGGAGGGAAGCCCATTTATGTTCCCTGGAAGCCCATATGCGTGGAACCATCTGTGTGATGTATCGGACGCAGACCTACTGGCACAGCAGCAGGTGTGGGCCGGGTCGGAGCCCAAGGCCTGGAATCAGGCGTTTAATTGTACGAATGGGGATGTGTTCACCTGGAGGAGCTTCTGGAAGGTTCTGTGCTTGCTGTTCAAGGTGGAGTTCGTGGAGTGTGGGACCCATGGTGATGAAGTGGCGGACTGGGTGGGTGAAATGATGGGGAAAGCGGAGGTGTGGGACGAGATCGTGGAGGAGCATGGGCTATGCCAGACCAAGCTGAGCGAGGTAACCTGCTTTGAAGCGGTGCATATCATATTCAATTTCAGGTTTCAACACGTCAGTTGTATGAACAAGAGTAGGGAGTTTGGGTTTTCTAAGACTGTTGATACTCTGAAGAGTGTTGAAAAGTGGATTTTTAAATTTAGGGATATGAATTTAATCCCTAAAGTCTGATAAAAGTTAATAATATTCAATGTATGTTTACAAGTAAACTTGTCTTTTGATACTTAAAAAGAATATATCAGGTACACTACAAATAACAAATGTAATCCCATCAATAAATTATCTAAACGTCAAAATAGGTAAAGCAAATGGAGCGATTAAATTCTTACACAATCCTAATTCTTTAAGCCATTTCGTGTGAAGTGGGCATGGATCTGGCTTCCCTTCTGATAATGCCTTCTCAGTAAGTGAATAAAACCAACCATTCCTCCATTTGAACTGTATAAGTATATTAGGAGGGAATAGGTTATAAAACTTTCTAAGTTCTGCTAATTCAAGAATGAAAATACTATTGAAGCTTACTTCTTTAACAGCAGTAGGAAAATGAGAAACAGCTCTAGCGTAAGCACACAGCCTTTCCTCGATGCCATCTTCAAATTTTATTCCCTTCTCAGAAGCTGCAGCACTTGCTAGTTCTGTAATGAGACTAGCAACCTGAAATGTACTTAAGATCAGATGCTTAAACTTACAGAAGTCAGGATCAAAAATTATTTGTGTTTATTTCCTGTGGAATTACGTCAATTTCTAGTTTAAAATGTTCATCATTGATAAACATTTCCAAAATACATTAAAACCAAGAAGAAGCACCATTTGAGCTGCGTATGCGGTAAGACAAATGTGAGAAAACATCTACTTTTCATCCATATAAATTTACCACAAACAAGCAAAAAAAGATATTTGTATTAAATGCAGTCGGGGAAGAAGGATTGAACATATGCACCTCGAACCGATATTCTTTTTCTACAGTGCCAACAGTAGCTCCGGAATGGCGAGCTCCAACAAGCATGAATGCTGAAACCCATATCAATTTCTCAAACATTTGTTTCTCAAAAGCATCCTTCTCAAGAACCTGAATATTTCACAAAAGAGCAAATAAGCAAACATATTACGAAATAAGGATGAACATGTTTGATCTATTCTAACAGTACTGTCTAGTTTGCTCATGTATAGATTGACATGCACGGAATCTGGGAATATCTGTAATTGAACAGCTTACACAACATATGGTGGCACCACTTGCAAGAGAAGTAAAAAAAAAAAAAAAAAAAAAAAAAAAAAAAAAGTCTAAAACTTTGAACTTTCAGGCAAATTTACAAACAACGAATATAATGTGCATCATATAACCAGCAACAATGGAATCATAAGTATGGCACCACTGCTCATACCCTTATGGATGCCAGTGATACTGAAGAAATCATAAAAAACATCTAACACTCCTACTACTAAATGACCCGATAATATGAGATAGACCATATAAACATGATCTTAACTATTGTGTCATTACAGTTATGTCACCAAGAATAACATAATTAAACTGAAAAAGAAGGAAACATTAAAATTTCAGGATACAAAATTATTTCTGCTCAAATCCAGGGTATTTAACACTGACTTGCATCTACCTAGTGATGGATTGTCTAGTAAAAATAACAAAAATTCCATTCACGTAATTTACCATGCTATAAAACTGAAAGAAATTTCATACCTTGCAAGAAAGACCTCCTCTGTGTAATCGAGATGCCACAATGGAAGCCCATTTACCAAATGCAGCTGTGAGGCCTTCGGGGTTAGTATCAGTTATCCCATCAACAGGAGGCTCTCCGAGTTTTGACACTGCAAAGTAAGCTAAAACCTGATTGGCATCCTTCAGACCTTTATCTTGAAACCAAGGGTCAAGCATTCCATTCTGGAAGAACACCAGATCTACAAATACAATAAATTATGCAACAATGAAAAATCTTTTTTAGAGTTTAGGGATCATGGAACATTGCAGTTCATTAGCATATATAAAACGAAAACTGCAAAACTCAATCTTAGTATTTGGTTTTGCAATCTTAGTATTTGGTTGATGTAAGTATTCACTAAAAAAATGCAAATAATTCAGAAACCAAATTCGGCGAATTGAGAGTAGAACAATATATGGAGAGGAAAAAAAGAAGTCCACTGTTTTTGTTATACAGATAGAATTGAAGCTAAGACCCCATTTGGTTTCAAAATGATTTTGAGTTTTTCGTTTCTTATATTACAAAGAGTGGTAGTAAGACAAGAGAATGTGAAAGGGAATAAGTGGAAAATTTTCCATATCCCAAAAAAACGAAAAAGAAGAAAATTTTGTCTGCAAGAACTTTCAGCCTCCTTCCCATCCTTTCCTTCTCTCTGCACTGCACTCTTCTTCCATACAATTTCAAACACAATATGAAAACAAAACCAAAAAAAAAAAAAAAATTCAAAATTCATTTCAAACGACCCTAATATTTCGAACAACTCCTAAGAATTGAAAGATGAGAATGTGAAAGGGAATAAGTGGAAAATTTTCCATATCCCAAAAGGTGAAAAAGAAGAAAATTTTGTCCACAAAAATTCGTTCTTCCTCCTCCTCCTTTCCTTCTCTCTGCACCAGACTCTTCTTCCACACAATTTCAAATACAATATGAAAACAAAACAAAAGAAACTCAAAATTCATTTCAAACGACCCTAATATTTTGAACAATTCGTAAGAATTGAATGTAAACAGCGGCAAAGGAATGCGATTAAGTTTATGAATAAGGTACATAGCTAGTTGTGAACAAAGTAATGGGTAGCTTGTCTGGTAAAACATTTGGCTGAAGAATGACATCGTAGTTTTGGAAACGCGTAGTCGTGGCCGAACTCGTACGTCAAGAATTTCTCAAAGTTGGAAATTCGATTCCCACTTTTTCTTTACTCTCCTTTTTATAAAGGGAGGCCAAATACTCGCATCCACTGAGGGGATACGATTTTCGCATATCCCATGTAGGATGCGAAATTTCGTATCTCATTGGGATGCGAATTATCACATCCTGGTGGAATGCGATTTCTTGCACCTTGGTGGGATGCGACTTTTCGCATCCTGAGAAATTCGAAACCCCAAACATCCCGCATACTCTAGAAAATCACACGATCTATTTCGAATCGACTTTAAGTTCAAATTCATCTTGTGATTGTAGTAAGGGGCTTGGCTTTGGCTCATTTGGTAAAGTAATCAACCACGACGATAGCATAGCGTGCATCGCCCCTGGCCATCAGAAGAATTCCAATTATGTCAATTCCCAACATTGTGAACGACCATGGACTGACCGTCTGTGTAAGCTCAATAGGCGCGACTCTTGGAATCTTTGAAAATCTCTAGCACTTGTCGCATTTGCGGGAGTAATCAGCTGCATCCTGATCGAGGATTGACCAAAAATAGTCATATCGGAGAATCCTCTTTGCCAGAATTTATCCTCCAGTGTGGTCGCCGCACTTGCTTTCGTCACTTCCAGACTCGGTCGACGTCGTTGTTCTGTAGAGCATTCCATCTTGAATAATGTAGCATGACGATTTGCAGATGAGCGCTCGCCTTTAATTTCGATTGCCTGGGAGGATTCCTTATTGCAAGTAATTTCAGATCGGAGTCATCAAAGACTCGGGTTCAGGTTCGATCTCCGTCGTTGATGCTGAATTGGTCTGCATCTGATCGATACTCGGAAAGTCGAGTTATTCGACTGGGACGAGTCCCGAGAGCTGTGCATCTCCAGAACTTGCCAGCTTGGCCAATGAATCAGCTTTCTCGTTCTGTTCTCAGGGGATGTAAGTGATGATACAGCGGTCGAAATGAGTAAGTAGTTCGCGAACCCGAACGAGATAGGGAGCAAGCTGTGCCCCATTAGATCGAGCACAAAAACAAAGAAGCAGAATTACTAAGTTACTGTAAGTCGATGTCTGAAGGGGAAATAATCGACCGAGGCTATTATTTAACTTTCTTTGATGTGGTAAGCATGTTTATGATTTTGCTGCAATTTAAGCTTTCTGTTTAGAATCGTTTTTTTATCTACAAGATTTGATTATTTTTTCACCGCTTTTTTTTTGCCTTAGATTTGTCCGCTGTTTTTTTAAACCCTAGTACGAAACTGATTTTCTTTGTCGGTTTCGGAGCGTTCGTCACTGATACCGATCCGATAACCCCGAAATTTCGGGGTACCAATCGAAACCTTGAACCATGATTCCAGGTACATCAGTTTACAAATATAGGATTTAAAGTACCATGTAAAGTTTACTTAAATATATCCTTTTATGGGTAAGGTTTAATTAATTTGTTAACCTCGAGTTTAGTGATGATAAAAGGTATTCAAAAGTATTGTGTGATTTGACGCTTATGTATCTAGTCATGTCATGTACACTGTTATTTGTCATAAAACAAGTACTTGTCAATGTTTCGATTTAACGGAAACTGTATATTATGTTGACTCTCATAGGGATACCTAAGATTGAACAAAAAAAGAATAGGGTTAATGTCAGGTTGACAGCAAACAATAAAGCTATGTCAAAGCTTTTAATGAACAAAAGTAATATATTTAGCTAAGTCAACACCATTCATCATAGATTAAGGAAATAAACATATCGAGTATATAATACCATATCAAATAATATATGTCTCGAAATATTTTTGATATGCTATTTCTTTGTGAAAAGTAAGTAATGTTATCTCATATTTTCCATTGTACGGTAAATTTGTTGCTAGTGATATTTTATTTTATGTCCGATATTTGTTTGGTACTTCTTACAAGTCAACCTTCAAATTTTATTTATTTATTACTTTTAGAAGTACATACACTCATGGTTTTAAATCTTCTCTGGTTCACCCGAGATTTCATTTTAACACCTAGATGAGATGAGATATCAAATCTCGTTTGACATTTTTCTCCTTCGAAATATTAAAATCTCACCCAAGATATGAATCACAAACTCAATCCAAGATCTCACTCAAAATCATATATTTCTTCTTTTCACATAAGGTTTTTTTAATATTTGATTCAATTCTCATTTGAAAAATTCTATTTAAACCCTAAAATTTGTTTAGTTGGCCCATGAAAACTACCTTAAAATTGCTGAGTTAATGGATAAAAAGAGGAAAATAATCCGAAGTTACCCTTTTATTAATTTTAATGCTCAATTCACCATGTAGGCGCATGGAGTGTTTGTTTCATTTTCCATTCAAGAACTTTTTGTGGTTATTTAAGTTACCACAGATGAAGAGTTCAAGATGACTTTGATTACTCAATAATGTTTTTGCGAATTTTGAACCTTTGTTGAATTTGAAAATAAGAAGAGAAAAATACATCGTTTGAATGACATTCTAATTTACTTTCTTCATTCAAATTTACAACCTAGAATCTGAATTATTAGCTTAAAATGGGTAGGGAGAGCAACTTAGTTTAATGAAATAAGTTGAAACGGTTAATAGGTAAGAAGAACTGAAAATGGCAATTTCATTGTTTTCCCTTCTTAGGAACAAACGGAGGCTAGTCGGCAAATTTCCAAGAAAATATACTGTTCTTTACTATTCACTGAACCCACCATCTTTATTTTAATTTTAATTTTTTTTTATAAAAAAAAAAATAGCCAAGAGCACGCCATTTGGTCACTGCCAATCAATCAATATTCGCCTTTCTGTTTTTGCCTATGCAAACAAAGTATGATGCAAAGCTTTGATTATATGTTTTCCATACGGACTAGCAAAAGTCATTAGCTCATCAAATTTAGACACACAGGTTATTCTTAATATGTACTTCAAGGTTCAAGAGGTAAAAATCTATCACAGTGGCAACGCATAATCTAGGCCGTTGTTTAGCAAGGATTCCACAGCAGAATTTATAAAATACTAATGTAACTGAAGATCGAATGTACCGTTCCATTTAGAAGTAGGAGTAGCATGAAGTACAGCTTCCAAGTCATCATTCCTGGTACAAACCAAAATCGGACCATCAAAATTCTCGGGAACCTTCTGTCCTCGCCCAACTAGAACATCTCTTCCATCTCCCATACTTTCGAGTGCTCTTCCCACTCGCCCTCCGCCTACTATCACCGCCGGTACGATTGCCGCCTCTCCTGCTGCTGACGCCATCGCTCTAACCCTAACTTTATACGTGATTTTAGCAATTCTTGTTATTTTAGAGGTGGAAGCAGGAGGAACAAGTGCGGCTATCGTAGCGGACATTTATTTTGTTCGATTTTGACGTTTCCTTCAGTCCGACGTTTCCTTTAGTCCGATGTCTCCAGTAGAATTTGACACGGATGAAAATTGAATTTGAACCACCAGTTTGAGTAAGGGGATATGTCGCTTTGGTGGCTTACTTGGGACGGTTGCTTATCAGCTTTCAGCTCGTCCTTTTCCTTCGTTCCTTCTTTTCTTATTTAGTTACTTGTTTTCCTTTCTCACTGCTCTTTTCAAAAAGAAAAATAATGGTTGAGCGGAGTGGATTACAAATCAAACACCCGAACTTCGAAACAACCATACAATTCTAGTCGCAATCAAACACCACCAATTCTGCACCAAAAACACAAAATTCTAAAATTGACAAAGAAAAAGGATGCCACGATTCAGTTTTTCAACCTTTAAAGTTAACACTAACACAAGTATTCACATGTCAAACATCTAAGGCTTCGTTTGTTTAAAATGCTGAATTCTGAATTCTGATTGCTGAACTCTGAAGTCTGAATGTTGATTGCTTAATTTTGAATTCTGAACGATTACTAATTTGTTTGTTTGCATTCAACATTCAGAACAAAAAAATAATACTCAGCATTCAGAACAAAAATTAAGCATTAAAAATGTTCTGAATTATTTTGTCTGAATTGATGGTTTCATTCAGAACTTCAACAAAAAACAAACAACTTCAAAAGTTCTGATTTATAATTCACAACAACCATTCAGAACATTTAACAAAAAACAAACGCAGCCTAAGTGCCGAAATCAAATCATTTGGGATTAAAGAAAAATAAGACAACAAAATCTCACAATCGCAATGGATAACATATGATATATAATACGTCTTTATAAACTAAAAGAACTTTTATTATATAAACAAATATCAGAATAACAATTAATACTAAGTTGGACAACTATAACAGTTTGTTCGAACAAATTCGGATAACAACTAATAACACTAGCACAACGAAAATAAGAATCTACGGAAGTACGTCTTGCTTCATCTCCTCTTCCAAGCTCCATGCAATCTAAATTAATTTGTCAAACATGCTCGGTCTGACTCGAGCATTATCATGAAATAATGCTCAGGTTAGCCTGAAAAACCAACGTAAGCAAACTCAAGTCATAAGGAATTTAATTCTTATTAACAATTTTTTTTTTTAAAAGGAAAGGTAAGTCGTAAAACCACATCGTAAATAAACATTGACGAATTTTTACCTTACGATAACCAAAACACTTATATCAAAATATATTGATACTATAATTGCGTCTAGAGAGAAATACTTATGAATCTTAGCAATAATTGTTACATTAATTCAATTCAAGTATAATAGGTATACAGCTAAAACCGTGTAGGATTTTGATTCTAATTCAAATCGTGGCTTTCTTTTATTGATATAGAGTTCTTCGATTGATCATGTGTTGCTCCTCTTACACGATTTGAATTCCAACCACACTCTCGATTGAAAAAATGTAAGCTCTTTGAAATTCTTTCTAATTAAATTGTTCTCTTCGATTTGATACTTCTTGTCGATGATGAATGGGTGCTTTTATAGGGTTTTCAAACCCTATTCACTCTGATTTCTTTGATGACTTGTCGTGTGTGCAATCGATTTCTCGAAACTTTATATTTGATTTTCTTGCCTCTAAAAATCGTACTTGTGATTTTTTGGAAACTTCTGAGACTGTGAATTCATTCTTGCCAAAAATTAAAACCCTTGAACATATTGATAAATCCATGCGTGATTTACATTGATGAATTCATTACTACTTTATGGAATTAACATTTATGCCAAAAATTGCTCACTGTGTATTTGGGAAATTGATGGATATTCTTGGTAGTGATTCCTGGCATCTTTGAATAATATTTGCGAAAATAAAATGCTTTGTCCAAAATGTTTGCTTGTCGATTATACATTTGCCAAGAATAATAAATTGTGTTCATTTCCATTTTTGAACCAGTCAATTTCAAAAAAATGCCTTTTCATTTATACCCATTCGAACATGCACACGTTTCTTTGGTTCTCCATTATTTATTTTCCTGAAACTCTGCATGTTTATCTACATCAATGAAGTTCACATGAGCCTTGTTTATTGATGCATGTTGTCTTTTACTATCCCAATGTGTGCTTGCTTGCCTTGGCTAGTTCATGTGTATTTTTCCACCTGCTTATGTATTTGCATTTTGCCTTGTTGTTGTTGTGCGTGTGTGTCTTGCATGTTGATGCTTGCTTATGCCTTTTGGCTTGCTGGTTCATGTTGCTCTGTCGTATATGTATACACCTTGTACATTTGGGATAAATTCGAGTTATACTTGCCTTGTACTTCAGATTGTGCTTGAGATACGGTCATATATACACATGTGTCTATATATACACACACACAAACACATTTATGTGTGTGTATGTGTGTGTGTGTGTGTGTGTGTGTATATATATATATATATGTGTGTGTGTGTGTGTGTGTGTGTGTGTATTAGTTGCATGCTTTTGCTTCACTTGACTATTGGCAATACATACTTATGACCTGAAATGTTGCTTAGTCTTGCCTTGTTCATGCTGCTTGCAAAATTTTTTTTTGCCATATTGTGTCTGCCTGCGTGCATGTCCTTTGTGCCTTATGTTTTGACATGTTGTACTTGCCTAACCTTGGAACCGGTGCCATGAACTTAAGGATGTGTTACTTAAGCTTGAACTTGGGTGCAATAAATTTTGTACTCTATCTTAATTTTACTGTGTTGCAATGACTTTGATTAATGTCACCATGTTGTCATGCTAAGTATTGATCAGCTCGGCCCCTCTTGTGTTGTACCATGTATGTGTGGTTTTTTTGTAGTCTTTGTTGTGTTTGTCACTTCTTTGCCTTGCTGCATCATGACCTTGTGTAGCTTTGTTGTTCTTTGTGCATGCTTGATGCACCAAGCTTTGTGTATTCTTTGGTTGGGCTTGAAATCTTGTTGTTGTGCACGTGCATACTTATTTACATATATATATATATATATATATATATATATATATATGCATATGTACACT
The DNA here is from genome assembly GCA_030737875.1 of Allium sativum. Taxonomy (NCBI): domain Eukaryota; kingdom Viridiplantae; phylum Streptophyta; class Magnoliopsida; order Asparagales; family Amaryllidaceae; genus Allium; species Allium sativum. Next base: position 284,962,857 of record CM060911.1, read on the forward strand.
GGTGTACATATGTATATAAGTGACATGTGCCACACTGAGTTATATTTGCCTATATTACCCATGTTCACCTGAAAAATTACCTTCGTGCATATTTCTAATCTAGCAAACCAGTTATGGTTGTGTTGAGGCTGGTCAAGATCAGCAGACCACATATGTGAGTTGAAGCTAGTCTTGATCAGCAGACCGTTGTAACTGAGTTGAGGCTGATTTGCGAGCACTAGAAAATCAGTTTACCTTGTGGTGTTTACAGCGAACCACTGTGAATATCACAAGCAGTCTAGACTCATATATATATATATATATATATATATATATATTTGTGTGTGTGTGTCTGTGTATGTGCGTGTATATGTGTGTGTGTGTGTGTATATATCACATAAAGTCTAGATAGATGATGTGAGACACACCAAAAATTTCAAGGCAAATAAAAATTAAAATAAATTTATATTTGTTTATAGTAAATTCTATTTTGTTCTAGTTTATTGTATGTTTTCTGTGATAGGTATGCAGGTCATTGGACAAGATCTGAAGTTTGTGAAGACTTGGTGAGTGTGTGTGCATATGTATGTGAGAGAGTGCATATATGTCTGAGTGAAATGAGTGAACTGTAGTGAGAAAACGATGTATATGAATATGAATAGAGATAATGCACATAAAAGAGTTCTGAAAGTTGTACTATCTTGTTTATTTGAAATAAAATATTTTATTGAATAATAAATACTATTTAAATATTTAAATTCTGTGCAATACTACTATTATTTAATATTTATATTTATTTTTGTATGACATGAAATATAGGATAGTACAATTACAAGCACATTTTATAGAATAATATATGTTTGTTATCATCAAAAAAAATCATACTTTTATATTCAACAGTCTCCCCCTTTTGATGATGACAAACATACACTTAAGATTTTGAATACAATAAACGTGTTTGAATGTGAAGTATGAGAACTCCCCCTATTTGTTTGCTCCCCCTACAACTGAACTCCTCCTACATATGCTCCCTTACAACCGAAAACACACCTAACAAATTTGCATAAGATTTGATAAATATAAAAATCTATTAAACACCTAGCAAATCTGAAAAAATATATAGATGTTTGCATGGTTATCAAAATCTTAACATTTCTCCCCTTTTTGTTATCATCAAAAGATTGACAGAAATGGAAAATAGTAATGGATTTGGACTATAATTATAAATTCAAATCAAGAGACAAAATCAAATATCGCAAATCCCAAAACAATCAAACAAAAAATCATAAAATTTCATAAAGTAGTAACAAAATTCTCATTTCAGAGAATGGATCGAAAGGTCTGTTTCTACATCACGAAGAGGATTTTATATATATATATATATATATATATATATATATATATATATAATTTATTTTTTGTTCCCTTCTTTTAAGAGCTCACTAGCAACGCATAACCATAAGGACTTTCAAATGAGGTCAGTAGAAACTTAAATTATAAGTAATCTCTAACCATGTATGACCGCAAAGGTTTTTTAAATGAGATTAGAAGAAAAACAAACTTTTTATACAAAAATCCCCTCATTATATAAAACCATAATGGATGATAGAAATATGGTAGGGATAGGGATGGTCATGAAATAAATCTCCAAAATTAATCATATTATGAAATATATTAAACCATACCAGGATTTTTGAAACTTTTCAACTCTCTCTTATTTTGAAAAATAATATAGCCACATTTCCATCACAAATTTTTCAAAAAACTGTACTTTCCTTAATGGTTTCCAAAAAATGGTTTGACTTGTCAGAAAATGAATTAGTGAACAAAACATCCAAGAATATTTTAAACAAAATGCAGAATGGTTAATCAATTTCTATAATCCCCAAATCTAAGCATAATCTAGAAAATCTATCTTCGGGAAGGGTTTTGTAAAAATGTCAGTAAGTTAAGATTCAGTTGGAATAAATTCAACACAAATGCCCTCTCTAGAAATGTATCTCTAATGAAATGGTGTCTCACATCAATGCACTGCACCATAGATAGCCTTCTGCAACAGATTTGTAAGGTGTTACTTGCTAAAATATTGGAACAACCATAAAATTTTGGTCCTACTGCAACATTGTATTTTTGGTGTTACCTTAGCCATAAACATGTGTTGCTCTAGATAAACTAGTGTAGCACGATGCAATATTTTGATATAGTGTTGCTATAGCAGATCTTTCCATATCTTGCACAACGATCCACGTCAATCTATCAAAGCAAACCCTATGTTGAACTTTTATAATCGTACGTTGGAGAACGTGACACCTCGTCAATCCAAACACTACTCATTGATCCAATCACTTCTTCTGCAAACAACCTAATTGAATCGGTCATCAACGCAAATAACATTTTCTTTTGCAAATATCATTTTCTTTTGATTTTTCTCTGTCTTCTTACAAAGGTTCAAGCAAACATTCTTCTATTGTGGTTCAACGATTTCAGTTCGATTATGGTTTCGATTTGGGGATTAACTTTCTTCAACGATTTTGGTTCAATTAGGGCTTTGATTTGGGTGTTCAAGCATTGTTCACCGATTTCGGTTCAATTTGGGCTTCAATTTCGATTTTGAGGTATAACACTCTCTCACATCATTTTAGGGTTTCAATTTAAACTACTTATAAATTCTTAGGTCGGCCCGAATTAACAATTCGATTTGTCTATGGTTTCCTCTTGTTGGACAAACACACACATATTTTATCTTTTTACGTTAAAATACCCATATTCATAAATGTAGTGATGGACAACAAAAACATCTAGATAGAACTTCCAAAATTTAGTGAAGGATATATTAGCGAGATAAAAGCCTCTAAACAAAACGATTTTTCTAAATTCACCGTAGGCGCTGAAATGGCATTCCTATGCAAGAATTGTAAAAAATAGCAAGTGGCATCATCTAAATATAATTTATGTTCATCTCATCTGCAATGGTCCATCTCAATTGTATGTGAAATGGATATGTGAGGTTCCTCGCCCAAATTTTGGAAGGAGTGATGAAGATATAGACTGTGAAGCTGGTGATTTTGGAGATAATCTAGGTGAAATGTTGCACCGTACTCGTGGAAATATGCAGAACTGTGAAGATGAGAATTCTGATGCACCGAATGCCGATGTTAAAAGAGTTTATTGTCTTGTCAAAGATGAAAAGCAACCATTATATCCTGACTGTTCAAAGTTTTCAAGATTAAGTTTTATCATCAGGCTTTATTTTTTAAAATGTGTACATGGAATTACAGAGTCTGCATTTGGGGATGTACTAGAGTTAATGAGAGAGGCTTTTCCACAGGCCCACATACCTTTATCTTTTAGACCCGTGAAGAATATCATTAAAGACTTAGGCCTTGATTACAAGAAAATACATGCATGTCCAAACGATTGCTTACTGTATTTGGTAGAAAATGAAGATAAAGATGTATGTAAAACTTATGGTGTTTCGAGATGGGAAACAATGAAAATAAAGATAAAGATGATCCAGAGAAGTTGATTCACAAAGTTCCATCAAAAGTAATGCGTTACTTTCTGCTAAAATCAAGGCTACAAAGGCTGTTTATATGCAAGGAGTTTTCACAACTTATGATATGACATTATGTAGGATGAAAAAAACACGGAAAACTTAGACATCCAACTGATAAAGAGGCTTGGAAGGCGATGGATGCTATGTATCATGATTTTTCATCAGAAAATAGAAATATCAGAGTGGTTGTAGCCTCTGATGGATTCAATCTTTTTCGTACAATGAGTACAGCTTATTGGAAATGGCCAATAGTATTGGTTAACTACAACCTTCCACCTTGGTTGTGCATAAAGCCCGAAATTCTAATTCTTTCAACACTCATCTTCGGTCCAGAGTATCCTAAGAATAAAATTTGATGTATATATGCAGCCTCTAATTGAAGAGTTGAAAGAATTATGAGATCTAAGCATAGAAACTTATGATGCCTTTACTGATTAAAATTTCATGTTACATGCAAGTGTGGATGGACCATTAGAGATTTTCCAGGGTATTCAATGTTATCTGGTTAGAGCACAAAGGGTAAATTAGGTTGTCCCATATGCCATTATGAGACTTCTTCAATGTACTTAAAAAATAGTATAAAAATATGCTACATGAATCATAGAAAATTTATGCATTCGAAACATAAGTGGAGGTTTGATAAGAGGAGGTTCAATGGTAAAGTTGAAATAGGACAGATTCCGGGAAATTTATCAGGAACAAACATTGAAGAACTGTTCTGTGGCTTCGAAAATAATTTTGAAAAAAAAAAGGATTCTCCTTTAAAAAAGAAGTCAATATTTTTAAATTTACCGTATTGGAGCCGCAATTCATTGCGACATAACCTTGATGTTATGCATACAGAGAAAACCATATGCGACAACATATTCGGTACTTTGCTAAATATTAGTGGCAGGTCGAAAGACCATTTGAATGCTCGTTTTGATTTACAAGAAATGGGGATCAGGAACGTCGTGCATCCTGTTTTATCAAGTGACGGTGAACACCTTGAGATTAGGGCAGCCATATTTGACGTAACGAATAAAGAAAAAGAAATATTTTGCTCAGTACTGGAGAATATTAAATTGTCATATGGTTATGCAACCAATATCAGTTGGTATGTTCACACGAAGGAAAGGAAAATCTCAGGGTTCAAAACCCACGATGCTCATTTTTTTACTTGACTACTTGTTGCAATTTGCTGTGAAAAAACACTGAAGCTTGAGGTTCCATTGCCTCTGATAAGATTTGGTGCATTCTTAAGAGGTCTTTGGGGCCAAAGAAATTGATTTGGTAAGAAGTGGAAACACAACAACAAGAAATTGTCGAAATTCTTTGCCAATTTGGGATGATATTTCCACAGGCTTTCTTTGACGTAATGGTTCACTTGTGCAAGGAAGTTGAATATGGTGGACCTGTGCACGTGCGATGTGTGTTTACGATTGATCGTTATCTAGCTAAACTCAAATTATGTGCGCAACAGATCTAAACTGGAGGGTTCCATCGCTATTGGTATTGGTACAAAATATGGAATATGCTATTGGTACAAGAAGAAATAAAGACAGAAAAGCTATTCATCTAAAAGAATCTGAATGGATGACACATCATCGGTACATTGTATTCAATTGTGGTAACAAGGAAATAGATAATTTAAACGATTAAGTTTTTAGGTTCTAATTTTATTCTAGCAAGTACTAAAGAATTAGAATACTTCTTTATTGATATTAATAACATCATAATTATTCTAGGAACATCGAGCTTTAATTGATAGTCATGCAATATAGAGAAATATAAAAGAGAGAGAGAGCACATGCCAATCTGGAAATGGCTAAAGGATGAGGTTGGGGAAAAAGGACATTTCGAAAGAGCTAGAAGTGCTTGCAATGGGCCATAATCGGACCGTAAGGAAATTTAGTACATATGTTATTAATGGATACAGATTCCATACAAAATATAGAGATGTTAAGTGTAAAACATGGAATAGTGGTGTATTCTTGACTGCATTGACCACTAGCTTTGCAAGTTAAAAAGATTAAAATCCATTGGTTGGTAATGTTAGTTACTTTGGAGCAATTGAAGAAATTTTAGAAATTAATTATTGGGGAGAAATTTCAGCGGTTTTATTTAAGTGTTGCTGATAGAAAGAAGAGAAAGTTTTGTATGGGATAACTCGAGTTAATTTTAATAGATTGTGCCAGAAATATGATCTGTATGTTATGGCTTTACAAGTACAACAAGTATTTTATGTACGAGATCCAATTGATATGGCACTTTATAATATTGTCAAGAAATTGTCGAGGGACTAGTGTGATACCGAAAATAAAAATGGAAATGAAGATGATCTCGTTTTACATGATATTCAATGTGGTTACGGAATAGGAAATCAAGTTAGTCATGTTATGTGGTATAAAGATGACGTCCGACCAACACAATTCCTCATTCCATCTAGCATAGAGGAAAGTGCCTCTTGATTCCTATGTAGCAAATTTGATCAAGTGACTTCTATTTATGTATTGGTTCTTAATTAAGGGACGACTTCTGTATCTATTGATTTTCATAATTAATTTTCTACTTTTTAATTACTTGACTGCTTGTAAGTCATTTTGATTTTATGTGCTCCCTTGTTGTTTCTAGTGCTTTATATACATGCATACACATATGTACTTGATAAACCTGCCCATTATATTATTTCATATCTTGCTTCCAGTGTAAACTCACCATTTGTATAGGATGGGGAACTCATGCAGCTCATATTTCATCACAAGGGTGCATTTCAGAAGGCACAATATTTTGGTGGAACCAATACTGTTGTAACGGGCGTTGATCCTGATTACTTCTCGTACATAGTGCACATGGAGTTTATGAAGGATGACCTTCAACACAATGAAATAGGAGGAATTTATATGAGAAATGGTGAGAATGATAGGTGGAAGTTAGTGATGAATGATGCAGACCTCCCCGAATTATTCAGTGGAGTTAACAGTGGTGGAAAGTTGGATTTTTATATCGACAACGTTGTCGATACTGTAATTGAGCCACTGAAGTAAATGCAGCTGCATGTAATCATGCGGCCAAGGAAGGATCTGGTTACATGTATATATAAATAACTAGTTTATATCATTTACAGATTGTGATATTTCGATATAGCAAAAAAATGATTGTGATATTTTGAATATAACATTTAAAGATTATGATTATAATATCATTGTATTGTTGCAGCTACAAAACCACTAAAATGACAGTTCATGACAGCTCATCAACTACAACAGAACCAAAAAAACAAGTAGTTAGCTAAAGTCAACAGTCCTTGGAAGTCAGCATGGCTGAATAGTAATGCAGCTGTGAATCTAAAGTTAGCTAAGGTGAACAACCCTCGGAAGTCTACACGGTTGAATAATCCAGAATCCAACAATGCAACTGTGAATATAAAGTTAGCTGAGCTGAACAGTCCTCAGAAGTTGGCACGGCTAAATAATCAAGAACCCAGCAATGCAATCGTGAATCTAAAGTTAGATGAGGTGAACAATCCTTGGAAGTCAATAAGGCTGAATAATCCAGAACCCAGCAATGCAACCGTGAATCTAAAGTTAGCTGATCAGGTAAATCCTTGGAAAATGACATAGAAAAAAAACAAAAAAATCAGCGATTCAACAGTGAATCTGAACTCAGAAAGTGTTAATAGGAAGTTGGAATCATGTTGGCCACTATCGAAAGATGAAGATATGGATGAAAACGGCACGCAGGTTCAAAGAATTCTTATTATGATGATCTTATTGTAATTTGATTTTTTTGTACCACTCTTGTAGCATACTTAATATGATGTTCCGGTTTATTATATACTTGCAGGAGGTTCATCCTCCACCTCCACCACCTCTAAATGAGTATCCTCCACCTCCACTATCTCTAGAACAGTATGAAGTACAAAGAGCTGCTAATTTGATGAGGAACAAAGAAGTTCTTGCTTCTCTAGGTATGCTTGCAATTTCAGCTAAACGGAGAAATGTGAACCAAAGAAAAAAAAAGATTAAGGAAAAGAAAAGATGCAAGAGGATGTGGACAGTGATCAGGAATATAATATGGACTATGAGGAGCACTATATATCTTATTTTTTTCTTCTTATGAAGATAGTAACTATAGAATCCAATCTTATATCCTACTTATTTATACAATTTAGAGAACTAAAAAAGTTGAGAAGCTCAAGTCTGTTAATGGACCACAAACTCATTCAACTAGTGGTATGGGAAAGGAAAAGGAAAAGTTGAGAAGCCCAAGCCTAAGCCTGTTAGTAAGTACAACTGAGAAGGATGTTGAAGGAAAAGGAAAACGGATGATTATTTGGCTATGCGGGAACGACAAAAGGAAAATGCTGTAAAAGCTAGTGCAAATGGTATGGCAAATAAGGATGTTGCGGAGAATGTCTTGCTAGACATTGAAAATGAAGAAGTTGAAGCAGGTACTAAATTTATGTGATAATAATATTTAATATTACAGTAGGATTAATATTTAAGTACCAAATTTACATTATGATTTATATTATTATTTGACGGGACTTTTCAGTTTAATTAAAGATGAAGTTCCTAAAAGACTCAAAGGTCAAACAAAGATGTCTAATGTTCATACAAGGGCGTATGACAAAAGAGTTGTAATTTCGACGAACCTGTGGTTCCAACCTGTTTCACATGGTGACAAAGTAATATCTGAACTGGGCAACTTTTTAGGAACACTGAAAAGATCTGTGCCACTTACATATAAACGTTGGTCAGATGTTCCTGAAAAGTTGAAGAAACCTCTATGGGATAATGTTAAGGTAATATATTATTAACTATAATGTAGTTGAATTTTACTTCAATAAGTAATATTGATCTATTAACTATTATGTAGCTGAATCATGATTTATTTATTCTTTTTTATCTTTAATTTCTATTTAAGAAACAATGCATTATTTAAGATGAATGTGAAAGCTGGATTTTGACTTCTATTCATGACTGTTGGAGGGGGTACAAGAGTCGCATAAAAACAACTCATTATAAGGCTTATAAGACTGATGATGAGAGGCTAGAAAACAGGCCGGACAACATCCCAGTGGAGGACTTTAGAGTGCTCTTAAGGTATTGGGAAGATGATGAGATTCAGGTATACATAGATATTATTTATTTCGCAAGATAAATGAGTACTTTGTTTTTTGTGAGATAAACGAGTACTTTCTTTTTTATGTATTTTTTAGATAAAAGCCAAGAAAAATTCCGATAGTCATAAGTTGTATCAAGACACACACCGCTGGTCCAAAGTCGTTTGGCCAGCTTCGTTATAAGATGGTATGTGTTACATTACATTTGTTTATTAATTACTTTCAACTTCTGCATTGTATAGTTTTGTACAGTTTTCTAGATGAGATGGCATGGTAGCTATTGCCAAGAAGTAGTTAGCCTAGATGCTTTTTTAACTGAACAGAGTGTATGATAAACTATATATTGAACTTGTATCAGGATACACCATTCGATGCAATACTTTTTCTTAAAAGTCATAAGAGAATAGATCGACGTGAGTACGTGCCTAATCCTCAAGTAATGAAGTACAAACCTGTAAGTAATAATTTTGATCTGTTTTGTGCTACACATTGTTTATGTCTTGCTCATGTGCATGTTTTCTCATGTGCACTTTGTTGAACCTGAGTTTGCCTCTTGGCTATGTGAACCTGTTTTTGGCCATGCACATAAGTTTGAACTTTCCTTGAAACCCTTGTTGAACCAAAGTTTCGCACCAATAACCTTGTGCACTTGAAGTTGTTTCTATGACATTATGCACTTGTCGTATAAAATAATTAAAGTGTCTATCTCTGCATTATGAATGTGGTTACAAATATGTCTTCAACTTGCTTATAAACATATGACGATGTTTGATCGTAAACATACATTGTTTTTTCTTCTTCCAGTTTTTACATGTATACATGTTACAAATTGTTTTCTAATTACTTGCACATAAACAAATTGTTTTCCAAAATGTGCCTTTATCTGCATTTGCTCTACACAATCCATATATAAGCATTTGCTACATTCTCTGCATTTACTGTAGGATAATTTTGATGTGACTTTATTTTGTAGGACTTAGTTCAAAAGGCAATGGCCAGTGGAGAAGGAGAAATACTGTTGAAACAATAATTTCGAATGGAAAATCACATGGTGGTCCTTTGCTTATAGGGAGCCATGCAAAGCGTGCAAAACAATTAACCGAGGCTCTAACAAATGCCCACATACATGACTTAAGGCAAAGGCTTGTCGAAGAAATGGAAGCAAAGCTAGAATCCAAGGTAAATCAGAAGGTACAACAGAATTTGGGTTGGGTGCTTAAAAAATTAGGCGATGCTAACCCGGAGATGAAAATCAATGTAAAGGATCTAATTTCCATAACCATTCCAGTGAGAATAAAAATCTGACTGGATGCACTAGCTCTGAAGTGTCTCATTTATGAATTGTTATGTGCACTGGATATTTTGGAGTAGATTTCAGTAGTTTAAGTTAACACTGGATATTTTGAAGTTGTTGACATGAATTGTGATGTGTACTGCTGTATGAATTGTGATCTATACTATCTATTATTGTACTGTTCTATCTGATATTATATCTCTTAGTGTCTCTTAAGTATAGTGTTGCAGTTGCTTTAGTATAATGTTGCCACCAGTAGTTTCAGTATAGTGTTTCCACCAGGTAATAAATGTTCCTTGAAATATTGTTGCAATAGTCATACAAGGTGTTGCCAAAGGTATGGGCCCAATTAGGTCGTGGGCCCCACAAATTCAGAAAGTTAATATCCATAGCAATATTTTTGGAATGTTGCTACAGACACCTATGGAAGTTACTATAGACCTAAATAAGGTTATATTGCAATAATATTTCTTATGTTGCTTTAGATAATCGAAATGTTTCCTTTGAGGTCTAAGGCAATGGTAAAAATTGCATCATAGCAAAAGTGTTGCCAAAGACCTATGGCAACATTTTTTGGGCTTGAGCCAACATTTTTTTGTGTTGTAGAAGGTCATTTATGGGTAGTGATGTGTTTTGTGCATGGATGATGGATATGGTTACTTGATAAGTCTACTGCAGTTTTACTATCACATTTCAACGGTACTTGTTTATAGATTAGGCCAAAATCAAAAAGAGTTTGCATCATCCATAAAATATATGTGCAACAACTTCCTAAAGCAATATACTCAGCTTCAGTAGTAGATAGTGCAGCACAATTTTATTTTGGACTTGACCATGAAACTAGAGAATGTCCTAGCATGAAATAAGTTCCACTAGTGCTTTTCCTTTCAAGGAGTGAACCAACATAATCAACATCTGAAAACCTAACTAAATCAAAGTTATCACAAGAGGGGTACCATAAACCAATTTTTTGTGTGTGCAACAAATATCTCAAAATTCATTTAGTGTTTTTTAAATAAGATCTTTCGGGTTAGAATGAAAATGAGCACACAAATAGACAAAAAAACATAATATTGGGTCTAGAAGTTGGGAGATAGAGAAGTGAACCGATTATGCCACGATATTTTTTCTGATTAATAGCAATTCCTTTTTCATCTTTGTCAAGCTTGGTTGACGGGCTCATTGGCGTTCCAGTGGCTTTGCATTTTCAACTCCGAATCTTTTCAACAATTCCATTACGTACTTTGCTATGCAGTTAAAGCCCCGTAATATCCCCACTATAGCCCGTAGCGCCCTTCAACCGCTACGCTATTTCAATTTAGCGCTAATGAACAGTATATCCGCTTGTAGCCCCGCTATTTCCCGCTGCATCCGCTAAATCAACGCTTTTTACCATCCTCTTTAGCGATATTAATATATATAGTTGATTTGACTAATTTTATTTTTAAAAAAAATCAATAAAGTTAGTACAAAAAGCTAATTTTGAGGAATTAATGTCCAATATATTTCCAAATATATTATAATAATCAAATCTGATGCGTGTATCCATGATATTCTTTGATTCTACTATATATGATTAAATAATGTTAGTTTCTTCTGCACATATAATGTGAAAATGATAATTAATTAAATTTAAATATCCGGTTTCACATTTTATGAACCTTTTTGTGCATTTGCTGTATCCCCGCTTTATCCCCGCTACACCTTTTTGCACCTCCACCGCTATGAAACCGCTGAGCGCTTTAACTGCCCAGGTACTTTGTTTGAGAAATGAAAATCCCTTTGCTACTTTTCTTGATTTGGAATCCAAGGAAGTATTTCAGCTCACCTACCAAGCTCATTTCAAATTTATCCTACATGAATTTTCCAAATTTCTCACACAAACCTTCATTTGTAGCACCATAAATGTTATCATCAACATAAATCTGAACAATCAAAAAATCATCACCATCATGTAATTGAAACAAATTTATGTCATCACATCCCTTTTAAAATCATTTTCCAAAAGATATGTACAGGTACAATCATACCAAGCTCTAGGAGCTTGCTTAAGACTATATAATGATTTTTCAAGTTTATACACGTGATTCGGAAACCCGTGACTTTTAAAACCAGAAGGTTATTCAACAAAACTTCTTCTTTTAGCTATCCATTTAGAAAGGCACTCTTTACATCCATTTGGTTAAGTTTGAAACCCTTAAAACATGCAAAACTTAGCAAAATTCTAATTGCTTCTAACCTAATAACTGGAGCAAATGTTTTGTCAAAATCAATGCCTTTTATTTGATTTTATCCTTTTGTGACCAACCTAGCTTTGTTTCTAATTACATTTCGGGATTCATCAATTTTATTTTTAAACACTCATTTAGCTCCGACAATTGGATAGTCATTTGGTGTAGGAACTAATTTCCAGATCCTATTCCTCTCGAATTGGTTAAGTTTGTCTTGTATAGCTAAAATCCTACATTCATCATTAAGGCAACATCATAAGAACTTGGTTCAATTTCAGAAATAAAAGCATTATGGATGAAAAAAGCACAAACATTCTTATTAAGAGAAGAATGAGTGCGAACATTTGGCGTTGGACTTCCAATGACCAATTTTGGAGGATGCGCTAGGTTTTAATTTCAACTTTTCAACTTCAACTATTGCTTCTATGACCTCATCACTATGAGCTTCAGTTTCATTACTTTCCTTTTTGGTTTCTTGCACAACACCATCATCTTTTTCCTTTCCACAAAGCATATCCAAGTCTGATTCATCAAACTTTATATTAATGGTTCCAACAATTGTTTTTTATCGCTTATTGAAGACTATGTAAGCTTTGCTCCTTGAAGAGTAACCCATGAAAATCCCTTCATCAGCTTTTGATTCAAAATTTCCAAGTTGGTCTCCTATTTTGAGAATATAACAAGGACATCAAAATACTCTAAAATATGAGATGTTAGGCTTTTTATCAAACCACAGTTATATGACGTTTTATTAAGTATTGGTCTAATCATAACTCTATTCATTACATAACAAGAAGTATTAACTGCCTCTGCCCAAAAAGTTAGAGGTAACTTATACTCACTTAACATAGATCTAGTCAATTCTTGTAATGTACGATTTTTCCTTTCGACTACCCTATTTTGTTGAGGTGTTCAAGGGGTAGAAAATTCATGTTTAAAACCATTTTCTTCACAAAAGCTTTCAAAGACTAAATTTTCAAATTCACCTTCATGATCACTTCTCAAAGTTTTAATTGAAACATCTTTTTTTATTTTGAATAAGTTTTGAGAACTTTGAAAAATGATCAAAAGTTTCAGACTTTTTGGCTAGAAAATAAACCCATGTGAATCTAGAATAATCATCAACCAATACATAACAATAACGTTTTTCACTTAAGCTCGCATTATCGTTTGGTCCAAACAAGTCCATATGGATTAAATCAAAAGCCCGAGAAGTGCTAACAATATTTTTCGGATGAAATGATGAACGACTGAATTTTCCCATGGAACATGCTTTACACACTTTATTATTCTTAAATTTCTGAAGTGGTAGACCTCTAACAAGTTCTTTTGTTTCAAGTTTTTCCAAAAGACCCATACTAGCATGTGCTAGTCTCCTATGCCACAAAACTGTCTCTTTTTCTATGGCCACCAAACATCTAGAAAGAGTTAGATATTCAATGAAATTGTGTAAATATTTCCTTTTCTTTTGCCTGTGAAAACAATGTTATCAGTGGATGTTTCAATGATTTTGCAAATCTCACTATCAGAGACCACATTCATACCTTTATCACAAAGTTGGCTTATAGGGATGAGATTGTAATGTAAATTGTCAATGTATAAAACATCAGTTAAAGTAAAAGTACTGTTAACAACTTTACCTTTACCAATAATCTTACACTTGCTATTGTCGCCCAATGTCACACTCCCACCTTTATATTTTTCTAGGGTAAGGAACAGTGACTTGCACCTGTCATATGTTTAAAGCAACCTAAATCCAAACAACATTTCTTTTGCTCCTTAGCTCGCCAACATTCTATTCGCATAACAGTTTTGATTTAGTTTGAATATGCAATGTGATTCTAAATAGAATTGGTTGCTCGATTCTCGATGACGGACACCGACAAGAGTTTTTGATATGAATCTGAAATTTTCTATCATAGTTTACTGCTATGTAAGGAGAATTGAAGATTCTAATCTAGAAGTCAAATCAGAAGCTCGTACTAGAGTGATCGGGTTAACAATACTAATTGGAAGCAAAATTTTATGTTTAAACAAACAATCGAAGTTGATATGCGTATGAATGGTATATCATTTAATTACTAGTTCCTTAGTTCATTCCTTTTCAAGGACGAAAAGTTCTGAGTGGAGGAGATTGTAAAATCCCATAAATTCGATCATTTGATTTATTGAATTAAATTTAATTATTGAATTTTAAATGGTTTTAAAATAAGAATTAAATGATAAATAAAATTTAGAATGTATTTATTTAGAAACTAAATATGAAATTGATTTAGACGTTGATCTTTAGAATTTATTATTTTCATATAAAGTGATCTAAACAATTATATATTGAAAACGTCAAAGTTTAGTCGCTCTGTTTGAATCAGTTTTTGACGATTATTTGCGATAGTGGCAACCGATATATCTCAAACAATAATAAAAATGTAAAATAAAAATCCATAAAATTATATTTGAGATGCGTCTAATTACACATAGCGTAGGAATAAATGTCATAGAAAAATATGCAAGCTTGTACCGTTCACATTAATTTAATTAAGCAATTAGTAAATAGTTATGAACAAAACGTTGTTGGAATTTGAGTGAATTTAAAACAAAAATACCAGGTTGAATTCTATAAATAATGTTATTTTTTATTTTGCGAAAATCAGACGTTTTGACATCCATTTAATTATTTCCGCGTGCGAATTTTACGTTAAAAAGGGGTCCGTAATGCGTTTTTGATTTGAGCGTCATGGCACTGCCAACTGTATATTGATGGATCCGTCTTGTCGCGCTGATTACCATAATATATTCATTTGTAAGTTTCAGTGCTCGATTCGTGACGAAATTGCGAAAAGCCTTACATATTTCATTTTTGAAACAAAGCCATTTGAATTCGATGTGTCCCTATTTCGATTCAGCATATTTTTCTAACCATTTTGGGTCTGAAAACCCAGTCTGTAACGTTTGCACGTACTTAACACTATGCATTTTCGTTCATACGTTGGTCCCACCTTTAAATATTTTAAATGACATTGAGTACTCGAATCAATTTGAAATCTACTTAATTAGATATTGAAACAAAAATTTGGAAGATTATCGACTTATGAATATTGTGATATGAAAAGTTTGGAACTTATATGACCTATATAAATATGAGATTAATTCGAAAACTATTGATTTGGAAGATAATTGATTGAAATAATAGCCTTATATAATAGAATTTATATGAGAATGATATTTTTGAAAAACGTGATTTGGAAAGAAAAAACCTTAGAAATTTGATATTTATGTAGGTGATATGTGAAACGTGAAATGAAGCACTATATATATAGTATGTATGTTTTCGAATCGAAGATATAGGAAGTGCCTTCCATTGAAAATCGCAATTCCTAATGAGAGGGGTTGAGTTGGCGCTAGTCGAGAGTATCCATTGAAAATAAAAAATCGTAGCTATGTTGGTGCTCCGTTGATTGGAGTATCCATTGATATTGGAATCCCACTCGGTGGGGTCACTTTGATTTATTATACTCACTTGATGTTTTCATAGCGTAATTCGAGGGGCGAGATACCTATTGTTACAAGCGAATCTACTGGGATAGTGGCGTAACTGCTGCGTAATTGTGATTTATAACCATAGTGAAATTCAAGGGGCGAGATGCCTACAGTTACAAGCGGTTCCATTGGGATAGTGGTGTAACCGTGATCTATGCAAAAACCATGGCGAAATTCGAGAGGCGCGCGCGATGCCTATGGTTACAAGCGATTCTACTGGGATAGTAGCGTAACCGCCGAGTAACCGCGATCCATGGGAGGATATGTTTTTTGTATCTATTTTTTAAAGTTTTAAGTATTTTCACTCGAAGTTGAAACAAGTATATTAAGTACTTGTATATTTTTAGTCATGCGTTTGATCAACATATGTCTAAATTTTGTAAGAACGAAAATAAACTTGTTAAACCTTCAAGTTATAAAAGTATTTTGATGTTAAATAAAAAAATATTAACATGAAAACTTAACGTTGTATTACTTCAACATAATAAACTAAGAAAGAGATTTTAAATGTTTTGCAAGCTACCAGCTTTCAAATAAATCAAAATACTAATTTTTAGTCTCCGGAAAGGAAAAGAACTAATGGAATGAATACGTAGTCGAACATGAATCATTTCATTCGCGTAATACTTTTGATTTAGTTTGAATATATAATGTGATTCTAAATAGAATTGTTTGCTCGATTCTCGACGACGAACACTGGCAAGATGAGACGACCCGAAACTCCCCCGGTAAGGAAAGCCCGGATTGAATTGAGGACAAGACAAATCAGAACGCAAACAGAAGAACATTTCATTGTTATTACAACAATTCCATCAGATACAAGAATATACAGAGTATAAATGAATAAAATACATTCGATGAATATCAGAGATTACAATAAATTACAAAGCAACGGAAAAATAATACAAAGCACAACTGAAAGTGACACACGGATACAGAGCTTTCTGAGCATCGTTCCAGCTGTAAATCAGGATCCTGTGAATATAAATCTGCAAAACCAAAACTACTAGCTGCCCGTGTCGAAAATAGGGGCACCCAGAGTTTAGGTTAAAACAATAAACTCCAGGTCAGTCATGTGACTGGTGTGAGAACTAAAACGGTTATTTAAAACTTTACTTTAAAAGATAGTAATTTAAGGGACCACGCCGTATAACACGGAACGGGTTTCCTCCCAAGAATACTAGTTCATATAACAAAACAGCGCAATGCTCTTTGAAAAAATGAAGCTATTATAAGACCCAGGTCCCATCACACAATGCAACGCAAGCCGGAGGATAGGGTTTTCCCTTATAATAGCCAAATAATGCTTGATACGTTTAAAAAAATCATTTGATACTATCATAGGTGTATAGTGTCAAAACATTTTCAATCATAAATATCAATCATAGGCGGCATGGGTACCATCTATCATGTCGCCATACTAGTTCTACAATTAAAACCGAAACACACGTATTGGAAATTGGATTTCCGTCATGAGTCGAGGCAAGGGGCAAGCTCCTCTCCGCGTTCGAGACACTCTAGCAAATGCCTCGGGACCGCACACAGCAATCCCTGGATCCTCCAAGGCCGGTCCTCTCTTACTTTTGAGGATTGGCAATTCCTGAACACACGTTTCCCGGTCCTTACAGACCTATATCCGAGGCGCCTCGTATCCAACAACCACACAGGTGAAAAGTATATAAATGTCAGGGCTGGTAGGTCACTGACACCACCATAGTTAGAAAGAAACGTCGTGCACTCCTTGGGTCCGTATCCCGTTTTTGACTCATACCGAGGTGTGAGGCTCGCGAATTCACGTTATACACAAAGCTACGCCACACAGACCGTGCTTTGATCATCAACCACAAGACTTTGCTTTGCAACAGAAGCCTTGATCAATTGCCACTTACGCGTGCCACACTGGCAATTCACTCCATGCGACCGATGTCCATCGATATACAACCTCTGAGCTCGTACGTCTCAGAGAAGGGCGTTAAGCAAGAGAATAAAATCTCCGCCGCCAAACAGATGTATATTTAATAGAGATCAATCAACACCGAATAAAATCCAATGTCAGACACACAATCCATTTACAAGTTCGTCCTGGGTCTGAACGAAACCGGAGGCATTTTCCTCGCATATCCATCCATCTCCAAGTACGTCTAGACGATCACCAATTGTTTCCCTCATCTTGGGTGTACAGCCCAATCGAGATCATCAGTAATCACCCAAACGATGTGAAGACTTCCGGTCTTCAACCACCGTCTTCATCTTCGACATCTCGTCGAATCGGTTATTCAGAATGGGTATAAACCCGGACTTTCTGAATAATCCACGTATATGATAAACAAATGTTACACAAACACAACAAACGCCTCATTCCAATTCAGAATGTTCTTTTATTCACAAAATCACATTTTTAGGGAATAGGTTCCCATTAATTTTATCAAAGATAAATTCTTCTAAATTTATTCTTTAATCTTCCTTTGGATATCATTTCAAACTAGTCGGGATTCGCGAACCACACCGAAGTAATTATTTATTTTATTTCCCAATCCCAACCTATTTATCCCATGGAGAAAACTGGTAATACTCCATATCTAACACTACGGTGCTATCGGTAAAATTAATTACCATTTCACGTTCAAATCTAATTAAAGATTTAACTATCGCTTTGGAGCAAAACTGGTGGTACTCCATTCTCGATCACCTTTCAGATTTGATAATTTAAATTATCAATTCACATTTCAATCTAATTAAAGATTCATTGAAATTCCACTTAGTTTCAATCTTCTCAAAAGTCAACATCCTGCCTTTAACTGGGTTAAAGAACCAATGTCATATAAAACACGATTCACGATAAACCCAAATCACATTTGATATTAAATACAAGGCTCTGAATAGAAAATATACCGGCTTATATTCAATATCAAATTCTGAAACCAACAAACATCGTATTGGAAATAACGATATAAAATATATCTTTCAAATTCCCATAACAATATCTGTATAGTCACGAAATCCAACATCGAAATATTCCGAAGATAATTTCGATTCAACTCCAGTCCAATTCACGTATTGGGAATATTGATTATTTTTAAAATCACTTTCAAATTCAATTTATTTATTTCAAAAATAAATTGATTTTAATTCTAGTTCAAAACTAGTTCATTTCGACAAAAATATATTTTTATCCTTCCAAATGTGGAATTTTTCATCCCAGTTCTTTCCAATTCACATCTTACGATTTTACACAAATTATTGATATTTTTAATAATTTTATCAAGGCCCGTACAGTCGATTTCCATCAACGGCCATCGAACTGCATTTACAGCGACCTTTTCCAAATTTGATCTGGACATAATTCCAAATCCAACCGTTAGATTTCAAATTTCTAATATTCATTGGAAAGCTCTTTTCGATACGAACCCAACGGTTCCGGTTTTAGGAGAAGCCGACGGTCGGATCTCCCGTAATGTCCATTCGAAGTCAATGGTCGAAATTCACGAACTACCGCGGCGCGGCGCGTTCTATTCAGGCCATTATATATATAATATATATATTATATATATTTCGTCGATTTCCTTTTTAAAACGAATTTTATAAATAGTTCTTAATTCATTTCAAAAATAATTTCAACTTCATCTTCAATTTCAAATCGATTTGATTTCAATTCAATTTCAGTTCGTTTTAAATTTCATTCAAAACGATTTCAATTCGTTTTTAATTCAATTTCAATTTAATTCAATTTGAATTCATTCCTATTCAATTCGAATTCAAATTCACTTTTTATTCAATTCAGATCGAATTCATTTTCTATTCGATTCGAATTCATTTCAAATTGATTCAATTAAATTTCAATTTGAATTTTAATCTAATTTAATTCGAATTTCATTTCAAAATATTAAATTTTGAAATCACTTTTCAATATTCATTATAAAACGAATAAAATCGATATAAATATCGTTCACGTCAAAATAACGCAACTCTAGTCAACACGGCTTTATATATTTCAACAAACTTCTTTATTCTATTCAACAAATGAATATTTATTCTATTCAACACATGAATCTATATTCCTTTCAACACTTGACTAATCTCAACAAATGAGTACTGTCAACACATGAATCTTATTTTATAATATTCATTATTTTCCCGAGTGGAATGAGGTCCAATCATTTACCATATAACGTTAATTATATGGATCCCATACAACACATGTATATAATAGCAACGATAACCAATCAACCATCATCCAAAGTGCACCACACAACTACATAAGCATCAAATATAAATAATCAACGCTTACACAGTCTGTCGACCAATCGATCGACATACAATTAAATAATTGGGATTAGTGTACTCAAATATCATCCCAACACCCGTGTGGGGTTTCAAATCAACAAACACAGATTTTTATTTGTGCAGTTGGGCGATGTGTAAAATTTATCATCCCAATCAATATCAGTCAAATCAGTGTATATATACAAATCGGCCGATTTGTTTATAAATATTTATTTATTCACTTTCACGTTAAAAATTATATTTTTAACGATAAAATATTTTTAACTATATAAATATTTTATTTCATTTCACATCACACGATCAATTTTCACTACAACAAACAATCAAACAAACAAGTCATCCATGGTCTGTGGATGATGGGTGTCGGGTGCTGCTAAGCACCGTCTACATCCTAGTATATATATATAACTAGAAAAAGAAATTTAGAGTGAGAAGTTCTCACCAAAGCTATCCCAACTCCACGACACTTCTATTGTAGGAAATCATCGCCGTTCTCGCCTTTTGTCACTTTCGTTGCCCGTAGCCACTATATATATAAAAAATCACATTTTTATATTGTTGCCATGTATATAAAAGTCATATTTTTATAATCACTCCATATGGATAAAAATTCTATTTTTACACCCCTACTATATAGATAAAAATTCTGTTTTTACATCGCTACTATATAGATAAAAATTCTATTTTTACATCGCTACTATATAGATAAAAATTCTATTTTTACATCGCTACTATATAGATAAAAATTCTATTTTTACATCGCTACTATATAGATAAAAATTCTATTTTTACATCGCTACTATATAGATAAAAATTCTATTTTTGCATCGCTACTATATAGATAAAAATTCTATTTTTACATCGCTACTATATAGATAAAAATTCTATTTTTACATCGATGTTCATATAAAAAGATTATATTTTTATCACGCTATTCTTCATATAAAGTTTTCGCCTTTTCAAATATAAAGATTTAGCCTTTTCAAATATAAAGTTTTCGCCTTTTCAAATATAAAGATTTCGCCTTTTCAAATATAAAGTTTTCGCCTTTTCAAATATAAAGATTTCATTTTTCTATGAACAAAATCATCTTTTTATCCCCTATGCTTTTCTAATCTAAAAATATAATCTTTCATAATAAAAATCAAAACTTTAAACAAATAAAAATCATATAATTTCAGTTTTAAATTCATAGCCCTTTATATAAAAAAAGAAACTAAACTAAAAACGAAAATCATATATAAAAACTTACATTGAAATAGGGAAGGGGAGGGGGTGTTCACTGTCGGAGGGGTGCTCGAGGGGCTGAAAGGAGGAAGAAGAAGAAGCAATGGCGGCGGTAACAGGAGGAGGGGGCGCGGTGCGAGGTGGGGCTCGATTGGGGGTTGAATGGTGGAAGGAGAAGAGGGAGGAAGCAGCGGAGGGGAAGAAGGGAGAGAAGGAGGGTGCGGTGGGGGTCGGCGCCACCTGGGGGGGCGCGATGGACGTGGCGGCGGAGGGTTCCCCCCCGTCGCCCCTTCCTTCATTTTTTTTCTATTCTCTGATTCAATTTCGAACGGGGGGGGGGGGGGGCTGAGAGATAAAGGGAGAGAGAGAGTTTAATTTATTATTTTTAATTTCAAAAGTTTACTTTTTCATACGACCTCTAAACGAGGCCCACCGCCTGTCGTCCATAGCGTTTTACCCCCATTCCGAACACAATGGGATATGCATCGTAGGATGATTCGATCGTTACAATCAGTTTTCGTCAAATTTACATTTAAATCACTATATTGAATTTTAAACGTACATTTCATATTACTGGGGACACATACTAACTCGAATAATTCCGGAAAAATATTTTATAGCTTCGTATTAACGATATGGTCCTATCAAAATTAGTTTCGTCGAATTCTGAGACCGTTGGAAAAATGGCCATTTTCCAGTCGATTAAAATCAACTAAAACTGGTCAAACGCGTTTTCCTTTGCCACGCTCACATATTGATTCGAAAAATTATGAAATTTGGAATCTAGAAATAATTTGACATCACGGATCCAACAAAAGTGGTTTCGTCGAAATACGAGGTCGTTTGCAAAATTCCCATTTTTAAGGGTCTGAATTTCCTAGCGACTATTCAGAATTTTCAACTGGACATATCTTTTGATTCCCGCTATGAAATTTCAATTTTTCGGGTTCGTTGGAAAGATATTCTCAAATAGATCCTAATATTTTTGGTTTCACTAAAATCCGGTTTATTTTGCACCCGGTACATTCAATTGAAGTTTGAAATCGAATTATCGAACTACCGCGCCATTTTCAATTCTATTTATAATTATATATAATTATTTATATTCTAACGACGACGTATATAATATATACGTTCGAATTCTATTCAAAATAAATTTCTCGTCGATATTATTTAAAATAATTCATTTTAAATATTCAAAATTCATTAAAATTGCCAAAATAAAAATTTTAAACTGGCCCAGATTTTCGGGTTGTTACAATCTCCCACACTTAAAACTTTTCGTCCCCGAAAAGGAACAAAGCCGAAAGTGGTTTGATTAATCAACTCTACGTTCGATCTGGCTTCCATTCTCCAACTTTTCAGTTTCTGAGAATTTTCAAATTCTTCAAAAATTTGGCTAACACCCAGAATTTTCGGAAAATTTCGCCATAACCTCCTTTGTACGGGGAGAGGTTTGGAAATTTATTGGGTCGTATTAGGTACCCAATAAATCCTAATAAGCATACACATATTTATAGTGATATATTCTGGTGTTTACAGGGGAGCGTGTATTGATAATAACTCCAGAGAATAAATTCTCGTCGCCCTATCAAAGCCTGAGGGAGTGTGTATTTTAAATGCTCCAGAGGATAAATCCTCGTCATCTCGTCCCATGTGGGAAATAAATAGTCCATGTGCCGTATCTAATAACTAGAGAGACGTGATTATTGTCAACTCTAGACCCGTGTGGGGTTTTTATTAATCTGGCAATTTTATCGTTACAATTTAAATAGTCCATATCAGTCATCAGTTCAGCCTGTAAAATATAGTCATCGCCATACAAGCCTCTCGCTCGTATGGTAAATCTTCCACCTCGTCACACAAGCTCCAAATGCTTATGTGGTATATGATGAAGTATGCCTATCTTCCAGAATTATGCCATGTAATATAGTTCAAAATTAATTGTTGCTATCCTATGGCGATGTTTATTATTTCACACAGAATAACCAGCACTCCGCATCCAATGGCATTTACAGGAGTTGATATAATAATATTTCGCATCCAACTCATTAAGGTTTACCTATTTGTCGGGCACGCAAATAAAATCTTTACTCAACAGCTATCCAATTTCCTGTTCAAACATATATAATGCACAAGTATATATTTCTAACTATTTTCTTATCAGTTCAATGTGTGATTGAATTGAATAAATTTGTTCTGGTTTTTTTTATTGATGATATTCTAATCTTCTCTAAATCAAAGGCCGAAAAGGGACATAACAATGGAAGCCGAAAAGGAACGAAGCCGAAAGTTGTTTAACAAATCAACTTAACTTCCATTATTTTGACTACGGCTTAAGTTCTTCAACTTTTCAGTTTCTAAGAACTTTTCAAATTTTTTCAAAAATTTGGCTAACACCCTAAATTTCCAAAAATTTCGCCATAACCTCCCCTGCACCGGGAGCAACGGGAAAATCCCGAAATTGCCATACAGGCCTTCCGATCTCAAAAAGAAAAAGAAAAAGCCAATCGGCTCATAAAATCATCATCACCCAAACAAAACAGTAAATTATGGTAAACATGTACCTATTTGTCGGGCAAACAAATTTTATTCTTCTGCTCTAGCCTCCTTACTATGACCTGTTCAATGTAAGTACATGTACATGCACGCATATGCGACCAATTTTCAATACAATTCAATATGTGATTCAATTAGGCTAAATGGTTCAAAATTATCAAACAAATAAACAAACAACACAAACATCAATCAATTAGTGAATTAGAGTTTCAAATTCATAATTTTGATACATATACAGAAAATCATGTTTTTGATGCCAATTCACAATAATGTATTCTAGCTATATTTTGGTTCTCACACCAGTCTAATGGAATTATATAGAAACCACACCTTTGAAACACGAACATAAATATTGATGATGCCATGGTCATTATCAACATCATCTCCGGGCGACTAGAGTGTGATTCTATATCTATCCAGTATATTAAAACTTCGAATATACGTTCATGACGCGTATACGCGAAATATTTATATACTCGATTGTCCATATTCAAAATAAATAAATAATCAAATACGTATAAAATGGTTTAAATTTTTAAAACAATATTGTTTTCATTTGAAAAATATACTCTTCACACTCGTTCTAGGATACTACTGATCCTATCTCTAACGAGTCATTCTAATTGAATATTACTAATCCAATATCTGATGAATTCTTTCGTATGGTTCTAATGTGTCTTGTTCTCGAGCTCTGTAAACCAAAGCTCTGATACCAAACGAGACGACCTAAAACTCCCCCGGTAAGGAAAGCCCGGATTGAATTGAGGACAAGACAAATCAGAACGCAAACAGAAGAACATTTCATTGTTATTACAACAATTCCATCAGATACAAGAATATACAGAGTATAAATGAATAAAATACATTCGATGAATATCAGAGATTACAATAAATTACAAAGCAGCGGAAAAATAATACAAAGCACAACTGAAAGTGATACACGGATATAGAGCTTTCCGAGCATCGTTCCAGCTGTAAATCAGGATCCTGTGAATATAAATCTGCAAAACCAAAACTACTAGCTGCCCGTGTCGAAAATAGGGGCACCCAGAGTTTAGGTTAAAACAATAAACTCCAGGTCAGTCATGTGACTGGTGTGAGAACTAAAACGGTTATTTAAAACTTTACTTTAAAAGATAGTAATTTAAGGGACCACGCCGTATAACACGGAACGGGTTTCCTCCCAAGAATACTAGTGCATATAACAAAACAGCGCAATGCTCTTTGGAAAAATGAAGCTATTATAAGACCCAGGTCCCATCACACAATGCAACGCAAGCCGGAGGATAGGGTTTTCCCTTATAATAGCCAAATAATGCTTGATACGTTTAAAACAAATCATTTGATACTATCATAGGTGTATAGTGTCAAAACATTTTCAATCATAAATTTCAATCATAAGCGGCATGGGTACCATCTATCATGTCGCCATACAAGTTCTACAATTAAAACCGAAACACACGTATTGGAAATTGGATTTCCGTCATGAGTCGAGGCAAGGGGCAAGCTCCTCTCCGCGTTCGAGACACTCTAGCAAATGCCTCGGGACCGCACACAGCAATCCCTGGATCCTCCAAGGCCGGTCCTCTCTTACTTTTGAGGATTGGCAATTCCTGAACACACGTTTCCCGGTCCTTACAGACCTATATCTGAGGCGCCTCGTATCCAACAACCACACAGGTGAAAAGTATATAAATGTCAGGGCTGGTAGGTCACTGACACCACCATAGCTAGAAAGAAACGTCGTGCACTCCTTGGGTCCGTATCCCGTTTTTGACTCATACCGAGGTGTGAGGCTCGCGAATTCACGTTATACACAAAGCTACCCCACACAGACCGTGCTTTGATCATCAACCACAAGACTTTGCTTTGCAACAGAAGCCTTGATCAATTGCCACTTACGCGTGCCACACTGGCAATTCACTCCATGCGACTGATGTCCATCGATATACAACCTCTGAGCTCGTACGTCTCAGAGAAGGGCGTTAAGCAAGAGAATAAATTCTCCGCCGCCAAACAGATGTATATTTAATAGAGATCAATCACCACAGAATAAAATCCAATGTCAGACACACAATCCATTTACAAGTTCGTCCTGGGTTTGAACGAAACCGGAGGCACTTTCCTCACATATCCATCCATCTCCAAGTACGTCAAGACGATCACCAACTGTTTCCCTTATCTTGGGTGTACAGCCCAATCGAGATCATCAGTAATCACCCAAACGATGTGAAGACTTCTGGTCTTCAACCACCGTCTTCATCTTCGACATCTCGTCGAATCGGTTATTCAGAATGGGTATAAACCCGGACTTTCTGAATAATCCACGTATATGATAAACAAATGTTACACAAACACAACAAACGCCACATTCCAATTCAGAATATTCTTTTATTCACAAAATCACATTTTTAGGAAATAGGTTCCCATTAATTTTATCAAAGATAAATTCTTCTAAATTTATTCTTTAATCTTCCTTTGGATATCATTTCAAACTAGTCGGGATTAGCGAACCACACCGAAGTAATTATTTATTTTATTTCCCAATCCCAACCTATTTATCCCATGGAGAAAACTGGTAATACTCCATATCTAACACTACGGTGCTATCGGTAAAATTAATTACCATTTCACGTTCAAATCTAATTAAAGATTTAACTATCGCTTTGGATCAAAACTGGTGGTACTCCATTCTCGATCACCTTTCAGATTTGATAATTTAAATTATCAATTCACATTTCAACCTAATTAAAGATTCATTGAAATTCCACTTAGTTTCAATCTTCTCAAAAATCAACATCCTGCCTTTAACTGGGTTAAAGAACCAATGTCATATAAAACACGATTCACGATAAACCCAAATCACATTTGATATTAAATACAAGGCTCTGAATAGAAAATATACCGGCTTATATTCAATATCAAATTCTGAAACCAACAAACATTGTATTGGAAATAACGATATAAAATATATCTTTCAAATTCCCATAACAATATCTGTATAGTCACGAAATCCAACATCAAAATATTCCGAAGATAATTTCGATTCAACTCCAGTCCAATTCACGTATTGGGAATATTGATTATTTTTAAAATCACTTTCAAATTCAATTTATTTATTTCAAAAATAAATTGATTTTAATTCTAGTTCAAAACTAGTTCATTTCGACAAAAAATATATTTTTATCCTTTCAAATGTGGAATTTTTCATCCCAGTTCTTTCCAATTCACATCTTACGATTTTACACAAATTATTGATATTTTTAATAATTTTATCAAGGCCCGTACAGTCGATTTCCATCAACGGCCATCGAACTGCATTTACAGCGACCTTTTCCAAATTTGATCTGGACATAATTCCAAATCCAACCGTTAGATTTCAAATTTCTAATATTCATTGGAAAGCTCTTTTCAATACGAACCCAACGGTTCTGGTTTTAGGAGAATCCGACGGTCGGATCTTCCGTAATGTCCATTCGAAGTCAATGGTCGAAATTCACGAACTGCCGCGGCGCGTTCTATTCAGGCCATTATATATATAATATATATATATTATATATATTTCGTCGATTTCCTTTTTAAAACGAATTTTATAAATAGTTCTAAATTCGTTTCAAAAATAATTTCAACTTCATCTTCAATTTCAAATCGATTTGATTTCAATTCAATTTCAGTTCGTTTTAAATTTCATTCAAAACGATTTCAATTCGTTTTTAATTCAATTTCAATTTAATTCAATTTGAATTCATTTCTATTCAATTCGAATTCAAATTCACTTTTTATTCAATTCGGATCGGATTCATTTTCTATTCGATTCGAATTCATTTCAAATTGATTCAATAAAATTTCAATTTCAGTTTTAATCTAATTTAATTCGAATTTCATTTCAAAATATTAAATTTTGAAATCACTTTTCAATATTCATTATAAAACGAATAAAATCGATATAAATATCGTTCACGTCAAAATAGCGCAACTCTAGTCAACACGGCTTTATATATTTCAACAAACTTCTTTATTCTATTCAACAAATGAATATTTATTCTATTCAACACATGAATCTATATTCCTTTCAACACTTGACTAATCTCAACAAATGAGTACTGTCAACACATGAATCTTATTTTATAATATTCATTATTTTCCCGATTGGAATGAGGCCCAATCAATTACCATATAACGTTAATTATATGGATCCCATACACCACATGTATATAATAGCAACGATAACCAATCAACCATCATCCAAAGTGCACCACACAACTACATAAGCATCAAGTATAAATAATCAACGCTTACACAGTCTGTCGACCAATCGATCGACATACAATTAAATAATTGGGATTAGTGTACTCAAATATCATCCCAACACCCGTGTGGGGTTTCAAATCAACAAACACAGATTTTTATTTGTGCAGTTGGGCGATGTGTAAAATTTATCATCCCAATCAATATCAGTCAAATCAGTGTATATAAACAAATCGGCCGATTTGTTTATAAATATTTATTTATTCACTTTCACGTTAAAAATTATATTTTTAACGATAAAATATTTTTAACTATATAAATATTTTATTTCATTTCACATCACACGATCAATTTTCACCACAACAAACAATCAAACAAACAAGCCATCCATGGTCTGTGGATGACGGGTGTCGGGTGCTGCTAAGCACCGTCTACATCCTAGTATATATATATATAACTAGAAAAAGAAATTTAGAGTGAGAAGTTCTCACCAAAGCTATCCCAACTCCACGACACTTCTATTGTAGGAAATCATCGCCGTTCTCGCCTTTTGTCACTTTCGTTGCCCGTAGCCACTATATATATAAAAAATCACATTTTTATATTGTTGCCATGTATATAAAAATCATATTTTTATAATCACTCCATATGGGTAAAAATTCTATTTTTACACCCCTACTATATAGATAAAAATTCTGTTTTTACATCGCTACTATATAGATAAAAATTCTATTTTTACATCGCTACTATATAGATAAAAATTCTATTTTTACATCGCTACTATATAGATAAAAATTCTATTTTTACATCGCTACTATATAGATAAAAATTCTATTTTTACATCGCTACTATATAGATAAAAATTCTATTTTTACATCGATGTTCATATAAAAAGATTATATTTTTATCACGCTATTCTTCATATAAAGATTTCGCCTTTTCAAATATAAAGATTTCGCCTTTTCAAATATAAAGATTTCGCCTTTTCAAATATAAAGTTTTCACCTTTTCAAATATAAAGATTTAGCCTTTTCAAATATAAAGTTTTCGCCTTTTCAAATATAAAGATTTCGCCTTTTCAAATATAAAGTTTTCGCCTTTTCAAATATAAAGATTTCATTTTTCTATGAACAAAATCATCTTTTTATCCCCTATGCTTTTCTAATCTAAAAATATAATCTTTCCTAATAAAAATCAAAACTTTAAACAAATAAAAATCATATAATTTCAGTTTTAAATTCATAGCCCTTTATAAAAAAAAAGAAACTAAACTAAAAACGAAAATCATATATAAAAACTTACATTGAAATAGGGAAGGGGAGGGGGTGTTCACTGTCGGAGGGGTGCTCGAGGGGCTGAAAGGAGGAAGAAGAAGAAGCAATGGCGGCGGCAACAGGAGGAGGGGGCGCGGTGCGAGGTGGGGCTCGATTGGGGGTTGAACGGCGGAAGGAGAAGAGGGAGGAAGCAGCGGAGGGGAAGAAGGGAGAGAAGGAGGAGAAGGAGGAGGGTGCGGTGGGGGTCGGCGCCACCCGGAGGGGGGGGGGGGGCGATGGACGTAGCGGCGGCGGGTTTCCCCCCCGTCGCCCCTTCCTTAATTTTTTCTTCTATTCTCTGATTCAATTTCGCACGGGGGGGGGGGGGGGGGGGCTGAGAGATAATGGGAGAGAGAGAGTTTAATTTATTATTTTATTATTTTTAATTTCAAAAGTTGACTTTTTCATACGACCTCTAAACGAGGCCCACCGCCAGTCGTCCTTAGCGTTTTACCCCCATTCCAAACACAATGGGATATGTATCGTAGGCTGATTCGATCGTTACAATCAGTTTTCGTCAAATTTACATTTAAATCACTATATTGAATTTTAAATGTACATTTCATATTACCGGGGACACATACTAACTCGAACAATTCCGAAAAAATATTTTCTAGCTTCATATTGACGATATGGTCCTATCAAAACTAGTTTCGTCGAATTCTGAGACCGTTGGAAAAATGGCCATTTTCCAGTCGATTAAAATCAACTGAAACTGGTCAAACGCGTTTTCCTTTGCCACGCTCACATATTGATTCGAAAAATTATGAAATTTGGAATCTAGCAATAATTTGACATCACGAATCCAACAAAAGTGGTTTTGTCGAAATCCGAGGTCGTTTGCAAAATTCCCATTTTTAAGGGTCTGAATTTCCTAGCGACTATTCAGAATTTTCAACTGGACATATCTTTTGATTCCCGCTATGAAATTTCAATTTTTCGGGTTTGTTGGAAATATATTCTCAAATAGATCCTAATATTTTTGGTTTCACTAAAATCCGGTTTATTTTGCACCCGGTACATTCAATTGAAGTTTGAAAATTCTATTCAAAATAAATTTCTCGTCGATATTATTTAAAATAATTCATTTTAAATATTCAAAATTCATTAAAATTGCTAAAATAAAAATTTTAAACTGGCCTAGATTTTCGGGTTGTTACACAAGATTTTCCATATGAATCTAAAATTTTCCATCATAGTTTAGTGCTATGTAAGGAGAATTGAATTTTCTAATCAAGAAGTCGAATTAAAAACTCGTACTAGAGTGACCGGGTTAACAATACTAATTGGAAGCAAAATTTTGTGTTTGAACAAACAATCGAAGTTGACATGCGTACAAATGATATATTGTTTAATACTAGTTCCTTATTTCGTTCCTTTTCAAGGACGAAAATTTCTGAGTGGAGGAGACTGTAACTTCCCGTAAATTCGATCATTTGATTTATTGAATTAAATTTAATTATTGAATTTAAAATGGTTTTAAAATAAAAATTAAACGATAAATTTAATTTAGAACGTATTTATTTGGAAACTAAAATATGAAATTGATTTATAATGAAACCTTCATTTTTTAGATTTATTATTTTCATGTAAAAGTGATCTAAACAATTTTATATTGAAAACGTCAAAATTTAGTCGCTCCATTGAATCGGTTTTTGACGATTATTTGCGGTAGCAGCAACCTATAAATCTCAAATAAAAATAAAATTGTAAAATAAAAATAAAAATCCAAAAAAAAAATATTTGAGATGCGTCTAATTAAACATAGCATAGGAATGAATTTCGTAAAATAATACGCAAGTTTGTTTCATTCGCGTTAATTTAATTAAATATTTTATAAATTGCTACGAACAAAATATCGTCGAAATTTGAGCGAATTTAAACCAAAAATACTAGATTGAATTATAAGAATAACATTATTTTTTGTTTCATGAAAATCAGAAGTTTTGACATCCGTTTAATTATTTTGATGTGTGAATTTACGTTAAAAAAGGGTTCGTAACGCGTTTTTGATCCGAGCGTCATGACACTGCAAATGGTATACCGTTGGGTCCGTTTCATCGCGCAGATTATCGCAATATATTCATTTGTCAGTTTCGGTGCTCGGTTCGCGATGAAATTGCAAAAATCTTTGCGTAATTCATTTTTGAAACAAAGTCATTTGAGTTCGACATGTCCCTATTTCAATTCAGCACATTTTTCTAACCATTTTGAGTCTGGGTCCAGTCTGTAATGTTCACACATATTTAACACCATGCATTTTCATTCATGCATTGGTTCCATTCATTCCAACCCATTTCTATTTAAATGCACGTTTAAAGGGAAAAAAGTGTCATTCACATTCAAGTGCATGCATGGTTACATAGGATACTAACAGGCAATGCAAACGTAAATTAAATATGCCATTCATGTTCTCACCTGTGCCTTACACCCTTCTTAAAACAAAAATTAAATAAATAAAAAATTTGAATTTGAATGTCTTTGCTGAATTGGTAAATGTGGTACTTAGTCAGTAGTGGAACGTGTGTAACGGAGGTAACGTGTCCATGTTTTAAAATTTAAATTTGCTTTAATTGAAGATGTTAACTTATCTCACTCGTCACGTTATCTTTATTGTGGCCCTTCTCCTACTTTTCCATTGTGCCATTTTTCTTTCCCCATTCCTAAAACTACCCAGCGTCATTCATTCATACATACATACATACATACATATATTGTAATAACTCGGAAAATCAAAACCAATTTAAAAAAAATTATTTTTAAGAAATTTTGTTAGAAAATGTATCTGAATTTAAAAATTCCATTTTTAAATAATAAGAAAGCTATTAAAAATAGCCATTTTGCAAACGACCTCTGTTTTCGACGAATTCAATTTTGTTGGATCCGGAATATCAAATTATTGCTAGGTTTAAATTTCCTTAATTTTTGAAATTAATATGAGCATGGTAAATTAAAACGCGTTTGGTAATTTCTGTTGAATTCGATCGACCATTAAAAAGACCATTTTTCAAACGGTCTCCAAATTCGACGAAATTAATTTTTTTAGGACCGTATCGTCAAAACATAGATACATTTATTTTTTGGGAATTTTCGGAGTTAGTATGTGGCCCCGATGAATTAAAATATATGTTCAAATTTAATATGAATGTTTTATATTTTAATTTAAAGAAAAACGTGCTGAAACGGTCAAATGGTCTTATGAAACATAGTCCATTGTGTCTTGAATGAGGGCATTTGGCTAGGGGCGACATTCGTTGGGCTTGATTAGGAGCTCATATGGGTTAACGGGCCTTTTTAATGTTAAAGAATTAAATAATTAAAATATTATAAATACCTAGGATTACTAAACCCTAATTCTAATTTCAAGCCGCCGCCATCGTTCGTGAATTGCTAGAACCATTCGAAACTTCTTCCCCCAATAACTCGATCCTCACACCAAAACCCATCGACCCTTTGGAGAATATTGTAGTACTCTCTCCAATCTTCAGATCCATACGGGTTTCACCCCTTATCGTCGCGTGTAGCTCAAGAATCGAGCCTGGGAAGGTCGGTTGTTCAGACCGTCGCTGCATCACCTGGACGCCGTCGAGCTAGGCCCCACCACCGCCATCGGGTGCACCGTTCCTCCCCCTCCGACGTGGTAGCTTCCGATCGAAACCAAAGTGACTGTGTTGCACGGTAATTGAAACCCTAGTTTCGAACCAAACAAGAAAACCATCGGCCTGTAACTGAAGGTATATAATTTAATTATTTACAACATCTTATAAGCGTTGCTAATTTAATTAATTTATAAAAATCATAAATTGTTCATACGATGTCGAAATCCGATGAAACAGGAACCATCGTGATCGTGACAACGTCCTCTACATTCTAAAAGGGACTGGGACATATTTGGAGCTTACTAGGAATTTAGGCGAAATCAAAATCAATGTGAGATCTCTAATTTAAAATAAAATTTATTATTGATTGCGATGTGAAATCCATATATGTGTTGTATAAAATTTGAATTGATTGTTTGTGATTGCGATGAACGACTGGATTGAATTGTGTATGTTGGAAAAATATTCATGTTTGATAAGAAATTGTTTATACAATAAAAATCATATTTTATTGTACATGTGAATGAATAAATTATTCATGTTTGATAAGAAATTGTTTATACAATAAAAATCATATTTTTATTGTACATGCGTATGAATAAAATATTCATGTTTGATAAGAAATTATTTATACAATAAAAATCATATTTTTTTTGTACATGTGAATGAATAAAATATTCATGTTTGATAAGAAATTGTTTATACAATAAAAATCATATTTTTATTGTACATGCGAATGAATAAAATATTCATGTCTGATAAGAAATTGTTTATACAATAAAAATCATATTTTTATTATGTGAATGAACAAAATATTCATTTTTGATAAGAAATTATTTATACAATAAAAATCATATTTTTATTGTACTTGTGAATCAATAAAATATTCATGTTTGGTAAAATATGTTTATACTATAAAAATAATATTTGTATTGTAAATATGAATCAATAAAATGTTCATGATAGGAGTACAATATTATAAAATAATAAAAAATTATATTTTTTTATTGTATGTATGAATCACAAAATTTAACATGTTTTAAATAAAATGTTTAAACATTAAAAATGACATTTCTGATGTATGTTAGATTCATTAAAAAGAAACCTGTTTTAAATAAAATGTTTACACATTAAGAATAACATTTTTGGTGTATGTTTGGTTCATTAAAAAGAATCATGTTTTAAATAAAAAGATTAGACAATAAAAATTATATTTTTATTGTAGGGTTGATTCATTAAAGAGATTTTGTTAATCAAAATGTAATCGCTTACATGTTAGTGACGTAGAAAAATGATCATTTATTTATATATGTTTTTTTTTGGCAAGGCCGACCGGTTTTTATAGTGTTCCGTAACACTTTTTATTATAATAAATAATAAAGTACAGTAAGGTACATGTGATCGTGGTTAGTAGTTAGCTATAATCGGTTTATAAGTGGACCGAAAACCACAGTAATACTATCTCACGCAGGAGATAAGATGCATATGCTCTAGGCATAAAATACATAGTAAAATAACATGATTACTACATTGTAAACAATTACATGCCTAATTGCATGTCCAAAGAGACTTCATACTGCTGTTACCCATTGTCGAATACCGCGTTCCTCAAGGCTCTCATCATGCTTCTTGCGCAAAGAAGATGAGGTGAGAGCAGTAGCCTCCGAATCATCTCCCTCCTCAGGAGGAGGCGCCTTGAACCCACGCGGAGGTGGGATGTTATCATAGGGACCGCATGGTTTATTAAGATCATTCTTGTAGTTTCTCATCAAACTGGCGATCACTTGCCTCTTACTCTCACATTCTTCTTCAGTGAAATCACCACTTGCAATTTCAATTTTCATATTTTCAATCAATTCTGACACAGTTTTTTTTATTTTTTGTACCTTCTTTGTTCTCACCTTATCCGTTGGAGATTTGTTTTTTGGCTTGACAGTATCAACCGAATGATTGATGTTGTTCAACAGAAATATGTCTAAATTTTCATCAAGCTGCTGAGCGACAGACGTAGAAAATGATCATTTATTTATACATGTTTTGTTTATCAAAATGTAATAATTTACATGTTAGCAAAGTAGAAAATGATCATTTGTTAATACATGATTTGTACATTAAAATGTAACTTGTAACATGTTTGTTTAGATTAAAGGAACTACATGTTAATATATGGATTGTCATTAAAAAGGTCATTTTAATATGTTATGTTACAATAAAAAGGAATTTATGTTAAATATGATGTGTCATAAAAAAATGACATTTTTAATATGTTATGTTAGAATAAAAAGGAATCTATGTTAAATATGTTATGTCATTAAAAATGACATTTTTAATATGTTATGTTAGAATAAAATGGAATCTATGTTAAATATGTTGTGTCATTAAAAATGACATTTTAATGTGTTATGTTAGAATTCAAAAAAAGAATTTATGTTGAACATGTTCACTACAACAAACATGACCTTTTATGGCATTGGAAAAACGCCATAAAAAGAATTAACAGCGTTTTTTGGTACGCTGTGTATCAACATGCAGTTAAAAGTCAGAAACAAACTATTGCACTAAGTCAACGCCATGAAAAGTATGATTCAATAGCGTTTAATCTGTGCTATTAATACATTTCATGGCGTTTCTGCTGATTACTTTGAACTTTTTGTTAGCCTTTTTCTAATGCCAACAAAAACATTCCTCAACGGTTCTCGAATGCTATAAAAAATATTTTTCAGTGCTTTTCATGTGCCATAAAAAGAACTTATAGCGTTGATCTTTTGTTGTTATATTTATTAATAGCCTTTATTAACTACTATAAATGTTTTCACGTCAAATTGTAAAAATACTTTTTATGGGGTTTAATAAACGCCATTGAAAAAAACGCCATGAAAAATATCAATAGTGTTGTAAAAACGCCATAAAAAAGTCTAAAATCAATCTAACAAATGCTTATTCTAGTTTAAAATGTGCGCATTATGTCGATACCACAATTCAAAATAACTACATCATACTAAGGACATATTTTATTTTGATCGCACAATACACAACCAAGAAGTAAAATTTTATAACTAAAATATGCAATATTCTCATCGATTATACACAATAGGTCCATAATAGATCAAAAAATAGTAGTGTTATGTCAAACATACACATCCACAAGCAGTAGCAACCAAAAAATAGTACTACATAACATTCTTACAAACCAAAATAGTCTTAGCAGCATAAACAACTTCACCCCATAACTAACTGCAACCATGTCATCAACGTCGTCGTTTCTGCACCTGTAAAGCAAAAAAAATTCAATATTGTTAGTCCATTCCAAAGCGAAGTTAATCATCAGTCTTTATGAGAAAAATATATACGAGCGAAACTTTGTGATTTAAAAATCGGAACAGCATAAAAATCTAAACAATGTATTTTTTCTTCATCTATTTCTAGTATTTCTCTATTTTTTTCTTCATCTATTCCTGACCAGTATGAAAGTCGGAAATCTGTATGTTCTTCCCTAAATTAAACCTTCATGGTTGTGCAAGCACATGGTATCATAGTTGCAAATTTCTCAGGACACATTCATGGCTCTGCAAAAGTGAGTGAACTGATGCAAGTCTGTAAAATGAGTGAATTTAACCTGGAATCATACAATGAGATTCAGCAAATTTCTCATGACACGTTCATTAATAAATACAATGAGATTTTGCAGTGGCTACTTCTTCCTCTAGTAGAATCATAACAAGTCTGTAAAAAGCAATAATGCACATGTTAATGAAGTGGAAATTTAACCTAGAAAAAAATAACCACTATACTTTTGGTGGATAATGCATTAATGAATTTCCATCGCTGAATCAACATAAAAATCTAATATGTGTAATAGAACATAGCTGGTGTAAACCAATTATACAGTTAATACCCGAGAATGTCAGCTAAAATTCTAGTATATTTACTTTTACTGATCAACACTGGTCAGATCGAAGAAATGAAGGTCTCCTTATAAAATTGAGTAATATGGATAAGTTAAATGTATTATTGGAAAGCAGTATTAACATAAAAGATAAAAAGCACACTGATAAATGCATGAAAACTGGACGTGGAAATTGAACTGGCACACACATGAAATGTAAAACAGTAGCAATGCAGGTAGAATAGAAGCCAAGCAAATGAAGTCAGAATAAATGCAAGTGTAAGACACGTCCAAACACAGCCTGTCATACACACACACGCGCCACTGCACATAAATAAATGCAAGTGACAGCAAACGCACAACATATAGCTTTGCACTAACACAACTATAAACACACAAAAATTCTAAAATGATAGAATCTAATACAATATTAGTAGAATGAAGTATCACAGTCACTATTTAATCAAATTCTTCAAAATTTCATCAAATTTATGACTAAGTTGTTCAAAAGTGTGGTATATAAAAATCTATTACCCTGTCTAACAGTCCCAGTTCTATCCATTAAATTAAAGCTAACTTTATACTGGAATCCACAGTTCGTATTATAGAAGTTAGGATCCTTTAGATACAATACACAACTTAATACAACTTTATCGAGCATTGAGGATAAAAATAAATTAAGATTACATTCCTTTCAGAAGGTTTGTTCCTTTCAAAAGCAATGGCTTTTAAGTAATATTACATAGCTCTGACTATATTAAGCATATTGTTGAATAGTAATATTACTTAGTAATATAATTAGAGTATTATTGGTTTACTTATCTTGTGAAATAATAAATTTATAAAGAAAACAAGTTAAATACATCCTTGTTTATACTTTGCATACATTTAAGGTAACTCAACTTTAAAATTGTGCTTTTACTGGAGTTGTGCAACTTGAGATTAACAGGATATAGCAAGCACGATGAAGGCATTCATTGAATGCATGGCCTGGTTTTATTTTTCAAACGAAAAAATGCTACTCAGTCTTCAAAACAAGTTGCTCACATAAGACATGTTGCACAACTCAATTTTCAAGAAAAATCAGTGTTTTTCAAAATCAATGTATGGTCAGAATAAGCAAATAATTTGTATTAAGATTTGACAGTATAGTTCATTAAGTGACTAACTCTATCTTTTAAAAAATGAGCTATCTAATCCTCCCTATTATTACCTTTAAGACTTGATTAATAAATTATATTCATAGTCAAACCATTATTATAAAAGTTAATTACTTGTGTATGTATGTATTCAACAATAACCATGAGAAATTCAATTGTTTAGTCTATTTCTTGTCAGCAAATATATCTTGCATTGTGTATGTATGTATGTATGTGTATATATATATATATATTGTATATATATATATATATATATTCAGCGTCATTAAAGCTTTTTTTTGTACTCATTATTTCATAATACAGATATTTAGTTATGTTCGGATTTTTATACTCGCAAATCAGCATTATTTGACCTAACAAAATAAAAGGGTAATGCACGTTCAAGTTGATTAAGGCACCAAAGATCAGAGTGGTGATGTATAGATGGGTGAGGCTGAAGTTAGTGAGCAGAAAAATGAAGATAAATCAGAAATAGTTTAGCAAAATTTAAATTTCTTCTGGAAACCAGGTTCTAACAGTCCGTATTAGCAAGCAACGGAATTCACCTATCGTCTAATATTTTTTCCAGCTAAAATAAAGCATAACCAAATATGCATCTTGGCATTTATGAAGAAAATATGAGCAAACGTTTTTCTTATTAAAATATTAATGTTAGGTTGAACTTACCGAAACTTGCATCTGGTATAACCTTCTCAATAGGCCAAGCAATTACAGTGCCGATGGCATCTTCAATGTTTTGTAAATCGGATGTTGGTCTCCATAGACGTGTGTTTGGAGCATTTACAACATCAACCCAAACTTTAACTGCATTTATCCCTAGAGGAATAAAATGAACCAATGCGCTTGGATCGATTGAAGCGACACGTTCTTCAGCTACAATTTCTCCCCTTCGATCCAAATCAATCAGCTTGCACTCGTTATTTAATATTAAATTTGCACTCTATCAATTAAGAAAGAACAATTTTATCATGTGATCAAATACTGGCAAGACGAAAGAATTAATTAATTATAAGTAATACAATGCAGTGAACAAACCTAAAATATATGGTACACAATGGTATACAATGTCATTATTTTGGTTTGTTCCTCTGAAATTCAACTAGAGAAACAAATACAAAGCATATATTTTAGCTTGCATGATTTTTTAGTACAATTATTTATACTCTGAATGCTTAGACACATAACTATTTGTACTTGAGGTCAGCTTCAGCTATATACTGGCTCCTTATAACAACAAGGTCAACAGCGAGTACTTTCTTAAGATGATCGAGAAGCTCTTTGGCATGACATAATCCGAAAAAGGATCTGCAGTGCACATTAATTATGTACAAGGATCGAGAAGCTCTTTGTCAACTACAGCCATAACTTGTTGTTTCATTGGTATTCATTACTACTGGTGAGCATTGTTCAACTATGAGAATTACTCACCTCTCTGAACTGCAGTTATGGACTTTTCCTCTTGAAGTTTCCGCTTATAATCTTACTCAAATCTATCTAAGGCATGCAATTCATGGTATAGTTCCTCAAAATGCAACAAGTTGACAATAGACAAGTAAAGAACGACAAAATACGGGACATCTAAATATGCTAGAATAGGACATACTTCTTAAAGTAGCGATCTAAGTTGTGCAATTGAGGATCTTTATAGCGATTCCCAAATCAGATAACTTCACCAGTAAATATTTTCAGTTCCTCCCTAGTCATCAAATCGGATAACCTCACTAGTAAATATTTTCGGTGTGTCAAGAGTCATGCCCTTAGTTATGACCTGCATCAACAAGGAAAAATCATCCTAAACTTAAAACACGTTCATAGTTAGGAAAGCCTGAAATTTATAACATTTCGGTGCGTCGACAGTCATGCTCTTAGGCTTGCTGTTCTGGAACAACAATCTCTTAGGCTTGTTGTTTCAGAACAGCAAGCGCAATTGCTGTTTCGGAATAGCAAGCCTGCGCTTGCTGTTTGGAATAGCAAGCCTGCGCTTGCTGTTCCAAACAGCAAGCGAAAGCTTGTTGTTCCGAGGCAGCAAGTCGAGCTTGTTGTTACGAGGCAGCAAGCCGAGCTTGCTGTTCCGAGGCTGCAAAGCAGCAACCTTGCATTCGATTATGCTAGTGGTTATATAGAATTGTACACAAGAGAAATGTAAGGACACTGAATAATACCAGGAGACAGGGAACATCTTTGGTTTCAGGTATATTACACTGCCATAACTCTGAATAAGAGTTTGATTTCGTGTTTGGTAAGACATTTCACTTGTCGCTGACATAAACCAACTTTTCGAGGAATTCTTCGAAGATGGTACATAAGTTCTGGGAATATCCCTCTGATATCTGCATGCAGGCCCTGCTTAATAGAAACTATATCGTAGTTCATAATCAAATTTAAAATTATCAGTATATAAACATGTGAGCACACGGCTTATCTAGACAAGCATAGCTTGCCCCGTAAAAAAAACTTGAACAGGTATTGCAGCAATGGAACAGAATAATTTTACAAGCTCATCAAATAGTTCTTTGGTCCTGCATACTTAAATGAAGTTCAAATATTATATAGGATTTGTCAGTAAGCTTCTTCTTTTATCTAGTCCTACCCTTTTCCTGCAAATCAAAAGGAAGAAGAAGAAAATTTGAGAATTGCTTGATTTACAATCTAATTTAAAAAGCAAGTTTGTTTTCATGCAGGATAAACTCAGGTCATGTCAAAATATGAAAAGAAAGAGGCTGATATATAATAGAGGAGATATAGAAAAATTGGGATGATGAAACAAACATAAAATCAAATCAAATGACATCATAATTAGGATGAAACACATATTTATAATGATGTATTATGTAATTTAGACACGACAAGAGATTATGGTAATTAAAATATATAGTATAAAACATCAGAGTAATCACTCTGTAACAAAACGTACAGTAATTAATGTAATAATATAATGGATTGAATTACACGCACTGTATATCCATTGATTGATTGACAAATAATGATAAATCAACAAATAATGGTTAATCATTCATTATAGCCATGACAATCGATGTGGGAGTTATGTTTATATTCATGTTTTCTAAAATTCCTTATTCAAAAATCAATTGTACTTCTAAGCCTTTCAGTAGCCATCAGTGTCAAACTTTTGCAGACAATAACCATGATCAAGAGTATAGCCAATAGCACAATTGCAGTTATATTTTATTCATGAGTGATATTTCTCTCTCTAGGTTTATTTCCATAATAGATATTCCTTTATATAATATTACCATAATTGTAAAAAAATGAGAATTTTTTGATTAATAATCTTATTTAGAAAGCCAGGTTATTTTCATGCAAAATTTGCTCAAATCACATCAAATGGAGAATTAAACTTCATAGCATATAAATAGAAAGAGGCTTGTATATTATACAGGAGATTTAGAACAAATAATGGAATGATGAAATAAACAACATAATCAAAGAAAATGGCATCATAGTTAGAATTAAACACATATTTACGATGGTTTATCATGTGATTAGATAGGGTAAGGGATTATAGTAATTAAAATTTGTAGTAAAAATTGCCAGAGCAATCACCATATAAGAATACTACAGTAATTGATGTAGTAATAGAATGATTTAGACAAATGAATTGGGATTTCTTGCATTGCATATCCATTGATTGATTTACAGTTAATGATAAATCAATATATAATCGTTAATAATTAATTATAGTCGTGATAGCTAATGTAGGAGTTATGTGTACATTTCTATTTCTAAAATTTTCACCCATTGAAACTTCAATTGTACTTCTAATCTTTTTGTAGCAAACAATAATAAACATTTCCAAATAGTAAATATGGAACATTTACAATTATGTGCATTTTATATTTTAACAGTCCATTTTTGTTCCATGTTCCCAACCAGCGGTGCGGTTCTGTTAAGAAAAAGTTCTCATTTCATTTTACAGTATTCTTACATTTCTTCATCTGCTTTCTTATATTCGACAATCAACCAAAAAAATTACACGACACCTAATTCCATCCCCTCCCACAATCAAAGCACTTGAAAAACTTTCCTAACAAATTGCCACAACATAAACAATTTCACTTCATTGACATTCAGTCCGATGCAACACCCATTTGTAATAATGATATTACTAATATAAATAAAAATGTTTTGCAGAAATTTCACCTTGGGGATACCAAGCAGCAAAAAAATTGCTTTGTAGAAATGGAGGTTGTTGGATCTAAATTAACCCTAGAAGGGGGGGGGGGGTAGGGTTTATTGATTTTCGCGAGATATTAAAATATTCACAAACCATAGAATATAGCAGATATAGAAATGCAGAAAGTAAATCACACAAGATATACCCAGCTTCGGCAAAATCCTGCCTACTGTTGCATTCCTTAGGTTTCTACTAGGTGTTAATAACAGATCCCGCTTACAGACCTTGTAAACTTGCGAACTCCTCGCTCCTGTCCTAACCCTACGCTCAAAACCCTAGACTGATCTAATCCCCTAGATCAGATTTCCCCTGATTACGACCCTGTAACCAGTAACCCTAGTTTTTACAGACTCTAGTAAACTGCCAGCTAAACTGTATCGACCCCGATTTCGCCCGGACTTAATCGATCGCTAAATCGACCAAGACCGTTCAAAACCCGAATATGTTAACTCCGGGAATACAACACATCAGAACAAATAACAACAGACTTTTATAAACATTACATTAATATTACATCAGATTACAGAATATCAGAGTACATCGATAAATAATAATACAACGGAAGATAATTTACAATGAATTTAATACAGTGCAGCAAAATCAATAATTTGATACAGCGGAAGTCTATCAATACTCTGGACACAACTTTAAGCTTCGATCCAGAATCCTGCTCAATATATCTGCAAAATAAGCTACTCGACTACCCATATGGAAAATGGGGCACCCGAGTTTGAAAAGTGAAACAAACTACGGGTCAGTCATAGAACTAGTATGAGAAATCTTTCTTAACTTATCTAACCATAAGGCTAATCACAGGACCACGCCGCTAACGCGGAACAGGTTTACTCCATTGGATTGCCAGTGCATGAAATAAAGTAAATCGTTAAAAACAATGCAATGCTTTTTAGAAAAATGAAACCATTATAAGACTCAAGTCCCATCGCATAATGCAACGCAAACCGAAGGATAGAGTTTTACCTTATAATGGTCAAAAATGCTTGATACGATAAAAAACGAATTTGATATTATTATTAGTGTATATATGTTTCCAAAAATATTTCAATCATAATGTATCAATCATAGACGACATAGTACCCCATCCTACTATGTCGCCATACTAGTTCTACAATCAAAACCGCATGGTGTCGTATTGGAAATTGGGTTTCCATCAAGAGTCAACGCTAGGAAGGACGAGACACTCTAGCAATGTCTCAGGATTCGGACGCTGGCGAACCCTTGGATACAGCAGGGCCGGTCCACAAGTACTTTAGTGGATTGGCAATTCCTGAACACACGCTTCCCGGTCCTATTGAACCTATAATACGGTCGTTGGCGAACGATAAATCCGAGGCCTCGAAAATTCCATCATCCACATAAGTAAAATGTCAGGGCTGGTAAGTCGCTGACACCACTTCTAGCTAGAAAGAAACGTGCGCACTCCCTGTGTTCCCTTGCTTCGTTTCTGACTCATACCGTGGGGTGAGGCTTGCGAAGTCACGATATACACAAAGCTATGCCGAAATAGGCTATGCTTTGATCATCATCCATAAGGCTCTTCTTTTCAACAAAAGCCTTGATCATTAGCATCTTGGCATGCCACATTGAAAATTCACGCCATGCGATCGATAATTACCAATATATAACCTCTGAGCTAAATTCTCCGCCAACACAGATATATGTTAAATAGAAATCAATTTATTTACATGGAATGAAGTCCAATGTCGGGCACACATCCATTTACAAGTCCGTTCTGGGTCTGAACGAAACCGGAGACACCTTATTCCTCGTTCCGTATGTCCAATACGGAAGAGAGGTGCTCGCTTATCCGGACAATCAACAAGTACGTCCGGACAACTACCACTGTAACCCTTTCCTGGGAGCAAATCAGTCCAGGGCTTCAGTAGTCATCCATTCGATATGAAGATCGCTGGTCTTCAATGTCTTCGACTTTAAGTCATCGTATAATTATTTGAAATGAGATTGATCTCGGTCTTTTCAAATAATTCTCGTATAATTATAATTCAAAATCATTTCATATCGTTAACATTGTTTTATAACGATTTATCACTATTTTATTTATGTAAAAATAGCTCAATTTAATTTAACGACGTTTCGGGTTAATAGACGACCCTAGCGTTATTTTTATCAAAATTTGATTTACACATTTCTCGAAATCTAACCTTTGTATTTTAACGAATATTATATTGTTGGAAAGATCTTCCCAAAGCGGACCTACCTGTTCCAGTTTTGGGAAAATCCAACGGTCGGATCTTTCGATATAATCGTTTAAAGTTACGATTCTGAAACGCGAACTACCGTGCGCGATTCGATTAATTTTAATATATATATATAATTATATATAAATATAAACCATTCGACGATTCATCTACGTATTTAACACGCTAAATAAAAGAATATTTTATTGGCATAACACATCTAAATGTTCATAGTGTCAAATAAATATGTATTTTATTTACATACATCTTTGCTGATGACAAATAAAAAGATAATTTTTATTTTTCATTATTTGTATGCAACTTCTA
The DNA here is from genome assembly GCA_030737875.1 of Allium sativum. Taxonomy (NCBI): domain Eukaryota; kingdom Viridiplantae; phylum Streptophyta; class Magnoliopsida; order Asparagales; family Amaryllidaceae; genus Allium; species Allium sativum. The sequence goes on from CM060911.1 coordinate 285,007,575, forward strand.
TTTTATACTTTAATGAATAAAAAGAAATATTTTATTTGTATATATAATTGACATGACACACATAAAAATGTTTATTTTAATTTGCATACAAACTCTAATATATATTCTGACAATAAAAATGTCTCTTTAAATTTATACACAGATTCAAACGTGCGTATTTGCCATAAAAATGTCTCTTTAATATATACACAAATTCTAATGTGTATATTGACAATAAAAATGATACTATAATTTGCATGCAAATTCTATTTCAACAAAATGCATAAAAAATGATACATTCATTTTTATTGACAATTCTAGTTCAACAAAATGATAAAAATTAATTCTCAACTCAATCTACAATTACATTTTAACAAAATGACATCTGCATATTGTTAACAATTCTATTTTGACAAGATGAATAAAGTTGACACTTTGTTTTGTTAACAATTCTATTTTTAACAAATTGAATAAAGGTGATATTTCATATTGTTAACAATTCCAATTTTAACAAAATGAATAAAAGAGATATTTCATATGATTAACAATTCTAATTTTAGTTTAACAAAATGAAATAAAATGACTTTCATTTTATCTAAAAATTACATTTCAGCAAAATGAATAAAAGTGACGACTTTATTTTGTTAACAATTCAAGTTTAACAAAATGAAATAAAATGACAATTTCATTTTATCTAAAAATTACATTTCAACAAAATGAATAAAAAGTGACAATTTCATATTGTTAACAATTCTAATTTTAACAAAATGAATGCTCATGATATTTCATATCCTTAACCATTCTAATTTTACAAAATGAATATTTTTGTTGTAACACAAATCTATTTGCCAAAAATGCTATTTTTGTTTTGACACAAACCTATTTAACAAAAATGCTATTTGTGCTTTTAACTCTTTTATTTAAAAAAAATGTGAATTTTGTTTTATTTCAAATCTAGTTAACAAAAATGTAATTTTTGTTTTCAACCATCATATTTAACAAAAATGTAATTTTTGTTTCAACTATTATATTTTGACAAAAATGAATATTTTGGTTCAACTAATCTATTTGGCCAAAAATGTTCATTTTGACAAAAATGTTCATTTTGATTCAACTAATCTATTTTGACAAAAGTGTATATTTTGACAAAAATATATGTTTTGATTCAACTAATATATTTTGATAAAAGTGAATATTTTGACAAATTGTATATTTTGATTCAACTAATCTATTTTGACAAAGGTGAATATTTTGACAAAATGTATACTTTGATTCGACTAATCTATTTTGACAAAGGTGAATATTTTGACAAAATGTATATTTTGATTCAACTAACAAAATGTAAATTTTGATTCAACTAATCTATTTTGACAAAGGTGTATATTTTGACAAAATGTGTATTTTGATTCAACTAATCTATTTTGACAAAGGTGAATATTTTGACAAAATATAGGCGAATATTTTCACAAAATGTATATTTTGATTCAACTAATCTATTTTGACAAAGGTGTATATTTTGACCAAATGTATATTTTGATTCAACTAATCTATTTTGACAAAGGTGTATATTTTGACCAAATGTATATTTTGATTCAACTAATCTATTTTGACAAAGGTGTATATTTTGACAAAATGTATATTTTCATTCAACTAATCTATTTTGACAAAGGTGTATATTTTGTCAAAATGTATATTTTGATTCAACTAATCTATTTTGACAAAGGTGTATATTTTGTCAAAATGTATATTTCGATTCAACTAATCTATTTTGACAAAGGTGTATATTTTGTCAAAATGTATATTTTGATTCAACTAATCTATTTTGACAAAGGTGAATATTTTGACAAAATGTATATTTTGATTCAACTAATCTATTTTGACAACGGTGTAAATTTTGAAAAAATGTATATTTTGATTCAACTAATCTATTTTGACAAAGGTGTATATTTTGACAAAGTGTATATTTTGATTCAACTAATCTATTTTAACAAAGGTGTATATTTTGACAAAATGTATATTTTGATTCAACTAATCTATTTTGACAAAGGTGAATATTTTGACAAAATGTATATTTTGACAAAATGTATATTTTGATTCAACTAATCTATTTTGACAAAGGTGTATATTTTGTCAAAATGTATAGTTTGATTTAACTAATCTATTTTGACAAAGGTGTTGGGAATGAGTCCCTTCCTATGTGGAAAAACTCATATTTGATTAATCTGAGCAATAAGTGTTGCTACAGTATTTTGTGCTTTTATTTGAAAAAGTGACTACTTGACTTTTAGTGTGCTTTGGAAATTGCACCTTGTTGGGAATAGTAACCTTATTAATTATGGTGGTTGAATGGAGACTTCAAGGTGCCTCTTTGGTGGCTATATATACATCCATTTTATGTAGGAAATATACAAGTCAACAACATCAAAACTTTGTCAGTTTCTCCAAGACTTTGTAGGTTGCTTCTACTACTTTGAGATTGCCCTTTGCTGGAGTGTTTGTGCGAGATCTCTCAACTTTTCTGAGCTCTGTTTCCCGGTGATATTTTTCACTTTTCTCGCTTTTGTTTTGATGCTGTTATTGCTAGCTATTGTTGGATAATTTGTGTATCCACTTTGTGACTTGGCTTAGGATTTGTGTACCACTCTGTTATCATAGTAAGAGAAGTTTGGGAGGACCCCCGTCATTGGTCCCGTGGTTTTTACTCTTTACATCGAAGAGGTTTTCCACGTTAAAAATTCGTGTGTTCTTACTTTATTATTATCTCATGTTCTGGTGGTTATTTGCTTTAATCATTGGTGATTGTGGTGTATTTTGCTGGGTTTGTCTGTGTCATTCATAACAAACTAGTATCAGAGCAAGGTTGGTTAATTTGTAGTATCTCCTGATGGATTCTAGTAATATCAACACTAGTAGAATGATTATTTTGAATGGTGCTAACTATCATATTTGGAAGAGAAAAATGAGAGACTTATTGTATGTCAAAAGTTGGCATTTACCTGTGTTTAGTGATGAAAAACCAGAAGGTAAAACTGATGAACAATGACAATTTAAACATGAACATGTGTGTAGATTTATTCGTTAGTGGGTTGATGATAATGTTTTGAATCATAAAAATGATGATGTTCATGCTAGATCACTATGACAAAAACTTGAATCTCTTTATGTTTATAAGTCTGGAAACAATAAATTGTACCTTATCAAGCAATTGATGGGCTTTAAGTGCAATTCAAGCAAGTCACTTTCTGATCACCTGAATGATTTTCATGGCATTATTCAACAATTATCAGCAATGGATATAAATTTTGATGATGAAATTCAGGGACTTTTATTACTTGTCACTCTTCCTGATTCATGGGATACTTTCAGAATGACACTTTGCAACTCAGCACCACATGACAAAGTTACACTGGATATTGCCAAAGTTGGTATTTTGAATGAGGAGATGAGGAAGAAATCTTACGGTGTGTCTTTTTCATCTGAGGAAGCATATGTTGCTGAAAACAGAGGAAGAAGCAAGAGTAAAGCTCCAGTTTCCAGAGACAAAAGCAGAACCTAGTCTCGTGGAAGATACGCAAATATGAAGTGCCATTATTGTGACAAATCTGATCACATAAAGATATACTGCTACAAGTGAAAAATAGACAACAAGGTTGGTAAAGACATGGAAGATAAGAAGCAAGATCAAAAAGATTGCAGTAATGATGATAGAGCTGCTACTGCAGCTGGCGGTGATCTTATCATTGTACATGATGAGAGTTATGTGAACCTTGCTAAATATGAGTCAAATTGGGTCAATGAGAGTGGATCATCACTACATATGACATCACGGAAGGAATTCTTCATATCTTATATACCTGGTGACTTTAGGGTGTTGAAGATGGGTAATGATGGTGTGGCTCAGGTTGTAGGCATTGGAGATGTATGTTTGATGATCAACATTGGAGCAAAGTTAATGCTTAAAAATGTAAGACATGTTCCAGAAATCCGATTAAACTTGATCTCTACTGGAAAACTCGATTATGATGGCTACTGCAACACTTTTCATGGTGGTCAATGGAAGCTTACTAAAGGAAACATGGTGCTAGCTCGTGGGAAGAAGCACACAAGCCTGTACTTGCTGCAAGCCTCAATTCCCATTGATTCTGTAAATGTGGCAAATGACGATCCTGCAAAATTATGGCTTAGAAGACTTGGTCATATAAGTGAAAAGGGGCTAAATTGTTTGATGAAGAAAAATGCACTACCTGATTTGAAGTGTGTAAAATTGGACAAATATTTTGCGGGAAAGCATAATCGGGTCTCCTTTAAGAGACATCCTCCTTTAAGAAAATCAGGTTTGCTTGATCTTGTTCATTATGATGCTTGTGGTCCGTTAAAAGTTAAGACCTTTAGTGGTGCACTTTACTTTGTTACTTTTATTGATGATTGTTCAAAGAAATTGTGGACATATGCTTTAAAAACAAAAGATCAGGTACTTGATGTTTTTAAGCAGTTTCAAGCCTTAGCTGAAAGGCAATCTGGTAAAAAGCTAAAGTGTTTACGTTCTGACAATGGTGGTGAGTACATCGGTCCACTTGATGAATATTGTAAGGCTCAAGGTATTCGACATCAGTTTACACCAAAGAAGACTCCACAGCTAAATGGTGTAGCAGAGAGAATGAATAGGACTTTGTTAGAGAGAATGAGGTGCATGCTTTTAGAGGCTAAGTTGCCAAAACACTTTTGGGTGAAGCTTTATTTACAGCTACACATGTGATTAATTTGTCACCTTGTTTTTCTTTGAATGGTGATGTTCCAGATAAGGTTTGGCTTGACAAGGATGTTTCTTACAGTCATTTACATGTCTTTGGGTGTAAGGCGTTTGTACATGTGCCTAATGATGAAAGATTGAAGCTGGATTCCAAGACTCGCCAATGCATCTTTGTGGGCTATGGTCTTGACAAGTTTGGCTATAGGTTTTACGATCCTATAGAGAAGAGATTGATTCGTAGCAAGGATGCACACTTTGTTGAAGACCAAACAATTGAAGATATTCATAAACCACAAGAAGCTGCATCACATAGTGGCTATGATCTGGTTGATTTAGATCGCCCTCCTTTGACTACTACAACTCCTTCAACTCCTGCACCAACTCCAACTGAACAAGTACAAGAAAATGACAATGGAGGTCATGTACCTGAGGAAGATGATCCCCACGATTTGCTGAAATTGATCATCATGCTTCTCCTGAAACTCAAACAACCTTTGTAAGGCGATTTACCAGGGAACGACGTCCTTCCACTAGGTATCCTTCTTCCGAGTATGTTCTCTTAACCGACGGAGGAGAACCTGAGACCTTTAAGGAAGCTATAGACAGCGATGATAAGCAACTTTGGTTGGATACAATGAAAGAAGAGATGAATTCGTTGCATGATAACAAAACTTTTGATCTAGTAAAACTACCAAGGGAAAAGAAGGCTTTGAAGAATCTTTGGGTTTACAAGCTGAAGCAAGATGAAAATGAAAAGACGTTTTGGTACAAAGCAAGGCTTGTTGTAAAAGGATGCAACCAAAGAAAGGGAATTGACTTTGAAGAGATGTTTGCACTGGTTGTGAAGATGCCTTCTATTAGAGTTGTTTTGGGTCTTGATGCTAGTTTGAATTTAGAAGTTGAGCAGTTGGATGTGAAGACTGTTTTCTTCATGGTGATCTTGAAGAAGACATTTACATGGAACAACCAGAGGGCTTCAAAGTTAAAGGGAAGGATTGAAGAAGAGTTTGTATGGTCTAAAACAAGCTCCAAGGCAATGGTATCACAAATTTGACTCTTTTATGGGGAAGCAAGGCTACAAAAAGACATATAATGATCATTGTGCTTTCTTGAAGAAATTGGCTAATGATGATTTTATCATTTTGCTACTTTATGTTGATGACATGCTTATTGTAGGGCAAAATGTAGATCGGATTGCTTTTTTGAAGCAACAGTTGAGCAAGACTTTATCCATGAAGGAACTTGATCCGGCGAAGAACATTTTAGGAATGAGAATTATTCGTGATCGCAAGGCTCGAAAGTTATGGCTATCACAAGAAGCATATATTCAGAGAGTGCTTAAAAGGTTCAATATGGAGAAAGCAACGCCTGTTACTACTCCACTTGCTATGCATTTTAAGTTGTGTTCTCAACAATGTCCTTCCACAACTGAAGAGAAGGAGAAGATAACGCATATTCCTTATGCTTCCGCCGTGGGTAGTTTGATGTATGCAATGGTTTGCACTCGGCTTGATATAGCTCATGTTGTAGGTTTGATTAGTAGATTTCTTTCTAATCCAGGTAAAGAGCATTGGAAAGCTGTGAAGTGGATTATGAGATACTTACGGGGTACAGCTGATATGAAGCATTGTTTTGGGAGTGACAAGCTTTGTCTTGTTGGTTATTCAGATTCTGATATGGCAGGTGATATTGACTCTAGAAAATCTACTTCGGGTTATTTGGTCACTTTTGCAGGGGAAGCAGTGTCTTGGCAATCTAGGCTACAAAAATGTGTGGCTTTGTCTACTGCTGAGTCAGAGTTTATTGCAGCAACAGAGGCATGTAAGGAGTTATTGTGGATGAAGCTGTTTGTTTGTCAGCTTGGATTTACACAAAAGAGGTATGTGTTGTATTGTGATAGTCAAAGTGCAATACATCTTGCTAAGAATTCCACTTTTCATGCAAAGTCGAAGCATATTGATGTGAGATACGATTAGATACGTGATTTCTTGATGATAAGTTAGTTGAGCTTGAGAAAATTCATGCCGATGACAATGGTTCCGACATGATGATTAAAGCTTTGGCAAAAGCCAAATTTGGGACTTGCCGTTCAATTGCCGGAATGGCAACCACCTCCACATAGTCGGGAGGGGGAGGTTTGTTGGGAATGGGTCCCTTCCTATGTGGAAATACTCATATTTAATTAATTAGAGCAATAAGTGTTGCTACGGTATTTCGTGCTTTTATTTGAAAATTTGACTATTTGACTTTTGGTGTGCTTTGAAAATTGCACCTTGTTGGGAATAGTAACCTTATTAATTATGGTGGTAGAATGAAGACTTCAAGGTGCCTCTTTGGTGGCTATATATACATCCATTTTTAGGTAGGAAATATACAAGTCAACAACATAAAAACTTTGTCAGTTTCTCCAAGACTTTGTGGGCTTCTTCTACTACTTTGAGATTGCCCTTTGCTGGAGTGTTTATGCGAGATCTCTCATCTTTTCTGAGCTCTTTTCCCGGTGATATTTTTCACTTTTCTCGCTTTTGTTTTGATGTTGTTATTGCTAGCTATTGTTGGATAATTTGTGTATCCACTTTGTGACTTGGCTTTGGATTTGTGTACCACTCCATTATCATAGTAAGAGAAGTTTGGGAGGACCCCCGTCATTGGTCCCGTGGTTTTTACTCTTCACATCGAAGAGGTTTTCCACGTTAAAAATTCATGTGTTCTTACTTTATTATTATCTCTTGTTCTGGTGATTATTTGCTTTAATCATTGGTGATTGTGGTGCATTTTGCTGGGTTTGTCTATGACAAAGGTGTATATTTTGTCAAAATGTATATTTTGATTCAACTAATCTATTTTGACAAAGGTGAATATTTTGACAAAATGTATATTTTGATTCAACTAATCTATTTTGACAAAAGGTGAATATTTTGACAAAATGTATATTTTGATTCAACTAATCTATTTTGACAAAGGTGAATATTTTGACAAAATGTATATTTTGATTCAACTAATCTATTTTGACAAAGGTGTATATTTTGTTTAACTATTCTAATTTGACATAAATGGATATGTTTATTTCAACAATACTAAATGTTTGTGTTTAACTCCTATGTCTTGACAAAAATGTTTTTTTTTATTTCAACCCATATGTCATGACAAATCTAATGCGTCAAAAATGATAATGTTTGTTTTGCCAAATCTAATGCGACAAAATGATAATGTTCGTTTTGCCACGACAAAATGATAAGGTTTGTTTTGATAAATCTTATGCGACAAAATGATAAGGTTCGTTTTGCCAAATCTAATACGATAAAATGATAATGTTCGTTTTGACAAATCTAATGCGACAAAATGACAAGGTTTGTTTTGCCAAATCTAATGCGACAAAATGATAAGGTTTGTTTTGCCAAATCTAATGCGACATAATGATAAGGTTTGTTTTTAACTATTATAATTTGGCAAAAGTGACCAATTTGTTTTAACTATGATAATTTGACAAAAGTGACAAATTGGTTTTAACTATGATAATTCGACAAAAGCGACAAATTGGTTTTAGCTATGATAAATTGACAAAAGCGACAAATTGGATTTCAACTTTGATCATTTGGCAAAAATGAATATTTTGTTTAAACTAACAAATTTGACAAAAATGTTTATTTTTGTTTCAACTAACAAATTTGACAAAAATGTTTATTTTTGGTTCAACTAACAAATTTAACAACAATGTTTTTTTTTGGTTCAACTAACAAATTTGACAAAAATGTTTATATTTGTTTCAACTAACAAATTTGTTGAAAATGAATGTTTTTGTGTATACTATACTATATTGACAAAAATGAATGTTTTTGTTTAACAATTCTATATTGACAAAAATGAGTACTTTTGTTTTCAACCGTTTTAATTAACAAAAATGTTTATTTTTGTTTAATCCTTTTTGATCAAAAATGTATTCATTCTTTCCAATGAACTTAAATGTCTCATTCATTCTAATGAACTAAAATGTGTATTTTTGTTTAATCATTTTTTTATGAACAAAAATGTTTCATTCTTTCTAATGACAAATAAAAGAATATTTTATTTGTATACATTTTTTTTTGTTAACTTAGCAAATTAAAATGATAATTTTATTTGTTGACAATTTGTATTCAACATAACAAATAAATAAGGATAATTTATTTGTTACAATTCCTAATTTAATCTAACAAATAGAAATGATAATTTTATTTGTTTACAATTTCTAATTAAAAATGATATTTTGTTTTATACAAACTATTTTAACAAAAATGAGTATTTTGTCCAATTATTATAGTTTGCCAAAATGATAATTCTAATTCAAATTTGTCAAAAATGACAATTATAATTCAACTATTCAAATTTGTCTAAAATGACAATCATGATTCAACTATTCAAATTTGTCAAAAATGACAATTGTGAATGTAAATTTATTTGCATACCAATATCTATCCTTCACATAACAAATAAAAATGAAAATTTTTATTTGTGAACAATCCAATGTTAAATTTGACAAATAAAAATCAATGTTTTTATTTGTGAACAATTCAATGTAGATTTTTGACAAATAAAAATCAATGTTTTTATTTGTGAACAATTCAATGTAGACTTTTGACAAATAAAAATCAATGTTTTTATTTGTGAACAATTCAATGTAAATTTTGACAAATAAAAATCAATGTTTTTATTTGTGAACAATTTAATGTAATTTCACAATCTAACGAGCAAAATGAGAATTTTAATTTCAACTATCTTATTATAACAAACATGAATACACATAATTCAAATCAGAGGTTCATCACAGTCACAAAACAATCAAATTTCAATAGATATACACAACACCAACATGAATTTTATATAAATTAAATATATAAATTTCACAATGAAATAATTAATTAATTTTATTTTAAAATAGAAATCTCACCGTGATCGGTTTTCAGAAATCGTTCGTGTTTATTTCTGAATTTCTGTTCGCATTCAAATTTGGTTGAATTTCCAAAGTGCTTCGTACTTGTCCAAACTGTATGTAGAAGTTATCGTTATTTAAACTTTAATCCCTAAATATATAATTAACATTAATAATTATTTTATATAATTAACTTAACCATCAATTAAAATAAGGCCATCTTCTTCGTTCTCTTTACTGTCGAATGCTAGAACCCAAATCTACTTCCTCTTTCCAGAACACACGCGTCCAGAAGCCGTCAGAGACTGATCCGTGATATCCACGAGCAGCAGCGCCTCGGCTTGCTCTCCCTCCGCCCACTTTCCCGCCGAACTCGAGCGCCTGTAGGGCCTCGAAATCTCCACCGAATACACAGACTTTCAGGGCAAAATCCGACCAACTCGTGCCATTATACTTGATCATAACCGCTCGGAAGATAGAGCTCATATAGTGCTACAAAATCCTCGTTATAATTCTTTGAAAATAGTGGGAGGATTGGAAGAACGGAAGTGATTGCGTTTGGAAGAATTCCTGTCGTTGTTTCTATAAGAGACGGTGCCTAAAACATAGGGTTAGGGTTATTTTCCTAAGGTTTTTATAATAAAATATTCATTTAATTCATTAATTCAAAGTTAAAGCCCGTTAATTCTTTTCAGATCCAATTTTAGCCTAATGAAAATTGTCCCTAAGAAAATACCCCCATTCAGGAACCAATGGGCTAGGTCCCGTCAGCCCAAACGATCGTCTTCAACCTGTTTTCTTTAGTTTAAAATATAAAACATTTAATTATTTAATTTGATCGTACATTTAAATTCACCAGGATCACATACGGACTCTAAAAATTACAGAACAAATATTTCTAGTTATGTTTTGACGATACGGTTCTAACAAGACTAATTTCGTCGAATTCCAAGACCGTTTGAAAAATGGCCATTTTCTAGTCGATCCGATTTGACTGAAACTGACAAAACACATTTTCTTTTGTCGCGCTCACATATTAATTCTAAAAATTATGAAAATTGAAATCTAGTAATAATTTGACATTCCAGATCCAAAAAAGTTGTTTCATCGAAAAGGGAGGTCGTTTGTAAAATGGGTATTTTTAATATTAAAATATATATATATATTCTATAACGACTATTCTGAATGTTAAACTGGGCTTAACTTTTGATTCTCACTACGAAATTTCAATTTTTCGGATTCGTTGGAAAGATATTTTTAAACAGATTTAAATATTTTTGGTTTTACTAAAATCCGATTTATTTTGCATCCTGTACATTCAGTCAAAGTTCAAATTCAATTTTTCAAACTACCGCGCTATTTTTAACTCCTTTTATAATTAAAATAATTTTTTTTCTAACTTCGATTTAAATAAAATTTTAATCATTATTATATAAATAAATTATTTTTAATATTTAAAATCCACTAAAATTTCTAAAATAAAAATTTAAATTGGTTCCAAAATTCCGGGTTGTTACATAAACCCTAACTGGATTCTCACTAGATTTTACAGACTCTAGAACTGATGGATCGATTACAGATGGAATTAAAAAAAAGAAAATTAAAAACAAATAAACCCTAGTTTTTAAAAAGAATAAATCTCCCTTTAATCTTCAAATTTGGCCGGCCCTTTCACAAGTGTGTTGCACCACTTCTTTTCTATGACCCGATCACCTCCCTTTCTATTGTGGAAATAAAAATGGCGGCGATGGGAAATCCAAAACTAGGGTTTTGGAAAATTCTCCCAAATCGATTCGATGGCTTCTGGAATTTATGAAACTGATGCTCGAGGTTTTGTGGCTATGTGATTCTTCACTTTAGCTTTCTCTGATTTGGGAAATCATTGATCGAAACACAAGAAAGAAATTGTAAGTCCTCTGAAAAATTAATCTTGAATTTGTATAGTTTTTTTTCGATGTTGAATGCCAATGATGTAGTGGTGATATTTATAGGGTAAACAAACCCTAGATATATCTGATTTCAGTATAAGATTCGATCTGAATGCTTGCGTGTGAAAACCCTAATTTGTTGTGTTTTTCTCTTTTGGTTTGCCTTAGATTTAATTTGAATTTTGGAGGAATCAGAGTGATTGTTGCTTTCCCCTTTTGCTAAATCTTGATTTTGAATAATTTGATGAGTCTGGAAACAAATTGCCCCTTTTTTAGCTTGATTTATGCTCTGCTTTGAAATCACTTGCCGAATATTATTGATATGATTGATGAAACATTTCTGACTTATTTGCCAAGGATTTTCCAAATAAAACAATGCCTACTGATTTGTTTAAAAACTGGAAAGTTTTAATTTGTTGCCCCTTAAAAATAGTTTCCAAAAAATACTTCTCTGACTTCTGAAAAACTGGAAATTGGTTGATGACTTGCCAAAGACGATTTGCAAATTTCTTTGCACTGTTTTTCTAAACTTAATTTGCCTGGATTGATTTGCAATAATTTGCGCCATCAATGCAAAAACTTAGCTCTTTCCATTTCTTCGAACTTGTGAATAAAATCTGAAACTACTTCTTGTCAGGATTCCTTGATAAAAAATCTAGAAATGTTTATTTGCAGACCATTCAAAAATGTTGCCAAAAATCTTGTACTTGTATTTTTGAAAATAAGCCCTTGCCAAATATGAGATGCCAAAATTGATTTCATCCTATATATTGATCACTGCATATTTAGAAAAGGATTATCATTTGCATTGTTTTGTAAATTCAATTTCCACATGTCTGTTGAAATGTTGCCAGAGGATTTGTTGTGTATGTTCAGTGTTATTCCATCACCATGTACAAAGATTTTTGCCTTGACTGTTTGACCTACATGTATTTACTGCAAACTCATGACTATGTGGACTCATATCCATGCTTACTACATATGTATCCCACTGTTTAAGAAAATGCTAAGTGCCACCATCATGAAAACATTTTTCTGGAAATTCGATTAAAAAGATATCACTGCAAATTTCATGTTTATTTCCTGGCATTCTTTATTGTTGTGCACTATCTCGTATTTGCAAGTAAAAAAAAACTTCCCTGAGCAATACTGTATGAACTATGTTGTGTCTGCACCATTTTTGTTTGAACTCGAGACCATATTCTTGCAGTCTTGAGGCACTGCTACTCATGTGAACTCGACCATGCTTGACATAACAATGCTGAACCATTTTACTGAAGATCCACAGTCTTGACTTTGCATTTGTATACATGTTGCATTTCTGAACTGACTTGATTACATGTTGTGTAATGTCCTGAGCTACATCACAGTGTATTGTTGTGTTTGATCGATATGCTTTGTTCACATATATGCTTTGCTGACTTGTAATTAACTGCTGCATATACTTGGTTGAGCTATCTTGACTTTGTTGCTCGACATCATTGTTGAACTGCCTTGTTATTTTATCTTGTACATGTTTCACTGCTCGACCATACATATGTTTGTGCACCATTTCTGAAATCATCCCTTGCTTGAAATTGTTGAGCTGATTTGAATTTGATTGAGCTGCTGTACCTAGCTCGACCACTTTGATTTTGTTTTGGCTTCTTTGTCATTGATGTTTTTGAGTTGCCTCGACCACATTGATTATTGTTGCACTGAGTCGAGATAGTCCACGTGGCTACTCCTTAGTTGCACACTGATTGGCGAGACAATGCATACGTGTATATCTATACACGTGTATATATGCAGCCATAAAAAAAAATCTTGTCCCTGTACTGAAATATTTTGTATATACACTGACTGCCTTGTGGTATTTATAGTGTATCACTGTGAATATCACAAGCTGTCTAGACACAGTCAGATAAATTGATAAATCGGATCGATTCATGAAAAATGATGAGAAAACACACCAGAAAACTGAGGCAAACAAAAATTTTAAAAATAAAATTTATATTCACATGTATTTAGTTTTATTTCTATTACAATGTACTGTGTGCGTGTTTCATGTGACAGGTAAGCAGGTGATGACTGGACTAAGTGTAAAGATGCTGTGAAGACAGAATATGAAAGACAAAAGATTTAGCAGAGAATGTATATGTGTCAGTGTATATGAGTCAAAGTGAATGTATATATAAAATCGTATATGAGTGAGATGAGAACTGTAGGGAAGAGTACTCTTTATGAAACTGTATATGTATGAAATGAAATTGAAATGTGAGATGTACAAATAGTGGAGTTACAAGAGTTGTACGGTTTGAATGTATGAAATAAAATATTTATATGTAAACAAAATACTGTTGAATATTTGAATTCGTGTGTAGTCGTATTCTATTTAAATTTAAATATTATATTTTTGTCTGTGATGTATATATAACAGTATAGTAACAAACACATTTATAATAAAATATATTTGTTTGTTATCATCAAACAAAAATCATATAATTGTGTATACAACACCATTATATACAACAATCTCCCCCTTTTAATGATGACAAACAAATGTTAAAATTTTGAATCCAATAAATGTGTTAGACAGTGAAGAACTGAACTCTCCGTATTTGAAAACTCCCATACAACAAAAACTCCCCCTATAACTGTGCATGAGTGAAGTGAATAAATCAAATAATTTTTCAATAGTAAAAATATTTATAAAATGTTCACTCATAAACCAAAATCTTAACCATTCTCCCTCTTTTGTTATCATCAAAAGGATGCAGAAATTAAAATAGCGATGAAAATATGATTGGAAATATAATATCAGCTTAAGAGAGAGAATGTTCACCATAAATCTCAATAAATTAAACAAAAATCATAATATTCTAAGAACAGGTGGCATATTTCACATTGTAGAGAATGACGGATTTACGATGAATTTTATAAAAATGGAGAAAGTAAAAAAAATGAGTTCCATTTATTTTCCAAAAGAATTTTATAAAAATGAGGCACAAAAAACTGATGGATTTGGACTATAATTATAATTTCAACTTAATTGACAAAATCAAATAATCTCAAATTCCAATAGTTATCAATCAACAAATCATAATACGTCATAAGGTATTAACACATTTCACAGATTAGAACATGGATTGATAGGCTGGTTTCCAAACACTAAGGAGAATTTCATATTAATTTTAATTTATAGCACATTATTACCTGTTTCTTTTTCTTTTATTTAAGAGCACACTGACCATGCATAACCATAGCTTGGATTTTTAAATGAGGCCAGTCGCGGCTTAAATTATTAGTTGTCTCATAGCCATGCATAACCAGAGCTTGGATTTTTAAATGAGGTCAGAGACACACACTTATGTATTAATTATATATTTTATCATTTTCAGCTTTAAATAGAAAAACTCCTCAGTATATACAACCAATATGAATGATAGAAATGTGGTAGGTACAGAAATGGACTGTGAAATAAATCTCTAAATTATTTATATTATGAAATATGCTCGATTGTACCAGGATCATTGAAAATTTTCAATTATCACTAATTTTTAATAATAATGTAACCACAATTTCATCACAAATATTTTCACTTTTTATTCAAGATGATTTAAAAATATTAAACTCTCCACATTAATATATATATATATATATAAATGATGGATGGCAGAATATTGGTAGATAAAGAAGATGGTCGTGAAATAATCGCCAATTCAAAGATATTATAATAAATATTCAACCATCATGAAAATCCAAATAAAATCTCCTCTTGTTGTGAAATATATTGCAGTCGTAACTCATCAGAATTTCAAATTCTGATAATAATTTTGATAAATTATAAATACAGTTCAATTTGGATATTGATTTCAATTTCTGAATGAATAATCAATAAATAATTTTAAAATTGAAAATCAATTACAAGAGGAAATTGAAAAGTTCTATACAAAACAAGAGGGATTAGAAAGAAAAAAAATACAAAAAAATCAGCACTTATACCAATTGGTGTCTCAATTAATGAGGATTGTAAAAATGCACTGGAGACAAACCAGGATATCAGATACAAAACAAAATTCAATCATAAGGCCCAAGCAGACAAGACAAGAAAATTAATTTCATTTATCATAGCAGCAGTCAAGACCAAGCAAATCTTTGAAAACATTTTTTAAGAATAGTATCAGAGCAGCACAGAAACCAATAGCACAACAGACTTGTCAGAGGATGATGGTCATGTAAAGATGATTCATGATCTGAGATTAAAAATACCGTTTAGTTGAAATCATTTGAGGAATATGAAAAACTCTAGATTCAACGAATCAATCACACCAAATTATTAATTTCAGATTCAAGATATGTGTGAGATTCAATAAATCAGTAATTTCAAATGATTTTAAACAAACAAATATTTAAATCAAATAATCATGAAATAAAAGTAAATTTCAAGACCAGATTTTCAAAGGAATTTTCCAAAATATTTCTGACAAGCTAAGAATAATTTTAGATAATTTACATCAAACTTGAGTGATATTCATGATACAGGAAATTAGAAATAATTTATTTGAAATCACTTGTCAAGATTTGAGATATAATGAATCAGTCACACAAGATTGATAATTTCAAATTTAAGAGGTGTGTGATATTCAGAATATCAAGAAATTCAGAGGATTTCAAACAAAATAGTTTCAAACGTAATGATCATGAATAAAGATGAATTTCAAGATGTATCACTGAAACAAGACAAAATAAAATTTCCAAGCCAATCTGAAAATCAATGAAATTATCACAACTGAGAAGTAGCAGTGTGCTGTAATGAGTATAATATTTCAAGCCTTTATAAAATGAATTAGAAGAAACTCAAAACAGCAGAGGTGTGTGAAATTTCAATTGTTTTTCAGATCTTCAAAAATTTAGAATTCAAATCAACAGTGTTCACGATATGACAAGAATACATCAATACTATTATGAATTTAGAAAACAGAAAATAAACCTCAAAACAATTGCAGATATTTACAAGTTTAAATTCAAGATCTGGAAATGACTAAAAACATTAGAGTTTTATACAAATGAAGTGAATTTCCAGAAAATATGAATTCTACAATTGGAAGTTTAAGAAAGCCCAAGAAGTTGCAATGATATGACAGTGATAAACCAAAACAGAAAAAATACATAGAGGGGGTAGAAGAAAAAAAATCAAACAAAAGAGTAAAAACAAAGAATATACAACAATTATGAGTCTAGAGATTATACCTGAAAACGATGTGAGCAAATGAATCTCTAGCTCAAACAGACTTGGCCAAGGAACTCCAAATGTACTAGAATAAAGAATAACTTGAAGTTCTAACCTCCTTTGCACAGTGGTTCCTCAGCCTCCTTCGGTACCTAAAAGTTTAGAGAATCAAGTGGTTTAACAAAATTTGTAAAACCACTAACATTTTTGTTAACATCTTTCGGTACCCAAATCTGTTTGTATAACAACCCATTCGAATCTATCTTTGTGCCTTTAGGAACCCAAAATTGATTCATTCTATTTCTTTTTGGGATCCAAAATGGATTATTATAAAACAAATTCACATCTCGATTATGATTTAAAAATCCTTTGAATTATCAGAATTTAAATTTTTAAATCCTTTCTTTTCAAAGAAGTTTGTAGGATTTTTAAAATCACATGAATTCAATTTTTCAAAAACCACTTGTTTTTCCAAAACCAAGACCTCGTTTATGTCCAACAGAAAACTGGTTTTTCAACAACATATTCAAAGATTTTTCACTATCAGAAAATTTAGTCAAATAAGACTCTAGTCGTTGAATTTTGAATTTAAGATCACCGTTCTCTTTTATTAAATCTGAACAGCGGTTACCATTGATCTTCCTTTCAACATCATATTGTTTCAGAACCAAATTTTCAGATTCAAGTAATTTAATTTTGGTTTGGGATTCAGCAATTTCAAATTCAAATTTAGCTTGTTTTCAAACGCAGATTTTTCAAAATCTTTGAATTTCACAATTTCTTTTTCAAGCTCTTTCAAAATTGATTCAGATTTCTGTAAATTTTGATTTTCAAAAGTTTTATGTTTGGAAATAAGATTATCCAACTCCTTTTGCAAAGCATTGTTTTTATAAATTAGCTCATCCTCATTTTGTTTTAAAACCATAATTTCTGTTTCAAATTTCTGAAGACTTTTATTAAGATGAGCTAAATCATTTTTCAAATTGAAACAATTCTTGCAATCGGAGTTTATATGTTTTAATTCCAACATATTATTTTTGTTAATCAAATCACGATTTTCAGATTTCAGAAGTTCGTTTTTCCATTCGAGACGACTGACAGTTTTGGTAAAATTATTACAAAGAGAAAACAAATTTTCACATGAAAAATCTCCATCGTCTGGATCAACATTAATGGCTCCAGTTAAGCACACATCTGAATCTGATTTGGCTGTTGAGGGTTTTGAGCAGCTGTCAGATTTTCCATACAACGTGTTGAGAGTTTTCCAAATATCCTGCGCAGTTAGACAATGAGAGATAAATTTTAACTGATCATTATCAAGATAGGAATAAATAATATGCATAACATAAGCATTCAAAACCTTATTCTTCTTATCTAACATATCCCCCAAATTTTCAATAATATCCCAATATTCCAAATTAACAAATTTTAAATATAATTCGAATTTTGATTTCCATATTAAAAAATCTGTTCCGTTGAAAATAATTGGAATATCACTGGACTGACTCTCAGAAGACTGACAACTAGGATGACCCATGACTCTAGAGTTAATGAAATTACCAGGCTCTGATACCAATTGTTGGATCTAGATTAACCCTAGAGGGGGGGGGGTGAATAGGGTTTATTGATTTTCGTGAGATATTAAAATATTCACAGACCATAGAATATAGCAGAAATAGAAACGCAGAAAGTAAATCACACAAGATGTACCCAGCTTTGGCAAAATCCTGCCTACTGCTGCATTCCTAAGGTTTCTACTAGGTGTTAATAACAGATCCCGCTTACAGACCCTGTAAACTTGCGAACTCCTCGCTCCTTTCCTAACCCTATGCTCAAAATCCTAGACTGATCTAATCTCCTAGATCAAATTTCCCCTGATTACGACCCCGTAACCAGTAACCCTAGTTTTTACAGACTCTAGTAAACTGCCAGCTAAACCCTAACTGGATTCTCCGTAGATTTTACAGACTCTAGATTGATGGATCGATTACATATGGAATTAAAAAAAAGAAAATCAAAAACAAATAAACCCTAGTTTTTAAAAAGAATAAATCTCCGTTTAATCTTCAAATTTGGCCGGCCCTTTCATAAGTGTGTTGCACCACTTCTTTTCTATGACCCGATCACCTCCCTTTCTTTTCTGGAAATAAAAATGGCAGCGATGGAAAATTCAAAACTAGGGTTTCGGAAAATTCTCCCAAATCGATTCGATGGCTTCTGGAATTGATGAAACTGAAGCTCGAGGATTTATGGCTATGTAATTCTTCACTTTGGCTTTCTCTGATTTGGGAAATCGTCGATCAAAACACAAGAAAGAAATTGTAAGTCCTATGAAAATTTAATCTTGAATTTGTATAGTCTTTTTCAATGCTGAATGCCAATGATGTAGTGGTGATATGTATAGGGTAAACAAACCCTAGATATCTCTGATTTCTGTATAAGAATCAATCTGAATGCTTGCGTGTGAAAACCCTGATTTGTTGTGTTTTTCTCTTTTGGTTTGCCCTCGATTTAATTTGAATTTTGGATGAATTAGAGTGATTGTTGCTTTCCCATTTTGCTAAATCTCGGTTTTGAATAATGTCTGGAAAAAAATTGCCCCTTTTTGTAGCTTGATTTATGCTCTGCTTTGAAATCACTTGCCGAAAATTATTGATATGATTCATGAAACATTTCTGACTTATTTGCCAAAGATTTTCCAAATAAAACAATTCCTACTGATTTGTTTAAAAACTGGAAAGTTTTAATTTGTTGCCCCTTAAAAACAGTTTCCAAAAAAATACTTCTCTGACTTCTGAAAAACTGGAAATTGGTTGATGGCTTACCAAAGATGATTTGAAAATTTCTTTACACTGTTTTTCTAAACTTAATTTGCCTGGATTGATTTGCAATAATTTGCGCCATCAATGCAAAAAACATAGCTCTTTCTATTTCTTCGAATTTGTGAATCAATTCTGGAACTACTTCTTATCGGGATTCCTTGATAAAAAATCTGGAAATGTTTATTTGCAGACCATTCAAAAATGTTGCCAAAAATCATGTACTTTATTTTTGAAAATAAGCCCTTGCCAAATATGAGATGCCAAAATTGATTTCATCCTAAATATTGATCACTGCATATTTAGAAAAGGATTATCACTTGCATTGTTTTGTAAATTCAATTTCCATATGTCTAGTGAAATGTTGCCAGAGGATTTGTTGTGTATGCTCAGTGTTATTCCATCACCATGCACAAAGATTTTTGCCTTGACTGTTTGACCTGCATTATTTACTACAAACTCATGACTATGTGGACTCATATCCATGCTTACTACATATGTATCCCACTGTTTAAGAAAATGCTAAGTGCTACCATCATGATAACATTTTTCTGGAAATTCGATTCAAAAGATACAAATGCAAATTTCATGTTTATTTCCTGGCATTCTTTATTATTGTGCACTATCTCGTATTTGCATGTAAAAAAAACTTCCTTGATCCATACTGTATGAACTATGTTGTGTCTGCACCATTTGTGTTTGAACCCGAGACCATATTCTTGCAGTCTTGATCACTGCTACTCATGTGAGCTCGACCATGCTTGACATCACAATGTTGAACCATTTTACTGAAGATCCACAGTCTTGACTTTGCATTTGTATACATGTTGCATTTTTGAACTGACTTGATTACATGTTGTGTAATGTCCTGTAATAACCCGGAAATCTAAGCCAATTTAAAAATTTTATTTTGGCAATTTTAATGAATTTTGAATATTTAAAATGAATTATTTTAAATAATAATGACGAGAAATTTAAAATGAATAGAAATAGAACGTAAATATTTATATAGATCGACGTTAGAATATAAATATTTTATTTTATTTATAAAAGGAATTGAAAATGGCGCGGTAGTTCGAAAATTCGATTTCAAATTTCAAATGAATGTACATAATTCAAAATAAACCGGATTTTAGCGAAACCAAAAATATTATAATCTATTTGAAGATATCTTTCCAACGAATCCAAAAAATTGAAATTTCATAGCGGGGACAAAAAGTTACATCCAGTTGAAAATTCAGAATAGTCGCTATGGAATTCTAGCCCTTAAAAATGGAAATTTTGCAAACGACCTCGGTTTTCGACGAAACCACTTTTTTGGATCCGGGATGTCAAGTTATTGCTATATTACAAAATTCGTAATTTTTGTAATCAATATGTGAGCGTGGCGAATGAAAACGTGTTTTGGAAGTTTCAGTCAATTTCGATCGATAAGAAAATGGCCATTTTCAAACGGTCTCAGAATTTGACGAAATTAGTTTTGTTAGAACCGTATCGTCAATACGAAGGTAGAAAATATTTTTTGAGAATTTTTAGAGTTCATATGTGGCCCCGGTAAATTGAAATGCGTGTTCAAATTCAATATATAGATTTATATTTTGATTTTGATGAAAACTGATAGAAACGATCGAATCAACTTGCGATACCTAACCCATTGTGTTCGGAATGGGGGTAATTAGCTATGAACGATGGTCGTTGGGTGTCGTTTAGAGTTTGCATACAAAGTCAACATTTGTGGAGATAAAAAAAATTTAAGAATAATAAAAATAAAATATATACATTTACGTAAACCCCCATTCTTCGTTCTCTCTCCACGCTCAGCAGAAAAAGAATAAAAGAGAAAAAAAAACTTTCGCGATTAGCTCCAGGGGCGCCGCCACCACATCGCGCCGCCCACCTGACCTCCGACGCCGCCGCCTCCTGACCTTCCCCCTCCTTCGCTCTTCTCCTTCTCCCCCCTTCAGACAAATCGAACGCAAGCCCCCCTATCCCCCAATTCGATTTAGCTGTCGCCGCCTCTATAGGGCCCACCACGACTAGCTAACCACCCCACTTCCTCCAACACCCCATGCCGCACCACCACCCCCTCCCTCTCCGACTGTGGGTCCCCCACCAAGAGAAAATCCAATTTTTAATGTTTTGGTTTGCAATTTGCACCCCCTCCTCCTCTTGAGAAGCTGCCGTGAGTCCCCCTCCCTCTTAAGAACCCGGTAAGTTTTTTTATTCTCATTTACAAAAGAAAATTTCGATTTTTAGTCATAGAAAGATTCGATTTTTAGTTGCATAAAAAATATGATCTTATCGTAGGAAGGAAATATTTTTAGCAAGTTGGAAATATGATTTTAACTAGTATACGTATAAGAATATTTTTAGAAAAGAAAGTTATGATTTTTTTTTATATATGAGCAAAGCTATGATTTTTACTCAAGAAAAGATACGATTTTTAATTTATAAAACATGAAAGGATTTGATTTTCAAAAGTAAAAAGAAGCGATTTTTAAAATAAAAAGGTTCGATTTTTACATTAGCAAAGAGTTGAGATTTTTTTTATAATGTAGAGAAAAAATATGATTTTTATAGCGATGTTGAATAGATAAAAATATGATTTTTATAGCGATGTTGAATAGATAAAAAATATAATTTCTATTGTTTGGGCGTCGATATAAAAATACGATTTTTATATATATGGAGAAGCAATAAAAATTCGATCTTTATATAAGAAGTAGAAATATAAAAATATAATTTTTATATAGAAAGTAGCGTTGTAAAAATCTATGATTTTTGGTCGAGTAAAAATATTATTTTTAGTTATATATCGAAAGATTGATTTTTATTTATATACTAGTGAAGTAAAAAAATGATTTTTACTTCGATAAAAATAGGATTTTTATACGTGAAGCGAATTAAAAATGTGATTTTTAATGTGAACCGCTTGTAACAGATCTCGTTGGAAGCACGACGAAGATTTTCTACATATGAAGAGTCGTGGCGTTTGGTTTAGCTAGTCGGTGAGAACTCCTCACTTTTATTTTGATTTCTAGTTGAAATATATACTAGGATGCAGATGGTGCTTAGTAGCACCCGACACCCGTTGTCCACATACCATGGACGACTTGTATGCTTGTGTGATTGTTTGTGTTATGAAATCAAATATATATTCATGTGTTGAAGTAAAATATATATTCATGTATTGAAGTAAAATAAATATTCATTTACAAATCGTACGATTTGTTTATGTACACCGATTTGACTGATATTGATTGGGACGATAAATTTTACACATCGCCCAACTGCACAAATAAAAATCTGTGTTTGTTGATGTGAAACCCCACACGGGTATTGGGATGATATTTGACGTACACTAATCCCGATTGTTTAGTTGTATGTCAATCGATGGGTTGACAGAATGTGTAAGCGTTAATTATTTATATTTAATGCTTATGCAGTTGTGTGTTGCACTCTGGATGATGGTTGATGATTTATCGTTGCTATTATATACATGTGTTGTAGAAAATCCATATAATTAACCTTATATGGTAATTGATTAGGCCTCATTCCGATTTGGAAAATAAGGAATATTATAAAAATAAATTCATGTGTTGAATAGAATAAATATTCATGTGTTGAATAGAAAATAAATTCATGTGTTGAATAAAAATAAATTCATGTGTTGAATAGAAAATAAATTCATGTGTTGAACAGAAAATAAATTCATGTGTTGAAAAAAAAAATCATGTGTTGAATAGAATAAATATTCATGTGTTGAATAGAAAATAAATTCATGTGTTGAATAGAAAATAAATTCATGTTTTGAATAAAAATAAATTCATGTGTTGAATAAAATAAATATTCATGTGTTGAATAGAAAATAAATTCATGTGTTGAATAAAAATAAATTCATGTGTTGAATTGAATAAATATTCATGTGTTGAATAGAAAATAAATTCATGTGTTGAATAGAAAATAAATTCATGTGTTGAATAAAAATAAATTCATGTGTTGAATAGAAAATAAATTCATGTGTTAAATAAAAATAAATTCATGTGTTGAATAGAAAATAAATTCATGTGTTGAATAGAAATAAATTCATGTGTTGAATAGAAAATAAATTCATGTGTTGAATAAAAGTAAATTCATGTGTTGAATAGAAAATAAATTGATGTGTTGAATAGAAATAAATTCATGTGTTGAATAAAAATAAATTCATGTGTTGAATAGAAAATAAATTCATGTGTTGAATAAAAATAAATTCATGTGTTGAATAGCATAAAAATTCATGTGTTGAATAGAATAAAAATTCATGTGTTGAATAATATAAATTCATGTGTTGAACAGAATAAATATTCATGTGTTGAATAGAATAAATATTCATATGTTGAATAGAATAAACATTCATGTGTTGAATAAAAGCCGTGTTGATTAGATTGACGCCAATTTGACGTAAACGATAATTATATCGATTTTATTCATTTTTATAATGAATATAAGAAAGAAAGTGATTTCAAAATATAACGTTTTGAAAATATTATCATTTTTATATCGATGATGTGGAATATTCAATTTTGATTCGAAATTGAATATGAAGTTGAAATCGTTTCGAAAACGAATTTAAAACGATTTATAAAATATGTTTTAATAGGAAATCGACGAAATATATATAATATATATATAATATATATTAAATGGCCTGAATAGAACGCGCCGCGCCGTGTCAGTTCGCGAATTTCGACCATTGGCTTCGAATGGATATTACGGGAGATCCAACCGTCGGATTCTCCTAAAACCGGAAAGTTTTGTTCGTATCGAAAAGAGCTTTCTAACGAATATTAGAAATTAGAAATCTAACGGTTGGATTTGGAATTATGTCCAAATCAAATTTGGAAAAGGTCGTTGTAAGTGCAGTTCGATGGTCGTTGATGGTTTTCGATTGTACGGGCCTTGATAAAATTATTAAAAAGAGTAATAATTTGTGTAAAATCATAAGAAATGATTTGTGAAGAATAAATTCCAAATTTGAAAAGATAAAAATAGATTTTATCGAAATGAACTAGTTTTGAACTAGAATAATAATTTATTTATTTTTAAATAAATAAATTGGATTTGAAAGGGTTTTAAATGTGATGACCCCAAACTTCCACGGAATGAAAGTAGGAGTAATCATTTTTGGAATACAACATATATACAATAAAACAGAACACAAATACAATATAGCATAGGAAATTCATAGAGTAACAACATCATAGCAGCGGAAAATATAATGTCATTAACCACAGAAAATCCACAGTCATAGGAAACTAAGATTAATACAACAAGTTTATAAAAAGAAATAAGTTTGATGTCTAAGAAGAAAAGAAAAGATGCCATAAAAACAAAAGGTAAATGTCTTCAAGCTCCAAGTCATCACCTAACTACTTCAGCAAATCCAAGAGATAGAAAATAAGCAGCTCCAAAGAAAAGACTCCAAGCAAAGAATGAACCTGTCTACTTGGCTGCCCGTGTGGAAAAGAGGGCACCCAAGTTTGCAAAAAGGTGAAACAAACTATGGGTCAGTCGTGGGACTGGTGTGAGAATTCTTAACTAAAATAACTATTAGAAATAAGGCAAATCCAAAGACCACGCCGCTAACACGGAACGGGTTTACTCTAATGGATTGTCGTGCATAATTTAAAGTGTCATAACAAATAATTAAATACATCGTAAACAACGCCATGCTTTTGGAAACAATGGAATCACCATAAGACCCAAGTCCCATCACACAATGCAACGCACACCAGAGGATAGGGTTTTACCTTATTGTGATTAAACATGCTAAATACGGCAAATACGCATCTAATATTATTATTAGTGTATATGAAAGCATTTCAAAGTAAATGTATTAATCTTAGGAAGCATAGGTACCATATACTATGCCTCCATACTAGTAATACAATCAAATTCGTCGGTTCGTATTTGGATTTTGGTTTCCATCATGAGTCAAGGCTAGAGCGGAGCTCCTTACCGATTCGAGACACTCTAGCTAGTGCCTCAGGATTCCCCGCGGAGAACCCTTGGAAATGGCAGGGCCGGTCCGCAAATACAGCTTAGGGGATTGGCAATTCCTAAGCACACGTTTCCCGGTCCTATAGGACCTATCCGAGGCGCGCCACATTCCATCATCCACATAAGTAAAATGCCGGGCCGTGATAAAACCCAAACACCACTTCTAGCTAGAAAGAAACGAGCTTCTTTCCCTGCGTTCCCTTCGCCCGTTTTAGACTCAACCGGTGTGTGAGGCTCGTGAAGTTACGTAATACACAAAGCCCTGCTTATTCAAGCGGTGCTTTGATCGTCACCACAAGGTTCTGCTTTTCAACAAGAAACCCAGATCATTGCATCTTAGTATGCCACACTGTCACTCCATACCATACCATTGCTTATCCATCAATACATAAATGGGTGTTAAGTAAAGAATAAATTCTTCACCACCAACATTTATATATTAACAGAAAATCAACAATATGATATATAACGAAGTACGATGTCAGACGCACCATCCATTTAAACTTATGCTCTGGGTCTGAACGAAAGTCAAATCCGTGAAATCAACGCGTACGTCTGGGCAATGACCTTGACCCATGAATTGGTAGCAAGTCAATTCAGGATCTCGATCGCTGTCCATTCGAGGGAAGATTTACGGTCTTCATGCGTCGTCTTCTTACTTCGATCTTTAACGCCGCTGGATTAATTCGGGATGAGAATATCTCGGACTTCCCAAACAATCCTCGTATATATATACATATATATATTTTGAAAATCCTTCTTATTTGTTAATAATTATTTTTATTAACAATTCATTCTATTTTAATTATTATATATAAATAAATAAATAAATCGTTAATTCTTATCCTTATGTTCATTTTCATTCTCTTATCTCTTCAATTACATTTACATGAAAATGCAATTTATAATTAGTCAATGAATCATTCCTCTTAATTTATTTTTATTATATTATTATAATTTACATTAAAATGTAAATTATAATACATCGTTCAATTTATTTATTTTCATCTTCCCACTATATTATAATTCTATAAAATATTCATTTTCTCTTTAAGTGCATTCTTAATTGCAATCACGACAAAAATGTAATCTTATTTTACGATGTAATTTCCATTCCTAATTACATATAAAAATGTAATCTTTATTTACTTGCCACATTCCTATTTTTATTTATACAAAATAAATGTGAACTTTCATTCTTATCACCATTCTTATTCAATTTACAAAAATGTAAATTTCCACTCTAGACACATTCTTACTTGATTTACATTAAATAAAAATGTAAATTGCACCTACGGTGTAAATTCTTATATATATCACATAAATAAAATGAAATCTTTTTCCTACGGTGTATATTCATTTTTAATCACATTATAAAATAATGTAAACTATCATACAGTGAAATTCCCTTTTTAATTACATTAAAAATGATGTAAATTTTCTACGGTATAAATCCTTTTTATAATACATTATAATATAATGTAAATTTACATACGGTGCAATTCTTCTAATGTAAATTTACATACAGTGGAATTCTTTTACATTTCATTATAAGATAAGGTAAAATAACATACGGTGAATTTCTTTTCATTATTACATTAAGAATAATATACTTTAATCCTACGGTTAAATTCCTTTTTATTTACATTACAAAATAATGTAAATTAATCCTACAGTTAATTCTCTTTATATTAACATTATAAATAATGTTAACTTAACATGCGGTGTATTTCAATTATATTACATTATAAAATAATGTAAAATAGCATACGGTGGATTTTCTTTTTATTACATTAACAAAATGAAATTTTTTCCTATGATGGAAATCCTCTTTTTATTACATTAATAAAAATGTTAATTTAATATACCATGAATTTTATTTTATTTAACACTGAAAATAATGTTAATTTAACATACCGTGCATTTTCTTTTATATTACATTATAGAAAATGTATATTCTAACATACGATGCATTTCTATATATTTACATTAAAGAAAAGGTAAATTTTAACATACGGTGAAATTTTAATCATTTACATTAAAGAAAAATGTATACTTTTTAATTACAATGTAAACACTACCTCTAATTCACATTGTAAAAAAAAAAAAAAATTAATTGCAATATTATCCTACGGTGTTATTCCCTATATAATTTACATATAAAAATGTAAATCTTGACATACGATGATATTTACCGTTTAATTACAAAGAAAAATGTAAATTTTAACATACCATATCATTTCACTTTATAATTTACATATAAAAAAGTAAATTTTGACATACGATGAAATTTACCGTTTAATTACAAAGAGAAATGTAATTTTTCCTATACGGTGTAAATTCTTTAATATTAACACTAAAAATAAATGTTAATGTCATCCTACGGTTAAACTTCTTCTATTATATTAACATTAAAAATGTTAATGTCATCGTACGGTTGAATTTCTTTTGATATTAACATTAAAAATGTTAATTACATCCTATGGTGAAATTTCTTTTATTATATTAACATTAAAAATGTTAATGACATCATACGGGGAAAATACTATTTTTCAAATAAAAAGTAATTTTTATACATGTCACATTCCTACTTTACTTTTACAATTAAAAAGTAAATTTTGTCATACAGTGAATCTTCTCTTTTAAATACCATTGAAAATAATGTAACTTATCCTACGATGTAAATTTCTTTTTATTTAACATAAATAAAGTGTGCAATTCTCATACGGTGAAATCATTCTAATGTTAACATTAAAAAAAAAATGTTAAATGTTCATACAGTAAATTTTCTTTTTATATCCACATAAATAAAATGTGAAATTCTCATACGGTGTATATTTCTCATCTTATGTACATTAAAGATAATGTACATTTATCCTACAGTTGAAGTTTTTTTATAATATTAATCATTAAAATGTTAATTACATCATACGGTTGAAATTTTGTAAAACTAACATAAAAACTATGTTAAGTTATACATGTGGTGAAATTACCTTTTTATTAACATTCAAAAACAATGTTAATTTTCATACGTTGCAAATACTTCTTATTTACATCAAAATAATGTTAATTTCTCTAACCATGTAAATTACTTATTGTTAACATCAAAATAAATGTTAATTTTTCATACAACGTAATTTACTTATTATTAACATTAAACAAAAAGGTTAATATCTCATACGATGTAAATTTTACATAATAAAATGTAAATTTCATGTCATCACAAAATTCTAACTTTGATTTACATAATAAAATGTAAATTTTATATCATCGCCAAATTCTAACTTTGATTTACATAATAAAATGTAAATTTTATATCATTGCCAAATTCTAACTTTGATTTACATAATAAAATGTAAATTTTATATCATTGCCAAATTCTAACTTTGATTTACATAATAAAATGTAAATTTTATATCATCCAACCAACAACCACATTCAAATATCCAAACAAGTATACATCTAACAATTCACATCAAAATCATATACAGGGTGATGTATATGTTGGCATATGACAAATCAGCGAGGTGTGATTAAATAAAATTAACAAATAATCTATTTTAATTAGCCAATAATTTCAGATCTAATATTTAGATCCGCGGATCTAACATCATATGGTCATAAACAACTTAGATCCGTATTCAAAATATCACTACATAGTGAATTTATCAATCCATATTCTTTAATCACAAAAGAATTAATAATTAAATAATTTAAATTAAATTAAAATAAATTCTCACCGAGGCCGGATCTGAAAGGAAGACTCGAGTTTGGTCAGATTTGGTGTTCGGGTTCAAAACAATTGCGGATCTGGGACAATTCTAATGCAAATTCATAGGAAAAATCAAAATCAGCTTTTTACAACTGGCTGTGTAACGCTTAAAAGCATGGGGAAATCTGAAATAAAATCTACCTTAGAACCCATGATTGTTCAAAAATTCAAATCCGATTTTCTGGAGTTGTAGTTGACGAAACGACGAGCCGTTTGTTGGAGATTGGAGTGCTACGAGAGGGCTATCTTCGCCGGGAGTTGGAGGAGGTGCGGCGGCTGCTATTGGGGGTGGCGGGGCTGCGTTCGGCGCAGGTTGAGGGGGGTGGTGGCGGAGATTCGGGCGACGGTTCGAGGTGATTCTTGTCGGAGATCGTAGGGCTCGGGAATCTCTTCGAAACGAGTATAAGTTTGCGATTTTTCGTTGAGAAATGAGTGAGAAAACGGAGCTCAAAGTTTCGACCATGAATGGGTTCTCACGGCTGAACAAGGACGGGAGGAGGAAGAAGAAACGCGGCTTTTATATTAAAATATTAAGTTAAATTAATTATTATTTAATTGGCCCGTTTAAGCCCGTTTTGGTCCGAACTCCGATTTAGGCCCAACGACTGTCGTTCATACCATTTAGCCCCCGTTCCGAACTCATCTGGATATGTCTCATCAGCCCACGTGATCGTCTTGGCCTTCGTTTTTCAGTTTTAAATATAAATCATTATTTTGAATTCAAACGTACGCAGAAATTCACCGGGACCACATACGAAGTCAGAAAAATCCGGAAAAATTATTTTTGGCTTCCTTATGACAATACGATCACAACAAAATTTGTTTCGTTCAATTCTGAGCCTTTTTGAAAAATGGCTATTTTCAAGGCGAATATATTTAATATTAAAAATACATTTTGAAACAAATATTTTCTGAAACTCAAAACATATAAGTGTTTACTGTTTTTCAATCCAGAAACGTCATTCTGAACTCAATGGAAGTGGTTTCGAGTTCAAATTCCTTCGTATGCAAAAAGTGGCATTTCTGACCTTTATATATTATATATATACATTTCATAGCGACCTTTCTAAATTTTAATTTTGACATAACTTATAAATTTTAAAGTGAAATTTCAATTTTTCAGATTCATTAGAAAGATAATCTTAAACAGATTTAAATATTTTTGGTTTCACTAAAATTCGTTTTATTTTGGATCTTGTACATTCAGTTAAAGTTTAAAATCAAAATTTCAAACTGCAGCGCTTGTTTTAATCTCCTTTAAATTAAATTTGTTCGTTTTAACTTTGATTAAAAATAAATAAATCATTGAAAATACTTTAAATTCATTAAAATAAAAAATTTAAATTGGCCCTAAAATTTTGGGTCGTTACAGTCTCCCCTCCTTAAGAACTTTTCGTCCCCGAAAAGGAAAAAGAAAAATAGAAGAGGAAAAGAGGAAGAATAAACACAGGGTATGTTTTTAACAGAGATGGTACCGTATATAACATCAGGCTTTCCACCGAAGAAGTTGGTCCTTTCGTTCCTTCGTAAACATGTGCCAATTGAGCCTCGCCACTTCTCTTAGTCTTCTTCGAATGCACGATCAAGGGAAGAGTCAAAATACATCGGTAATGGTGATTCTAAGAGATAGAAAAGATCGAAGGATGAATGAAAAGATGACGATAAAGTGACTGGCTATTATGTATCTCATGAACTGTTCGCCATAGAATATAGTGATTCTACGTAAATGAATTATTATAAATATGTTATATTCCGCTTTGTAAACCAAAGCTCTGATACCAACTGTGATGACCCCAAACTTCCACGGAATGAAAGTAGGAGTAATCATTTTTGGAATACAACGTATATACAATAAAACAGAACACAGATACAATATAGCATAGGAAATTCATAGAGTAACAACATCATAGCAGCAGAAAATATAATGTCATTAACCACAGAAAATCCACAGTCACAGGAAACTAAGATTAATACAACAAGTTTATAAAAAGAAATAAGTTTGATGTCTAAGAAGAAAAGAAAAGATGCCATAAAAACAAAAGGTAAATGTCTTCAAGCTCCAAGTCATCACCTCTCTACTTCAGCAAATCCAAGAGATAGAAAATAAGCATCTCCAAAGAAAAGACTCCAAGCAAAGAATGAACCTGTCTACTTGGCTGCCCGTGTGGAAAAGAGGGCACCCAAGTTTGCAAAAAGGTGAAACAAACTATGGGTCAGTCGTGGGACTGGTGTGAGAATTCTT
The DNA here is from genome assembly GCA_030737875.1 of Allium sativum. Classification (NCBI taxonomy): domain Eukaryota; kingdom Viridiplantae; phylum Streptophyta; class Magnoliopsida; order Asparagales; family Amaryllidaceae; genus Allium; species Allium sativum. The sequence goes on from CM060911.1 coordinate 285,039,225, forward strand.
AACTAAAATAACTATTAGAAATAAGGCAAATCCAAAGACCACGCCGCTAACGCGGAACGGGTTTACTCTAATGGATTGCCGTGCATAATTTAAAGTGTCATAACAAATAATTAAATACATCGTAAACAACGCCATGCTTTTGGAAACAATGGAATCACCATAAGACCCAAGTCCCATCACACAATGCAACGCACACCAGAGGACAGGGTTTTACCTTATGGTGATTAAACATGCTAAATACGACAAATACGCATCTAATATTATTATTAGTGTATATGAAAGCATTTCAAAGTAAATGTATTAATCTTAGGAAGCATAGGTACCATATACTATGCCTCCATACTAGTAATACAATCAAATTCGTCGGTTCGTATTTGGATTTTGGTTTCCATCATGAGTCAAGGCTAGAGCGGAGCTCCTTACCGATTCGAGACACTCTAGCTAGTGCCTCAGGATTCCCCGCGGAGAACCCTTGGAAATGGCAGGGCCGGTCCGCAAATACAGCTTAGCGGATTGGCAATTCCTAAGCACACGTTTCCCGGTCCTATAGGACCTATCCGAGGCGCGCCACATTCCATCATCCACATAAGTAAAATGCCGGGCCGTGATAAAACCCAAACACCACTTCTAGCTAGAAAGAAACGAGCTGCTTTCCCTGCGTTCCCTTCGCCCGTTTTAGACTCAACCGGTGTGTGAGGCTCGTGAAGTTACGTAATACACAAATCCCTGCTTATTCAAGCGGTGCTTTGATCGTCACCACAAGGTTCTGCTTTTCAACAAGAAACCCTGATCATTGCATCTTAGTATGCCACACTGTCACTCCATACCATACCATTGCTTATCCATCAATACATAAATGGGTGTTAAGTAAAGAATAAATTCTTCACCACCAACATTTATATATTAACAGAAAATCAACAATATGATATATAACGAAGTACGATGTCAGACACACCATCCATTTAAACTTATGCTCTGGGTCTGAACGAAAGTCAAATCCGTGAAATCAACGCGTACGTCTGGGCAATGACCTTGACCCATGAATTGGTAGCAAGTCAATTCAGGATCTCGATCGCTGTCCATTCGAGGGAAGATTTACGGTCTTCATGCGTCGTCTTCTTACTTCGAACTTTAACGCCGCTGGATTAATTCGGGATGAGAATATCTCGGACTTCCCAAACAATCCTCGTATATATATACATATATATATTTTGAAAATCCTTCTTATTTGTTAATAATTATTTTTATTAACAATTCATTCTATTTTAATTATTATATATAAATAAATAAATAAATCATTAATTCTTATCCTTATGTACATTTTCATTCTCTTATCTCTTCAATTACATTTACATGAAAATGCAATTTATAATTAGTCAATGAATCATTCCTCTTAATTTATTTTTATTATATTATTATAATTTACATTAAAATGTAAATTATAATACATCGTTCAATTTATTTATTTTCATCTTCCCACTATATTATAATTCTATAAAATATTCATTTTCTCTTTAAGTGCATTCTTAATTGCAATCACGACAAAAATGTAATCTTATTTTACGATGTAATTTCCATTCCTAATTACATATAAAAATGTAATCTTTATTTACTTGCCACATTCCTATTTTTATTTATACAAAATAAATGTGAACTTTCATTCTTATCATCATTCTTATTCAATTTACAAAAATGTAAATTTCCACTCTAGACACATTCTTACTTGATTTACATTAAATAAAAATGTAAATTGCACCTACGGTGTAAATTCTTATATATATCACATAAATAAAATGAAATCTTTTTCCTACGGTGTATATTCATTTTTAATCACATTATAAAATAATGTAAACTATCATACAGTGAAATTCCCTTTTTAATTACATTAAAAATGATGTAAATTTTCTACGGTATAAATCCTTTTTATAATACATTATAATATAATGTAAATTTACATACGGTGCAATTCTTCTAATGTAAATTTACATACAGTGGAATTCTTTTACATTTCATTATAAGATAAGGTAAAATAACATACGGTGAATTTCTTTTCATTATTACATTAAGAATAATATACTTTAATCCTACGGTTAAATTCCTTTTTATTTACATTACAAAATAATGTAAATTAATCCTACAGTTAATTCTCTTTATATTAACATTATAAATAATGTTAACTTAACATGCGGTGTATTTCAATTATATTACATTATAAAATAATGTAAAATAGCATACGGTGGATTTTCTTTTTATTACATTAACAAAATGAAATTTTTTCCTACGATGGAAATCCTCTTTTTATTACATTAATAAAAATGTTAATTTAATATACCATGAATTTTCTTTTATTTAACATTGAAAATAATGTTAATTTGACATACCGTGCATTTTCTTTTATATTACATTATAGAAAATGTATATTCTAACATACGATGCATTTCTATATATTTACATTAAAGAAAAGGTAAATTTTAACATACGGTGAAATTCTAATCATTTACATTAAAGAAAAATGTATACTTTTTAATTACAATGTAAACACTACCTCTAATTCACATTGTAAAAAATAAAAAAAAATTAATTGCAATATTATCCTACGGTGTTATTCCCTATATAATTTACATATAAAAATGTAAATCTTGACATACGATGATATTTACCGTTTAATTACAAAGAAAAATGTAAATTTTAACATACCATATCATTTCACTTTATAATTTACATATAAAAAAGTAAATTTTGACATACGATGAAATTTACCGTTTAATTACAAAGAGAAATGTAATTTTTCCTATACGGTGTAAATTCTTTAATATTAACACTAAAAATAAATGTTAATGTCATCCTACGGTTAAACTTCTTCTATTATATTAACATTAAAAATGTTAATGTCATCATACGGTTGAATTTCTTTTGATATTAACATTAAAAATGTTAATTACATCCTATGGTGAAATTTCTTTTATTATATTAACATTAAAAATGTTAATGTCATCATACGGGGAAAATACTATTTTTCAAATAAAAAGTAATTTTTATACATATCACATTCCTACTTTACTTTTACAATTAAAAAGTAAATTTTGTCATACAGTGAATCTTCTCTTTTAAATACCATTGAAAATAATGTAACTTATCCTACGATGTAAATTTCTTTTTATTTAACATAAATAAAGTGTGCAATTCTCATACGGTGAAATCATTCTAATGTTAACATTAAAAAAAAATGTTAAATGTTCATACAGTAAATTTTCTTTTTATATCCACATAAATAAAATGTGAAATTCTCATACGGTGTATATTTCTCATCTTATGTACATTAAAGATAATGTACATTTATCCTACAGTTGAAGTTTTTTTATAATATTAATCATTAAAATGTTAATTACATCATACGGTTGAAATTTTGTAAAACTAACATAAAAACTATGTTAAGTTATACATGTGGTGAAATTACCTTTTTATTAACATTCAAAAACAATGTTAATTTTCATACGTTGCAAATACTTCTTATTTACATCAAAATAATGTTAATTTCTCTAACCATGTAAATTACTTATTGTTAACATCAAAATAAATGTTAATTTTTCATACAACGTAATTTACTTATTATTAACATTAAACAAAAAGGTTAATATCTCATACGATGTAAATTTTACATAATAAAATGTAAATTTCATGTCATCACAAAATTCTAACTTTGATTTACATAATAAAATGTAAATTTTATATCATCGCCAAATTCTAACTTTGATTTACATAATAAAATGTAAATTTTATATCATTGCCAAATTCTAACTTTGATTTACATAATAAAATGTAAATTTTATATCATTGCCAAATTCTAACTTTGATTTACATAATAAAATGTAAATTTTATATCATTGCCAAATTCTAACTTTGATTTACATAATAAAATGTAAATTTTATATCATCCAACCAACAACCACATTCAAATATCCAAACAAGCATACATCTAACAATTCACATCAAAATCATATACAGGGTGATGTATATGTTGGCATATGACAAATCAGCGAGGTGTGATTAAATAAAATTAACAAATAATCTATTTTAATTAGCCAATAATTTCAGATCTAATATTTAGATCCGCGGATCTAACATCATATGGTCATAAACAACTTAGATCCGTATTCAAAATATCACTACATAGCGAATTTATCAATCCATATTCTTTAATCACAAAAGAATTAATAATTAAATAATTTAAATTAAATTAAAATAAATTCTCACCGAGGCCGGATCTGAAAGGAAGACTCGAGTTTGGTCAGATTAGGTGTTCGGGTTCAAAACAATTGCGGATCTGGGACAATTCTAATGCAAATTCATAGGAAAAATCAAAATCAGCTTTTTACAACTGGCTGTGTAACGCTTAAAAGCATGGGGAAATCTGAAATAAAATCTACCTTAGAACCCATGATTGTTCAAAAATTCAAATCCGATTTTCTGGAGTTGTAGTTGACGAAACGACGAGCCGTTTGTTGGAGATTGGAGTGCTACGAGAGGGCTATCTTCGCCGGGAGTTGGAGGAGGTGCCGCGGCTGCTATTGGGGGTGGCGGGGCTGCGTTCGGCGCAGGTTGAGGGGGGTGGTGGCGGAGATTCGGGCGACGGTTCGAGGTGATTCTTGTCGGAGATCGTAGGGCTCGGGAATCTCTTCGAAACGAGTATAAGTTTGCGATTTTTCGTTGAGAAATGAGTGAGAAAACGGAGCTCAAAGTTTCGACCATGAATGGGTTCTCACGGCTGAACAAGGACGGGAGGAGGAAGAAGAAACGCGGCTTTTATATTAAAATATTAGGTTAAATTAATTATTATTTAATTGGCCCGTTTAAGCCCGTTTTGGTCCGAACTCCGATTTAGGCCCAACGACTGTCGTTCATACCATTTAGCCCCCGTTCCGAACTCATCTGGATATGTCTCTTCAGCCCACGTGATCATCTTGGCCTTCGTTTTTCAGTTTTAAATATAAATCATTATTTTGAATTCAAACGTACGCAGAAATTCACCGGGACCACATACGAAGTCAGAAAAATCCGGAAAAATTATTTTTGGCTTCCTTATGACAATACGATCACAACAAAATTTGTTTCGATCAATTCTGAGCCTTTTTGAAAAATGGCTATTTTCAAGGCGAATATATTTAAGGTTGCGTTTTTTAGAGGTCCCTATTAAGTTTCAAAATATAAAAAAAACCCGGTCATAAACTTATTGTAAATTAGGTCCCTATTTTTTGAAAAGTCATAAAAAAATATAAAAAAAATTTAAAAAAATCACGTAAATTCGTATTTAAATAAAACATGTAAACACTAAAAAATTCAGAACAAAAAACCATCAATGAAGGCGTCAAAAATCAAAAAAAAAAAAAAAAAAAAAAAAACGAAATTTCCAGTTAAATGCTTAATAGTATGCACATATATCACTTTCCTGCATACATCCGTGCATATTTTTCACTACATACATCTTCGTTGATTTTTATTCATGCAAATAAATGCATACATGTGCGCAAAAATTTCAAATACTTGCATACATTTGTGCAGGTTTATTTTCAGATTTTAATCTGAAAACAGCTTACAGAAAAGTTGCATATATATATGCAATTATCAGTAATAATTGCATAAATGTATGCAACTATTTTTTTTCGATTTCCGTAGATTCCTGACATTATTTCCATATTTTAGATTATTTTTTTTATGAACGTACGCACATTTTTTAAAAAAAATACAAAAAGGCGGAAAAAATAAAATAGGGGGCGGGTTTAAAAATTTTCAGAACTTTGTTTTTTTTATAAATTAGGTCCCTACTTTTTATCCTATAAAAATGTTGCACACATGTGTGCATTTTTTTGACAAATTTGCACATTAGGATGCAAATAAAAATGAACTGAAAAATTATGTTAAATCTATCCGCTGGAAGAACTGCAATAATTGCATATATGCATGCAATAAAATCAAAAAGGTGCATAATATTATGCATTTAACTGCAGTTTTTTCTGTTTTTTTGCTGTTTTCTTCTTTCTAACATTATTTTTGTTGTTTTTTGAACTGAATTTTTTTTATAATGCGTAATATATTTTATTACTAATTTACGAATTTTTTTTTATTTTTTTTTAATTATTATTTTATAAGTTTTGAAAACAGGGACCTAATTTACAATAAGTTTATGACCGGATGTGAGCCTAATTAAGTTTCAAAATAGGGACGTGAGCCTAATATTCACTATAATATTTAATATTAAAAATACATTTTGAAACAAATATTTTCTGAAACTCAAAACATATAAGTGTTTACTGTTTTTCAATGCAGAAACGTCATTCTGAACTCAATGGAAGTAGTTTCGAGTTCAAATTCCTTCGTATGCAAAAAGTGGCATTTCTGACCTTTATATATTATATATATACATTTCATAGCGACCTTTCTAAATTTTAATTTTGACATAACTTATAAATTTTAAAGTGAAATTTCAATTTTTCAGATTCATTAGAAAAATAATCTTAAACAGATTTAAATATTTTTGGTTTCACTAAAATTCGTTTTATTTCGGATCCTGTACATTCAGTTAAAGTTTAAAATCAAAATTTCAAACTGCAGCGCTTGTTTTAATCTCCTTTAAATTAAATTTGTTCGTTTTAACTTTGATTAAAAATAAATAAATCATTGAAAATACTTTAAATTCATTAAAATAAAAAATTTAAATTGGCCCTAAAATTTTGGGTCGTTACATTAAAAGTAACCAGAAGTTTCAATAATTGAATTGGAATGGAATGTAATTTTGGGTTTATAGTGAACCGTGTTTTAAATGACATTGGTTCTTTAACCCCGTTAAAGACCGGATATGATTTCCCAAGTTAAATAATCATTAATAGTGATTATTGGGAAGATTAAAACCAAGTGGAGTTTTAATGGATCTTTAATTAGATTGAAATGATCGAGAATGGAGTATCACCAGTTTTGCTCCAAGCGATAGTTAAATCTTTAATTAGATTTGAACGTGAAATGGTAATTGAATTTACCAATAACACCGTGGTGTTAGATATGATGTATTACCCGTTTTACTTCATGGGATGAATAGGTTGGGATTGGGAAATAAAATAAATGATTACTTCGGTGTGGTTCGCTAATCCCGACTAATTTGAATTGATATTCGAAAGGAGATTAAAGAATATTAAAGAATTTATCTTTGATAAAATTAATGGGAACCTTTCCCAAAGTGTAAGAATATTTGAATAAAAGAATATTCTGAATTGGAATGAGGCGTATGTTGTGTTTGTGTAACACTTGTTTATTATATGCGCGAGTTATTCAGAAAGGCCGGGTTTATCCCATTCTGAATAACTGATTCGACGATGTGTCGAGGATGAAGACGGTGGTCGAAGACCGGAGGTCTTCACATCGTTTGGGTGATTGCTGATGATCTTGATTGGGCTGTACACCTAATAGAGGGAATCAGTTAGTGATCGTCCAGACGTACTTGGAGATCGATGGATATGCGAGGTACAAGGTGCCTCCGGTTTCGTTCAGACCCAGAACGAACTTGTAAATGGACTGTGTGTCTGACATAGGATTTTATTCTATGTGATTGATTTTTATTAAATATATATCTGTTTGGTGGCGAAGAATTTATTCTCTTGCTTAACGCCTTTCTCTGAGACGTACGAGCTTAGAGGTTATATATTGGTGGATATCAATCGCATGGAGTGAATTGCCTGTGTGGCATGCCTAAGTGGAAATTGATCAAGGCTTCTGTTGAAAAGCAAAGTCTTGTGGTTGATGATCAAAGCACGGCCTGTGTGGCATAGCTTTGTGTATAACGTTGACTCGCGAGCCTCACACCCCGGTTGTGAACCAGAAACGGGAGAGGACATCAGGGAGGACATGCGTTTCATTCTAGCTAGGGTGGTGTCAGTGACCTACCATCCCTGACATTTATATTATTTTCACTTGTGTGGTTGTCGCTGTTGCGAGGCGCCTCGGATATATCGGTGACTACGTGGAGCCGATGGAGTCATTGGACTCATTAACACCCGAAAGGGTGGGTGTAAAGACCCGGAAATTCCCGCTCTTTGAATCGACCATAAACCACACAGGTCTGACCCAAAGGTTGGAAATCTTCGAATACTTTAACTTTGGGAATACAATACATTAGAACAATAACAGCAGACTTTTATTACATTATAATAATGTTACATCAGAGTACAGAATATATCAGAGTACATTGAAATAAAATTACAGCGGAAGATAAACTACAAAAGATTTAATACATTAAATAAAATACAGTAAACAGCGGAAGACTACTAAGCTCTGGACACAGCTTTAGGCTTCGATCCAGGATCCTGCTAAAAGAATAGATATCTGCAAAAAGCTACTCGACTGCCCGTGTGGAAAAGAGGGCACCCGAGTTTGCAAAGTGAAACAAACTACGAGTCAGTCATGGGACTGGTGTGAGAATTCTAAACTAATATAACTAATAAGACAAATCCAAGGACCACGCCACTTTCGCGGAACGGGTTTACTCCTATGGATTGCCAGTGCATAAACCAAAGTAAATCGAGAAATAACGCAATGTCTTTTTGGAAAAATGAAACCATTATAAGACCCAGGTCCCATCACACAATGCAACGCACACCAGAGGATAGGGTTTTACCTTATAATGGTCAAAAGATGCTTGATACGTATAAAATGGATTTGATATTATTATTATTGTAAATATGTTCTAATAAAAAGATTTGAATCATAAGTATCAATCCTAGACGGCATGGTTACCATATAGCATGTCGCCAATACTAGTTCTACAATCAAAACCGCAAGGGCGTATTGGAAATTTGGATTCCATCATGAGTCGAGGCTAGGGGCAAGATCCTCTCCGATTCGAGACACTCTAGCAAATGCCTCAGGATTCCCCGCAGTGAACCCTTGGAAGCGGTAGGGCCGGTCCCCGCCTATGGGCAGTGGATTAGTTATGCCTGAACACACGTTTCCCGGTCCCTTTGGACCAATAATATGACCACCAACGGCCTATAAAAATAACGAGGCGCCTCAAAATCCATCATCCACATAAGTAAAATGTCAGCGCTGGTAGGTCCCTGACATCACTCTAGCTAGAAAGAAACGTGTGCACTCCCTACGGTCCGTATCCCGTTTTTGACTCATACCGGGGTGTGAGGCTCGCGAAGTCACGCTATACACAAAGCTACGCCTAAACAGGCCGTGCTTTGATCATCAACCACAAGGCCTGCTTTTCAACAAAAGCCTTGATCAATGCATCTTAGCATGCCACATTGTCAGTCCATACTATACCATTGATTTCTGCCAATATATAACCTCTAAGCTCATATGTCTCAGAGAAGGGTGTTAACCACCAAACAGATGTATATTGACAGAGATCAACGAATGTAGTATAAAGGACTACAACGTCAGACATACATTCCATTTATAAACTTATGCCCTGGGTCTGGACGAAAGTCAAATCCGTACAAATCAACACTACGTCCGGATAACTACCATCTTAGCCCCGTCTTGGGAGCAAATCAATCAAGGACCTCAACACTAGTTACCCATTCGATGTGAAGATCGTCGGTCTTCAATCGCCGTCTTCAACTCTTAGATTTAAAACGTCGTATATAATCATTTGAAATGAGATTGAACTCGGTCTTCTCAAATGATTCTCGCATATATATATATATATATATATATATATATAATTTGAAAACATTTCATATCGTTATTAATATTTGATAACGACCTATTGCTATTTTTTTATTTATATAAAAATAGCTCGAATAAATTTAACGACGCTTCGGGTCAATAGGCGACCCTGGCGTTGTCTTCAACCAAATTTGATTTACACATATCTTGAAATCTAACCGTTGGATTTTGGCGAAATTTATGTCATTGGAAAGATCTTCCCAAAGCGGTCCTAACGGTTCCAGTTTTGGGAAAATCCGATGGTCGGATCTCTCTGTATAGCCGTTTAAAGTTACGATCGCCGATACACGAACTGTCACGCGCGTTCCGTTTAATTTATAATTTATATTTATATATATAAATATAAATCGTTTGACTATTCCAATTTCAAAAGTCTATTCATTTTATTGCATCTAAAATGACGATAAAAATATCACTTTTAATAACCCTGTTTTGTTTACACTAAATGTAAATAAATTATACTTTTTCCTATATTTTGTTTTATTTACCTAAATGTAAATAAATTATATTCTTTCTATGTTTTAATTTATTTACCTTAAATGTAAATAAATTACATTCTTTTTCTTACCCTATTTATTACCTAAATGTAAATAAATGTATTCTTATCTTTTTCTTACTTATTTACCTAAATGTAAATAAATGTTTTACTTTTACTTTTGTTATATTTACTTACATTAATTGTAAATAAATGTACCTAATTTCTTATTCATATTTATTTACACTATTTGTAAATAAATGGTTTCAATTTCCTTTGCAAATCCTATTTACATAGCAAATGTAAATAATTGTATTTCTTTAATTCCTTTCTAATATTCCCTTTTAACCTAAAAAGAATATCTTATGTAAGTTCTTTTCTAACCTTTCTTTTTATTATTTACATAAGAAAATGTAAATAATTACCATTTACAAATTGATTCTTTTTGTTTACATAAGAAAAATGTAAATAAATACTTATTCACATAATTATTATTTTTAAATCTTTTTATTTACATAGGAAAATGTAAATAAATTTTAATTCACATATTTGTTCTATAATTTCTATTTATTCTTAATTACATAAAATGTAATTTTATTTCTTATAATCATAATTACATAAAATGTAATTTTCTTTACAGTGTAAAATATATTCTTTTAATTACATATAAAAAATGTAATTTATTCAATCTCTTATTTACCTAATGTAAATATATATGTTTTCCTTTGTCTACATTTTATTTATTTATCATAAATATTTTGAAGTAATTTACATATATAAAATGTAAATTTAGAAAATTAATATATATGCTTTAACCTCTCACATTGGATAGGTATTGTTGTGACTACTGGACAGCCGGGCGGGTCCGGGCAGATTTACATCACAACTCAATCCAACCTCGGGTGAAGCATACTGATTTTCTCATTTATTTACATAAGTGTAAATAAATGTTTTCTTTTCTAATTCTTATTTATTTACGTCAAATGTAAATAAATGTTCTCTTTTTCTTCGCATTGAAAATATAATCCTTTCTGTTTATTTTTCTTTACATAGAAAAATGTAACTTTCCTTTATATTTTCCATAGAAAATAATGTTTCCTATTTATTTCCTTAACATAGAAAATAATGTTTCTTCTATTTTCTTAAAGTAGAAAATAATGTTTCTTTTCTAATTCCATAACATTAGAAAAAACAATGTTAATTTTATTTTCTTTTTACATTGAAAACAATGTTTCTTTTTACATTGAAAACAATGTTAATTTTTATTTTCTTTTTACATTGAAAACAATGTTTTCTTTTTACATTGAAAACAATGTTTCCTTTATTTTCTTTTCATTGAAAAAGAATGTTTCTTTTCTATTATTCTTACCTTAGAAAAACAATGTTTCTTTTTTATTATCATTACATTGGAAAAACAATGTTTCTTTTTTATTTTATGTTTGCATTGTAAGATGCAAATAAAAGGTGAATTTTATTTCTAATGTAGACATATTTTCTAGTGCCAGCATTTCAAATATAAATATAATTTCTAATGCGAATGTTTGGTTCATTCAACTATATCCACATGACGATGGTATTTGGTGTCATTACAACAAGGCCAACATGACGATAGTTTTTGGTGTCATTACAATAACATTAACATGACGATAGTTTTCGGTGTCATTACAATGACATTAACATGACGATAGTTTTTGGTGTCATTACAATAACATTAACATGACGATAGTTTTTTGGTGTCATTACATATGGTGAATCACTAATAAGGCCTCATCTTACTTTTATTTGTAAATCAAATAAGACATTAAATCTTTATTTTCTATATTTGTGAATTGAAATAAAATAGCAAATCTTCATTAAACCAAACTTTAATCTTTGTAAATCAAAAATAAAGATTCACTTTTCTTATTATATTGGAAATCAAGATAAAAATTCAACCTTTTCATTGATTTTGTAAACACATTAAAGATTCTAATTTATTTTGTAAATTAAAATGAAACTTTTACTTCCTTTTATTTTTATATAGATCAAACATTCTTTTATTAAAAATAAAATACGATAAAGATTCGACTTTGTTTTACCTTGTTTCAAAAACAAAGGATTAAAACTTTACTTTGTTTTCAAAATCAAAGAGACTAAAACTGTATTTTTGTTTCAAAACAAAAGAGTAAATCTAAAATTTTATTTTCAAAACAAAAAAAAAAAGAGCAAGTCTTTATTTTCGTGTTCAAAACAAAAAGAGAAAATCTTATTTTTGTTTTTAAAACAAAAGATCCAAATTTTTGTTTTTATAATAAAGATCCAAATTTTATCATGGTTAGGATAATTCAAATTAAAAATTAAACCTTTGCTTTTTATTTTGTAAATCAAAAAAAAAAAATCAAATCTTGTTTTAATTTTGTGAATCAAAATATGAACCTTTGTTTCCTTTTTATTTTGAAATATAAAAGATTCAAAACAAAATAAAATAAAGAGAAAAATTAGAATAAAGATGAGAACTATATTACGATTACACAAAAATATAGATCTGGACTAACATTCCAACACAGCACAAGAACATTACAATTCACACAAACATTATATATCTTACATCACCACAACACAGATCAATAATAATAACAACAGATCATGATTTCACTATTTTAATTAATTGAATAAATTAGGATTCTCACATTCGTTGTAGATTATGATCCTAATTCCAAATAGTTCAAAATGGTCCTTTTTCAGTCCAGCAATGTAGATCTGGTTTTTACGATCAGAACGCTGCCCTTCTTTCTTCTTCAGGAACAAAGGCCGAACCTTTCAACAGGCAATGGAGGGTGGCGGCTGGGAATTCACTGCGGTGGCTCGGGTGGTTGTTGCGGTTACAACGAATGGTGGAAGGGAAGAGCAAAAGATTTTGGAGGCCGCCATTTGATTTGCAAGATTTAATTTTCAGTGAGGATGGATTTGAGGAAAACGTTTGACTGAGAGAAAAAAAAAGTAAAGGGGAAAGTGATAAAAAGAAAGGGGAGGGAACGTTTTTTATAACAGGGGAAAGGTGCAAGGAGAGATACATGAAAGGACACGGTAAAAAAAAAAGAATGCGTTAATTTTCTTAGATCACGAAAGAAACGGTCCATATGTTTCACCTATTCAAATACTGGATATTTAATTAATTAATTCCATGAATGTATTTAATATTAAAAGGAAAGAATTTATGTTATATTATGTATTTTATATAAATAAATCATTCAATCTTTTTGGTATTCATCTTTAATTCAAACCCAAACGTTACTAGCTTACAATAAGGCTCATATTAGTTATAGGAATCATTTACGTACATTATAAATTTCTTGGTTTCATAAATTATATTTAACACGACAATATTAATTATAGGAATTAATCAAATTTAATGTAGTCCATTAATTTCCATTATCCAATCCTTAACTCAATTTCAAACGTTACCAACTTAGTCCCAATCTAACATTGGACACATATTTAGTCAAGTTAAGTAATTAAATGTTTTAAAATTTTCTTATTAATTTACACTATTTGTAAATAGATGTTTTAATTTCTTTTCATATTTATTTACTAAATATAAATAAATATTCTTTTTCTCTTTCTCTAATTTACAAAGAAATGTCAACTTTGTTTCAACTATATTATTTAAATTAACATGGTAATTTAGTTTTGTCTAATTTGTTTTACAACCCTTTCATGATAACAAGATGACATATTTGTTTTGAATTATTTCATTTTAACAAATATGATATATTTGTTTTTCACTATCTTCTCTTTTTTTGTATTAATAAATTTATTTAATTCTTAAATTTACTTAGGGATGAAACTTTCCATTTTCTTTGGTTTAATGTAATGTTTCATTTCCTTTCTTTAAATTACTTAATTAATGAGGATAGTTAGAGAAGGAAACTTTCATTTCCTTTCTAATGTGACATATTATAACAAAGATGTTATTCTTAATAAATGTCATTTTTGTAGCATGGCATTTATAATACGACATAAATGACACTTTTAATACTAACATGAATAACCTTTATATATTCTAATATAATATTTCTGACCAAGTGACATTTTTTGTTCCAGTTTAACATTTCTAAAAAAAAAGAGTGACCCTTTTTATCTAATTTAACATTCCTAATAAAAAATGTTATTTTCCATCTAACGTAATTTTTCTAATATAAAATGCCTCTTTTTTTTAACTAATGTAACATTTCTATACACAAAATGTTCTTTTTAACTAATGTCACATTTCATATAGAATGTCCCTTTTTTTTTTTAAATAATGTAACATTTCTATATATAAAACGTTATTTTTTTCTTTGACAATTCTAGTGAAACATTTATCATAAAGATGACAATCTAATTCTAATGTACATTCTAACGATATGACATCATTTTTATAACGAAGTAAATTTCTAACGATAGTAACAATTGTAATTTCTAATATAAATGGCAACTGTATGTTACATGAATATTTTTATCTCGCTAACAATAATCTAATTTGACAAAATTGATTTTTAGTTTTAACACAAATCCTTTTGATAATTTTTTTTTTTTTTTTTTCCTTCCTACTCTACCTATATTCATATGCGATAAAAATCTGATTTTTATTTTCTACACAAATTAAATCATCACAGCCACAATCAATCGGTCGATCTCAATTTTATACGACGCACATATGGTTTAATGTTAAAACATTTACCAAGTTATGTATATTAAGTTAAAGCTTAAATTCAAATTCCCAAAATGCAGCGCTATTTAATTAAATTTATTTGTTTTAACTTCGATTAATTTTTTATTTTAGCCATTATTATTCAAAATAAATTATTTTAAATATCCTAAATCCATTAAAATTTCTAAAATAAAAATTTTAAATTGGCCCCAAAATTTCGGGTTGTTACAGTCGCCCCCACTTAAGATCTTTTCGTCCTCGAAAAGGAACTAAGGTAAAAGTTGTTTAAATATCTAACCAAATTTTAATTTTATTTGTTGACTAACTTATCAAATATATACTTTTATATATTTAAAAATCATATTTCCAAAAATAGATTATATAATCAAAAATACGCTAATTATAAACTTATCACTCTGAACTCATTCTAGGGCATTACTAACCCCATCTCTAATGAGTTTTCTCATTCTAGGATACTGCTGATCCTATCTCTAATGAGTATTCTTATTGGATTTTACTAATCCAATCTCTGATGAGTCTTTTGTTCAGTTCTAACGAGTTGTACCCCAAAGATTTGAGCTAACCAGAGCTCTGATACCAACTGTAAAGACCCGGAAATTCCCGCTCTTTGAATCGACCATAAACCACACAGGTCTGACCCAAAGGTTGGAAATCTTCGAATACTTTAACTTTGGGAATACAATACATTAGAACAATAACAGCAGACTTTTATTACATTATAATAATGTTACATCAGAGTACAGAATATATCAGAGTACATTGAAATAAAATTACAGCGGAAGATAAACTACAAAAGATTTAATACATTAAATAAAATACAGTAAACAGCGGAAGACTACTAAGCTCTGGACACAGCTTTAGGCTTCGATCCAGGATCCTGCTAAAAGAATAGATATCTGCAAAAAGCTACTCGACTGCCCGTGTGGAAAAGAGGGCACCCGAGTTTGCAAAGTGAAACAAACTACGAGTCAGTCATGGGACTGGTGTGAGAATTCTAAACTAATATAACTAATAAGACAAATCCAAGGACCACGCCACTTTCGCGGAACGGGTTTACTCCTATGGATTGCCAGTGCATAAACCAAAGTAAATCGAGAAATAACGCAATGTCTTTTTGGAAAAATGAAACCATTATAAGACCCAGGTCCCATCACACAATGCAACGCACACCAGAGGATAGGGTTTTACCTTATAATGGTCAAAAGATGCTTGATACGTATAAAATGGATTTGATATTATTATTATTGTAAATATGTTCTAATAAAAAGATTTGAATCATAAGTATCAATCCTAGACGGCATGGTTACCATATAGCATGTCGCCAATACTAGTTCTACAATCAAAACCGCAAGGGCGTATTGGAAATTTGGATTCCATCATGAGTCGAGGCTAGGGGCAAGATCCTCTCCGATTCGAGACACTCTAGCAAATGCCTCAGGATTCCCCGCAGTGAACCCTTGGAAGCGGTAGGGCCGGTCCCCGCCTATGGGCAGTGGATTAGTTATGCCTGAACACACGTTTCCCGGTCCCTTTGGACCAATAATATGACCACCAACGGCCTATAAAAATAACGAGGCGCCTCAAAATCCATCATCCACATAAGTAAAATGTCAGCGCTGGTAGGTCCCTGACATCACTCTAGCTAGAAAGAAACGTGTGCACTCCCTACGGTCCGTATCCCGTTTTTGACTCATACCGGGGTGTGAGGCTCGCGAAGTCACGCTATACACAAAGCTACGCCTAAACAGGCCGTGCTTTGATCATCAACCACAAGGCCTGCTTTTCAACAAAAGCCTTGATCAATGCATCTTAGCATGCCACATTGTCAGTCCATACTATACCATTGATTTCTGCCAATATATAACCTCTAAGCTCATATGTCTCAGAGAAGGGTGTTAACCACCAAACAGATGTATATTGACAGAGATCAACGAATGTAGTATAAAGGACTACAACGTCAGACATACATTCCATTTATAAACTTATGCCCTGGGTCTGGACGAAAGTCAAATCCGTACAAATCAACACTACGTCCGGATAACTACCATCTTAGCCCCGTCTTGGGAGCAAATCAATCAAGGACCTCAACACTAGTTACCCATTCGATGTGAAGATCGTCGGTCTTCAATCGCCGTCTTCAACTCTTAGATTTAAAACGTCGTATATAATCATTTGAAATGAGATTGAACTCGGTCTTCTCAAATGATTCTCGCATATATATATATATATATATATAATTTGAAAACATTTCATATCGTTATTAATATTTGATAACGACCTATTGCTATTTTTTTATTTATATAAAAATAGCTCGAATAAATTTAACGACGCTTCGGGTCAATAGGCGACCCTGGCGTTGTCTTCAACCAAATTTGATTTACACATATCTTGAAATCTAACCGTTGGATTTTGGCGAAATTTATGTCATTGGAAAGATCTTCCCAAAGCGGTCCTAACGGTTCCAGTTTTGGGAAAATCCGATGGTCGGATCTCTCTGTATAGCCGTTTAAAGTTACGATCGCCGATACACGAACTGTCACGCGCGTTCCGTTTAATTTATAATTTATATTTATATATATAAATATAAATCGTTTGACTATTCCAATTTCAAAAGTCTATTCATTTTATTGCATCTAAAATGACGATAAAAATATCACTTTTAATAACCCTGTTTTGTTTACACTAAATGTAAATAAATTATACTTTTTCCTATATTTTGTTTTATTTACCTAAATGTAAATAAATTATATTCTTTCTATGTTTTAATTTATTTACCTTAAATGTAAATAAATTACATTCTTTTTCTTACCCTATTTATTACCTAAATGTAAATAAATGTATTCTTATCTTTTTCTTACTTATTTACCTAAATGTAAATAAATGTTTTACTTTTACTTTTGTTATATTTACTTACATTAATTGTAAATAAATGTACCTAATTTCTTATTCATATTTATTTACACTATTTGTAAATAAATGGTTTCAATTTCCTTTGCAAATCCTATTTACATAGCAAATGTAAATAATTGTATTTCTTTAATTCCTTTCTAATATTCCCTTTTAACCTAAAAAGAATATCTTATGTAAGTTCTTTTCTAACCTTTCTTTTTATTATTTACATAAGAAAATGTAAATAATTACCATTTACAAATTGATTCTTTTTGTTTACATAAGAAAAATGTAAATAAATACTTATTCACATAATTATTATTTTTAAATCTTTTTATTTACATAGGAAAATGTAAATAAATTTTAATTCACATATTTGTTCTATAATTTCTATTTATTCTTAATTACATAAAATGTAATTTTATTTCTTATAATCATAATTACATAAAATGTAATTTTCTTTACAGTGTAAAATATATTCTTTTAATTACATATAAAAAATGTAATTTATTCAATCTCTTATTTACCTAATGTAAATATATATGTTTTCCTTTGTCTACATTTTATTTATTTATCATAAATATTTTGAAGTAATTTACATATATAAAATGTAAATTTAGAAAATTAATATATATGCTTTAACCTCTCACATTGGATAGGTATTGTTGTGACTACTGGACAGCCGGGCGGGTCCGGGCAGATTTACATCACAACTCAATCCAACCTCGGGTGAAGCATACTGATTTTCTCATTTATTTACATAAGTGTAAATAAATGTTTTCTTTTCTAATTCTTATTTATTTACGTCAAATGTAAATAAATGTTCTCTTTTTCTTCGCATTGAAAATATAATCCTTTCTGTTTATTTTTCTTTACATAGAAAAATGTAACTTTCCTTTATATTTTCCATAGAAAATAATGTTTCCTATTTATTTCCTTAACATAGAAAATAATGTTTCTTCTATTTTCTTAAAGTAGAAAATAATGTTTCTTTTCTAATTCCATAACATTAGAAAAAACAATGTTAATTTTATTTTCTTTTTACATTGAAAACAATGTTTCTTTTTACATTGAAAACAATGTTAATTTTTATTTTCTTTTTACATTGAAAACAATGTTTTCTTTTTACATTGAAAACAATGTTTCCTTTATTTTCTTTTCATTGAAAAAGAATGTTTCTTTTCTATTATTCTTACCTTAGAAAAACAATGTTTCTTTTTTATTATCATTACATTGGAAAAACAATGTTTCTTTTTTATTTTATGTTTGCATTGTAAGATGCAAATAAAAGGTGAATTTTATTTCTAATGTAGACATATTTTCTAGTGCCAGCATTTCAAATATAAATATAATTTCTAATGCGAATGTTTGGTTCATTCAACTATATCCACATGACGATGGTATTTGGTGTCATTACAACAAGGCCAACATGACGATAGTTTTTGGTGTCATTACAATAACATTAACATGACGATAGTTTTCGGTGTCATTACAATGACATTAACATGACGATAGTTTTTGGTGTCATTACAATAACATTAACATGACGATAGTTTTTTGGTGTCATTACATATGGTGAATCACTAATAAGGCCTCATCTTACTTTTATTTGTAAATCAAATAAGACATTAAATCTTTATTTTCTATATTTGTGAATTGAAATAAAATAGCAAATCTTCATTAAACCAAACTTTAATCTTTGTAAATCAAAAATAAAGATTCACTTTTCTTATTATATTGGAAATCAAGATAAAAATTCAACCTTTTCATTGATTTTGTAAACACATTAAAGATTCTAATTTATTTTGTAAATTAAAATGAAACTTTTACTTCCTTTTATTTTTATATAGATCAAACATTCTTTTATTAAAAATAAAATACGATAAAGATTCGACTTTGTTTTACCTTGTTTCAAAAACAAAGGATTAAAACTTTACTTTGTTTTCAAAATCAAAGAGACTAAAACTGTATTTTTGTTTCAAAACAAAAGAGTAAATCTAAAATTTTATTTTCAAAAAAAAAAAAAAAGAGCAAGTCTTTATTTTCGTGTTCAAAACAAAAAGAGAAAATCTTATTTTTGTTTTTAAAACAAAAGATCCAAATTTTTGTTTTTATAATAAAGATCCAAATTTTATCATGGTTAGGATAATTCAAATTAAAAATTAAACCTTTGCTTTTTATTTTGTAAATCAAAAAAAAAAATCAAATCTTGTTTTAATTTTGTGAATCAAAATATGAACCTTTGTTTCCTTTTTATTTTGAAATATAAAAGATTCAAAACAAAATAAAATAAAGAGAAAAATTAGAATAAAGATGAGAACTATATTACGATTACACAAAAATATAGATCTGGACTAACATTCCAACACAGCACAAGAACATTACAATTCACACAAACATTATATATCTTACATCACCACAACACAGATCAATAATAATAACAACAGATCATGATTTCACTATTTTAATTAATTGAATAAATTAGGATTCTCACATTCGTTGTAGATTATGATCCTAATTCCAAATAGTTCAAAATGGTCCTTTTTCAGTCCAGCAATGTAGATCTGGTTTTACGATCAGAACGCTGCCCTTCTTTCTTCTTCAGGAACAAAGGCCGAACCTTTCGACAGGCAATGGAGGGTGGCGGCTGGGAATTCACTGCGGTGGCTCGGGTGGTTGTTGCGGTTACAACGAATGGTGGAAGGGAAGAGCAAAAGATTTTGGAGGCCGCCATTTGATTTGCAAGATTTAATTTTCAGTGAGGATGGATTTGAGGAAAACGTTTGACTGAGAGAAAAAAAAAGTAAAGGGGAAAGTGATAAAAAGAAAGGGGAGGGAACGTTTTTTATAACAGGGGAAAGGTGCAAGGAGAGATACATGAAAGGACACGGTAAAAAAAAAAGAATGCGTTAATTTTCTTAGATCACGAAAGAAACGGTCCATATGTTTCACCTATTCAAATACTGGATATTTAATTAATTAATTCCATGAATGTATTTAATATTAAAAGGAAAGAATTTATGTTATATTATGTATTTTATATAAATAAATCATTCAATCTTTTTGGTATTCATCTTTAATTCAAACCCAAACGTTACTAGCTTACAATAAGGCTCATATTAGTTATAGGAATCATTTACGTACATTATAAATTTCTTGGTTTCATAAATTATATTTAACACGACAATATTAATTATAGGAATTAATCAAATTTAATGTAGTCCATTAATTTCCATTATCCAATCCTTAACTCAATTTCAAACGTTACCAACTTAGTCCCAATCTAACATTGGACACATATTTAGTCAAGTTAAGTAATTAAATGTTTTAAAATTTTCTTATTAATTTACACTATTTGTAAATAGATGTTTTAATTTCTTTTCATATTTATTTACTAAATATAAATAAATATTCTTTTTCTCTTTCTCTAATTTACAAAGAAATGTCAACTTTGTTTCAACTATATTATTTAAATTAACATGGTAATTTAGTTTTGTCTAATTTGTTTTACAACCCTTTCATGATAACAAGATGACATATTTGTTTTGAATTATTTCATTTTAACAAATATGATATATTTGTTTTTCACTATCTTCTCTTTTTTTGTATTAATAAATTTATTTAATTCTTAAATTTACTTAGGGATGAAACTTTCCATTTTCTTTGGTTTAATGTAATGTTTCATTTCCTTTCTTTAAATTACTTAATTAATGAGGATAGTTAGAGAAGGAAACTTTCATTTCCTTTCTAATGTGACATATTATAACAAAGATGTTATTCTTAATAAATGTCATTTTTGTAGCATGGCATTTATAATACGACATAAATGACACTTTTAATACTAACATGAATAACCTTTATATATTCTAATATAATATTTCTGACCAAGTGACATTTTTTGTTCCAGTTTAACATTTCTAAAAAAAAAGAGTGACCCTTTTTATCTAATTTAACATTCCTAATAAAAAATGTTATTTTCCATCTAACGTAATTTTTCTAATATAAAATGCCTCTTTTTTTTAACTAATGTAACATTTCTATACACAAAATGTTCTTTTTAACTAATGTCACATTTCATATAGAATGTCCCTTTTTTTTTTTAAATAATGTAACATTTCTATATATAAAACGTTATTTTTTTCTTTGACAATTCTAGTGAAACATTTATCATAAAGATGACAATCTAATTCTAATGTACATTCTAACGATATGACATCATTTTTATAACGAAGTAAATTTCTAACGATAGTAACAATTGTAATTTCTAATATAAATGGCAACTGTATGTTACATGAATATTTTTATCTCGCTAACAATAATCTAATTTGACAAAATTGATTTTTAGTTTTAACACAAATCCTTTTGATAATTTTTTTTTTTTTTTTTCCTTCCTACTCTACCTATATTCATATGCGATAAAAATCTGATTTTTATTTTCTACACAAATTAAATCATCACAGCCACAATCAATCGGTCGATCTCAATTTTATACGACGCACATATGGTTTAATGTTAAAACATTTACCAAGTTATGTATATTAAGTTAAAGCTTAAATTCAAATTCCCAAAATGCAGCGCTATTTAATTAAATTTATTTGTTTTAACTTCGATTAATTTTTTATTTTAGCCATTATTATTCAAAATAAATTATTTTAAATATCCTAAATCCATTAAAATTTCTAAAATAAAAATTTTAAATTGGCCCCAAAATTTCGGGTTGTTACAGTGGGGAAACGCAGTGTTCAGGCATAATAATCCACATCGGTGGACCGGCCCTGACGATCTAAGGCTTGCCTGAGGGGCGGGCTAGAGCATCTCGAATTCGGTAGAGGACGTGTAACAACCCGCATTCTACGCACCGGAGGATCGTAGAATATTTATTTCTTTCCCATATGAAGTCGTATGGTCATGTAACTTTGGGAAACAACCATTAGAGTCATTTCCAATGTTCATGATTTTTGTCGATTTTTAACTGACCATTTTGCCCCTAGCTGATCTTGTTTTGGCCATAACTTTTGACTGGAAAGGAATTTTGACCTGAAACCACTTCCATTAGATTCGTTTGATGGTTTACCTTTCCGTAGAGTGGTCATAATAGCCAAACGGACACACCGTTTGGGAGATATGGCTGAAATAAGGTTTGGAAGGTGAAAAACTGCTTAACCGGGCCAAATAGGGTGATTAGTGAATGGGCCCATAACCCATTTCGGGATTAGGGTTATGGGAAGGCTGAAATGAGTTAGGGTTTCATTTCATTTCAGTTTTCTAGCCTCCACTTACCTCTTAGAAACCCTAAAAATGGCCTCCAATCTCTAAATCACCTCCAAATCACTTTCTATTTGAAGATTGGGCTTAGCAACATCAAACCAAGAGTGATTAACACCAAATCAACATTGGAGCTGCTGTTTAGCATTGGGATTCGCACCAAATCAGAGATTTATTTCAGATCTAAGTTTTATTTTTGGCTAAGGTGAGTGATTTGCATAGTTCCTCACTAATTATGGCTAATTAAGGGTAATTAGTGTTAATTAGCGGATTTAAGCATGATAAAATTCTGGAAAAATATTTATAAAATTCGAAATGATGTTTTAGACCTCTGATATGAATTTGGGTTAATTTGGTTAAGTTTTGCTAATCATATCATTAGTTTCACCTAAACATGTTTAAGGGAAAATATGGGATTTTGGCTATGTTTGATCCGTTCTATCCTATCACATTTGTGTTTTGATGATTATGAATGATTATACATGTTGCTATGACCGTATGGTATGCTTTGTGATTGTCTAGAAGTGTTAGATTGGTCAAAAACGCCGTCGAATGGCGTAAACAATCGCTGGAAGAGTTGCAGGAAATTGTGCAGGAAACTGATAGCCCCCTATCCAACGATCCGATGGAGTCCAGCGATCCGATGGAGTCCAGCGATCCGATGAAGTCCAGCGATCCGATGGAATCCAACGATCCGATGGAGTCCAGCGATCCGATGAAGTCCAGCGATCTGATCCAATGGAGGGAGCATGAGCTGACGCTATGGGGCGATCCAGAGTCATGAATCGAACCAGGACTGGATGGAAGCTTGGACGTGAGGCATGGGTTACAAACCAAATGAAGACCGATCCGATGATGACCAATAACCCGAGATGCAAAGGTAGTCCAAATGGAAGTTAGAGCTCAGGATCCAGAGGGAACCAATGAGTTCGCTTCATGGTTGGGCTTTGCTGCGGGACGTGGGCTAAGGAGTTGTCGACGTTCATAACTTCGATTCACCACTAAAAATGAATAATGGGCTACTTATCAGTGCAGTAGAGTCATTATGACTCGAGGGGCAAAGTGATGGTAGCAAGACTATGAGCCAGTTCAGTGGGGTCATCGTGACTCCATGGGGAAGAGTGGACATAGTAAAGGATTAGTAAGGCTATGAGCCAGTGCAGTGGGGTCATTGTGACTCCATGGGGCAAAGTGGACATAACGAAGGATTAGTGGCTATGTATCAGTGCAGTGAAGCCATTTATGACTTCATGGGGCAAGGTGATCATAACAAAGTATTGAGGTGATCGAAGTGGTGGATATCGTATGCTTTACGCACTGAATGAGAGATGTGGGGATGGTTGTTATGCTTGATTGTTTGCCATTACTATGACATGCACACCCCCACCCCATTATCTTTACACCATTTGAAATGGCACCTTAGAGTGTTGTACAGTATGTAGTGCTAACTCTTTGGTTGCAGGTCCAGGTTCAGGTATGGTTTAGTATACCTGTTATTGTTCTGTTTAGATGCTTATTGCTCATACCAGACTTTATATCTGACCCAGAGTTTTATGTCTCTTCTTATTACTCTGGGTGCTCACACGAGCAGACTAGAGACAGGTTAGCTGGTGATGCGCGAGTAGCCGATTCGGAGGCGAGCAGGAGGCTTCCACGTATGATATATAGATATTCTCCCTATGTCGTTGGTGGTCGCTACTTGGGCATTAGTAGTGTACCTCCCTTATCTTGCTTTTTCTTTTGAGGCAGTTTTAAAAGTTGTAATAATGTTAGCTGGATCATAAGCTGTACTTGGATTTTCCGCTGCTATGTTAGTTTGTTTCCAGCTTATGCACTGTCTCACTTGTTTTATGTCAAGTATGTTGTTATTATATTTTGTACCATGCGCTGTGAGACATTTTACAGGTTCCTTGTTAGTTCATTTCCTTCTTCCCTTTCCTTCTGACGACCGTCCCGCGCTAATTGGACATGTGTACAACGCACTTTTGGAGTAAATGTCGGTTGGTGCGGGGCGGGCCGTCACATTTGGTATCAGAGCTCTAGATTGCGTAGTTAACCTAGGGAGAGACACTAGGGAGAGATAGTACGTATATGAGAGCACGTATTTGTGATTACTTTGGTTTTCAAAAGCTATATATATATATACTATTAGTAGTATGAGAATGAAGTCGTACTGCACTCGCGCCACTATGGGGTCGTTTATCGTTTTCTCTTTACAGATTGAACGATGAGTCGAGACGCCAGGGGTGCTGGTAGAGAGACCAATCATGGGAATGCTCCTGACATGAGGACAATGTTCACTAACTTCATGAGGGAGATGCTTAGGGATGTTCAAGGATCAGTTCCCAATCCCGGTAATGGTGGTGGTCCAGTAGTGCAGGCGCCTAGGGTCGATTTCGCCAAGTTGTGCAAGGATTACACTAACCTTGGTGGGAAGTCGTTCCACGGAATGGAGTCAGCCACAGATGTTCAGGATTGGTTGGATAGCTGTGATCCTATCTTCGACGACTTGGGTATCGAGGATGCGATGAAGAGAAGGCTAGCGTCTCGTCAGCTGCAAGGGCGAGCGATGAATTGGTGGAATGCTATCAGAACAGCTACTCTAGAAGATCAGGTTACTTGGGAATAGTTCAAGGCTCGCTTTAGCGAGAAGTTCATTCCAGCTGCCCAAAAGTCAGTGTTGTTTAAGAGATTCTTGGAACTCAAGCAGAATGGTAGGGCAGTCTCCGACTATATTGCTGAGTTCGACACTTTGTCGAAGTATGGACTATCTCTTATCGATACTCCTGAAAAGAAGAATGAGAAGTTCATTACTGGGTTGGATGGATACTTGGGGGAAAGGCTTATCAACCACATCGATGAGACTTTTGAATCGATTGTGGGGAAAGCTTTGAGATCAGAGAGCCTTTACCCTAAGCCAAAGACTGAGGCTGCATCTGCAGAAGGGCTGAAGCCGCAAGCAGGCGGTGGAGGCAAGAATAACTCTCAGAATAAGAGGAAACAGAACCAATCTAAGGATGGCCAGAAAAAGAACAAGAAAGATGTTGAGTGCTTCAGCTGTGGTAAGAAGGGCCATTATGCTAAAGAATGTCGGGCCAAGCCAGCGGATAGGAAGTGCTATAACTGTGGCCAAGTGGGACATCATAAGGATAAGTGTCCGCAACCTCTTAAGGAGAAGCAGATTGTGAAAGCATATGCTATTGATGCTGTTCCTTCTTCGTCGAATGCCCCAACTGCGGCGGAGAAAGGAAAGAATGCCGTTATTCAAGGTATGTTTTCTATTTATGATGTACCAGTTCGAGTTTTGTTTGATACTGGGGCTTCCCGTTCCTTCATATCTAGTGACCTGGTAGATAGGTTGGGACTGGAACCCGAGATAGTCGGTAGACCGTTGGTTGTGACGAACCCGATTGGTAGTTCAACTAGCCTTAGTATGATTTTCCGAAATTGGGTCTTATCGAGTCATGGATTTATGTTTGTTTGTGATTGCTTTGTTTTGGGCTATACTGGGTATGGCATTATATTGGGGGTCGATTGGCTCCAAAGATACGGGGTGGTGGTAGACTGTGAGGGCTTTTTGGTGACAGTTAGGGCGGATGATGGGCGGAGGGTAGTGTTTGGTAGTCTACCTAATGATGGGGTAATGGCTAGTTTTATAAATTCCCTCGACATCCCGCATGATGAGTTGTCAGATGTGCCCGTGGTTGGCCAGTATCCGGACGTCTTCGAGGAGGTGACCGGGCTTCCACCACACCGAGAGATTGAGTTCCGTATTGATTTAGTGAAAGATGCCAGACCTATAGTGATGCCACTTCGTCATATGGCACCAAGGGAGCAACGAGAGCTCGGGGTGCAAGTCAGCGATCTTTTGAAGAAGGGATTTATTAGAAGAAGTGTCTCCGAGTGGGGATCACCAGTTGTGTTTGCCACTAAGGCAGATGGTTCCCTTCGTTTGTGTGTGGACTATCGCGAGTTGAATAAGGTGACGAGGAAGAATAAGTATCCTCTACCGCGTATAGATGATTTGTTTGATCAACTGGAAGGAGCAAGAGTGTTCTCCCAGTTGGACCTCGCGACAGGATTTCATCAGCTCCGAGTAGCGGATGAGAGTGTTTCGAAAACGGCATTTAGGACGCCGTCTGGATTCTATGAGTGGTTGGTTATGCCATTTGGGTTGACCAATGCACCAGCATATTTCATGGATCTTATGAATCGAGTATTTAGAGATCAGTTGAATAAGTTTGTTCTTGTGTTCACAGACGATATCCTTGTTTACTCGAGGACAGAGGAGGAACACAAGGGACACTTGAGGATAGTGATGGAGGTGTTGAGGAAACACCAATTGAAAGCGAAATTCTCTAAGTGTCACTTCTGGAGGAGGGAAGTGAGATTCTTGGGCCATGTTGTTTTAGAGAATAGTATTGCCATGGACCCTGCGAAGGTGGCTACGGTACAGGATTGGTCTACGCCCAAGAATGCAACAGATGTAAGAAGCTTCTTGGGGTTAGCTGGATATTATCGTAAGTTTATCCAGGACTTCTCCAAGATAGCGGCACCGTTGACTCAGCTAACTAAGAAGAATCAGGCCTTCGTATGGGACGGGATGTATGAAGATGAATTCAAAAGTCTAAAAGAAAAGTTGACGCGTGCGCCAGTGCTAGTCATTCCTAAAGGGAATGAAGAAATGACGGTATACACGGATGCTTGTGGTACCGGACTAGGTGCTGTATTGATGCAAGGAGGTAGGGTAGTAGCTTATGCAAGTCGGCAACTGAAGCCGCACGAGAAAAGGTATCCTACCCATGATTTGGAATTGGAAGCAATCGTGTTTGCGCTGAAGATGTGGAGACACTATCTCTTGGGAGAGAGATTCGAGTTGTTTACCGATCATAAATCGTTAAAGTATCTCTTCTCCCAGAAGGATCTGAATCTCCGCCAGCAGAGATGGTTAGAGTTCTTGGCGTCGTATGATTTTGATATCGCATACACACCTGGGAAAGGCAATGCGGTAGCCGATGCCTTGAGTAGGAGACATGCCAGTTTAGGGGCTATGTTTCTTGAATGGAAGCAACTGGAGTATATCGCAGGGTTTGATTTCAGACCAAAGTGCGAATTGGATCCAGACATGCTAGCTAGTTTGGCGATCAGACCCACTTTGATAGAGCGGATTGGTTCCAGCCAGAGGGACAATCCTAATCTATTGGAAATCATCTCCAAGTTAGAAATGAATATTGACGGTGAGGAGGTGAATTTGTATGGGCTTGATCGAGATGGATGGCTTAGAAAGAATGGAAGACTAGTTGTACCCAGTGTCAATGGATTGAGAGATGAAGTGCTTAGAGAGTGTCATCACTCAAAACTGACTATACACCCCGGTGGTGATAAGATGTATCGAGACATGAAACAGACTTACTACTGGGAAGGGATGAAAAGAGACGTTGGGAAGTTTATATCCAAATGCATGAATTGCCAGCTGGTTAAAGCCGAGCAAAAGAAGCCTAGTGGGTTGTTGCAACCATTAGAAATTCCCGAATGGAAATGGGAGCAAGTCTCGATGGATTTCATCGATGGTTTACCAAGGACTAGATCAGGACATGATAGCATTTGGGTAATTGTGGATCGATTGACTAAGAGTGCAAGATTTACACCAGTCAAATCGACCAGGACGGCAGCTAAGTTAGCAGAATTGTATATGAAGTGGGTAGTGAGATTTCATGGAGTACCTAAAAGCATTGTGAGTGACCGAGACCCGTTGTTCACTAGTGGGTTTTGGAAGAGCTTACAAGAGGCTCTAGGGTCAGAATTACATCTCAGTACCGCATATCATCCTCAGACCGACGGTCAGACGGAGAGGGTGAATCGTATATTGGAAGATCTCTTGAGAGCTTGTATATTGGATTTTGGTGGATCATGGGATGACCATTTGCATCTAGTAGAGTTTTCATATAATAATAGCTACCAATCCAGTATCGGTATGGCTCCATATGAAGCTTTGTACGGAAGACCGTGCAACTCACCATCATGTTGGATAGAGACTAGTGAGAAGTTTATGCTTGGACCAGATGTGGTAAGAGAAACCTCGGACAAGATTAAGATCATTCAACAACGGATGAAGGCTGCCCAGGATAGGCAGAAGAGTTATGCTGACAAGAGGAGAAAAGACATAAAATTCTCCGTTGGTGACTTGGTGTTTGTCAAGATTTCTCCGTTGAAGAGCGTGATACGATTTGGCAGGAGAGGCAAATTGGCACCAAGATTTGTTGGCCCATTCCCAGTTCTTGAACAAGTTGGGAATTTTGCATATAGAATTGACTTACCAGAAAAGATGGCGGGAGTTCACAACGTATTTCATGTTTCCCAACTAAGGAAGTTCGTACACGACCCAGATATGACTATTTCACCTGATCAGTTAGAGGACTTCGAAGTGGAACCCGAGGCGGTTGGGAAACGCAAGCCGATTCGTATTGTCGAGCACGATACGAAGCAACTTCGAAGGAAGGCGATGAAGCTAGTCAAGGTTCAGTGGGGCGAGAACGAGAATGACTGTACTTGGGAGACAGAGGAGAGCATTAGGAAGACGTATCCAGAACTCTTTGCCTGGTAAGATTTACTTCGCAATTTAGTTATTCCACATGCTAGGATAGACTTGTTTTGCATGTTTGATTGTTGTTATATGGTTGATAGGCATGCGGGACCCTTTATGTGTTTTGGTTAGGGAATTTCAGGGGCGAAATTTCTTAAGGGGGGGGGGGAATGTAACAACCCGCATTCTTCGCACCGGAGGATCGTAGAATATTTATTTCTTTCCCATATGAAGTCGTATGGTCATGTAACTTTGGGAACAACCATTAGAGTCATTTCCTATGTTCATGATTTTTATCGATTTTTAAATGACCATTTTGCCCCTAGCTGATCTTTTTTTGGCCATAACTTTTGACTGGAAAGGAATTTTGACCTGAAACCACTTCCATTAGATTCTTTTGATGGTTTACCTTTCTGTAGAGTGGTCATAATAGCCAAACGGACTCACCGTTTGGGAGATATGGCTGAAATAAGGTTTGGAAGGTGAAAAACTGCTTAACCGGGCCAAATAGGGTGATTAGTGAATGGGCCCATAACCCATTTCGGGATTAGGGTTATGGGGAGGCTGAAATGAGTTAGGGTTTCATTTCATTTCAGTTTTCTAGCCTCCACTTACCTCTTAGAAACCCTAAAAATGGCCTCCAATCTCTAAATCACCTCCAAATCACTTTCTACTTGAAGATTGGGCTTAGCAACATCAAATCAAGAGAGATTAACACCAAATCAACATTGGAGCTGCTGTTTAGCATTGGGATTCGCACCAAATCAGAGATTTATTTCAGATCTAAGTTTTATTTTTGGCTAAGGTGAGTGATTTGCATAGTTCCTCACTAATTATGGCTAATTAAGGGTAATTAGTGTTAATTATTGGATTTAAGCATGATAAAATTCTGGAAAAATATTTATAAAGTTCGAAATGATGTTTTAGACCTCTGATATGAATTTTGGTTAATTTGGTTAAGTTTTGCTAATCATATCATTAGTTTCACCTAAACATGTTTAAGGGAAAATATGGGATTTTGGCTATGTTTGATCCGTTTTATCCCATCACATTTGTGTTTTGATGTTTGTGAATGATTATACATGTTGCTATGACTGTATGGTATGCTTTTTGATTGTCTAGAAGTGTTAGATTGGTCAAAAACGCCGTCGAATGGCGTAAACAATCGCTGGAAGAGTTGCAGGAAATTGTGCAGGAAACGAATAGCCCCCTGTCCAGCGATCCGATGAAGTCTATCGATCCGATAAAGTCTAGCGATCCGATTAAGTTCAGCAGCGATCCGATGAAGTCCAGCGATCCGATGGAATCCAGCGATCCGATGGAGTCCAGCGATCCGATGAAGTCCAGCGATCCGATCCAATGGAGAGAGCATGAGCTGACGCTATGGGGCGATCCACGAGTCATGAATCGAACCAGGACTGGATGGAAGCTTGGACGTGAGGCATGGGTTACAAACCAAATGAAGACCGATCCGATGATGACCAATAACCCGAGATGCAAAGGTAGTCCAAATGGAAGTTAGAGCTCAGGATCCAGTGGGAACCAATGAGTTCGCTTCATGGTTGGGCTTTGCTGCGGGACGTGTGCTAAGGAGTTGTCGACGTTCATAACTTCGATTCACCACTGAAAATGAATAATGGGCTACTTATCAGTGCAGTAGAGTCATTATGACTCGAGGGGCAAAGTGATGGTAGCAAGACTATGAGCCAGTGCAGTGGGGTCATCGTGACTCCATGGGGTAGAGTGGACATAGTAAAGGATTAGTAAGGCTATGAGCCAGTGCAGTGGGGTCATTGTGACTCCATGGGGCAAAGTGGACATAGCGAAGGATTAGTGGCTATGTTTCAGTGCAGTGAAGCCATTTATGACTTCATTGGGCAAGGTGATCATAGCAAAGTATTGAGGTGATCGAAGTGGTGGATATCGTATGCTTTACGCACTGAGTGAGAGATGTGAGGATGGTTATTATGCTTGATTGTTTGCCATCACTATAACATGCACACCCCCACCCCCACCCCCGTTATCTTTACACCATTTGAAATGGCACCTTAGAGTGTTGTACAGTATGTAGTGCTAACTCTTTGGTTGTAGGTCCAGGTTCAGGTATGGTTTAGTATACCTGTTATTGTTCTGTTTAGATGCTTATCGCTCATACCAGACTTTATGTCTGACCCAGAGTTTTATGTCTCTTCTTATTACTCTGGGTGCTCACACGAGCAGACTAGAGACAGGTTAGCTGGTGATGCGCGAGTAGCCGATTCGGAGGCGAGCAGGAGGCTTCCACGTATGATATATAGATATTCTCCCTGTGTCGTTGGTGGTTGCTACTTGGGCATTAGTAGTGTACCTCCCTTATCTTTCTTTTGCTTTTGAGACAGTTTTAAAAGTTGTAATAATGTTAGCTGGATCATAAGCTGTATTTGGATTTTCCGCTGCTATGTTAGTTTTTTTTCAGCTTATGCACTGTCTCACCTGTTTTATGTCAAGTATGTTGTTATTATATTTTGTACCATGCGCTGTGAGACATTTTACAGGTTCCTCGTTAGTTCATTTCCTTCTTCCCTTTCCTTCTGACGACCGTCTCGCGCTAATTGGACATGTGTACAGCGCACTTTTGGAGTAAATGTCGGTTGGTGCGGGGCGGGCCGTCACAGGACGATCCCTTGCGTCAGTTCATAGAAGGAAATCAAACTTCCAGATACGTGACTTTGCGGTTTTTAATTATAGAGCCTAGTATGGCGACATAGTCGTATGGAGCACTTATGTCGTCTATGATTGATACTTATGATTGAAATTGTTTTATACACTATGCACTTATAATAGTATCAAATGATTTGTCTTTAGCGTATCAAGCATTCTTTGGCTATTATAAGGTAAAAATCCTATCCTCCGGCTTGCGTTGCATTGTGTGATGGGACCTGGGTCTAATAATAGCTTCATTTTTATTTATTTAGCATTGCGCTGTTGTTTTTTGCACTGGTTTCTTGGGAGGAAACCCATTCCGTGTTATACGGGGTGGTCCCTTGATTTACCTAACTTTAAAATAAAGATTAATAACTGTTTTAGTTCTCACACCAGTCACATGACTGACCTGGAGTTTATTGTTTTAACCTAAACTCTAGGTGCCCCTATTTCCACATGGGCAGCTAGTAGTTTTGGTTTTTGCAGATTTATATTCACAGGAACCTGATTTACAGCTGGAATGATATCCAGAAAGCTCTGTATCCGTGTATCTCTTTCAATTGTGTATTGTATTATTTTTCCGCTACAGTAATGTATTTAAATCTCTGATATTCTTGTGATGTATATTATTTATTCATACTCTGTATATTATTGTATTCTGATGTAATTGTTGTAATAAACAATGAAATGTTCTTCTGTTTACGTTCTAATTTGTCGTGTTCTCAAAATAATCAGGGGTTTCGAACGGTCTTGGTCGGTTTAATGATCGATTCGGATCGAGCGAAATTCCTAATTGTTACAGTTGGTATCAGAGCTTTGGTTTACAAAGCTCAAAGAACAAGACACATTAGAACCATACGAAAGAATTCATCAGAGATTGGATTAGTAATATCCAATGAGAAAGACCCGTTAGAGATAGGATCAGTAGTATCCTAGATCGAGTGTGAAGAGTGATATTTTGAAAATAAAATTAAAAACAAATTTTGTTTGCAAAAATTAAATTCAATTATTCGTATTTGAATATTTATTTGTATTGATTTGGACAATCAAGTATATAAAAAAAATTCGTATACGTCTGATCCACGTGTATTCGAAGTTTTAATCTACTGGATAGATATAGAATCACACTCTAGTCGCCCAGAGATGATTCTGATGATGGCATGTCATCATCAGCATTTATATTCGAGTGCCGAAAGTGTGATATTTATATATTTCCATAGACTGGTGTGAGAATCAAAACTAGATAGGGCTTATTGTTGTGAATTGGCACCAAAAATGTGATTTTTTGGATATGTATTAAAGTTATGAATTCGAAAAGATAAGCAACTAATTGATTGCTGGTTGTGTTGTTTGATTATTGGTTGATTAGTTAAAATGTTGAACCTTTAGCCAAATTGAACCAAATAGTGAATTGTATTGAAAATTAGTTGCATTTGCATGCATGTACATGTACTTACATTGAACAGGTCATAGCAAGGAGGCTAGAGCAGAAGAATAAAATTGTTTGCCTGACAAATAGGTACATGTTTATCGTATTTCTTTGGGTTTGGATGATTTTATGAGCCGATTGGCTGTTTCTTTTTCTTTTTGGATTTATGAGGGCCATGGGAGGCTATTTGAAATATCCTGAAGCTCCCGGTGCAGGGGAGGTTATGGCGAAATTTTTCGAAAATTTAGAGTGTTAGCCAAATTTTTGAAAAATTTGAAAAGTTCTTAGAAACTAAAAAGTTGAAGAACTTAAGCCGTAATAAAAATAATGAAAGTTGAGTTGATTTGTTAAACAACTTTCGGCTTCGTTCCTTTTCGGAGATGAAAAGTTTTAAGTGGGGGAGATTGTAATAACCCGGAAATCTGAGCCAATTTAAATTTTTTATTTTGGCAATATTAATAAATTTTGAATATTTAAAATGAATTATTTTAAATAATAATGACGAGAAATTTAAAATGAATAGAAATAGAATGTAAATATTTATATAGATCGACGTTAGAATATAAATATTTTAATTTAATTATAAAAGGAATTGAAAATGGTGCGGTAGTTCGAAAATTCGATTTCAAATTTCAAATGAATGTACAGGATTCAAAATAAACCGGATTTTAGCGAAACCAAAAATATTAGAATCTATTTGAAGATATCTTTCCAACGAATCTGAAAAATTGAAATTTCATAGCGGGGATAAAAAGTTACGTCCAGTTGAAAATTCAGAATAGTCGCTATGGAATTCTAGCCTTTAAAAATGGAAATTTTGCAAACGACCTCGGTTTTCGACGAAACCACTTTTGTTGGATCCGGGATGTCAAGTTATTGCTATATTCCAAAATTCGTAATTTTTGAAATCAATATGTGAGCGTGGCGAATGAAAACGTGTTTTGGCAGTTTCAGTCAATTTCGATCGACCAGAAAATGGCCATTTTTCAAACGGTCTCAAAATTTGACGAAATTAGTTTTGTTAGAACCGTGTCGTCAATACGAAGCTAGAAAATATTTTTCGAGAATTTTTAGAGTTCATATGTTGCCCCGGTAAATTGAAATGCGCGTTCAAATTCAATATATAGATTTATATTTTGATTTTGACGAAAACTGATCGAAACGACCGAATCAGCTTGCGATACCTATCCCATTGTGTTCGGAATGGGGGTAATTAGCTATGGATGACAGTCATTGGGTGTCGTTTAGAGTTCGCATACAAAGTCAACATTTGTGGAGATAAAAAAATAATAATAATAAAAATAAAATATATACATTTACGTAAACCCCCCCCTCTTCTTCGTTCTCTCTCCACGCTCAGCAGAAAAAGAATAAAAGAAAAAAAACTATCGCGATTAGCTCCAGGGGCGCCGCCACCACATCGCGCCGCCCACCTGACCTCCGACGCCGTCGCCTCCTGACCTTCCCCCTCCTCCGCTCTTCTCCTTCTCCCCCCTTCAGACAAATCGAACGCAAGCCCCCATCCCCCAATTCGATTTAGCCGTCGCCGCCGCCTCTATAGGGTCCACCACGACTAGCGAACCACCCCACCACCACCCCCACCCTCTCCGACTGTGGGTCCCCCACCAAGAGAAAATCCGATTTTTAATGTTTTGGTTTGCAATTAGCACCCCCCTCCTCCTCCTGAGAAGCTTCCGTGAGTCCCCCTCCCTCTTAAGAACCTGGTAAGTTTTTTTATTCTCATTTGCATAAGAAAAATTCGATTTTTAGTCATAGAAAGATTCAATTTTTAGTTGCATAAAAAAATATGATCTTATCGTAGGAAGGAAATATTTTTAGCAAGTTGGAAATATGATTTTAACTAATATACGTATAAGAATATATTTAGAAAAGAAAGTTATGATTTTTTTATATATGAGCAAAGCTATGATTTTTACTCAAGAAAAGATACGATTTTTAATTTATAAAACATGAAAGGATTTGATTCTCAAAAGTAAAAAGAAGTGATTTTTAAAATAAAAGGTTCGATTTTTACATTAGCAAAGATTTGATATTTTTTTTGTAATGTAGAGAAAAAAATATGATTTTTATAGCGATGTTGAATAGATAAAAATATGATTTTTATAGCGATGTTGAATAGATAAAAATATAATTTCTATTGTTTGGGCATCGATATAAAAATACGATTTTTATATATATGGAGAAGCGATAAAAATTCGATCTTTATATAAGAAGTAGAAATATAAAAATATAATTTTTATATAGAAAGAAGCGTTGTAAAAATCAATGATTTTTAGTCGAGTAAAAATATAATTTTTAGTTATATATCGAAAGATTGATTTTTATATATATACTAGTGAAGTAAAAATATGATTTTTTACTTCAATAAAAATAGGATTTTTATATGTGAAGCGAATTAAAAATGTGAATTTTAATGTGAACCGCGTGTAATAGATCTCGTTGGAAGCACAACGAAGATTTTCTGCATATGAAGGGTCGTGGCGTTTGGTTTAGCTAGTCGGTGAGAACTCCTCACTTTTATTTTGATTTCTAGTTGAAATATATACTAGGATCCAGACAGTGCTTAGTAGCACCCGACACCCGTCGTCCACAGACCACACACGACTTGTATGCTTGTGTGATTGTTTGTGTTGTGAAATCAAATATATATTCATGTGTTGAAGTAAAATATATATTCATGTGTTGAAGTAAAATAAATATTCATTTATAAATCGAACGGTTTGTTTATGTACACCGATTTGACTGATATTGATTGAGACGATAAATTTTACACATCGCCCAACTGCACAAATAAAAATCTGTGTTTGTTGATGTGAAACCCCACATGGGTATTGGGATGATATTTGACGTACACTAATCCCGATTGTTTAGTTGTATGTCAATCGATAGGTTGACAGACTGTGTAAGTGTTAATTATTTATATTTAATGCTTATGCAGTTGTGTGGTGCACTTTGATTGATGGTTGATGATTTATAGTTGCTATTATATACATGTGTTGTAGAAAATCTATATAATTAACCTTATATGGTAATTGATTGGGCCTCATTCCCATTTGGAAAATAAGGAATATTATAAAAATAAATTCATGTGTTGAATAGAATAAATATTCATGTTGAATAGAAAATAAATTCATGTGTTGAATAAAAATAAATTCATGTGTTGAATAGAAAATAAATTCATGTGTTGAATAAAAATAAATTCATGTGTTGAATAGAATAAATATTCATGTGTTGAATAGAAAATAAATTCATGTGTTGAATAGAAAATAAATTCATGTGTTGAATGAAAATAAATTCATGTGTTGAATAGAATAAATATTCATGTGTTGAATAGAAAATAAATTCATGTGTTGAATAAAAATAAATTCATGTGTTGAATAGAATAAATATTCATGTGTTGAATATAAAATAAATTCATGTGTTGAATATAAAATAAATTCCTGTGTTGAATAAAAATAAATTCATGTGTTGAATAGAAAATAAATTCATGTGTTGAATAGAAAATAAATTCATGTGTTGAATAGAAATAAATTCATGTGTTGAATCGAAAATAAATTCATGTGTTGAATAGAATAAATATTCATGTGTTGAATAGAAAATAAATTCATGTGTTGAATAGAAAATAAATTCATGTGTTGAATAAAAATAAATTCATGTGTTGAATAGAAATAAATTCATGTGTTGAATAGAAAATAAATTCATGTGTTGAATAGAAATAAATTCATGTGTAGAATAGAAAATAAATTCATGTGTTGAATAGAAATAAATTCATGTGTT
The DNA here is from genome assembly GCA_030737875.1 of Allium sativum. Taxonomy (NCBI): domain Eukaryota; kingdom Viridiplantae; phylum Streptophyta; class Magnoliopsida; order Asparagales; family Amaryllidaceae; genus Allium; species Allium sativum. The sequence continues at coordinate 285,076,762 of CM060911.1, forward strand.
GAATAAAAATAAATTCATGTGTTGAATAGAAAATAAATTCATGTGTTGAATAGAAATAAATTCATGTATTGAATAGAAATAAATTCATGTATTGAATAGAATAAAAATTCATGTGTTGAATAGAATAAAAATTCATGTGTTGAATAATTTAAATTTATGTGTTGAATAGAATAAATATTCATGTGTTGAATAGAATAAATATTCATATGTTGAATAGGATAAACATTCATGTGTTGAATAAAAGCCGTATTGATTAGATTGACGCCATTTTGATGTAAATGATATCTATATCGATTTTATTCATTTTTATAATGAATATAAGAAAGAAAGTGATTTCAAAATATAACGTTTTGAAAATATTATCATTTGTATATCGATGATGTGGAATTTTCAATTTTGATTTGAAATTGAATATGAAGTTGAAATCGTTTCAAAAACAAATTTAAAATGATTTATAAAATACGTTTTAAAAGGAAATCGATGAAATATATATATTATATATATATATTAAATGGCCTGAATAGAACGCGACGCGACAGTTCGCGAATTTCGACCATTGGCTTTGAATTGATATTACGGGAGATCCGACCGTCGGATTCTCCTAAAACCGGAACCGTTGGGTTCGTATCGAAAAGAGCTTTATAATCAGTATTAGAAATTAGAAATCTAATGGTTGGATTTGGAATTATGTCCAAATCAAATTTGGAAAAGGTCGTTGTAAGTGCAGTTCGATGGCCGTTGATGGAATTCGATTGTACGGGTCTTGATAAAATTATTAAAAACAGTAATAATTTGTGTAAAATCATAGGAAACGATTTGTGAAGAATTGAGATGAAAAATTCCAAATTTGAAAAGATAAAAATAGTTTTTTTATCGAAATGAACTGGTTTTGAACTAGAATAATAATTTATTTATTTTTAAATAAATAAATTGGATTTGAAAGGGTTTTAAAAGTGACCAGAAGTTTCAATAATTGAATTGGAATGGAATGTGATTTTGGGTTTATAGTGAACCGTGTTTTAAATGACATTGGTTCTTTAACCCAGTTAAAGACAGGATATGATTTCCCAAGTTAAATAATCATTGATAGTGATTATTGGGAAGATTAAAACCAAGTGGAGTTTAAATTAATCTTTAATTAGATTGAAATGATCGAGAATGGAGTATCACCAGTTTTGCTCCAGGCGATAGTTAAATCTTTAATTTGATTTGAACGTGAAATGGTAATTGAATTTACCGATAACACTGTGGTGTTAGATATGAAGTATTACTAGTTTTACTTCATGGGATGAATAGGTTGGGATTGGGAAATAAAAAAATGATTACTTCGGTGTGGTTCGCTAATCCCGACTAATTTGAATTGATATTCAAAAGGAGATTAAAGAATAAATTTAAAGAATTTATCTTTGATAAAATTAATGGGAACCTTTCCCAAAGTGTAAGAATATTTGAATAAAAGAATATTCTGAATTAGAATGAGGTGTATGTTGTGTTTGTGTAACACTTGTTTATTATATGCGCGAGTTATTCAGAAAGGCCGGGTTTATCCCATTCTGAATAACTGATTCGACGATGTGTCGAGGATGAAGACGGTGGTCGAAGACCGGAGGTCTTCACATCGTTTGGGTGATTGCTGATGATCTTGATTGGGCTGTACACCTAATAGAGGGAATCAGTTGGTGATCGTCCAGACGTACTTGGAGATCGATGGATATGCGAGGTACAAGGTGCCTCCGGTTTCGTTCAGACCCAGAACGAGCTTGTAAATGGACTGTGTGTCTGACATTGGATTTTATTCTGTGTGATTGATTTCTATTAAATATATATCTGTTTGGCGGCGGAGAATTTATTCTCTTGCTTAATGCCCTTCTCTGAGACGTAGGAGCTTAGAGGTTATATATTGGTGGATGTCAATCGCATGGAGTGAATTGCCTATGTGGCATGCCTATATGGCAATTGATCAAGGCTTCTATTGAAAAGCAAAGTCTTGTGGTTGATGATCAAAGCACGACCTGTGTGGCATAGCTTTGTGTATAACGTTGATTCGCGAGCCTCACACCGCGGTTGTGAACCAGAAATGGGAGAGGACATCAGGGAGGACATGCGTTTCATTCTAGCTAGGGTGGTGTCAGTGACCTACCAGCCCTGACATTTATATTATTTTCACCTGTGTGGTTGTTGCTGTTGCGAGAAGCCTCAGATATATCGGTGACTACGTGGAGCCGATGGAGTCATTGGACTCATTAACACCCCAAAGGGTGGGGAAACGCAGTGTTCTGGCATAATAATCCACATCGGTGGACCGGCCCTGACGATCCAAGGCCTTCCTGCGCGCTTGCCTGAGGGGCGGGCTAGAGCATCTCGAATTCGGTAGAGGACGATCCCTTGCCTCGGTTCATAGATGGAAATCCAACTTCCAAATACGTGACTTTGCGGTTTTTGATTGTAGAGCCTAGTATGGCGACATAGTGGTATGGGGCACTTATGCCGTCTATGATTGATACTTATGATTGAAATTGTTTTATACACTATGCACTTATAATAGTATCAAATGATTTGTCTTTAGCGTATCAGGCATTCTTTGGCTATTATAAGGTAAAAACCCTATCCTCAGGCATGCGTTGCATTATGTGATGGGACCTGGGTCTTATAATAGCTTCACTTTTCTTTATTTAGCATTGCGCTGTTGTTTTATGCACTGGTATTCTTGGGAGGAAACCCGTTCCGTGTTATACGGCGTGGTCCCTTGATTTACCTAACTTTAAAATAAAGATTAATAACTCTTTTAGTTCTCACACCAGTCACATGACTGATCTGAAGTTTATTGTTTTAACCTAAACACTGGGTGCCCCTATTTCCACATGGGCAGCTAGTAGTTTTGGTTTTTGCAGATTTATATTCATAGGAACCTGGTTTACAGCTGGAATGATATCCGGAAAGCTCTGTATCCGTATATCTCTTTAAGTTGTGTATTGTATTATTTTTCCGCTGCAGTAATGTATTTAAATCTATGATAATCTTGTGATGTATATTATTTATTCATACTCTGTATATTCTTGTATTCTGATGTAATTGTTGTAATAAACAATGAAATGTTCTTCTGTTTGCGTTCTAATTTGTCGTGTTCTCAAAACAATCAGGGGTTTCGAACGGCCTTGGTCAGTTTAGCGATCGATTCGGATCGAGCGAAATTCCTAATTGTTACATGTCCTGAGCTACATCACAGTGTATTGTTGTGTTTGTCGATATGCTTTTTTCACATATATGTTTTGCTGACTTGTAATTCACTGCTGCATACACTTGGTTGAGCTATCTTGACTTTGTTGCTCGACATCTTTGTTGAACTGCCTTGTTATTTGATCTTGTACATGTTTCACTGCTCGACCTGTAACACCCCGCCTCCGCTAGGGTCACTCGCAAAGGAATGCACTAGCTTTAGAGGGGCATTATTGGTAAACATGCACAGAAATATCACAAGACAGAACATATAAAATAGCGGAAGTAAAATCGAACTTTCATAAACATTATAATTAAGGTTTAAAAACCTTTTACATCAGAGTACATCAAAACCTGTCTTGCAATAGTAAAGAAGCATAAAGACTTTTTCCAAAATTTATTCCCCAAGTAAAACAGTAAAGTAGCCATAGCCAAGTAAAGTCCAAGCCATCCATGATGACCTTCAAGCAGAAGAAGTCCGAACTAAACAACAGTATTTCCTCCCTGTAACCTGTGGGGGGAAACGGAAGAAAAGAGGCGAAACAAAACGGGTCAGTCAAAAAGACTGAGTAAGCCCTATCTACTATCAGCATAAAAACTAGTAAAGTTAACTGACATGAGAAAGTGAGATGAACATAAGCATGATGACAAGATAGATAAGCTAAATCAAAATAACAGGATGAACTACTGAACTCAGATAAACTAAGGTGTCATGATAAATTATGGTGTCAAGATAAAACAAGGTATCCCATCGTCAAGTTCCTGTCAAGTATAATATCCCCAAGATATCTATCACGTATAACATCCCATGGTATCTATCCTGTCTCTTAGCTCTGCACCTACCGTACTAGTATCCCCACCGTATCATGTGTTAACCATGAATGACCCTTACTCAAAAGTCGTGTAATGGTCCATGTCAACCTAATATATCGCATATATAGGTTACTCAACTCGTATGTTTTATTCCATGTAAATATTCAGTCCCTTGCCGTAGACCATACGGGCTTTCCCATGAGATTCTATACTACTTTAACATAGTTCCATGATCCTTAAGATCGTTTTGGACTGTCACCCTATATCTAACTAGGGTCTTTCAACATGAATCATCGTTTGTACAACTAGGACTTATGCTACCTAGGACTACTAGGGATTATGCTTACCTATTGCACGTTTTCGTATCTCGGTTTTGGTTCAACCACCCAGGGCCACTAGGATTTACGCTAACCGTCAACCGCGCCCTTTTTCCCATGCATTCATCGTGAATCGTTTTTCCATGACTGTATGCACATGTATCACATCGTGCCATCCGAGTCCTGTCACAGGGCAGACCGGGAAATACAGGACTCGGTCGGGAGCTTTCGATTTATCTGCCGATGCAGATACTAAGGTCTGTTTTTTTTTCTATACGTGGCTATGGTCCCACGAGACCACTCCCTCAACTAGCGAAAGACAAGACAGGATAAATCCTGTATGAGAACACACTACTGGCCAACCCACAATCTAGCCCTACCGCAACCATAATTAGATAGCAATTATGGTCTTTTGGGTGTTCTCTGCCTTTCCGTACGTACACGCTTGACCAAAGATGGTAGGTAGCCTGACGAAATGCTATCTAGGGCACGACCGTGTATCGTCGACTATCCCCTATCCATCCCCGTCTTTAGGTCGCTCGTATAACAACCAAGGCATACTCTTGGTTCTTCTAACGCAGACCTTAACCTCTCATGAGCCTAATATGATCACCTAGCAGCTCACAGAGGGATACCAAGAATATCCTCACGTTCCCCGAAGCCACTGCTTCGTTACCCAGTTCGCTGGAGCCTTTATCTAAATCAGATAACTTGCTCCTACTCGTGTGCTTAAACGATGACCTACCGTATCAGGTTACTCATCTATCTATGAACTGGTCCAAATCTCCTTGACTAAGAATTATTACTTAGCTATTCTTCAACTAAGGTTTACCACTTAGCCTTATTCCCGTTATTCTTGTTAATTACGGTTATCCACCTAATTCTCCGAATTAGGGTTTATGTAATGGATTAAGTGTCACTTAAGTTCATGACTTAATCCCGCCTACAAATCATGTCAAAATTGGCTAAGTATCCAAGTCCAAGACCTAACCCTACAAACCATGTTCAAGTTGGTTAAGTATGTATTAACTTGACCCTATCAAATTACTGAGTCAAATTGGTCAAGTGTATTCAAACGATTCGCGACTTAGCCTTATCATGTTATCACGTTAGATTGGTTAAGTATTGGTTAACTTAACCTTATCAAATAACCGAGTTGGAGTGTTTAAGTATAGGTTACTTAATCACTTCAAAATTACTGAGTTAGATTGGTTAAGTGTTGGTTAACTTAACCACGTCAAAATCACTGAATTGGATGGGTTAAGTCGAGATTAACTTAACCACATCCCCTAACTGTATTATACGGTTAAGCGTAATTAGGAAAGCTTAATTAACCGTATCAAATTCACGTGTTGGTTTGGTTAAGTGTTGGTTAACTTTAACCCCGCCCACTAGTCGTATAAAAATGGTTAAGTGTCATTAGGCAAATCAAGTTACTTAACCTACCCAACCTTGTCATGTTTTGTTAAGTATCATTAGCCTAATCAATTTTACTTAACCCATTTGTCCATGTCATATTTGGTTAAGAGTCATTAATCAAATTAACTCAACCCTATCATGTGGCATTAATTACTTAATGCACCTCGACCTCTCACATTAGACTTTGTTGTGGCTACTAGTTAAGCCGGTCGGTTCCGGGTAGCTTTACACCACAACTTGGTCTAACCTCGGGTCCAAGCACAACATGACCAACTTCTCACATTGGGTCTTATTGTTTGCAACTACTAGTTAGGCCGGTCGGTTCCGGGTAGCTTTATGTTGCAAACTCAACCCAACCTCGAGTTTGTCACACTTATATTTTCTAAGTGTCATGTCCATCGTGTTTCCAAAACACATTACAAGTTTTCAAGCAATTGGGTAGACCTAACTTAATAGGTAAATTCCCAATGGGTAGACCTAACTTAATAGGTAAATTCCCAAGCTTATGTTATGTCATTAGAAATTTCCCATAACATAACCCAACGCTTTTAAACTCGCATATACGTTCGCAACAACGTAATGGATTAAAAGAATAGACTTGGCAAAGGTATGGCAATAATGGATATTAAGCCACAAGTTAATCATGGTGGCAAATGAGGCACAAATGTGTTCATTAACTTGCATGTTACATTCTTAAGCCTCAAAAACATGCATAAACCCAAACTTGGCACATAAACGAATCATGGTGACAAAAGACATGGAATGATGACTAGTAACTCGCATATATCATCATATAAGGGTTATGACTTCATATGCAAGTTGACATAAATGTTATGAAGGTTCTCATGTTGCATAATGCAACATTTCAACACAAAGGTTGTAGCTTTTAGCTCACAAGATCAAGATAATGACTTCATAAACTTGCATGACATGATAGCATGTATCATTCTCAATGATCAAACCCAAACTTGCAACATGAACATTTAACTTCATAGTTAATATCTAAGAGTAGGGAAAGGGCTTACATTGCTATGAAGGCACAAATCGAAATGCAAAACAAAGATTGTGATGAAGCCTATGCATGCCATCATCCAAAAACCCAAAGATGAACGCTCCAAATCAATAAAAACCCCATCTTTATGAACAAAGATCAAAGCTTTTGCCTTGAAATCAACTTGAGAAGCTCTCATACTAACATAGAGACTCTCTAACACTCACATGATCATGAAACCTCTCATAGGAATTTACTTAGGAATTTTAGAATGAAAGTGGAGGCCATGAGAGTAATAATTTTGCCATAGTTTAGTTGCATGAATGAATAATGAGGATTTAGGGGTAGGTTAGGGGCTTATTTATAGAGATTAGGAGTGATTAGGACCTTAGGATTAACCCTAGGACCAATCTGAACCTTTAAAACCCGTCTCAGGCCACCAGACTAGACCAAAACAGATGACCAGGTGCACCATGCCGTAACACACAGAACTGTGTTTTTGGGCCCAGTCGACGCCCAAGTCGACAGCCCTGTCGACTTGGGTCCTGGGGTGTCGACAGCCCTGTCGACTCCCCAGTCGACATGGGCTTTGGCGGGAAAATTCCCGCCTACCCCGCATGGACCAAACTTCTGAGTTTTCGAGTTATTTCCTACTTGAAATTTCCTGAAAATCGATATGGGCCTTAACTGGGTCATACGGGCTCCGATTCTCGAAAACTCGGACTCTATTTCGCGTATTTTTCCGAGACGAACGCAATGGTAAATTCCGTTTAACTTAATTCTAAAAGTATAAACAGAATATCTTTTATTTTCATAGTTCATTAGTTTATACGCTTGCGTATCATCACATACGTATGTAAATTTCTTATTTTTAAAGCGTAAAAATACGGGGTGTCACATTCTCCCACCCTTAAGGAATTTCGTCCCCGAAATTCAATAATAGTAGGATTTATGTCCCCACATTATCATCCATAAGTGTTCAGCCAATTGTTGCAACCATGTGCACATGTGCAAAAGTGAATCACAATATAGAAAAATATGTATGCCTAACTTGTGGTACCACCTATATGAATGCTATTTCTTGAAAATTTCTTTTCTGAAAACATGATGCTCTCATCCTAAAATATACTTGCAGTTCTAAATGAATGCAAAAAATTGAGAAAGCAATTTCATCCAAATTTTCCCACACTCTTACAAGATAAGAGTGAAGTTCATCCAATTGGCGCATCCAAGACCTTACCATCCATTTTTAATTTAGAAAAAATCTAATTTTCTAAACTTTATATAACAGAAAGATTTCCCGTTTTATTACTTTCTTGCTTTACTTTGTTTATAAGGCATTATCGTGCAATATTTCATAATTACATTAAGCACAACAGATTTCATAAACAAACAACGTGCAAATATTAAGATAACTTTCAGTACATCGTTACTACCAGATAACAAAGGAAACAGTACTGAAAGAGAAAAAAATACTATCCTATGGATACACTGATAGAAGTCAACCCTGATGGAAGTAGCCACGGATGAGCTCCTCTAAGCTATCTAACCTCTCTTCATGTCGTCGGTTCCCCTGCCTAACTTCTAACTGTATGTCCTGTATCCCCGCTCCTAACTGATCATAGGAGCTGCCCATGTCTTGAAGCATCTGCTGCTGAGTCTGAGCTAGGCCTACCTGTGCCTGCAGCATCTCCTGCTGTGACTTCATTATGTCCCGGTGGCTCCTCATTATGCGAGCCTGCTGCTCTGAAACATACCTCAGCTCAGTCCTCCAATCTGGATCCCTAGCAACCCATGGATCCCAGGCACCTGTATCTGAAGCCCCCTGCGCCGGGGCCTGATGAGCCCAGGCTCCTTCCCAAGCATGCCCTGTCTGTGCCTGCTCGTCCTCATGTTGTGGTGCCTGATAGGGTTCCTCAAACTGTCTGAACCGACCATCATGTGGTTCTTCCTCCTCGTCACCTTCACTCTCTCCATCATCTAATCCCTCATGCTCCATAGGATGTGGCTCATCTTGCAGATCTTGCATATTTATACCCATCCTTCCTAGTGTAGCCTCAGTGATGATAACAGAGGGATGGTTAGAAAGTGTCAGATAATCCTCATCATGCAAATCAACCCCATATCGGTGAAAAACCGTGGTCCATAAGTTCCCAAAACAAATATTGGCGTGCCTTGCTTCCCTATAAATTTGGTATTGCTGTAAGATGGTCCTTGCCCAGTTCATTTGTATGCCCCCAAAAATAGCATAAGTGGCGGCCTTAACAACGACTGGGACTCTATCAAACCCAGCATTTTGCCCCGCAAGATTATATTGCAATATTCTGACCACAAACCTAGCTAGCGGGCGCAAATGTGTACTATCCCAATGTCTCATCAGTCCATTAAAAAAGATCCTACCCCACACATTCAAATCATTCATCTCAAGATCGTTCGTATCTAGTCCCGTACCACGGATATTCAACATGTCCCCAAATTGGATCTCATTCATAAATATATGGGTACCCTTAACCCTTGAACTATAGGTTATTAGCCCATCATTATCCACACCAATTTCCAAACGAGCATCAAAAAGTCTTACCATACGTTTGTAGCCTCTCCTCTCGGCCGTGCGCGTATCCAGAATATGAATCAAACCCGCATTAGCAAACAAAATTTCCACGGCGGTTCCCGCAAAATCCGCAAACCTCACCGGTCGGCCTAAAAGCAAATTCCTATTGGCGATCCGCGCGTAGTGCTCGATTATCTCTTGTTGCTCGTCACACCACTCGACCTCTTGCGCGGTTAATTGAGGGTAAAGCTCGTAGAGATTGGGTGGATTAGCCATGGTGATTCGGGCACGAATCGGAAGAGGTAAACTATAGATCCGGGTATAGAGGGTCTTTAGCTTCGATTTAAGACCAAATTTATGAAGAATAGTGGAGGAACGAGGTGATGGGAGGTGGGGGAAGTGGTGAATTTTCGGGTTTGGTGGCTGGAAGGGAAGAGGCAAGAGAAATGGGGGTTTGGGGAAGAAAGCCGTCGGCTGCGGCTTTATATATTTTTTCCCCTACAGAAACCGTGTCGACAGGGGGGGGGGGGGTAAGTCGACTGCCCTGTCGACAGGCCTGTCGACTTGCCCCTTTATATATATTTTTTTTTCTCCTTTGCCCGGCTATCCTTCCATTACCATCCTTTCTCCTAACTCAGTTCTATTTCTCTCGAGAACTATCTCCATCGTATAGAAAACACTTTCCTAACTCGGAAACTAGTCGTAACCAAAACCATTGTGACTACCAATGGAAGAGAGAAAGGAAAAGGGGATTCAACCGATAAAACAAGGACAGTACTAATGGCCATTGGGGAATAGCCCTTAAAAACAAAGTTTTTCTTGTAAAATGCTTCTTTGTAAACGGTTTTCAAGTAGTTTTCAGAAGGTCTTTAAAAACTTTTGCCCAGTCTGGTAACCTTCTGCTCTGATACCAAATGTAACACCCCGCCTCCGCTAGGGTCACTCGCAAAGGAATGCACTAGCTTTAGAGGGGCATTATTGGTAAACATGCACAGAAATATCACAAGACAGAACATATAAAATAGCGGAAGTAAAATCGAACTTTCATAAACATTATAATTAAGGTTTAAAAACCTTTTACATCAGAGTACATCAAAACCTGTCTTGCAATAGTAAAGAAGCATAAAGACTTTTTCCAAAATTTATTCCCCAAGTAAAACAGTAAAGTAGCCATAGCCAAGTAAAGTCCAAGCCATCCATGATGACCTTCAAGCAGAAGAAGTCCGAACTAAACAACAGTATTTCCTCCCTGTAACCTGTGGGGGGAAACGGAAGAAAAGAGGCGAAACAAAACGGGTCAGTCAAAAAGACTGAGTAAGCCCTATCTACTATCAGCATAAAAACTAGTAAAGTTAACTGACATGAGAAAGTGAGATGAACATAAGCATGATGACAAGATAGATAAGCTAAATCAAAATAACAGGATGAACTACTGAACTCAGATAAACTAAGGTGTCATGATAAATTACGGTGTCAAGATAAAACAAGGTGTCCCATCGTCAAGTTCCTGTCAAGTATAATATCCCCAAGATATCTATCACGTATAACATCCCATGGTATCTATCCTGTCTCTTAGCTCTGCACCTACCGTACTAGTATCCCCACCGTATCATGTGTTAACCATGAATGACCCTTACTCAAAAGTCGTGTAATGGTCCATGTCAACCTAATATATCGCATATATAGGTTACTCAACTCGTATGTTTTATTCCATGTAAATATTCAGTCCCTTGCCGTAGACCATACGGGCTTTCCCATGAGATTCTATACTACTTTAACATAGTTCCATGATCCTTAAGATCGTTTTGGACTGTCACCCTATATCTAACTAGGGTCTTTCAACATGAATCATCGTTTGTACAACTAGGACTTATGCTACCTAGGACTACTAGGGATTATGCTTACCTATTGCACGTTTTCGTATCTCGGTTTTGGTTCAACCACCCAGGGCCACTAGGATTTACGCTAACCGTCAACCGTGCCCTTTTTCCCACGCATTCATCGTGAATCGTTTTTCCATGACTGTATGCACATGTATCACATCGTGCCATCTGAGTCCTGTCACAGGGCAAACCAGGAAATACAGGACTCGGTCGGGAGCTTTCGATTTATCTGCCGACGCAGATGCTAAGATCTGTTTTTTTTCTATACGTGGCTATGGTCCCACGAGACCACTCCCTCAACTAGAGAAAGACAAGACAGGATAAATCCTGTATGAGAACACACTACTGGCCAACCCACAATCTAGCCCTACCGCAACCATAATTAGATAGCAATTATGGTCTTTTGGGTGTTCTCTGCCTTTCCGTACGTACACGCTTGACCAAAGATGGTAGGTAGCCTGACGAAATGCTATCTAGGGCACGACCGTGTATCGTCGACTATCCCCTATCCATCCCCGTCTTTAGGTCGCTCGTATAGCAACCAAGGCATACTCTTGGTTCTTCTAACGCAGACCTTAACCTCTCATGAGCCTAGTATGATCACCTGGCAGCTCACAGAGGGATACCAAGAATATCCTCACGTTCCCCGAAGCCGCTGCTTCGTTACCCAGTTCGCTGGAGCCTTTATCTAAATCAGATAACTTGCTCCTACTTGTGTGCTTAAACGATGACCTACCGTATCAGGTTACTCATCTATCTATGAACTGGTCCAAATCTCCTTGACTAAGAATTATTACTTAGCTATTCTTCAACTAAGATTTACCACTTAGCCTTATTCCCGTTATTCTTGTTAATTACGGTTATCCACCTAATTCTCCGAATTAGGGTTTATGTAATGGATTAAGTGTCACTTAAGTTCATGACTTAATCCCGCCTACAAATCATGTCAAAATTGGCTAAGTATCCAAGTCCAAGACCTAACCCTACAAACCATGTTCAAGTTGGTTAAGTATGTATTAACTTGACCCTATCAAATTACTGAGTCAACTTGGTCAAGTGTATTCAAACGATTCGCGACTTAGCCTTATCATGTTATCACGTTAGATTGGTTAAGTATTGGTTAACTTAACCTTATCAAATAACCGAGTTAGAGTGTTTAAGTATAGGTTACTTAATCACTTCAAAATTACTGAGTTAGATTGGTTAAGTGTTGGTTAACTTAACCACTTCAAAATCACTGAATTGGATGGGTTAAGTCGAGATTAACTTAACCACATCCCCTAACTGTATTATACGGTTAAGCGTAATTAGGAAAGCTTAATTAACCGTATCAAATTCACGTGTTGGTTTGGTTAAGTGTTGGTTAACTTTAACCCCGCCCACTAGTCGTATAAAAATGGTTAAGTGTCATTAGGCAAATCAAGTTACTTAACCTACCCAACCTTGTCATGTTTTGTTAAGTATCATTAGCCTAATCAATTTTACTTAACCCATTTGTCCATGTCATATTTGGTTAAGAGTCATTAATCAAATCAACTTAACCCTATCATGTGGCATTAATTACTTAATGCACCTCGACCTCTCACATTAGACTTTGTTGTGGTTACTAGTTAAGCCGGTCGGTTCCGGGTAGCTTTACACCACAACTTGGTCTAACCTCGGGTCCAAGCACAACATGACCAACTTCTCACATTGGGTCTTATTGTTTGCAACTACTAGTTAGGCCGGTCGGTTCCGGGTAGCTTTATGTTGCAAACTCAACCCAACCTCGAGTTGGTCACACTTATATTTTCTAAGTGTCATGTCCATCGTGTTTCCAAAACACATTACAAGTTTTCAAGCAATTGGGTAGACCTAACTTAATAGGTAAATTCCCAATGGGTAGACCTAACTTAATAGGTAAATTCCCAAGCTTATGTTTTTATGTCATTAGAAATTTCCCATAACATAACCCAACGCTTTTAAACTTGCATATACGTTCGCAACAACGTAATGGATTAAAAGAATAGACTTGGCAAAGGTATGGCAATAATGGATATTAAGCCACAAGTTAATCATGGTGGCAAATGAGGCACAAATGTGTTCATTAACTTGCATGTTACATTCTTAAGCCTCAAAAACATGCATAAACCCAAACTTGGCACATAAACGAATCATGGTGACAAAAGACATGGAATGATGACTAGTAACTCGCATATATCATCATATAAGGGTTATGACTTCATATGCAAGTTGACATAAATGTTATGAAGGTTCTCATGTTGCATAATGCAACATTTCAACACAAAGGTTGTAGCTTTTAGCTCACAAGATCAAGATAATGACTTCATAAACTTGCATGACATGATAGCATGTATCATTCTCAATGATCAAACCCAAACTTGCAACATGAACATTTAACTTCATAGTTAATATCTAAGAGTAGGGAAAGGGCTTACATTGCTATGAAGGCACAAATCGAAATGCAAAACAAAGATTGTGATGAAGCCTATGCATGCCATCATCCAAAAACCCAAAGATGAACGCTCCAAATCAATAAAAACCCCATCTTTATGAACAAAGATCAAAGCTTTTGCCTTGAAATCAACTTGAGAAGCTCTCATACTAACATAGAGACTCTCTAACACTCACATGATCATGAAACCTCTCATAGGAATTTACTTCGGAATTTTAGAATGAAAGTGGAGGCCATGAGAGTAATAATTTTGCCATAGTTTAGTTGCATGAATGAATAATGAGGATTTAGGGGTAGGTTAGGGGCTTATTTATAGAGATTAGGAGTGATTAGGACCTTAGGATTAACCCTAGGACCAATCTGAACCTTTAAAACCCGTCTCAGGCCACCAGACTAGACCAAAACAGATGACCAGGTGCACCAGGCCGTAACACACAGAACTGTGTTTTTGGGCCCAGTCGACGCCCAAGTCGACAGCCCTGTCGACTTGGGTCCTGGGGTGTCGACAGCCCTGTCGACTCCCCAGTCGACATGGGCTTTGGCGGGAAAATTCCCGCCTACCCCGCCTGGACCAAACTTCTGAGTTTTCGAGTTATTTCCTACTTGAAATTTCCTGAAAATCGATATGGGCCTTAACTGGGTCATACGGGCTCCGATTCTCGAAAACTCGGACTCTATTTCGCGTATTTTTCCGAGACAAACGCAATGGTAAATTCCGTTTAACTTAATTCTAAAAGTATAAACAGAATATCTTTTATTTTCATAGTTCATTAGTTTATACGCTTGCGTATCATCACATACGTACGTAAATTTCTTATTTTTAAAGCGTAAAAATACGGGGTGTCACACGACCATACATATATTTGTGCACCATTTCTGAAATCATACCTGTCTTGAAATTGTTGAGCTAATTTGAATTTGATTGAGCTGCTGTACCTAGCTCGACCACTTTGATTTTGTTTTGGCTGCTTTGTCATTGATGTTTTTGAGTTGCCTCGACCACATTGATTATTGTTTCACTGAATCGAGATGGTCCATGTGGCTACTCTTTAGTTGCACACTGATTGGCGAGGCAGTGCACACGTGTATATCTATACACGTGTGTATATGCAGCCATCAGAAAAAAAATTCTTGTCCCTATACTGAAATATTTTGTATATACACTAACTGCCTTGTGGTATTTACAGTGTATCACTGTGAATATCACAAGCTATCTAGACACAGTCAGATAAATTGATAAATCGGATTGATTCATGAAAAATGATGAGAAAACACACTAGAAAACTGAGGCAAATAAAAATTTTAAAAATAAAATTTATATTCACATGTATTTAGTTTTATTTCTATTACATTGTACTATGTACATATTTCATGTGACAGGTAAGCAGGTGATGACTGGACTGAGTGTAAAGATGCTGTGAAGACAGAATATGAAAGACAAAAGATTTAGCAGAGAATGTATATGTTTCAGTGTATATGAGTCAAAGTGAATGTATATATAAAATTGTATATGAGTGAGATGAGAACTGTTGTGAAGAGTACTCTATATGAAACTGTATATGTTTGAAATGAAATTGATATGTGAGATGTAAAAATAGTGGAGTTACAAGAGTTGTACTGTTTGAATGTATGAAATAAAATATTTATATGTAAACAAAATACTGTTGAATATTTGAATTCGTGTGTAGTCGTATTCTATTTAAATTTAAATATTATATTCTTGTCTGTGATGTATATATAAAATAGTACAGTAACAAACATTTATAATAAAATATATTTGTTTGTTATCATTAAACAAAAATCATATAATTGTGTATACAACACCATTATATACAACAGAGGTCTTCACTGACAATTTTGGTTGTCGGCCAAACAAGAATCTTTGATTATCCTGAGCCATTGCTATATCATCTCTACTCCACTTGGAACGAACAGTGATTAAAAGCAAAATAGTTGTCGGACAAAAAGGCCACAACATGAACCAATCCACAGTCCTTGAAACAAATTTTCAAAGACCACTTCTTATTTTCCAATGCATGCACAAGCATGCGTACACAAGCGTTCAATGTGAGGATATTTTACATAAGTAGAAATAAAGAAATTGAAAAAAAAACAAATAATAAAAAAGAAAGAAGGAAAAGATCAGAACATACCATATCTAAAAATCCTGACTTGAACCCAACTAGAAGAGCTATTAGTATGCCAATCATGTAAAAGGCAACAAGATTAGTCCAAGCTGCCTAGTGCTTCCAACCCAACCTCAAGCCACAGATAAACTTATTTGAAATAAATATTATACAAATGCAATAATTAATCACAAAGTTTACCTTACTAAAATATAAATACCTGACATAACTCCTTGAGCAGAACCCAGCAATATAGACATAGAGAGCAACAGAGAAATATAAGAAAATCGCTGAACAATTTCAGTACTCTCAATAAACGATAAAGCCCAGATTTTGCAACCAAATGCTAATGATAATAGAACTGTTAGAGCGAGAAAACTAGACAGTTTCAATGCCACGGATACTACATTTTTTGCATTCTTGATGTTCCCAGTACCAATCTCATTTGACACACGAGTGCTGTTATTTTATAAATAAATCAATAACCAAGATATTAATATTAATATAGGATTTGACATTTGGGCGGTGCTAGTCTATGCTGAATCCGTATGTGATCATATATACTATCGACTCTGTATTGACACTGTTAGATACTGGCTTTTAAGTGCTTGTGTTACTTTATCAGTTTTGCCTCATGCCTCTTCCCTAAGCCATTCTTGCTTTTTTTTTTTCATATTATAGCCTTCTTATGCAGTAGTAACCTTTGGGCATTACTTGCAGTGAATTCCAGTAGTGTCCATTTTACTGGCTTGCTTCAATTCACTAGTTATCCCTTTTTATTGGAAGAAAAGAGATTAAAGAAACATACCATATGATAATGGTGCCTGGATAACTTGGATAACAAAAGATTCCTAAACATGTATACAGTTTTAATAAAGCATTGAAAAAGAATAAGGGATGGTAGCCATAAATAAAGTAATAATCACCTATAGAGAATTAGATAACCTGAATGCAAAACTAGACTGAGTTTGTGCTTATAACCTATCACGTTCTAGCAGCTTCAAACTTTGACTCCTATCCCGCCTCATAAACCTTTTGAAATATTTCCTTAAATCTGTAGCGTCAACAATATATTGAATGAGGTCCCATAAATGATGCATGCATTTGTAAACTTATATAAGGTACTATTATATTTATTTCAAGATAGTATTTCTTCCAATGGAGATAAAATGGCCACTTCTTTTCGTAAGCAGTATTTAATGAAGCCCCAGCAAATGCACGGATGGACCACGACATAATTGTATGAACAGAATCCAAAATCAAAATAATATAAAAACATATAATTTGACTTCATGTTATTCATTAATCCATTAATTTCGGTTACCTATGATTCCATGATAGTTATTATCCTTTCTATCATGGCATGTTTGCTTATGATTTTAACAGACTTTGGAATATCCATATGCTTGGTCCTCTGTAGCAGCCACTGTAATGTTGAAAAGTTATATTTATTGAACAACCTCTCTGCTAATTTCAAGTAACCATGTAGTGAAGTCATCTTCAATGGATTGATCATCATCCCCAAGACCCACGAGCACAAGGGGATTCACATTTATATGTTCCAAATATAGATGATTAACAAATTAGCAATCGTAACAAAGACTAATCCTGATTAACTAGTCACTGTAAAAAGTCTATACTGCTCCATTTTGAAATACCTTATGCGTGAATTATTTTAAAAATACTAATGCATGGGACCTTTAAAATGCCGTAACAAAGATGGCACTAAGGTGACCCAAAGTTGCATCCACTCTTTTTTTTAAAACATACATTTTACAAACGGACACTCGGTTTTGAACTTTTTCTTCCCAACTGTATCTTCTTCTTCTTTTCTAAAAACATTAGATACGTTATGTGGAAAGTATATCAAAACTACAATAGAATAGTGTTGTAGTCAATAGTTTTATCCAATTGTTATTCATGATATAATATTGTATTACCTCAAACCAATAACGTCTAGGATCAGTTTATATATTATATGATTAAAAAAAACAGGAAAGTTCTCAGTCCATCAATTAATTGCAGATGCAATCAACATACGATACATTTCATTTCATTATCTATGATTTAATACACAAAGACTTGTGAAATAAAATAGAGCAAATCAAAAGATGTTTCAAAAAGAATAGTTGCTTAGGCCAAAGAAAAAGAATCAGCTTCAAATCTAAAGCAAACAAGTAAAGCAGGAAGCTAGACACTGCTAAGGCACTAAACTAGGCAATGCAAGATACATAGGCTGCGTGTGCAAGCTGATCATATAGAGGAAGGAAACAAACGGCCCAACAACCATACTCATGGCGATAGGAAATAATGAAAATATAAACAGTAATCTTAACATTACTAGTAGATACTGTGTGATTCATACAAAACAGACCAAGCCAGACTGTATACAAGTTGAATTCGGTTCAGCTTTATCTAAAACATAATGTACATGTGCACCTATACAAATTCATTCAAATAAGACTACTCAAATACACTAACAGCACACGTAACACACACCCCAAACCCACATACACAACATCGTCGACACTTTCAAGCCAAACTGAGTACAGGTCAGGTACAACTAGTATGTATAAGCAGAGACTTAAACAGATTAGATGGAATAACTACGCAGTAATGACACTGGTAGCAAAGGCTGTGATTTAGTTTTATTGGACAGTTCCATTTAGACTTACAAGGAGTTAAATATATCATAATAACATACCACTATGTTATGTAGGCTTACTGCCCATTCATGTTTATCTTAACTCATTTTTTTCTTTTTTTTGATCCATTAACTTAAATCTACATCTCACTCATTAAAAGAATACCAAAATTTATGTCTAAGTTAGCCCATCAAAACTACTTGAAGCAAAAACAACAGAATCTACAAAATCTGAAAATTACTAATTAGGAAAGGAACTCCAATCTGTGGAAAGCTTCCCAAAACCATGGATTCAAGGTTTGAATTTTACAGAAGCATTTAATCCCAATTTGTTCGTTTAAAGCCTGAGCAGCGACGATTGACTAAGTGGATTTAACTTTCCAACGCAAGCACCAAGCGTATCGAAGTAACCAGGATTTCATCTTTCGTGAAGGGAGCGTAACAGGGAGGGCATCGTTTATAGGGATTTGAAAAGGAGAAACACCGCAGTAATTAGGTTCAATGACGTAGTAATGGATGATTTGGGATTTAGGGGTTACCATGGGTGGAAGGGGAAATTATGTTTAAGGCGGTAAATGAAAATAAAAGAGGGAAACTTTGTTAGGATTAGAAATTGACGGGGTGGAGATACACAGCGTTCTATTATGATGTCTTTCATGTTTTTTTGGATCTCCCGCTTTTACATTTATGGAACATTGAGGACTTCATTAACTGCTCAAAAGCTGAGCTATACTGCGGTTAAAGCAACTTTTCTTGTAGTGGTTGTGTCGTTAAAAATGAAAATTTTAATATGTTAAGATAGAATAAAAGGGATTATGTGTTAAAACATGTTTGTCATGAAAATGACATTTTTGGCATGTTAGTTAGAATAAAATAATTACATGTTAAAATATATATTTTGTTTATTAAAAACATCACTTTTAACATGTATGTGAGGTGTATATTTTTTTTACATATCTTGAAAAATATATTTTTTCATTAAAAATATAATTTTTGACATGAACGTAAGTTGTACAAAATTTACATATAATAAAATAAACGGTGTTGAAATCGTCAAACGAATTATATATGTATATATAAATATTAAAATAAAACAAATCGCGCATGGTAGTTCGTTTTTTGCATTCGTAACTTTAAACGATTATACCGAAAGATCCGACCGTTGGATTTTTCCAAAAATGGAACCATTGGGTTCGCTTTGGAAAGATCTTTCCAACGATATTAAATTTGTTAAGATCCAACAGTTAAATTTCGTGAAATGTGTAACTCGAATTTGGATAAAAACAGCGTCAGGGCCGCGTAACGACCTGAAACGTCGTTCGAATTAAATGGGCTATTTTTATATAAATAAAATAGCGATAAATCGTTATAGAATATTATTAACGATATGAAATGATTTGAATTATATATATTCGAGAATTATTTAAAAAGGCCAAGTTAAATCTCATTTCAAATAATTATACGACGATTTAAAGTCGAATACATTGAAGACGGTGGTTAAAGACCGGCGATCTTCACATCGAATGGACGACTACTGATGCCCAACATTGGTTAGCTCCCAGTAAAGGGTTAAAGTGGTAGTTGTCGGGACGTACTTGTTGATTGTTCAGATATGCGAGAACCTATCTCCCATATTGGACATACGGGACGAGGGATAAGGTGTCTCCGATTTCGTTCAGACCCAGAACGGACTTGTGAATGAATGTGTGTCTGACATTGGATTTCGTTCTGTGTTAATTGATTTCTATTAAATATATATCTATTTTGGTGGCGGAGAATTTATTCTCTTGCTAAACACCCTTTTCTGAGATATACGAGCTTAGAGGTTATATATTGATAGACATCAGTTACATGGCGTGAATTGTCAATATGGCATGCTAAGATGCAAATGATCAAGGTTTTTGTTGAAAAGAAGAGCCTTGTAGTGGGCGATCAAAGCACAGCTTTAATTAGCATAGCTTTGTGTATAGCGTAAATTTGCGAGCCTCACACCCCGGTAAGAGTCAGAAACGGGATAAGGGAACGCAAGGAGTGCACGATGTTTCTTTCTAGCTAGAAGTGGTGTCATGGTATCAAGCCCAGACATTATTACTTATGTGGATGATAGATTGCGAGGCCTTGATATATTAGTCGCTACTGGCCAAGTGATAGGTCCGATAGGACCGAGAAACGTGTATTTAGGAATAACTTATCCACTAAAGTATGTGTGGACCGACCCTATAGGATCCAAGGGTTCGCCAGCGTCCTAGCCCTGAGGCATTTGCTAGAGTGTCTGAAATCGGTAAGGAGACAATCCCTAGCCTTGACTCATAATGGAAACCAAATTTCCAATATGACATTATGGATTTGATTGTAAACCTATATATGGCGACATAGTATATGGTTGCTATGCCGTCTAGGATTGATACATTTACTTTGAAAATGTTTTAAACTGACTAGACACTAATAATAATATCAAGTTTTATACATATGAATCATGTTTGTCCATTATAAGGTAAAACTCTATCCTCTGGTTTGCGTTGCATTGTGTGATGGGACTTGAGTTTTATGATGGTTTCATTTTTCTAAAAAGCATTGCGTTGTTTAAAAGATTTACTTATTTTATGCACCGGCAATCCAATGGAGTAAACCCGTTCGGCGTTAGCGGCATGGTCATGTGATTAGCCTTATTATTAGATAAGTTAAGTAAGATTTCTCATACCAGTCCCATGACTGACTCGTAGTTTGTTTTCACTTGCAAACTTGGGTGCCCTTATTTTTACATAGGCAGCCAAGTAAATAGGTAACAGGCTTATTTTGGATATGCACCGCAGCATGGTGTGCTCTTTTGGCAGAGGACGAAGACTATCTTTTATCTCTATTTTGGACATTTTGACATAATTTTATATATGATGTATTTGACGATGTTCTAGACTTATTTTCTACTTGTGGGAACCTTAATGTACTAAGTAGTATCCTGTGTCTGTGCAATTCTGATGTTGATGACATTTATGATTCCGCTGCTATGATGATGATATTATCCTATAATTTCATGTGTTATGCTGTTATCAGTAATCTGCTATTGTGATAAATGTGTTATATTCCAATGATTATCCTTGCTTCTATAGCACAGGAGTATGGGGTTATCACAGTTGGTATCAGAGCTTAGGTTGACCTTAGCTTCGGAGTATAACATATTTAAAACAATTCCTCAAAATAGAATCGGCAGTATTCTAAGACGAGTAGCTCATTAGATATAGGATTAGTAATGTCCTAGAATGAGCACAACAGAATAGCACATAATAATTGGTTATTACATCATCTTTTTTCCACATGTCCATCTGTTTTTACCATTTGTTAAAAAAATTATCATTTCTGTTGGTCTGACTCTTTCCTTGATGGTATAGAACCGACTGAGATGAGTACGAGAGCTAGAGGTGGAGCAGGCAGAGGCCAAGGAAGGGGTGAAATCCCCGCTGCTTAGGACCAGCCTAATCTAGAGGCTGTAGTGCCACCACCAACACCCTCGCAACCTTTCGAACTGGATAAAGTGGCTAAGAAATTCAAGAATTTGGGAGGCATGCCATTCACTAGCCGTGAGACAATGACTGAGGCTTAGGCTTGGCTAAAGACATGCGAAAAGATCTTCGCGGGCTTGGAGTTAGAGGACCATTGGAAGAAATTCATGGCATCATAGCTGCTAAAGGATGAGGCTTTAATGGTGGGAGACAACTACTATTGGCGATATTGATGCTGACGTGTCTTCGGCGAAGTTTAAAGAACTCTTTAATGAGAAGTTCATCCCTCGACAAGAAGTCGAGTGCCTGCATGAGGAATTTGCTAATTCCAACAAGGGGATCGAACTATTAATGAGTATGTGAGAAGATTCGAAGAGCTCTCCCGATATGCACCTGAATTGATTCAGGACCCGCTCCAAAAGAACAAGAGGTTCATAAATGGCCTTTCGAGGAAGTACCACAACAGAGTAACGGCACATATTGAGCTCCCATTTACTAAAGTGATTCAAATGGCTTGTAGATACGAAGAGATTGACAAGAAAAACTCTCAGCATGACCGTGAGAGATCGCAAGCTAATAACAAAAGGAAACATTCTGATAAGAAGCCTGAGGCGAGCAACGCTACAGCCACCAAGCCTCAAGAGAATAAAAAGGCCAAGGTCAAATGCTTCAACTGCCAAAAATTCGGACACTATAATTATGAATGCAAAGCTCCAAAGAAGCCAAGGAGGAATGAATCAAGGCCTAGTCAGAATCCTCGTGGTACTAGGGAGTGCTTCAATTGCCACAAGCTGGGGCTTCTTATCAAGGACTGTCCATTGCTGAAGAAGTACGAAGTGGCTCACGTGTATGATGGGGTGAATGCACCAGCTTCTTCTGAAGGAGCAGGTAAACCAAATGTTTTGGGAGGTACCCTTACTATTAAAAACATTCCTGTTACAGTATTATTTGACACTAGCGCTTCATGAAGTTTCATTTCTAGTAACACAATTAAAAAGTTAAATTTGAAACAAAGAGATCTTCAAGAATCGATTAGTGTCCACAATCCGATCAGAGGTTCCCTTATTCTCGGTTTATATTGTAGAGTGCATGTTTCTTATTCCTGTTTCCGGTTCCCTTTTAATTTGATCGTCATAAATTTTTCCGAATTTGATATCATACTTGGACTGGATTGGTTAACAAAGTATGAGGCCAATGTTAGATGCGGAGAAAGAGTAGTTAAAATTAAACCAAATTTGGAGATATTTTTGCTATACAATGCCATGGCTCAGAAACTGATAGAAAAAAATTTTGGTCTTCTCTAGAAGTTATTCCTACTTCTATTGAGAATATTCCTATAGTTAAAGATTATGTAGATGTGTTTGAAGAAGTTGATAACTTACCTCTACGAAGAGAAATTGTCTTCAGGATCGATTTAGTCTCGAATGCAAGGCCAGTTGTGCACGCTATTCGAAGAATGACGTTGAAAGAGAAAGAAGAATTGAGTAATCAAACTAAATAGCTTTTATGGAAAGGTCTGACCAGGCCTAACTTTTCAAATTAGGGTGCAACAGTGGTGTTTGTTCCGAAGTCATATGGTACTCTCAGACTATGTGTGGATTACCGAGACCTCAATACGCGGATACTAAAGAACAAATATCCATTGCCGCACATTGATGATTTATTAGATCACTTGAATGGAGCGCAAGTGTTTTCTAGAATGGACCTAGTTATAGGTTTCCATCAATTGCGTATAGCCGAAGAATGTATTCCTTTGACAGCTTTCAGAGGTCCAGACTTATTTTATGAGTGGTTAGTAATTCCATTCGACTTATGTAACGCTCCTACTTACTTTGTTGATTTAATGAACAAAGTACTCCGGATGTCTTGAATAAATTTGTGCTTGTTTTTATTGACAACATTTTAATCTTCTCTAAGTCAACTACCGATCATGCGAAGCATTTGAAAGAAGTTTTGGAAATTCTGAGAAAGAATGTATTAAAAGCCAAATTTTCTAAATGCATATTCTAATAAGAAGAAGTAAAGTTCCTCGGTCATGTAGTATCGAAGAAAGGAATTTCAGTAGACCCGGGCAAAATCACAGCCATTCGAGATTGGAAGCAGCCTAGCACTCCTACAGAAGTCAGAAGTTTTGTAGGATTGGCTGGCTATTATCAGAAATTCGTGAAAGATTTTTTGAAGCTATCTTGTCCATTAACGAAGCTTACCAAGAAGCATACAAAGTTTAATTGGACGCCTAAGTGTGAGGCAGCTTTCCAAGAGCTGAAATTAAGGTTGACTACTGCCCCAATGTTGACTATTATTGATGGCAATCAAGATTTGACACTATATACTGATGCTTCTCTTGAAGGTGTTGGTGCAGTATTAATGCAAAGAGGCCAAGTAATTGTTTATGCTAGCCGTCAGTTGAAGCCGCATGAGAAGGGATATCCTACTCATGATCTTGATTTGTTAGCCGTTGTGTTTGCTTTGAAAATATGGAGGCACTATCTTTTGGGTGAGAAGTTCGAATTATATATAGATCATAAATCATCGAAGTATTTGTTCACCC
Source organism: Allium sativum (assembly GCA_030737875.1). NCBI lineage: Eukaryota > Viridiplantae > Streptophyta > Magnoliopsida > Asparagales > Amaryllidaceae > Allium > Allium sativum. The sequence goes on from CM060911.1 coordinate 285,101,225, forward strand.
AAAAGGACTTGGATTTGAGGCAACAACGTTGTGTAACACCCCACCTCCGTTAAGGTCACTCACAAAGGGAATGCCTTAACTTTGATGGAGCATTTTAGTAAACAAAATAGAAAATTACAAGACAGATATAAAAATAATACTTGAAAAACTTTATAACTTTATTGCAGCAGACAGAAATCAGTTTGGTTACAACTTTACCAAAAACTCAAGTACATATATATCAGCCTTGTTTAAAAGCCATCAGAGTACAAAACTTTAAAATCATAATCCCCACCAAAGATGCCAGAAAAAGACAAGCCATACTTTAAGCACTTCAAGCACTCCAAGCAGGAAGAAAGATCCGGATCAAGCTAGAGTATTCCCTCCTTGAAAACCTGGGGGGGGGGGGAACGAAAGAAAAGAGGCGAAACAACAAGGGTCAGACATAAAGTCTGGCAAGTCCAGTGACTTTCAGTTATGAACAGATAATAATGTCATGGCATGCAAATAAACTGGATGAGAGATAACAAGAAACAAGAATAACAGATATACTTAGGTTAAACAGAAGAAACATGATGATATTACTTTTCACTTCTCTGCACTAATACTAGTATAACAGGATTAGGTGTTACCCTAATATCTAAACAGAAACAGAATAATGGGCCTTTACCACCCTAACAGAAGGTACAGAAACATAATGCTAATAATGGGCCTTTACCACCCGAACAGAAAGTACAGAAACAGAATGCTAGTAATGGGCCTTTACCACCCGAACAGAGACAGAAACGGAAAGAGAATAATCCCTACGGAAACAGAAAGTTAGAATTGGGTGTACACTAGTAAATGGGCCTTTACCACCCCAACAGACGGTACCACGCAGAAACAGACGGTACCCCACAGAATAGACAGAACTAAGTGTACCCTAAATCCTACCCCACGCGATCGGCTCCCTAATACATAAATACCCTGTGCCAGCCCCACAAAAGGGTGTATCATTCCCTAAAGTGGCAACCTTTGAATGACACAGACCTATTTATAGATGTCACGGAGTCTTACATCCTCAGAGGCAGACCGGGATCCATGCACGCACATGACCCGGTTGGAACGCACTATCAACACCCTTCGCCACTATCAGAATGAACCGCTTATAATTAGTTCAGTAAGCGTGCCCGGACCCTTCCTACTGTTGGGTCAAAGTTTTGATACCAGAAAGTGTTACTGACTAATATGGGTCCCAAACAACAGATGACGCAAGTATTTTCCCTCCTAACCTTGTGCCCCTAGACTAACAGATTTCATATTAACTTGTTTACAAGTTCAGACATACAGAGTTTAACAGATTTACAGACTTGTCTAACTTTGTACTGGGCCTACAGATTCATGAAACGGGTTTATTAATTTCATTAGTTGGTTTAACCCTATCCACCCAACACGTTTTAGACATTATATTTATCTCAGATTTTCATTAATTAAATATTAATGCCCAGACCTCTCACATTAGACTGACAGTTTGCGGCTACTGGTTAGGCCGGTTGGTTCCGGGCAGATTTCTGCCACAAACTGAGTCTAACCTTGGGTTTCAAGCATGTTATGACTAACTTCTCACATTAGAACCTATTGTTTGCGGCCCTTGGATGTGCCGGGCGGTTCCGGGCAAGATTACGCCGCAAACTCATTCTAACCTCGAGTTAGCCATGTTTATCTTTGCGGCCAATTAATTAATAATTTACCATTTATGCCCATGCCTAATATACATGTCAATTATTCATAACTATAGCCAATTCAGATTATGTCAATAACAGAATAAATATATCAACTCAGCAGATAACAGATTTCGCAGATTAGGCGACTTAACAGATTTAGCAGATTAAGCAATTTAGCAGATTTAGCATATAACGGATTAGGCATTTTCAGCAGACTTAGCAGATGACAGATTTAGCAGATGAACAGATCTAGCAGATTAGGCAATATAGCAGAACTAGCAAATTAGGCAATATAACAGATTTAGCAGATAACGGATTAGGCAATTTAACGGATTTAGTAGATAACAGATTTAGTAGATTATATATATCTAAAACTCTATTTACCTATCTTTCCTAATCATAGATTTAGCCTAAACTTACATGCCTAAATCAAGGTCATAATTCATAATACAATATATGCCCCAAATCTTAGCCTTAATATTCCCATTTACAGTTCATGTCAAAACTAGATTTAATATTCTAGTTTACCATTTTTGTCCAAGACTAATATGCATGTAAATCATTCTCTATCATAGCCAATTCAAATTATGCCAACATATTTATTAACTTAATTAAGTTACGCCCAATGTTTCAACAAGTTCTCTATGTACTCATGAAATGGCCCTTGCAAAAAGGAATAGGAGATAAGCACAAGAAAGAATAGGCATGAAATAATGAACCAAATACAATGATAATGGCCCCATTAGGCTCGATGTACATAACAGTGAATGAGAATAAACTAGCAAAGTTACATACTAAATATGAGATCTAGTATCATTAAGGGAATAGGCGTAAGAAACTAACTACAATAGTCATGGGCGACAAATCACAATAGTTTCTTATTCAATGTCATAGGCAATAGTCTCATAGTCATGAATCATAGTCATAGGCAATAGTCTCATAGTCATGAATCATAGTCATAGGCAATAGTCTCATAGTCATGAATCATAGTCATAGGCAATAGTCTCATAGTCATGAATCATAGTCATAGGCAATAGTCTCATAGTCATGAATCATAGTCATAGGCAATAGTTTCATGTCCAATTATGCATTATTCATTATTTGTCCCAAAATTTAGCGTTCGTGCGTTAATCTCTTATGAGATTCGGCGCAGGCTCGTAGTAGCCTGGCTATAGAACAGAAAGAAGAAAGAGATACAGAATAAGATAGAACTAAACAGAACAGAACAAACATAACCTCAGATTCAAATTTACAATTCATACCACAATCATAATTAACGTTTATATCGGAAAATAACTGTACTTGCCTTTCGTGGCTAAAGAAAAGGATTATAAATCGAATTTGATGCAGAAACGCTGATTAATCTTCTTCGATTGTTGTTGCAGCTCTAAACTTTAATTTGAATTGTGAATGAACACTTGAGATTAGATTTAAATGCGGCGGCTAGGGTTTAAGAGAGAGTTTGGTAGCATAATGGTGTCATAGACAATATTCTATGAATTAGGGTTAGGTTAATCACATATTTATAGGAGTAGAGAGTGTTTCAGAACCATTAGATCACCCTAGAAGCCATCAGGTCCGTCCAGCACATCAAAAATCGTCATTAGAACTCTCTAGAACCCTGTGCAGGTTTCTGGCTCGACATGGGCGCACTTCCCAAGTGCGCCAGTGTATTTTTATGCTGGCGCACTTCACAAGTGCGCCAGTGCATTTCTGGTCTGTTTCCGGTTTTTCTGCCTAACTTCGTTTGTCCATATCTCCTTCATACGGTATCCGTTTTACGCAAACTCAGACTCTATCTCAAGCAAAATTTTGAGACGAACGCAATGGCGCAACCCGTTTCCCTTAATTCTTCTCCTAAAAATTAAGTATACTTTAATTTGTTACTTATACGTTCACAGAAAATACAGGGTGTTACATTGTCCCCTCCTTAAAGGATTTCGTCCCCGAAATCTTCAAGTTAAGAAGAATGTGTCCTACCATCCAATCATCCATCTACTCAACCATCATCCACAAGCATCCATTTTCCTTAGAAAACTTCTAATGTTGTATGAACATATGCAAAAGTGTGTGTATGTGTCTCCTATCTAATGCAAAGATTAGGCGGTCTACTGATTCAGTTGACCTCCTCAATGCGAACCATGTTGGTGCCATGAGTCCAATTATGTATGCAAGAAATCCTATTTGATACACATCATTTCTATATGTGTGCGCAATCATTCATCCAAATGCTACATCCATGTGATGAATCAATCATTTTGCATCCACAAAATTGAAAATGCACACACATCCATATGCAGTATGAGAGTGTTTTCGAGCCGATCTAGTGCCTAGTGTGTGTATATGCATCCACGAGCAACCACTAGCAACCACTGGCAACCATCAAACATAACATGTCTCAAACACATGTTTACACCCATTGGTTTCTACCTAAAGTTCGAAGATTCGGTCGATAGGATACAGTCGAATGATGGAAGCGAGTACAGATGAAACAAAAACTTGGTTTCCATTAGACCATGGTTGAGGGAATAATTTCCCTAAGTATTGGCCCCGAAGACCGAAACAAACATCAGATTGACACCAAGAGGATTACCCTCTTTAGACAATGTCAAAACTGGAAATCTTAACCTTATCAGAAATATTCAGATATTTACAGATTACTGGTACAGATCAGATTACCGAACTAAGCGTGATAAAAACCAGAATGTAAGCGTCCTACTTGACGCCTAACACATATATCTCTCAATCCCCAATCTATCACAAATAGATGAGTCCTAACCCTTAGGGGTTTGAGTCTACAGCGGAATCAGAAACAATACTAGTATTAAAGTGCAGAGTATCGATTACAGAATCAAAATGCCAGAATCAGAAAGAGTTTTAACTCAAAAATCAGATAAGAAAATTAAACCTTCTACATAAATTTTCTTATTTCTACCCTATCTACCAGTCACTTAAGCATTCGCCTGTCCTCCAGAAGTGGGTTCTGCCCTCTGCCCTTGCCCTCGTTTCTTCGGGCAGTCCCTAGTGAAATGTCCCTTCTCACCACAGTTGAAGCAAGTGCCCTTCCTTTTTCTGCAATCCTTGTTCAGATGAGTCGAGCTTCCACAAGTAAAGCACTTTTTCTCCTTCTTATCTTCAGACTTCTCATCCTTCTTTTGTGTTTCCTTTTTGGGCCATGCTTTCTTATTCTGTGGTTCTTCCTTCTTTGTCTCTTTCTGGCCCTTGTCTTCCTCATGCAGTAGTGCCATGTCCACCAATTTCTCGTAAGTCGCTCCCATGGGTACATGGGTCATGGCTAGGCTGTGTAGTGGCTCGTTCAATCCTTTAACAAAGAGGAGAGCCTTTTTATGCTGAGTGTTGACTAAATCCAGTCCGAACCTAGCCAGTTGGTTGAACTGGTTGACGTATTCCTTGACTGTCATACTTCCTTTCTTAAGAGATAAGAACTTTTCCAATTGTAGACTTCGTTCGACTTGCGAGAGGAATTTCGTCTCAAACCTTGTTCTGAAATCCATCCATGTTTCAACCGGCCTCTCGGCGTTAGTGACTTCCCACCAGTAGGAAGCTTCGTCTTTGAGCAACCATACCGCCAACTGTACCTTTTGCCTATCGTCCACCTCGAAGATAACGAACAGATCCTCAGTTTCTTTAAGCCAGTTCCTCGCTTCTACGAATGAATCAGTTCCCTTGTAATCCTTTCAACCCATGGCCCTAAAGTCTTTACAGATCTTTGAGAAAGCAATTGCACGAGGAGGGGGCGGAGGAGGGGGATCATTTGCTGGACCTGCGGTGGCGGTCCTAGCCTCAAGGTATTGACGAAACCAACCGGGTACATGAACACCCTCTGGTATCTCAGATGCTTCAGACATGTTGAAACGAAAAAGGAAAGATTCAATACAAAAAGGACCGAAGGAAAGATATATGGCTCTTGGGGATTATGTTTTTCAAAATAAGCTTTACTTTTGAAAATACTTCCTTTTAAAACCTTTTTGAAAATAGTTTTCAAAAACTTCTATCTAATCTGGTAACCTTCAGCTCTGATACCAAGTGTAACACCCCACCTCCGTTAAGGTCACTCACAAAGGGAATGCCTTAACTTTGATGGATCATTTTAGTAAACAGAATAGAATATTACAAGACAGATATAAAAATAATATTTGAAAAACTTTATAACTTTATTGCAGCGGACAGAAATCGGTTTGGTTACAACTTTACCAAAAACTCAAGTACATATATATCAGACTTGTTCAAAAGCCATCAGAGTACAAAACTTTAAAATCATAATCCCCACCAAAGATGCCAGAAAAAGACAAGCCATACTTTAAGCACTTCAAGCACTCCAAGCAGGAAGAAAGATCTGGATCAAGCTAGAGTATTCCCTCCTTGAAAACCTGGGGGGGGGGGGGGGGGACGAAAGAAAAGAGGCGAAACAACAAGGGTCAGACATAAAGTCTGGCAAGTCCAGTGACTTTCAGTTATGAACAGATAATAATGTCATGGCATGCAAATAAAACTGGATGAGAGATAACAGGAAACAGGAATAACAGATATACTTAGGTTAAACAGAAGAAACATGATGATATTACTTTTCACTTCTCTGCACTAATACATGTATAACAGGATTAGGTGTTACCCTAATGTCTAAACAGAAATTGAATAATGGGCCTTTACCACCCTAACAGAAGGTACAGAAACATAATGCTAATAATGGGCCTTTACCACCCGAACAGAAAGTACAGAAACAGAATGCTAGTAATGGGCCTTTACCACCCGAACAGAGACAGAAACGGAAAGAGAATAATCCCTATGGAAACAAAATGTTAGAATTTGGTATACACTAGTAAATGGGCCTTTACCACCCCAACAGACGGTACCACGTAGAAACAGACAGGTGTTACCACCCAACAGAAACAGACGGTACCCCACAGAACAGACAGAACTAAGTGTACCCTAAATCCTACCCCACGCGATCGGCTCCCTAATACATAAATACCTTGTGCCATCCCCACAAAAGGGTGTTGGCAACCTTTGAATGACACAGACCTGTTTATAGATGTCACGGCGTCTTACATCCTCAGAGGCAGACCGGGATCCATGCACGCACATGACCCAGTTGGAACGCACCATCAACACCCCTCGCCATTATCAGAATGAACCGCTTATAATTAGTTCAGTAAGCGTGCCCGAACCCTTCCTACTGTTGGGTCAAAGTTTTGATACCAGAAAGGGTTACTGACTAATATGGGTCCCAAACAACAGATGACACAAGTATTTTCCCTCCTAACCTTGTGTCCCCAGACTAACAGATTTCAGATTAACTTGTTTACAAGTTCAGACATACAGAGTTTAACAGATTTACAGACTTGTCTAACTTTGTACTGGGCCTACAAATTCATGAAACGGGTTTATTAATTTCATTAGTTGGTTTAACCCTATCCACCCAACACGTTTTAGACATCATATTTATTTCAGATTTTCATTAATTAAATATTAATGCCCAGACCTCTCACATTAGACTGACAGTTTGCGGCTACTGGTTAGGCCGGTTGGTTCCGGGAAGATTTCTGCCACAAACTGAGTCTAACCTCGGGTTTCAAGCATGTTAGGACTAACTTCTCACATTAGAACCTATTGTTTGCGGCCACTGGATGTGCCGGGCGGTTCCGGGCAGGATTACGCCGCAAACTCATTCTAACCTCGAGTTAGCCATGTTTATCTTTGCGGCCAATTAATTAATAATTTACCATTTATGCCCATGCCTAATATACATGTCAATTATTCATAACTATAGCCAATTCAGATTATGTCAATAACAGAATAAATATATCAACTCAGCATATAACAGATTTCACAGATTAGGCGACTTAACAGATTTAGCAGATTAAGCAATTTAGCAGATTTAGCATATAACGGATTAGGCATTTTCAGCAGACTTAGCAGATGACAGATTTAGCAGATGAACAGATCTAGCAGATTAGGAAATATAGCAGAACTAGCAAATTAGGCAATATAACAGATTTAGCAGATAACGGATTAAGCAATTTAACGGATTTAGCAGATAACAGATTTAGCAGATTATATATATCTAAAACTCTATTTACCTATCTTGCCTAATCATAGATTTAGCCTAAACTTACATGCCTAAATCAAGGTCATAATTCATAATACAATATATGCTCCAAATCTTAGCCTTAATATTCCCATTTACAGTTCATGTCAAAACTAGATTTAATATTCTAGTTTACCATTTTTGTCCAAGACTAATATGCATGTAAATCATTCTCTATCATAGCCAATTCAAATTATGCCAACATATTTATTAACTTAATTAAGCTACACCCAATGTTTCAACAAGTTCTCTAAGTACTCATGAAATGGCCCTTGCAAAAAGGAATAGGAGATAAGCACAAGAAAGAATAGGCATGAAATAATGAACCAAATACAATGATAATGGCCCCACTAGGCTCGATGTACATAACAGTGAATGGGAATAAACTAGCAAAGTTACATACTAAATATGAGATCTAGTATCATTAAGGGAATAGGCGTAAGAAACTAACTACAATAGTCATGGGCGACAAATCATAATAGTTTCTTATTCAATGTCATAGGCAATAGTCTCGTAGTCATGAATCATAGTCATAGGCAATAGTCTCATAGTCATGAATCATAGTCATAGGCAATAGTCTCATAGTCATGAATCATAGTCATAGGCAATAGTCTCATAGTCATGAATCATAGTCATAGGCAATAGTTTCATGTCCAATTATGCATTATTCATTATTTGTCCCAAAATTTAGCATTCGTGCGTTAATCTCTTATGAGATTCGGCGCAGGCTCGTTGTAGCCTGGCTATAGAACAGAAAGAAGAAAGAGATACAGAATAAGATAGATCTAAACAGAACAGATCAAACATAACCTCAAATTCAGATTTACAATTCATGCCACAATCATAATTAACGTTTATATTGGAAAATAACTGTACTTGCCTTTCGTGGCTAAAGAAAAGGATTATAAATCGAATTTGATGTAGAAACGCTGATTAATCTTCTTCGATTGTTGTTGCAGCTCTAAACTTTAATTTGAATTGTGAATGAACACTTGAGATTAGATTTAGAGGCGGCGGCTAGGGTTTAAGAGAGAGTTTGGTAGCATAATGGTGTCATAGACAATATTCTATGAATTAGGGTTAAGTTAATCACATATTTATAGGAGTAGTGAGTGTTTCAGAACCATTAGATCACCCTAGAAGCCATCAGGTCCGTCCAGCACATCAAAAATCGTCATTAGAACTCTCTAGAACCCTGTGCAGGTTTCTGGCTCGACATGGGCGCACTTCCCAAGTGCGCTAGTGTATTTTTGTGCTGGCGCACTTCACAAGTGCGCCAGTGCATTTCTGGCCTGTTTCCGGTTTTTCTGCCTAACTTCGTTCATCCATATCTCCTTTATACGGTATCCGTTTTACGCAAACTCGGATTCTATCTCAAGCAGAATTTCGAGACGAACGCAATGGCGCAACCCGTTTCCCTTAATTCTTCTCCTAAAAATTAAGTATACTTTAATTTGTTACTTATACGTTCACAGAAAATACGGGGTGTTACACGTTGGTTAGAATTTCTTGCGGCATACGATCTGGATATTTTGTATACTCCAGGGAAAGCCAATGTTGTAGCTGATGCGCTCAGCAGAAAGAATGTGATCATCGTTAATCTCATTATTATGCCTTCACTGATTGACAAAATCTCTGTTCTTCAGAAGAATGATGAATTTATTCAGAGGATTAGTAAAAGTGTTCGGGAAGGCGAACCCTCGAGTTTCCAGATTGATAACAAAGGAGTTCTGAGGTTGTTAGGCCGAATTTGTGTTCCGAATATTGCTGAGCTCAAAAGGGAAGTGATGTATGAATGTGACAAGTCCAAGCTTAGTAATCCAGGGGTGAGTAAGATGTATCATGATCTCAAGCGTACGTTCTAGTGGAGATCTATGAAAAGAGACATTTCCATACATATTAGCAGGTGTTCTACTTGCCAACAAGTCAAAAGCGATCAACAGAAACTCGCAGGATTGTTGCAACCACTAAAGGAAGTGGGATCAAATTTCCATGGATTTCATTGATGGTTTTCCCCGAACCAAGAAAGGAAATGACAGTATATGGTCGTAGATCGTTTCACGAAGATAGCCCATTTTATTCCTATCATATCTACTGGAACAGCTCAAAGTCTGGCGCAGATTTATTTCAGAGAAATTGTCAGATTACATGGAGTTCCCAGTAGTATTGTTAGTGTTCGTGATCCGGTATTCGCTAGTAAATTCTAGTAAGCATTCCAAGAGGAGCTGGGGAAAAAGTTAAATTTGAACACCGCATATCATCCTCAAACAAATGGCCAGACTGAGAGGGTGAATCGTATACTAGAAGACTTGTTGCGGGCATGTATTCTTGATTTTGGTGGATCGTGGGAAGATCACTTGCATTTGGTTGAGTTTTCATATAATAACAGTTACCAAGCAAGCTTACAAATGTCGCCATCCGAAGCATTGTATGGCAGGCCATGTAGATCTCCCGCATGTTTGGTAGAACCAGGCAATCGACAAGTATTGGGTACCGACATGAATCAAGAAGCTTCGGATAAGGTTGATTTCATTAAGAAGCGACTGCAAACTGCTCACAGCCGATAGAAGAGTTATGCAGATTTGAGAAGAATAGATTTAGCATTTGTTGTTAGTGATTATGTATATTTGAGAGTTTCCCCATTGATAGGAGTAGTCCGTTTCGGGAAGGCAGGGAAGTTGGCGCCTAGATTCATCGGTCCATTCCCTATACTCAAAAGAATTGGAACTCTTTCTTACAGTGTTTAGTTGCCTGACTGGTTGCTAGGGGTACATGATGTATTTCACATGTCTCAACTTCGAAAGCATGTACATGATCCAGTCTTGATTGCGGACGAAGCAACACAACAAGATTTAGAGATTACCCCAAGCTTAGCAGTGAGAAGAGAGCCAGTGAAAATTATTGGCAAAGAAACCAGAGTTCTAAGAAACAAGAGGATCCATTTAGTCAAAGTGCAGTGGAGCGGAAATCCTAGAGACTGTACATGGGAGACCGAGGATAGCATTAAACAGGTTTATCCTAAGAGCAGGGTGGATATCTCTGATTACCTCTTATGTAGAGGTACATTTACAATATTTTGCATTTTCCGTTTTGTTTCCTACTTTACTATTGTTTCCTTTTCAGGGACGAAAATATTTTAAGTGGCGGAGACTGTAACAACCCGAAAAATCAGAACCAATTTAAAAATTTTATTTTAAGAAATTTTGTTAGGAAATGTGTTAGAATTTAAAAATTCCATTTTTAAATAATAACAAGGATATTACATTTGATAACGACCTCCGTTTTTGACGAAACCACTTTTGTTGGATCCAGAATGTCAAATTATTGCTGGGCTTAAATTTCCATAATATTTGGAATTAATATGTGAGCATGGTAAATTAAAACGCGTTTGGTAATTTTTGTTGAATTGGATCGACCATTAAAAAAACCATTTTTCAAACGGTCTCCAAATTCGGTGAAATTAATTTTGTTAGGACTGTATCGTCAAAACATAGCTAAATTTATTTTTCAAAATTTTTTGGAGTCAGTACGTGGCCCCTGTAAATTAAAACGTACGTTCAAATTTAATATTGAATGTTTTATATTTCAATTTAAAGAAAAACAGGCTGGAACGGTCAAATGTGTAACACCCCAAATTTTAACGACATTAAAAGAGGATAAATTAAATAATAATTAATTTAACATTCGGAATTAGAGGGAATGGACTACGCCATTGCGTCCGTCTCAAAATTCTGGTCAGAATGGACATTTGATTTGCGTAAAACGGACACCGTATGAAAAAGTTATGAGGGTTCGAAGTTTGTTTACGCACAAGATAAATAAATAAATAAATATATAAAATAAATTCCAGAACCTTCAAAAACAATTCAAAAATAAAAAATCGGGCCAAAGCGGGCAGAGCGGGAAAATTCCCGCTCGTGGGTGTCGACCCCCCAGGGGGTGTCGACATAGGCGTCGACCCCCCCGGACAGATCTGGGCAGATTTCATTTTACGTACCTGGACTTGATTATGGGTCTGGTTCATTGGTTCTAGGCTATAAATATGGTCCCCTATTCTCTTATTTTCGCCATTGGAGATTATAGAGGCCATATGCTGTCGGGTTGCAAATTGAAACAGAATCAAAGTCTACTACAATCAGTTTAGCTATTCAGAATTCAGATCTCTCTCTACATTTTCTGAACCTAACGCTGTGAGTTTCTAGTCACTTTTAAGTTTAAACAAATAATAGTAAATTGTGAAAGACTATGAATTGGATATGTTGTAAAGTATGAATCTATGCCAGTATTAAATCTTATACCATGTAGATCATGATAGATCTAATTCTCTAGATCTGATGCAATTGTGGCTATACTATGATGTTGCCTTTATGGATCTTAATTTGTAATTACGCTGTGGTAAATGTAAATCTATTAATCTTGACAGTTGCAACATTTCTTAGATCTAATTTTGTATGTAAATCACCTTTCATATTGCGATAAATTTTTATATGTTGTAAGTTGGACATATTTAGATCTAAACATGCTTATGATCATGTTTTATGCTAGATCCACTTTATGATCATTTTTTATGCTAGATCCACTTTATGATCGTGTTTTATGCTAGATCCACTTTACGATCATGTTTTATGCTGGATCTATTTTATGATCATATCGTATTCTATGATAGATCTATCTCTCGAGATCCAATTCAATTGTGATTGTCCTAGTATGTTATTTTTGTTTCATTTGAATAGATCAAATCATTTATGTGAACCATGAACATATGCCACCTTGAATTGATTAGGATTGGGTCCACACCTTTATCTTAATTGTAACCTCTTTGATGTGGATTTGGGTAGATCTATTTATAAACCTGTAGATCTAAACCTTTATTTATGATTAGATCTAATTTAATCTATTAGATGTAGAGCAAGTGGACATTTTATGTACAATATTTATGTTAGATCCCGTTATGATGATGATTACATGTTCATGACAATATGTATGTTCACCTTGATATGATGTTAATTACATGTCCATTCACTTTGTTATCATACAAGTATGTTTATGCTAATATACGTTGAAACTATCACCTTTACCATATTCCCTTTTTCATTGTTATGGCCAGACTACTTATTAGCCTAGAAGCTGCCAAAATACGTGCGAATATGTTAGTGAAGGAAACAGAGGAAAAGGGATGTATAATTGGCACGTAATTTTTAAATGAATTGATATGTAATTCAAATTATTGTGTAAAATAGCTATTGACACCTATAAAAGGAAAGGATTAATTAATTTGTAAATTCATAAAAATGGCATAATTTGAATATGAACATTTATGGACATGTAATTCAAATTATTGGGTAAAATATGTATTGACACCCAAAAAGGGAAAGGTTTAATTAATTGATTAATTAATTTAAAATGGAATGTTTAGTAATTACAATTAGAAATTGTAATTGTACTTATGACACGAGGTTAGGTTACATTAGTGGTGGAAGTCTGTCCGGACCCGACCGACATATCCAGCAACCACTAATGTTGAACCTAATGTGGGAGGTCTAAGTACGCGAATACGAATCGGGCTAAGACACGAGGTTAGGCCCAACTGTGGAATAAAACTTCCCGGACCCGACTGACATATCCAACATCCATATGTTGTAGGTCTAATGTGGGAGGTCTAGCCCATTATAGACCACAAATGGACATGGTAATGAATCAGACTACTTAACCTAATCTAATCCATAAGGGATTGTATGAATATGAACTAAAGATAGGGTTAAGTAAAACATGCTTGGATCAGCGGGAGGGTTAAGTACATCTTGGGTAGGTGGGTAATATTAATATATATAGGCCCACAAACTTAACCGTTAAATAAACATGCTTGAATCAGTAGGAGGGTTAAATACATCTTGGGTTGGTGGGTAATATATATATATATATATATATATATATATATATATATATATATATATAGGTCCACAAACTTAACCTGTCGAGGTTATGTAATTAAAGACATCGTTATGCAAACATAACTAGTGGAAAACCTAGTAGTGGGGATGCAAGACAATGGGGAGAGCTTGCATCATCTTTAGTGGGACTCATTTCAGTCAGTAACCCTTAAATATTTATCAAACGGGTACTCCGCACTAGGTCCGAGTGGGGCACGCTTACTGAGCTGATTGTAAGAGATCCAAACGTGGAGGCGGTGTTGACGGCGTGTTCCAACGAGGTCATGTGTGTGCATGACTCCGCCTGCTGGGGGAGATAAGACGATGTGACATAAGTAGATATAGTTGTGCACGTCTGGAAAATGAAGGGTTGCCACTTTAGGGAGTGATACACTCTACTGTGGGGCCAGCACAGGGTATCTACGGAATAGGGAACCGATCGATTGGGGGTAGTAAATAGGTTACATCTAGTCCTGTCTATTTCTGTGGGGTACCTGTGTTTCTGTCTGGGCTAACACCCATTATTTCTGTTTAGGTACCAGTTCTGTTTGGGTTAAAACCCGTTACTAGAGTTGTAACACCCCGAATTTCAGTTAATATTAACATTCACAAATTAAAGAATAACTAATCCCAGATGTGGGAATTAGGGGAAACGGGTTGCGCCATTGCGTTCGTCTCGGAAAAATACGCGAAATAGAGTCCGAGTTTTCGAAAATCGGAGTCCGTATGAAGAAGATATGGACGAACGAAGTTAGGCAGAAAAACCGAAAACAAGCCAGAATGCACTGGCACACTTGTGAAGTGCGCCAGCACAAAAATACACTGGCGCACTTGGGAAGTGCGCCCGTGTCGAGCCAGAAACCTGCACAGCTTTCTGGTTTGACCCTGGCTGGCCTGGTGCACCTGTTTTGGTTCTCTGGTCTGTTCTGCTGACCTGTGACGATTTTTGATGGTTTAGATCTAAACTATGGTTAATCCTATGGCCTAAACTACATCCTAAATCTATAAATACACCCTAAGACTACCCTAATTCATACTAAAAATAGATACAAGGCCGTCATGCCGTCAAAATGCAATTAGAAGGAGCCTCCATCACATTTTAGAAGAAGATAGCTTCTCAAATCAACTTCTAATCAACTCTAGCAACTTAATCTTCTTCATAGGAGTGCTAATCAACAAGTTGTGAGTTTCTATGCCTTTAGCAAGCAATTGCTAAACTAATTATGATAGGATGTAATGAGGTTATGGTTATGAATGTGGATCAATGCAAGTTATGTTATCATATGCTATGTGCTCATGATGTTAGTTATGCAAGTTTTATGCTATATGTCCATGATGTTAGTTATGCAAGTTTTATGCTATGTGTTCATGATGCTAGTTCTGCAAATCACTATGATAAATATTGATCCATTATGACACCATGTTATGCAAGTTTGGTGTTTGATTATATGCAAGTTCATATATGACATGTTATGCAAGTTTGGTGTTTGATTATATGCAAGTTCATATATGACGTGTTATGCAAGTTTGGTGTTTGATTATATGCAAGTAACATGTGCAAGTTTACACCTTTGTATGATATGCATACATATGCAAGTTTACCCCTTTGTATGTCATGCATATATATGCATGTTTACCCCTTTTTATGATATGAGTAACATATGCAAGTTCATCCCTTTTTAGACCTATGACATGTATGCAAGTTTATCCCTTTATGATAGGTCTATGACATGAACATCTATGCAAGTTACCCTCTTTATGACATATGTGATTCATGCAAGTTTGGGTTGATTATTTATGCTAGTTGGGTTTGATGCTATGGTCATATATGCAAGTTGACACCTTTAAAACCCATGTTGATGCTAATGTTATGCTAAGTTGAACCCATTGTATTTGTGATGAATCTTCCCTTTTAAGTATGTCATGTTAGCGTATTACGTGGGGAACGATGGGGTTAATATTCATGTTAACAAAATTGTGGTGAAATTGGTATGATGTTGCATACCATAAGTGGATGGACATAATTGAGTCAATTATATACATCATTAAATTGGAATTAATTAGGGAAAATTAATTCAAAATATGGGGGTGATTAATTAGGTGTAATTAATCGACCAAGACACGAGGTTGGACCCTTTTGTAGCATAAGACTGCCCGGACCCGACCGGCAAATCCAGCGGCTACAAATGATTGGCCCAATGTGAGAGGTCTTAGGCATAAACTAAATACGTGACAAGTGTAAAGACACGAGGTTAGACTCTGTTATGGCGTAAGGCTGCCCGGACCCGACTGGGAAATCCAGCTGCCATAAAAGACAGTCTAATGTGAGAGGTCTTTACAAAGGTTACGGTCTTAATCAATTAAGAAACACTTAACCAGATAAGCATGTAGTGGGGCATGAGGGGTTAAGTGGGTGCCTTGGGTGGCATGTGGAAATCTAGTGGTTGCCTTGGGTGGCAATAGAAAATACGATTAGAATACTTAACCAAAGTGTAAACATGTAATTAAACATGATTAAAGGGTTAAGTGGGATACACTAGAGGGAGCAAGCTTAGATGGGTAGCTTGTGGGGGCCCATTTCAACCAGTAACCCATGTGTATCTTTGTGGGCTCGACCCATGTCGAGGACGGGACACGCGTACTGGGCTTGACTATAAGAGGCCAAAACGGGGTAGCGGTGGCAACGCAAGTCCAACGGGTTTCATATGCGTGTGTGGGCCCGGGCTGGTAGGTAAGACGTTGTTGCATCGTGTAGGTATAAGCCATGCACCGTTGGTTGTATCGGGTTGCCACTTTGGGGAGTGATACACCCCACTGTGGAGCCAGCACGGGTATCTACGTTAGGGAGCCGATCGCTTGGGGAGTAGTGGGTACACCTAGTGGAGATAGGGGCAGACGGCACCTATGTGGTCAGCTAGGGGTACACGAAACTACTAGTTAAATTTTCTAAGTCCTTGGGTGGGATCAACCTTTAAGTTAGGAATGACTGGTGTGGTGCAGTGTAGTAATTACCCTTGGGTGGGTAGATCCGTCTTTACCGATATCTTAGTTCTTCCTATGTCTAGTTGGCTGCTTAGTGTAGTCATTTATCCCCAGTCGTTACCGTACCAAGTTTATATCATACCCTAATTACTTTAATGATTGTATTGTTAAAGTTATAGGACTCGCTCAGACTTATGTCTGACCCCGTTGTTTTTATATTTTCCCCCACTCAGGTCCTCAGGTTGGGCCTAGCACTAGTGGGCTTTGATCAGATTGCTTTATCTATCTTTTGGAGCTTGGACCGTTGATGTAAAGCTCAGCTTATCTTTTCTATTATGGCTATTAATATGTAGTGGGATTATGTACTTATGTTTTTATCGAGATGGATATTTTGTACTTGACTCTTGTTGGTTTTTGGTATGTAACCAAACATGTTTACCTTCTGCTGCAATGAAATGATGTTTTAAATTTCAAGTATTACTTATATCTGTCTTGTTGTAATTTTTCTGTTCTATATTCACTTAAAATACTCCACCGAAGTTAAGGCATTCCCTTAGTGAGTGACCTTAGCGGGTGTGGGGTGTTACACGTGGTATCAGAGCTAAAGGTTACCAGAACAGATAAAAAAAATTTTGGAAAAATTATTTTTCTAAAAACATTTTTGAAGGAGTATTTTCAAAAACATGTCTTTTAAGAGAAAAGTTTTAGAAAAAAAGCATAATCCCTAATAGCCATATCTTTATCTTTTGAATTCTCCGTTTTGAATCTTTCCTTTTTCGTTTCAGCATGGCTGAAGATCTTAACTTTTCGGAGGGTGTAGCGATACCAGTATGGTATAGGAGATTGATGGAGGCTAGGGCCGCCACTACGGGTCCAGCAAATGTTCCTCCACCACCAGTTGCACCCGATCTTCCTCCCCCTGCTCCTCCTCGCGCGGATACTTTTTCTAAGACTTGCAAGGAATTTAAGGCTATGGGAGGGAAACCTTTTCAAGGATCAGAAACTTTTGTGGAAGCTAGGGATTGGCTTAAGGAGGTGGAAGAGTTGATAGATATCTTTGAGATGGAAGAAGGAAAGAAAGTCAAGTTAGCTGCTTGGTTAATGAAGGGAGAGGCCTCGTTCTGGTGGGAGGTCACTAATGGAGAGCGCCCTGTTGACTCTTGGGCGGATTTCAGGCAAAGGTTTGAGGCAAAGTTTCTCTCACGTGCGGAAGAAAATCTTTATATGGAAAGGTTCTTGACATTAAAGCAAGGAAACTTATCAGTGAAGGAATATGTCAACAAGTTTAATCAGCTAGCAAGGTTTGGCATGGACATGGTGAATACACCGGAGAAGAAGGCTCTGAGGTTCGTAAAAGGCTTGAATGAACCGATGCATGGATTGGCTATGACTCACATCCCTATGGGGGCCACCTTTGAGAAGCTAGTAGACATGGCACTTATGCATGAGGAAGAGAAGGGTCCCAATGCTAATAAGGCACCCGAGAAGAAAGGAGATCAGAAGAGGCCTCAACAACAACAGCAAAACAAGGGTGGGAAAGGCAACGGTGGCAAGGGAAAGAAGAAGTGCTTCAATTGCGGGACACCAGGCCACCTAAGCAAAGATTGTCGGAAGAAGAAGAAGACTGGCTGCTTCCACTGTGGCGAAGCAGGGCATTTAGTGAAGGACTGCCCTAAGAAGGGGCAGAGGACGGGATCTACCTCAGGAGGACAGGTGCAAGCTCTTATGGCACCAGGTCAGGCAAGGGGGCAAGTTCCGGCTCTCGCAGTTCCACCGATTCAGGAAAGAGGTAGAACTATTTCCGTTGAAAGTCTGGTTTTTCTGTTTGATCATCCTGTCCGTACTTTATTCGACTCTGGCGCATCGCATTCATTTATCTCATCATCATTAGTTGAGTCACTACACTTAGACACCAGTCTAGTAGATGATCCCTTGGTTGTTTCAAACCTAATTGGGGGCTCCACTTATTTGTCCATGATATGTTT
Source organism: Allium sativum (assembly GCA_030737875.1). Classification (NCBI taxonomy): domain Eukaryota; kingdom Viridiplantae; phylum Streptophyta; class Magnoliopsida; order Asparagales; family Amaryllidaceae; genus Allium; species Allium sativum. The sequence continues at coordinate 285,119,913 of CM060911.1, forward strand.
GGGTTTGAAGATTTCTATACTTAGCGTCGAGTTTAGATGTGATGCTTTTGTTTTGGGCTTCACGGGCTATGGGTTAATTTTGGGCATGGACTGGTTATCCAGTAATGGTGCCGTTCTTGATTGTGAAAGGAGAGTTGTTAGGCTCATGACCCGCTTGGGTAACACTCTCGAGATCTCTTGTAATACCATGGATTCTGTTATGCTAAGTTATCTTGAATCGCTTGACGCTTCGGTCGAGAGTTTGCGATCTGTTAGAGTGGTCCGGGAATACTCGGATGTGTTTGAGGAGGTGAAGGGCTTACCTCCGAAGCGGGAGATAGACTTCCGAATATATCTGGTAGACAATGCTAAACCAGTATCTTTGCCAGTGCGCCACATGGCTCCTCGTGAGAGGAGGGAACTCAATAAGCAAGTAGGGGAGTTGCTTGAGAAGGGGTTCATAAGACGAAGTATATCGGAGTGGGGTGCTCCAGTAGTTTTTGCCACGAAGGCGGATGGGTCCCTCAGACTTTGTGTAGACTATAGAGAACTCAACAAGCTTACAAAGAAGAATAGACACCCATTGTCGAGGATTGATGATCTCTTTGATCAGTTGGTTGGCGCCTCAGTGTTTTCGCAGTTGGACTTAGCCACGGGGTTTCATCAGTTGAGAGTGGCTGAGGATAGTATAGAGAAGACTGCTTTTAGGACTTCGGATGGTTTCTATGAGTGGCTGGTGATGCCCTTTGGTTTGACGAACGCCCCTGCATACTTTGTTGATTTGAAGAGTAGGGTGTTCAGGGAGTACCTTAATAAGTTCGTGGTGGTCTTTGTGGATGACATCTTGGTCTTTTCTAAGAGTGAAGAAGAGCATGCCCTACATCTTAGGGAAGTGTTGGAGACTCTTCGAGCGCATAGCCTTAAGGCTAAATTCTCTAAATGTCACTTTTGGAGGAAGGAAGTGCGGTTCTTAGGGCACGTGGTCTCCAAAGAAGGGTTAGATGTGGATCCCGCGAAGGTAGTGTCCATCCAAGATTGGAAGGTTCCGAAGAATGCTACCGAGGTGAGGAGTTTCTTGGGGTTGGCTGGCTACTATAGGAAGTTTATCAAGGACTTTGCGAAGATATCAGCCCCATTAACTCGCTTGACAAAGAAGAATCTAGTCTTCACATGGGACGTAGATTGTGATGATGCGTTCCAACGGTTAAAGAGAGCTTTAACCACAGCTCCAGTCTTAGTGTTGCCCGATGGGAGTAAGCCATTTGTTGTTTATACCGATGCTTGTGGGACAGGACTAGGCGCAGTCTTAATGCAAGAGGGAAGGGTAATAGCCTATGGGGGAAGGCAGTTGAGAGCGCATGAGAAAAATTACCCTACATATGATCCAGAGTTGGCCGCTATTGTTTTTGCGCTTAAGACTTGGCGCCATTATCTTCTTGGCGAGAGGTTCGAATTGTTCACTGACCACAAATCATTGAAGTACTTGTTTTCTCAAAAGGATTTGAACTTAAGGCAACAAAGGTGGATGGAGTTCTTAGCATCCTATGATTTCGAGATAGCATATAACCCTGGAAAGGGTAACGTGGTGGCAGACGCCTTAAGCAGAAAAAGGTTGTCCTTGAGTCCATTGTTCGTGGAACGACGAAGCTTGGAATTTATTTCGATGTTTGATTTCAGACCTTCCGTTGACTTTATACCCGGTTTGCTAGCATCCTTAGAGGTCAGACCTACTCTTTTGGGACGGGTTGGTGAGGCACAGCGGGACGACCCACAGTTGGTTGAGTTAGTAGAGAAGCTCATAAGGGGGGAGTCGTCCAGCCATTTGAGTAGGTACACCCTAGACGATAGGGGTTGGTTACGTAGAGACGGTAGACTTTGTGTACCGCAAGACGAGGGTTTGAGGAAGGCTATTCTTGATGATGCGCATCGTTCGAAGATGACCATTCATCCCGGTGGGGACAAGATGTACCAAGACATGAAGCGAGTTTTCTTTTGGGCCGGTATGAAGAAAGATGTGGCCGAGCATGTCGCTAGATGCTTGGTGTGCCAACAAGTGAAAGCAGAGCAAAAGAAACCTGGTGGGTTGCTTCACCCATTGGAAGTTCCGCAATGGAAGTGGGATAGCGTCTCGATGGATTTTATTGATGGGTTACCGAGATCGAGGAAGGGTAATACGGGAATTTGGGTTGTGGTAGATAGACTTACTAAGAGCGCCCATTTCATACCCGTGAAGAGTAAGAGGACTGCTCCATGGCTAGCTTCAGTTTACCTTCGAGAGATAGTTCGATTGCATGGTGTACCTTCTAGCATAGTGAGTGATCGAGATCCCATCTTCACTAGCGAGTTTTGGAAGAGTTTGCAAGAGGCGGTAGGGACTCAGTTGTGTTTGAGCACCGCATATCATCCTCAGACGGACGGCCAGACCGAGAGGGTGAATCGTATTCTAGAAGACCTTTTGAGGCTATGTATCTTAGATTTTGGAGGTACATGGGAAGAACATCTTCCATTGGTGGAGTTCGCGTATAATAACAACTTTCAGTCTAGTATTGGTATGGCTCCTTTTGAATCTCTTTATGGAAGGCCTTGTCGGTCACCTACATGTTGGTGGGAATCTACGGATAAGATCTTGCTTGGGCCCGATATGGTTAGAGAGACTTCGGAAAAGATTGATTTGATTCGAAGAAGGATGAAAGCAGCGCAAGATAGGAAGAAATCTTATGCGGATAAGAGGAGGACGGATCTTGAGTTTGATGTTGGGGACATGGTCTTTGTCAAAGTATCTCCATTACAGAATGTTGTTCGCTTTGGGTCCATTGGAAAATTAGCACCAAGGTTTGTAGGACCGTTTCCTATTAAGTAAAGGATTGGAAATATGGCATATAGAGTGGATTTGCCCGAGAGACTTAGTGGTGTACATGACGTATTCCATGTGTCACATTTGAGGAAGTGCCTACATGATACCGCAGAGGTGGTAGAGCCGAGCTTTCTTAGAGAAGTGGAGGTAGAGCGTGATGCGACGAGCTCCTACTCGCATCCTTGGGTCAGAGACTAGGAAGTTGAGAAACAGAGAGGTTCAACTAGTCAAAGTGCAATGGGGAGATGATGAGAGCAATGCTACTTGGGAGACAGAAGCGAAGATGCGTTCACTGTACCCATTCCTTTTTGAGGGTATGTCTTTTAATTTCTCCTTTATCGTTTGTCTAGTTCTTATCTTATCTTTAGTATGTCCTCTCTTTAGTACCTTTGACCTTTAGATAGGGTAAACCTATGGTTGAAACATGTGTTTGAGACATGTTATGATTGATGGATGCATGTGGATGCAAGTGTTTGCTAGTGGTTGCTCGTGAATGCATATACACACACTTTAGACACTAGATCGGCTCAGTCACTTCATGTTGCATATTGCATATAACTGTGTGTAGGTAGCTATATTAATGGATGTATAATGGTTGTGTTATCATATGGATAATGCATTTTGGTGTATGGTTGTGCACACATGTAGAAATAGTATGTGTCGATAGGGTTCTTCCGCATACATATTGGATGCATGGCACTATCATGGTTTGCATTAAGGAGGTCAACTGAATCAGTAGACCGCCTGATTTTGCATTAGACAGGGAACATATACACACACTTTTTGCATATGTTCATATAGCATTAGAAACTTTAAGGACAATGGATGCCAGTGTTTGATGGCTTAGTAGATGGTTGTTTGGATGGTAGGATACGTTCTTCTGGACTTAGAGATTTCGGAGACGAAATCCTTTAAGTAGAGGAGAATGTAACACCCCGAATTTCAGTTAATATTAACATTCACAAATTAAAGAATAACTTATCCCAGATGTGGGAATTAGGGGAAACGGGTTGCGCCATTGCGTTCGTCTCGGAAAAATACGCGAAATAGAGTCCGAGTTTTTGAAAATCGGAGTCCGTATGAAGAAGATATGGACGAACGAAGTTAGGTAGAAAAACCGAAAACAAGCCAGAATGCACTGGCGCACTTGTGAAGTGCGCCAGCACAAAAATACACAGGCGCACTTGGGAAGTGCGCCCGTGTCGAGCCAGAAACCTGCACAGCTTTCTAGTTTGACCCTGGCTGGCCTGGTGCACCTGTTTTGGTTCTCTGGTCTGTTCTGCTGACCTGTGACGATTTTTGATGGTTTAGATCTAAACTAGGGTTAATCCTATGGCCTAAACTACATCCTAAATCTATAAATACACCCTAAGACTACCCTAATTCATACTAAAAATAGATACAAGGCCGTCATGCCGTCAAAATGCAATTAGAAGGAGCCTCCATCACATTTTAGAAGAAGATAGCTTCTCAAATCAACTTCTAATCAACTCTAGCAACTTAATCTTCTTCATAGGAGTGCTAATCAACAAGTTGTGAGTTTCTATGCCTTTAGCAAGCAATTGCTAAACTAATTATGATAGGATGTAATGAGGTTATGGTTATGAATGTGGATCAATGCAAGTTATGTTATCATATGCTATGTGCTCATGATGTTAGTTATGCAAGTTTTATGCTATATGTCCATGATGTTAGTTATGCAAGTTTTATGCTATGTGTTCATGATGCTAGTTATGCAAATCACTATGATAAACATTGATCCATTATGACACCATGTTATGCAAGTTTGGTGTTTGATTATATGCAAGTTCATATATGACATGTTATGCAAGTTTGGTGTTTGATTATATGCAAGTTCATATATGACATGTTATGCAAGTTTGGTGTTTGATTATATGCAAGTTCATATATGACATGTTATGCAAGTTTGGTGTTTGATTATATGCAAGTAACATGTGCAAGTTTACACCTTTGTATGATATGCATACATATGCAAGTTTACCCCTTTGTATGTCATGCATATATATGCATGTTTACCCCTTTTTATGATATGAGTAACATATGCAAGTTCATCCCTTTTTAGACCTATGACATGTATGCAAGTTTATCCCTTTATGATAGGTCTATGACATGAACATCTATGCAAGTTACCCTCTTTATGACATATGTGATTCATGCAAGTTTGGGTTGATTATTTATGCTAGTTGGGTTTGATGCTATGGTCATATATGCAAGTTGACACCTTTAAAACCCATGTTGATGCTAATGTTATGCTAAGCTGAACCCATTGTATTTGTGATGAATCTTCCCTTTTAAGTATGTCATGTTAGCGTATTACGTGGGGAACGATGGGGTTAATATTCATGTTAACAAAATTGTGGTGAAATTGGTATGATGTTGCATACCATAAGTGGATGGACATAATTGAGTCAATTATATACATCATTAAATTGGAATTAATTAGGGAAAATTAATTCAAAATATGGGGGTGATTAATTAGGTGTAATTAATCGACCAAGACACGAGGTTGGACCCTTTTGTAGCATAAGACTGCCCGGACCCGACCGGCAAATCCAGCGGCTACAAATGATTGGCCCAATGTGAGAAGTCTTAGGCATAAACTAAATACGTGACAAGTGTAAAGACACGAGGTTAGACTCTGTTATGGCGTAAGGCTGCCCGGACCCGACTGGGAAATCCAGCTGCCATAAAAGACAGTCTAATGTGAGAGGTCTTTACAAAGGTTACGGTCTTAATCAATTAAGAAACACTTAACCAGATAAGCATGTAGTGGGGCATGAGGGGTTAAGTGGGTGCCTTGGGTGGCATGTGGAAATCTAGTGGTTGCCTTGGGTGGCAATAGAAAATACGATTAGAATACTTAACCAAAGTGGAAACATGTAATTAAACATGATTAAAGGGTTAAGTGGGATACACTAGAGGGAGCAAGCTTAGGTGGGTAGCTTGTGGGGGCCCATTTCAACCAGTAACCCATGTGTATCTTTGTGGGCTCGACCATGTCGAGGACGGGACACGCGTACTGGGCTTGACTATAAGAGGCCAAAACGGGGTAGCGGTGGCAACGCAAGTCCAACGGGTTTCATATGCGTGTGTGGGCCCGGGCTGATAGGTAAGACGTTGTTGCATCGTGTAGGTATAAGCCGTGCACCGTTGGTTGTATCGGGTTGCCACTTTGGGGAGTGATACACCCCACTGTGGGGCCAACACGGGTATCTACGTTAGGGAGCCGATCGCTTGGGGAGTAGTGGGTACACCTAGTGGAGATAGGGGCAGACGACACCTATGTGGTCAGCTAGGGGTACACGAAACTACTAGTTAAATTTTCTAAGTCCTTGGGTGGGATCAACCTTTAAGTTAGGAATGACTGGTGTGTTGCAGTGTAGTAATTACCCTTGGGTGGGTAGATGCGTCTTTACCGATATCTTAGTTCTTCCTATGTCTAGTTGGCTGCTTAGTGTAGTCATTTATCCCCAGTCGTTACCGTACCAAGTTTATATCATACCCTAATTACTTTAATGATTGTATTGTTAAAGTTATAGGACTCGCTCAGACTTATGTCTGACCCCGTTGTTTTTATCTTTTTCCCCCCCTCAGGTCCTCAGGTTGGGCCTAGCACTAGTGGGCTTTGATCAGATTGCTTTATCTATCTTTTGGAGCTTGGACCGTTGATGTAAAGCTCAGCTTATCTTTTCTATTATGGCTATTAGTATGTAGTGGGATTATGTACTTATGTTTTTATCGAGATGGATATTTTGTACTTGACTCTTGTTGGTTTTTGGTATGTAACCAAACATGTTTACCTTCTGCTGCAATGAAATGATGTTTTAAATTTCAAGTATTACTTATATCTGTCTTGTTGTAATTTTTCTGTTCTATATTCACTTAAAATACTCCACCGAAGTTAAGGCATTCCCTTAGTGAGTGACCTTAGCGGGTGTGGGGTGTTACAAGAGTACACCTAAAACTAACATTATGTTTCTGTTGGGAACATCCTGCTTTTGTTAAGCAACTAGGGAATATGTAATCCTATTACATATTTGTTATACTAGTATTGGTACAGAGCAAGGAAAGTATTAAGAAGCACTATCTATTCTATCCTGTTGTCCTGTTCACCTTGTTATGCCTGCCATTTATGTATTGATCTCTCTTATCCACTTTGTATGCCTATCATGTTACTTCTATTTATTTACTAGCTAAAAGTAACTAGACTCGCCAGACTTTATGTCTGACCCTTTCTGTTTCCACTTCTTTCTTCCGTTCCCCCCAAGGTTCTCAGTGAGGAAACACATAAGCTTGATCGTGATTCTGCTTATTTTACTGGAGCTACTTATATGTATGGATCAAGCTCCTATCCTTGTTGTTGTGGCCATGTTTTGCTCTTGGGGGATTTTCTTTCTTTTATGTACTCTGATATTTCTAAAGTACAAGACAGTGGTTTTTATGTTGTAATGGGTTTTTATATTTCAGAATAATGATGCTTTGGACCACGGTATTTTGGTTATTAATAAAGTTGTTTATTTCCGCTGCAAATTTTTTTATATCTGTCTTGTAATATTCTGTGTCTGTTTACCTAAACGCTTCACGAAACTTAATGCATTCCCTTTGTGAGTGACACTAACGGACGTGGGGTGTCACACTTGGTATTAGAGCTGAAGTTTACCAGATTAGATAAAAGTTTTCGAAAATTATTTTTCAAAAAGGTTTTAAAAGAAAATATTTTCGAAAAGAAAAGTCTGTTTTGAAAATAATCCCCCAAGAAGCCATATGTAATATCCTTCGGTCCTTTATCTAAATTTCTTCCTTTTTCCTTTTTTTCATCATGTCTGGGGAAAAAACATTCCTAATATCCCAGAGGGTGTCACTATACCCGGATGGTTCCGTAGGTATTTGGAGGCCACGACGCCTGCCGAAGGCCAAAGAGACGTTCCTCCCCCAGATGCGCCAATCATTCCTCCTCCTCCCCCTCCAAGAGCAGATAACTTCGCCAAGATTTGCAAAGACTTCCATGCTATGGGAGGGAAACTATTCCATGGGAATGAGACCTTCGTTGAAGCTAGAAATTGGCTCAAGGAGATCTATGACTTGTTCAGAATCTTTGAAGTAGAGGATAGGAGGAAGATTCAGTTAGCTTCTTGGCTATTAAAGGACGAAGCCTCATTTTGGTGGGAAGTCACCCAACTTGGACGTCCGGTGGAAACTTGGGAAGATTTTAGGCAAAGATTTGAAATGAAATTTCTTTCCTATGCCGAGAAAAGAATGCAGATGGAAAGGTTCTTAGCACTCAAACAAGGAAACTTGACGGTGAAAGAATATGTGAACAAATTCAACCAGCTAGCAAGGTTCGGGTTAGAATGATATGCCGTACAAAAAGGCTTTGCGGTTTGCTAAAGGGCTGAATGAACCCCTTCATGGGTTCGCCATGTCCCATATCCCAATGGGAGCCACTTTTGAAAAACTTGTTGATATGGCCCTAATGCATGAGGAAGACAAGGGAGAAGAGAAGGAAGTAAAGGCTTAGGAAGCAATGCAAAATGAGAAGGTGTGGCCCAAGAAGGAACAACAACAGAACAAAGGCGAAAAGAATGACAAGGTCAAAGATAAGAGGAAGTGCCATAATTGTGGGCGAGAGGGTCACTTAGCCAAGGACTACAGGAAAAGGAAGAATGCTTGCTTTGCTTGTGGAGAGGTCGGGCATCTTATTAAGTACTTCCCGAAGAAACAGGGACAAGGTCAAAGGGCAGGAACTTCTGGAGGGCAGGTGCATGCTCTCGCGATCAGTGCTCCCTGAAAGAGGTAGAAAATTTCCGTAGAAAGTTTAGTTTCTTTTTCAAATCATCCAATTAGGACACATTTTAATTCTGGCGCTTCACACTCATTTATATCTAGCTCTGTTGTTGAATCTCTGCACTTAGTTACTAGTATGGTAGTGGATCCCCTAGTTGTCTCAAACCCCATTGGTGATTCGCTCAGTTATCTATGATTTAAAGGGGTTTGAGAATATCTGTGTTAGGCGTCAAATTTGAATGCGACTTATATGTACTCGGGTTTATGGGCTATGGGTTGATTCTAGGGATAGGTTAGTTTACCACATATGGTGCCATTATGGGTGGTGAGAGGAGGGTCGTTAAGCACCCTCGAAATTTCTTGTGACCCACAAGGGTCTGTCATTCTTAGTTTCCTAGAGTCTCTTGAGACGTCTATCGATGATCTGTGATCGGCACCAGTAGTCCGTGAGTATCCTGATGTCTTAGACTAGGTTCGGGGATTACCCTCGAGGCGCGAGATTGATATCCGTATATACCTGGTGGACAATGCAAAGCCAGTTGCATTACCTGTGCACCATGTGGCTCCTAAAATAAAAGAGGTAACTTGATAAGCAAGTGGCGGGGCTACTTGAGAAGAGGTTTGATAGGTGAATCATATCAGGATGGAGAACCTATTGAAGACAGTCCTTGAGGAAGCCCATTATTCCAAGATGACTATTTATCCAAGTGGTGATAAAATATATAGAGTTCGAGGTAGTGGGGCCAAACATGCGAAAGGAAGTGAAAATAAAGAAGGAAGCAATGATTGGATGAGTTCCGACTTGCATACTTGGATCTGAGGTTAAGAAGCTACGCATACGAGAAGTCAAGTTGGTGAAGGTCTGGTGGGGAGACAATCAAGAAGATGCAACTAGGGAGACTGAAGGAAATATTTTTACGCTTCGTGCTCTTTCCTTTTCAAGGGAATGTTCTTAACTTCTCTTCCATTAGCTTTTATTCACATTTGCTTCTATCATCTGAGTATATCCTATCAATCGAACCTTCGACCTTTAGGTAGGAAATCCCATGATTGTAACCATGTGTTTGAGACATGTTATGTTTGATGGATGCAAGTGTTTGCTAGTGGTTGCCTGTGGACGCATATACACACACATTAAGCACTAGATCGGCTCAATCACTCTTATACTGCATATGGATGTGTGTGCATTTTCTTTTCTTTTATGGATGGAAATGGATGAATTAGTATATGGATATTGCATTTGGACAAATGTGTGTGCACACATATAGAACTTATATTGTAACACCCCACCTCCGCCAGGGTGGCTCTTGCGAGCAACTCTGACTTTGGCGGGGCGTTTTTAAAACAAGGTAAACATGCATGATGATATAGCAAGGCAGGACATGACATATATGTATATGTAAATAAACAGAGTAAGTAGATAAAACAGCGGAAGATTTTTAAACCATTTCAAAACACAAGTCTGGTACATCAAAATGTCAATTTCCCCTTATTACAAGTCTAGATAAATACATCATCTGATAAACCGAAAAATACATAAGTACTATCCCCAAATAAGAGTGATAAACCATAGCGGCTCAAGTCCAAAGCATACTTGAGCTATCCAAGGAAGCAGCTAAAATCCAAGCTAGGCTCCAGTATTCCCTCCCTGAGAACCTGGGGGGGGGGGGGAAACGGAAGAAAAGAGGCGAAAGAAAACAGGTCAGTCAAAAAGACTGAGTAAGCCCTGCTACGATCAGTCTATAAACTAATAAAGTTAACATCATGATGGAAACTGAGATGATCATAAATAACAACATACTGGCATGATAAATCAACTACAAGATAGATAGAGGTGTCATCACATAAAACAAGGTTAAGTTTTGCACCACGGTGTACTAGCAAACCAACATAACAGGTATTGATCCCTTGGCCCAAGCTTTGACCCAATAACATGAAGTGACCTTAATATAAGGTCCAGCCCAACGGTCTAGTCGATCGGCTCCCTATAAACCTAACACGTCAAGTGTTGGTGTCCATATGGCCCACATATGGTTGTAGTTAGTCTGTGCTGGGTCCACCTTTGGGTGTATCAAGCCCTCGGGTGTCAACCCCGGACACTTGAGCAATAATGCACAGCCCTAACCTACTGGTACCCGTGCCTCGAGTTTGTCCAACACCGGACTACGTGCACGTCCGTAGCCCGCCTGAACCCGCACCGCTGTACCACTCAGCCATCGCCTTTTGGTCGCTCACATCCGTCCAGTAATCGTGCCCCCGCCCTAGCCTAGTCCTCTAGGGTTGTGAATGATACCCAACTGGGATTACTGCCGGAACGGACCACGCTGCTAGGGTTTCTAAGAGGGTTAAGTGTGATTTAACCCTTCACTAATCATGGATTAAATTGGTTAAGTGTAACTTAACCCCATTCTAATCCCTCGAACTCCCAAATTGGTTAAGTATTAGTGGACCCTGACTTAACCCTAATCATGAGGCATTAATTAATTTAATGCACCTTAACCTCTCACATTAGACCATGTTGTGGTTACTAGTTAGGCCGGGCGGGTCCGGGTAGGTTTACACCACAACTCAGGCTAACCTCGGGTTTTGGCACCACATGACCAACTTCTCACATTGGGTCCTATTGTTTGTAGCCACTAGTTAAGCCGGTCGGTTCCGGGTAGGATTACGCTACAAACTCAACCCAACCTCGAGTTGGCCACACTTATGTTTTCTAAGTGTCATGTCCACTTTATTTTCAAACCATCATTACAAGTCAACAAATGCTTGGGTAGACCTAACTTAATAGGTAAATTCCCAAGGGGTAGACCTAACTTAATAGGTAAATTCCCAATCTTATATTTTCATGTATTTTAAGTTTACCCAAACCCCCAACGTCATTCTATCGCTTACATATTCGTAATAACGCATAAAGGATAGGAAGAGGGAACTTGGCACAACATACATGATGAACTTGCTTATCACAACAAACATGCATAACATGTTAGACTTGCATAACTTAGCATAGTGAACTTGCATATTACCATAAACATGCATAACATGTTAAACTTGCATAACTTAGCATAGTGAACTTGCATATTACCATAAACATGCATAACATGTTAAACTTGCATAACTTAGCATAGTGAACTTGCATAAACATGCATAACTTGTCAAACATGCACAACTTGTCATTTTAAACTTGCATAACTTGTCAAACATGCACAAATTGTCATTTTAAACTTGCATAACGTGTCAAACATGCACAACTTGTCATTTTAAACTTGCATAAGCATGCATAACTTGTCAAACATGCACAATATGGCAAAATGAACTTGCATAAACATACATAACTCATTTAACTTGCAAATCATGGCTTAGTAAACTTGCATAAACATGCATAACTCAATAAACTTGCAAATCATGGCTTAGCAAACTTGCATAAACATGCATAACTCAATAAACTTGCAAATCATGGCTTAGCAAACTTGCATAAACATGCATAACTCATTTAACTTGCAAATCATGGCTTAGCAAACTTGCATAAACATGCATAACTCAATAAACATACATAAACCCCAACTTGCATCACAAATTAACTTTAGAGTTTCTAAAATGAAGGTAAGAGGGCTTACTAATATTATGAAGACACAAATCTCCTAATAAAGATTGAGAAACCCTTTTTATGCAAGCATAAAACCCCAAAACAAAGCTCCAATAAGAAAACACCCAAAAACACTAGCTTAGTAAATGAAACTTGCAACTTGATGGTGTATGCGAGCTAATGATCATTCATACAACTTAGAAATGCTTGTATGAACATCATAACCTTCATAGGAATTATTAATGAAGAGATTGGAGGCTAGGGTTTTTAGGTGGAGGCCATGAGAGTTTGGATTTTGGCATAGTTTTGTTGCTAGAATGATTAATGGGGTTTTAGGGTAGGATTAGGGGCTTATTTATAGAAGATTAGAGTGTTTTTAGCCCTAGGATTAACCCTAGGATAGTTTTGGCCCGTCAGATTTCGGAATTCTCTAGAACTAAGCCCCAAGACCCAGCCCAAATCAAAATGGTGCGCCAGGCAACATTGCCTGGCTACCCCCTGTCGACAGGGCTGTCGACAGGGCAGTCGACATGCTAAGACCCCTGTCGACAGGCCTGTCGACATGGGGTCCTGGGCGGGAATTTTTCCCGCCTGCCCAGTTTGCCCTAATCCTTGTTTTAAATTTAAAATTTAAATCTGTTTTTACTTAGGAATTTTCTGCAAACTTCAATGGGCTTTAACTGGGTCATACGGACTCCGATTTCCGAAAACTCGGACTCTATTTCGCGTATTTTTCCGAGATGAACGCAATGGCATAGCCCGTTTCCCTTGATTCACATTTTATAATAAATTCTGCCTCAATTTACGTTATAACAGGTTATTTGAAAATACGGGTTGTTACATTCTCTCCTCCTTAAAGGATTTCGTCCCCGAAATCTTCAAGTTAGGAAGAACGTATCCTACCATCCAATCATCCATCTACTCTAAGCATCATCCACGAGCAATCATTGTCCTTACAAGATTCTAAATGCTGGATGAACATATGCAAAAGTGTGTGTATATGTACTTACCTAATGCAAAAATCAGGCGGTTACTGATACAGTAAACCTCCTTAATGCATATGTATGTAAATCGGGCGGTTACTGATACAGTAAACCTCCTTAATGCATATGTATGTCAGTGAAATGAATCCATATGTATGCAAATTCCTAACATAATGTATAATATCTACATGCGTGCTCAATCATACATCCATATGCAACATCCATGTGATAGTGTAACACCCCACGCCCACTAAGGTCACTCATACCAGGGGAATGCCTTAGTTTCGGTGAAGTATTTTTTTATGTGAATATAGAACAGTAAAATTACAACAAGACAGATATAAGTAATACTTGAAAATTTAAAACATCATTTCAATTGCAGCGAAAAGTAATACATATTTGGTTACATCACAAAACCATAAACCAGAGTCAAGTACATAATATCCATCTTGATAAAATAGAAGTACATAATCCCACTACATAACTAATAGCCATAAAAGGAAAGATAAGCTCGGCTTCACTTCACGGTCCAAGCTCCATAGGATAGATACAGCAATCAGATCAAAGCCCACTAGCACCAGGCCCACTCTAATAACCTGGGTTTGGGGGAAAAAGATAAAAACAACGGGGTCAGACATAAGTCTGAGTGAGTCCTATAACCCTAACAATACAATCAATAAAATAACCAGAGAAGACGTAAGTTGATATACGGTAACGACTGGGGATGAATGGCTACACTAAGCAGCTTGGTAAACTTAGGGTAAACTAAGATCACCGTAAAGACGCATTTATCCACCCAAGGATAATTACCAGATTACACCGCCCCAGACTTATCCACCAAAAGTAATTCCTACACTGCACCACACCAGTTCTACCTACTCAAGATTAATTCCCATCTAAAGATTTGATCCCACTAAATGTACTTGGTAATTTTTAGCCAGTAGTTTCTTTTACGCCTACATAGGTGCCGTCTGCCCCTATCTTTACTAGGTGTACCCACTACTCCCAAGTGATCGGCTCCCTAACGTAGATACCCGTGCTGGTTCCGCAATGGGTGTATCATTTCCCCAAAGTGGCAACCTGATAGTATCAACGGTGCACGGCTTTATACCTACACGATGCAACAACGATTTACTAACCAGCCCGGGTCCACACACGCATATGAAACCCGTTGGTCCTACGTTGCCACCGCTAACCCGTTTTTGGCCTCTTATAGTCAAGCCCAATATGCGTGTCCCGTCACTCGACTTGGGTCGAGCCCACTAAGATACGTTTGGGATATTGGTTGAGATGGGCCCCCACAAGCTCTCCACCTAAGCTTGTTAATTTATCTAGTGTATCCCACTTAACCCCTTTAACCATGTTTACTTACATGTTATTAATACCTTGGTTAAGTCATTAATCATATTTTAATTACCTTTCCAGGCACCCACTAGATTTCCACATGCCACCCAAATCATTTACTTAATTCCCACATGCCACCCGAGGCACTTACTTAACCCTTTAATCATGTTTAATTCCATGTTCCACTTTGGTTAAGTATTCTAATCGTATTTTCTATTGCTACCCAAGGCAACCCACTAGTTTCCTCATGCCACCCAAGGCACCCACACTAGTTACTACGTGCCACCCAAGGTACCCACTTAACCCTCATGTCCCACTACATGCTTATACGGTTAAGTGTTTCTTAATTAATTAAGACCGTGATCCTCATAAAGACCTCTCACATTAGACTATCTTTTATGACCGCTGGTTAAGCCGGTTGGGTCCGGGCAGCCTTATGTCATAACCGAGTCTAACCTCGTGTCTTTACATTAATCACGTATTTAGTTTGTGCCTAAGACCTCTCACATTGGGCTAACATTTGTAGCAACTGGTTAAGCCGGTTGGGTCCGGGCAGTTTTACGCTACAACTGAGTCCAACCTCGTGTCTTAGTCGATTAATTACACCTAATTAATCACCCTCATAATTTATATTAATTATCCCTAATTAATATCAAGTTTTTCATAACATGGGTAGACCTAACTCAATAGGTAAATTCCCATGGGGTAGACCTAACTCAATAGGTAAATTCCCAATTATGTTAATTTATTTTTATGGTATGCTTAATCATACCCAACCATACTTTAATTAACATATTTATTAACCCCATCGTTCCCCACGCAAATCGTTCTCATTTCACGACATAATAAAAAGGGAAGATCCATCACAAATATCATGGGTTTTAACCAAATCTTAGCATATAACTTTGTCATGGGTTAAGAGGATGTCAACTTGCATAAATGAGCATACATTAACCCAACTACATTTAACCCAAACTTGCATATTATCGCACATGACTTGCATAACATATTGCATATGAACTTGTATATTATCATACACATATCTTGCATAACATGTTGAACTTGCATATAAGCATTCACATAACTTGCATAAGCACACATAACTTGCATAACATGTTGAACTTGCATATAAGCATTCTCACAACTTGCATAACATGTTAAACATGCGTTTAAGCATACACATAACTTGCATAAGCATTCACATACTTGCATATTAACAAACATGTAACTTGCATAGCATATCTTGCATATTAACATACATGTAACTTGCATATTAACAAACATGTAACTTGCATAGCATCTCTTGCATATTAACATACATGTAACTTGCATATTAACAAACATGTAACTTGCATAGCATATATTGTTATACATGTAACTTGCATATGAACTTGTTAAACATGCATAAACCCACTTGTTAAATATGCATAAAACAACTTATTAATCATGCATATTATCACATACTTAGCATGCATAGAATCACATACTCAACTTGCATAATATCATATACTTAGCATGCATAGAATCACATACTAAAACTTGCATAATATCATATACTTAGCATGCATAGAATCACATACTCATCATGCATAATATCACCTACTTAGCATGCATAGAATCACATACTCATCATGCATAAAACCACATACTTAACTTTCATAAAATCAATTATTTATTATGCATAAACCCCCAAATCCAACTTGCACAAACTCCCATATTTAACTTGCATACACTTACATATTCAACATGCATAAACTCACATATTCAACTTACATAAACTTACATATTCAACATAGGATTAATATTATACATAGATTAGCATATCATTACAAATGACTCAAACTCACAAATCTGCATTCAAGACCATAAGTCTCATTACACCTAATCTACTTATCTTAACCATTGATCATCAAAGTGATAGAAACTCACCAAAACACAATTAGCAAGCTAATGAAGAAGATTAAGATACTTAGAATGGATTAGAGATTGATTAGAGCTTGCTTTCCTCTTCATTGATTTGTGCAGGCCATGACCAAGTTTCATTTTGCCATAGTTTAGTTACTAGGTTTAATTATGAATGAATTAGGGTAGGGTTAGGGTGTTATTTATAGGATTAGGTTGCATTTTAGACCCTTAGATTAACCCTAGATTAATTTAGGACCATCAGATCCAAGAAGCTTCCAGAACCAGCCCTCCAAGCCAGCCCAAGACCCAACCTGGTGCAACCTGGTGCACCCAGGTTCACTGGACGGTGCCACCCTGTCGACAGGAAAGTCGACAGGCATGTCGACACCCCTGTCGACAGGCCTGTCGACAGCCCTGTCGACATGGGTTAGGCGGGAAGCTTCCCGCCTGACCCCGCCTGGCCCATTCCAAATCTGAATATTTGAAATTATTAAATCTGTTTTAGTTTTGAATTTTCTGCAAACTTCATCGGGCCATAACTGGGCCATACGGACTCCGATTTTCGATTGTCGGGGTGTTACATTTGATATACTTCTTCTTATGAACTCCTTAGCTTAGAGTTTTCGAAAATCGGAGTCCGTATGGCCCAGTTATGGCCCGATGAAGTTTGCAGAAAATTCAAAACTAAAACAGATTTAATAATTTCAAATATTCAGATTTGGAATGGGCCAGGCGGGGTCAGGCGGGAAGCTTCCCGCCTAACCCATGTCGACAGGGCTGTCGACAGGGGTGTCGACATGCCTGTCGACTTGCCTGTCGACAGGGTGGCACCGTCCAGTGAACCTGGGTGCACCAGGTTGCACCAGGTTGGGTCTTGGGCTGGCTTGGAGGGCTGGTTCTGGAAGCTTCTTGGATCTGATGGTCCTAAATTAATCTAGGGTTAATCTAAGGGTCTAAAATGCAACCTAATCCTATAAATAACACCCTAACCCTACCCTAATTCATTCATAATTAAACCTAGTAACTAAACTATGGCAAAATGAAACTTGGTCATGGCCTGCACAAATCAATGAAGAGGAAAGCAAGCTCTAATCAATCTCTAATCCATTCTAAGTATCTTAATCTTCTTCATTAGCTTGCTAATTGTGTTTTGGTGAGTTTCTATCACTTTGATGATCAATGGTTAAGATAAGTAGATTAGGTGTAATGAGACTTATGGTCTTGAATGCGGATTTGTGAGTTTGAGTCATTTGTAATGATATGCTAATCTATGTATAATATTAATCCTATGTTGAATATGTAAGTTTATGTAAGTTGAATATGTGAGTTTATGCATGTTGAATATGTAAGTGTATGCAAGTTAAATATGGGAGTTTGTGCAAGTTGGATTTGGGGGTTTATGCATAATAAATAATTGATTTTATGAAAGTTAAGTATGTGGTTTTATGCATGATGAGTATGTGATTCTATGCATGCTAAGTAGGTGATATTATGCATGATGAGTATGTGATTCTATGCATGCTAAGTATATGATATTATGCAAGTTTTAGTATGTGATTCTATGCATGCTAAGTATATGATATTATGCAAGTTGAGTATGTGATTCTATGCATGCTAAGTATGTGATAATATGCATGATTAATAAGTTGTTTTATGCATATTTAACAAGTGGGTTTATGCATGTTTAACAAGTTCATATGCAAGTTACATGTATAACAATATATGCTATGCAAGTTACATGTTTGTTAATATGCAAGTTACATGTATGTTAATATGCAAGAGATGCTATGCAAGTTACATGTTTGTTAATATGCAAGTTACATGTATGTTAATATGCAAGATATGCTATGCAAGTTACATGTTTGTTAATATGCAAGTATGTGAATGCTTTTGCAAGTTATGTGTATGCTTAAACGCATGTTTAACATGTTATGCAAGTTGTGAGAATGCTTATATGCAAGTTCAACATGTTATGCAAGTTATGTGTGCTTATGCAAGTTATGTGAATGCTTATATGCAAGTTCAACATGTTATGCAAGATATGTGTATGATAATATACAAGTTCATATGCAATATGTTATGCAAGTCATGTGCGATAATATGCAAGTTTGGGTTAAATGTAGTTGGGTTAATGTATGCTCATTTATGCAAGTTGACATCCTCTTAACCCATGACAAAGTTATATGCTAAGATTTGGTTAAAACCCATGATATTTGTGATGGATCTTCCCTTTTTATTATGTCGTGAAATGAGAACGATTTGCGTGGGGAACGATGGGGTTAATAAATATGTTAATTAAAGTATGGTTGGGTATGATTAAGCATACCATAAAAATAAATTAACATAATTGGGAATTTACCTATTGAGTTAGGTCTACCCCATGGGAATTTACCTATTGAGTTAGGTCTACCCATGTTATGAAAAACTTGATATTAATTAGGGATAATTAATATAAATTATGAGGGTGATTAATTAGGTGTAATTAATCGACTAAGACACGAGGTTGGACTCAGTTGTAGCGTAAAACTGCCCGGACCCAACCGGCTTAACCAGTTGCTACAAATGTTAGCCCAATGTGAGAGGTCTTAGGCACAAACTAAATACGTGATTAATGTAAAGACACGAGGTTAGACTCGGTTATGACATAAGGCTGCCCGGACCCAACCGGCTTAACCAGCGGTCATAAAAGATAGTCTAATGTGAGAGGTCTTTATGAGGATCACGGTCTTAATTAATTAAGAAACACTTAACCGTATAAGCATGTAGTGGGACATGAGGGTTAAGTGGGTACCTTGGGTGGCACGTAGTAACTAGTGTGGGTGCCTTGGGTGGCATGAGGAAACTAGTGGGTTGCCTTGGGTAGCAATAGAAAATACGATTAGAATACTTAACCAAAGTGGAACATGGAATTAAACATGATTAAAGGGTTAAGTAAGTGCCTCGGGTGGCATGTGGGAATTAAGTAAATGATTTGGGTGGCATGTGGAAATCTAGTGGGTGCCTGGAAAGGTAATTAAAATATGATTAATGACTTAACCAAGGTATTAATAACATGTAAGTAAACATGGTTAAAGGGGTTAAGTGGGATACACTAGATAAATTAACAAGCTTAGGTGGAGAGCTTGTGGGGGCCCATCTCAACCAATATCCCAAACGTATCTTAGTGGGCTCGACCCAAGTCGAGTGACGGGACACGCATATTGGGCTTGACTATAAGAGGCCAAAAACGGGTTAGCGGTGGCAACGTAGGACCAACGGGTTTCATATGCGTGTGTGGACCCGGGCTGGTTAGTAAATCGTTGTTGCATCGTGTAGGTATAAAGCCGTGCACCGTTGATACTATCAGGTTGCCACTTTGGGGAAATGATACACCCATTGCGGAACCAGCACGGGTATCTACGTTAGGGAGCCGATCACTTGGGAGTAGTGGGTACACCTAGTAAAGATAGGGGCAGACGGCACCTATGTAGGCGTAAAAGAAACTACTGGCTAAAAATTACCAAGTACATTTAGTGGGATCAAATCTTTAGATGGGAATTAATCTTGAGTAGGTAGAACTGGTGTGGTGCAGTGTAGGAATTACTTTTGGTGGATAAGTCTGGGGCGGTGTAATCTGGTAATTATCCTTGGGTGGATAAATGCGTCTTTACGGTGATCTTAGTTTACCCTAAGTTTACCAAGCTGCTTAGTGTAGCCATTCATCCCCAGTCGTTACCGTATATCAACTTACGTCTTATCTGGTTATTTTAATGATTGTATTGTTAAGGTTATAGGACTCACTCAGACTTATGTCTGACCCCGTTGTTTTTATCTTTTTCCCCCAAACCCAGGTTATTAGAGTGGGCCTAGTGCTAGTGGGCTTTGATCTGATTGCTGTATCTATCCTATGGAGCTTGGACCGTGAAGTGAAGCCGAGCTTATCTTTCCTTTTATGGCTATTAGTTATGTAGTGGGATTATGTACTTCTATTTTATCAAGATGGATATTATGTACTTGACTCTGGTTTATGGTTTTGTGATGTAACCAAACATGTATTACTTTTCGCTGCAATTGAAATGATGTTTTAAATTTTCAAGTATTACTTATATCTGTCTTGTTGTAATTTTACTGTTCTATATTCACATAAAAAAATACTTCACCGAAACTAAGGCATTCCCCTGGTATGAGTGACCTTAGTGGGCGTGGGGTGTTACACGTGGTATCAGAGCCAGGTTACCAAAACAGATAAAATTTATAGAAAAACTATTTTTCTAAGAAAATCTTTGAAGGAGTATTTTCAAAAACATGTCTTTTAAGAGAAAAGTTTTTGAGAGAAAAGCATATTCCCCGATAGCCATATCTTTATCTTTCGAATTCTCCGTTTGAATCTCTTTCTCTCTCGATTTGAGTTTCCCCTCCGTGTGTAGATGATCTTTCTAAGATAGATAAGAATGGAAAACCGCTTCAAGGGACTTAGACGTAAATCAGATTAGAAGTTGGTTCAAGAAGGAGGAGGACTTGTAAGTACTTATTGGATGGACGATGAGAGGAAGGCTCTAATAGTTGTTTGGTTAATGAAGGACGAAACCTCATTGATGGGAGGTTACGAGTGGAGAATGGGAAGGAGAAGGCTAGTAGTTATCCTTTTGGGAGGAATAGGACACCTTATTAGGATTGTCCAAAGAAGCAAGGGCAAGGTATGGAATCTTCTGGAGGGTAGTTGTATTCCCTCACGACTAGGGTACCAGATGGGGATAGGACCGTCTAGGTTGGAATTTGGATTTCTTTGTTATCCGATCCAAACTTTATTTGATTCTGATGTATCGAGTTTGTTTATCTCATCATTGTTAGTTGAGTCACTGCACTTAGACACCAGTTTAGTAGATGATCCCTTAGTTGTTTCAAACCCAATTGGGCTCCATGATGTGTTTGGGTTTGAAAGTTTCTATACTTAGCGTTGAGTTTGGATGTGATGCTTGTTGGGCTTCACGGGCTATGGGTAAAGTTTTGGGGCATAGACTGGTTATCCAGTAGGGGTGCCGTTCTTAATCCTGAAGGGAGAGTTGTTAGGCTTATGACCCGCTTGGGTAACACTCTCGAGATCTCTTGTAATCCCATAGAATCTGTTATGCTAAGTTGTCTAGAATCGCTTGACACGTCGGTCGAGAGTATGCGATCTGTTAGAAGTGGTCCGGGAATACTCGGATGTGCTTGAGAAGGGGTTCATAAGAAGAAGTATATCGGAGTGGGGCGCTCCAGTAGTTTTTGCCATGAAGGCGGATGGGTCCCTCAGACTTTGTGTAGGCTAAAGAGAACTAAATCAACTCACAAAGAAGAATAGACACCCATTGCCGAAGATTGATGATCTCTTTGATCAGTTGGTTGGCGCCTCAGTATTTTCGCAGTTGGACTAAGCCACATGGTTTCGTCAGTTGAGAGTGGCTGACGATAGTATAGAGAAGATTGCCTTTAGGACTCCAGATGGTTTTATGAGTGGTTGGTGATGCTATTTGGATTGATGAACGCCCCCGCAAACTTTGTTGATTGGATGAGAAGGGTGTTCAGGGAGTACCTAAATAAGTTTGTAATGGCCTTTGTAAATGACAACTTGGTCTTTTCAAGGAGCGTAATAAGTTTCGTATATGCTCAATAGGTTGAGCAAAGCCAGTTATGGGATAAACAGTGGTTTTGGAGCGAGACTGGCAAGGACATCC
The DNA here is from genome assembly GCA_030737875.1 of Allium sativum. Lineage (NCBI taxonomy): Eukaryota > Viridiplantae > Streptophyta > Magnoliopsida > Asparagales > Amaryllidaceae > Allium > Allium sativum. The sequence continues at coordinate 285,142,059 of CM060911.1, forward strand.
AAAGTAGGTCAAAAGCTTAATTGTTTAGCCATTATTAGTATTATTTTTTTTAGTATCATCTCACGTAGGTTGCCTGAACTCGAAGGAGATATCCCTTGGGTGTTTGTCTGATATTGGTTTCGGCCTTTGGGGCTTGCATTTGGGGGATGTCGAATTCGACTAGGGTGGTCTGCGTGAGAGATGGACAGTTGTGACGATTTTGGATAGGATTCTTAGCATCTTATGAGTTTGAGATAGCGTATACCCCTAACAAGGGAAACATGGTAGCAGACGCCTTAAGAAGAAAAAGGTTGTCCTTGAGTTCATTGTTCGTTGAACTATAGAGTTTAGAGTTTATTTCTATGTTTGACCTTAGACCTTCCGTTAACCTGGTACCCGGTTCGCTAGCCTCCTTGGAGGTTAGGCCTACTCTTTTGGGACGGAGTGGCGAGACACAGCGTGACGACCCACAGTTGGTTGAGTTAGTAGAGAAGCTCATAAGGAGGGGAGTCGTCCAGCCATTTGAGTAGGTACACCCTAGATGGTAAGGGGTGGTTGCGTAGAGACGGTAAACTTCTGTGTGCCGCAAGACGAGGATTTGAGGAAGGTTATACTTGATGATATACATCGGTCGAAGATAACCATTCATTCCGGTAGGGACAAGATGTACCAAGACATAAAGCGAGTTTTCTTTTTTTGGCCAATCTGAAGAAAAACGCGGCCAAGTATGTCGCTAGATGCTTGGTGTGCTAACAAGTAAAAGCGGAACAGAAGAAACCCGAAGGGTTGCTTCATCCGTTAGAAGTTCCGTAATAGGAAGTGGGATAGTGTCTCATTGGATTACCGAAATCAAGGAAGGGTAATACGGGGATTGGGCTTATGGTAGATGGACTTACTAAGTGTGCCCATTTCATACCCGTGAAGAGCAGGAGGACTATTACATGTCTAGCTTCAGTTTACCTTCGAGAGATTATTAGATTGCATGGTGTACCTTCCAGTATAGTGAGCGATCGAGATCCTATCTTCACTAGTGAGTTTTGGAAGAGTTTGCAAGAGGCGGTAGGGACTCAGTTGTGTTTGAGCACCGCATATCCCGCATATCATCCTCAGACGGACGGTTAGACCGAGAGGGTGAACCATATCTTAGAAGATCTTTTGAGGTTATGTATTATGGATTTTGGAGGTACATGGGAAGAGCATCTTCCATTGGTGAAGTTCGCATATAATAGCAGCTTTCAGTCCAGTATTGGTATGGCTCCTTTCGAAGCTCTTTATGGAAGGCCTTGTCGATCACCTACACGTTGGTGGGAATCTACGGATAAGATCTTGCTTGGGCCAGATATGATTAGAGAGTCTTCAGAGAAGATTGGTTTGATTCGAAGAAGGATGAAAGCGGCGGAATTTTATGTGGACAAGAGGAGAACAGAGCTTGAGTTTGATATTAGGACATGCTTTTTATCAAGGTATCTCCGTTACGGAATGTGGTTCACTTTGGATCTGTTAGGAAGTGAGTACCAAGGTTTGTAAGGCCATTTTCCATTAAGGAAAGAATTGGACGGATGGCATATAGAGTGGAGTTGCCTGACAGACTTAGTGGTGTACCGGATGTATTTCATGTGTCCCATTTGAGGATGTGCTTACATGAGACCGCTGAGGTGGTAGAGCCGAGTTTGCTTAAAGAAACGGAGTTAGAGCGCGATGAGACGATTCGACGAGCTCCTACTCGCATCATTGGGTCAGAGACTAGGAAGTTGAGGAACAAAGAAGTTCAGCTAGCTAGAGTGCAATGGGGAGATGACGAAAGAAATGCTACTTGGGAGACGGAAGCGAAGATGCGTTCTTTGTATCCATTTCTTTTTGGAGAGTATGTCTTTTAACTTCTCCTTTATCGCTTGCCTAGTACTTATCTTATCTTTAGTATGTCCTCTCGATTAGTGCTGTTTGACCTTTAGATAGGGAAAACCTATGGTTGAAACATGTGTTTGAGACATGTTATGGTTGATGGATGCAAGTGGATGCAAGTGTTTGCTAGTGGTTGCTCGTGGATGCATATATACACACTCTAGGCACTAGATCGGCTCAATCACTTCATATTGCATATTGCATAAAATTGTGTGTAGTTAGCTATATTTATGGATGTATAATGATTGTGTTATCATATGGATGATGCATTTTGGTGAATGATTGTGCACTCATATAGATACTGTATGTGTCGATAGGGTTATCTCGCATACATATTGGATGCATGGCACTATCATGGTTTGCATATGTTCGTACATTAGATAGGGAACATATACACACACTTTTCGCATATGCTCATACATCATTAGAAATTGTTTAAGGACAATGGATGCTCGTGTTTGATGGATTGAGTAGATGGTTGTTTGGATGGTAGGATATGCATTCTCCTTAGCTTAGAGATTTCGGGGACGAAATCCTTTAAGGAGGGGAGAATGTAACACCCCGAATTTCGGGGTGTTACAGATAGCATACGAATTTCATCCAAGAATAAGCATGAACACTCATGCACATGCAATATGAGGAGTGTGTGAGCCGATCTAGTGCCTAATCGTGTATAATGCATCCACGAGCAACCACTTGCAAACACTTGCAACCACTTGCAACCATCAAGCATAACATGTTTCAAATACATGTTTCATCCAAAGGGTTTCTACCTAAGGTTCTCATGACAAGATCGACACGATAAACTAGATAAACTAGATAAACTCCTTTTTGGATTACAAGAAATCCATTCAAACTTTGACATATAGTACTAACCGATGAGTCTTAACCCCCTTATGGAGTTTACAACAGAAATAAGATCGAGAATGGGACCGAGAGGATATATACAAAAGATAACTTGCAAGCAAGCTTCACAGGAAAACAAGGATCAAAGATGCACTCTTAAAAAGAGATATGAGGTGCGTATCTAGTCTTCACTCTTCTTAGTCACGTTTCCTTGAGCTTAACTCTACTGTGCTTTGACTATCTTTCACTTCATGATTCCTTGGCTTCCTAACTCCTATTTCCCACATTCGAGTTGGAACTCATTTCATTATCGCCTCTCGTCTTTCTTTTCCACTTATTCTCCCTTCTGTACACTTGGCTTAAACATACCATAACCTCATGATCTCATGCCAGCTCTCCAAAATTCACTAGTGAATCCTGGATCTCGTCTATTTACTATAAAGTATTCCCTGCAGCAGATCTTTTCTTGAAAATACCAATCCACGTTGCCAATTGCCCTTATAAACGTGATTTCCTATAACTCATGCTTAATCGAAATGAACCATCCGCCTATAGACCATACCTAGATTCAGTTGCCTACCCCTGGCTTCCTGTAGGCTATTTCAAAACTGGCCAACTTCTTGAGGATAAACCGTTGCTAACCATGATGCAGTCCTCTCGCTCTTTACCGGACTGAAATGAGCACTCTTCGTGAGTCTACCTATTATGACCCTCATACCCGTATTCCCTTTCTTTGATCTAGGTAGTCCATCCACATAATCTATCGAGATGTTTTCACACTTCCCCTGCGGAACCCCCAATAGAGGTAATGGCCCACTGGGCTTCTATGACTTGGCCTTAACTTGGTGGCACAACATGCATCCAGAGACCAACTCGGCCACCTCCTCGAGTGATGCGCATTTCCAAGAACCTTCTTTACCAAGTCTTTCACTCGAGGAACACATAATCTCTCATCGCGCCTTAGTCATCCCTTGTCATCTATAATATATCTAACGAGGTGACTTAACATCTCGCCTCGAATCAACTGGTCCATGTTCTTGACTAACTGCGGGTCTTCTTCCTGCGAAACCCCCTTCTTGATCCAGAAGAGTAAGTCTAAGCTCCGGGGATGCTAACTAACTAGCCAAACGGAGGAGGCTTCTTACTTCAATTGCCCTCCTCAAAGTTTTCCGGTCTTAAACCGCAACCACTTTAGCGGAATCCACCGTTAAGCCTTACTTAGGAACTATGTGCCCAAGAAATCCAACTTCTTTCCTCCAAAGTGACATTTGGAGAACTTGACCTTCCACTGGTGGCTCTAAGCGTATCCATCTCCTCCTTGAGATGTATAGCATGTTCTTCCTCGTTCTTTTGAGGAGATCAAAATATCGTCTATGACGACCATGACAAACTTGTTCAAGGACTCCCTAAACACCCTACCCATCCAGTTTACGTAATATGCGGGTGCATTCGTCAAACCAAATAGTATGACTAGCCATTCTAAAACCCATCTAGAGTCCTAAACGCAGTCTTGTCAATTCCATCCTCAGCCATCCTAAGCTGATGGAATCCGGTAGCTAGATCAAAAGAAAACAGATGCTCCTACAAGCTGATCAAACAAATCATTGATCCTTGGTAACGATTATCTATTCCTCTCACGATAATCAACACATAAGCGAAATAAACTGTCCACATCAGTAACGAATACTACTGGAGCACCCTACTCGAAAATGCTTCGTCTCAGGAAGTTCTTCTCAAGCAACTCCTTGACTTGCTTTCTTAACTCTCATCTCGCGAGGTCACGTGCCTAACCGGCCACGAAACTGGCTTGGTATTACCAACCAGATAATGCGGAAATCTATCCCACGTCTAAGGATAACCCCTTCACTTCCCCCAAGATATCAGGATATTCTCGGACCACCCTCACAGATTGCAAACTATCGATAGACGAGTTGAGGGATTCAACATAACATGACGGGACCCATAGGGTTGCTAGAAATTTCTAGGGTATTACCGAGGCGAGTCATGAGCCCCACACCCTATATACAAAAACCCAGAATGGCTCCAAAACAAGACAACCATTCCATGCCCAAAACCAACCCATATCCCCTGAAACCGAGAATATAAACATCCCACGAGAATTCTATACTCAAGATAGAAATTTTCAAATCCACTCAGACCACAGACAAATAGGCAGAACCCTCAATTGGATTTGAAACACATACGGGATCATCAACCAGACTAGTGCTTAGGTGCAAAACTTTCAACTAGATCAGATGAAATAAAACTATGCGATGTGCCAGAATCAAACAAAGTTCGAACAGGGAAAATCAGAAAATGCAAACAAGATTTTCAACAGAAACACTACCTCTATCATAAGATGGAAGAACGATGTTGAGGGGATGAACTCTCCCTCCAGATAGTCCTGCACACTGAGTCTGACCTTGCCCTTGTTTCTTCGGGCAATCCTTGTTGAGATGTCCAAACTCACCACAATGAAAGCATTCGCCCCGCTTTCTTCTTTCCTTCTTCCTACATTCCCTGGCTATATGTCCAACTTCACCACAGAAGTTACATTTCATATTCCCTCTTGGCTTGTCCTTGCGGTTGTTGTTATTCTTGCCCCGTTTCCCGAAATTTACTCTCTTGCCTTGAGACTCATTCGCCTTGACCTCTCTCTTGTCATTGTTATCTTCTTCTTGGAGTAGGGCCATATTTACCAAATTCTCGAAAGTCGCCCCCAAGGGTATATGAGACATGGCCAAACCATGTAATGGCTCGTTTAATCCTAGAGCAAAGTGTAGGGCCTTCTTCTGAGCTGTATTAACCAAGTCTAAATCGACACGAGTCAGTTGATTAAACTTATCTATGTATTCCCTAATAGTCATGTCCCCTTGCTTCAGTAATAAGAACCTTAGTCCAAACCTTCCTCTAAAATCATCCCAAGTCTCAATTGGCCTAATAGCGGTGGTGACTACCCACCAACGTGCAGCTTCTTCCTTTAGCAACCATACTGCCAATAAAACCTTCCTGCGGTCACCTATATCAAAGGTGGCTAAAAGATCTTCGGTCTCTTTCAACCAATTCCTTGCCTCTACTAAAGTCTCGGTTCCAAAGAAATTCTTGCAACCCATCATCTTAAAGTTCTTACAAGTTTTCGCAAAATCCGCTTGTGGAGGCTGAGGGAGAAGAGGAACATCAGCTACGGAAGGAGGAGGAGGAGGAACAGCGGCCTTGACTGGAAAGACAACACTAGAGACACCCGGGACCGGTGCCGTGACTTCCAAGTACCGACGAAACCAATCGGGTATTGTTACCCCTTCGGGCAAGATGAGATTATCAGACATGCTGGAAACGAAAAGAAAAGAGTTCAAACGAGGGATCAAAGGATAGTGCTAATGGCTTTTTGGGGAATAGCCTTTAAAATAAACTAGACTTTTCTTTGGAAAATACTTTATACTTGGTTTTGAAAATAGTTTTCAAAGAGTTTTAAAAACCTTTTTATCCCTTCTCGTAAACCATATGCTCTGATACCAAATGTAACACCCCACCTCCGCCAGGGTGGCTCTTGCGAGCAACTCTGACTTTGGCGGGGCGTTTTTAAAACAAGGTAAACATGCATGATGATATAGCAAGGCAGGACATGACATATATGTATATGTAAATAAACAGAGTAAGTAGATAAAACAGCGGAAGATTTTTAAACCATTTCAAAACACAAGTCTGGTACATCAAAATGTCAATTTCCCCTTATTACAAGTCTAGATAAATACATCATCTGATAAACCGAAAAATACATAAGTACTATCCCCAAATAAGAGTGATAAACCATAGCGGCTCAAGTCCAAAGCATACTTGAGCTATCCAAGGAAGCAGCTAAAATCCAAGCTAGGCTCCAGTATTCCCTCCCTGAGAACCTGGGGGGGGGGACGGAAGAAAAGAGGCGAAAGAAAACAGGTCAGTCAAAAAGACTGAGTAAGCCCTGCTACGATCAGTCTATAAACTAATAAAGTTAACATCATGATGGAAACTGAGATGATCATAAATAACAACATACTGGCATGATAAATCAACTACAAGATAGATAGAGGTGTCATCGCATAAAACAAGGTTAAGTTTTGCACCACGGTGTACTAGCAAACCAACATAACAGGTATTGATCCCTTGGCCCAAGCTTTGACCCAATAACATGAAGTGACCTTAATATAAGGTCCAGCCCAACGGTCTAGTCGATCGGCTCCCTATAAACCTAACACGTCAAGTGTTGGTGTCCATATGGCCCACATATGGTTGTAGTTAGTCTGTGCTGGGTCCACCTTTGGGTGTATCAAGCCCTCGGGTGTCAACCCCGGACACTTGAGCAATAATGCACAGCCCTAACCTACTGGTACCCGTGCCTCGAGTTTGTCCAACACCGGACTACGTGCACGTCCGTAGCCCGCCTGAACCCGCACCGCTGTACCACTCAGCCATCGCCTTTTGGTCGCTCACATCCGTCCAGTAATCGTGCCCCCGCCCTAGCCTAGTCCTCTAGGGTTGTGAATGATACCCAACTGGGATTACTGCCGGAACGGACCACGCTGCTAGGGTTTCTAAGAGGGTTAAGTGTGATTTAACCCTTCACTAATCGTGGATTAAATTGGTTAAGTGTAACTTAACCCCATTCTAATCCCTCGAACTCCCAAATTGGTTAAGTATTAGTGGACCCTGACTTAACCCTAATCATGAGGCATTAATTAATTTAATGCACCTTAACCTCTCACATTAGACCTTGTTGTGGTTACTAGTTAGGCCGGGCGGGTCCGGGTAGGTTTACACCACAACTCAGGCTAACCTCGGGTTTTGGCACCACATGACCAACTTCTCACATTGGGTCCTATTGTTTGTAGCCACTAGTTAAGCCGGTCGGTTCCGGGTAGGATTACGCTACAAACTCAACCCAACCTCGAGTTGGCCACACTTATGTTTTCTAAGTGTCATGTCCACTTTATTTTCAAACCATCATTACAAGTCAACAAATGCTTGGGTAGACCTAACTTAATAGGTAAATTCCCAAGGGGTAGACCTAACTTAATAGGTAAATTCCCAATCTTATATTTTCATGTATTTTAAGTTTACCCAAACCCCCAACGTCATTCTATCGCTTACATATTCGTAATAACGCATAAAGAATAGGAAGAGGGAACTTGGCACAACATACATGATGAACTTGCTTATCACAACAAACATGCATAACATGTTAGACTTGCATAACTTAGCATAGTGAACTTGCATATTACCATAAACATGCATAACATGTTAAACTTGCATAACTTAGCATAGTGAACTTGCATATTACCATAAACATGCATAACATGTTAAACTTGCATAACTTAGCATAGTGAACTTGCATAAACATGCATAACTTGTCAAACATGCACAACTTGTCATTTTAAACTTGCATAACTTGTCAAACATGCACAACTTGTCATTTTAAACTTGCATAACGTGTCAAACATGCACAACTTGTCATTTTAAACTTGCATAAGCATGCATAACTTGTCAAACATGCACAATATGGCAAAATGAACTTGCATAAACATACATAACTCATTTAACTTGCAAATCATGGCTTAGTAAACTTGCATAAACATGCATAACTCAATAAACTTGCAAATCATGGCTTAGCAAACTTGCATAAACATGCATAACTCAATAAACTTGCAAATCATGGCTTAGCAAACTTGCATAAACATGCATAACTCATTTAACTTGCAAATCATGGCTTAGCAAACTTGCAAAAACATGCATAACTCAATAAACATACATAAACCCCAACTTGCATCACAAATTAACTTTAGAGTTTCTAAAATGAAGTTAAGAGGGCTTACTAATATTATGAAGATACAAATCTCCTAATAAAGATTGAGAAGCCCTTTTTATGCAAGCATAAAACCCCAAAACAAAGCTTCAATAAGAAAACACCCAAAAACACTAGCTTAGTAAATGAAACTTGCAACTTGATGGTGTATGCGAGCTAATGATCATTCATACAACTTAGAAATGCTTGTATGAACATCATAACCTTCATAGGAATTATTAATGAAGAGATTGGAGGCTAGGGTTTTTAGGTGGAGGCCATGAGAGTTTGGATTTTGGCATAGTTTTGTTGCTAGAATGATTAATGGGGTTTTAGGGTAGGATTAGGGGCTTATTTATAGAAGATTAGAGTGTTTTTAGCCCTAGGATTAACCCTAGGATAGTTTTGGCCCGTCAGATTTCGGAATTCTCTAGAACCAAGCCCCAAGACCCAGCCCAAATCAAAATGGTGCGCCAGGCAACATTGCCTGGCTACCCTCTGTCGACAGGGCTGTCGACAGGGCAGTCGACATGCTAAGACCCCTGTCGACAGGCCTGTCGACATGGGGTCCTAGGCGGGAATTTTTCCCGCCTGCCCAGTTTGCCCTAATCCATGTTTTAAATTTAAAATTTAAATCTGTTTTTACTTAGGAATTTTCTGCAAACTTCAATGGGCTTTAACTGGGTCATACGGACTCCGATTTCCGAAAACTCGGACTCTATTTCGCGTATTTTTCCGAGATGAACGCAATGGCATAGCCCGTTTCCCTTGATTCACATTTTATAATAAATTCTGCCTCAATTTACGTTATAACAGGTTATTTGAAAATACGGGTTGTTACATATATGATGTAATAGGCTTATTTGCATGCATATTGGATTCATGACACTAACATACATTGCATTAAGGAGGTCAACTGAATCAGTAGACCGCCTAATTTTCGCATTAGTGTTGGGACATATACACACACTTCTGCATATATTTATATAAGCATTAGAGGCTTTTAAGGACAATGGATGTCGGATGAGTAAATGGATGGTAGAATATGCATTCTTCCCAACTTAGAGATTTCGGAGATGAAATCCTTTGAGTAGGGGAGAATGTAACACCCCAAATTTTAACGACATTAAAAGAGGATAAATTAAATAATAATTAATTTAACATTCATAATTAGAGGGAATGGACTATGCCATTGAGTCCGTCTCAAAATTCTGGTCAGAATGGACATTTAGTTTGCGTAAAACGGACACCGTATGAAAAAGTTATGAGAGTTCGAAGTTTGTTTACGCACACGATAAATAAATAAATAAATATATATATAAAATAAATTCCAGAACCTTAAAAAATAATCCAAAAATCAAAAATCGGGCCAAAGCGGGCTGAGCGGGAAAATTCCCGCTTGTGGGTGTCGACCCCCTAGGGGGTGTCGACATAGGTGTCGACCCCCTATCGGGGTGTCGACATGGCTGTCGACCCCCTATAGGGGTGTCACCCCCCCGACAGATCTGGGCAGAATTTGTTTTACGTACCTGGACTTGATTCTGGGTCTGGTTCATTGGTTCTAGGCTATAAATATGGTCCCCTATTCTCTTATTTTCTCCATTGTAGATCATAGAGGCCATATGCTGTCGGGTTGCAAATTGAAACAGAATCAAAGTCTACTACAATCAGTTTAGCTATTCAAAATTCAGATCTCTCTCTCTCTAAATTTTCTAAACCAAACGCTGTGAGTTTCTAGTCACTTTTAGGTTTAAATAAATAATAGTAAATTGTGAAAGACTATGAATTGAGTATGTTGTAAAGTATGAATCTATGCTAGTATTAAATCTTATACCATGTAGATCATGATAGATCTCTAGATCTGATGCAATTGTGGCTATACTATGATGTTGCCTTTATGGATCTTGATTTGTAACTACGTTGTGGTAAATGTAAATCTATTAATCTTGACAGTTGCAACATTGCTTAGATCTAATTTTGTATGTAGATCATCTTTCATGTTGCGATCAACTTAGATATGTTGTAAGTTGGACATATTTAGACCTAAACATGCTTATGATCATGTTTTATGCTAGATCCACTTTATGATCATGTTTTATGCTAGATCCACTTTATGATCATGTTTTACGATTGATCCAGTTTATGATCATGTTTTATGTTAGATCTATTTTATTATCATATCTTATTCTATGATAGATCTATCTCTCAAGATCCAATTCAATTGTGATTGTCCTAGTATGTTATTTTTGTTTCATTTGGATAGATCAAATCATTTATCTGAACCATGAACATATGCCAACTGGAATTGATTAGGATTGTGTAACACCCCACACCCGCTAAGGTCACTCACTAAGGGAATGCCTTAGTTTTGGTGGAGTATTTTTAAGTGAATATAGAACAGAAAAATTACAACAAGACAGATATAAGTAATACTTGAAAATTTTAAAATCATCATTTCATTTCAGCGGAAAGTAAAACATGTTTGGTTACATCACAAAACCATAACAAGAGTCAAGTACATAATATCCATCCTGATAAAATAGAAGTACATAATCCCACTACATAGACAATAGCCATAATAGAAAAGATAAACTGAGCTTTACTTCTACGATCCAAGCCCAAAAGATAGATATAGCGGTCTGATCCAAGCCCACTAGTGCCAGGCCCACTCTGATAACCTGAGGGTTGGGAAAAAGATAAAAACAACGGGGTCAGACATAAGTCTGAGTGAGTCCTATAACCCTAACAATACAACCATTAAAGTAATTAGGGTATGACATAAATAAGGTACGGTACCTCTGGGGATAATGACTACACTAAGTAGCCAACTAAACACCGGATGTATTACGATAACCGAAAAGACGCATTTATCCACCCAAGGATAATTCTTACACCACCCCAGACTTATTCACCCAAGGGTAATTCCTACACTGCACCACACCAGTTTTACCCACCAAGAGTAATTCCTACTTAAAGGTTGATCCCATCTAAAGTCTTAGAAAATATAACTAGTAGTTTCTGGTACTTCTAGCTGACTACGTAGGTGCCGTCTGCCCCTACATCCATTAGGTGTATAACTGACCACGTAGGTGCCGTCTGCCCCTACATCCACTAGGTGTACCTAGTAATCTTACCCAGTAGTTTCGTGTACCCCTACACAGGTGCCGTCTGCCCCTATCTTTACTAGGTGTACCCACTACTCCCCATCGATCGGCTCCCTACCGTAGATACCCGTGCTGGTCCCACGATTGGGGTGTATCATTCCCCTAAAGTGGCTACCAGATAATATCATGGTGCACGGCTTTATATCTACACGATGCAACAACGACTTACCAACCAGCCCGGGCCCACACACGCATATGAAACCCGTTGATCCCGCGTTGCCACCGCTAACCCGTTTTGGCCGCTTATAGTCAAGTCCAATATGCGTGTCCCGTCACCCGACTTGAGTCGAGCCCACAAAGATACGTTTGGGATATTGGTTGAAATGGGCCCCCACAAGCTACTACTTAAGCTTGTCGTTTAATCTAGTGCATCCCACTTAACCCCTTTAACCATGTCCCCTTACATGTTATAAATCTTGGTTAAGTCCTTTAATCATATTTCAATTGCCACTTAGGGCACCCACTAGATTTCCACATGCCACCCATGGCACTTACTTAACCCCTTAATCATGTTTAATTACATGTTCCACCTTGGTTAAGTATTCTAATCGTATTCTCACATGCCACCCATGGCACTTACTTAACCCTTTTTATCATATTTAATTACATGTTCCACCTTGGTTAAGTATTCTAATCGTATTTTTCTATTGCCACCCAAGGCAACCCACTAGTCTCATCATGCCACCCCAAGGCACCCACTTAACCCCTCATGTCCCACTACATGCTAATATGGTTAAGTGTTTCTTAATTAATTAAGACCGTGATCTCCCATAAAGACCTCCCACATTAGACTAGCTGTTATGACCGCCTGGTTAAGCCGGTAGAGTCCGGGCAGTCTTACGTCATAACAGAGTCTAACCTCGTGTCTTTACCTTAATCACGTATTTAATTTATGGCTAAGACCTCTCACATTGGGCTGACATTTGTAGCAACTGGTTAAGCCGGTCGGGTCCGGGCAGTTTTACACTACAAATGAGTCCAACCTCGTGTCTTAGTCGATTAATTACACCTAATTAATCACCCCCATATTAATTATCCCTAATTAATATCAAGTTTTCCATAACATGGGTAGACCTAACTCAATAGGTAAATTCCCATGGGGTAGACCTAACTCAATAGGTAAATTCCCACTTATGGTAATTAATTTTTATGGTATGCTTAATCATACCCAAACATTCATTTATTAACATATTTACCAACCCCATCGTTCCCCACGTAAATCGTTCTCGTTACATGACATAATAAGGGAAAGATCATCACAAATATCATGGGTTTAGCATACAACTTTGTCATGGGTTAAGAGGATGTCAACTTGCATATATGAGCATATATTAACCCAACTACATACAACCCAAACTTCCATATTATCATACACATAATTTGCATAACATGTTGCATATGAGCTTGCATATTATCATACACATATCTTGCATAACATGTTAAACTTGCATATAGGCATTCTCAACCTTGCATAACATGTTAAACATGCATTTAAACTTACACATAATTTGCATAAGTATTCACATACTTGCACAACTTGCATATCATGTCATTTAAGCATGTACATATCTTGCATAAGTATTCATATACTCGCATAAGCATGCATAACTTGCATATCACATAAATCTTGCATTTAAACATATACATGACTTACATAAGCATCCATACACTTGCATAAGCATGCATAACTTGCATATCACTTTCAACTTGCATTTAAACATATACTTAACTTGCATATCACTTTCAACTTGCATAACTCACTTTGCTAAACATGCATAATTCCACTTAGTAAATATGCATAAATCCACTTATTAAACATGCATATATCAACTTAACATGCATAACATCAAATACTTAACATGCATAACACCAACTATTTAGCATGCATAAAATCACATGCATAACTTGCATATCATGTTACATATAACTTGCATATATTCTCACATATAGTTTGCATAACATGTCACATATGCATAAATGTTTAACATGGTGTTTTGCATCATAAAACATGGCCTTAACTTGCATTTAACATAAAACTTGCAAATCACATATCATACAAACTTGCATAAATACATTTATCCACAAACATAGCCATGTCTTATCACATCCTACCATAATCAATTAACAATTGATTATTAAAGCCATAGAAACTCACCAAAACACAATTAGCAAGCTAATGAAGAAGATTAAGATACTTAGAATGGATTAGAGGTTGATTAGAGCTTGCTTTCCTCTTCATTGATTTGTGGAGGCCATGACCAAGTTTCATTTTGCCATAGTTTAGTTACAAAACCTAATTATGAATGAATTAGGGTAGGGTTAGGGTCTTATTTATAGGATTAGGTTGCATTTTAGGCCCTTAGATTAACCCTAGATTAGATTAGGACCCTTAGATTTAGGAAATCTCTAGAACCAGCCCTCCTAGCCAGCCTGAAACCCAACCTGGTGCAACCTGGTGCACCCAGGTTCACAGAACGGTGCCACCCTGTCGACAGGCAAGTCGACAGGCATGTCGACACCCCTGTCGACAGGCCTGTCGACAGCCCTGTCGACATGGGTTGGGCGGGAAGCTTCCCGCCTGACCCCGCCTGGCCCATTCCAAATCTGAATTTAAATTTAAATTTAAATTCCTAAATCTGTTTTTAGCTCTAATTTTTCTGCAAACTTCCTTGAGCCATAACCGGGCCATACGGACTCCGATTTTCGAAAACTCGGACTCTATTTCGCGTATTTTTCCGAGACGAACGCAATAACGCAGCCCGTTTCCCCTAATTCCCACATATGAGATTATTTATTCTGTAATTAGTGAATTTTAGTATTAACCCAAAATACGGGGTGTTACATTCTCCCCTCCTTAAAGGATTTCGTCCCCGAAATCTCTATGCTAAGGAGAATGCATATCCTACCATCCAAACAACCATCTACTCAAACCATCATCCACGGGCATCCATTGTCCTTAAAACAATTTCTAATGATGTATGAGCATATGCAAAAAGTGTGTGTATATGTTCCCTATCTAACATATGAACATATGCAAACCATGATAGTGCCATGCATCCATTATGTATGCGAGAGATCCCTATCGACACATACAATATCTATATGAGTGCACAATCATTCACCAAAATGCATCATCCATGTGATAACACAACCATTATACATCCATAAATATATTTTCCTACACACCATTTTATGCAATATGCAATATGAAGTGATTGAGCCGATCTAGTGCCTAGAGTGTGTGTATATGCATCCACGAGCAACCACTAGCAAACACTTGCATCCACTTGCATCCATCAACCATAACATGTCTCAAACACATGTTTCAACCATAGGTTTACCCTATCTAAAGGTCAAAGGTACTAACGAGAGGACATACTAAAGATAAGATAAGCACAAGATATGCGATGAAGGAGAAGCAAAAGGACATACCCTCCGAAAGAAAAGGGTACCTCGAACGTATCTTCGCTTCTGTCTCCCAGGTAGCGTCACTCTCTCTTCATCTCCCCTTCGTACTTTGACTAGTTGAACCTCTCTGTTCCTCAGCTTCCAAATCTCTGACCCAAGGATACAAGTAGGAGCTCGTCGAATCGTCGCATCACGCTCTACTTCCACTCTCTAAGCAGGCTCAGCTCTACCGCCTCTGCGGTCTCATGTAGGAACTTTCTCAAATGTAACCCATGGAATATATCATGTACACCACTAAGCCTGTCGGGCAACTCCACTCTATATGACATCTGTCCAATCCTTTCCTTAATAGGAAACGGTCCAACAACCTTGGTACTCTCTTCCCAACAGATCCAAAGTGAACCACATTCCGTAACGGAAATATCTTAATAAAAAGCATGTCCTAATATCAAACTCAAGCTCTGTTCTCCTCTTGTCCGCATAAGATTTCTGTTTATCTTGCGTCGCTTTCATCCTTCTTTGAATCAAATCAATCTTTTCCCGAAGTCTTTCTAACCTTATCGGCCCAAGCAAGACCTCATCCGTAGATTCCTACCAACGTGTAGGTGATCGACAAGGCCTTCCATAAAGAGCTTCGAAAGGTGCCATACCAATACTGGACTGAAAGCTGTTATTATATGCGAACTCCACCAATGGAAGATGCTCTTCCCATGTACCTCCCAAAATCTAAGATACAAAGCCTCAAAAGGTCTTCTAAAACATGATTCACCCTCTCAGTCTGGATGTCCGTCTGAGGATGATATGCGGTACTCATACACAACTGAGTCCCTACCGCCTCTTGCAAATTCTTCAAAAACTCTCTAGTGAAGATAGGATCTCGATCACTCACTATGCTAGAGGGTACCCCATGTAATCGAACTATCTCTCGAAGATATACTGAAGCTAGCCATGGAGCAGTCCTCTTGCTCTTCATAAGTATGAAATGGGTGCTCTCAGTAAGTCTATCTACCACCACCCAAATTCTTGTATTACCCTTCCTCGACCTGGGTAACCCGTCAATAAAATCCATCGAGACGTTATCCTACTTCCATTGCGGAACCTCCAATGGGTGAAGCAACCCACCTGGTTTCCTTTGCTCCGCCTTCACTTGCTGGCACACCAAACATCGAGCGACATACTCGGCCACATCTTTCTTCATACCGGCCTAGAAGAAAACCCTCTTCATGTCTTGGTACATCTTATCCCCACCGGGATGAATGGTCATCCTAGAACGGTGTGCGTCATCAAGAATGGCCTTCCTCAAACCCTCGTCTTGCGGTACACAAAGTCTACCGTCTCTACGCAAACACCCCTATCGTCTAGGGTGTTCCTACTCAAATGGCTGGACGACTTCCCCCCTTATGAGCTTCTCTACCAACTCAACCAACTGTGGGTCGTCCCTCTGTGCTCTTCCAATCCACCCCAAAAGAGCAGGTCTAACCAAGGAGGCTAGCAAACCGGGTACAAAGTCAATGGAAGGTCTAAAGTCAAACTTAGAAATAAACTCTAAGCTCCGTCGTTCAACGAACAATGAACCCAAGGACAACCTTTTTCTACTTAAGGTGTCCGTTACCATGTTACCCTTACTCATAGGATGCTAAGGATCCCATCCACTTATGCTGTCCTAAGACTATGCGCTCGAAGAGTCTCCAACACTTCCCTAAGATGTAGGGCATGCTCTTCTCCACCAGGATATCATCCAAAATTATCACAACTGTCTCCCACGCAGACCACCCTAGTCGAATTCGGCATCCCCCAAATGCAAGCCCCAAAGGCCTAAACCAATATCAGACAAACACCCAAGGGATACCTCCTTCGAATTCAGACGACCTACGTGAGACGGTACTAATAAAAATGGCTAAATAATTAAGCTCTTGACCAATTTTGGATGTCCTCCCCAGTCTCGCTCCAAAACCACCGTTTTCCCATAACTGGCTTTGCTCACCCCCATTGAGCACATACGAAAACTTATTTCGCTCCTAGAAAAGACCCAGATGTCATCTACAAAGACCATCACGAACTTATTTAGGTACTCCCTGAACACCCTTCTCATCAAATCAACAAAGTATGCGGGGGCGTTCGTCAAACCCAATGGCATCACCAGCCACTCATAAAAGAAATCATCCGGAGTCCTAAAGGCAGTCTTCTCTATACTATTCTCAGCCACTCTCCACTGATGAAATCCCGTGGCTAAGTCCTACTACAAAAATACTGAGGCGCCAGCCAACTGATCAAAGAGATCATTAATCCTCGGCAATGGGTATCTATTCTTCTTTGTGAGTTTCTTTAGTTCTCTTTAGCCTACACAAAGTCTGAGGGACCCATCCGCCTTCATAACAAAAACTACTGGAGCGCCCCACTCCGATATACTTCGTCTTATGAACCCCTTCTCAAGCAAATCGCCTACTTACTTATGGAGTTCCCTCCTCTCGCTAGGAGCCATGTGGCACACTGGCCAAGATACTGGTTTAGCATTATCCACCAGGTATATTCGGAAGTCAATCTCCCGCTTCGGAGGTAAGCCCTTCACCTCCTCACACACATCCGGGTATTCCCGGACCGCTCTAACAGATCGCAAACTCTAGACCAACGTGTCAAGCGATTCTAGATACCTTAGCATAACAGATTCTATGGGATTACAAGAGATCTCGAGAGTGTTACTCAGGCGGCCCATAAGCCTAACAACTCTCCCTTCAAAATGAAGAACAGCACTCCTACTGGATAACCAGTCCATGCCCAAAACTAACCCATAGCCCGTGAAGCCCAACAAGCATCACATCTAAACCCAACGCTAAGTATAGAAACTTTCAAACCCAAACATAGCATGGAGCCCCAACTGGGTTTGAAACAACTAAGGGATCATCTACTAAACTGGTGTCTAAGTGCAGTGACTCAACTAACAATGGTGGGATAAACGAACTCGATATATCAGAATCAAATAAAGCTTGAATCGGATGATAAAGAAATCCAAATTCCAACCTAGACGGTCATACCCCCATCTGGTACCCTAGTCGTGAGGGAATACAACTACCCTCCAGAAGATTCCGTACCTTGCCCTTGCTTCTTTGAACAATCCTAATAAGGTGTCCTATTCCTCTCAAAAGGATAACCACTTGCCTTCTTCTTCCCTATTCTCCACTCGTAACCTCCCACCAATGAGGTTTCATCTTTCATTAACCAAACAACTATTTGAGCCTTCCTCCCATCGTTTATCCAATAGATACCTACCAGTCCTCCTCCTTCTTGAACCAACTTCTAATCCGACTAACGTCTAAGTCCCTTGAAGTGGCTTTCCATCCTTATCTATCTTAGAAAGATCATCTATACGCGGAGGGGAAACTCAAAACGAGAGAAAGGAAGAGATTCAAAATGGAGAATTCGAAAGATATAGATATGGCTATTGGGGATTATGCTTTTCTTTCAAAAACTTTTCTCTTAAAAGACATGTTTTTGAAAATACTCCTTTCCAAAAATATTCTTAGAAAATAGTTTTTCTAAAAATTTTATCTGTTCCGGTAACCTTAAGCTCTGATACCACGTGTAACACCCCACACCCGCTAAGGTCACTCACTAAGGGAATGCCTTAGTTTTGGTGGAGTATTTTTAAGTGAATATAGAACAGAAAAATTACAACAAGACAGATATAAATAATACTTGAAAATTTTAAAATCATCATTTCATTTCAGCGGAAAGTAAAACATGTTTGGTTACATCACAAAACCATAACAAGAGTCAAGTACATAATATCCATCCTGATAAAATAGAAGTACATAATCCCACTACATAGACAATAGCCATAATAGAAAAGATAAACTGAGCTTTACTTCTACGATCCAAGCCCAAAAGATAGATATAGCGGTCTGATCCAAGCCCACTAGTGCCAGGCCCACTCTGATAACCTGAGGGTTGGGAAAAAGATAAAAACAACGGGGTCAGACATAAGTCTGAGTGAGTCCTATAACCCTAACAATACAACCATTAAAGTAATTAGGGTATGACATAAATAAGGTACGGTACCTCTGGGGATAATGACTACACTAAGTAGCCAACTAAACACCGGATGTATTACGATAACCGAAAAGACGCATTTATCCACCCAAGGATAATTCTTACACCACCCCAGACTTATTCACCCAAGGGTAATTCCTACACTGCACCACACCAGTTTTACCCACCAAGAGTAATTCCTACTTAAAGGTTGATCCCATCTAAAGTCTTAGAAAATATAACTAGTAGTTTCTGGTACTTCTAGCTGACTACGTAGGTGCCGTCTGCCCCTACATCCATTAGGTGTATAACTGACCACGTAGGTGCCGTCTGCCCCTACATCCACTAGGTGTACCTAGTAATCTTACCCAGTAGTTTCGTGTACCCCTACACAGGTGCCGTCTGCCCCTATCTTTACTAGGTGTACCCACTACTCCCCATCGATCGGCTCCCTACCGTAGATACCCGTGCTGGTCCCACGATTGGGGTGTATCATTCCCCTAAAGTGGCTACCAGATAATATCATGGTGCACGGCTTTATATCTACACGATGCAACAACGACTTACCAACCAGCCCGGGCCCACACACGCATATGAAACCCGTTGATCCCGCGTTGCCACCGCTAACCCGTTTTGGCCGCTTATAGTCAAGTCCAATATGCGTGTCCCGTCACCCGACTTGAGTCGAGCCCACAAAGATACGTTTGGGATATTGGTTGAAATGGGCCCCCACAAGCTACTACTTAAGCTTGTCGTTTAATCTAGTGCATCCCACTTAACCCCTTTAACCATGTCCCCTTACATGTTATAAATCTTGGTTAAGTCCTTTAATCATATTTCAATTGCCACTTAGGGCACCCACTAGATTTCCACATGCCACCCATGGCACTTACTTAACCCCTTAATCATGTTTAATTACATGTTCCACCTTGGTTAAGTATTCTAATCGTATTCTCACATGCCACCCATGGCACTTACTTAACCCTTTTTATCATATTTAATTACATGTTCCACCTTGGTTAAGTATTCTAATCGTATTTTTCTATTGCCACCCAAGGCAACCCACTAGTCTCATCATGCCACCCCAAGGCACCCACTTAACCCCTCATGTCCCACTACATGCTAATATGGTTAAGTGTTTCTTAATTAATTAAGACCGTGATCTCCCATAAAGACCTCCCACATTAGACTAGCTGTTATGACCGCCTGGTTAAGCCGGTAGAGTCCGGGCAGTCTTACGTCATAACAGAGTCTAACCTCGTGTCTTTACCTTAATCACGTATTTAATTTATGGCTAAGACCTCTCACATTGGGCTGACATTTGTAGCAACTGGTTAAGCCGGTCGGGTCCGGGCAGTTTTACACTACAAATGAGTCCAACCTCGTGTCTTAGTCGATTAATTACACCTAATTAATCACCCCCATATTAATTATCCCTAATTAATATCAAGTTTTCCATAACATGGGTAGACCTAACTCAATAGGTAAATTCCCATGGGGTAGACCTAACTCAATAGGTAAATTCCCACTTATGGTAATTAATTTTTATGGTATGCTTAATCATACCCAAACATTCATTTATTAACATATTTACCAACCCCATCGTTCCCCACGTAAATCGTTCTCGTTACATGACATAATAAGGGAAAGATCATCACAAATATCATGGGTTTAGCATACAACTTTGTCATGGGTTAAGAGGATGTCAACTTGCATATATGAGCATATATTAACCCAACTACATACAACCCAAACTTCCATATTATCATACACATAATTTGCATAACATGTTGCATATGAGCTTGCATATTATCATACACATATCTTGCATAACATGTTAAACTTGCATATAGGCATTCTCAACCTTGCATAACATGTTAAACATGCATTTAAACTTACACATAATTTGCATAAGTATTCACATACTTGCACAACTTGCATATCATGTCATTTAAGCATGTACATATCTTGCATAAGTATTCATATACTCGCATAAGCATGCATAACTTGCATATCACATAAATCTTGCATTTAAACATATACATGACTTACATAAGCATCCATACACTTGCATAAGCATGCATAACTTGCATATCACTTTCAACTTGCATTTAAACATATACTTAACTTGCATATCACTTTCAACTTGCATAACTCACTTTGCTAAACATGCATAATTCCACTTAGTAAATATGCATAAATCCACTTATTAAACATGCATATATCAACTTAACATGCATAACATCAAATACTTAACATGCATAACACCAACTATTTAGCATGCATAAAATCACATGCATAACTTGCATATCATGTTACATATAACTTGCATATATTCTCACATATAGTTTGCATAACATGTCACATATGCATAAATGTTTAACATGGTGTTTTGCATCATAAAACATGGCCTTAACTTGCATTTAACATAAAACTTGCAAATCACATATCATACAAACTTGCATAAATACATTTATCCACAAACATAGCCATGTCTTATCACATCCTACCATAATCAATTAACAATTGATTATTAAAGCCATAGAAACTCACCAAAACACAATTAGCAAGCTAATGAAGAAGATTAAGATACTTAGAATGGATTAGAGGTTGATTAGAGCTTGCTTTCCTCTTCATTGATTTGTGGAGGCCATGACCAAGTTTCATTTTGCCATAGTTTAGTTACAAAACCTAATTATGAATGAATTAGGGTAGGGTTAGGGTCTTATTTATAGGATTAGGTTGCATTTTAGGCCCTTAGATTAACCCTAGATTAGATTAGGACCCTTAGATTTAGGAAATCTCTAGAACCAGCCCTCCTAGCCAGCCTGAAACCCAACCTGGTGCAACCTGGTGCACCCAGGTTCACAGAACGGTGCCACCCTGTCGACAGGCAAGTCGACAGGCATGTCGACACCCCTGTCGACAGGCCTGTCGACAGCCCTGTCGACATGGGTTGGGCGGGAAGCTTCCCGCCTGACCCCGCCTGGCCCATTCCAAATCTGAATTTAAATTTAAATTTAAATTCCTAAATCTGTTTTTAGCTCTAATTTTTCTGCAAACTTCCTTGAGCCATAACCGGGCCATACGGACTCCGATTTTCGAAAACTCGGACTCTATTTCGCGTATTTTTCCGAGACGAACGCAATAACGCAGCCCGTTTCCCCTAATTCCCACATATGAGATTATTTATTCTGTAATTAGTGAATTTTAGTATTAACCCAAAATACGGGGTGTTACAGATTGGGTCCACACCTTTATCTTAATTGTAACCTCTATGATGTGGATTTGGTTAGATCTATTTATAAACCTGTAGATCTAAACCTTTATTTATGATTAGATCTAATTTAATCTATTAGATCTAGAGCAAGTGGACATTTCATGTAGACCTAAAGCAATATTTATGTTAGATCCCGTTATGATGATGATTACATATTCATGACAATATGTATATTCACCTTGATATGATTTTAATTAAATGTCCGTTCACTTTGTTATCATAATAGTATGTTTATGCCAATATGTGTTGAAACTATCACCTCTATCATATTCCCTTTTTCATTGTTATGGCTAGACTACTTATTAACCTAGATGCCACCAAAATACATGCGAATATTTTAGTGAAGGAAATGGGGGAAATGGGATTTATAATTGGCATGTAATTTATAAATGAATTGATATGTAATCCAAATTATTGGGTAAAATAGGTATTAACACCTGTAAATGGAAAGGATTAATTAATTGGTAAATTAATTAAAAATGGCATAATTTTAATATGAACATTTATGGACATGTAATTCAAATTATTGGGCAAAATATGTATTGACACCCAAAAAGGGAAAGGTTTAATTAATTTATTAATTAAAAATGGAATGTTTAGTAATTACAATTAGGAATTGTACTTATGACACGAGGTTAGGTTACATTAGTGGTGGAAGTCTGCCCGGACCCGACCGGCATATCCAGCAGCCACTAATGTTGAGCCTAATGTGGGAGGTCTAAGTACGCGAATACGAATCGGGCTAAGACACGAGGTTAGGCCCAACTGTGGAATAAGACTGCCCGGACCCGACCGGCATATCCAACATCCACATGTTGTAGGCCGAATATGGGAGGTCTAGCCCATTATAAACCATAAATGGACATGGTAATGAATCAGACTACTTAATCTAATCTAATCCATAAGGGATTGTATGAATATGAACTAAAGATAGGGTTAAATAAAACATGTTGGATCAGTGGAAGGGTTAAGTACATCTTGGGTAGGTGGGTAATACTAATATATATAGGCCCACAAACTTAACCGTTAAATAAACATGCTTGAATCAGTAGGAAGGTTAAGTACATCTTGGGTTGGTGGGTAATATTTATATATATAGGCCCACAAACTTAACCTGTCGAGGTTATGTAATTAAAGACATTGTTAGGTAAACATAACTAGTGGAAAACCTAGTAGTGGGGATGCAAGACAAAGGGAAGAGCTTGCATCATCTTGTGTGGACCCATTTCAGTTAGTAACCCTTAAATAGGTATCAAATGGGTACTCCGAACTAGGTCGGAGTAGGGCATGCTTATTGAGTTGATTGTAAGAGATCCAAATGTGGAGGCGATGTTGACGGCGCGTTCCAACAGGGTCATGTGCCTGCATGACTCCGCCTGCTGGGGAAGATAAGACACTATGACATCAATAGATATGGTTGTGCAGATCTGGAAAATGAAGGGTTGCCACTTTAGGGAGTGATACACCCTACTATGGGGCCAACATAGGGGATCTACGGAATAGGGAGCCGATCGATTGGGGGTAGTAAATAGGGTACATCTAGTCCTGTGTGTTTCTGTGGGGTACCAGTGTTTCTGTCTAGGCTAACACCCGTTATTTCTGTTTAGGTACCAGTTTTGTTTGGGTTAAAAAACCTGTTACTAGAGTACACCTAAAACTACCATTATGTTTTTGTTGGGATCATCCTATTTTTGTTAAGCAATTGGGGAATATATAATCCTATTACATATCTGTTATACTAGTATTGGTGCAGAGCAAGGAAAGTATTAAGAAGCACTATCTATTCTATCCTGTTGTCCATTGTACCTTGTTATGCCTGCCATTTATGTATTGATCTCTCTTATCCACTTTGTATGCCTATCATGCTGCTTTTATTTATTTACTGGCTAAAAGTAACTAGAATCGCCAGACTTTATGTCTGACCCTTTTTGTTTCCACTTCTTTCTTCCTTTCCCCCCAGGTTCTCAGGGAGGAAACACACAAGCTTGATCGTGATTCTGCTTAGCTGCTTATATGTATGGATCAAGCTCTTATCCTTGTTGCTATGGCTATATTTTGCTCTTAGGGAATTTTCTTTCTTTTATGTACTCTGATATTTTTGAAGTACAGGGCAGTGGTTTTTATGTTGTAATGGGTTTTTATATTTCAGACAAATGATGCTTTGGACCACGGTATTTTGATGATTAGTAAAGTTGTTTATTTCTGCTGTAATTTTTTTTATATCTGTCTTGTAATATTCTGTGTCTGTTTACATAAACGCTTCATGAAACTTAATGCATTCCCTTTGTGAGTGACATTAACGGACGTGGGGTGTCACAAAAGGGGCTTACGAAACATAATCCATTGTGTCCGGAATGGGGATATTTGGCTAGGAGCGACAGTCGTTGGGCTTGATTTGGAGCTCATATGGGTTAACGGGCCTTTCTAGTGTTAAAGAATTAAATAATTAAAGTATTATAAATACCTAGGATTAATAAACCCTAATTCTAATTTCAAGCCGCCGCCATCGTTCCCGAATGGACAGAACCATTCGAAACTTCTTCCCCCAATAACTCTCAATCCTCACACCAAAACTCATCGACCCTTTGGAGAATATTATAGTACTCTCTCCAATCTTCAGATCCATACGGGTTTCGCCCCTTATCGTCGCGTGTAGCTCGAGAATCGAGCCTAGGAAGGTCAGCCGTTCAGACCGCCACCGCATCACCTGGAAGCCGTCAAGCTGGGCCCCTTCGCCGCTGCCGGGTGCACCGTTCCTCCCCCTCCGACGTGGTAGCTTCCGATCGAAACCAAAGTGATTGTGTTGCATGCTAATTGAAACCCTAGTTTTGAACCAAACACGAAAACCATCGGCATGTAACTGAAGGTATATAATTTAACTATTTACAACATCTTACAACCATTGCTAATTTAATTGATTTAAATCGTAACTTGTTCATACGATATCGAAATCCGATGAAACATGATCCATCGTGATCGTGACAACGTCCTCTACATTCTAGAAGGGACTGGGACATATTTGGAGCTTACTAGGAATTTAGGCGAAATCAAAATCAATGTGAGATCTCTAATTTAAAATAAAATTTATTATTGATTACGATGTGAAATTCATATATGTGTTGAATAAAATTTGAATTGATTGTTTCTGATTGCGATGAACGGCTGGATTGAATTGTGTATGTTAGAAAAATATTCATGTTTGATAAGAAATTGTTTATACAATAAAAATCATATTTTTATTGTACATGTGAATGAATAAAATATTCATGTTTGATAAGAAATTATTTATACAGTAATAATCATATTTTTATTGTACAAGTGAATGAATAAAATATTCATGTTTGACAAGAAATTGTTTATACAATAAAAATCATATTTTTATTGTACATGTGAATGAATAAAATATTCATGTTTGATAAGAAATTTTTTATACAATAAAAATCATATTTTTATTATACATGTGAATGAATAAAATATTCATGTTTGATAAGAAATTGTTTATATAATAACAATCATATTTTTATTGTACATGTGAATGAATAAAATATTCATGTTTGATAAGAAATTGTTTATACAATAAAAATCGTATTTTTATTATGTGAATGAATAAAATATTCATGTTTGATAAGAAATTGTTTATACAATAAAAATCGTATATTTATTGTACTTGTGAATCAATAAAATATTAATGTTTGGTAAAATATGTATATACAATAAAAATCATGTTTTTATTTTAAATATGAATCAATAAAATGTTCATGATAGGAATAAAATATTATAAAACAATAAAAAATTATATTTTTTATTGTATGTATGAATCACAAAATTTAACATGTTTTAAATAAAATGTTTAAACATTAAAAATGACGTTTTTGGTGTATGTTAGATTCACTAAAAAGAAACATGTTTTAAATAAAATGTTTATACATTAAGAATAACATATTTGGTGCATGCTTGGTTCATTAAAAAGAATCATGTTTTAAATAGAAAGATTAGACAATAAAAATTATATTTTTATTGTTGGGTTGATTCATTAAAGAGAATTTGTTAATCAAAATGTAATCATTTACATGTTAGCGACGTAGAAAAATGATCATTTATTTATACATGTTTTGTTTGTCAAAATGTAATCATTTACATGTTAGCGATGTAGAAAAATGATCATTTATTTATACATGTTTTGTTTATCAAAATGTAATCATTTACATGTTAGCGACGCAGAAAAATGATCATTTATTTATACATGTTTTGTAATCAAAATGCAATCATTTGCATGTTAGCAACATAGAAAAATGATCATTTATTTATACATGTTTTGTTTACCAAAAGGTATTCATTTACATGTTAGCCACGTAGAAAAATGATCATTTATTTATACATGTTTTGTTTATCAAAATGTAATCATTTACATGTTAGCAAAGTAGAAAATGATCATTTGTCAATACATCATTTGTTCATTAAAATGTAACTTTTAACATGTTTGTTTAGATTAAAGGAAACATGTTAATATATGGATCGTCATTAAAAAGGTCATTTTAATATGTTATGTTAGAATAAAAAGGAATTTATATCAAATATGATGTGTCATAAAAAAATGACATTTTTAACATGTTAGTTAGAATAAAAAGGAACCTATGTTAAATATGTTGTGTCATTAAAAATGATATTTTTAATATGTTATGTTAGAATAAAAAGGAATTTATGTTAAATATGTTGTGTCATTAAAAATGACATTTTTAATATGTTATGTTAGAATAAAAAAGAAATTATGTTAAACATGTCGTGTCGTTAAAAATGACATTTTTAATATGTTAAGATAAAATAAAAATGATTATGTGTTAAAACATGTTTGTCACGAAAATGACATTTTTAGAGTGTTAGTTAGAATAAAATAATTACATGTAAAGTATATGTTTTGTTTATTAAAAACATCACTTTTAACATGTATGTGAGGTGTATACAAAAATTTACATATCTTGAAAAATATATTGTTTGACATGAGCGTGAGTTGTACAAAATTTACATGTAATAAAATAAACGGTGTTGAAATTGTTGGATCTAGATTAACCCTAGGGGGGTGGGGGGTGAATGGGGTTTATTAAATTTTCTCGAGATATTAAAATATACACAAATCACAAAATATAGCAGAAATAGAAATGCAGAAAGTAAATGACACAAGAGATACCCAGCTTCGGCAAAACCCTGCCCACTGCTGCATTCCTAAGGTTTCTACTAGGTGATAGAACAGATCCCGCATACAAGACCACGTACACTCGCAAACCCTTCTCCTATTCTAACCCTACGCTCAAAACCCTAGATTCGTCTATATCCACTAGACCAGATTTTCCCCTAGTTTTACAGACACTAGTAAAATATCAGTTAACCCCTAACAGAATCCTCTAGAATTTTACAGACTCTAGGAAAACTGTTTGGACGATTTTCAGAACAAACTAAAAATTACAACAGAATTTAAAACAACACAAAAATAAAAGCAAAATGAAACCCTAGGAGATTTAAAAATAAAGGATCATCCCCTTTTATAATTCTTGGCTTGGTCGGCCCTTGGTAAAATTGGTGTAACACCCCACCTCCGCTAGGGTCACTCACAAAGGGAATGCACTAGTTTTGGAGGAGCGTTATCAAGGTAAACAATCACAGAATTATTACAAGACAAAACATAAATAAAACAGTGGAAGAATCATAAGCTAAATTTCATTACTCTCAAAAAGAGTCAAAACCTTTTACATCCAAAGTACCGAATAGCCAAAGTCATTATTTTCCATTACAACAAATTCTATCTTGCATAAACAAAGAAGCATAATCTTAAAACAACAAAAGTAGCTTAATTCCCCAAAGGTAGCAGAAATGCAGCCATAGCATAGCTCAAGATCAAACCACACATGAGCTGAACCGAAAGCAAGCGAAATCCAAGCTAAGTGCTAGAGTTTCCTCCCTGAGAACCTTGGGGGGGGGGGGAACGGAAGAAAAAGAGGTAAAGGAAAACGGGTCAGTCATAAAGACTGGTAAGTCCAAGTGACTTTCAGCATAAAAACAGGTAAAAGTAACACGACATGTATAAACTGAAAGTAAACATAAGGATGCTGTCAAGATGGGCAAGATATACTAAGATAACATGATAATTCAAGTATAGGTCAGGTACAGCATCGCATGTTCAAGATTCGCTGCACCAACTGTACTATTATCCCAAACCAATGTCTTATATTAATCATGAAATGATCCCTTGGCCCAGTATCTTGAAAGGATGCATTATTAGACCCAATGGAACGATCCACTAATCGTTCGGCTCCCTACAAGTTCTAGCTCGTTGTGTGTCTGTGTCATACGGCCCTATCACGAATGTAGTCACCTGTGCTAGGTCCACCATAGGGTGTATCAAGCCCTAGGGTGCCAACCACCGACACGAATCAAGCATGCACAGATAAACCTACTGATGCCCAATGCCTTCTTTTTCAACTCCGGACCACGTGCACGACCATAGCCCGCCTGAATCTACACTGGCACACCAACACAGCCGTCGTTCTGGTCGCTTACAATCAGCCCAGTAATCGTGCCCCACCCGGCCTAGTTCCACGGTACCGTGATACATCTAGTGGGTTACTGCTGAAATGGACCGCGTAACTAGGGTTTCCGTCCAATAGGTTAAGTGTTGTCATTTAAATTCGTGACTTAACCCTTATCAGTCTAGCATGTCAAGTTGGTTAAGTGTTGCCCTTCAAGTTCGTGACTTAACCCTACAATTCACGTGTCAAGTTGGTTAGGTGTTGTCGTTCAAGTTCATGACCTAACCCTACCAATCATGTTTCAAGTTGGTTAAGTGTTGTCTTTCATGTTCATGACTTAACCCTATCATGTGGCATTAATTCATTAATGCACCTCAACCTCTCACTTCAGACCTGTTGTTGTGGTCACTGGATATGCCGGGCGGTTCCGGGCAGATTCACACCACAACTCAGTCTGACCTCGGGTTTCAAGTACGATACGACCAACTACCCATATTGGATCCTATTGTTTGCAGTAACTGGATTTGTCGGGTGGTTCCGGGCAGAATTACACTGCAAACTCAACCCAACCTCGAGTTGGCCATTTTCAAGTTCATTCTAGTGTCATGCCCATGTCCAAATTTCATATCAAGTTCGTGTCAAGTTTCAAGGCAAGTTTTATATCCATATCCAGATTCAAGTTATAACAATGTTCATGTTTCAATTTATGCCTATTATCTAGTTCACGATTCATGTTCATAACCAATTCATGTTTTGCCTAATCTACCCAAATCGTATTCCCATCGCACGTAAACGTGAATCGATCTATACTACAAGTAAATCCAAATCCCGAAATAAAGGGAATAACATTAAAACTATGATAGGCAAAAGGGACGAGCATAAAGTGATAAAAGGGATTACAAGACTAGCATGATATAACTTGAGATAATTGGTTACAACATCACTAGCATATAGAAAATAACAGGATTTCAAATCTAGCAAAATAAGGCGATAGACATGATAAAAATTGACATAAAAGAATAGGCATGCAAAAGCAAGCCAAATACAAGGATAATGGATCAATGGTTTTGGTGTACATAATAGCAAATAAACTAAGCAAGTCACACCCTAGGTATGAGATCCAACAAAATGCCAAATTCGGTGTACAACATGGTTTTCAACTATAGTGTTATGAACAATCAACTATAATAGTCAATTAACCACAATAGTCATAGTCATAGTGAATCATAAGCGATTAATCACAATAGTCATGGATAATTATCCTAAATAGTTCTAGGCAACTACCCTAAATAGTCATAGGCAATTAACTGTAATAGTTTCAAAGTCATGGTCATAGACAATAGTCTTATGTTCATAATCATAGGCAATAATTCTTATAGTCATGAGTCATAGGTGATTAGCCACAATTGTCATAGTCATAGGAAATAGTCTTTTGTTCACAGTCATAGGCATAAGCATAGTATTATGTTCACAGTCATAGGGATAGGCATAGTCTTATGTCCACATTCGTAGCCTTAGGCCATTAACAATAGTTTCAAAGTCATAGGCATGATAATGTTTGATCTACAACGTGAATAGGCCCAAACTGATTTCAAAGCAATATTTCCACAAAGTCAAGATCCAAGATGAACAAGAATAGATATGAATCATACATAGATCCAATTCCAATTTATAACATGTCCATATTAAGTTTACAATTTTTGTCTAAAAGTAACTTGAACTTACAGATCGTGGTCAAAGAAATTGCGATGCAGAAGTTGAATCTATAAACTAGTCGTCGAATTGCTGAATCATTGAATCTTGATTTGATTGTAGAAGCAAATCCCCAAATATGCAATTCCTAGCCGTAGTCTTCAAGAAATAGTTTTCGCGTTTTAATTTAATTTATCTTAATATTTAGAGGAAGAAGAAGAAGCCATGTTCATCAAAAGTTTGTGCAGCATAAGGTTAGAGAAGAATGGTGTAAAGAGAATGAGGCTAGGAGGCTGTTTATATAGGATTAGGTAGACGAATCTGGATAGAAAACGAGATCAGATACATCAGAATGCATCAGGTTCGAAAACTGGGTTCGAGAGGCAGGTCGACCCCCAGGTCGACACTATAGTCGACCTGGTCCCTGGGAGGCCGACACTATGGTCGACCCTCAGGTCGACCTGGTCCATGGGCGGGAATTTTCTCACCCAGCCTGTTCTGGGGTTTGAATTCGAATTTCGAGCTGTTTTTTATTCTGAAAATTCTTGAAACTTCGGAGGGTCATATTTCCCTCATATAGACTCCGATTCTCGCAAACTCGGACTCGTTTCCAAGAAGAATTTCGAGACGAACGCAATGGCACAACCCGTTTCCCCTGATTCTTATTTTAAAATTTAATTCTGCCTTGATTTATGGTTTTAACATGTTATTAAAATTCGGGTTGTTACATTCTCCCCTCCTTAAAGGATTTCGTCCCCGAAATCTTCAAGTTAAGAAGAATGCATCCTATCATCCAATCAACCATCTACTCAACTATCATCCACAAGCAACCATTGTCCTTAAACGATTTCTAATGCTATATGAACATATGCAGAAAGTGTGTGTATATGTTCCTTATCTAATGCAGATGATCAGGCCTGATTGATCTTCTTAATGCAAAATATGTTTAGTGCCATGAATCCAACATGTATGCAAATAGTCCTAGTCACATAAACACTATATGTGTGCACAAACATCCATCCATATGCAACATTCACATGATAACACATTCAATTTCATCCATAAACAAGTATAAACACTCATGCATATGCAATATGGAAATGTGTTTGAGCCGATCTAGTGCCTAATGTGTGTTATGCAACCACGAGCAACCACTTGCGACCACTTGCAACCATTAGCAAACATCAACCATAACATGTTTCAATCACATGTTTACATCCAAAAGGGTTCTACCTAAGGTTCTCAAGATAGGATTGAGAAGATAAGAAAGATAAAACAAAGCATCTAGGAGAAGAAGTTAAAGATGTACCCCCAGAAGGTCCTGCTTGCGGGGCTTGCCCTTGCTTCTTAGGGCAGTTCTTGCTGATATGTCCAGTATCACCACACTGAAAGCATGCTCCCATCTTCATCTTCTTCTTTCTACAATCCTGGACTATATGCCCCTCAATACCACAGAAGTGGCATTTTCTTTTCTCATGTGTCTTGTTATCATTATTGTTGTTGTTGTTGTTCTTGCTCCTTTCTCGGAGTCTACCTCCTTGTTTTGAGACTCATTCGCCTTGACCTCCTTCTTGCCATTCTTGTCTTCTTCATTTAAGAGCGCCATGTCCACTAACTTTTCGTAAGTAGCTCCCATAGGTATGTGGGTCATAGCCAAGCTGTGAAGCGGCTCATTTAATCCCTTGCCAAACGGAGAGCCTTCTTCTGAGGGGTATTCACTATGTCCAGTCCAAATCGGGCTAGCTGAGTGAATTGATTAACGTACTCCTTGACAGTCATACTTCCTTGCTTAAGAGCTAAGAACTTTTCCAGCTGTAAACTTCATTCAGCTTGCAAGAGGAATTTCGTCTCAAACCTTATTCTGAAATCCATCCATGTTTCGACCGGCCTCTCGGCGTTAGTGACTTCCCACCAATAGGAAGCTTCATCTTTGAGCAACCATACCACCAACTGTACCATCTGCCTATCGTCCACCTCGAAGATAACAAACAGATCCTCAGTTTCTTTGAGCCAGTTCCTCGCTTCTACAAATGATTCGGTTCCCTTGAAATCCTTTCCACCCATGGACCTAAAATATTTATAGATCTTTGAGAAAGCAATTGCACGAGGAGGGGGTGGAGGAGGAGGAATCACTGCAGCTGGAGAAGGAATATCTGCTGGGTCTGCATCGTTGGCCCTAGCCTCTAAGTACCTCCTGAACCAGCCAGGTATTGGCACGCCCTCTGGAAAGTTAAGATTCCCAGACATGCTGAAATGAAAAAGAAGAGATTCAAAACGAGGGAACAAAGGACAGTGCTAATGGCTTTTGGGGAATAGCCTTTTAATAAAACAAGACTTTTCTTGAAAAATGCTTCTTTGTAAACGGGTTTGAAAATAGTTTTAGAAGGTTTTTAAAAGCTTTTGCCCAGTCTGGTAACCTTCTGCTCTGATACCAAATGTAACACCCCACCTCCGCTTGGGTCACTCACAAAGGGAATGCACTAGTTTTGGAGGAGCGTTATCAAGGTAAAGAATCACAGAATTATTACAAGACAGAACATAAATAAAACAGTGGAAGAATCAAAAGCTAAATTTCATTACTTTCAAAAAGAGTCAAAACCTTTTACATCCAAAGTACCGAATAGCCAAAGTCATTATTTTCCATTACAACAAATTCTATCTTGCATAAACAAAGAAGCATAATCTTAAAACAACAAAAGTAGCTTAATTCCCCAAAGGTAGCATAAATGCAGCCATAGCATAGCTCAAGATCAAACCGTACATAAGCTGAACCGAAGGCAAGCGAAATCCAAGCTAAGTGCTAGAGTTTCCTCCCTGAGAACCTGGGGGGGGGGGGAGGAACGGAAGAAAAAGAGGTGAAAGAAAACGGGTCAGTCATAAAGACTGGTAAGTCCAAGTGACTTTCAGCATAAAAACAGGTAAAAGTAACACGACATGTATAAACTGAAAGTAAACATAAGGATGTTGTCAAGATGGGCAAGATATACTAAGATAACATGATAATTCAAGTATAGGTCAAGTATAGCATCGCATGTTCAAGGTTCGCTACACCAACCGTACTATTATCCCAAACCAATGTCTTATATTAATCATGAAATGATCCCTTGGCCCAATATCATGAAATGACGCATTATTAGGCCCAACGGAATGATCCATTGATCGATCGTCTCCCTACAAGTTCTATCTCGTTGTGTGTCTGTGTCTTACGACCCTATCACGAATGTAGTCACCTGTGCTAGGTCCACCATAGGGTGTATCAAGCCCTAGGGTGCCAACCACCGACACGAATCAAGCATGCACAGATAAACCTACTGATGCCCAATGCATTCTTTTTCAACTCCGGACCACGTGCACGACCATAGCCCGCCTGAACCTACACTAGCGCACCAACACAGCCGTCATTCTGGTTGCTTACAATCAGCCCAGTGATCGTGCCCCACCCTGCCTACTTCCAGGGTACTGTGATACATCTAATGGGTTACTGCTGAAATGGACCGCGTAACTAAGGTTTCCGTCCAATAGGTTAAGTGTTGTCATTTAAATTTGTGACTTAACCCTTATCAGTCTAGCATGTCAAGTTGGTTAAGTGTTGTCATTCAAGTTCGTGACTTAACCCTACAATTCACGTGTCAAGTTGGTTAGGTGTTGTCGTTCAAGTTCATGACCTAACCCTACCAATCATGTTTCAAGTTGGTTAAGTGTTGTCTTTCATGTTCATGACTTAACCCTATCATGTGGCATTAATTCCTTAATGCACCTCAACCTCTCACATCAGACCTGTTGTTGTGGTCACTGGATATGCCGGGCGGTTCCGGGCAGATTTACACCACAACTGTAACACCCCACGTCCATTAATGTCACTCACAAAGGGAATGCATTAACTTCCATGGAGGTTTTAAGTGAATATAGAACAAAAAAATTACAACAAGACAGATAATAAGTAGTACTTGGAAATCTAAAACTTCATTTTATTGCAGCGGAAATTAAACATGTTTGTTACATCATAAAACCATAAATCAGAGTCAAGTACAATATCTATCTTCATTGAAACAAAATACATAACCCCATTATACAAATAGCCATTAAAGAAGATAACAAGCTGGACTTTACTTCAACGGTACAAGCTTTCCAAAGAGAGATGAAGCAATCCAATCAAACTCCACTAGAGCTGGGCCCAACCTGAGGACCTGGAGGGGGAAAAGGATAGGAATGGAGGGGGTCAGACATAAAGTCCGGCGAGTATGATAATTCTAACAATACTATTATCAAAATATTTAGACTAAGGCATAAGCTGGAAGACAAGTAAATATCTATGAACTACTAGGTATGGAATGAGCAGATAAAGATAACGTTTAAGATAACGTTAAAGATAACGGTAAAGGCACACCTAATTACTAACGAACAATTGCTACACTGCACCGCACCAGTCACCCTAAAGGTTGATCTCACTTGCTTCACACAGAAACTATATAAATAGCCTTGCGTACCCCTAGCTGACTACATAGGTGCCGTCTGCCCCTATCTCCACTAGGTGTACCCCACTACCCACTTTCGATCGGCTCCCTACTCGTAGATACCCGTGCTAGCCCCACAGTGGGGTGTATCACTCCCCTAAAGTGGCAACCCGATACAACTTGATAATGCACGGCTTATACCTACACGATGCAACAACGTCTTACCTACCAGCCCGGGTCATATGAAACCCGTTGGACTTGCATTGCCACCGCTCCCCGTTTTGGCCTCTTATAGTCAAACCCAGTATGCGTGTCCCGTCCTCAACTTGGGTCGAGCCCACAAAGATACGTTTGGGATACTGGTTGAAATGGGCCCCCACAAGCTACCCACCTAAGCTTGTCCACTAGTACATCCCACTTAACCCTCTTAGTCATGTTCATTTACATGTGTGTTTGGTTAAGTCTTACTAATCGTATTTCACATGCCACTAAGGGCACCCACTAGATTCCTCATGCCACCCAAGGCACCTACTTAACCCCCATGTCCCACCTTACATGTTTATCTGGTTAAGTATTTCTTAATTCATTCAGGCCATAACCTCATAAAGACCTCTCACATTAGACTGGCATTTATGGCAGCTGGATTTGCCGGGCGGGTCCGGGCAGTCTTACACCATAAAAGAGTCTAACCTCGTGTCTTTACAACTGTTATGCTTTAGTTTAGGCCTAGGACCTCTCACATTGGGCTGACATTTGTGACCACTGGATTTGCCGTGCGGGTCCGGGCAGGTTTACGTCACAAACGAGTCCAACCTCGTGTCCTAAGCATTGATTATCACTTATAATCTTTTACCCCAGTTTTAATAATTCCCTATTCAAATTATTAATTAAGTCCACTTTTATTGATGTCCATAATTGACTCAATTATGGTCATCTACTCATGGCATGCAAAATCATATCAATTGCACCCCAACTTCTTTATATTAAATCCTTAATATTACCCCTACCCCACGTTTATACGTTCGCTTATTCAACGCAGAATATACGTTAGACTCGAATAGTCTAACTCATAGCACAGAAATAAATTACCACAACATATAGACAATTAAAACGAATCTAATAATAATAGGGGTGAAAACTTGCATAAACTACACATGTTAAGGATCTAAAGGTGTCAACTTATTAAATGTCACAATTTACATGATATGATCATAACCCAAATTTATGTATAAACTTGCATATGGGGTTTTAGGCAACATAATGATGGTGTGAACTAGCATAGAATTTCACATATGTCATAGCATAATTCTAGGTGTCATAATAGATGTCATGG
Source organism: Allium sativum (assembly GCA_030737875.1). Taxonomy (NCBI): domain Eukaryota; kingdom Viridiplantae; phylum Streptophyta; class Magnoliopsida; order Asparagales; family Amaryllidaceae; genus Allium; species Allium sativum. Next base: position 285,178,482 of record CM060911.1, read on the forward strand.
CATATGTTCATAACTTTTGCTAATCAACCTAAACTTGCATATGTGACTTGTCATATAGATCAACATAGCCCAAATAATATCAACATCATGATTTGATTAACATGAACTAATTAGCATAGATAGTAACATCATGGCTTTTTAACATGTATGATTCATCACAACTTAGCATAGAAACTCTCAACATACATAACATCATCATAGCATGATTTACAACATATAGGATATCATCACCACAAAGCATAGAATTTATAACATACATGATAGCATAAGGTTTACAACATCATATATGACAATTCACATCATCTACTCATAATCCATCCATGACTTAACCTAATTAAAATAATAATAATCTTGTTAAGATCACCATACTCACAATTTAGAGAAGAAAAGAGAGTCTTGATTTGCTTTAGAGTTGAGTAGAATTAGGTTTTGATTTGCTTTTCTTCCTTCTTAGTTGGCGGCGGCTAGACAGAGTTCCATGGCGGCGGTATGACGGTAGTTATTCTATTTTTCTTATGAATTGGGGTGAGAGACTACCTAGGTATTTATAGAGTTTAGGGTTTATTTAGACCGTCAGATCAACTCAGAACTAACCTGAACCGTTTAATTTGCCAACTCAGCCCTAAAGACACAGCAGCAGCTCAGAATCGGGCTCAGTCGAAACCCTAGCCGACTGACCAGGTCGACACCCAGGTCGACACTATAGTCGACCTGGGGGGGTAGGTCGACACTAGTGTCGATTCCCCAGTCGACCTGCCTGGGCGGGAATTTCCCCGCCCAGCCCGCTTCTGCATTTTCAGTTTGAATTTTAAATTTCCTGCGAGCTGTTTTGAATTTTCTGAAACTTCCGATGGCCATAACTTCTTCATACGAAGTCCAATTCACGCAAACTCGGACTCTATTTCAACCATAATTCCGAGACGAACACAATGGCGCAACCCGTTTCCCACAATTCTCACGTCTGAGATTAGTTATTCTTTAATTTGTGAATATTAATATTAACAGAATTACGGGGTGTTACATTCTCCCCTCCTTAAAGGATTTCGACCCCGAAATCTTCAAGTTAAGAGGAATGTATATCATAACATCCAATCGTCCATCTACTCAACCATCAAACACAGGCATACATTGTCCTTATAGACTTCTAATGCTTTCATGTTTAAATGCACAGTGTGTGTATATGTCCATATCTAATGCAAAATCAGGCAGTCCACTGATTCAGTTGACCTCCTTAACGCAAACCATGATAGTGCCATGCGTCCATTATGTATGCAAAAGTTTCCTATCGATATATATTATTTCTACATGCGTGCACAACCATTCACCAAAATGCGGTATCCATATGATAGCACAATCATTATACATCCATTTTACTAAATACAACCATTTATATGCAGTATGCAGTATGAAGTGACCGAGCCGATCTAGTGCCTAATTGTGTGTGTATATGCGTCCACGAGCAACCACTAGCAAACACTTGCATCCACTTTGCATCCATCATACATAACATGTCTCAAACACATGTTTCAACCATAGGATTGTCCTAACTAAAGGTCAAGAATACTAGCGAGAGGATACTCTAAAGGTAAGATAAGTACAAGATAAGCGATAAAGGAGAAATTAAAGGACATACCCTCAAAAAGAAAAGGGTATCGCGAATGCATCTTCTCTTCTGTCTCCCAAGTAGCGTTGCTCTCATCATCTCCCCATTGTACTTTGACTAGTCTGACCTCTCGATTTCTCAGCTTCTTGATTTTTGACCCAAGAATGCGCGTAGGAGCTCGTCGAATTGTCGCATCACGCTCTATCTCCACCTCTCTAAGCAAGCTCGGCTCTACCACCTCCGCGGTCTCGTGCAAGCACTTCCTCAAATGTGACACATGGAATACGTCGTGTACACCACTAAGTCTCTCAGGCAACTCCACTCTATACGCCATCCGTCCAATCTTTTCCTTAATAGGAAACGGCCCTACGAACCTTGGTGCTAATTTCCCAACGGACCCAAAGCGAACAACGTTTCGTAATGGAGACACTTTGACAAAGACCATGTCCCCAACCTCAAACTCGAGATCTGTCCTCCTCTTATCTGCATAAGATTTCTGTCTATCTTGCGCTGCTTTCATCCTCCTTCGAATCAAGTCGACCTTCTCCGAAGTCTCCCTAATCATATTGGGCCCAAGTAAGATCTTATCCGTAGATTCCCACCAACATGTAGGTGAACGACAAGGTCGTCCATAGAGAGCTTCGAAAGGTGCCATGCCAATGCTGGATTGAAAGCTGTTATTATATGCGAACTCCACCAATGGAAGATGCTCTTCCCATGTACCCCCAAAGTCTAGGATACATAGCCTCAATAGGTCCTCTAGAATGCGATTCACCCTCTTAGTCTGGCCGTCCGTCTGAGGATGATATGCGGTGCTCAAACATAACTGAGTCCCTACCGCCTCTTGTAAGCTTCTCCAAAATTCGCTAGTGAAAATAGGATCGCGGTCGCTCACTATGCTAGAAGGAACACCGTGCAAACGAACTATTTCTCGGACATACACAGAAGCTAACCATGGAGCAGTCCTCTTACTCTTCACGGGAATGAAATGGGCGCTCTTAGTAAGTCTATCTACTATAACCCAAATCCCCGTATTACCCTTCCTCGATCGCGGTAATCCATCCACAAAATCCATCGAGACACTCTCCCACTTCCATAGTGGAACCTCCAATGGGTGAAGCAATCCACCGGGTTTCTTTTGCTCCACCTTTACTTGTTGGCACACCAAGCATCTAGTGACATATTCGGCTACATCTTTCTTCATGCCGTCCCAAAAGAAAACTCACTTCATATCTTTGTACATCTTGTCCCCGCCGGGATGAATGGTCATCTTCGAACGATGTGCTTCGTCAAGAATAGCCTTCCTCAAACCTTCGTCTCGAGGTACACAAAGTCTATTATCCCTACGTAACCAACCCTTATCATCTAGGGTATACCTACGGAGATGGCTTGATGACTCCCCTCCTTTGAGCTTTTCTACTAACTCAACCAACTACGGGTCGTCTCGATGTGCCTCGCCAATCCGTCCCAAAAGTGTAGGTCTGACCTCCAAGGATGCTAGCAAACCGGGTATGAAGTCAATGGAAGGTCTAAAATCAAACATCGAAATGAATTCTAAACTTCGCCGCTCTACAAACAAAGGACTTAAGGATAATCTTTTTCTACTTAAGGCATCTGCCACCACGTTACCCTTGCCAGGGGTATATGCTGTCTCGAAGTCGTAGGATGCTAAGAACTCCATCCACCTTTGCTGCCTTAAGTTCAAGTCCTTCTGAGAGAATAAGTATTTTAGTGATTTGTGGTCAGTGAATAGTTCGAATCTCTCGCCAAGAAGATAATGACGCCAAGACTTAAACTCTAGGTCATGTGTAGGGTAATTTTTCTCATGCGCTCTCAACTGCCTTCCACCATAGGCTATTACCCTTCCCTCTTGCATTAGGACTACGCCTAGTCCTGTCCCACAAGCGTCAGTATAAACAGTAAACGGCTTACTCCCGTCTGGCAATACTAAGACTGGGGCTGAAGTCAAAGCTCTCTTCAATCGTTGGAACGCATCATCACAATCTACGTCCCATGTGAAAGCTAGGTTCTTCTTCATCAAGCGTGTCAATGGAGCTGATATCTTTTCGAAGTCTTTGATAAACTTCCTATAGTAGCCAGCCAACCCCAAGAAACTTCTCACTTCGGTAGCATTTTTAGGGACCTTCCAATCTTGGATGGCCACCACCTTCGCGGGATCCACAGCTATCCCTTCCTTGGAAACCACGTGCCCTAGGAATCGTACTTCCTTCCTCCAGAAGTGACACTTAGAAAATTTGGCTTTAAGATTATGCGCTCGTAGGGTCTCCAACACTTCCCTAAGATGTAGGGCATGCTCTTCTTCATCCTTAGAAAAGATCAGGTTGTCGTCTACAAAGACTACCACGAATTTGTTAAGGTCCTCCCTAAACACCCTACTCATCAAATCAACAAAGTATGCGGGGGCGTTTGTCAAACCGAAGGGCATCACTAGCCATTCATAGAAACCGTCCGGAGTCCTAAAGGCAGTCTTGTCTACGCTATCCTCAGCCACTCTCAACTGATGAAAACCAGTGGCTAAGTCCAACTGCGAAAACACTGAGGCGCCAACTAACTGATCGAAGAGATCGTCAATCCTCGGTAGTGGGTGTTGTTCTTCTTAGTAAGCTTATTAAGTTCTCTATAGTCCACACAAAGTCTAAGGGACCCATCCGCCTTCGTGGCAAATACTACTGGAGCACCCCACTCCGATATACTTCGTCTTATGAACCCCTTCTCAAGCAACTCCTTCACTTGCTTATCGAGTTCCCTCCTTTCCCGTGGAGCCATGTGGCGTACTGGCAAAGATACTGGTTTCGCATTATCCACAAGATATATTCGAAAATCTATCTCCCGCTTCGAAGGCAAGCCCTTCACCTCCTCAAACACATCCGAATATTCTCGGACCACTCTAACAGATTGTAGATTTTCCTCAGACGCGTCAAGCGATTCTAAATAACTTAGCATAACAGAATCTATGGGATTACAAAAGATTTCGAGAGTGTTGCCAAGGCGAGTCATGAGCCTAACTACTCTCCTTTCACAATCAAGTACGGCCCCATTTCTGGATAACCAATCCATTCCTAAAATTAGCCCATAGCCCGTGAAGCCCAACACATAAGCATCACATCTAAACTCAACGCTAAGTATAGAAATTTTCAAATCCAAACACATCATGGACAAATAAGCTGAGCCCCCAATTGGATTCGAAACAACTAAGGGATCCTCTACTAAACTGGTGTTTAAATGCAGTGATTCAACTAATGATGTAGAGATAAACGAATGCGATGCGCCCGAATCGAATAAGGTATGGATAGGATGATCAAACAGAAAAACTAAGCTTTCAACAAAAATGGTTCTACCTCGTTCTTGCAGCGGTGGGACCGCGAGATCCTGAACTTGTCCCCTTGCCTGCCCTGGTGCCATAAGAGCCTGCACCTGTCCTCCCGAGGTAGCTCCTGTCCTCTGCCCCTTCTTTGGGCAGTCCTTCACTAGATGTCCCGCTTCGCCACAGTGAAAACAGCCAGTCTTCTTTTTCTTTCGGCAATCCTTGCTGAGATGGCCTGGTGTCCTACAGTTAAAGCATTTCTTCTTTCCCTTGCCATTATTGTCTTTACCACCCTTCTTGTTTTGCTGTTGTGGTTTCTTCTGATCCCCTTTCTTCTTGGGTGCCTTATCAGCTTTAGCGCCTTTCTCCTCGTGCATGAGTGCCATGTCTACAAGCTTCTCAAAGGTGGCCCCCATAGGGATGTGGGTCATAGCCAACCCTTGCAACGGTTCATTCAATCCATTAACGAACCTTAGAGCCTTCTTCTCCGGCGTGTTCACTAAGTCCAAGCCAAACCTTACTAATTGATTAAATTTGTTGACATATTCTTTTACTGATGAGCTTCCTTGCTTTAATGTCAAGAACCTTTCCATATATAAATTCTCTTCTGCCCTTGAGAGAATCTTCGCCTCAAACCTATGTCTGAAATCCGCCCAAGAATCAACAGGACGCTCCCCATTAGTGACCTCCCACCAGAACGAGGCCTCTCTCTTCATTAACCAAGCTGCTAACCTAACTTTCTTCCCTTCTTCCACTTCAAAGATTTATAGCAACTCTTCCACCTCCCTAAGCCAATCTCTAGCTTCCACAAACGTTTCTGACCCTTGAAAAGGTTTTCCACCCATAGCCTTAAATTCCTTGCACGTCTTTGCAAAAGTATCTACACGAGGAGGAGGAGGAACGGGTGCAACTAGTGGTGGAGGAACATTGGCCGGACCTGCGGCGACCTTAGCCTCTAATAGCCTCCTATACCATCCTGGTATCGTTACACCATCCGGAAGGTTAAGATCTTCAGCCATGCTGAAACGAAAAAGGAAAGATTCAAAATGGAGAATTCGAAGGATAAAGATATATGGCTATTGGGGATTATGTTTTTCCTAAAAACTTTCCTCTTTAAATTACTCATTAAAACATGTTTTTGAAAGCACTTCTTCCCAAAAATACTTTAGAAAAATAGTTTTTCTAAAATATTTATCTGTTCTGGTAAACTTTGCTCTGATACCACGTGTAACACCCCACGTCCATTAATGTCACTCACAAAAGGAATGCATTAACTTCCATGGAGGTTTTACGTGAATATAGAACAGAAAAATTACAACAAGACAGATAATAAGTAGTACTTGGAAATCTAAAACTTCATTTTATTGCAGCGGAAATTAAACATGTTTGTTACATCATAAAACCATAAATCAGAGTCAAGTACAATATCCATCTTCATTGAAACAAAATATATAACCCCATTACACAAATAGCCATTAAAGAAGATAACAAGCTGGACTTTACTTCAACGGTCCAAGCTTTCCAAAGAGAGATGAAGCAATCCAATCAAACTCCACTAGAGTTGGGCCCAACCCGAGGACCTGGAGGGGGAAAAGGATAGGAATGAAGGGGGTCAGACATAAAGTCTGGCGAGTATGATAATTCTAACAATACTATTATCAAAATAACTAGACTAAGGCATAAGCTGGAAGACAAGTAAATATCTATGAACTATTAGGTATGGAATGAGCAGATAAAGATAACGTTTAAGATAACGTTAAAGATAACGGTAAAGGCACAGCTAATTACTAACGAACAATTGCTACACTGCACCGCACCAGTCACCCTAAAGGTTGATCCCACTTGCTTCACACAGAAACTATATAAATAGCCTTGCGTACCCCTAGCTGACTACATAGGTGTCGTCTGCCCCTATCTCCACTAGGTGTACCCCAATACCCACTTTCGATCGGCTCCCTACTCGTAGATACCCGTGCTGGCCCCACAGTGGGGTGTATCACTCCCCTAAAGTGGCAACCTGATACAACTTGAGAATGCACGGCTTATACCTACACGATGCAACAACGTCTAACCTACCAGCCCGGATCCACACACGCATATGAAAACCGTTGGACTTGCGTTGCCACCGCTCCCCGTTTTGGCCTCTTATAGTCAAACCTAGTATGCGTGTCCCGTCCTCGACTTGGGTCGAGCCCACAAAGATACGTTTGGGATACTGGTTAAAATGGGCCCCCACAAGCTACCCACCTAAGCTTGTCCACTAGTACATCCCACTTAACCCTCTTAGTCATGTTCATTTACATGTGTGTTTGGTTAAGTCTTACTAATCGTATTTCACATGCCACTAAGGGCACCCACTAGATTCCTCATGCCACCCAAGGCACCTACTTAACCCCCATGTCCCACCTTACATGTTTATCTGGTTAAGTATTTCTTAATTCATTCAGGCCATAACCTCATAAAGACCTCTCACATTAGACTGGCATTTATGGCAGCTGGATTTGCCGGGCGGGTCCGGGCAGTCTTACACCATAAAAGAGTCTAACCTCGTGTCTTTACAACTGTTATGCTTTAGTTTAGGCCTAGGACCTCTCACATTGGGCTGACATTTGTGACCACTGGATTTGCCGGGCGGGTCCGGGCAGGTTTACGTCACAAACGAGTCCAACCTCGTGTCCTAAGCATTGATTATCACTTATAATCTTTTACCCCAGTTTTAATAATTCCCTATTCAAATTATTAATTAAGTCCACTTTTATTGATGTCCGTAATTGACTCAATTATGGTAATCTACTCATGGCATGCAAAATAATATCAATTGCACCCCAACTTCTTTATATTAAATCCTTAATATTACCCCTACCCCACGTTTATACGTTCGCTTATTCAACGCAGAATATACGTTAGACTCGAATAGTCTAACTCATAGCACAGAAATAAATTACCACAACATATAGACAATTAAAATGAATCTAATCATAATAGGGGTGAAAACTTGCATAAACTACACATGTTAAGGATCTAAAGGTGTCAACTTATTAAATGTCACAATTTACATGATATGATCATAACCCAAATTTATGTATAAACTTGCATATGGGGTTTTAGGTAACATAATGATGGTGTGAACTAGCATAGAATTTCACATATGTCATAGCATAATTCTAGGTGTCATAATAGATGTCATGGCATATGTTCATAACTTTTGCTAATCAACCTAAACTTGCATATGTGACTTGTCATATAGATCAACATAGCCCAAATAATATCAACATCATGATTTGATTAACATGAACTAATTAGCATAGATAGTAACATCATGGCTTTTTAACATGTATGATTCATCACAACTTAGCATAGAAACTCTCAACATACATAACATCATCATAGCATGATTTACAACATATAGAATATCATCACCACATAGCATAGAATTTATAACATACATGATAGCATAAGGTTTACAACATCATATATGACAATTCACATCATCTACTCATAATCCATCCATGACTTAACCTAATTAAAATAATAATAATCTTGTTAAGATCACCATACTCACAATTTTGAGAAGAAAAGAGAGTCTTGATTTGCTTTAGAGTTGAGTAGAATTAGGTTTTGATTAGCTTTTCTTCCTTCTTAGTTGGCGGCGACTAGACTGAGTTCCATGGCGGCGGTATGACGGTAGCTATTCTATTTTTCTTATGAATTGGGGTGAGAGACTACCTAGGTATTTATAGAGTTTAGGGTTTATTTAGACCGTCAGATCAACTCAGAACTAACCTGAACCGTTTAATTTGCCAACTCAGCCCTAAAGACACATCAGCAGCTCAGAATCGGGCTCAGTCGAAACCCTAGCCGACTGACAAGATCGACACCCAGGTCGACACTATAGTCGACCTGGGGGGGGTGTAGGTCGACACTAGTGTCGACTCCCCAGTCGACCTGCTTGGGCGGGAATTTTCCCGCCCAGCCCGCTTCTACATTTTCAGTTTGAATTTTAAATTTCCTGCGAGTTGTTTTGAATTTTCTGAAACTTCCGATGGCCATAACTTCTTCATACGAAGTCCAATTCACGCAAACTCGGACTCTATTTCAACCAGAATTCCGAGACGAACACAATGGAGCAACCCGTTTCCCACAATTCTCACGTATGAGATTAGTTATTTTTTAATTTGTGAATATTAATATTAACAGAATTACGGGGTGTTACAACAACTCAGTCTGACCTTGGGTTTCAAGCGCGATACGACCAACTACCCACATTGGATTCTATTATTTGCAGTAACTGGATTTGCCGGGCGGTTCCGGGCAGAATTACACTGCAAACTCAACCCAACCTCGAGTTGGCCATTTTCAAGTTCATTCTAGTGTCATGCTCATGTTCAAATTTCATATCAAGTTCGTGTAAAGTTTCAAGGCAAGTTTTATATCCATATCCAGATTCAAGTTATAACAATGTTCATGTTTCAATTTATACCTATTATCTAGTTCATGATTCATGTTCATAACCAATTCATGTTTTACCTAATCTACCAAAATCGTATTCCCATCGCAGGTAAACGTGAATCGATCTATACTACAAGTAAATCCAAATCCCGAAATAAAGGGATAACATTAAAACTATGATAGGCAAAAGGGACAGGCATAAAGCGATAAAAGGGATTAAAAGACTAGCATGATATAACTTGAGATAATTGGTTACAACATCACTGGCATATAGAAAATAATAGGATTTCAAATATAGCAAAATAAGGCGATAGTCATGATAAAAATTGACATAAAAGAATAGGAATGCAAAAGCAAGCCAACACAAGGATAATGGATCAATGGTTTTGGTGTACATAATAGCGAATAAACTAAGCAAGTCACACCCTAGGTATGAGATCCAACAAAATGCCAAATTCGGTGTACAACATGGTTTTCAACTATAGTGTTATGAACAATCAACTTTAATAGTCAATTAACCACAATAGTCATAGTCATAGTGAATCATAAGCGATTAATCACAATAGTCATGGATAATTATCCAAAATAGTTCTAGGCAACTACCCTAAATAGTCATAGGCAATTAACTGTAATAGTTTCAAAGTCATGGTCATAGACAATAGTATTATGTTCATAATCATAGGCAATAATTCTCATAGTCATGAGTCATAGATGATTAGCCACAATTGTCCTTGTCATAGTCATAGGCAATAGTCTTATGTTCACAGTCATAGGCATAGGCATAGTCTTATGTCCACAGTCATAGTCTTAGGCCATTAACAATAGTTTCAATGTTATAGGCATGATAATGTTTGATCTACAACGTGAGTAGGCCCAAAATGATTTCAAAGCAATATTCCCACAAAGTCAAGATCCAAGATGAACAAGAATAGATATGAATCATACGTAGGTCCAATTCCAATTTATAACATGTCCATATTAAGTTCATAGTTTTTATCTAAAAGTAACTTGAACTTACAGATCGTGGTCTAAGAAATTGAGATGTAGAAGTTGAATCTATAAACTAGTCGTCGAATTGCTGAATCGTTGAATCTTGATTTGATTGTAGAAGAAAATCCCCAAATATGCAATTCCTAGCCGTAGTCTTCAAGAAATAGTCTTCGCGTTTTAATTTAATTTATCTTAATTTAATTTAGAGGAAGAAGAAGAAGCCATGTTCAACAAGAGTTTGTGCAGCATAAGGTTAGAGAAGAATGGTGTAAAGAGAATGAGGCTAGGAGGCTGTTTATATAGGATTAGGCAGACGAATCTGGACAGAAAACGAGATCAGATACATCAGAATGCATCAGGTTCGAAAACTGGGTTCGGGAGGCAGGTCGACCCCTAGGTCGACACTATGGTCGACCTGGTCCCTGGGAGGTCGACACTATGGTCAACCCCCAGGTCGACCTGGTCCATGGGCGGGAATTTTCCCGCCCAGCCTGTTCTGGGGTTTGAATTCGAATATCGAATTCGAATTTCGAGCTGTTTTTTATTCTGAAAATTCCTGAAACTTCGGAGGGTCATATCTCTCTCATACGGACTCCGATTCTCGCAAACTCGGACTCGTTTGCAAGCAGAATTTCGAGACGAACGCAATGGCGCAACCCGTTTCCCCTGATTCTTATTTTAAAATTTGATTCTGCCTTGATTTATGGTTTTAACATGTTATTAAATTCGGGTTGTTACAATTGGTGCACCCCTTTCTTATTTTGTATGGCCGATCCCTTTCTTCTTTGGCAACTAAAAATGGCGGCTCTTGAAATCCAAAGCTAGGGTTTCTGATTTCCTCCCCAAATCGAGATCGGTTGCTTTTTGAAATTGGAAATCTTGTTCTCCGGTCAACTTCGAATCTTTAATGGCTTGCTCCACGACTGAATTGAGGAACTCTATCGATCGAAAATCTGTTAGTTACTTGAATTGATTTTCAAAGTTTTACTCTTTGAAATGTTGAATTTTTTTGTTTTCAATTTGTCCCCCTGCCAGCGATGAAACAAATGGTGATTAAGTAGGATTATAGAATCCTTAAAATGCTCTCTGATTCCTTGCATATGACTTGAATTTGATTGTCCCTTGATTTGTGTGGTTTCCTCTTTTGATTCTTGGTCAAATCGGCTTCGAAATATTTGAGCAATCCTAGAATTGAGCTCGAATTAAATTTTATAGCCCCTTATCCCTTGCGTGATTGTTTCCATATATTCTCTAATGGTTTTATGGCTTTGTTTAAACCGAGCATTGATTGCTAAAAATCTGTCGTGGATTCCATTGATTTAATTCTGGAAATGCTAGAAACAAAATAGCAGATTTATTGCCTAAAATACCAATCTGATTTCTGGAAAAATACTTTTGTTTCTCTCGAATCTGCATTGAACATTTAAAAGAGGAAACTTGTGCTTCACTCGAATTTATTTTCTTGAAAGATATATTGCCTAAAAAAAACATTCTTGCTATCTCCAATTATATGTTCATTTTTGAAACAATTTGAATTAATTGTTCTGGAAAAGGAATGTTTTGAATTCTCAAAACATTTAAGATTATTCCTTAACTGACTTCACTAAAAATTGCAGGCTTATTCAAAAATCAAACATACTGCACTGCCTTATGTCATGCACATTCAAATTTGCATGTTATGAGTTCACCTGATTTGTAACACCCACTTACATATCCACTCTAAACACTTGAGTAAAAAAACTGTTTGTAACATTTTTGGCCATGAACCTTGTTGACTTGATATATGACACTTGTTCATGTTACTTGAATATTGTACCTCTTGTTTACTGACATGTTGTGTGTGTGCATTCAAGATTGCTGTGTGAATCTGGCCTGGCCTTGTGCATGTTACTAACACAGATCATTTATTTGTTGTTGAGACTTGTGCTCGACCCTGTTCAAAACATGTTGCACCATTCTCTTGACTTCTGCTCTGAGCCTTCACGTATATTGCAGCTAGAAAAAGAAACATATCATGTTGTTTTGTTTTAGCTACTCGAGCTTGTATGTCCAGTTGCACTTTGCATTTCATGTTGGCTGTTATGATGCACTTGTACTTCAGTGTATGTGTACACAGTTTGACCCTGCTTTGACGTAGTACATCACTATGCTGCACCTTAGTTTGACTTTGCAGTTTATACATTTTTGCTCAATTGCTTTTGGTTCATGAATTTTCTTTGAAACATTCACATGTTTATCTTACTGGAGTATTTGCATGAAAACATGTTGAGCTTGAGTGGCATGCATGTGCACATGCAGATTTGCTGCCATGTACAACAGTGCCATTTCATTAGTGATCCACCTTGACTACTTGTCCATTTGAATGATGTTTGTACTCGTAGGTTGAATTCTAAGTCACTATTCATGGCTGAACCACTTTGAGTTATTAACACTTGATGTTGCTCCATTTATACACCATTGCTTGTTGAGACAAATGCCACGACCATGTTTGCATACCATGCTGAGTTGAACTGATTGACATCTTGCTTGCATGTATATTGGCACTGTCTCATTTGAGCATGCTGAATTGTTGATGCTTCACAACCACTTTGATATGTATTATTCACTGAGGCAAATAAAATTTTAAAAATAAAATTAATATTCACATGTATTCAGTTTTATTCTTGTTGCAGTGTACTGTGTGTTTCTGTTTCATGTGACAGGTGAGGATGACTGGACTGACAGTGAAGATGCTGTGAAGACAGAAGACTGAAGACAGTGAATGAAGAAGTGTTAGTAAATGTGTCTATATATGAAAGTGAAAATGTAAGTATATGTGACAGAGTGACTGTATGAGTGTTGTAGTGATTCTGTAGTAAAGGAGCTGTGTATATGAAAAAGATTGTACTGTTTATATGTAATAAACAAGTTTGATTGAAATAAAATATTATTTTATTGTTGTCAAACAAACTTATCTATTTCATTCAGTTTATTTACATGTACAATATTCTGTGAATATATTTAAATAGTGGAGTATTAAATAGCTGTACCGTTTGAATGTTGAAATAGAATATTCAATTTAAATAAAATACTGTATGAATATATGAATGTCTGTACAGTTATATTCTATTTAAATATAAATATTATATTCCTGTCTTTGATGTATATTTTAAACAGTACAGTAACAAACATATTTCAAATAATAAATATTTGTTTGTTATCATAAAACATAAAATCATATAATTGTGTATACAACACCGTTATATACAACAATCTCCCCCTTTTGATGATGACAAACAAATAAAAGATTTTGAGCACAATAAACGTGTTTGACAGTGAATATTGAACTCCCCCTATTTATTAGCTCCCCTACAACAGATACTCCCCATATAACTGTGCATGAGTGAAATGAATAATAATGAATTTTCAAAAATTAAAAATATTTATTAAATAGTCACTCATAAATCAAAATCTCAACCCATTCTCCCCCTTTTGTTATCATCAAAAGGATACAGAATTTAAAATACAGATGAAAAATGACTAAAAAATATAATTTCAGCATAAGAGGAAGAACGGTTATCATAAATCTCAATAAGCCAAACAAAAATCATAATAAACTGAGAACTGGTGGCATATTTCACATTGTAGAGAATGACGGATTTACGATGAAATTTATAAAAATGGAGAGAATTTCAAAAACATACATTTCCAATTATTTCAAAAGAGTTTTATAACATTGAAGCACAAAAACAGTGATGGATTTGGACTATAATTAATAATTCAATTTAAGTGACAACATCGTATAATCTCAAATCCCAATACCTATCAATCAACAAAACATAATACGTCATAAGATTTCAACACATTTCACAGATTAGAAAGATGGATTGATATGCTGGTTTTTAAACACCAAGGAGAATTTCATAATAATTTTAATTTATAGTACATTATTTCCTTTTTCTTTTTATTTTATTTAAGAGCACACTGACCATGCATAACCAGAGTTTGGATTTTTAAATGAGGTCAGTCGTAGCTTAAATTTTAAGTTGTCTCATAACCATGCATAACCAGAGCTTGGATTTTTAAATGAGATTAGAGACACACTTATGTATTAATTATATATTTTATCATTTTCAACTTTAAATAGAAAAACTCCTTGGTATATACAACCACTATGAATGATAGAAATGTGGTAGGGTACAGAAATGAACTGTGAAATAAATTTTTGAATTAATTATATTATGAAATATGATCAACTGTACCGAGATCATTGAAAAATTTCAATTGTCACTAATTCTGATTAATAACTTAACCACAATTCCATCACAAATATTTTCACTGTTTATTCAAGATGATTTTTAAAAAAAAATTAACTCTCCACATTTATATAAAATTATCATGGATGGCAGAATGATGGTAGATAAAGGAGATGGTCGTGAAATAATTGCCAATTCAAAGATATTATAATAAATGTTCAACCATCATGAAAATATAAATAAAATCTCCTCTTGTTGTGAAATATAATGCAGTCATGATTCATCACAATATCAAAATCTGATAATAATTTTGATGAATTATAAATACAGTTCAATTTGGATATTGATTTCAATTTCTAAATGAATAATCAATAAATAATTTATAATTGAAAATCAATTACAAGAGGAATATGAAGATCTATACATGCCAAGAGGGATAAATTTGTACAAGGCAAAAAGAGTGTGTAGATATATACAAGGTGAAGATTAGAATCTAAGTACAGATGAGTGAGACAAATATAAGGCACTTCTGATACCACTTGGTGTCTCTATTAATGAGAATTTTAACATGACACTGGAGACAAACAAAAATAATTCAGACAACAGAATTTTAACCACAAAGCCCAACTAGACAAAAATTAACAAATTTGGCACATTTATCAGAACTGTAGACAAGAACAAACAGTTATTTGAAGAACAGTATCAGAGCAGCAAACATATCATAAACAAGCAATTTCCAACATATTTTCAAAACAATATAAGAGCAGCACAAGATATCAGTTCAAATCACACTTGTCAAGATGATGGTCACATAAAATGATTTATGATCCAATGATTAAAAATACCGTTTATTTGAAATCATTTGAGGAATTTGAAACTCTCAAGATTCAGTGAATCAATCACACCAGAATGTAAATTTCAAATTCAAGATATGTGTGTGATTCAATAAATCAATATTTCAAATGATTTTAAACAAACAAATATTTAAATCAAATAACCATGAATAATAGTAAGTTTCAAGACTGGATTTTCAAAGAATTTTTCCAAATTATTTCTGACAAGTATAAGGGAAATTTCAGATCATTTACATCAAATTTGAGAGGTATTCATGATCCAAAAAATAAAAAAAATTATTTGAAATCACTTGAATCAGTATCAAGTTTGAGGTATAATGAATCATTCAAACAAGATGATAATTTTAGGATTAAGAGGTGTGTGATATTCGAAATATCAAGAATTTCAGATGATTTCAAACAAATAAATTTCAACCATAATAATCATGAATAAAGGTAAAATTCAAGATGTATCACTGATTCAGTATAATTCAAAATATCCAAGCTAATCTGAAAATAATGAAATTATCATAACTGATAAATAACAGAGTGCTGCAATGAGTATAATATTTCATGCTTTTCTAAAAAGAATTAGAAGAAACTCAAAACAGCAAAGGTGTGTGAAACTTCATCAAATTTTTAGATCTTTAAGAATTTAGAATTCTAATTAACAGTGTTCAAGATATGATAAGAATACATCAACACTGTTATGAATTCAGAAATCAAAAAAATAAATTTCAAAAACAATCGCAGATATTTACAACATTAAATTCAAGATCTGGAAATAATTAAAACCTCAGAATTCTATTCAACTAAAGCGAATTTCCAGAAAATATGAGTTCTACAATTGGAAGCTAATGAAGTCTAGAAGAAGTTACAATGACATGATGGTGACAAATCAAAACAGATAAAACAAAGAAAAATAAATAGAAGGGACATAAGGAGAAATAAACAAAGAAAATAAAAATAGAGAATATTTACAAAGGCGAGTTTGGAAATCATACCAGAATCCAATGTAAATCAGAATCTCTAACTCAACACAATCTTGGGCTAAGGAACTCTGAATGATACAGAAATATGAAGCAACTTGAATTCAAAATCTTTTTAGCAAAGCAGTTCCTCAGCCATCTTTGGTACCTAACTGTTTAGAGAATTGAACGGTCTAACAAAAATAGTAAAACCACTCACAGTTATATTCGTACGTTTTGGTACCCAAACCTGTTTGTATAATAATCCATTCGAATCTATCCTCGTACCCTTTGGAACCCAAATCTGTTTGAATTTAATGAAGTTTGTTTTATTTCTTTTTGGGATCCAGAATTGTTCAATTGGATTATTATAAAACAAATTCACATCACGTTTATGATTCAAAAATCCTTTGCGATTAACAAATTTTGAATTTTCAAATCGATTCTTTCCAAAGCAGTTTAAAGGATTTTTAAAATCATTTGAGTTCTGATTTTCAAAAACTTAAAGCCGAGACCACTTTTATTACCAGTTGAAAATTGATTTTTCAATAGCATATTCAGAGATTTTTCACCGTTAGAAAATTTAGTCAAAGTTGACTCAAGCTATTGAATTTTAGTTTTAAGATCACGATTCTTTTTAATTAAATCCGAACAATGATTTTTAGTGATCTTACATCTTTCAAAATCAGATTTTAAAACCAAATTTTCATATTTAAGAATTTTAATTCAGGATTGGGATTCCATGATTTCAGATTCAAATCGTTTTTGTTTTTCAGACTCAAATTTCTTGGATTTTTCAATCTCATTTTCAAGTTCTTCTAAAATCAAATTTGATTTTAACAATTTCTCCTTTTCAGCAATTTCAAATTTGGAATTTATTTCCATTTTAAAATTTTCAAATTCCTTTTGCAGAAGATTATTCAAATGTGATAACTCAGTCTTGTTCTCATTTAAGATCAGAATTTCATTTTCAAACTTTTGAATATTTTTATTGAGATGAATAAGATTGGTTTTCAATTTCAAACAATTTTTGCAAACAGAATTTGAAGAAATTTTAACATTTTCAAGTTATGATTCCAAATCATCAATTTTGCTGGTCAGCTCAAAATTCTTAGATTTCAGAGACTTATTTTTCAGTTGGAGTTTATCAACAGATTTCGTTAAATCAAGACACATGTAAACCAGATCTTCATATAAGAAATTTTTTGTTTTAGCATTTATTGATTCTCCATCATCTGATCCATCTGAAGTTTCATCTACATGACTTGTTAAGCATGGATCTGAATCTGAGTTGTCGTCCTGGGGTTTTGAGCTGTTTTTAGATTTCCCATACAGTTTGTTGAGAGTTCTCCAAACTTCCTGCGCAGTCAAACAGTGAGAGATAAGATCAAGCTGATTATTACTGAGATAAGAATAGAGAATATGCATAATACGGGCACTGACAACTTTATTTTTCTTATCTAACATATCTCCTATATTGTCAACAATATTCCAATATTCAAAATTAACAGATTTTAAATATAATTCGAATTTTGATTCCCATATCAAAAAATCTGCTCTATTGAAAATTATTGGGATATCACTGGAATGACTATCAGAAGACTAACAACTAGGATTCACCATTTCTCTAGAGTTAAAGAAAATATCTGCTCTGATACCACTTGTTGGATCTAGATTAATCCTAGAGGGGGAGGGGGGGTGAATAGGGTTTATTAAATTTTCTCGAGATATTAAAATATTCACAGATCACAAAATATAGCAGAAATAGAAATGCAAAAAGTAAATGACACTAGAGATACCCAGCTTTGGCAAAACCCTGCCTACTGCTGCATTCCTAAGGTTTCTACTAGGTGATAGAACAGATCCCGCATACAAGACCATGGACAGCAAACCCTGCTCCTATTCTAACCCTATGCTCAAAACCCTAGACTGGTCTATATCCACTATACCAGATTTTCCCCTAGGTTTACAAACACTAGTAAACTGTCAGTTAACCCCTAACTGAATCCTCTAGAATTTTACAGACTCTAGGAAAACTGTTTGGACGATTTTCAGAGAAAACTAAAAATTACAACAAAATTTAAAACAACACGAAAATAAAAGAAAAATGAAAACCTAGGAGATTTAAAAATAAAGGATCATCCCCTTTTATAATTCATGGCTTGGTCAGCCCTTGGTACAATTGGTGCACCCCTCTCTTATTTTGTATGGCCGATCCCTTTCTTCTTTGGCAACTAAAAATGGTGGTCTGGAAATCCAAAGCTAGGGTTTCTGATTTGCTCCCCAAATCGAGATCGATTGCTTTATGAAATTGGAAATCTTGTTCTCCAATCAACTTCGAATCTTTGATGGCTTGCTCCATGACTAAATTGAGGAACTCTAGTGATCGAAAATCTGTGAGTTACTTGAATTGATTTTCAGAGTTTTACTCTTTGAAATGTTGGATTTTTTTGTTTTCAATGTGTCCCCCGGCCAGTGATGAAAAAAATGGTTATTAAGTAGGATTATAGGATCCTTAAAATGCTCTCTGATTTCTTGCATATGATTTGAATTTGATTGTCCCTTGATTTGTGCGGTTTTCTCTTTTGATTCTTGGTCAAATCAGCTTCGAAATATTTGAGCAATTCTGGAATTGAGCTCGAATTAAATTTTATAGCCCCTTATCCCTTGTGTGATTGTTTCCTTATATTCTCTGATGGTTTTATGGCTTTGTTTAAATCGAGCCTTGATTAATAAAAATCTGCCGTGGATTCCACTGATTTAATTCTGGAAATGCTAGAAACAAAATAGCAGATTTATTGCCTAAAACACCAATCTGATTTCTGGAAAAATACTTTTGTTTCTCTCGAATTTGCATTGAACATTTATAAGAGGAAACTTGCGCTTCACTCGAATTTATTTTCTTGAAAGATATATTGCCCCAAAAAAAACATTCTTGCTATCTCCAATTATATGTTCATTTAAGAAACAATTTGAATTAATTGTTCTGGAAGAGGAATGTTTTGAATTCTCAAAACATTTAAGATTATTCCTTAATTGACTTCACTGAAAATTGCAGGCTTATTCAAAAATCAAACATACTGCACTGCCTTATGTCATGCTCGTTCAAATTTGCATGTACTCATAGATATGAGTTCACCTGATTTGTAGCACCCACTTACATATCCACTCTAAACTTTTGAGTAAAAAACTGTTTGTAACATTTTTGGCCATTAACCTTGCTGACTTGATATATGACACTTGTTCATGTTACTTGAATATTGTACCTCTTGTTTACTGACATGTTGTGTGTATGCATTTGAGACTACTGTGTGAATCTGGTCTGGCGTTGTGCATGTTACTAATACATATCATTTATTTGTTGTAAAGCCTTATGCTCGACCCTGTTCAAAACATGTTACATCATTCTCTTGACTTTTTCTCTGAGCCTTCATGTATATTGCAGCTAGAAAAAGAAACATATCATGTTGTTTTGTTTTAGCTACTCGAGCTTGTATGTCCAGTTGCACTTTGCATTTCATGTTGGTGTTTATGATGCACTTGTATTTCAGTGTATGTGTACACTGCTTGACCCTGCTTTGACATATACATCACTATGCTGCACCTTAGTTTGACTCTACAGTTTATACATTTTTTCTCAATTGCTTTTGGTCCATGAATTTTCTTTGAAACATTTACATGTTTATCTAACTTGAGTATTTGCATGAAAACATGTTGAGCATGAAAGGCATGCTTCTGTACATGCAGATTTGCTACCATGTACAACAGTGCCATTTCATTAGTGATCCACCTTGACTACTTGTCCATTTGAATGATGTTTGTACTCGTAGGTTGAATTCTAAGTCACTATTCATGGCTGAACCACTTTGAGTTATTGACACTTAATGCTGCTCCATTTATACACCATTGCCTGTTGAGACAAATGCCTCGACCATGTTTGCATACCATGCTGAGTTGAACTGATTGACATCTTGCTTGCATGTATATTGGCACTGTCTCATTTGAGCATGCTGAATTGTTGATGCTTCACAACCACTTTGATATGTATTATTCACTGAGTCACTTGCAACTGTATTGCACTTAGTCGAGATGATCCACGTGGCTACTCCTCAGTTGTGCGCTGATTGGCGAGGTAGTGCACATGTGTATATCTATACACGTGTGTATATGCAACCATCAGACAAGATTTCTTGTCCCTGTACTATACATATACCTACTGACAAGACACGGATGAATCAGATCAAGTCATGAAAACTGACGAGAAACACACCTGAAATATGAGGCAAATAAAATTTTAAAAATAAAATTAATATTCACATGTATTCAGTTTTATTCTTGTTGCAGTGTACTGTGTGTTTCTGTTTCATGTGACAGGTGAGGATGACTGGACTGACAGTGAAGATGCTGTGAAAACAGAAGACTGAAGACAGTGAATGAAGCAGTGTCAGTAAATGTGTCTGTATATGAAAGTAAAAAATGTATGTATATATGATAGAGTGACTGTATGAGTGTTGTAGTGATTCTGTGTAAAGGAGCCGTGTATATGAAAAAGATTGTACTGTTTATATGTAATAAACAAGTTTGATTGAAATAAAATATTATTTTATTGTTGTCAAACAAACTTATCTATTTCATTCAGTTTATTTACGTGTACAATATTCTGTGAATATATTTAAATAGTGGAGTATTAAATAGCTGTACTGTTTGAATATTGAAATAGGATATTCAATTTAAATAAAATACTGTATGAATATATGAATGTCTGTACAGTCATATTCTATTTAAATATAAATATTATATTTCTGTCTTTGATGTATATATAGAACAGGACAGTAACAAACACATTTCAGATAATAAATATTTGTTTGTTATCAACAAACAAAAAATCATATAATTGTGTATACAACACCGTTATATATAACAGAAATCGTCAAACGAATTATATATATATAATATATAAATATAAATTAAAATAAAACGAATCGCGCGTGATAGTTCACGTTTCACAATCGTAAAATTAAATGATTATACCGAAAGATACGACCGTCGGATTTTTCCAAAATTGGAACCATTGGGTTCGCTTTGGAAAGATCTTTCCAACGATATTAAATTTGTTAAGATCCAACGGTTAAATTTCAAGAAATGTGTAATTCAAATTTGGATAAAAACAGCGCTAGGGCCACGTAACGACCTGAAACGTCATTCGAATTAAATGTGCTATTTTTATATAAATAAAATAGCGATAAATCGTTATAGAATATTATTAACGATATGAAATGATTTGAATTATTTATTCGAGAATTATTTGAAAAGCCCGAGTTAAATCTCATTTCAAATAATTATACGACGATTTAAAGTCGAAAACATCGAAGTCGGTGGTTGAAGACCAGCGATCTTCGCATCGAATGGACGACTACTGATGCCCTGCATTGGTTAGCTCCCAGTAAAGGGTTAAAGCAGTAGTTGTCCGGACGTACTTGTTGATTTTCTGGATATGCAAGAACCTCTCTTCCGTATTGGACTACGGGACGAGGAATAAGGTGTCTCCGGTTTCGTTCAGACCCAGAACGACTTGTAAATGGATGTGTGTCTGATGTTGGTTTTCGTTGTGTTAATTGATTTCTATTAAATATATATCTGTTTGGTGGCGGAGAATTTATTCTCTTGCTTAACACCCTTCTCTGAGACGTCCGAGCTTAGAGGTTATTTATTGATAGACATCAGTTACATGGCGTGAATTGTCGATGTGGCATGCTAAGATGCAAATGATCAAGGCTTTTATTGAAAAACAGAGCCTTGTGGTGGATGATCAAAGCACAACATTAATTAGCATAGCTTTGTGTATAGCGTAACTTCGCGAGCCTCACATCTCGGTAAGAGTCAGAAATGGGATAGGGAACGCAGGGAGTGCACGACGTTTCTTTCTAGCTAGAAGTGGTGTCATGGTATAGAGCCCAGACATTTTTACTTATGTGAATGATAGATTACGAGGCCTCGATATATTGGTCGCTACTGGCCAAGTGATAGGTCCGATAGGACCGGGAAACGTGTATTCAGGAATAACTAATCCACCAAAGTATGTATGGACCGGCCCTGCAGGATCCAAGGGTTCGCCAGTGTCCGAGCCCTGAGGCATTTGCTAGAGTGTCTCGAATCGGTAAGGAAACCATCCCTAGCCTTGGCTCATGATGGAAACCCAATTTCCAATACGACATTACAGATTTGATTGTAAACCTATATATGGCGACATAGTATATGGTAGCTATGCCGTCTAGGATTGATACATTTACTTTGAAAATGTTTTAAACTGACTAGACATGAATAATAATATCAAGTTTTATACGTATCAATCGTGTTTGACCATTATAAGGTAAAATTCTATCCTCCGGTTTGCATTGCATTGTGTGATGGGACTTGAGTCTTATAATGGTTTCATTTTTCTAAATAGCATTGCGTTGTTTAAAAGATTTACTTATTTTATGTACCGACAATCCAATGGAGTAAACTCTTCCGCGTTAGCTGCGTGATCCTGTGATTAGCCTTATTATTAGATAAGTTAAGTAAGATTTCTCATACCAGTCCCATGACTGACTCGTAGTTTGTTTTCACTTGCAAACTTGGGTGCCCTTATTTTTACATGGGCAGCCAAGTAAACAGGTAACAAACTTATTTTGGATATGCACCGCAGCATGGTGTGCTCTTTTAGCAGAGGTTGAAGACTATCTTTTATCTTTATTTTGGACATTTAGACATCACTTTATCTATGCTGTATTTGAGGATATTCTAGATTCTATTTGTGGGAACCTTTATGTACTAAGTAGTATCCTATGTCTGTGCAACTCTGATGTTGATGACATTTATGATTCCACTGCTATGATGATGATATTATCCTATGATTTCATGTGTTATGCTATTATCTGTAATCTGTTGTTGTGATAAATGTGTTATATTCCAATGATTATCCTTGCTTCCATGGCACGGGAGTATGGGGTTATCACATATATACATACATACATCTGTATATATAAATATAAAGAGAGACAGTTCCTTAGCTACTACCAACCGTTTTACTTTTCAATGGCAACCTCTGTTCCATTAACTGACACACGATTTCCTCCATGTTCTCAACCTCCCCCTCCTTCATCGGAAAAACATCAATCTTCATCGACTACATCTAATCTGCATCCGACTCCTAATATCAGTACAAATGCTAATAGCAAGCAAGATCTGTCTGCTCGAAGGTTGAACTATGTGAAGCCCTCATCTGAATATGTTTTTATTCCGGATTTTTTTAAATAAATCAGAAGAGGCTGGGATTAACATCATAGCGTTGATTCCGGTCCATTTCAGATTATCCTCTATCAAGCTTAAGGATTTTATTTCGAGGGTTTGGAAGCCATTGGGTAATTTTCATATTCATGTCTCTCCTTTTTATGAATTTGCAGTTCAGTTCGAGAACATCTCTGATTTCTCTCGCATCCTAGAAAGTTCTACTTACTCATATTTTGGTAGGCTTCTTCTGATAGAAGCATGGTATCCAAGATATGATTTCACAAAAAAACGGAGTGATGAGGTCCGGATCCGGATTAGACTTTTGGATCTACCTATGGAGTTATGGACTAAGGATGCCATTCAAATGATTTCAAGCTTTATTTCAAAGTCAATATTAATTGATGAGAATACAGCAGATAAATGGTTTACTAAGTATGCTAGGGTTCCCATTTCAATTGATACTCAAACGGATTTAAAAGCAGAAATTCCCATTTTAATGCATAATGGAATTAAAAACAATACAGCGTTGGAATATGAGCATGTACCTGCCAAATGTTCTCAGTGTAATTTATTTGGTCATGAGGATATTTTCCATGAAGAATCTACTGATTCACCCTAGGTTTCTCCTGAAATGCAAAATGATTCAAATGATACTGCTGAAGAGCAATTGCAAAAACCCCTGATAATGTTTTAGAACATAATACTTTTGAATCATCTAATGATCTTAATTTTCTGAACTCCAAATTACATGAAAATTTAATTTCGGATGATTTAAATATAGTGGCAGATACTATTACAGAAGGTGATAAGGTAGATCTTAATGATAAAGGTAAAAATATTGATGCTTTAGACACGGTTGATAAGAATGCAAAAATACTTCAAAGGTGATAGTACGGTGGCTTCTTCCTCTTTTGTTGCTCCTTCTAAAAGAAACACAAGGAGCTCCACTTCAGTTAAATGACATTATTAACATGGCATGTCAGGGGAATGAACACTACTTCTCGTATGAAGGAAGTGTTAGATCTCCTGAATTATACTAAATCAACTTTGGTTGGTTTAGTAGAAACAAAATTATCTTCAAATAATTCAGTTTTGTTTGCGTCTTTGTTACCTAACTCCTAAAGGTCATTAACAAATAATTCTCCTGTCTCTTCTAGTAGAATTTTGCTAATTTGGGACTCTAATGTTTGGGATGTGGTGCTTGTATCTTTCTCTTCTCAGCATATTACAGTAAATGCAAATAATAAAGGTGGGTTTGATATGGTTTTCTCAGTCATTTATGCTAGCAACACTTTTTCTGAAAGGCTTACCTTATGACAAGATTTGCTTAATGAATCCAGTATGATTAATAATGCTTGGTTTCTCATAGGGGATTTTAACAATGTCTTATCTCCAAATGACAAAAGAGGAGGATTATCTGTTCCTTTCCACCATATTAGACAATTCTAGAAATTTATTGTTCAAACTTCATTATCATAAATTAAGCCTTTGGGATTTAATTTCACTTGGCATAGAAGGGGAATTGCTACTTCTATTGACAAAATTTTAGTAGACAACGTAAGTATGCATCTTTTTTTACACATGAAAGCCCTTTCCTTTCCACAGAAATCAGGTGATCATAACCCAATCATGTTAGAGTTAATTCCTACTAAAGAGAAAAAGGGTTTCTTTTTTATATATAGGAATGACTAGCATAACATGTCTGGTTATCAGGATGCAGTTCAAAAAGGCCTTAATATAGCAGCTTGGGGATATCATAGTTATTAATTTATGCAAAAACTCAAGCATTGTAAAATTGTACTGAAAAACTGGTATAAATTGTGAGATAGAAACAATGCTAACCTCAAACAAGCTGAAGAAATTGCTATCCAATTGGAAAAAGATGCTGATAATAATCCTGAAGATTTTCTCCTATTTACAATTATTTGAAGGCAAAAAATAATTTCAGAATTTGCAACACTTATATTTAAAAGCATTCAAACAACAAGCTAAAGTATCATGGCTTCAACAAGGAGACACCAACCTAAATTATTTTACTCTAGAATGTCAAATAGGAGGTTCTTTAACCATATCAGAGCTCT
The DNA here is from genome assembly GCA_030737875.1 of Allium sativum. Classification (NCBI taxonomy): domain Eukaryota; kingdom Viridiplantae; phylum Streptophyta; class Magnoliopsida; order Asparagales; family Amaryllidaceae; genus Allium; species Allium sativum. The sequence goes on from CM060911.1 coordinate 285,204,238, forward strand.
TATTGATCAAAGTGGAAATTTAGTGTTTAAATCAGAAGACATTAAAGTTGAAGCTATCAATTATTTTCAAGACATGTTTAATGGTCCATGTTCTATTGAATTTCCAAGTTTCCTTCCTATATCTACTATCAATTCAAAAGCTCAACAATTTTTGATGAAAGCAGTTGACTTAACATAAATAAAAGATACAGTATTCTCCATTCATGATGAACTAGTCCTGGGCCTGATGGTATAAATGCTAAATTCCTAAAAGTTCATTGGGATGCCTTGAAAAATGATTTTCTGTTGGCTATTACTGATATTTTCATCTCAGGTAAATTACCTAAATCATTAAATCACAATTCACTACTTTAATCGCCAAAAAATGACAGACCTACTGAGATTGCACATTATAGGCTAATTGCTTGTTTTAATGTTTATTATAAAATATTTTCCAAGATTTTACGTAATAGACTAAAACATTTCCTGCCTTTTCTAATTTCGTAAAATCAAAGTGCTTGCATTAAAGAAAGGTATATTGGGGATAATATACTGTTAGCTCATGAATTATTAAGAGATTTAAGAAAAGAGGGATGCCTAAATTTTGTGTGAAGGTTTATTTGCAAAAGGCATATGACCGAGTTAATAGGAATTTCATTTGTTATATCATGTCAAGAATGAAGTTTCCTGCACATTTCATAAATCTTATTTATGAATGTATGTCAACTGCCACATATTCTATTATGATTCAAGGTGTTCCTAAGGGATTTATAACATTTAATAGAGGTATTAGGCAGGGTGATCCTTTATCCCCTTATTAGTTTGCAATTGCCATGCAATTCTTCTCTTATCTTATGGATGAAGCAGTTCAATTAAATGAATTTCAACCCAGGTCTGCTATTCAGCCTATTATTTCACACCTGCTATATGCTGATGACCTCATGATTTTTCGGAAATCAACAATTTCTAATGCCAATTCTTTAAAGAAGATTTTTCATAAATTAAGTACACATGTTGGTTTGAATGTGAATGCTTCAAAGACAAAAATATTTTTTAGTGCGTCTATCACAAATTCAGGGGATATTCAACAAATTTTGGGATTTGATTAAGGTTCTTTGCCTATTAAATATCCGGGAGTTCCTTTATTTGCATTATTCAGAGTGTAATTATCTTATCCAAAGAGTGCAAAGTAAAATCAATGGATAAGAGACAAAATTGCTTAGTTTTGCTGGGAGAGCTGAACTAATTAATGCTGTTATTACCCCTATTATGCTCTACTGGCTCTCCGTTTGTCAAATTCCAGAATACAGTATTGATAAGATGCAATCAATTTGTGCAGGCTTCTTTTGGGGAGGAACATCACATAAAGTTTCATGGCAAAATCTGTGCAGACCAAAGGCTGAAGGAGGTATAGGACTTAAAAATATATCGGATCTTAATAAAGTTGCATGTGTGAAATTACTTTGGAATTTTTTATCTAATACATCCTTATGGAATAAATGGATGCACAACATGTATTACAAGAAGGATTTTTTTGTCTATGGCTTTGGATAATAATGCAACTTCAACTTAGAAATCACTGTTAAGGTTAAGATCAAGATAAAAACAACTATTCAATGAAGTTATTGCTAATAGGGAGGAAACTTACATGTGGTATGAACCCTGGATTAATTGTCGGTGTTTAGTAGATTTGCTTGGTTATGATAGATTGAATTTACTTGGCTTTGCTGACCAGAGAGTAAGTTGTATTATCAAGATTGAAGTGTTTGCTCCAGAAGTACATCCTGCCACAAGAGAATTGCTAGAAGAAATTAATGCTATTTCTACACATCCTAATCGAAGTTATGATATGTATGAATGGTGTGAGGGTGGCACTTTCTCATTCCATAAAGCTTAGGAATATTTGAGAGATCATAAACAGTATGATAAAGTTTTCACTGTTATATGGCATCCCAAAAATAGTAGGAATTTTTTTTATTGCTTACCTAGCCATTACTGGAAGATTAAGCACTAAAGATAGAATCCAGCGTTTCAGCAATATTCCAAATCCGTTATGTCCTCTTTGCAAAAATCATCCTGAAGTCCTACAACATTTATTCTTTGCTTGTGACTTTTCGGCTTATATTTGGCTCTCTAAAGCAAAAATTAGATCTTCCTCTGACTTCATTTTCAGAGCTGAGAGTAGAAGCTAATCTCTTTCATGACAGATTTTATAGGAAAGATCAATTAAGGGATTTGGCTTGTGTTGCTTTTACAAGTGCTATCTGTTTCATCTGTAAAGAGAGGAATTTGAGGACTTTTCAAGGAAAGAAAATGGCAACTACAATTTGTTTGCTGAAGATTGAAAAGGAAATTGATTTTCTTGTGAATAATAATGGCAGTAGGACTACTCGAATTGATAGAAATATTCAATTGCTTGGTAGGTGGCAAATTGAGCTAAAAGACACTGGTTGACTTTGAAGTGGCTTTTTGAAAGCAGAATAAAGAAGAGAAGATGGGCCGGCTATGGGCCATGAAGTTTGTTAAAGTCTACGTGTTATTTTCTTTATTTCTGCTTTTATTTGTTATTTTGTAATCAAAAAGCTTATGTTGTGTTTGCTGCTTGTATACCAAATATATAAGTACTCTTTTTCCCTATGAGGCACCCATTTAGGTTAAGGGGATTACAGGTTTTGACGAGGCTTATAAAGGAGGTTTTTAATTGGTTTTTAGCAATAAAGAGAATCAATTTTCAAAAAGATTATATAAAGAGAGACGGAACCTGTAGCATGCGAACCCACTGAATCCTTCACAACACAACCCAGCTCTGCACCGACCCATTCCCCAACTCCTGCCTCGCACCAGCGTATCCACTAGAAACCACCACGAGAACCTATGCACTGCCCGAACTCAACATCAACCCTCTTCTAACTGGAAACCGCCGAATCACCTAGATCTGCCCCTTCTCCAAGGACATACCTCAGGCAGAAACCGAAGTCCCTCCTTCCGACCTCCGCATTGCCGAAAGCTGATCACCATACCAGTCCTTACCACTGCGTGCGAGCCAACTCAGTTGCCCATCGGCATGCCTTGACCGAGAGTACTCCAATGCCTTTACCCTCCAGTTAACGTCAGTCGACGTTTGGCTATACTGCATTTCCAGTTCTATCATCATATTATAACTGAGATTATAAAGTGAAATAAATATCAACTGAATTTTGTTAAGTTTGGAGATAAGTGCTGATGTAATTAACTTGATGAAGGGAAGAGTGGATTTAATGGAGCGGTAAGATAACCGACCGTCGTAAACGCAATGTTCGAGATGCTCCACTCGCTTTGGAAAGGCGAGCATTAAACTCATGACTTATATATTTCTTATGCTTAGTAAAAATTTACGAATTCACGATAAATAGGTTGTTATGCCAGTTAGTTGATTTGAACTGTCTATTGATATTTTAAACTAATCCGAACGATTAAGATTATTGCCAGTTGACATCCGATATTAGAATTAGATTGAACTGATTGGTGGTTAATTGATTTGTTGATTTATATTTGATAGTTAAATTTAAACTGAATCGTATTTGTCACGTCGCATTTAAATAAATTAAACGAATATTTTGGTCATTTTAATCAAATATATAAGTTAGCTTTGAATTGAAATTATTAACGTACGATATTGAATTGGAATAAATTGAATTTCACGAATTTGAGATTCGTTGAATTAGTTTTGTGACGGCAAGGAATTTCGCTCGGTCCGAACCAGTCGCTAAACCGATTCAGTCCGCTCGAAACGCCCTATCGTTTGAGAACACGACAAAACAGAACGCATACAGAAGAACATTTCATTGTATATTACAACAATGCATCAGATTACAAGAATATACAGAGTATAAATGAATATTACACAGAAATATCAGAGATTTAAATTACATTTAAATACATCGCAGCGGAAAATAATTCAATACACAACTAGAAAGAGATATACGGATACAAAGCTTTCCGGATATCATTCCAGCTGTAAACCAGGATCCTGTGAATATAAATCTGCAAAACCACAACTACTAGCTGCCCGTGTCAAAATAGGGGCACCCAGAGTTTAGGTTAAAACAATAAACTCCAGGTCAGTCATGTGACTGGTGTGAGAACTAAAACAGTTATTAATCTTTATTTTCAAAGTTAGGTAAATCAAGGGACCACGCCGTATAACACGGAACGGGTTTCCTCCCAAGAATACCAGTGCATAAAACAAACAGCGCAATGCTAAATAAAGAAAAATGAAGCTGTTATAAGACCCAGGTCCCATCACACAATGCAACGCAGTCGAGGATAGGGTTTTCCCTTATAACAACCAAAGAATGCTTGATACGTTTTTAAAACAAATCATTTGATACTAATATAAGTGCATAGTGTATAAAACACTTCAAATCATAAGTATCAATCATAGGCGGCATAAGCGCCCCATCCCACTATGTCGCCATATATAGGATTACAATTAAAACCGCAAATGTCACGTATTTGGAAATTGGATTTCCGTCTATGAACCGAGGCAAAAGATAGTCCTCAACCGATTCGAGACAATCTAGCCTACCATGTCTCAGGAACAGCCGCAACTGCCCCCTGGATCGTCAGGGCCGGTCCACCGATGTGGATTATTATGCCTGAACAATACGTCTCCCCGCCCTTTGGGGCGCAAACGAGCCAACGAATGACTCCATCGGTTCGAGAACGACCGATCAATCCGAGGCGCCTCGCAACAGCAACAACCACATAAGTCAAACTCGTCAGGGCGTGTAAAACCACTGACGCCACTTTTAGCTAGAAAGAAACGCAAGTCCTCCCTGAGGTCCGTCTCCCGTTTTTGGTTCATACCGGGTGTGAAACACGCGAGGTAAACGTTACACAAAGCTACGCCACAAAGGCCGTGCTTTGATCATCACCACAAGACCTTGCTTTTCAACAGAAGCCTTGATCATTTGCATCTTAGCATGCCACACCGGCAAACCATCCTATGCAACCGATATCAGTCACACAGAATGAAATCCGATGTCAGACACACAGTCCATTTACAAGTCCGTCCTGGGTCTGAACGAAACCGGAGGCACCTAGTACCCCGCATATCCATCGATCTCCAAGTACGTCTGGACGATCACTAACTGTTTCCATCTTCTTGGGTGTACAGCCCAATCAAGATCATCAGTTATCACCCAAACGACGTGAAGACCTCCGGTCTTCGACCATCGTCTTCATCTTCGACTTATCGTCGTATCAGTTATTCAGAATGGGATAAACCCGGCCTTTCCGAATAACTCGCGTATATTTTATAAAAGTGTTACACAAACACAACATACGCCTCATTCCAATTCATTAGTCACTAACCGTAAATTAATCAAGAGAATAATTCCCCAAACATTAACCCCGAAGGCCGAAACCAACATCAGATCAATATCCAGAAAACCATTCTGCTTGGCTAACCGACAGTTAGTTTCTAAATTTCACATTCATAGGGAAAGGTTCCCTTAAGTTTTATCAAAGATAAATTCCTTGAATTTATTCTTTAATCACCTTTGAATATCAATTCAAACTAGTCGGGATTAGCGAACCACACCGAAGTAATCATTTATTTTATTTTCCCAATCCCAACCTATTAATCCCATGAAGTAAAACTGATAATACTTCATATCTAACACCACGGTGTTATCGGTAAATTCAATTACCATTTCACGTTCAAATCTAATTAAAGATTTAACTATCGCCTGGAGCAAAACTGGTGATACTCCATTTCGATTATTTCAATCTGATTAAAGATTCATTAAAACTCCACTTAGTTTTAATCTGTGACTGGGTTAAAGAATCAGTGTCATTTAAAACACGGTTCACGATAAACCCAAAATCACATCACATTTCAATCAGTCCCTAATTGTAAATTAGCAAGTGAGCAATTCCCTAAGTGTTAATCCCGAAGGCCGAAACCAACATCAGATCAATACCTCGGAAACTATTCAACTTAACTAATCTCCGGTTAGTTTCTGATTTTCTTAACTCCTTTAGGTCTAAGAACTGTATTATTGAAGATACCGTTCACGACAACCCAAAATCACATTTCATCAATGATCGGGTTAAAGAACGAGTGTTATTTAAAACACTGTCCACGATAAACCCAAAAATCAATCTCGATTCAATTCCAATTAAATATTATTTAATTGGTACACTTCATTAAATCTAAATAAAAAGATTTAATCTTTTCTCAACTGGGTTCAAGAACAGTGTTAGTGAAGACACCATTCACGACAAACCCAAATCACATTCGATATTCAATACAAGGCTCTGAATAGAAAATATATCGGCTTATATTCAATATCAAATACTACGACTAACAAATGTCGTATTGGAAATAACGATATAAATATATATCTTTCAAATTTCCATAACAACATCTGTATAATCACGAATTCCAACATCGAAATATTCCGAAGACAATTTCGATTCAAATCCATTCCAATGCAATCATTGGAAATTTTGGTTATTTTTAAAACCCTTTTTCGAATTCAATTTATTTATTTAAAAATAAATAGAATTATAATTCTAGTTCAATACTAGTTCATTTCGATAAAAATCTATTTTTATCTTTTCAAATATGGAGTTTTTCATCCCAATTCTTCACAAATCATTTCTTATGATTTTACACAAATTATTACTATTTTTAATAATTTTATCAAGGCCCGTACAGTCGATTTCCATCAACGGCTATCGAACTGCACTTATAGCGACCTTTTTCGAATTTGATTTGGACGTATCTCCAAATCCAACCGTTAGATTTCAAATTTCTAATATTCGTTAGAAAGCTCTTTTCGATACGAACCCAACGGTTCCGGTTTTAGGAGAATCCGACGGTCGGATCTCCCGTAATGTCCGTTTGAAATAAATGGTCGAAATTCGCGAACTGCCGCGGCGCGGCGCGTTCTATTCAGGCCATTATATTATATATATATTATATATAATATATACTTCGTCGATTTCTATTTAAAACGAATTATATAAATAGTTTTAAAATTCGTTTCAAAAGCAATTTCAACTTCCATTTCAATTCAAATCAAAATCGAATTCTTCTTTATAAATTCGTTTTTAAAAATTCATTTCTATTCAATTCAAATTTCAATTCAATTTGAATTCATTTCAATTCGCTTTCGTTTTCAATTCAATTCATTTCGAAATCGTTTTCAATTCAATTCATTTCAATATGAATAAAATCGATATAAATCGTTTACGTCAAAATGGCGTCAAACTAATCAACACGGCTTCATAAATTTCTATTTTCAAATATTCTATTTCAAATATTCCTTTTTCAAAATAGTTGTTATTATCAAAATATTTCGTTCAACACATGACCAATCTCAGTGAATGAGTACTGTCAACACATGAACGTTTATTTTATATTGACAAAGATGTAAATTTTATTATTAAAATATTTCGTTCAACACATGACCAATCTCAATGGATGAGACTGTCAACACATGAACGTTTATTTAATAATATTCTTTATTTTTCAAAATTGGAATGAGGCCCAATCAATCACCATATAAAATTAATTATATGGATTTTCATACAACACATGTATATAATAACATTGAAAATAATCAACCATCAACCAAAGTGCACTACACTGTATAAGCATCAAATATAGATATTCAACGCTTATAACAGCCTGTCAATCAATCGATCGACATATTTAATCAATCAGGATGAGTGAACTTCAAATTTCATCCCAACACCCGTGTGGGGTTTCAAACAATCACACACATATTCTATTCGTGCAGTTGGGCGATGTGTAAAATTTATCGACCCAATCAATGTCCTTCAAATAAGTGTACATAAACAAACCGTCTGGTTTGTAAATGAATATTTATTTATTCACATTCACGTTAAAAATTATATTTTTAACGATAAAACATTTTATTTCAACCTATGAATTTCTATTCAATTCATTTATTCAATAAAATGATATTTTTATTTTTCTAACATATTTTAGAAAATTTCGGCAGCATAACGGCACGATACTAGAAACGGGACGAGGCCTAGCCTTATCCCCGGTCTAGTGAAGGCCCACGCCATTCACCCATCAATCAAATCAATTCGTTATGCAAACCACAAAATTTGGAGTAAGAGTCTAACCTAGCCTTACTCCTTCGCCTTATAACGGCGCACGTCTAATCCTAACCAATTTATCGATTCGGTTTTTCACATCACAAATCACATTCAAACCAATATCGCAATCAATCACCAAACAATCAAACAAACAAGTCCATGGTCTGTGGACGATTGTGTCGGGTGCTACTAAGCACCGTCTGCATCCTAGTATATATATATATAACTAGAAAATAAATTGAAGAGTGAGAAATTCTCACATATAGCTATCCAGCTCCACGGCACTTCATCGATAGAAATCTTCGTCGCTATCGCATCTTCGTCATCTTCGTTGCCCGGATCCTCTACATATGTAAAAATCGAATTTTTATTTCAAAGTTCAATATATAAAAATCGAATTTTTATTTCAAAGTTCAATATATAAAAAGTTCAATATATAAAAATCGAATTTTTATTTCAAAGTTCAATATATAAAAATCGAATTTTTATTTCAAAGTTCAATATATAAAAATCGAATTTTTATTTCAAAGTTCAATATATAAAAATCGAATTTTTATTTCAAAGTTCAATATATAAAAATCGAATTTTTATTTCAAAGTTCAATATATAAAAATCGAATTTTTATTTCAAAAGATCAAATCTTTTCTCTTACTTTTTAAAGTTTAACTCTTTTACCTTTCAAGTTTAAACCTTTTCTTTTTAAATTAAAATCAGTTTAAAATACTTTTAAAAAATCAGTTTTGAATTTCCTTTAAACCAATCAGTTTTAAACTAAACAAAAATCAGTTTTTTCATATTATCAAAAATCAGTTTTCTTTAAATATAACCAAAAATCAGTTTTTTTTCTCTTTTATAAAAATGCAGTTTTTAAATCCTTTTTCAAAATGCAGTTTTTATTATTCTTTTAAATCAGTTCTGTTTTTATATCATAAAAAGAAAATCCAGTTTTTAGTTTCTTCTTTTAAAACAGTTTTTATTTTTCTTTTTAAATTCAGTTTTTACCTTTTAGAAAATTCTGTTTTTATTCTTTATAAATTCTGTTTTCATCTTTTTTTTAAAAAAAAATTCAGTTTTTGGATCTAAAAATTAATCAGTTTTGTTTTCTTAAAAATGCAATTTAGTTTTAACAGAACAGAAAATAAAAATAAAAATAAAAAATGAAATTATCGTAAATGCTCACCGATCGTCGGAGGCAGGAGGCAAGGCTTCGAGGTGGCGCGGAGGTGGCAAATCCGGTAGAGGCGGCGTCCAGGGTGGAGGTACTTCGCGATTTGGGCTAGGGCTTCCTGCGCCGGAGGGAGAAGGAGAAGAGGGGTACGGAGCTGAGGGGGTGGAGAGCGCCGGTCGGGGAGCGGTGGCGCGGCCATCGCCTGGGGCGGCGGACTTCGAGAACGTCGATCAGTTTTTTTTATTTTTTTATTTCTTATTTCGGTTTTGACAGTTCTGAAGAGGGAAGGGGGGGTTTAAGGGAAAAGGGGTTTTAATTTTATTATTATTTTATTATTTATTTTCTCCAAAGAGTTGACTTTTTCATACGACCTCTAAACGAGGCCCACCGCCTGTCGTCCATAGCGTATTACCCCCATTCCGAACACAATGGGATATGTATCGCAAGCTGATTCGACTGTTTCGATCAGTTTCTGTTTAATTTACATTTAAATCACTATATTGAATTTTAAACGTACATTTCAAATTACCGGGGTCACATACTAACTAGAAAAATTCCAGAAAAATATTTTCTAGCTTCGTATTGACGATACGGTCCTAACAAAACTAGTTTCGTCGAATTCTGAGACCGTATGAAAAATGGCCAATTTCAAGTTGATTAAAATCAACTGAAATGGTCAAAACACGTTTTCCTTTGCCACGCTTACATACTGATTCAAAAAATTATGAAATTGGAAACCTAGCAATAACTAGACACTGCGGACCCAACAAAACTGGTTTCGTCGAAATCCGAGGTCATTTGCAAAATGTCCATTTTTAAGGGCCTGAATTCCATAGCGACTATTCAGAATTTTCAACTGGACATATCTTTTGATTCCCGCTATGAAATTTCGATTATTCGGATTCGTTGGAAAGATATTATCAATAAGATCCTATCATTTTTGGTTTCACTAAAATCCGGATTGTTTTGCACCCGGTACATTCAATTGAAGTTTGAAATCGAATTATCGAACTACCGCGCCATTTTCAATTCTATTTATAATTATATATAAATATTTATATTCTAACGACGACGTATATAATATATACGTCGAATTTCAATTCAAAATAAATTTCTCGTCGATATTATTTAAAATAATTCATTTTAAATAATCAAAATTCGCTAAAATCGCCAAAATAAAAATTTTAAACTGGCCCAGATTTTCCGGGTTGTTACAATCTCCCCCACTTAAAACTTTTCGTCCCCGAAAAGGAACAAAGTCGAAAGCGGTTTGATTATTCAACTCTACGCTCGATCCGGCTTCTATTCTCCAACTCTTTAGTTTCTGAGAATTTCCAAAATTTCAAAAATTTGGCTAACACCCTAAATTTTCGAAAAATTTCGCCATAACCTCCCCTGCACCGGGAGCATCGGGGAATTTCAAATAGCTTCCCCGGTCCTTCAGATCTCAAAAAGAAAAAGAAAAGGCCAAGCGGCTAGCCAATAGGCTCACAAAATCATCATCACCCAAACAAAACAGGAAATTATGTAGTAAACATGTACCTATTTGTCGGGCAAACAAATTTTATTCTCTGGCTCTAGCCTCCTTGCTATGACCTGTTCAAAGATATATATGTATATGCAAGCAAATGCAACCAATTTTCAATACAGTTCAATATTTGATATAATTAGGCTAAATGGTTCAAAATTATCAAACAATTAAACAAGCAACACAAACATCAATCAATTAGTGAATTAGAGTTTCAAATTCATAATTTTGATACATATACAAAAATCGTGTTTTTGATGCCAATTCACAACAATGTATTCTAGCTATATAAGATTTGGTTCTCACACCAGTCTAATGGAAATATATAGATATCACACTTTCGTTACTCGAAAATAAATGCTGGTGATGGTATACTTCATCATCAGGACCATGTTCGGGCGACTAGAGTGCGACTCTATATCTATCCAATATATTAAAACTTCGAATACACGCGGATCAGACGTATACGCAAAATCTATATATACTGGATTGTCCACATCAATATAATTAAATAATCAAATACGAATAAGTGATTTAAATTTTCAAAACAAAAATTTGTTTTCATTTTCAAAAATATACTCTTCACACTCGTTCTAGGATACTACTGATCCTATCTCTAACGAGTCATCCCATTGGATATTACTAATCCAATTATCTGATGAATTCTTTCATATGGTTCTAATGTGTCTTGTTCTCTGCTTTGTAAACCAAAGCTCTGATACCAACTGTGACGGCAAGGAATTTCGCTCGGTCCGAACCAGTCGCTAAACCGATTCAGTCCGCTCGAAACGCCCTATCGTTTGAGAACACGACAAAACAGAACGCATACAGAAGAACATTTCATTGTATATTACAACAATGCATCAGATTACAAGAATATACAGAGTATAAATGAATATTACACAGAAATATCAGAGATTTAAATTACATTTAAATACATCGCAGCGGAAAATAATTCAATACACAACTAGAAAGAGATATACGGATACAAAGCTTTCCGGATATCATTCCAGCTGTAAACCAGGATCCTGTGAATATAAATCTGCAAAACCACAACTACTAGCTGCCCGTGTCAAAATAGGGGCACCCAGAGTTTAGGTTAAAACAATAAACTCCAGGTCAGTCATGTGACTGGTGTGAGAACTAAAACAGTTATTAATCTTTATTTTCAAAGTTAGGTAAATCAAGGGACCACGCCGTATAACACGGAACGGGTTTCCTCCCAAGAATACCAGTACATTAAACAAACAGCGCAATGCTAAATAAAGAAAAATGAAGCTGTTATAAGACCCAGGTCCCATCACACAATGCAACGCAGTCGAGGATAGGGTTTTCCCTTATAACAACCAAAGAATGCTTGATACGTTTTTAAAACAAATCATTTGATACTAATATAAGTGCATAGTGTATAAAACACTTCAAATCATAAGTATCAATCATAGGCGGCATAAGCGCCCCATCCCACTATGTCGCCATATATAGGATTACAATTAAAACCGCAAATGTCACGTATTTGGAAATTGGATTTCCGTCTATGAACCGAGGCAAAAGATAGTCCTCAACCGATTCGAGACAATCTAGCCTACCATGTCTCAGGAACAGCCGCAACTGCCCCCTGGATCGTCAGGGCCGGCCCACCGATGTGGATTATTATGCCTGAACAATACGTCTCCCCGCCCTTTGGGGCGCAAACGAGCCAACGAATGACTCCATCGGTTCGAGAACGACCGATCAATCCGAGGCGCCTCGCAACAGCAACAACCACATAAGTCAAACTCGTCAGGGCGTGTAAAACCACTGACGCCACTTTTAGCTAGAAAGAAACGCAAGTCCTCCCTGAGGTCCGTCTCCCGTTTTTGGTTCATACCGGGTGTGAAACACGCGAGGTAAACGTTACACAAAGCTACGCCACAAAGGCCGTGCTTTGATCATCACCACAAGACCTTGCTTTTCAACAGAAGCCTTGATCATTTGCATCTTAGCATGCCACACCGGCAAACCATCCTATGCAACCGATATCAGTCACACAGAATGAAATCCGATGTCAGACACACAGTCCATTTACAAGTCCGTCCTGGGTCTGAACGAAACCGGAGGCACCTAGTACCCCGCATATCCATCGATCTCCAAGTACGTCTGGACGATCACTAACTGTTTCCATCTTCTTGGGTGTACAGCCCAATCAAGATCATCAGTTATCACCCAAACGACGTGAAGACCTCCGGTCTTCGACCATCGTCTTCATCTTCGACTTATCGTCGTATCAGTTATTCAGAATGGGATAAACCCGGCCTTTCCGAATAACTCGCGTATATTTTATAAAAGTGTTACACAAACACAACATACGCCTCATTCCAATTCATTAGTCACTAACCGTAAATTAATCAAGAGAATAATTCCCCAAACATTAACCCCGAAGGCCGAAACCAACATCAGATCAATATCCAGAAAACCATTCTGCTTGGCTAACCGACAGTTAGTTTCTAAATTTCACATTCATAGGGAAAGGTTCCCTTAAGTTTTATCAAAGATAAATTCCTTGAATTTATTCTTTAATCACCTTTGAATATCAATTCAAACTAGTCGGGATTAGCGAACCACACCGAAGTAATCATTTATTTTATTTTCCCAATCCCAACCTATTAATCCCATGAAGTAAAACTGATAATACTTCATATCTAACACCACGGTGTTATCGGTAAATTCAATTACCATTTCACGTTCAAATCTAATTAAAGATTTAACTATCGCCTGGAGCAAAACTGGTGATACTCCATTTCGATTATTTCAATCTGATTAAAGATTCATTAAAACTCCACTTAGTTTTAATCTGTGACTGGGTTAAAGAATCAGTGTCATTTAAAACACGGTTCACGATAAACCCAAAATCACATCACATTTCAATCAGTCCCTAATTGTAAATTAGCAAGTGAGCAATTCCCTAAGTGTTAATCCCGAAGGCCGAAACCAACATCAGATCAATACCTCGGAAACTATTCAACTTAACTAATCTCCGGTTAGTTTCTGATTTTCTTAACTCCTTTAGGTCTAAGAACTGTATTATTGAAGATACCGTTCACGACAACCCAAAATCACATTTCATCAATGATCGGGTTAAAGAACGAGTGTTATTTAAAACACTGTCCACGATAAACCCAAAAATCAATCTCGATTCAATTCCAATTAAATATTATTTAATTGGTACACTTCATTAAATCTAAATAAAAAGATTTAATCTTTTCTCAACTGGGTTCAAGAACAGTGTTAGTGAAGACACCATTCACGACAAACCCAAATCACATTCGATATTCAATACAAGGCTCTGAATAGAAAATATATCGGCTTATATTCAATATCAAATACTACGACTAACAAATGTCGTATTGGAAATAACGATATAAATATATATCTTTCAAATTTCCATAACAACATCTGTATAATCACGAATTCCAACATCGAAATATTCCGAAGACAATTTCGATTCAAATCCATTCCAATGCAATCATTGGAAATTTTGGTTATTTTTAAAACCCTTTTTCGAATTCAATTTATTTATTTAAAAATAAATAGAATTATAATTCTAGTTCAATACTAGTTCATTTCGATAAAAATCTATTTTTATCTTTTCAAATATGGAGTTTTTCATCCCAATTCTTCACAAATCATTTCTTATGATTTTACACAAATTATTACTATTTTTAATAATTTTATCAAGGCCCGTACAGTCGATTTCCATCAACGGCTATCGAACTGCACTTATAGCGACCTTTTTCGAATTTGATTTGGACGTATCTCCAAATCCAACCGTTAGATTTCAAATTTCTAATATTCGTTAGAAAGCTCTTTTCGATACGAACCCAACGGTTCCGGTTTTAGGAGAATCCGACGGTCGGATCTCCCGTAATGTCCGTTTGAAATAAATGGTCGAAATTCGCGAACTGCCGCGGCGCGGCGCGTTCTATTCAGGCCATTATATTATATATATATTATATATAATATATACTTCGTCGATTTCTATTTAAAACGAATTATATAAATAGTTTTAAAATTCGTTTCAAAAGCAATTTCAACTTCCATTTCAATTCAAATCAAAATCGAATTCTTCTTTATAAATTCGTTTTTAAAAATTCATTTCTATTCAATTCAAATTTCAATTCAATTTGAATTCATTTCAATTCGCTTTCGTTTTCAATTCAATTCATTTCGAAATCGTTTTCAATTCAATTCATTTCAATATGAATAAAATCGATATAAATCGTTTACGTCAAAATGGCGTCAAACTAATCAACACGGCTTCATAAATTTCTATTTTCAAATATTCTATTTCAAATATTCCTTTTTCAAAATAGTTGTTATTATCAAAATATTTCGTTCAACACATGACCAATCTCAGTGAATGAGTACTGTCAACACATGAACGTTTATTTTATATTGACAAAGATGTAAATTTTATTATTAAAATATTTCGTTCAACACATGACCAATCTCAATGGATGAGACTGTCAACACATGAACGTTTATTTAATAATATTCTTTATTTTTCAAAATTGGAATGAGGCCCAATCAATCACCATATAAAATTAATTATATGGATTTTCATACAACACATGTATATAATAACATTGAAAATAATCAACCATCAACCAAAGTGCACTACACTGTATAAGCATCAAATATAGATATTCAACGCTTATAACAGCCTGTCAATCAATCGATCGACATATTTAATCAATCAGGATGAGTGAACTTCAAATTTCATCCCAACACCCGTGTGGGGTTTCAAACAATCACACACATATTCTATTCGTGCAGTTGGGCGATGTGTAAAATTTATCGACCCAATCAATGTCCTTCAAATAAGTGTACATAAACAAACCGTCTGGTTTGTAAATGAATATTTATTTATTCACATTCACGTTAAAAATTATATTTTTAACGATAAAACATTTTATTTCAACCTATGAATTTCTATTCAATTCATTTATTCAATAAAATGATATTTTTATTTTTCTAACATATTTTAGAAAATTTCGGCAGCATAACGGCACGATACTAGAAACGGGACGAGGCCTAGCCTTATCCCCGGTCTAGTGAAGGCCCACGCCATTCACCCATCAATCAAATCAATTCGTTATGCAAACCACAAAATTTGGAGTAAGAGTCTAACCTAGCCTTACTCCTTCGCCTTATAACGGCGCACGTCTAATCCTAACCAATTTATCGATTCGGTTTTTCACATCACAAATCACATTCAAACCAATATCGCAATCAATCACCAAACAATCAAACAAACAAGTCCATGGTCTGTGGACGATTGTGTCGGGTGCTACTAAGCACCGTCTGCATCCTAGTATATATATATATAACTAGAAAATAAATTGAAGAGTGAGAAATTCTCACATATAGCTATCCAGCTCCACGGCACTTCATCGATAGAAATCTTCGTCGCTATCGCATCTTCGTCATCTTCGTTGCCCGGATCCTCTACATATGTAAAAATCGAATTTTTATTTCAAAGTTCAATATATAAAAATCGAATTTTTATTTCAAAGTTCAATATATAAAAAGTTCAATATATAAAAATCGAATTTTTATTTCAAAGTTCAATATATAAAAATCGAATTTTTATTTCAAAGTTCAATATATAAAAATCGAATTTTTATTTCAAAGTTCAATATATAAAAATCGAATTTTTATTTCAAAGTTCAATATATAAAAATCGAATTTTTATTTCAAAGTTCAATATATAAAAATCGAATTTTTATTTCAAAAGATCAAATCTTTTCTCTTACTTTTTAAAGTTTAACTCTTTTACCTTTCAAGTTTAAACCTTTTCTTTTTAAATTAAAATCAGTTTAAAATACTTTTAAAAAATCAGTTTTGAATTTCCTTTAAACCAATCAGTTTTAAACTAAACAAAAATCAGTTTTTTCATATTATCAAAAATCAGTTTTCTTTAAATATAACCAAAAATCAGTTTTTTTTCTCTTTTATAAAAATGCAGTTTTTAAATCCTTTTTCAAAATGCAGTTTTTATTATTCTTTTAAATCAGTTCTGTTTTTATATCATAAAAAGAAAATCCAGTTTTTAGTTTCTTCTTTTAAAACAGTTTTTATTTTTCTTTTTAAATTCAGTTTTTACCTTTTAGAAAATTCTGTTTTTATTCTTTATAAATTCTGTTTTCATCTTTTTTTTAAAAAAAAATTCAGTTTTTGGATCTAAAAATTAATCAGTTTTGTTTTCTTAAAAATGCAATTTAGTTTTAACAGAACAGAAAATAAAAATAAAAATAAAAAATGAAATTATCGTAAATGCTCACCGATCGTCGGAGGCAGGAGGCAAGGCTTCGAGGTGGCGCGGAGGTGGCAAATCCGGTAGAGGCGGCGTCCAGGGTGGAGGTACTTCGCGATTTGGGCTAGGGCTTCCTGCGCCGGAGGGAGAAGGAGAAGAGGGGTACGGAGCTGAGGGGGTGGAGAGCGCCGGTCGGGGAGCGGTGGCGCGGCCATCGCCTGGGGCGGCGGACTTCGAGAACGTCGATCAGTTTTTTTTATTTTTTTATTTCTTATTTCGGTTTTGACAGTTCTGAAGAGGGAAGGGGGGGTTTAAGGGAAAAGGGGTTTTAATTTTATTATTATTTTATTATTTATTTTCTCCAAAGAGTTGACTTTTTCATACGACCTCTAAACGAGGCCCACCGCCTGTCGTCCATAGCGTATTACCCCCATTCCGAACACAATGGGATATGTATCGCAAGCTGATTCGACTGTTTCGATCAGTTTCTGTTTAATTTACATTTAAATCACTATATTGAATTTTAAACGTACATTTCAAATTACCGGGGTCACATACTAACTAGAAAAATTCCAGAAAAATATTTTCTAGCTTCGTATTGACGATACGGTCCTAACAAAACTAGTTTCGTCGAATTCTGAGACCGTATGAAAAATGGCCAATTTCAAGTTGATTAAAATCAACTGAAATGGTCAAAACACGTTTTCCTTTGCCACGCTTACATACTGATTCAAAAAATTATGAAATTGGAAACCTAGCAATAACTAGACACTGCGGACCCAACAAAACTGGTTTCGTCGAAATCCGAGGTCATTTGCAAAATGTCCATTTTTAAGGGCCTGAATTCCATAGCGACTATTCAGAATTTTCAACTGGACATATCTTTTGATTCCCGCTATGAAATTTCGATTATTCGGATTCGTTGGAAAGATATTATCAATAAGATCCTATCATTTTTGGTTTCACTAAAATCCGGATTGTTTTGCACCCGGTACATTCAATTGAAGTTTGAAATCGAATTATCGAACTACCGCGCCATTTTCAATTCTATTTATAATTATATATAAATATTTATATTCTAACGACGACGTATATAATATATACGTCGAATTTCAATTCAAAATAAATTTCTCGTCGATATTATTTAAAATAATTCATTTTAAATAATCAAAATTCGCTAAAATCGCCAAAATAAAAAATTTAAACTGGCCCAGATTTTCCGGGTTGTTACAAGTTTTTAATTAAATATTTAAATTAAATAATATCAATAGTCGAACACACTGAAATATTTCTGTTGTATTGTATGTTGGCTCGAATTTTGATTGTATGTTGAATTGATTAATTGTTATTATGATCTATCCCTATCACCATATCGTTGATTGTTGAAATGATGTTGGTTTTGAATGGTTATTACCATACTACGATGTGGAAACTCATATAGAGTTTAAATGACATAAACTTATTTATTTATATTATTTTTAATCAAATTTTATAAATTTGAATTTGATAACATGAATTGTTAATGGATTTTTTGTTGAAATATAATTTAGAATTTAAAGCCATTTTAATGAAAATCTGACATCTAAACTTGTTTTAATTTAATCAGAAATTTAAATTAGTTTAACAAAATTCTAAATATTTTGAATTGCTTTAAATTGGATTTGAATTAATTTAAAGTGTTTGTAATAAAAAAAATGTTGAGATAAACTAGATTTAATTTGAAAGGATTATCATTGGAAGGAATATAAAATTTGAAATTTTTAATAGTTAGATTTTCATGTATTTGATCTTGAAATTATTGCACTTTTAATTTCGGATTTGATTTGACTAATACAAGAATATGAGTCCTGACTCGAAAGTTTTATGTTTTCCATGGAACGCTCGAGTCAGATCCGAGTGTTGCAGATTAAAGACTTCCATTGTTGAAGTTAGCGAGTGGTGAAGATGTGCGCGTTGTTTCGACAATTTCTGCAAATTTTATTTTATTTAAAATTTATGTAATTCCGCTGTGTATAAATTCGTGTAACTCTGATATTTTATGCAAAATGCTTCTACTGTGAGATATTCTATTTATTTTTTGATTTCTGTGTCTGATTCTGTTTGAACCCGTAAGCTAAATAACAATTTGTCGTTTTGAACGGTTCAAGTTGGTTTAATTACTGACCTGAAGCGGTCAAAAAGGCATGTCGTTACAGAAGCTCTTAGGTCCAAGAGTATTAGTGACTGAAGCATTATGGATAAAAGAACCTTTTGGAACCCAGATTTGTGTTGCATTTTTATTTGTGTTCCAATAGTTATGATAATTTCCTACTAAATTCTTAGGAACCTAAACATGTAAATTTTCTATTCTGTTTCCTATTCTTACAATTTTCAGAACTATGTCCAATTATTCCATATTTCTCACACTTAGGAAAGACAGTCCTACCTTTTGCATTATCGTTCGCATCATTCTGTGTCTTTCCAAAACCTAGTTCTTTTCTATTATTAACGAACAACTGATTTCCTAACAGCATTTTAAATGATGTTTCACCTATAGAAAACATATTCAAAATAATCTCAAGATCTTGGATTTTGGTTTTAAGTGACGTGTTCTCAGTCACAAGTGAGGTGCATCTGTTTATGAAATTCCTCCTTTTAATGTCATCATTCTCTTCCAAACTCAAAATTTCCTTTTCAAGATCTTCTATGTTTGACTTGTCTCTAGATTCAAAAGTATACACTTTTCACAATCTAGGTTTTGAATATTTGTAATTTTCCAAGTTTAGATTCTAACCTATCATTATCGTGAACAAATTTTAATCTATCAGATCCTTGTTTCTTCAATTTTAATTCTAGAGCATCAATAGTTTTGGTAAGATCATGACACATTAAAAGTAAATCTTTGTAGTTTTATTCCTCACTAGATTCTCCTCCACTGTTTTTTAAATCTGACTGTGCCATAAAACATAGATTAGGCTCTTCTTTGCTGCTCTCAGAAACTTCTTCTCCTTCCTTATTTTCCCATGTCATCACAAAAGCTTTCTTCTTCTTTTTATTTCCTTTGCCATTTTGAAGCAGTGGGTAGTTTGGTTTGATATACCCTGGCTTCTTTCATTTGAAGCAGATTAATTCCTCGTTTGAATTGTTAGAATATCTTACTTTGTTGGCTTTTATCTTGTACTTTCGTGGTTTGAATTTAGTCTACTTGTTGAGGTTTCTGACAGCCATATCAAGCTTCTCGATAGGATCTTCCGTATCGTCATCCCTGTCAATAGTGTTAGTTAAGTCTATTAACTTTTTATTAGAATCTAAATTGTTGGGTTCTTCTCTTGCCTTCAACTCCATTTCATATGCCATCGGATTTCCATTCAGCTCTTCCATGATCAATTTGTTCAAATCCTTTGATTCTTGAATAGCCTTGACTTTAGCCTCAAAATTCATTGGTAGAACTCGTAAAATTTTCCATACAAATTCTACTTCAGTTTACGTTTTACAAGAGCTCTAGCATTGTAAACCAACACTGAAAATAAACCATACATGTCTTTTATACTCTCATCTTTTTGCATCATGAATTTTTCGTATTCATTGCTGAATAAGGCAAGTCGGGATTCTTTCACTTGAGACATGGTGACCTCCAAAGTATGCCAGATTTCCTACGTAGTATAACAATGAAAATTTCTGTTAAATTCAGTTTAGTCAAGGGCAAAAATTAAAGCAGTTAGTCGAAAACAATTTCTTATCATCAACATCCCACCTATCCTTTGGTTTAGGAAATTCAACATCCTTAATGATCACAGTCGGAGTTTTGTATTCAGTTTCAATAATATCCCAAACATTATAATCAAAAAATACTAAATAAATCTTCATCCTAACTTTCCAGTAAGTAAAATCATTACCATTGAACATAGGTAGCCTAACTATGGATTGTCTCTCAGAAAAAGCATTGTTTGTTGAATTCATGACTCTAGAGTTAATTAGACACTGGCATTGATACCACTTGTAGGATCTTGATTAACCCAAAAGGGGAGGGGGTGAATATGGTTTGTTGGAAATTAAAAAAAAAAGCTAACACGGAATAATAAAGAAACTGCAGAAAAGATAAATCACATACAAGAATTACCCAGCTTCGTAATATCCTGCATACTTCTACACTCCTAAGATTTCTACTGGGTATTAAAATAGATTCTCGCTTAAAAAACCTTGTAAACTCGCAAAACATGCTACTGCTCTGACCCTAAGCTCAATATCTTGACATGACTTAACTCCTAAGTTGTGATTTTCTCAACTACATAATCCTGTAGTTACAGGAATTCAACTAGAACAATTTTTGACAAGTAGAATAACAAAGAAGAGAACCAAAATACAAATAAAATATTAAAATAAGAGGAGAAGAAAATTCCCCTTTGCATTTTCTTTAGTAATATACGGGTGCCTCCTTTTTCTTCTTTCAATGGCGACAAATGAAAACTAGGGTTTTGATTCTGATTCAAATCGTGGCTTTCTTCGATTGATATAGAGTTCTTAGATTGATCATGCGCTGCTCCTTTTCCACGATTTGAATTCCAACCACACTCTCGATTGAAAAAATGTAAGCTCTTTGAAATTCATTCTATGATTGCTTGAGTTGTTCTCTTCGATCTGATAGTTTTTGCCGATAATGAATAGGTGCTTTTATAGTATTTTCAAACCCTAATCACTTTGATTTCTTTGATGACTTGCCATGTGTCTGTGATCGATTTCTCGAAACATTTTGCTTGATTTTCTTGGCTCTAAAAATCGTACCTGTGATTTTCTGGAAACTTTCGAGATCATGAATTCTTTCTTGCCAAAAATCGAAACCTTTGAACATGTTGATAAATCCATGAGTGATATACATTGATGAATTCATTACTACGATCTGGAATTAACATTTGTGCCAAAAATTGTTCACTGTGTATTTGGGAAATTAATGGATATTCTTGGTAGTGATTCCTGACATCTTCGAATAATATTTGCGAAAATTTAATGCCTTGTCTAAGATATTTACTTACCGATTATATATTTGTCAAGAATAAGAAATTATGTTCATTTCCATTTTTGAACTAGTTAATTTAAAAAAAAATGCCTTTTCTTTTATACCCATTTGAACATGCACACATTTCTTTGGTACTCCACTGTATTTTTTTTCTTGAAACTCTGCATGTTTGTCTACATCAATGCAGTTCACCTGAGCCTTGTTTATTGATGCATGTTGTATTGTGCTATTTCACTTGCTTTCCTTGGCTGGTTCATGTATATTTTTTTGCCAGCTCTTGTATTTGCATTTTGCCTTGTTGTTGTTGATGTGTGTGTGTGTGTGTGTCTTGCATGTTGATGCTTGCTTATGGATTGCTGGTTCATGCCGCTCTGTCATATACGTGTACACCTTGTACATTTGGGATAAACACGAGTTATACTTGCCTTGTACTTGAGATTACGCTTGAGGTACTGCCATATATATATATACACACACACATTTATGTGGTGATTTCAGCATTGTTTCATATCGTTTTCACAAGTTAATTAATGTCCTCCAAACTGTTACTTATTCTGAGGACTGACATGAACAAGTCTAGGTACAACAGACTGGGTTGTATCTATGCAAGGAACGGGGGTAGTGTGTTTTGAAGTGCAGCGGGCACTTGTAGCGGGAATTCTCTACGTTTTTTCTTACAACTTTTGTGCTGTACTTATAATATGTATGTTTCATTTGTAATTTAGGTTAGAATGCTAACCTTTCTATGTAATTTTCTATGAAGTCAATAAAGCGTACCAATTTTCAAAAAAAAATTACATTTATGTGTGTATGTGTATATATGTATATATATATCTGTGTGTGTGTGTGTTTGTATTAGTTGCATGCTTCTGCTTCCCTTGGCTATTGGCAATACATACTTAGGACCTGAAATGTTGCTTAGTCCTGCCTTGTTCATGTTGCTTGCAAAAAAAAAATAGCCATGCTGTGTCTGCCTGTGCTCATGGCCTTTGTGCCTTATGTTTTGACATTTTGTACTTGCCTGACCTTGGAGCTGGTGCCATGAACTTGAGTCTGTGTTACTTGAGCTTGAACTTGGGTGCAATATATTTTGTACTCTATCTTGGTTTTACTGTGTTGCAATGACTTTGATTCATGTCACCATGTTACCATGCTATGTATTGATTAGTTTATCCCCTTTTTTGTTGTACCATGTATGTGTGGCTTCTTTATAGTCTTTGTTGTGTTTGCCCCTTCTCTGCATTGCTGACCATGACCTTGTGTAGCATTTAGCTTTGTTGTTCTTTGTGCATGCTTGCTGCACCATGCTTTATGTATTCTTTGCTTCGACTTGAAATTTTATTGTTGTTCACGTGCTTATTTATTTACATATATGCATATGTACACTGGTGTATGTATGCATATATATATATATATATATATATATATATAAGTGACATGTTCCACGCTAAGTTGTATTTGCCTATCTTGCCCATGTTCACTTGAAAAATTACCTTTGTGCATATACTTATATTTATTATTTCTAATCCAGCAAACCCGTTATTGTTATGGTTGTGTTGAGGCTAGTCAAGATTAGAAGACTTCATATGTGAGTTGAAGCTGGTCTTAATCAGCAGACCACTGTAACTGAGTTGAGGCTGGTTTGCGAGCACAAGAAAATCAGTTTACCTCGTCGTATTCACAGTAAACCACTATGAATACAACAAGCAGTCTAGACTTATATATATATATCACACTAAGTCCAGAAAGATTATGAGAGAAACACCAAAAATTCCAGGGAAAATAAAAATTATAATAAATTTGTATTTGTCTATAGTAAATTCTATTTTGCTCCAGTTTACTGTGTGTGTTTCTATGATAGGTATGCAGGTGACTGGACGGGATCTGAAGCTCGTGAAGACTTAGTGTGTGTGTGGTGAATGTATGTGAGAGAGTGTATGTACGTCTGAGTGAACTGTAGTGAGGAAACAATGTATACGAATATGATCAGAGATATGTACATAAAAGAGTTCTGAAAGTTTTACTATCGTGCATATTTGAAATAAAATATTTTATTAAATAATAAAGCTATTTGAATATTTAAATTATGTGCAATAGTATTATTATTTAATATTAATATTTAATTCTATATGATATGAAATATAGAATAGTACAATTGCAAAAACATTTTATATGATAATATATGTTTGTTATCATCAAACAAAAAAAATCATATTTTTATATTCAACAGACCGTACAAGACATGCAGCGGATATTTGATTTCATACTATGATAAGGTAATGGACATTCTTCCGTGATGCACCCCTAGGTAATGAACTAGAACTTGGAACTTTCCTCAAACTTGATAATCTGGATAACCTCATTCCTGAAATCTTATAGTGATGACACTTTCTACGATGCCTGCATGCAACCAAAACAGAAGAATACGCCTAAAATAGGGATGGGGGCTGCTATCGATGGCCCACCACGTGGCCTTGGAGCAATACCCTTATTTTTGGCAATTCCTAAAAGATGATGCCGAAGGCCATGACTTTACCTTTCTTCAACAATTTCCACTTGGAATGCTACATCATCATTTCAAACACACTAATTGATTCCCATAAAAATACCATCCTTGAGTTTGTATGCCACAAGGAAGGGTATTTGACATAAAAGGGTTTATCTCCTATATACCAATAAACACACATTTGTAAAAACCAATATACATGCTGTAGAAATTCAATGTCATACATCCATCTATACAAACCGTCATGGGTTTGAAATAACTGAAGGCACTCTTTTACTATATCCTATCGGAAAGTACTCCTCGGACCAGTAAAGTCCTTGCAATTTGGAGATTTTGGAACGTAGGGACCACTGCTATAATATGTTTCCTGATAGCTAACCAGAGACACTCAACAAGTAGTCCTTTGGGAAGATAAACCATTGCAACCTTCCTTTTTGACAGCTTAAAGTCGGTAATTAAACCAATTTAAATCGTTCATAAGGACAAAGATTTTTCTTGGGGTAGTAACACATCAGAACAGAAACAAAAGAACTTTTATTGCTATAACAATTTCTTACATCAAAGTTACAATGATATAACAGAGTACGATAATTACATAGCGGAAAACACAAATGCTCAGTGCTCTATTGGGGGTTGGGGTGTTTACAACACAGTGTAAATGGATCTTAAGGCAATTCAGACACTAGAGGAGTGAAGCGTATTTATGAATTTAAGACTATATCTATTCAAATTGAAAAAAATGAAATAAGTAATAAAATAAAATGCAGTATAGTAATTCACATCAGGATTTTTATAATGGTTCAGATTAACTATTCCTACGTCTAGTCCTGCACTCCACTGTGCAAAATTTGATTATAATCACTTGCTTTACACATGTGGCAAGAACATCTTTTCCATCTTGATTTTACAGGCCACAAGATATACCTTCTTCTAATCAACAATCACAAGATACACCTTCTCCTTATTAATGGAAAGTAGTCGTATCTTCAATATAGATTCTTGTAGATTCGGTATAATGATCTTATTGACCTCCAATGGAATTATATCTTTGAATTCTTTGGGGAAATAGGATGAAATCATGGGAGAATGATGTGAATTCAAGTACAACTTTCTGATATTGTGTGGCTTGCAAATCAATGTATAATTAGAGTGAAAGAGAGTGGATTTGCAAGGATAAATGGAAACTATCCAATGGATTTGTATAGAAAATGTATGGAGAATAAGGAGTAGAAGAAAATATGAAAAGATGGTGTTAAAATTCGTTTCCAGAAGCATTTAAATAGTGATTGAAAGGATGTGTCTTTTGGTGAAGGGATATAGGGAAATAACTCTTCATTTGAAACTTGAAAAATGAAAAACCTGTTAGATGTAAGTATACCGAAACTTGTATGTCGACACAGTGCTACTGATTATGAACAACACTTATAAGTGTTGCAAATTTTCTGCACTTCAAATTTCCTTATATTTGTGGATTTTGGTGATTCTATTGGAGTCAATGGTTGATTGTTTTCAACCATAATTGTAATGGGATCATCTAAGGTTAAACCAACTCCTCATCACTTCAAACACCTATGTTCTTTGGTATTCTTCACTAAAAGGCTTTGGTATTCAATTGTTCTAATTATCCTTCCTCTGTTATTCTTCTATTGCTCTAATTAATTTTCTTTTGTAATTCTTCTTTTGTACTCTTTTTTTTGGCAAAGCCGACCAGTTTTTAAGGTGACTGCAAACACCTTTTTATTATAACCAATAATAAAAAATATAGTATAGTACAGGTGATTGTGGTTACAATCAACTAATTCGGTTTTTAAGAGGACTGTCCACCGCCTTCAGAGTTTATAGTGTTCCGTCCACTCTACCTATTAGGGTTAAAGTAACGGAGCTAGCTAAATTACTAGACTACAATTTACATACACAACACATGGCGTTAATTACATAAGTTACAACCAAAAAGAGAAAGTCGTAACATGCTCAATACTGGGAGCCCACCAAAGCCAGCCGAATAGTGTGAATCCATTAGTTTCTCAACTCAAGCAACACAGTATAACATTGCGTACACATGAAGACCAAAGCCTAGGTCCATAGAGCTGCGCAGAAAAGCACCATCCAAAAGTTTTTGCTCCTTGAGCCACTCAAAGCACTAGCAGCCCCTAAGAACTGACTGAAGCAATGAACAATCGCATTGTAAATTCCATCACGTCTCAGAAATAGTACATCGAACATAGGGAGACGTGCTTATCCCAAAACATTATAGTAGAATTCGAATATGAAAGAAATTTCCTTTGAACAACAAATTTGGCCAACACCACAAATCTGACTGATATACCAACATTCAAATAGCTATGTTCAATGCCATTGGCATCATGTGGATAGCCATTGAATAGATGTACAAGTAAAACCGAGCATTAAGCGAAGTGTGATTCAAGGAAATGCTTGGTTACTTTCATGCCATAAACAAAAACATGTCAGGTGTAACATGGAAACCATACATACAGCAACAACAGTGATCCAACATGGGAGATCATAGCTTGTTCAAACAGATGAAACTCCATAGGAAACTAATCAGAGCCTAAGCTTCTCGTTGCAGCCTTCTTTCATCAGAGCCCATCCAAGCAATGGCTAATAAAGTAAGTGGCAACAAATTGTTGCAAAATGACCTCGATCTGAGCTCTAGATTCCCAGATGTGAAAACCAAACACCTCCACAAACGAACATCGACCAAAACACGAAACCAATACACGAGATCTACCAATAAGATGTAAACACAGCGATCATTGAATACCGCATAAAATGAAATGTCCCATCACAATCATCAATGACGAGACACGAAAAACACTATAACTTGTAAGAAATTACTGCTCGCGGTGTTACTCCACGTTAGTGTCACACACCCAACAGATATCGAGAGCACCAGTTGAAGAAATTACATGCAATTAGTTACCTGAAATAGTCTCAACACAGAGGAGTACCTGGTATAGGTGCCGATTTGAGAGAGAGTTCATTGTAGAGATGAGATTGAAGTATTTAGGAGAAAAAGGGGCTTAAAAGAATTACATGGTAAAAGCTTCAGATCTAAAGGAGGCGCTATGTTTAAACAGAAGAGAACCACGCACAGCGAAAACAAGGTGAGAAAGCAGACGAAATTATGACGAGGCAGAAGTGTGGAAAAGAAGAAAGATTGTGAGGAGAGCGTGATGAAGAAGCAGAAGGAAAAGAACTACCTTTTCTCCATTTAAGGTTCTCTAGAGAAAAAGAAGCTCTTTTTACCTGAAACTTTAATCACCCATTTCTCTTCTTTCGTACTCTTGTTTATTCTCTACAAGTAACTTCATAATATATCTAATATAACTACATAACTCAAATATATGTTAGTAGTAATTTGTCATCAAAATCAATACCTAGGGTATTAACAATCTCCCCCCTTTTTGATGATGACGACCATACAAATATTTAAAAGATAAAATATAACACTTTTAACATTTGACTCCCCCTAACTCTATGCACTGCCTTTATAATTTTATCTAGTATATTTATACCTTTTCTCCCCTTTTGCCATGAATAAAATGGGTAAAAATAATTGTCTAATTTACTTCTAGACAATATGTAGAGTTTGCATATGCATATAAATAAAACACAAGAGTGGAAACCAAATAAAAACATGAAATAAATAAATGATTTAGAGTTACCAACTTTGTTAATCCTAACTAACAAATCATTTTCACATTTATCCAAGAATCAATAGATTTCTTGTCATATACTTTGAGCTTCTGCTATTTGGTGGTTGAAAAATTATAAAATGTGCACACTGGTACCCTTTTTTACTTTAGGGTCCATAGGGTTAAGTTTTGGGATGCCAAACCCATGAAGACTTTGAATGCCCTTTCAAACATAATTATTTGATAAATAAACTTTTTTAATAAAATTATCAATATAATTTTCTTTTTTAGCATTATCCAACCATTTTGGAACCCATAAGTTAATGAACCTATTTGGAGGATTTACCTTTAACTTTTTAGGTTTAGGTTTGAACTTGGAAGCCTTAACGAACTTAGTACATTGAGTACTATTTTTCTTTGATTTAGCCTTCGGGGGTATATCCAAGTCCATGCTTATTCCAAGTATGTATAGATGCAGATAATAAGTTTTCTAGATTATCCTTTCCTCTGCTAAGTTTATAAATATTAATTTTCATTTTACCAAAATCCTTACTATGGTTAAGAATAACATTGTCTAGAGATGTTATTTTGTCATTCAGATCAGTGACCTGTGACTTATTGAAAGATTTTCTGATTTTAAGAGCTCATTTTCACTTTTCAATTTTTTAAAACTTCCAAGTGCTAAATCCTTTCCATTTTTATGACCATTAGATCTTTCAATTTCATCTTCTAGACATTGTTGTTCTTTACTTAATTTTTGATTAAATATTTTTAATCTATCTATTTCTTTCAAACTATTGTTGTACTTTTTTCTGAGTATTTCATTTCCTTAATGCATATCATTCAAAACATTAGTAATATCTTTATTAAAATTCCATAACCGGTCATCCATTGCCATAAAGCATATGTTGGCAGTTTCTGAATCACTATCACTTGACGATGTTTCTAAATCATCCTATGTTACATTGAATGCTTGTTTCCACTCCTTATTGAAAGTATTTGAAATATGCTTTGGTTTCTTTAAGTTGGGATAGTCTTTTTTCAAATGACCAGGTTTATCACATTTGAAAATATTTCTATTTTTGGAATTATTATTATTAATTTTTCGAAATTTCTTCGTTATCCAATACTTTAATAATTTCTTAATCAACTTAGTAATAAACTCGAGATCATCATCAAAAGTATCATCATTTGATTCATCATTGTCGATTATAGCATTAAATGCCAGTGATTTCTTCTCATTTCCCTGATTCTCTTTTCTAACCTGCAACTTTACTTCATAGGATATTAGATTACCAATTAATTCTTCTATTGCCATAGTACTAATATCATTGGCTTTTTATATTGCTAAAGTCTTCTGATCCCATTCACCAAGAAGTGAATTCAAAATCTTTCTGATGTGGTCATATTCAGTAATTTTCTTTACTATTGATATTAAGGCATGTACTATATATTTAAATCTTAAAATATCAGAAATAGACTCATTTGGTTTCATTTAAAAGAGTTGAAATTGATGAGTTAGCATAGATATCTTTGTCTGTTTTACTTTACTAGTGCCTTCATGTGTGACTTGCAATGTTCTCCAAATTTCATATACAAAATTACAAATAGACATTCCTACCTAAGGTGCAAAATAAAATGTTCATGGCCTTAGAACTATTAAGTGCTTATGTCTTTTGGTCAAGTGTCCATTTTGAATATTCAGTTTGAGGCTTTATATATTCTATTTTGGTAATGTTCCAAACATTTAAACTATTAGACTGTAAATAAAATTTCATCCTACAAGCCCAATAAGCATAATTACTTCCATCAAATAGAAGGGGTATAGTGGTAGATTGATTTTATATAAAAGTGTTAAAAAAATGTGTTACTGCTGTCACTAGCCATTTACACACTTTTCAAAACCAGTGCTCTGCTACCGATTCTTGGGGGCTGGGGTGTTTATAACACAATATAAATGGATTTTAAGGCTATTCAGACACTAGAGGAGTGATGTATATTTATGAATTTAAGACTATATCTAATCAAATTGAAAAAATTAAATAATTAATAAAATAAAATGTAGTAAAGTAAATAACACCAGGATTTTTATACTGTTTCAGATTAACCAATCCAACATTCAGTCCTTGTAACAACCCACACTTTTCTGATCCCAAATTTTGACAAAATTCGAAACTCAAACCCATCCAAGTATGGAGCGTGTAAATCTGATACCTACAAACAAAGGAGCATGAGCGCAAATAGAGTATGATAAAATAACACACAGCGGAAAAAAATAGGATATACGTGTATCAACTCGGGTAACTACCTTATAAGAGCGAGTCGCCATGTCAATACTGAGCATGAAAGAGAACGAGAACCGAAAACCAAACTTAAACACAGATGAGAGCCAGAACTTCTTGAGAAAACCTGGGAGGTTGCAGTGGGGGGGGGGGTCATAAGAATAAGTTCGGGTGAACAGGAAGAGTATAACACATTCTACAATAAATAGATGTATCCCGTTTGGTTTATCCAAAGACATATGCCTATTGAGCCTAATAATTCTGACCTAATGTTGCAAACCTTGACGCATGACTCTAACTACCATACCCGAGGTAGCATTCCCAATGATAATGATATTGAGATAGATTATGCATATATTTATTAAGCCTTTAAACCATCATTTAACCAATTACCAAAAACTAAGAGGTGGAATCTCAACTACTCACAAATCATATATATATATACACACACACTTAAGACCTCACTATCAAACGATAACTAAGGGTGGATCCTCTTGATCGCTTAAGGCCCTAGGCGGACCTATTGTCACTTAATGCCCTTTCGATAGTTTACTCTACGCTAATATAAATTAGAACAAACTAGCTATAGGTAGTACTAATTAAGGCTTCCATTATTCATGCATATAAACCCATGCCTCGCTTAAGGCGAGAGATAGTAAACAACCACTTAATACCACTCGGTTAGGTGGACATAGCATGCCATTTAAGACCACTCGATGGTGGACACCCTCGTTACTAACTAGATCTAGTCCCTTACTACTTCCTGCTATGCAGTTTATGCCCTGCTATTACCCTGCTATATCATGTTGCTTATTTCTACCGCTACGCTAAATAACATATGAATAGACTTTCTTCTTTAATCCCCGCTATATCACGATATTCCCGATATATCACATTATGTCAGCTATATTTCGCTATTTATGCTATATCTTCTATAAAAGTTATGAATTAAAAAATGACATTTATACATTATAAAATTAGTTTTTGATAGAATTTTTCAATATATACTTTTCAAAATAGTATATACTATGATATTCTATTGCATTTAATCAAGCTAAATAAAAAGTTTACATTTATTTACATATATTTGCACATGCTTTTATTTAAAATTAAGTGTCGATTATAATAAAAATTGATGTTAATTTTCCATTTATTTATCATTATATATTTGTAAAAGCATTAAATATGTGTTTTATATGATATTTTAGACTCACCCGCTATATCCCACTATTTCCTCACTTTATCCCGCCATAACTTTTTCACCTCCACCGCATTGAATCTGATAAGCGCTTTAACTGCACAGACTTCCCGTAGGATAGGTACCCCTATGCTAATACCATACCGGACATTTTAAGATCCATTCCTAGGTGAACCCCTCGACCCAAGCCTAGGACCCGAGGAAGCAGACTATTCATGAAGATTATCGAACTCATCTTTAATGCTTCCATTTATGGGAGTGTGCTACACGGTCGCTTAATAACTTTTTTAGTTGGATCTAACCAATTAAGACCTTAATCCCCAAAGAAGGCCACGTTATTGAATTATTCCCGTTTAGTTTCTCCTTTCAGAAATACTCCATGTACGCAAACAAATTATCGTCATGGGTTCCTATGGTTAACGATGTCCCACATCAGTTGGATATATATTTGACTACGGGAAAGTGTAGACTTCTGTCGAATAAGGCAACCGACCTCGCATCATTAACCTATTAAGTCTAATTCTAATTTTTAATTATTAATTCTAGATCAACTAGTATAAAATAAGGAAAATTGTATCCTTTCTGCCCAAGGACATTTAATTGATTATTTCCTTATTGGATTTAGATTTTAAAATGAAAACCAATACCCATTAATCAATCTTTTAATTTCATTTATTTCTATTTAATAAGGTTATTGCCATTTATGACCATAACGGTCATATTTTTCTAAGGCGCAAATTAACCCCTTAATTGTTGTTTACTACCACTAATTATAATTAATGCACTTATGAACCTAATAGTCCTAATCTTCTAAGACATTAATTACAGTTAAATGTCCTTATTATATCAGTCCCTTTATATTTCTCATCTAATTACTGCGACTCCTTAAACATTTCTATTTTACTTTGATTTGATTTATTTTGTATACAAACACACATATATATATATATATATATATATATATATTATGTTATAAGGAATATTTATTTATTTAATTGGAGTTACAATTCTTTTTTTTAATCATTGTTTTAAATGGTAAAGGTTAGGCCCAACTACCTAATTTAATTTAATTTCACCAATCAACGATGGTTATGACAATTTTTTATGACCTTATTTAGCAAATCAATTACATTAATTATTACAATGGTCATAATATATATATATATATTTACATTTAGTATGGATTACATTTTCATGCATAATTCCATAAAGTGAAAACCATTCAAACACACAAACGTTAATTATAATATATATATTTCGTTGTTTACGTAGATTTGGACAGATAACGTGCGTGTGTGCGTATATATACATATATATTTATATTTGCATGCAGTTAACATAGTTATTATTCTTTTACTTTAATTATTATTAAATTCAATGTTTTGGTTTATGCTAACAACCAAACATTTCTTTTTGCGTTCAATTTGTAAAATATTCTAAATATTACAAAAAGGCTATTAACCATCATTAATGTAAATTATACCTAAATATTTAAAGAGGAATAAACAAATTTCAAATCATAAGAAATATATAATATGTATATTTTCTGAGTGATTGATGTAAACTACACACAAACATAACAAAATCTATGCTTGTACATGAATTTACACAACTCTTTCCTTTTTGTTTTCGGTACATATTTCTTATTGATTTCAAATTATGTACTTTAATTTAGAAAGAGCAAAAAGGCGTATTTACAATAACTAAGTTAAAACCCAAACAAAACTGAACACAAGAAAGCTTATATTTTTTAACAAAATTTACATAAATCACAAATCAACCTCAAAGCTATAGATCTGGAATAAAACTACAATTAGACGGTGATTTATGGGACTGATTTCCAGATCCACGGTGTTTACAATAACCACAATAACCCTAAATACAATTGTAGCCAATACTTTGTATACAAGTTTCTCACTCATTCAATGCATCCAAATCTGAATATCAATAATCTTTTAGGCCTAAAATTCCCAAAATTCTTACAGATCCAAAATTATTCTGAAATGGGGATACGTTTAGATTTGTAGATTTGCAAGTAAGTAAGAAAAGAGAGGAGAAATCTGGTGAAGAAAAAAACTAAACGCAAATCCATCTTCTTTTCCACTTAAATCAGATTATCCCTTTCAAAACAATATTTTTTATGTTTGATTTTTATTGTATATCAACATATTTTTGTTTTAGAATTTGTTTGAGGAGTAACAGAAATGGCAGAGCTTCATGTTGCTCTTAGAAATATGTGGAAAAGAACAAGGGTCTAAACCTTCATTTATAGGTGTCGACTTGACCATGAACCATTAGATTTAATTTAACAAACATATGTCCACTAATATATATAATTTATATAGCAAAACCCTATCCATCACTACCTGGCTCAACCAAGCGCTCACAGCCAGCGGTCGACTGCCCCAGTTGACCTGGCATTGAGATGGCAGTGCGATAAATAGTTACTATATATATTATTCTATTTTATTATTTCTTCCCATTTTTCGTATTTCATCCGTAATTTTTTCATATGGACTCCGTTCACGAAACTCCAAACATGAAAGTTGACTAGAATTTTGTGATGAATGCAATGGATAAGTTTTATGGTCAAATTCAATCATTTGCAGAAATTCCTATTTTTTTGAATTCTAATTAAATAACTGACTTATTTATTGTCAAAATTCCAGGTTGTTACATTCTTTCCTCCTTAAAAGGAATTTCGTCCCGAAATTATGGTACCCACTTATCATATCCTGTACAACCATTTTTACAACCAAATGCGCTTGTGCACAGTGTACATAATGCATTTCAACCATAAAACATGTATGAACAATGATTTTAAATCGGATCCTCCTATATGTATGCATTATTATTATTTTTAAAATACTTTTGAAAATATGATGCAAAGCATCCTAAGTATACTAGTAGTTCTATATGAATGAAAAATTTGAAAATCCTTTTTCATCCATAACCCTCACATGACTACGAATATAAGTGTGAAGCAATCAATTTTTCATCCAAATCTTACCATCCAAAATGCCAACGCATCTAATCGCTTCCTATCAAATTTCTTCTATACCCAAAAAAGGAAATCAAAGCAAAGAATTTAACATTCCCTTCGCTTAAAAATATTCCACTTCCCATCCTATAGTTGATATTTTACCTCATTTCTCTAAAATACTCTAAAATTTTCCATCTGCAGACTGTAAAGGAGGCATAAAAAAAACTCTAAAACATAAAATGAGTTAATTGACAACTGGCGTGCATCGTTGACAAGGTATGGAAACAACATTTCAAAGGCTAAAACAGCCTTTTTCTTGTTATCGTTTTTATCACATCGTCAACCTTACTGCACTGCTAAATGTGCATACAAACCATTCCAAATCTTCCTCACGCTGTTCATATGACCAAAAATTGAAAATTTTCCATAAAAATAAATTCCCGCTTTAAAACATCATTTATTTATGTCAAAAATTTCTTTTCAATATCATTTCACTTTTCATATGAGATTTGTACAAAACTAAAATTTTGGCAATATGCGCTCTGCGTCATTCACATCATCTATTTTAATGCAAAACAGATGTTTAAATATGCACAAACTACGATATCCAAATCTATATTTCTTCTCATACCGAAATACAAGGAAGTAAATAAGTAAAATATGAAATTTAAAAAGGATAAAAAATTTTGTCAAACAACATTTGCAAAATGTTTCAAAAAATGTATTTTGTAGAAACGTAAACAATTCAAGTCACATATTGGCGTAAAAGGAAGCCAGTCACGCAAAGAGTGTGAAAACTGAAACAACAGACAAAAGAGCACATAAATTTTAGCTCAATAAGGAACAAATGGTTAATATACCCATGACGAAATTAATGCAAAAAAACCTGTCCTTTGCTAAAATTTATTCAACACAGAATTCTATTCTTTCCAGCTATAAGATAACTGTTAGTTAGATAAGAAAAATGATATTTCATTCAAACAGACATGAGTGAATGACACAAATATTTCTAAATATTGAAATCTCATTAAAAGTCATGTGATTTCAAAGACAACAAACATTAATAGTTACAAGCACGAATTACCACAAAGCCAAGAACCAAATGCTGGAAAGGGAAAACAACGAAGATGACAACAAAACAACATCGAAACTCCCAAAACAATGCTTACAGACACGATATGTCCTGTTCCTCTTCTGGAGCTCAAACCATTTTCATGACCTTTGATTAATGATACTATGATAGCAAAATGCTCAATCTCATGTTACAAACACTGCTGATGTTGTTGGAGGTTTCCACATCACCATTCCTTACAAAAGAGAATTAGAGATGACAAAAGAAACCTACCACAAAGCTACTCTTTACGGCGATTCACCTAACATTATCTAACGATATCATGGATAGGTGAAGATACAAGAAAAAACTCCATGAAACAGCACATAATGACAACAAGCTAAATCAAGTATGTTGCGACACTAAATGATAGTTACACCACCGATCAAAGAAAAGATTGATTTTCACATCATGAGACAAATCTAGTTTAAATTCGCGTCTTTGGAATAATAAGCTAAATGAGTCCACATCTACATGGGCAGTTCGAACGAAGATTCCCGAACTCAAAAACCTGACATTAAGGAAAAGAGATTTGATGCAAAATCTCCAAAGTCGGTTAGCAAAAAGACCATTGAAGTTCGCATACAACACAGATGCCTCTAAAACCTCATCGAGATTTTCCTTAGAAAAACCATCCAAAGATAGCTTAATCTTCATCCACAAAATGACGATTGCCTTCATCCAGAATCTTTTCCAACAAGATATGATAAAGGCGAATGCAGCACAATCAACAATCCTATGCAAAGATCTCGAAGTAAAGGACCGATGCAAGTCCAACGGCTATGACAAATTTTCTTAGCCCTAAAGCGGTGAGACCTTTTTGCCCATTCCGATCTAACCAAATGATCTTTATCCCTAAGAATGAGACATAAATGGCACGATAAAGATCAGATAGTCCATATAGGTATCATGGACTAAGAAATGATCGGAGAGAAGAAATTGGATTATATCTTGGAGTACTAGCGGGGCAAGATCTAATGGCAAACTAGCGCGGAAAAGGAGGAGGTGAGGTGACGTAAAAGAAAGAGAAGAAGGATCAGAAAATGGTTTGGCTAGATGAGGAATGAAGGGCGAAAGAAGTTAAGGGGTGATTTGGACGCAACTTTTTCGGTTGAGTCCTAGGTCCAAGTTGTCCCAAAACTCATCAACTAGTTGACCACTCAAGGTATAACGCTAAACGGTCAAATGCCAAATGAGCTTTGGGCAAAGGTTGAATCTTGACCTTATTAGGCTGGACTAGAATATTAATCGTCCAGCATCATCTTTTAAGATTTGACGCTATCCAAAAACAATTATCCTCTTCACGGCGATATCGAAGACCGCAGTCAAACTGCGAACTATCCCCAATGATTCAAAGTACTCGCAACAACTATGCTGCTACCACACAACGAACGAATTTCCAAAAAAAGATCAGTTAGAAATCCGTAATTAAATTAAAATGGATTTCCCCTTACCTAGCTGACGACAAATCGAATGATTTGCAAATCATATACTCCAAAACCGGGACGAAAGATTTTCCTTAGCCTTTTCAATGAAAATTTAAAACTTTGCAAAATAAATTTATTATAAACTAAAGGTATTGTATTATAAATATAATTTATTATTATTATTATTTATACTCCAGATTATGTTACAATTGGGAAACCTTTTCGCGTTCTAAAGCGTCAGGATTTTAAAAATCTCTAAGATTACTTATGATAATTTCGATAAATCATATAATTTATGTATAAAAAGAGGAACACTAAAAATCAAAAGAAATGGGTGTTAATTATTTTTAAGTTTCAAGGCATATCCCTTTTCATTTCTAATTCCCTTCTTTTTACCAATTGGATTATTTATTAAAAATCACACAAAACCTGAACAATTCTGAAACACGAATAGATTTCAAAATTAAAACCATAGTTTTATAAAATTATTTTCTGAAACCATAATTCTAAAACTTTTGAATCCATTTTATTTTCCAAAATAATTTTAAAAATGAAAATTCCCTCGAATATAAGACCAAGGACTCAAATGAATGTTTTCAACAAAAGAATTTTCAGAATTTTAACGAAGTATCGAATGGATATACCTCGTAATTATATTTCTAGACGGATACAACATATCGATACGAATTCCCCATTTCAAGACCAAGGAAAGTTTATTGACTGTAACCACCAACGAAACCAAAAACCAGAAGTCGCAACTATCTCATTTGTAGTTAGATTTTTGTCCAGTCTCCTAACTTAAATCAATGGGATTCACTCAACGTCGTCCTCATGCTCTTCACAATGAAATTGCCAATGTACTGTGGGGTAAGACGGAATTGGCTAGAACTCGAACTCAATATATTTCAACTCTTAGTCGCTTAAGGCTCGTCTAAAATAAATAGGCCCACAACTATTTCATCGTTGAAATAATTTAAGGTCAAGTAAGAATGAAGAAGGAAAATAGAAAAGAAAATCAAAAACGTTCTTGCATGAGCCCGAATTTAACTAATTCCTCTAATCATATAACCTATGCTCAGATACCAAATGTAACACCCCACACTTTCCTAAGCCCAAATTTCGATAAAAATCGAAACTTAAACCATCCAAGCATGGAGCGTGTAAATCTGGTACCTACAAACATAGGAGCATGAGTGTAATCAGAGCGATAAAATAACTCACAAAGAAACAAAATAAGATAGACTAGTATCAACTCGAGTAACTACCTTATAAGAGTGAATTACCATGTCAATACCGAGCACGAGAGAGAACGAGAACCCAAAAACAAACTTAAACATATGTGAGAGCTAGACCTTCTGGAGAAAAATGGTGTGATTGCAATAAGAGGAGGGTCAGAACAATAAGTTACGGTGAATAGGAAGATTATAACACAGTCTACAATACACAAATGTATCCCATTTCTTTCAACCAAAGACATATACCTATCAAGGCTAGTAATTCTAACCAAACCTTGTAAAAATTTACGCATTACTCTAACCATCATACCAAAGGTAGCATTCCCAACGATAACAATACTGATATAGAACGTTTACGCATATATATATATATATAAAGCCTTTAAATCATCATTTAACCAATTACCAAAAACTAAGAGGTGGGCTCTCAACTACTCACAAATCATACAGAAGTTAATTATATATATATATATAGCCACTTAAGACCTCACTATCAAACAATAGCTAAAGGAGGATCTTCTTGACTGCTTAAGACCCTAGGCGGACCTATTGTCACTTAATTCCCTTTCGATGGTTTATTTACGCTGATATAAATTAGAGGACACTAGTTACTGGTCCTACTAATTAAGGCTTCCTTTATTCATGCATATAAACCCATGCCTCGCATAAGGCGAGAGATAGTAAGCAACCACTTAAGACCACTCGGTTAGGTAGACATAGCATTCCATTTAAGAACACCCAATGGTGGACCCCCTCGTTACTATCTAGCTAGCCTTATTGGATATTCTTCTAGTCATTTACTACTTCCTATAGGACGGGTAGTGTAATAACCCGGAAAATGTGAACCAGTTTAAAATTTTTAAATTAGGTTATTACCAAGAAATTTGAATAGTTGAAATAGTATATTTCAATAAAATATAGAATTGTGTATAATATGGCAGTTTGAAATTTTGAATATAAACTTTGTCTGACTGTACCGAGTGGAAAATATAACGGATTTTAACGAAACTGAAAATATTTAAATCTGTTTATCAACACCTTTCTAACGAATCTGAAAAATCGAAATTTCATAATGGAAATCAAAAGTTATGGCCAATTGAATTTTCAGAAAGGTCGCTATATAGTATATATAGCCCTTGAAAATTGAGATTTTGCATACGACCTCGGAATTCGACGAAACCACTTTTGTTGGGTCCGGGATGTCAAATTATTGCTAAGTTTCAAATTTCATAATTTTTGAAGCCAGTATGTGAGCGGGGCAAAAGATAACGTGTTTGGTCAAATTCTGTTAAAATGGGTCGACCTAAAAATGGCCGTTTTTCAAACGAGCTCAGAATTCGACGAAACTGGTTTTGTTAGGACCGTATCGTCAAAACAAAGCTAGATTTATTTTTCTGGAATTTTTCGATTCAGTTTGTGACCCTGGCAAATTGAAACGTACGTTTAAATTAAATATCGAATGTTTTATATTTTAATTTGAAAAATAACCGACTGTAACAGTCGAAATGGCCAACGAAACATATCCCATTGTGTCCGGAATGGGGGTATTTAGCTAGGGGCGACAGTCGTTGGGTTTAAAAAGGAGTCCGTTTGCAAAAACACTATTTAAAAATTTCTATAAATTTCTGGCCAATAGGAAATTTTCTTTCATAAAAACAAAATAAAAAAACCCTAAAAAACCCTAGCCGCCACCCTGTTCTTAGGGGTGGCAATTAGACCCGACCCGATGGACCCAGACCCGACCCGGTGGGTCTCGGTTCTAGGCGGGTCGGGTTTTGTCGGGTCTAAACTATACATTTCAAAAATCTGGACCCGACCCGACCCGAGCTTCGGTTCGGGTCGGGTCGGGTTAAAGCTCAGGTCGGGTCGGGTCGGTTCGAGTCCGATTGAATAATAACACTAAAAATACATATATTTCAGTGTTTTTAGGTCGGGTCTTTCGGGTTTGGGTCTATGCGGGTCGGGTTTGATCGGGTCTTGATGGTATTTTTCATCACCTAGACCCGACCCGAGACCCATCGGGTTCGGTTCGGGTTCGGGTCTTTTCGGGTCGGTTCGGTTCGGGTTTTCGGTTCTCGGTTCTAATTGCCAGCCCTACCTGTTCTGGACGATCCACGTTGCTCGAAGCTTCTCGTCCCTTTTCCGATCGCCACAGGCGACGCTAGGCCGCGCCACCACCACCAGTCGACAGCCCTTCGCCTCCTCTGCACATCCGACCCAACGCCGCCCCCTTTCGTCAGCTCCTTCGCCTGAACGACGTCGAGGAAGTCGTCGCCTTCCCAGAGCCGCCGCCGCCTCGATTCGCCGTCGCACCCCCTCAGACTACCAGCGCCGGAAAGCTCTTCCCTCCCTCGACGACGTCCAATAGTCTGATCATCCTATAAAGCTACAAATCAAGAGAAAAATCCAAACCTAGAATTGAGCAGGTTTGAAAACTAATGGCTTATATAATTTTAAACTGTTTTAACACTATAAAGCGTTGCAAAGCTTTGAAAAATAATATCTTTTTCGTTCTTTAACGAAATTCGATGAAACAGGAGACACCGTGACCGCAAGGAGGCTCTCTACATTCTAGAAGAAGCCGCGGATTTTTCTGACCTTCCTACGATTTTTAGCACCGAAATAACCAATGTGAGGAATCTAAACTATTTGTGTGAATGAAATCGTGTTGTATAAATTATATAAGCGAAGTGTAAATTATATACGCATTGTATACCTCATGTACATGTGTTGTATAAGTTATATTAGCGATGTATAAATTATACAAGCGTTGTTTGAAACATATATGCTTTGAATTGTGATGAAATGCAAGTGAAATATTATATATATATATATATATATATATATACTCCCCTCGTCCACAGACCATGGATGATATTTATTGCTTGTGATTGACGTGATATTATATGGTTTGACGAATGGTTGGAAATAATTGTTTGTGGTTGATATTATGGTTGAAAAATACCTTTGTGGCTGAAAAATACCCTCTTGTGGTTGAAACAAAATAGAATAGGATTGTGGAATTGAAAATAAAACATGCCGCCTGCGTGCGAACTAGATGCATGATCCCCATTGTCAAAAACCGCGAGGTTTTAAGGTAGAGCGAGGAGCCGTACTAGGGACGGTCCCGGTTTTAACTACCCTGCCGTTATGCTGCCGAATTTTTTTGAAATATCTATATGTTAGAATA
The DNA here is from genome assembly GCA_030737875.1 of Allium sativum. Classification (NCBI taxonomy): domain Eukaryota; kingdom Viridiplantae; phylum Streptophyta; class Magnoliopsida; order Asparagales; family Amaryllidaceae; genus Allium; species Allium sativum. The sequence goes on from CM060911.1 coordinate 285,245,907, forward strand.
ATTTTCATTCGGTGAAATATATATTCAAACTATATCGAATATTCATGTGTTGAGTTGCAATTCATTCGTTGAGTTGAAATTCATGTGTTGAATATTATTCGAATTTAAACAAATGGCTTTAGCGATAAAAATCACATTTTTATATATATTCAAACTATATCGAATATTCATGTGTTGAGTTGCAATTCATTCGTTGAGTTGAAATTCATGAGTTGAATATTATTCGAATTTAAACAAATGGCTTTAGCGATAAAAATCACATTTTTATATATATTCAAACTATATCGAATATTCATGTGTTGAGTTGCAATTCATTCGTTGAGTTGAAATTCATGTGTTGAATATTATTCGAATTTAAACAAATGGCTTTAGCGATAAAAATCACATTTTTATATATATTCAAACTATATCGAATATTCATGTGTTGAGTTGCAATTCATTCGTTGAGTTGAAATTCATGTGTTGAATATTATTCGAATTTAAACAAATGGCTTTAGCAATAAAAATCACATTTTTATATATATTCAAACTATATCGAATATTCATGTGTTGAGTTGCAATTCATTCGTTGAGTTGAAATTCATGTGTTGAATATTATTCGAATTTAAACAAATGGCTTTAGCGATAAAAATCACATTTATATATATATTCAAACTATATCGAATATTCATGTGTTGAGTTGCAATTCATTCGTTGAGTTGAAGTTCATGTGTTGAATGTTATCATCTTTTAAAAATAAAATGAATCGACAATGAAAACTATATTTTTATAGTGAATAAGAAGTGTTAAAAATACACATGTGTCGAATAAATATTTTTGATGATAAAAATATTCCTTTTATTAAGTATACGCTTAGTTAAAAATACACACGTGTCGAATAAATATTTTTGATGATAAAAATATTCCTTTTATCATGTATAAGCTTAGTTAAAAATACACATGTGTTGAAATAAATAATAGTTTGCTAGAAATATTATTATTAGCTTTGTTCTGCATATATATACATGTGTTGAACAGGAAAAATGGATTAGCTGTAGAGTAAAGAAATTATTTGCGTGCCCGACAAATAGGTAAACCTTGATGAGTTGGCTGCGCAATTTTATTTATATATCAACTCCTGTGAATGCCATTGGATGCGGAGTGCTGGTTATTCTGTGTGAAATAATAAATAACGCCATAGGATAGTACCAATTAATTTTGAACTACACTACATGGCATACTTCTTGACGATGGGCATACTTCATCATATTCCACATAAGCAATTGGAGCTTGTGTGACGAGGTGGAAGATTTACCATATAAGCAAGAGGCTTGTATGGCGATGACTATGTACTACAGGTTGAATTGATGACTGATATGGACTATATAAATTATAACGATAAATTGCCAGATTAATAAAAACCCCACACGGGTCTGGAGTTGACAATAACCACGTCGCTCTAGTTATTAGATACGGCACATGGACTATTTATTTCCACACGGAAACGGGGTGACGGGAATTTATTCTCTGGAGTGATTATCAGCACATGCTCCCCCGTAAACACCAAAATATATCACTATAAATATGTGAATGCTTTTTAGGATTTATTGGGTACCTAATACGGCCCAATAAATTTCCAAACCCCTCCCCGTACAAAGGAGGTTATGGCGAAATTTTTCGAAATATTAAGGCGTTAGTGAAATATTTGAAGTGAAAACGAAGTTGAAAATATAGAATGAGCTATAGTTGAAATTATAGATTGAACTATATTTATATATATAAATATAAATATAAATAAAAAGGAATAGAGGCCGTGCAGTTCGCGTTACGGAATCGTAATTTGAAACGATTAGTACGAGAAATCCGACCATCGGATTTTCCCGAAACCGCAACCGCTGGGTTCGCCTTGGAAATATCTTTCCAACGGCACCAACCTTGTAAAAATCCAACGGTTGGATTGTCCGGAATGTTTAATTCAAATCTGAGGAAAAACAGCGCCAGAATCGTTTATATTTATATATAAATATAATTAATTTAAATCGAATAACGACGCTGTAGTTCGAATTTTGAAACCGTAACTTCAAACGACTAGTGTGGAAGATCCGACCGTCGGATTCTCACGAAACTGGAACCGTTGGGTTCGCTTTGGGAATATCTTCCCACTGATATAGACTTTGTAGAAATCCAACGGTTAGATGTTCCGATATGTGTAAAACAAATTAAGGGAAAAACAGCGCCAGTGCCACGACACGACCTGAAACGTCGTTTAATTAAATATGGCCATTTTTAAATAAATAAAAATGGCGAAAAATCGTTATAAAATATTATAAGCAACATAGGTTGCAAATAAACCAATTGGGCTTGAATTGTTTGATATTTGATGGTTGTATGTGTTTGACATGAAAATAACACTAAATAACTGAAAGATGGATGTCGAATAACATAACCATAAAATGAATCGATTTAAATTCTAATGACGTGAATTATTTGAAAAGGCCGAGCTAACCCTCATTTCAAATAATTTATCGAGCGATTCGAATTGGAAAATGCAAAGACGATTCAAGATCGACGATCTTCGTATCGGTTGGATGGGCGCTACTGAGGTTCCTAACCGGAGTAGCTACCGGAAAGGGACGGAAGTAGTAGCCGTCTGAACGTATGTGTTGATTGGACGGATATACGAGGAATTTGACGCCTCCGGTTTCGTTCAGACCCAGGACAGACTTGTAAATGGACTGTGTGTCTGACATTGGATTTTGTTCTGTACTGATTGATCTCTGTTAAATATATATCTGTTTGGCGGCGGAGAATTTATTCTTTTGCTTAACGCCCTTCTCTGAGACGTACGAGCTTAGGGGTTATATATCGATAGAAATCAATCGTATGGAGTGGACTGCCTATGTGGCATACCAAGATGCTGTGATCAAGGCTTCTGTTGCAAAGCAAAGTCTTGTGGATGATGATCAAAGCAAGGTCTACGTGGCCTAGCTTTGTGTATTTCGTAGATTCGCGAGCCTCACACCCCGGTATGAGTTAAAAACGGGATACGGACTGCAGGGAGAGCACGACGTTTCTTTCTAGCTATGGTGGTGTCAGTGACTTACCAGCCCTGACATATTTATCTACTTTTCACCTTTGTGGTTGTTGGAATGCGAGGCGCCTCGATTATAGGTCTGTAAGGACCGGGAAACGTGTGTTCAGGAATTGCCAATCCTCTAACGTAAGTGAGGACCGGCCCTGAAGCATCCAGGGGTTACCCAGAGTGTGTAGTCCCGAGGCATTTGCTAGAGTGTCTCGAAGCGGAGAGGAGCTTGCCCCTTGCCTCGACTCATGACGGAAATCCAATTTCCAATACGAAATAACGGTCTTGATTGTAGAACTAGTATGGCGACATAGTAGATGGTAGATATGCCACCTATGATTGATATTTATGATGCTATTCGTTTTGAAACATATATGCACTAGTAATAATATCAAATGATTTTGCTTTGTACGTATCAAGCATATTTGGCCCTTATAAGGTAAAACTCTATCCTCCGGCTTGCGTTGCATTGTATGATGGGACCTGAGTCTTATACTGGCTTCATTCTTTCTAAAAGCATTGCGTTGTTTTAAAAAGAATTTACTTGGTTTTAAATGCACTAGCAATCACTGGAGTAAACCCGTTCCGCGAAAGTGGCGTGGTCCTATGATTTGCTATTTACTGTTGTTTAACTGTTAAATAGATCCCTCATACCAGTCCCCATGACTGACTCGTTGTTTGTTTCACTTTGCAAACGCGGGTGCCCTTATTTTCACACGGGCAGCCTAGTACACAGGTGACAGGTGGTTTTTGGTTCTGCACTGCTGCATAGAGTGCATTTTTGGCTCATGGCGAGGCTGACTTCATAGAGATGACTTTGACTTTTTCCGCCATTACTGTACTTATATTATGATTCCGCCACTGGCGATGCAGACTGATTTACTTTCCGTATTTCTCACTATATGTATATGTATTCCGCCTTCGGCGATGTAGACTGATATCCTTATTATGTCTCACTGCATGTATGTATTCCGCCTCTGGCGATGATGACTGATCACTTTCCTTTTTATTTACTAAGTATATCCCACGTTATGCTATTCTGATATTCCTACATGTTGTGATTCCGCTGTCATATCCATGTAAAATTATTTTATTTATTGTTTCTGCTATTATCTGTACTCTGCTATGATGATTAATGTGTTATTTCCCAATGATTATCCTTAATACCACCCCTCGGATTTTGGGATCGTCACAGTTGGTATCAGAGCTTTGGTTAACCTTAGTTCTGGGATCTAACACATTAAACACCTCGTCAGGATAGAATCAGTAGTGTTCTAATGCGAGTAGCTCATTAGAGATAGGATTAGCAATGTCCTAGAATGAGCTAAGCAGATTAGCAAAACAATTTGATCAGTACATCATCATTATCTTTCCTTGTATTCCCTTGCTTTATCATTTATGAAAATTATCAAATCTGTGAGCTTGACTCTTTTCTTGCTTATACAGTTCTCTTAGATGGCTACGCGAGGAGCAACAGCTAGAGGAGGCCGTGGAGGCCGAGGAGATGCAGCAGGAGGACGGGGGAATATCCCCGTTGTAGTGGAAATCCCTATTGTTCAGCCACCAGCACCTGAAGACTTTGAGCTAGATAAAGTTGCGAAGAGGTACAGAAATCTTGGGGGAAAACCTTTTACTGGCACTGGCACAGTGACCGAGGCAATAGCTTGGCTGAAAACCTGTGAGAAAATCTTCGAAGGCATGGGTATGGGAACCAAATTAAATCTTAGCACCGCTTATCACCCTCAGACAGATGGCCAAACTGAGCGGGTGAATAGAATTTTAGAAGATTTGCTGCGGGCTTGCGTTATTGATTTTGGAGGCTCTTGGGAAGATCACTTACATTTAGCAGAATTCTCTTACAACAATAGCTATCAAGCAAGTTTGGGAATGTCTTCATTTGAAGCATTATACGGTAGACCGTGCAGATCTCCCGCATGTTGGGTAGAACCTGGCAACAGACTTGTGTTAGGGCCCGATATGATTCAAGAAGCATCGGATAAAGTCGATTTCATTAAGAAGCGATTAAAAACCGCGCAGAGCCGATAGAAAAGCTATGCTGATGCGAGAAGAAGGGATATATCGTTTGCCGTTGGCGATTATGTTTATTTAAGAGTTTCTCCAATGCGAGGGGTAATCAGATTTGGCAAGACTGGGAAGTTGACACCGAGATTTATTAGTCCCTTTCCTATACTTGAACGGATTGGAACTCTTGCATATAGGGTTTCATTACCTAATTGGTTGCCTGGTATACATGATGTGTTCCACGTATCTCAACTCATAAAACATGTTCATGATCCCGACCTTATTGTGGAAGAAGCAGCGCAACATGATATTGACATAACTCCAGAATTAGCACTCAGTAGAGAGCCATTAAAGATAGTTGGCAAAGAAACCAGAGAGCTAAGGAGGAAAAAGATTCATTTAGACAAAGTGCAGTGGAGTAGTGATCCTAGAGACTGTACTTGGGAAACTGAGGAAAGGATTAAACAAGCCTATCCCAAATGCAGAGTGGACATCTCTGACTAACTCCGGTGCAAGGTACCTTTACAATACTTTGCATTTACATTTTATTTCCTACTTAACTATTATTTCCTTTTCGAGGACGAAAAGTTTTAAGTGGGGGAGATTGTAATAACCCGGAAAATGTGAACCAGTTTAAAATTTTTAAATTAGGTTATTACCAAGAAATTTGAATAGTTGAAATAGTATATTTCAATAAAATATAGAATTGTGTATAATATGGCAGTTTGAAATTTTGAATATAAACTTTGTCTGACTGTACCGGGTGGAAAATATAACGGATTTTAACGAAACTGAAAATATTTAAATCTGTTTATCAACACCTTTCTAACGAATCTGAAAAATCGAAATTTCATAACGGAAATCAAAAGTTATGGCCAATTGAATTTTCAGAAAGGTCGCTATATAGTATATATAGCCCTTGAAAATTGAGATTTTGCATACGACCTCGGAATTCGACGAAACCACTTTTGTTGGGTCCGGGATGTCAAATTATTGCTAAGTTTCAAATTTCATAATTTTTGAAGCCAGTATGTGAGAGGGGCAAAAGATAACGTGTTTGGTCAAATTCTGTTAAAATGGGTCGACCTAAAAATGGCCGTTTTTCAAACGAGCTCAGAATTCGACGAAACTGGTTTTGTTAGGACCGTATCGTCAAAACAAAGCTAGATTTATTTTTCTGGAATTTTTCGATTCAGTTTGTGACCCTGGCAAATTGAAACGTATGTTTAAATTGAATATCGAATGTTTTATATTTTAATTTGAAAAATAACTGACTGTAACAGTCGAAATGGCCAACGAAACATATCCCATTGTGTCCGGAATGGGGGTATTTAGCTAGGGGCGACAGTCGTTGGGTTTAAAAAGGAGTCCGTTTGCAAAAACACTATTTAAAAATTTCTATAAATTTCTGGCCAATAGGAAATTTTCTTTCATAAAATAAATAAATAAAAAAACCCTAAAAAACCCTAGCCGCCACCCTGCTCTGGACGATCCACGTTGCTCGAAGCTTCTCGTCCCTTTTCCGATCGCCACAGGCGATGCTAGGCCGCGCCACCACCACCAGTCGACAGCCCTTCGCCTCCTCTCCACATCCGACCCAACGCCGCCCCCTTTCGTCAGCTCCTTCGCCTGAACGACGTCGAGGAAGTCGTCGCCTTCCCAGAGCCGTCGCCGCCTCGATTCGCCGTCGCACCCCCTCAGTCTACCAGCGCCGGAAAGCTCTTCCCTCCCTCGACGACGTCCAACAGTCTGATCATCCTATAAAGCTACAAATCAAGAGAAAAATCCAAACCTAGAATTGAGCAGGTTTGAAAACTAACGGCTTATATAATTTTAAACTGTTTTAACACTATAAAGCGTTGCAAAGCTTTGAAAAATAATATCTTTTTCGTTCTTTAACGAAATTCGATGAAACAGGAGACACCGTGACCGCAAAGAGGCTCTCTACATTCTAGAAGAAGCCGCGGATTTTTCTGACCTTCCTACGATTTTTAGCACCGAAATAACCAATGTGAGGAATCTAAACTATTTGTGTGAATGAAATCGTGTTGTATAAATTATATAAGGGAAGTGTAAATTATATAAGCATTGTATACCTCATGTACATGTGTTGTATAAGTTATATTAGCGATGTATAAATTATACAAGCGTTGTTTGAAACATATATGCTTTGAATTGTGATGAAATGCAAGTGAAATATTATATATATATATATATATATACTCCCCTCGTCCACAGACCATGGACGATATTTATTGCTTGTGATTGACGTGATATTATATGGTTTGACGAATGGTTGGAAATAATTGTTTGTGGTTGATATTATGGTTGAAAAATACCTTTGTGGCTGAAAAATACCCTCTTGTGGTTGAAACAAAATAGAATAGGATTGTGGAATTGAAAATAAAATATGCCGCCTGCGTGCGAACTAGATGCATGATCCCCAATGTCAAAAACCGCGAGGTTTTAAGGTAGAGCGAGGAGCCGTACTAGGGACGGTCCCGGTTTTAACTACCCTGCCGTTATGCTGCCGAAATTTTCTGAAATATCTATATGTTAGAATAATTTTCATTCGGTGAAATATATATTCAAACTATATCGAATATTCATGTGTTGAGTTGCAATTCATTCGTTGAGTTGAAATTCATGTGTTGAATATTATTCGAATTTAAACAAATGGCTTTAGCGATAAAAATCACATTTTTATATATATTCAAACTATATCGAATATTCATGTGTTGAGTTGCAATTCATTCGTTGAGTTGAAATTCATGTGTTGAATATTATTCGAATTTAAACAAATGGCTTTAGCGATAAAAATCACATTTTTATATATATTCAAACTATATCGAATATTCATATGTTGAGTTGCAATTCATTCGTTGAGTTGAAATTCATGTGTTGAATATTATTCGAATTTAAACAAATGGCTTTAGCGATAAAAATCACATTTTTATATATATTCAAACTATATCGAATATTCATGTGTTGAGTTGCAATTCATTCGTTGAGTTGAAATTCATGTGTTGAATATTATTCGAATTTAAACAAATGGCTTTAGCAATAAAAATCACATTTTTATATATATTCAAACTATATCGAATATTCATGTGTTGAGTTGCAATTCATTCGTTGAGTTGAAATTCATGTGTTGAATATTATTCGAATTTAAACAAATGGCTTTAGCGATAAAAATCACATTTTTATATATATTCAAACTATATCGAATATTCATGTGTTGAGTTGCAATTCATTCGTTGAGTTGAAGTTCATGTGTTGAATGTTATCATCTTTTAAAAATAAAATGAATCGACAATGAAAACTATATTTTTATAGTGAATAAGAAGTGTTAAAAATACACATGTGTCGAATAAATATTTTTGATGATAAAAATATTCCTTTTATTAAGTATACGCTTAGTTAAAAATACACACGTGTCGAATAAATATTTTTGATGATAAAAATATTCCTTTTATCATGTATTGGCTTAGTTAAAAATACACATGTGTTGAAATAAATAATAGTTTGCTAGAAATATTATTATTAGCTTTGTTCTGCATATATATACATGTGTTGAACAGGAAAAATGGATTAGCTGTAGAGTAAAGAAATTATTTGCGTGCCCGACAAATAGGTAAACCTTGATGAGTTGGCTGCGCAATTTTATTTATATATCAACTCCTGTGAATGCCATTGGATGCGGAGTGCTGGTTATTCTGTGTGAAATAATAAATAACGCCATAGGATAGTAACAATTAATTTTGAACTACACTACATGGCATACTTCTTGACGATGGGCATACTTCATCATATTCCACATAAGCAATTGGAGCTTGTGTGACGAGGTGGAAGATTTACCATATAAGCAAGAGGCTTGTATGGCGATGACTATGTACTACAGGTTGAATTGATGACTGATATGGACTATATAAATTATAACGATAAATTGCCAGATTAATAAAAACCCCACACGGGTCTGGAGTTGACAATAACCACGTCGCTCTAGTTATTAGATACGGCACATGGACTATTTATTTCCACACGGAAACGGGGTGACGGGAATTTATTCTCTGGAGTGATTATCAGCACATGCTCCCCCGTAAACACCAAAATATATCACTATAAATATGTGAATGCTTTTTAGGATTTATTGGGTACCTAATACGGCCCAATAAATTTCCAAACCCCTCCCCGTACAAAGGAGGTTATGGCGAAATTTTTCGAAATATTAAGGCGTTAGTGAAATATTTGAAGTGAAAACGAAGTTGAAAATATAGAATGAGCTATAGTTGAAATTATAGATTGAACTATATTTATATATATAAATATAAATATAAATAAAAAGGAATAGAGGCCGTGCAGTTCGCGTTATGGAATCGTAATTTGAAACGATTAGTACGAGAAATCCGACCATCGCATTTTCCCGAAACCGCAACCGCTGGGTTCGCCTTGGAAATATCTTTCCAACGGCACCAACCTTGTAAAAATCCAACGGTTGGATTGTCCGGAATGTTTAATTCAAATCTGAGGAAAAACAGCGCCAGAATCGTTTATATTTATATATAAATATAATTAATTTAAATCGAATAACGACGCTGCAGTTCGAATTTTGAAACCGTAACTTCAAACGACTAGTGTGGAAGATCCGACCGTCGGATTCTCACGAAACTGGAACCGTTGGGTTCGCTTTGGGAATATCTTCCCACTGATATAGACTTTGTAGAAATCCAACGGTTAGATGTTCCGATATGTGTAAAACAAATTAAGGGAAAAACAGCGCCAGTGCCACGACACGACCTGAAACGTCGTTTAATTAAATATGGCCATTTTTAAATAAATAAAAAATGGCGAAAAATCGTTATAAAATATTATAAGCAACATAGGTTGCAAATAAACCAATTGGGCTTGAATTGTTTGATATTTGATGGTTGTATGTGTTTGACATGAAAATAACACTAAATAACTGAAAGATGGATGTCGAATAACATAACCATAAAATGAATCGATTTAAATTCTAATGACGTGAATTATTTGAAAAGGCCGAGCTAACCCTCATTTCAAATAATTTATCGAGCGATTCGAATTGGAAAATGCAAAGACGATTCAAGACCGACGATCTTCGTATCGGTTGGATGGGCGCTACTGAGGTTCCTAACCGGAGTAGCTACCGGAAAGGGACGGAAGTAGTAGCCGTCTGAACGTATGTGTTGATTGGACGGATATACGAGGAATTTGACGCCTCCGGTTTCGTTCAGACCCAGGACGGACTTGTAAATGGACTGTGTGTCTGACATTGGATTTGTTCTGTACTGATTGATCTCTGTTAAATATATATCTGTTTGGCGGCGGAGAATTTATTCTTTTGCTTAACGCCCTTCTCTGAGACGTACGAGCTCAGGGGTTATATATCGATAAAAATCAATTGTATGGAGTGGACTGCCTATGTGGCATACCAAGATGCTGTGATCAAGGCTTCTGTTGCAAAGCAAAGTCTTGTGGATGATGATCAAAGCAAGGTCTACGTGGCCTAGCTTTGTGTATTTCGTAGATTCGCGAGCCTCACACCCCGGTATGAGTTAAAAACGGGATACGGACTGCAGGGAGAGCACGACGTTTCTTTCTAGCTATGGTGGTGTCAGTGACTTACCAGCCCTGACATATTTATCTACTTTTCACCTTTGTGGTTGTTGGAATACGAGGCGCCTCGATTATAGGTCTGTAAGGACCGGGAAACCTGTGTTCAGGAATTGCCAATCCTCTAACATAAGTGAGGACCGGCCCTGAAGCATCCAGGGGTTACCCAGAGTGTGTAGTCCCGAGGCATTTGCTAGAGTGTCTCGAAGCGGAGAGGAGCTTGCCCCTTGCCTCGACTCATGACGGAAATCCAATTTCCAATACGAAATAACGGTCTTGATTGTAGAACTAGTATGGCGACATAGTAGATGGTAGCTAAGCCACCTATGATTGATATTTATGATGCTATTCGTTTTGAAACATATATGCACTAGTAATAATATCAAATGAATTTTCTTTGTACGTATCAAGCATATTTGGCCCTTATAAGGTAAAACTCTATCCTCTAGCTTGCGTTGCATTGTATGATGGGACCTGAGTCTTATACTGGCTTCATTCTTTCTAAAAGCATTGCGTTGTTTTAAAAAGAATTTACTTGGTTTTAAATGCACTAGCAATCACTGGAGTAAGCCCGTTCCGCGAAAGTGGCGTGGTCCTATGATTTGCTATTTACTGTTGTTTAACTGTTAAATAGATCCCTCATACCAGTCCCCATGACTGACTCATTGTTTGTTTCACTTTGCAAACGCGGGTGCCCTTATTTTCACACGGGCAGCCTAGTACACAGGTGACAGGTGGTTTTTGGTTCTGCACTGCTGCATAGAGTGCATTTTTGGCTCATGGCGAGGCTGACTTCATAGAGATGACTTTGACTTTTTCCGCCATTACTGTACTTATATTATGATTCCGCCACTGGCGATGCAGACTGATTTACTTTCCGTATTTCTCACTATATGTATATGTATTCCGCCTTCGGCGATGTAGACTGATATCCTTATTATGTCTCACTGCATGTATGTATTCCGCCTCTGGCGATGATGACTGATCACTTTCCTTTTATTTACTAAGTATATCCCACGTTATGCTATTCTGATATTCCTACATGTTGTGATTCCGCTGTCATATCCATGTAAAATTATTTTATTTATTGTTTCTGCTATTATCTGTACTCTGCTATGATGATTAATGTGTTATTTCCCAATGATTATCCTTAATACCGCCCCTCGGATTTTGGGATCGTTCACAGTGTAGCCCCATGGCAATACCATAATGGACATTTTAAGACCTATTCCCAGACGGACCCCTCGACCTAAGCTCTAAACACCCGAGGAAGAAGACTATTTGTGAAAATTATCGAGCTCGTTTCCAATTATCCTTTAATGCTACCATTTTTGGGAGGTGGGCTACACGATCGCTTAATACCTTTTTATAAGTGAATCTAACCACTTCAGACCTTAATTTCCAAAGAAGGCCACATTATTTAGTTATTCCCATTTAGTTTCTCTTTATGGAAATACGCCTCATACGTAAACAAACTGTCGTCATGGGTTTTTTATTGTTAATGATGTCTCACATCAGTTGGACATATATTCGACTATTGGAAAGTGCAGACTTCTGTCAAATAAGGTAATTGACCTCGCATCATTAATCTTCTAAGTCCAATTCTAACTTTTAGTTATTAATTCTACATTAATTAGTATAAAATAAGGGAAATTATATCCTTCCTTCCCTAGGATATTTAATTGATTGTTTCTTTATTGGACTTTGTATTTAAAATGACAATCAATACCCATTAATCTCCTTTTTAATTTCATTTGTTTCTATTTAATAGGGTTATTTCCATTTATGACCATAACGGTCATATTTTACTAAGATGCTAATCAACCTCTTTATTTTTATTTACTACGAATGATTATAATTAATGTCACTTATGAACCTAACGGTCATAATCTCATAAGACACTAATTTACAATTAAATGTCCTTATTATATCAGTCTTTTTTATTTCCAACATGATTATTGCAACTCCTTTAACATTTCAATTTTACTTTGATTTTATTTATTTTGTACACACGCACATATACTATATTATAAGGAATATTTTTTTACTTAATTGGAGTTTTAATTCTCATTCTTAATCATTGTTTTAAATTATAACCATTAGGCCTGACTACCTAATTCAATTTATTTTCCCCAATCAACGATGGTTACCGTGATGGCCCGCAAATTGGTACCATCTGAGTTGACTAAAATAACACAATCCAACCAAAATTGCATAGAAATACGAGTCATAAGGGTTAAAGAAAATAGAACAAAAGAAAACATACGAATCTCACACCGGGATTGAACAAAATATAATATCATATATCTTAACTTTGAAATACAATTTTGTATTTTAATCAGAGTACAACACATATACATCACATCGAAATAACTCTAAATAACTAACGGTGAAGCCTCCTGCTTGAAGCTCCTCCAAATGTATCTGTAAAATCCTGAAACACTTGACTTCCTGTAAAATTTGGGCATCCAAGAGTTTAGGGTAAAACAAACAAAATAAACTCTGGGTCAGTCATAAGACTAGTGTGAGTAAACTCCAACCATATTGTTTAACTTTTAAAAATTCTTTTGAAAGAAATGGTAATCGTAAGACCGATCCACACATAAATGCGGATGGTTTTTACCTTACGATAACCAAAACATTTTTGACATCAAAATCCGGTGATATTATAATAGTGTATATCAAATAAATAAATAACCATCTAGTAGAACGCTTGCATCTGACGCCCTACATACATAGTAGAAAATCAAAAAGTGTGACACCCCACGTCCGTTAATGTCACTCATTAAGAGAATGCATTAAGTTTCGTGAAGAGTTATAGGTAAACAAAAACAGAAACATTACAAGATAGATTAAAATAGCAGCAGAATAAAAAACTTCTATTAATCCTAAAGCATCGTAGTTCAAAACGTGGTTACATCATATGTATTAAAACATAAAACCCAGTATATCATAAAAATTATGTCTTGCACTTAAAACATTAGAGTACAATAAAAGAAGCATATCCCCAAAACATAGCCATATTGAAAGAGATAAGAACTCAAGCAATACATTTATGAAGCTCCAAGCAAGATGAAAGCAGAATCCTGATCAAGCTTTAGTATTCCTACCCTGAGAACCAAGGGGGGAACGGAAGAGAAAGAAGAGGAAACAAAATGGGTCAGACATAAAGTCTGGCAAGTCCAGTTAATTTTAGCATATAAATAAGTAAAAGTACCATGATAGGCATATAAAGTGGATAAGAGAGATAACATCATAAAAATAGGTATGACAAGATAAATAGGATAGACATGATAGAGTGTACTACGCTTCTCTAATGGTTTCTCTACTCTTTGCACCAATACTAGTGTCTTATTAACAAGATGATCCTCAACAAGATGGTAGACTTAGGTGTACTTCCAGTGAGAGGTTTTATCCCCATACAATCACCAAGTAGCCCAACATACCGGAGTTACCCCTAAGGGATTAACAGGCTTCCCAATATACTAGAGTCTAAGTGTAACCTAATTACTACCCTAATCGATCAACTCCCTACTCCGTAGATACCCTGTGCTGGCCCCGCAGTAGGGTGTATCACTCCCTAAAGTGGAAACCGTTCGTTTTTAGGATGTGCACAACCATATCTACAGGTGTCACGACGTCTTCGCCACCTCTTTTCCGAACCCATGCACACACATGAATCCGTCGGAATGTGCCGCCCACACCATCCCCTACGGTTGGATCTCTTACAATCAGCCTAGTAAGCATGCCCCGACTCCGACATAGTTCGGAGTACTCGTTTGAAACCTATATATGGGTTACTAACTGAAACGGGTCCCACACACAAGATGATACAAGCTTCCCCCTACGCTTGCATCCCAACTAGGTTATCCACAGGTTATGCCATACCAGAGTAAAAGATTGCATAACCCCACATGTTTAGTTTATTGGCCTATATATATAAATATTACCCACCCACCCAAGATATACTTAACCCACCCTCTGTTCATACAAGTTTACTTAACCCCAACTCAAGTTATATGTTTATATAAGTGAAAATTAGGCTCACATCCCTATTTTCAAACTTAATTAAAGCCACATCCCCCCTAACTTTCCATACGTTTCCGCCCCTGTTTTTAGCTGCCGCCCACTTTTTTGTGTCCATTTTCGGACCTGCCATGAAATGTTACGTGTTTTCCAATTTTTGAAAAAAAAGTGCGCTAGTGAGTAAAAAAAAAATCTAAAAATAGGAAATATTCTCAGGAGCATTCGCCAAAAAAAAAAAGTTGCATACTTCTGTGCAACAATATCTGAAAAGTAGCATACATGTATGCATATATTCATATAGTGTATTTCTGTTGAAAATCTGGACCAATATACGCATACATGTATGCAACTATTAGCAAATAACTGCATACATTTATGCATACAAAGTTGAACTGAGATTCACGTGTAACGAAAAGTTGCATACATGAATGCAACTATTTTGTATATATGCATGCATGTGTGCAATTTTTTTAAAAAGGACGACGGCTAGCGAATATATGCATGTATGCATGCATTTATTCTGTACAAGAGCATAAATGTGTGCAACAATGTCTGAAAACGTCGAATGCTTGAAAAAACAGGTCAAATTTGAATATATGCATAAAAGGATGCATGTAATGCAGTTTACCTGCATACATGTATGCATTTATACTGCAGTTTGGGCGCAACACTGAAATATTAGCATGAATGTGTGCAACTATTTACAAATATGTGCATCTTTTGATGCAAAAACCTGCTGTTTCGCTGATTTTGTGTTATTTTGAGTTTTGACGTGGTTTTTGATTGTTTTTCCACCTGATTTTTTTGGTGTGAACGTGTTTTATTTAATAATGAATTTTAGTGATTTTTTTATATGTTTTTGAAAAACAGGGACCTAATTTACAATAAGTTTAGGACCGGATGTGAGCCTAATTTTGAAACTTAATAGGGACTTGTGACAAACGGACCCTTTATATAATCCCTATGGATTCAACTAGGTTAAGTATTCCAATTCATTACCATATTCATTTATGGTTTTAATGTGCTAGACCTCCCACATTAAGCCTACCACTTGTGGATGCTGGATATGTTGGTCGGTTCCGGGAAGACTTCTTCCACAAGTCCGACTTAACCTCGTGTCTTAGAACGTCTCGTGTTTATGCACTTAGACCCCTCACATTAGATTCACCATTTGTGGTCGCTGGATATGCTGGGCAGTTCCGAGCAGACTTCCACCACAAGTGTAATCTAACCTCGTGTCTTAGCGCGATTACAGTTTCTAATTACTGTAATTCTAGGCATTTCAATTATTAACCAATTATTCTTATGTCGTCATAGGTTTTCATGCCCTTTTCCCAATTTATGTTCATAATGAACCATATACCCCAAATTAAGGCCTTTAACCACAAGTTGATTTATGCCCCAAATTCATGTTCATATATTTCATGTTATGCCCAAATTTCCAATTACAAGTTATGCCCTAGATTATAACGTTTTCCCCTCGTTCCCAATTTAACGCGTTCGCATATTTCAGCGGCATGCCTAGGCTTGAAGGTAGCCTGGTTATATAAAAATAAAAGGGAAAAGATAGAGGGAAGAGAACAGAAATGATCATACTAACAAAGTGGACATATAATGGCAGAAATAGGCATAAAGACATAATGGCATAGTGATAAGATAAGAGCATATCTGATGAACATATGACAATAGAACTGATTCTAACATAATAGGGACATCATAAACAGGCATAACAAGATCTAAACAATGAATTACGTGTCTAGCTAATAGAAGATCTGATTTAGCCACAAATGTAATAGGAATAGGCACGATGTGATTTGAACAGTGAATTAGATCTACAAACAATGGCATATCTGACATGATAAATAGGTATAGGTTCATATCTAGTTCATTGTCATGTCGGAATAACTTAGATAAATAGGTTATAACAGATCTGATATGATTCAAATAGTCACAGGCACAAATCCATGTTATAGTCATGTCAAGATTTACTTTTAAACATTTAGATCAAAAAGTAACGAAAATTCACAGTGTTTGGATCTTGAAAAAAGAGAAAGAGTTGCTGATGTTGAATCACAGATCTCTAAACTCTAGTTGATTGACTTGATTGCAGAAGAAGAAAAGACTTGATTTAATCTGGCAAAGGCAGCATCTAGTTCTCCATTATTTTAGGTGTGCAAAAACAAGAGAAATGAGGCCATATATATAGCCACAAGCCCAAACCCTAATCTGCCGCAGGGGGATCGAACCCCCTTATGGGGTCAACCCATGGGTTGACACCCCCCTTATTGGGTCGACCCAGGGGTCGACACCCCAGGGCGGGATTTTTCCTGCTCCCCCAAAATTCTGCGATTTGAACTGTTTTGAACTGATTTTTGATTATTATGTGTATATATAATTCTCTTATGCGTATATAAACTTCAAATCTTAATAACTTCTTCATACGGTGTCCATTTTACGCAAACCAGGTGTCTATTTTGATCAGAATTCTAAGACGAACGCAATGGCATTGTCCGTTTCACTTAATTATGAACAATAAATTAATTATTATTTAATTTATCATTTTTTAATGTTGTTAAAATATGAGGTGTTACAATCTCCCTTGCTCAAAGGATTTCGTCTCCAAAATCTCCAAGTTAAGAAGAATGTATATCCTACCATCCACATCCATCTACTCATCCACCAATTATAGGCATCCATTATCCTTAAAATATTTCTAATGTTTATATGAACATATGCAAAGGTGTGTGTATATGTTCCAATAGTAATGCGAATATCTGGCGGTCTACTTATTCAGTTGTCCTCCTTAATGCAATGTAAGTGCCATGTGTCTAACATCTATGCAAACAATCCTATTATAACTTGTAAGTTCTATATGTGTGCACAATCATCCGTCCAAATGAAACATCTGTATGATGATACACCCATTTTCTTCCAATAAAAAAAGGAAAATGCACACACATCCATATGCAGTAAGAGAGTGACTGAGCCGATCCAGTGCCCAATGTGTGTGTATATGCATCCACGAGCAACCACTAGCAAACACTTGCATCCACTTGTATCCATCAAACATAACATGTCTCAAGCACATGTTTACATCCATAGGATTCCTACCTAGTGGTCAAAGATTCGATCGATAGGATACGCTTAAATGATAGAAACAAGCATGAATAAAAGCTTTGGAAAGGAAGTTAAGAACATACCCTCGAAAATAAAAGGTTACGAAGCACGAATCTTGTCTTCGGTCTCCTAAGTTGCGTCTTCTGGGTTATCTCCCCACTGAACCTTCATCAACTTGACTTCTCTATTACGTAGCTCCTTAACTTATGATCCAAGAATACGGGTAGGACTCGTCTAATTGTCACCTCCCATTCCACATCTACTTCCTCCAATATACTCGGCTCAACTACTTATACGGTATCATGTAAACACTTCCGTAAATGCGAAACGTGAAAATGTCATGAACGCTAGAGTGTCTCTCGAGTAGATTTACTCTATAGGCCATTTGGCAATCCTCTCTGTTATGGGAAATGGCCCTATGAATCTTGGTGCCAATTTCCTTACAGATCCATAGCGAACCACATTCCTCAAAGGTGACACCTTGACGAAAACCATGTCTCCCACTTCAAAGTCAATATTAGTCCTTCTCTTATCTACATAGAACTTTTGCCTATCCTGAGCTGTCTTCATTCACCTTCTAATAATATCAATCTTCTCGGGTGTTTCTCCAACCATATCTGGTCCAAGTAGAAATCTTTTTGTAGACTCCCACCAACAACTAGGTGATCTACAGGGTCGTCTGTACAATGCTTCAAAGGATGCCATGCCAATACTAGCTTGATAACTGTGGTTGTAGACGAACTCTACTAAAGGAAGGTGCACTTCCCAAGTCCCTCCGAAGCCTAGGATATACAGCCTTAAAAGATCCTCAAGAACTCTGTTTACCCTTTCTGTTTTTTCATTTGTCTGAGGGTGATAAGCGGTGCTCAAACACAACTGTGTACCCAATGCTTCTTGCAAGCTCCTCCAAAATTCACTGGTGAAAATGGGGTCATGATCACTTACGATATTGGAAGGTACTCCATGAAGACGGACAATCTCATGAACGTAAACAGTTGCCAACCATGTCGCCCTCCTTTTACTCTTAACCGGAATGAAATGAGAGCTCTTAGTAAGCCAGTCTATTACAACCCAAATACTGGTGTTGCCTTTCTTTGATCTAGGCAACCCATCTATGAAATCTATAGAGATGCTCTCCCACTTCTACTGTGGAACCTCCAAAGGATGAAGTAAACCACCGAGCTTCTTTTGCTCAGCTTTGACTTGTTGGCAAATAAAACATTGAGAAACAAACTCCACCACATATTTCTTCATCCCAGCCCAAAAGAAAACCCTCTTCATATCTCTATACATCTTAACACGACCTGGATGAATAGTCATCTTAGAATGATGGGCTTCTTTTAGGACTGTCTTCAACAAACTCCCAGTTTGGGGGTACATAAAGCCTCCCATCTCGTCGCAACCTTTATCACCTATGGAATAACTATTGAGGTGACTAGAAGTCTCCCCTCTACTGAGCTTATCCAAGATGTCTGAAATCTGAGGATCCTCTCTGTAACACCCCACACCGGCTATGGTCACTCTCTAAGGGAATGCCATAACATCGGTGGAGTATTTTAAGTGAATATAGAACAGAAAAATTACAACAAGACAGATATAAGTAATACTTGAAAATGTAAAACATCATTTCATTGCAGCGGAGAGTAAAACATGTTTGGTTACATCACAAAAACCATAATATGCGTCAAGTACAAAATATCCATCCTGATAAATAAAAATACATAATCCCGATACATGAACTGATAGCCATAAAAGAAAAGGATAAGCTGAGCTTTACTCCTATGGTCCAAGCTCCAAAAGAGAATAAAGCAGCCTGATCAAAGCCCACTCGTACTGGGCCCACTCTGAGAACCTGAGGGTTGGGAAAAAGATAAAAACAACGGGGTCAGACATAAGTCTGAGCGAGTCCTATAACTTTAACAATACAATCATTAAAGTAACCAGAGAAGACATAAGCTTGATATACGGTAACGTCTGGGGATGAATGGCTACACTAAGAAGCTTGGTAGACTTAGGATAAACTAAGATAACCGTAAAGACGCATCTACCCACCCAAGGATAATTACTACACTGCACCACACCAGTCATTCCTACTTAAAGGTTGATCCCACTAAGTGTACTTAGTAATTTAGTAGTTTCGTGTACCCCTATCTGACTACATAGGTGTACCCACTACTCCCCAAGCGATCGGCTCCCTTACGTAGATACTCGTGCTGGTCCCACGATGGGGTGTATCATTCCCCAAAGTGGCAACCTGATAATATCAACGGTGCACGGCTTTATACCTACACGATGCAACAACGACTTACCAACCAGCCCGGGTCCACACACGCATATGAAACCCGTTGGTCCTGCGTTGCCACCGCTAACCCGTTTTGGCCTCTTATAGTCAAGCCCAATATGCGTGTCCCGTCCTCGACTTGAGTCGAGCCCACTAAGATACGTTTGGGATATTGGTTGAAATGGGCCCCCACAAGCTACTACTTAAGCTTGCCATTTTATCTAGTGCATCCCACTTAACCCTTTAACCATGTCCACTTACATGTTATAAATTTTGGCTAAGTCATTAATCATATTTTAATTGCCATTCAAGGCACCCACTAGATTTCCACATGCCCCCTAAGGCACCCACTTAACCCCTCATGTCCATCTACATGCTAATATGGTTAAGTGTTTCTTAATTAATTAAGACCGTGATCCTCATAAAGACCTCTCACATTAGACTATCTTTTATGACCGCTGGTTAAGCCGGTTGGGTCCGGGCAGCCTTATGTCATAACCGAGTCTAACCTCGTGTCTTTACATTAATCACGTATTTAGTTTGTGCCTAAGACCTCTCACATTGGGCTAACATTTGTAGCAACTGGTTAAGCCGGTTGGGTCCGGGCAGTTTTACGCTACAACTGAGTCCAACCTCGTGTCTTAGTCGATTAATTACACCTAAATAATCACCCTCATAATTTATATTAATTATCCCTAATTAATATTCAAGTTTTCAAGAATATGGGTAGACCTAACTCAATAGGTAAATTCCCAATTCCATAGTATGGGTAAACCTAACTCAATAGGTAAATTCCCAACTTCATAATATGGGTAGACCTAACTCAATAGGTAAATTCCCAATTATGTCCATTTAATTTGTGGTATGCTTAATCATACCCATTTCACATCATTTTATTAACATGCATATTAACCCCATCGTTCCCCACGTAATTCGTTCGCATAACATGACATAATAAAGGGAAGATTCATCATAATTGTCATGGGTTTAACCAACATAGCATATAACTTTATCATGGGTTCAAAAGGTGTCAACTTGCATATATGAGCATACATTAAACCCAACTAGCATTTAACCCAAACTTGCATATACATATATGTCATACAAAGAGGCAAACGTGCACATGAACTTGCATATGAACTTACCCATAACTTGCATATAAACTTGCATAAGTGTTCATAGGTTATACAAAGGGTGAACTTGCATATGTGACTTGCATCATAAATAGGGTAAACATGCATATGTATGCATAGCATACAAAGGTGTCATCTTGCATATGTATGCATCTTATTTAAAAAGGGTAAACTTGCATGTCATAATGTATGCATAAAACCAAACCCTTAGCATGCATAAAATCAAATACTTAGCATGCATAAAACGAAATACTTAGCATGCATAAAACCAAACACTTAGCATGCATAAAATCAAATACTTAGCATGCATAAAACCAAATACTTAGCATGCATAAAACCAAACACTTAGCATGCATAAAATCAAATACTTAGCATGCATAAAACCAAACACTTAGCATGCATAAAATCAAATACTTAGCATGCATAAAACCCAATACTTAGCATGCATAAAACCCACCACTTAACTTGCATAAACCCACATACTTAACTTGCATAAACCCATATACTTAACTTGCATAACCCACATACTTAACTTGCATAAACATAGGGTTAACATTAAACATAGATTAGCAAACTAACATCATATCATATGACTCAAAACCCATTTATCCACAAGCAAGACCATAGATCTCATCATACCTCATCTACTTAATTTAGCAATTGGTTATTAAAGTGATAGAAACTCACCAAAACCAAGATTAGCAAACTTATGAAGTAGAGCTAGTTGCAATATTTGAGGAAGATGATGATTAGAGGTTGATTAGCTTGCTACTTCCTTCATAAACTAGTGGAGGCTCCTCCTAAGTTTGATTTTGGCGGCATGATGGCATCAATTCTATTTTTAGTATGGATTAGGCTTGCATTAGGGTGTATTTATAGGATTAGGGTGTGTTTTAGACCATAGGATTAGCCCTAGGTTAGATTAGGTCCGTCAGATTTAGGAAGCTTCTAGAGAATAGCCTAAATCTCAGCCAAACCCTAAAATGGTGCACCAGGTTAAACTGGACGAGCACCCCCTGTCGACACCCAAGTCGACAGGGCTGTCGACTTGGTCCTAGCCAAGTCGACTGCCCAGTCGACAGGGCTGTCGACTTGGTTAGCTCGGCGGGAATTTTCCCGCCTGGGCCCAATGGCCCCAATTTCGAAATTTGAACCTGAATTTTAAATCTGTTTTGAACTTTGAATTTTCTGAAAACTTCATTAGGCCATAACTGGGCCATACGGACTCCGATTCTCGAAAACTCGGACTCTATTTCGCGTATTTTTCCGAGACGATCGCAATGACGCAGCCCGTTTCCCCCAATTCTCACATCTGAGATTATTTATTCTGTAATTAGTGAATTTTAGCATTAACCGAAATTCGGGGTGTTACATTCTCCCCTCCTTAAAGGATTTCGTCCCCGAAATCTCTAAGCTAAGGAGAATGCATATCCTACCATCCAAACAACCATCTACTCAATCCATCAAACACGGGCATCCATTGTCCTTAAAACAATTTCTAATGATGTATGAGCATATGCAAAAAGTGTGTGTATATGTTCCCTATCTAATGTATGAACATATGCAAACCATGATAGTGCCATGCATCCATTATGTATGCGAGAGAACCCTATCGACACATACCATATCTACATGAGTGCACAATCATTCACCAAAATGCATCATCCATATGATAACACAATCATTATACATCCATAAATATAGCTACCTACACACAATTATATGCAATATGCAATATGAAGTGATTGAGCCGATCTAGTGCCTAGAGTGTGTATATATGCATCCACGAGCAACCACTAGCAAACACTTGCATCCACTTGCATCCATCAATCATAACATGTCTCAAACACATGTTTCAACCATAGGTTTACCCTATCTAAAGGTCAAAGGTGCTAATGAGAGGACATACTAAAGATAAGATAAGCACTAGACAAACGATAAAGGAGACGTTTAAAGGACATACCCTAAAAAAGGAATGGGTATAACGAACGCATCTTCGCTTCTGTCTCCCAAGTAGCATTGCTCTCACCTTCTCCCCTTTTCACTTTGACTAGTCGAACCTCTCTGTTTCTCAACTTCCTAATCTCTGACCCAAGGATGCGGGTAGGAGCTCGTCGAATAATCACATCACGCTCTACCTTTACTTCTTTAAGTAAGCTCGGCTCTACTACCTCTGCGGTCTCATGTAGGCACTTCCTCAAATGTGACACATGGAATACATCATGTACACCACTAAGCCTGTCGGGCAACTCCACTCTATATGCCATCTGTCCAATCCTTTCCTTAATAGGAAACGGTCCAACAAACCTTGGTGCTAACTTTCCAACAGATCCAAAGCGAACCACATTCCGTAACGGATATAATTTGACGGAGGCCATGTCCCCAACATCAAACTCAAGATCCGTCCTCCTCTTGTCCACATAAGATTTCTGTCTGTCTTACGCCGCTTTCATCCTTCTTCGAATCAAATCAATCTTTTCCGAAGTCTTCCTAACCATATCGGGCCGAAGCAAGATCTTATCCGCAGATTCCCACCAACATGTAGGTGATCGACAAGGCCTTCCATAAAAAGCTTCGAAAGGAGCCATGCCAATACTAGACTGAAAGCTGTTATTATATGCTAACTCCACCAATGGAAGATGCTCTTCCCATGTACCTCCAAAATCCAAGATACATAGCCTCAAAAGGTCTTCTAAAATACGATTCACCCTCTCGGCCTGGCCGTCCGTCTGAGGATGATATGCGGTACTCAAACGCAACTGAGTCTCTACCGCCTCTTTCAAACTTTTCCAAAACTCGCTAGTGAAGATAGGATCTCGATCACTCACTATGCTAGAGGGTACCCCATGTAATCTAACAATCTCTCGAATGTAAACCGAAGCTAGCCATGGAGCAGTCCTCTTACTCTTCAAGGGTATGAAATGGGCGCTCTTAGTAAGTCTGTCTACCACAACCCAAATTCCCGTATTACCCTTCCTCGATCTCGGTAATCCATCGAGACACTATCCCACTTCCATAGCGGAACCTCCAATGGGTGAAGCAACCCACCGGGTTTCTTCTGCACCGTTTTCACTTGCTAGCACACCAAACATCTAGCGACATACTCGGCCACATCTTTCTTCATACCGGCCCAAAAGAAAACTCGCTTCATGTCTTGGTACATCTTGTCCCTATCGGGATGAATGGCCATCTTCGACCGATGTGCATCATCAAGTATAGCCTTCCTCAAACCCTTGTCTTGCGGTACACAAAGTCTACCGTCTCTACGCAACCACCCCTTACCATCTAGGGTGTACCTACTCAAATGGCTGGACGACTCCCCCTCCTCATGAGCTTCTCTACTAACTCAACCAACTGTGGGTCGTCTCGCTGTGCTCTGCCAATACGCCCCAAAAGAGTAGGCCTAACCTCCAAGGAAGCTAGCAAACCGGGTACAAAGTCAACGGAAGGTCTAAAGTCAAACATAAAAATAAACTCTAAGCTCCGTCGTTGAACGAACAATGAACTCAAGGACAATCTTTTTTCTTCTTAAGGCATTCGTCACCACTTTACCCTTGCCATGGGTATACGCTATCTCAAACTCATAGGATGCTAAGAATCCCATCCAAAATCATCACAACTGTCCATCTCTCACGCAGACCACCCTAGTCGAACTCGACATCCCCCAAATGCAAACCCCAAAGGCCTAAACCAATATCAGACAAACACCCAAGGGATACCTCCTTCAAATTCAGACGACCTACGTGAGATGATACTTGTAATGGCCCTGATTTTTAGCCATTTTAATTTGAATATTTAATGTTGTTTTAAATATTTAAATCGAAATAGTTACGAATCTTATTTATACGTATATACGCAAATATGCAACGTTTGAACTTCGTATATAAAAGTAGACGATACCATACGAGAAGCGATATATAATTATCTACGATGAGTGTTATATCTCGGTTATGGGCTCGAGGACAAATCATATAGACAACATATGTTACATATGTGATAAATAATAATAATAATAATAGCCAAACTTATTTATTGGCAAAACATATGTCACTAACTAAGTTGTATACAACAAAGGAAAAGGGTACATGAACAGCTCAATACACAAATAAAATATACAATCTCGAATCTGAATAGACAATTCAATATAGCACAAAATATAGCCCAACACCCTAGGCTTAATCGTCTCCGTGCAGCTTCATCTCTGCTGAAAAGAAAGAGAAAAAAAAAGTGATCAATACAAAGGAAACAAAAGAATAAACATATATATATATATAAATCTGTTTGTACAACTGCAAATACATAGAAGAAAGAAAATATGTGTCCTTGGCTGTACAATGCAAGATGGAATCAACATGACAACTCGTATTAAATATGCGTCCTTGACAGTAATACATCATTTTTCCAAGGTCACAAATGGAACAGCAAAAAGGAAATAAAATCTAAAAGAAGTACATATGAACAGCTAAGTATATATGTTTACACCATCACTTTACAAAGTCGAAAACAGGATGTATCTTTATATACATATACGGTAAATCCGGTAAATCTTATGTACAAATCCATTTCTGCCATGACATATACCTGTCACAGCTTCAAATATGCTAAAGAAATAAACAAATCAAGAGCTTCATGAAAACAGACAACTCGAACAGACAATAGACAATGTGAACAGACAATGTATAACCTTACCTAAAATACATAGGGTCAGTACATGAGAATCCATCACAATCTTGACACTGTTTTGCTAAGCATGCACAACGGCCTCCATCAAGGTACCAACAGTTCGGTCCCAACGGCTAAAGAGAAAAAAAAAAAGAAAAAATATATATTAGCAGACAGCTAAATAATCAAATCAGAAACAACTGTATATATTCATACATCAAGATCTTAGCTCATGAACAGCTAAGGGGTAGTAGGAACAGCTAAACAATTCGATATACATATATCAAATCAACAAATATATATTTATATATACAGTAGGATCATATTCAAGTACCATACCCAAAACAGAGCCTATAAATCTAAATGCAGGTTTCAATTATCTGCAATTGAATAGCCAACTCACATTACCAGTTCGATCACTATCCAGACTTGAAATGTCGGACCAAAACCAACAAATGTTCTGCTAACCGGTCACACAGTCATTAAGATCCATCAATGTTTCCATCACCAATACACACAGTCTGAAAGGAGGAAGAAAACCCAATGGCCTAACCTAGTAGCCGAACCTATCTAGAATTTCTGATGGACATTAATATTATTCAATTCTATCAAACCACTATAAATAGGTACCGCACTTATGTGTTTCATCACCACAGAAAACAATTCGAAATTAATTCAGTAAACCAGAAACTCATTCGATACTGAGAGAAAATTATAAAAAAAAAATACAGTAATTAAAATCGGGTTCAGCACTTATCTGAAGTCAAAGGCCTTGGATTTAATCCATACCCACGCTGGAAGCTTCAGGATGGGTTGCTGGTGGTCGTAGGGAGTAGGGGACGAAGCCGCTCCATTTCCGATAGCTTGGAGTTGGTCAACGGGACAATGATGGACGTCGAAGGAGTGTCTAGGGTTTGGAAAATCAATTTAAGACGGAGGGCAAAGGTATGAAGGAACGTGTTTGCGCAGGGGGTGCGATGCATTTACTCTCGATTTCCGACGAGGAGAGAAGCATGGAAGGAGGATTGATTTCACCATGGAAATTTCTTTTTCTGATTTTGGAGGCGGCGGATGGTTTGGGAAAATGAGGTTTGGAAAACCGATTTAGGGTTTTAATTAAGTGGAAGTGGGTGGGCTTTTGGGCCGTGAATTCAAAGGTAAGAGGCCGGTTTTTAAATATAAGATTCATGTTTAAAAATCTAATTACCTTATTAAATTTGTTTATAAGGTATCTTGCACATATTTTATCAGAATTTAACACGGTCTGTCTCATTTGAACCGTAAAGACGAGATCTTCGAGATGGAGCAGAGTTTGGTCAGAATCGGGAACAACTGAGAATTTTATTCGAATTAAACGATAGTTTAATTTGACTAAAAATCAGATAATTATCGACAGATTCAAAACCAGGTGAGTTAATCCCACTCAGTGTTCCCATTTATATTTTATATAAATTGGGTTTCTATTTTTGGTGTGCTCTGTTTGCTGTTAGTTGACTGTTTGTTAATTGTTAATCCATGTGTTGATTTAACTGACGAAATTAAACTATCGTTTAATTTCAGCAGATTAACAAATCGTTATTCCAACGATTCGACCAAATAGGGGTAACTTACCCTGTGGATCACGTTTTCTATAAACGTGTTTAATTGTTGTTTTGATTGTTTATTTGGTTGATATTGAACAGTAGTTATTTCTTATTATAGAAATTATCAATTAAATGGATTTATTTGATTAGTGATCATGGGTTGGGAAATTAACTTGTGTTTGGTTTAACCAAAGAGCAATATTGGTTGGGAAATTAGCAGTACATGGCCTAAGATTAAATCATTTTGTTATATCGGTTTACCACCCGGTGAATCGACAGAACTAAAGTTATAAAAATTTATTTTATAACAAGAAGTAGATTTCGAAATAAATTATTTGGAATTATAAGGGAAAATAAATAAGTGTTTTATTTAAGATTTGATTAATTTTATAAGGTCAACTCTGATGTTAAATCAGATTCTTAAGTACGAGGATGAGAAATAAATCGAATGGCGTTGTTTTAATTTAAATATGATTTTTAAAAAAAAAGGGAATTTAATAAAGGAATTAACTATGAAACTAGTGACCACCAAAGAAAATTATTATTTTAATAAATTCGAGAAATACTTTTTAATTGAGATTCATTTAAAAAGTATTCGAAATTGAAAGTGAATCCAAGGGAATGGTGAAAGAGAATTACGAACAGGTTTTATAGTTAAAACCCAAATTTTTGTATAACAAGTTATAAAAAGGAATTTTAAGCGAAGATAATAGCTTAAAAGTGATGTTACTTAGTGAATTGAGGACTAATGGTATATTCGAGAAAAAGATTTTCAAAGGGAAAGGAGGTTTATGAAGCCATACTTTTGAATAAAATGTTAAATGGAATTTGGTTTGAGATTGGAACGAAATATTGGTTTTATATTACAACTCATATTTTTCTTTGGATATGAACGTTGTTGATCAAGGTCTGAGAGGTAATTAAAATACCCCAACTTGAACGACATCGGGACTATCTGAGGAGGATATCAGTTGTAATGGTGAAAAGGGATTAGTGTTAATTTATTTCCATTAGTAAAATAATAATGTAAAGGCTGGGATTTTACTCAACAGGAATAAGCACTGGATACTAATGAGTAACGAATTAAAGATATTTCGAAATATTAATTACGAGTTGCTTTGAAGGGAAAATATCGAGAACTGGATATGATTTTTCAAGTGATAAAATAAAAGGAGATTTCAAATGTTGCTTAACTTGAAATAAGCTGAGTCGTGTTCCAATATGGTTAATAAAATAAGGATAGGGGTTTGAAATGGTTGAGTATGATTATGGGATATTTTCATAAACATGAAAATAAGATATTTAAGAGAAGAACCTTACCTCAAATAAGTTATATTTGAAACGTTAAGGGTTAGAGATTAACTATCGTTAATCGTTTTTAATTAAAGAGGCCATGTAGTGTTGGTACTGAACTGGTAACTCATGTCATTCACACAATTATTTATTTGGTAGTTAAAACACCGACTATCAAACCTTACCCATACGATCGTTGGTACGGAAAGACCGGGATCGAATTTATTCGAAAACCATTCCGACCAACAAATACGTGAAGAGATCAGAAGATGATCGAGATGGAGCATTGAAGACCGTTGATCTTCATAAGCGGAAGAACTACTGATTGGATTTCTCTGGTTTAGCGGCCGGAGATATTTCAACAGTGATTCTGTCGTGATTGGAATCTACGGATTGCAAGGACTTCTCGCTACTGATCTGTCGGGTGATTCCTAGGATGCAGTAGGAGGGTGCCTTCGGTTCATCCTGTTCCTGGATGACTTGTATGGACGAGTGTCTGACAGAGTATTTCCTAAGAATCACGTACGTTGATTTTTACAAACATACTTCTGTCAGCTGCAGAATATTTTTGTGGACGTCAATTAGTGATTTGACGGATCTGACGATGTGGCATTCAAAGTGAATGATGGCCAGATGTCCGAAGAGATGAATTCTAGCCTCAAACCTCATCAACCGGGAGATGACAAAAATCGGGCAGGCAGCATGGCTATGTGGGTCGCTCCCATTAGGGTGTATAATCACCTATCTAGAGAAAATCCTTTTGTTTCTTGTTCTATCGATTCTGCCCATTCGGGAACGGTGGTTTGAGTCCAACCGTTGGTGATATACATTCGATACACTCAAGCGAAATGAGTGGTCGGTCATGTGAGGGCCGGGTTGCAAGACGTTCTTGTTGAACCCTGTGTATTCGCCTCTAGAGATACACGTGCGGAAGGTGGTCCCATACCTTGTCAAGGTCGGAATCCAAGCTCCAATAAGCGCCCGCGGTTTTGATTGTATACTATATATGTGGAGCGTGAGATGCAAGCGTTCCACTAGATTGTTATTTACTTGTATTTAGACATTATTATAATATTAGAGAAGATATTGGTTTCAAAACTGTTTTGGGTTATCGTAAGGTAAAAACCGTCCGTGTTTATGTGTGGATTCGGTCTTACGATTATCCTTTTCTTTTGAAAAGATTTCGAACTTAAAATCTGGATTGGATGATTTACCCTTAAACTGTGCGAGTTTATCTCACTCTGGTTCACCAGACTGACCCGGTGGTTTGTAAATGCTCGGGTTAGCCCGGTTTGCAGGTCCAGGTTATTAAACACTACAAAAAGGCGTGCTGGAGAAGTCCAGACATATTTAATGTTTTCCGCTGTGTTGTATAAGGGCAGATTATCATAACTGTCCAGATGTGTTCTTGTACTCTGATGATTGTAAGTTTTATTTAAAGCTCTCAATAAAGATTTATTTCTATATTATATTTTGTTCCGCTGCGATGTGAGACTCTGTGTAGTGTTGATTCCTCTTCTTACTCTTCTATTCTAATATTCTTTCTTTCTTATCTCACCCTCTAATTTCTTTCATTAACAATCCGGTGTTCTCGGTGTTTGAAAGGTCGGCATGAGATACAGTAAAGGTATTTATGTCGATTTTCGGGGCCGAAAACCGCTGGGTCGTTACAGTGGTATCAGAGCAATGGTTTAGAGATAACCTTGGCTCTGTGGCGTAACTCGATAGAGATGGGGTTAGTAACACCCTAGATTGAGTTTGAGTGAATATATATATGAGAGCGTATTTGTAAATTTTATATACAAATGTTTTGTATTGTGATTGTTGATCGGTTCAAGTGTTGAAAAGTGTTGAACTGATAAGGAACACAATATTGTTTTGTAAAGAGGGTAGATGAAATAATTTTACTCGAAGTTTATTTTTTTTATAGAAAAGAAATGATTTTATGAAATTATTGGGATATTGTGTGTTGATCGATTTTAATGAAATACAAATATCTGAATAAAATTCAAAATCTGGTTAAAATTTTGAATTAAAACTTAACTGGGTTAAGTGAAATTGAATTAATTGTATTGAAATTAAATTAAGAGATAATGTTATAATTAAATAAATTTGAATTAAATTTGAGAATTTGATAATTAAAGAGAAATCAATTGAATATATATTGGCAGATATTCAAATATGTTGAATTGAATTAAATAATGAATGGGGATACAGTTGATTTGATTGAGTTTGGTGTGCCTTGATTGTTGATTGATTTTTGTGTGCTTATCAGATTGGTTGAATATATAATTCATCCATGGTTTAATAAAGAATTAAATAAACCGAAACCGAGGAAGAAATTTGAAGTGTTATTTAAATATATTTTAAAAAATTACTGGAATTTACAACATTTTTCTTACCTTAGCAATTTCGAGGACGAAATTATTTTAAGGGGGAAAGAATGTAATGGCCCTGATTTTTAGCCATTTTAATTTGAATATTTAATGTTGTTTTAAATATTTAAATCGAAATAGTTACGAATCTTATTTATACGTATATACGCAAATATGCAACGTTTGAACTTCGTATATAAAAGTAGACGATTCCATACGAGAAGCGATATATAATTATCTACGATGAGTGTTATATCTCGGTTATGGGCTCGAGGACAAATCATATAGACAACATATGTTACATATGTGATAAATAATAATAATAATAATAGCCAAACTTATTTATTGGCAAAACATATGTCACTAACTAAGTTGTATACAACAAAGGAAAAGGGTACATGAACAGCTCAATACACAAATAAAATATACAATCTCGAATCTGAATAGACAATTCAATATAGCACAAAATATAGCCCAACACCCTAGGCTTAATCGTCTCCGTGCAGCTTCATCTCTGCTGAAAAGAAAGAGAAAAAAAAAGTGATCAATACAAAGGAAACAAAAGAATAAACATATATATATATATAAATCTGTTTGTACAACTGCAAATACATAGAAGAAAGAAAATATGTGTCCTTGGCTGTACAATGCAAGATGGAATCAACATGACAACTCGTATTAAATATGCGTCCTTGACAGTAATACATCATTTTTCCAAGGTCACAAATGGAACAGCAAAAAGGAAATAAAATCTAAAAGAAGTACATATGAACAGCTAAGTATATATGTTTACACCATCACTTTACAAAGTCGAAAACAGGATGTATCTTTATATACATATACGGTAAATCCGGTAAATCTTATGTACAAATCCATTTCTGCCATGACATATACCTGTCACAGCTTCAAATATGCTAAAGAAATAAACAAATCAAGAGCTTCATGAAAACAGACAACTCGAACAGACAATAGACAATGTGAACAGACAATGTATAACCTTACCTAAAATACATAGGGTCAGTACATGAGAATCCATCACAATCTTGACACTGTTTTGCTAAGCATGCACAACGGCCTCCATCAAGGTACCAACAGTTCGGTCCCAACGGCTAAAGAGAAAAAAAAAAAGAAAAAAAATATATTAGCAGACAGCTAAATAATCAAATCAGAAACAACTGTATATATTCATACATCAAGATCTTAGCTCATGAACAGCTAAGGGGTAGTAGGAACAGCTAAACAATTCGATATACATATATCAAATCAACAAATATATATTTATATATACAGTAGGATCATATTCAAGTACCATACCCAAAACAGAGCCTATAAATCTAAATGCAGGTTTCAATTATCTGCAATTGAATAGCCAACTCACATTACCAGTTCGATCACTATCCAGACTTGAAATGTCGGACCAAAACCAACAAATGTTCTGCTAACCGGTCACACAGTCATTAAGATCCATCAATGTTTCCATCACCAATACACACAGTCTGAAAGGAGGAAGAAAACCCAATGGCCTAACCTAGTAGCCGAACCTATCTAGAATTTCTGATGGACATTAATATTATTCAATTCTATCAAACCACTATAAATAGGTACCGCACTTATGTGTTTCATCACCACAGAAAACAATTCGAAATTAATTCAGTAAACCAGAAACTCATTCGATACTGAGAGAAAATTATAAAAAAAAAATACAGTAATTAAAATCGGGTTCAGCACTTATCTGAAGTCAAAGGCCTTGGATTTAATCCATACCCACGCTGGAAGCTTCGGGATGGGTTGCTGGTGGTCGTAGGGAGTAGGGGACGAAGCCGCTCCATTTCCGATAGCTTGGAGTTGGTCAACGGGACAATGATGGACGTCGAAGGAGTGTCTAGGGTTTGGAAAATCAATTTAAGACGGAGGGCAAAGGTATGAAGGAACGTGTTTGCGCAGGGGGTGCGATGCATTTACTCTCGATTTCCGACGAGGAGAGAAGCATGGAAGGAGGATTGATTTCACCATGGAAATTTCTTTTTCTGATTTTGGAGGCGGCGGATGGTTTGGGAAAATGAGGTTTGGAAAACCGATTTAGGGTTTTAATTAAGTGGAAGTGGGTGGGCTTTTGGGCCGTGAATTCAAAGGTAAGAGGCCGGTTTTTAAATATAAGATTCATGTTTAAAAATCTAATTACCTTATTAAATTTGTTTATAAGGTATCTTGCACATATTTTATCAGAATTTAACACGGTCTGTCTCATTTGAACCGTAAAGACGAGATCTTCGAGATGGAGCAGAGTTTGGTCAGAATCGGGAACAACTGAGAATTTTATTCGAATTAAACGATAGTTTAATTTGACTAAAAATCAGATAATTATCGACAGATTCAAAACCAGGTGAGTTAATCCCACTCAGTGTTCCCATTTATATTTTATATAAATTGGGTTTCTATTTTTGGTGTGCTCTGTTTGCTGTTAGTTGACTGTTTGTTAATTGTTAATCCATGTGTTGATTTAACTGACGAAATTAAACTATCGTTTAATTTCAGCAGATTAACAAATCGTTATTCCAACGATTCGACCAAATAGGGGTAACTTACCCTGTGGATCACGTTTTCTATAAACGTGTTTAATTGTTGTTTTGATTGTTTATTTGGTTGATATTGAACAGTAGTTATTTCTTATTATAGAAATTATCAATTAAATGGATTTATTTGATTAGTGATCATGGGTTGGGAAATTAACTTGTGTTTGGTTTAACCAAAGAGCAATATTGGTTGGGAAATTAGCAGTACATGGCCTAAGATTAAATCATTTTGTTATATCGGTTTACCACCCGGTGAATCGACAGAACTAAAGTTATAAAAATTTATTTTATAACAAGAAGTAGATTTCGAAATAAATTATTTGGAATTATAAGGGAAAATAAATAAGTGTTTTATTTAAGATTTGATTAATTTTATAAGGTCAACTCTGATGTTAAATCAGATTCTTAAGTACGAGGATGAGAAATAAATCGAATGGCGTTGTTTTAATTTAAATATGATTTTTAAAAAAAAAGGGAATTAAATAAAGGAATTAACTATGAAACTAGTGACCACCAAAGAAAATTATTATTTTAATAAATTCGAGAAATACTTTTTAATTGAGATTCATTTAAAAAGTATTCGAAATTGAAAGTGAATCCAAGGGAATGGTGAAAGAGAATTACGAACAGGTTTTATAGTTAAAACCCAAATTTTTGTATAACAAGTTATAAAAAGGAATTTTAAGCGAAGATAATAGCTTAAAAGTGATGTTACTTAGTGAATTGAGGACTAATGGTATATTCGAGAAAAAGATTTTCAAAGGGAAAGGAGGTTTATGAAGCCATACTTTTGAATAAAATATTAAATGGAATTTGGTTTGAGATTGGAACGAAATATTGGTTTTATATTACAACTCATATTTTTCTTTGGATATGAACGTTGTTGATCAAGGTCTGAGAGGTAATTAAAATACCCCAACTTGAACGACATCGGGACTATCTGAGGAGGATATCAGTTGTAATGGTGAAAAGGGATTAGTGTTAATTTATTTCCATTAGTAAAATAATAATGTAAAGGCTGGGATTTTACTCAACAGGAATAAGCACTGGATACTAATGAGTAACGAATTAAAGATATTTCGAAATATTAATTACGAGTTGCTTTGAAGGGAAAATATCGAGAACTGGATATGATTTTTCAAGTGATAAAATAAAAGGAGATTTCAAATGTTGCTTAACTTGAAATAAGCTGAGTCGTGTTCCAATATGGTTAATAAAATAAGGATAGGGGTTTGAAATGGTTGAGTATGATTATGGGATATTTTCATAAACATGAAAATAAGATATTTAAGAGAAGAACCTTACCTCAAATAAGTTATATTTGAAACGTTAAGGGTTAGAGATTAACTATCGTTAATCGTTTTTAATTAAAGAGGCCATGTAGTGTTGGTACTGAACTGGTAACTCATGTCATTCACACAATTATTTATTTGGTAGTTAAAACACCGACTATCAAACCTTACCCATACGATCGTTGGTACGGAAAGACCGGGATCGAATTTATTCGAAAACCATTCCGACCAACAAATACGTGAAGAGATCAGAAGATGATCGAGATGGAGCATTGAAGACCGTTGATCTTCATAAGCGGAAGAACTACTGATTGGATTTCTCTGGTTTAGCGGCCGGAGATATTTCAACAGTGATTCTGTCGTGATTGGAATCTACGGATTGCAAGGACTTCTCGCTACTGATCTGTCGGGTGATTCCTAGGATGCAGTAGGAGGGTGCCTTCGGTTCATCCTGTTCCTGGATGACTTGTATGGACGAGTGTCTGACAGAGTATTTCCTAAGAATCACGTACGTTGATTTTTACAAACATACTTCTGTCAGCTGCAGAATATTTTTGTGGACGTCAATTAGTGATTTGACGGATCTGACGATGTGGCATTCAAAGTGAATGATGGCCAGATGTCCGAAGAGATGAATTCTAGCCTCAAACCTCATCAACCGGGAGATGACAAAAATCGGGCAGGCAGCATGGCTATGTGGGTCGCTCCCATTAGGGTGTATAATCACCTATCTAGAGAAAATCCTTTTGTTTCTTGTTCTATCGATTCTGCCCATTCGGGAACGGTGGTTTGAGTCCAACCGTTGGTGATATACATTCGATACACTCAAGCGAAATGAGTGGTCGGTCATGTGAGGGCCGGGTTGCAAGACGTTCTTGTTGAACCCTGTGTATTCGCCTCTAGAGATACACGTGCGGAAGGTGGTCCCATACCTTGTCAAGGTCGGAATCCAAGCTCCAATAAGCGCCCGCGGTTTTGATTGTATACTATATATGTGGAGCGTGAGATGCAAGCGTTCCACTAGATTGTTATTTACTTGTATTTAGACATTATTATAATATCAGAGAAGATATTGGTTTCAAAACTGTTTTGGGTTATCGTAAGGTAAAAACCGTCCGTGTTTATGTGTGGATTCGGTCTTACGATTATCCTTTTCTTTTGAAAAGATTTCGAACTTAAAATCTGGATTGGATGATTTACCCTTAAACTGTGCGAGTTTATCTCACTCTGGTTCACCAGACTGACCCGGTGGTTTGTAAATGCTCGGGTTAGCCCGGTTTGCAGGTCCAGGTTATTAAACACTACAAAAAGGCGTGCTGGAGAAGTCCAGACATATTTAATGTTTTCCGCTGTGTTGTATAAGGGCAGATTATCATAACTGTCCAGATGTGTTCTTGTACTCTGATGATTGTAAGTTTTATTTAAAGCTCTCAATAAAGATTTATTTCTATATTATATTTTGTTCCGCTGCGATGTGAGACTCTGTGTAGTGTTGATTCCTCTTCTTACTCTTCTATTCTAATATTCTTTCTTTCTTATCTCACCCTCTAATTTCTTTCATTAACAATCCGGTGTTCTCGGTGTTTGAAAGGTCGGCATGAGATACAGTAAAGGTATTTATGTCGATTTTCGGGGCCGAAAACCGCTGGGTCGTTACAATACTAGTAAAAACGGCTAAATAATTAAGCCCTTATCCAACTCTGGATGTCCTTGCCAGTCTCGCTCCAAAACCACCGTTTATTCCATAACTGGCTTTGCTCAACCTATTGAGTACATACGAAAACTTATTTCGCTCCCAGAAAAGACCAAGGTGTCATTTACAAAGACCATCACGAACTTATTTAGGTACTCCCTGAACACCCTTCTCATCAATAAAGTATGCGGGGGCGTTCGTCAAACCAAATGGCATCACCAGCCACTCATAAAAACCATCCGGAGTCCTAAAGGCAGTCTTCTCTATACTATCCTCAGCCACTCTCAACTGACGAAACCCCGTGGCTAAGTCCAACTGCGAAAATACTGAGGCGCCAACTAACTGATCAAAGAGATCATCAATCCTCGGCAATGGGTGTCTATTTTTCTTTGTGAGTTTGTTTAGTTCTCCTTAGCCTACACAAAGTCCGAGGGACCCATCCGCCTTCGTGGCAAAAACTACTGGAGCACCCCACTCCGACATACTTCGTCTTATGAACCCCTTCTCAAGCAAATCGCCTACTTACTTATGGAGTTCCCTCCTCTCACGAGGAGCCATGTGGCACACTGGCCAAGATACTGGTTTGGCATTGTCTACTAGATATATTCGGAAGTCAGTCTCCCGCTCCGGAGGTAAGCCCTTCACCTCCTCAAACACATCCGAGTATTCCCGGACCACTCTAACAGATCGTAACTCTCGACCGACGTGTCAAGCGATTCTAGATAACTTAGCATAACAGTTTCCATGGGATTACAAGAGATCTCGAGAGTGTTACCCAAGCGGGTCCTAAGTCTAACAACTCTCCTTTCACAACAAGAACGGCACTATTACTGGATAACCAGTTCATGCCCAAAACTAACCCATAGCCCGTGAAGCCCAAAAAGCATCACATCTAAACCCAACGCTAAGTGTAGAAACTTTCAAACCCAAACACATCATGGAGCCCCAATTGGGTTTGAAACAACTAAGGGATCATCTACCAAACTGGTGTCTAAGTGCAGTGACTCAACTAACAATGATGAGATAAACGAACTCGATGCGTCAGAATCAAATAAAGTTTGAACCGGATAATCGAACAGAAAAACTAGACTTTTAATGGAAATAGTTCTACCTCTTTCCCGAATCGGTGGAACTGCGAGAGCCTGAACTTGCCCCCTTGCCTGAGCTGGTGCCAAAAGAGCTTGCACCTGTCCTCCTGAGGTAGATCCCGTTCTTTGCCCCTTCTTTGGACAGTCTTTCTCTAAATGCCCTGCTTCGCCACAGTGGAAGCAGCCAGTCTTCTTCTTCTTTCGACAATCCTTGCTTAGGTGGCCTAGTGTCCCACAATTGAAGCACTTCTTCTTTCCCTTGCCACCGTTTCCTTTCCTACCCGTATTTTGTTGTTGAGGTCTCTTCTGATCTCCTTTCTTCTCGGGTGCCTTATTAGCATTGGGACCCTTCTCTTTCTCATGCATAAGTGCCAGGTCTACTAGCTTCTCAAAAGTGGCTCCCATAGGGATGTGAGACATAGCCAATCCATACATTGGTTCGTTCAAGCCTTTAACGAACCTCAAAGCTTTCTCTTCCGGTGTGTTTACCAAGTCTATGTTGAATCTCGCTAACTGATTAAACTCGTTAACATATTCTTTCACCGACAAGTTCCCTTGTTTTAAGTTCAAGAACCTTTCCACGTACAGATTTTCTTCCGCTCTTGAAAGAAACTTTGCCTCAAACCTTTGCCTGAAATCCACCCAAGAGTCAACAGGACGTTCTCCATTAGTGACCTCCCACTAAAGCGAGGCCTCCCCTTCCATTAACCAAGCGGCTAACTTGACTTTCTTTCCTTCTTCCACTTCAAGGATTTCCATCAATTCTTCCGTCTCTTTAAGCCAATCCCTAGCTCCTACAAAAGGTTTCCCTCCCATAGCCTTAAACTCCTTACAAGTCTTAGCAAAAGTATCCGCGCGAGGAGGAACGGGTGCAACGGGTAGTGGAGGAATATTTGCTGGACCTGCAGCGGCGGCCCTAGCCTCTAACAACCTCCTATACCATACTGGTATCGCTACACCGTCCGGAAGATTAAGATCTTCAGCCATGCTGAAACGAAAGAGGAAAGATTCAAACGGAGAATTCAAAAGATAAAGATATGGCTATCGGGGATTATGCTTTTCTTGCAAAATCTTTTCTCTTAAAAGACATGTTTTTGAAAATACTTCTTTCAAAAATATTCTTAGAAAATAGTTTTTCTAAAAATTTTATCTGTTCTGGTAACCTTAAGCTCTGATACCACGTG
Organism: Allium sativum; assembly: GCA_030737875.1. Classification (NCBI taxonomy): domain Eukaryota; kingdom Viridiplantae; phylum Streptophyta; class Magnoliopsida; order Asparagales; family Amaryllidaceae; genus Allium; species Allium sativum. The sequence goes on from CM060911.1 coordinate 285,284,924, forward strand.
TAACACCCCACACCCGCTATGGTCACTCTCTAAGGGAATGCCATAACATCGGTGGAGTATTTTAAGTGAATATAGAACAGAAAAATTACAACAAGACAGATATAAGTAATACTTGAAAATGTAAAACATCATTTCATTGCAGCGGAGAGTAAAACATGTTTGGTTACATCACAAAAACCATAATATGCGTCAAGTACAAAATATCCATCCTGATAAATAAAAATACATAATCCCGATACATGAACTGATAACCATAAAAGAAAAGGATAAGCTGAGCTTTACTACTATGGTCCAAGCTCCAAAAGAGAATAAAGCAGCCTGATCAAAGCCCACTCTGAGAACCTGAGGGTTGGGAAAAAGATAAAAACAACGGGGTCAGACATAAGTCTGAGGGAGTCCTATAACTTTAACAATACAATCATTAAAGTAACCAGAGAAGACATAAGCTTGATATACGGTAACGTCTGGGGATGAATGGCTACACTAAGCAGCTTGGTAGACTTAGGATAAACTAAGATAACCGTAAAGACGCATCTACCCACCCAAGGATAATTACTACACTGCACCACACCAGTCATTCCTACTTAAAGGTTGATCCCACTAAGTGTACTTAGTAATTTAGTAGTTTCGTGTACCCCTATCTGACTACATAGGTGTACCCACTACTCCCCAAGCGATCGGTTCCCTTACGTAGATACCCGTGCTGGTCCCACGATGGGGTGTATCATTCCCCAAAGTGGCAACCTAATAATATCAACGGTGCACGGCTTTATACCTACACGATGCAACAACGACTTACCAACCAGCCCGGGTCCACACACGCATATGAAACCCGTTGGTCCTGCGTTGCCACCGCTAACCCGTTTTGGCCTCTTATAGTCAAGCCCAATATGCGTGTCCCGTCCTCGACTTGAGTCGAGCCCACTAAGATACGTTTGGGATATTGGTTGAAATGGGCCCCCACAAGCTACTACTTAAGCTTGCCATTTTATCTAGTGCATCCCACTTAACCCTTTAACCATGTCCACTTACATGTTATAAATTTTGGCTAAGTCATTAATCATATTTTAATTGCCATTCAAGGCACCCACTAGATTTCCACATGCCCCCTAAGGCACCCACTTAACCCCTCATGTCCATCTACATGCTAATATGGTTAAGTGTTTCTTAATTAATTAAGACCGTGATCCTCATAAAGACCTCTCACATTAGACTATCTTTTATGACCGCTGGTTAAGCCGGTTGGGTCCGGGCAGCCATATGTCATAACCGAGTCTAACCTCGTGTCTTTACATTAATCACGTATTTAGTTTGTGCCTAAGACCTCTCACATTGGGCTAACATTTGTAGCAACTGGTTAAGCCGGTTGGGTCCGGGCAGTTTTACGCTACAACTGAGTCCAACCTCGTGTCTTAGTCGATTAATTACACCTAATTAATCACCCTCATAATTTATATTAATTATCCCTAATTAATATTCAAGTTTTCAAGAATATGGGTAGACCTAACTCAATAGGTAAATTCCCAATTCCATAGTATGGGTAAACCTAACTCAATAGGTAAATTCCCAACTTCATAATATGGGTAGACCTAACTCAATAGGTAAATTCCCAATTATGTCCATTTAATTTGTGGTATGCTTAATCATACCCATTTCACATCATTTTATTAACATGCATATTAACCCCATCGTTCCCCACGTAATTCGTTCGCATAACATGACATAATAAAGGGAAGATTCATCATAATTGTCATGGGTTTAACCAACATAGCATATAACTTTATCATGGGTTCAAAAGGTGTCAACTTGCATATACGAGCATACATTAAACCCAACTAGCATTTAACCCAAACTTGCATATACATATATGTCATACAAAGAGGCAAACGTGCACATGAACTTGCATATGAACTTACCCATAACTTGCATATAAACTTGCATAAGTGTTCATAGGTTATACAAAGGGTGAACTTGCATATGTGACTTGCATCATAAATAGGGTAAACATGCATATGTATGCATAGCATACAAAGGTGTCATCTTGCATATGTATGCATCTTATTTAAAAAGGGTAAACTTGCATGTCATACTGTATGCATAAAACCAAACCCTTAGCATGCATAAAACCAAATACTTAGCATGCATAAAACCAAACACTTAGAATGCATAAAATCAAATACTTAGCATGCATAAAACCAAATACTTAGCATGCATAAAACCAAACACTTAGCATGCATAAAATCAAATACTTAGCATGCATAAAACCAAACACTTAGCATGCATAAAATCAAATACTTAGCATGCATAAAACCCAATACTTAGTATGCATAAAACCCACCACTTAACTTGCATAAACCCACATACTTAACTTGCATAAACCCATATACTTAACTTGCATAACCCACATACTTAACTTGCATAAACATAGGGTTAACATTAAACATAGATTAGCAAACTAACATCATATCATATGACTCAAAACCCATTTATCCACAAGCAAGACCATAGATCTCATCATACCTCATCTACTTAATTTAGAAATTGGTTATTAAAGTGATAGAAACTCACCAAAACCAAGATTAGCAAACTTATGAAGTAGAGCTAGTTGCAATATTTGAGGAAGATGATGATTAGAGGTTGATTAGCTTGCTACTTCCTTCATAAACTAGTGGAGGCTCCTCCTAAGTTTGATTTTGGCGGCATGATGGCATCAATTCTATTTTTAGTATGGATTAGGCTTGCATTAGGGTGTATTTATAGGATTAGGGTGTGTTTTAGACCATAGGATTAGCCCTAGGTTAGATTAGGTCCGTCAGATTTAGGAAGCTTCTAGAGAATAGCCTAAATCTCAGCCAAACCCTAAAATGGTGCACCAGGTTAAACTGGACGAGCACCCCCTGTCGACACCCAAGTCGACAGGGCTGTCGACTTGGTCCTAGCCAAGTCGACTGCCCAGTCGACAGGGCTGTCGACTTGGTTAGCTCGGCGGGAATTTTCCCGCCTGGGCCCAATGGCCCCAATTTCGAAATTTGAACCTGAATTTTAAATCTGTTTTGAACTTTGAATTTTCTGAAAACTTCATTAGGCCATAACTGGGCCATACGGACTCCGATTCTCGAAAACTCGGACTCTATTTCGCGTATTTTTCCGAGACGATCGCAATGACGCAGCCCGTTTCCCCCAATTCTCACATCTGAGATTATTTATTCTGTAATTAGTGAATTTTAGCATTAACCGAAATTCGGGGTGTTACACTCTCGCTGTGAAGCTCCTATCTGATCCATAAGAGTAGGTCGCAACTCTAGTGATGCAAATAAGCCAGGCAAAAACTCGGTGGAGGGTCTACAATCAAAAGTCGATATAAAATCCAAGGTTTTCCTCTCCACAAACAGAGGACTTAAGGCCATACTATGCCTACTTAGTGCGTCTGCCACCACATTAACCTTGCCAGGGGTATAAGCAATCTCGAAGTCATGAGATGCTAGGAACTCCATCCACCTTTGTTGCCTTAAATTAAGATCCTTCTGTGAGAACAAGTACTTGAGAGATTTATGATCGATGTACAACTCGAACTTCTCTCCAAGCAAATAATGATGCCATGTCTTAAGCGCAAATACTATGGCAGCTAGCTCTAAGTCACGGGTAGGGTAGTTCATCTCATGAACTCTTAGTTGGTTGCCTCCATAACATACTACCTTTCCTTCTTGCATCAGAACCGGACCAAGCCCTGTACCACATGCATCAGTGTATACTATAAACACATTGTTCCCATTGAGCAATGTCAAGACTGAGGCTGTTGTCAGAGCCCTCTTCAATCGCTGGAAAGCGACATCACAATCTATATCCCATAAAAACGTAAAATTCTTCTTTGTTAGCCTAGTGAGCATGGCTGATATCTTTGTGAAGTCCTTAATGAACCTCCTATAATAGCCTGCCAATCCAAGAAAGTTTCTCACTTCCGTTGCATTCTTGGGGACTTTCCAATCTTGAACTGCAACTACCTTTGCGTGGTCTACTGCTATCCCATCATTAGAGACCATATGTCCTAGAAATCTCACCTCTTTTCTCCAAAAATGGCATTTAGAGAATTTCTCCTTAAGTTGATGCGCACAGAGATTTTTCAAAATTTCTCTCAAATGTTGGACATTCTCTTCCTCGCTCTTCGAGAAAATAAAGTTGTCATCAAAAAGACCGCTACAAATTTATTTAGAAACTCCTGGAACACCCTACTCATCATATCAACAAAATAGATGGGTGCATTCGTCAACCCAAAAGGCATAACGAGCCATTCAAAGAAACCCTCTAGATTACTAAAAGAAGTCTTATCTATACTGTCCTCGGCCATCCTCAACTGATGAAACCCTGTGGCCAAGTCTGACTGAGAGAATACTGATGCACCAACAAGATGGTCAAACAGATCATCTACCCTCGGAAGTGGGTGCCTATTCTTTTTAGTGAGTTTATTCAACTCCCTATAGTCTACATATAAGCAAGTGAACCATCCGCTTTAATTGCAAATACCACCGGAGCACCCCATTTAGATATACTTCGCTTAATAAACCCTTTCTCAAGTAGATCCCCTCCTTCCTTACTAAGCTCCCTCCTTTCCCTTGAAGCCATATGGCGCACAAGTAATCCAACTGGCTTTGCATTGTCTACCAAATATATATGAAAATCGATCTTGCACCTCGGATGTAATCACCGAACCTCCTCAAAAACATCTGAATATTCACGGACTACTGGTACAGATCACATATCATCAATAGATGTGTCGGGAGATTCTAGGAAACTAAGCTTGACAGACCCCTTAGGGTCACAAGAAATCTCGAGGGTCCTCCCATGTCAAGTCAAAAGTCTAACGACTCTCCTCTCACAATCCAGAATGGCACCATACATGGCTAGCTAATCCATCCCTAGAATCAAACCATAGCCCATAAAACCGAGCACATATGCATCACACTCAAACTCAATGCCTAACACTAGTATTCTCAAACGCCGACAAATCATGGACAAATGAGCCGAACCACCAATGGGGTTTGAGACAACAATGGGATCCACTACCATACTAGTATTAAGGTGCAGAGAATCAACTACAGAATCAGATATAAATGAATGCGAAGCGCCAGAATCAAAAAGAGTTCTAATATGATGATTGGAAAGAGAAATCAAACCTTCCACGGAACCTTTCCTACCTCGATCTGGAGCACTGATTGCGAAAGCATGCACTTGCCCTCCAGAAGCTCCTGCCCTTTGACTTTGTCCTTGCTTCTTCGGGCACTCCTTAGAAAAGTGTCCGACCTTTCCACAACTAAAGCAAGCATTCTTCCATGTTTTGTAGTCCTTGATCAAATGACCCTCGCGTCCGCAATTATGACACTTCCTCTTATCGCTAGCCTTGTCATTCTTTCTCCTTTCTTTTGTTGTTGTTGTCCCTTCTTGGGCCATACTTTCTTATTTTGTGTTTCCTTAACCTTAACTTCCTTCTTGTCAGCTTTATCTTCCTCATGCATCAAGGCCATGTCAACAAGCCTCTCAAAAGTTGCTTCCATTGGAATATCAGACATAGCTAACCCATGAAGGGGTTCATTCAGTCCTCCAGCAAACCAAGATGCTTTCTTATGCGGATTATCCACTAGCTCCAATCCAAACCTTGTCAGTTGGTTAAATTTGTTAACATATTCTTTAGCAGTCATGCCTCCTTGCTTGAGCGCCAAGAAACTTTCCATTTGCATGCTTTTCTCAGCTTGAGAAAGAAACTTCATTTCAAGCCTTTTCAGAAAATCATCTTTAAGTATCTATGGGACGCCCTTCTTGCGTCACTTCCCACCAGAACGAATCTTCATCTTTCAGTAGCCAAGCGACTAACTGAATCTTCCTACAATCGTCCACTTCAAAAATTCCAAATAGATCCTCCATTTCTTTTAGCCAACTCCTTACCTCTACGAACGTCTAAGTTCCACAAAATGGCTTTCCTCCCATAGAGCGTAATATTTGCAGATCTTAGAGAAATTATCTACGTGCGGAGGAGGAGGAGGAAGGACGGGTGGTACTGGGGGAGGAACATCAGCTTGACCACCGGCAGTTGTCGTGGTCTCTAGATACCTATGGAACCTTCCTGGTATCGTAACACCCTCAGGAATATTAGATTCCCAGACATGCCAAAAAGAAAAGGAATGGGATTCAGATAATGGATCGAAAGATACTACATATGGCTTTGGGAATATGTTTTTCAAAACAGACTTTTCTTTTTGAAAATGCTTCCTTTTAAAACCTTTTTAAAAATAATTTTTCAAAATCTTTTATCAGATCTGGTTAGCTTCATCTCTGATACCAAGTGTGAAACCAAACGTCCATTAATGTCACTCATTAAGAAAATGCATTAAGTTTCGTGAAGTGTTATAGGTAAACAAAAACATTACAAGACAGATTAAAATAGCAGCGGAATTAAAAACTTTTATTAATCATAAATCATCATAGTTCAAAACGTAGTTACATCATATGTCTTAAAACATAAAACCCATTACATACTAAAAATTCTGCCTTGCACCTAAAACATTAGAGTACAATAAAAGAAGCATATCCCCAAAACTAGCCATAGTGGAAGAGATAAGAACTCGAGCAATACATTTATGCAGCTCCAAGCAAGATGAAAGCAGAATCCTGATCAAACTTGAGTATTCCTACCCTGAGAACCTGGGGGGGGGGGAGGAGGGGGGAACGGAAGAGAAAGAAGAGGAAACAAAATGGGTCAGACATAAAATCTAGCGAGTCAAGTTACTTTTATCATATAAATAATTAAAAGTATCATAACAGACATATAAAGTGGATAAGGGAGATAACATCATAAAAACAGGTATGACAAGGTAAACAGGATAGACAGGATACAATGTACTACGCTTCTCTAATGATATCTCGGCTCTCTGCACCAATACTAGTGTCTTATTAATAAGATGATCCCCAACAAGATGGTAGACTTAGGTGTACTTCCTATGAGAGGTTTTCACCCCCATACAATCAACAAGCAGCCCAACATACAGGAGTTACCCCTAGGGTATTAATGGGTTTCCCAACAAACGGAAGTCTAAATGTACCCTAATTACTACCCTAATCGATCGATTCCCTACTCCGTAGATACCCTGTGCTGGCCCCACAATAGTGTGTATCCCTCCCTAAAGTGGCAACCTTTTGTTTTCATGATGTGCACAACCATATCTACAGGTGTCACGGCGTCTTAGCCACCTCTTATCTTGACCCATGCACGCACATGAATCCGTCAGAATGCGCCATCCACACCGTCCCCCACGTTTGGATCTCTTACAATCAACCCAGTAAGCGTGCCCCGACTCTGACCTTATTTAGAGTACTCGTTTGATACCTATATATGGGTTATTGACTGAAATGGGTCCCACATACAATATGATACAAGCTTCCCCCTACGCTAGCATACGCACTAGGTTTTCCACAGGTTACACCATACCACAGTAAAAGATTGCGTAACCCCATAGGTTAAGTTTGAGGTCCTATATATATAAATATTACCCACCCATCCAAGATATAATTAACCCTCCCTTTGTTCATACAAGTTTACCTAACCCCAACTCAAGTTATATGTTCATACAATCCATATGGATTCAGCTAGGTTAAGTATTCCAATTCATTACCATATTCATTTATGGTTTTAATGTGCTAGACCTCCCACATTAAGCCTACCACTTGTGGATGCTGGATATGTTGGTCGGTTCCGGGAAGACTTCTTCCACAAGTCTGACTTAACCTCGTGTCTTAGAACGTCTCGTGTTTATGCACTTAGACCCCTCACATTAGATTCACCACTTGTGGTCGCTGGATATGCTGGGCAGTTCCGAGCAGACTTCCACCACAAGTGTAAATGTCAACTTAACAAACTGGACATATAATGGCAGAAATAGGCATAAACACATAATGGCATAATGAAAAGATAAGAGGCGATCTAATGAACATGTGACAATAGAACTGATTCTAGCATAATAGGGACATCATAAACATGCATGATGAGATCTAAATAATGAATTAGGTGTCCAACTAATAACAGATCTGATTTACCAACAAATGTAATAGGAACAAGCATGATGTGATCTAAATAGTGAATTAGATCTACAAAAAATGGCCGACCTGACATGATAAATAGGTATAGCTTCAGATCTAATTCATAGTCATGACAGAATAACTTAGATAAACAGGTTATATCAGATATGATATGATTTAAATAGTCACAGGCACAGATCCAAGTTATAGTCATGTCAAGATTTACTTTTCAACATTTAGATCTAAAAGTAACGTAAACTCAAAGTGTTTGGATCTAGAAAAATAGAGAAAGAATTGCTGATGTTGAATCACACATCTCCAAACTCTAGTTGATTGACTTGATTGCAGAAGAAGAAAAGAATTGATTTAATATGGGCAAAGCCAATATCTAGTTCTCCATTATTTTTGGTGTGAAAAAACAAGAGAAATGAGGCCATATATATAGCCTTAACCCCAAACCCTAATCAGCCCAGACCTGCCGCAGGGGAGTCGACCCCCCCTTTATGGGGTTGACCCATGGGTAGACACCCCTTTATGGGGTTGACACCCTAGGGCTGGATTTTTCCCGCTCCCCCAAAATTCTGCGATTTGAACTGTTTTGAACTGATTTTTGATTATTATGTGTATATATAATTCTGTTTTGTGTATATAAACTTCAAACCTTAATAACTTCTTCATACGGTGTCCGTTTTACGCAAACCAGGTATCTATCTTGACCCGAATTCAGAGAGGGCGCAATGGCCCAGTCCTTTTCACTTAATTCTGAATATTAAATTGATTATTCTTTAATTTATCAGCTTTTAATGTTGTTAAAATACGGGGTGTTACAAAAACCACTGGGCGCTTATTGGAGATTGGATTCCAACTATGACAAGGTATGGGACCACCTTTCGATCGGTATACTCTAGAGGTGGTATATTGGGTTCAACAAGAACATCTTGCATCCCGGCCATGCATGACCAGTCACTCATTTAACTTGAGTGGATTGAATATATTATCACCTCCGGTTGTCGGTCGTCCAATCGTACTCCGTAAGATACAAAATCAAAAGAAGTACAAATGAATTTTTCTCTAGATCGGTGATAATGCACCTTGCTTGGGGGTGACCCAACTAGCCATGCTACCTGCCCGATTTTTGTTATTTCCCAGTTGTATGCTTGAGGCTACGTTTACCTTTTTAGATCATCTAGCCACTATTCACTTTGAATGCCACATCGTCGAACCTGTTAAATCACTGGTTGATCATCCCAAAAATATTACGAGTATAAAAAGCTAAGAGAAACGAATTCCTCCTCCATCAAACGTAATACCTTGAAAAGATCTTCTTATGTGATCTGTTAGGCATACTATGTCATACATTCGTCCACACAAGTTGTCTTAGGATTGGATAAAACGAAGGCACTATCCTGTAAACAGAACATCCCTTGAACTTTACTCCGCCTTCTATTTTCTTCAAATAATCTAACTCGCAACGCCTATGCCTATACAGAGTGGTTTTCAGATAATAAATCTAACGGGTCTCTCCATATTGGAAACGATGGTCAAAAACTTCGATAGTTGGTTATTTAGCTAACAAAGAAAAACAAATATCCATCCAAATTTCTAGCTGGAAATATTATTGACTAAACATCAAACAATCATAGACCCTTAATTAAATCACTTCCTTTCGATATTCTATATATTTTGATATATTGATTTCTAGTTATCAAAATTTCTTAAAAATATTCTAACTCCTTAAATTTTCGAAAAATTTCGTCAGCGTCTCCTTTTTACAGCTCTACAACTCGCCTCTCTAGGCCCTTTCCATTCAAAAAGAAAATTAGAAAGCCAAGCGGCTTGCCCAATAGGCTCATAAAATCTCATATCTAATTTAAACATGCTCTTTTTTGTCGGGCATTCACTTTATATTCTTCATTCCCTTTATTCCATACTTATTACCTATTCATATACATTCATATTTCGATTTCCAACCAACTGAATCATTTTTAAAATTCCATTTGCTAATTTATTCTCTAATTATCTCCTGTGCCTAATACACTTCTGGTTTGAACATATCATGTTCACATACATTCTCAGTCGCTTATATATAAATCGAATTCCAATTCTAAATCGAGTTTCGTATTCAACTTCAAGTTCTAAGTTACAACTCCAATTCACTTAATTTATGTTAAGTTCGATCAAAACTCCATTAACTAATTTCCGTTACAAATTATTTAATATTATTCCATAATTTGATTTTTGATATCAAAAATCACTGCATTCACTCCACTTGAGTTCATGTCCATTTTATAACTCAAATATGGATTTTTTGTAATGGAAATTCGGATCTTATTCACTTAAAATCCATTTAATAAATCGTTATGGTTTAAAAATGATTATAGCGTTGTTTTTCTAGAAATTTGATTTTGACATAACTCAAAATCTATAAGACAAAATCCAGATTTTTCTCTTCCATTAGAAAACTATTATTCAGTAGGTCCGATCATTTATTATTACATAGAATTACGACTTATACTGAGTTTTATATACCCAATTGAAGTTTGAATCGTCATATTACATGCTACCATTCTACGGCGAGTTTGTTTTAATTAAATTAAAATATAAACATTTAAAAACTTCGCTTACTAAATAAATTCCATCTCCATTCTATTATATTTAAATATAAATTAAATCAGCTTTCCAAATCTAACTAAAACATCTCGATTTTCCGAAATAGTCGATTTCTTTATTCAAAATTCATGACTAGGCTATAAATTATTCACAACTCAAATTCTATATTAAATTCGAACTTCCTTAGACATAAATTATTTTATAAAATTCGATATAATCGAATTCCAATTACAAATTTCTTTTTTGGGAATAATCAATTAATTCAACATCCTTTACCATTACAAACTAGCATTATCCCTTGATAATAGTGAAGTCGTTCAAGTTGGGGTATTTAATAACCTCTCAGACCTTGATCGACAATGTTCTTATCTGATAAAAGATTGTAATACAAAGATTCAGTTTAAATTTCACCTTCTCTTCCATTTCTTATATTTGGAAATATATTTCCAAATTACACGTTGAAAATTACTTCATCACATTTATAAACGTTGTTTATAAATTAACTTAATTATTAAGACAAACTTCCGTTTTAATAATCTATTTGAAAATAGGTTCCCATTTTGAATATTTTTTTTGTAGCTTATATATATAAACATGGAATCTATTTTCATATTTAAAATTTTAATTTTAGTTCTATTCAATATAATCCTAATATCTTATCTAGAAATAAATTTATTTTTTATTAATTCGACGTGGTCGAATTCTAATCATAAATCTGTATGGATTTATTTCAGGTCACTTTACATTCCGAACACAAAATAAATTACATCATTTCCTTTTAAAATGATTTTCAATTCCCTTTTCAAACTCACACTTGAATTTAAATTTATAAATTATCAAATGATAATTTCTCTCTTTTATTTATAAACATCGTTAATAAATTTCACTACTTGTTTTAAATATTAAAACAAGTTTCTATTTCGAATTTCATTTGAAATTCCATTTCTACTTCGAAAAAATAATTTTCCTCTTACATTCACATTTGATTCTACATTTCCTAATTATCAAATGCTAATTTTTCTTTTCATTTATAAACATTATTATAAATTCAGCTACTTGTTTTTATTTCAAAGAAAACAAGTTAATATTTTTTCTTAGCTTATTCGAAATTCAAATTATATTCCGAAAAATAAAATTTCCTTTTTAAATCTAAAAATCCCTTTTTATGATATTTTTAAATATCAATATTTAGGGCTAGTGATACTCAAACATCCAAAACACCTAATTTTCAATCACAGGTTTTATAACACATCATATATGACAATATATATGAAAACAAACAATAATAAATTTTGAGGAATCCAGTTGGATCTCTCCAACCTGTTTGCTGCATCATGTTAGACAACATAAATAATACCAATCTTGCTTCAAGGCATGATATTATGGTATAGAAGGTCACCCACTCTATATATCATGGGCCGATAAGGTCATCCGCTAATGGTACTGCGGGAAATATCCAATATATATAATAGCGACAACCACCAAGTCTAAATATTACTAAAATATATCATATCATATATAATTGCCACAATTTATCAGTAATTATTCAATGCATCTAATTAATCAACAAACAACATACAAAAATTATTTCAAATTAAAATTTATTTATAATAAAATTATAAATGAATTCCAGAGAGAGAATTTACTCACCTTGATTTTTATTTGCGATTAAATCGATGGACATTCGATTTAAATTTCATCTAATTCCGGAGAACTCCAAATCCATTTTTTATGCTTAAATATTGTTGATACTCCTTTAACGTACTTTGGTTCAGTTGAGTCTGAAATCGTATTACAGTATTTTTATTTTAACAAGTTATATATAATATCTAATGTAACATTATTAATTAATTTAATTAAGTAATTTTTTTAATCTTAATCACCATTTTATCATCTTTTACTACCACAGCTACTCGATAAATAGACCTCAAATCCATTACCGAACGTCACATCAAAACTGCTACTGCCCCAAACACTTGACTGCTTTCTACACAATTCTATCACCTTTTTAATCCATCCAGACATAGCAAACCCGCCATTACCATTTGATACTGCTGCAACACCATTTCATTGCTGCACATCCATCAACCTATTATCCAAACACTCCTCAGTCCGATCACCACATTGTCTCAAAACCCCACTGCCCTTACCGTCCATGCAACTGTCCCAACATCAATCCCCATTTCCAGTCACCCATGTGCCTCCACTTCCCCAAATGCTATCAAAACCAGTCCTCCCAGATCGACATTAGACATTCAAACTCCACTTAGATTAATCTAGTTCCATCTTTGGCCTCCACTGCCAATCGCAACATCCATTACTCAAATCACATGAAACCCTTTGCCATTGGCTCCCTCTCGATTACGCAATCTGAAACGCGACTGTCACTGTCGCTTTTTCCCACAACCACCGAAACTCCTCTCACTGTCACCTCTGCTTAACGGTCGAATGATGAAGATGGACATCGCGCTCGAAACGAATGGTAGTAGATTAAACGCTAGATCAATTAGAGCTTCATAAATTCAGAAATTTCAGTTGGATTTGTTCTCGAATTTTGAAATCGAAGTGGGCCATTTTTTATTACTACATCCGATTTGATTTTTGCATAGAAGAATGAAGTAATGGAAAGTTAGGGGTCGCGATGCATTTATAAACGAGGTAATGGAACATAAGTACACACGCCATTGATTGTGTGTTTTACTTTGTTCTGAAGGAAGGGAGCAAATATTTCATCTCGAGGAAGGAGATTAGGTCTGCGCGTTTTATTACTTAGGTCGGCTTTGGTAAAACTTTAGGGTGGTTGCCCCCTTTTTTTAATTTGATTTGAACTAATATGAATTTATTTATTTTAAAATACCCAATGATTTCGGACTCTGTTTTTAGCATAGCGACCGGCACCCCTACGGTTATACCACTATTCTGATCACACTGGAACATGTTTCGAAGCCTAATTCGATCATACGGAGAAGATAACAATTTAAATTAAATTAAATTAAATTATTTCTATGCATTTTGTAACCATACAATCAAATGATACATCCAAACGTTACGAAATTTGAAACCCGATAATAATACATTATTATGGATCTGATGTAACTAGTTTCATTAAATTTTTAGGTTGTTTGAAATTTGGCTATTCAAAATATCAATTAAACTTTATTAAAATATATAATTTAAATCCAAATTAATCAAATTCATTGATAATAAATTATTATTATTGTTCTAATTCAATATAGAATTTATATTAATTAGTCGAATTGTTTGGATTTAGTTTCAACTACGGTTTCCATTATATTTTGTTTTCGTATTACTGTAATTCAATGATATTATATCATATATTGATTATTAAATCGATGAATTCTATATTAAAATTCATTTATATATCTAATTCAACAAAATAAATTTAAATGTTCAAAATTTGACGAAAAAAAGTCCGGGACGTTATATTCCTTCCCCTTTAAGATAATTTCATCTCCGAAATTACTAAGGTAGAAGAAATGCTATAAACTCGTTAATTTTTTTAAAAAAAAATCCCTTTGTTATAACTCAGTATTTCATATTTCGTTCATATGCATTCAAATTGATTCAAATCAATTTATTTATTTTGATCCAATAACTTGCTTAAGTTAAAATTTGATTCGAGAATTCAAATTCCTAGGTTTTTATTTCAAAGCAGTTTGAAATCATATACATTTATATATATATATATATATATACATAACCATAGCTATTCAAAACTTTTGAATTCTTAATGGAACTTGTCTTCTCAAAACAAATTTTCATTAGCAATCTTACTATGGTAGCAATCCATTACTAACGAACTTGAAAATGAATACCGATGATGTGGCCATCCATCGTCTGAGTTATTTTCTAGCGACTGAAGTGATTTCAGCGCTTAATCACTTTCCAAATCAATTAAATATTATTTTTATTCAAAAATCCACCGAAAAATGCTATATTACTTTAATATATATCAGAAAAATATTTTCCAATTATTTGAGATTTTAAATTCCAAATTTTGATTTCTTTACAGTTTTGTTTCATCTTATTTATATATACAAGTTCTATTTGGTTATATATAACCATTCCAATTTTATAATCTCATAATAGCAACTAACTCATCCATATATTATAATAATTTTGGAAAATTATACACTTCTATTTAAAAATATAATTTTGGACAATTTTTTTTCATTTACCCAGTTCTTAAAAACATACTGTGTCGAATTACTCTACTCAAGTGTTTAGAAATACCTATCGATACAGTTGTACATTCTGTACTGGCCAGAATTCGTAAACCACTCGATAGATAAGCAAACACAATATAAAACAAATTCTATATTAACTTAAAAATACGCTTTCTCATATGTACACACTGAACTCATTTTAGAGTACTACTGACCCTACCTCTAATGAGTAAACCACCACCAAAGCGTAGTGCTCACTCAACCTAAGCTCTGATACCTACTGTGATGGCCTACAAATCTGTACCATATGAGTTGACAAAAACTATGCACATCCAACCCATAATTGCTCAGAAATACAAGTCATTAGGGTTAAACAAATAGAAATAGATAGAAGGCAGAACAAAAGAAAACATATGAATCTCACAACATAGCTGAACAAAATATAATATCATATATAATAACTTTGGAATACAAATCTGTATTTTATATACATGCCATATCAGAGTACAACACATATACATCACAGCGTAAACAACTCTAAATAACTAACGGTGAAGCAGCCTGCTTCAAGCTCCTCCAAATGTATCTATAAAATCCTGAAACACTCAACTGCCTATACAAATTTGGGCACCCAAGAGTTAAGGGAAAAACAAACAAAATAAACTCTAGGTCAGTCATGAGACTGGTGTGAGTAAACCCCAACCATATTGTTTAACTTTTAAAAATCTTGTTGAAAGAGAGAGTAATTGTAAGACCGATCCACACATAAATATGGATGGTTTTAACCTTACAATAACCAAGGCATTTTTGATATCAAAATCTGGTGATATTATAATAGTGTTTATCAAATAAATAACCATCTAGTAGAACGCTCTCACGCTCTACATACATAGTATAAAATCAAAAACCGCAGGGCGCTTATTGGAGATTGGATTCCAACTATGACAAGGTATGTAACCACCTTCCGATCAGTGTACTCTAGAGAGGATACACTAGATTTCAACAAGTATATCTTGCAACCCGGCCATACGTGACCGGTCACTCATTTAGGTTAAGTGGATTGAATGTGTTATCACCCCCAGTTGTCGGCCGTCCAACCGAAATCCGAAAGATACAAATGAAATTTTCTCTAGATCGATGATAATACACCCTGCTTGGGGGTGACCCAACTAGCCATGCTGCCTGCCCGATTTTTGTCATTTCCCGCTTGCGATGCTAGAGGCTACGTTTGGCTTTTTAGATCATCTGGCTACCATTCACTTTGAACGTCACATCGTCAAACCCATCAAATCACTAGTTGATCTTCCTAGAAATATTACATGTATAAAAATCAAAGAGAAACAAATTCCTTGCCACTAAACGTAATACCTTGAAAAGATCGTCTTATGTGATTTGTTAGGCATACTCTGTTAGAAATTCATCCTCTTGGGACTGAAAAAAACAGAAGGCACTATCCTGTAAATAGAAAAACTCCTGCACTTTACTCTATCTTAGATTTTCTTCAAATAATCTAATTCCCAATGCTTATGCCTATACAGAGTGCTTTTCAAATAATAAATCCAACCGGTCTCTCCGTATTGACAACGATAGTCAAAAACTTCGATAGTCGGTTATTTAACTATCGAAGAAAAACAAATATCCATCCAAATTTCTAACTGGAAATATTATTGAGTAAACATCAAACAATCATTGGTTCTTAATTAAATCACTTCCCAAATTGCTTCTGTTATCCTATATACTTTGATATATTGATTTCTAGTTATCAAAATTTCTTAAAAATACTATAAGTACTTTAGTTTTCGGAAAATTTCGCCAGCGTCTCCTTTGTATGGCTCAATCGGTACAACTACAAATCGCCTCTCTAGGCCCTTTCCATTTAAAAAGAAAATCAAAAAGGCAAGCGGCTCATAAAATCTCATATCAAATTTAAACATATACTTTTTTGTTGGGTATTCACTTTATATTCTTCATTCCCTTCATTCCATACCTATTCATATACAAGCATATTTCAATTTCCAATCAATTGAATCATTTTTAAATTCCGTTTGCTAATTTATTCTCTAATTAGCTCCTGTGCCTAATATGCTTCTGGTTTGAACATATCATGTTCACATACATTCTCATATATACAAATTGAATTCCAATTCTAACACGAGTTTCGTATTCAACTTCAAGTTCTAAGTTACAACTCCAGTTCACTTAACCTATGTTAAGTTCGATCAAAACTCCATTAAGTAATTTCCTTTACAAATTAGTTAATATTATTCCATAATCCAAAATCTGATTTTTATATCAGAAATCACTTCATTCACTCCGCATGAGTTCATGTTCATTTTATAACTCAAATCTGGATTTTTCTAATGGAAATTCGGATCTTAATCACTTAAAATCCTTTTAATTTATTTAATAAACCGTTATGGTTTAAAAACAATTATAGCGCTATTTTTATGGAAATTTTATTTTGACATAACTCAAAATCTATAAGACGAAATCCATAGTTTTCCCTTGCATTAGAAAACTATCATTCAATAGGCCTGATCGTTTCTTGTTTTATAGAATTACTACTTATATTGAGTTTTATATACCCAATTGAAGTTCGAATCGTCAAATTATGAACTACCACGCTACGACGATTAAATTAAAAAATAAACGTTTAAAAACTTCGCTTACAAAATAATTTCCAGCTCCAATCTCTAATATTTAAATATAAATTAAATAAGTTTTACAAATCTAACTTAAACATCTTGATTTTCTGAAATCATTGATTTCTTTATTCAAAATTTATAACTCGGTTATAAATTATTCAAAACTCAACTTCTATATTAAATTCCAATTTCTTTGGACATAAATTATTTTAAAAAAATTCGATATAATCAAATTATAATTATAAATTTATTTTATGGGAATAATTAATTTATTCGACATTCTTTACCAGTATAAATTAGTATCATCCCTTGATAATAGTGAAGCCATTCAAGTTGGGGTATTTTAATTACCTCTCAGACCTTGATCAACAACATTCTTATCTTGAGATAGATAGAATGTAACGACCCAAATTTTTTTATCGATTTATTTTAAATATTTAATATGGTTTTAAATATTTAGTTGAAAATATAAATTAATTTTTATATTGAGTTATCGATTAATAATCGATTTTGATTTAATATCGAAAATATTAAATATCGTAATACGAAAACGAAGTATAACTTTATTCTAAATTAGAACTGAATCAAAATAATTCAGCTAATCATTTTAATTTCTTTTTGGAATATATATACGATAATGATAATTTATTATCGGAGAATTTACGGTTTCTGAATTTAAATTATATTATATTAATTTAATATGGTATATACGTTCAAATTGAATTTCAAAATATATTCTGTTGAGATCAGAATATCGTTATTACATTTAAATATCGGTCTATACACTAAATTAGCGGTTCGTGATTTCAATTAATGGACCCCGAGATATTTGATTGTGGATATGCTCGAAATCAAATCGATATCCATCTAAAAAGAATAGAAATCTATTTAACTCAAATTGCATTAAATAGAAGTCAAATCGGTATAAATTTTGTATGTACTTCTTGAGACATTCATTAAAAGCTTGCGTACTTCTGGTTCCCCCTTTCTCCTCTATTTAAATCGCGCTCATCTCCTTTCTATTTTTCTCTTATGTAAATCGATTCACTTCAGGCAAAAATAGAATGGCCACTCTCTGTTGTAAATTCAGTCCCAAAATAACATTAAAATCAAATCCATCCCTCAAATTACCAAATCAAAATTGAACAAACTTAGAAAGGATTGAACTCGAGATAAATAAAATCGAAAGGGGGCAAATCCCATTCTCTCTCATTCTTTTGCAAAATCGAACGCGATAAAAAAGGAGAAAAAACCACAATTGAGATCTTGGATTGGGGCAGCGACCTCTGAAACTCATCACCGGATTTAAGGCACTCGCGAGATCATCTAAACCCTAATTGAAGAATGCGGAAATGCTCTGAAGCTTGACACCACACCAGGAGCACTCGCGATTCAGAATTTGAAGATGGGTGCGAAGCTTCTAATAGTCGCGAGGGTGTCGAGATGTTTTTGGGGAAATGGATTCAATCGCCAAAGTTGTCACAACTTGTACGAGGTTGACGCTGGTATGAGTTTACTGGAGTTCGGGTTTTTTCCAATTGTTATTTGGGATGAGTCCGAACACTGATGGTATTGAATTAGGGTTTGTAGTGGAGCGACATTGAAGATGGAGGGGTAAACATGGTGGCAGATGGATGCACATATGGAGTTCGGTCAATGTTGTTTTGGGATGGTGTTTGCATAGAGAAAGGAGCTTGGGGTGGTTTCAAAGTTCAAGCTCTGATTTAAGTTACAGGGAAAGGAAGGATGCGTTTGACAGTAGGACGGAAGGAAAAAGGGTCTGTTGAATTTTGGGAAAATTGAACTAACAAGAGGTGAATTCATATTATAATTTGATTCATTTACTTATTTAGTATTTATTATGTTACGGGAAAATGTCATTTAACCTTTAATCTAGAATTTGGGTTAAAAAAAAACTGAAAGCAAGAAAAGATTTAGTAAATCACTATATGAATTATAAATTAGATAAGTGGAAAAATTAAATTAAAACTTGAAATTTTTCTAGCCAGCAAGATATTGGGTTTAGTCTACACGCTTTGGTAAGGTAGTTAATTTAATTAAAGTATTAGTTACTTAATTCTACTAAAAACTTATATAATTTATATCTCGTTAGAGCGAGGTTTGACTGGAATAAACAAGTAATACCGAAATCGTATCGTCGAATACTACGAGCTCGAGTTGGATTTTTTCAGAACCCATTGTGGAATTTTGATTTAAATCAAATGTCTCTAATTCATTCCGACGATAAAAATCAGGTGAGTAAATCTCGCTCATATTTTATTTAGAATTATTTTATTCGTTAAAATAATTGTTCGTTGGTTGTTTGAATGCACTGAAATATTACTGTGGCTATTATAAATATATATTAGTTATTTGGGATTGGTGTTTGTGGCTATTATAGATATATTGGTGGTTGGATTCCCGCAGTATCATTAGCGGATGCCTGCGGTACCATAGCAGATGATTTCCCTATGCATCCCAAAAAATATATTAGTGGACGGCCTTCATACCGCGATATCCTGCCTCGAAGCAGGATGGGTATTACTATGTTGACTAACGTCTGTGGATGCAAGAAAACAGGTTGGAGGAATCCGACTGGATTCCTCAAAAATATATTATCTGTTTGTTTATTTGTTTGCACATATACTGTCATATATGATGTGTTAGAAAACCAGAAATAAATAATTGGTTGTGTGGCATTGAAATATCACTGGGCTTAAATTTTGATATTTTAAAAATATCAAAAAGGGAAATTTCCAGAGTTAAAAGGGGAAATTCTATTTTTCTAAATAGAATTTGAAATTTGAATTGAATAAAAATATTAAATAAAAACAAATAGTTCTTTTATAAACGAAGTTTATAAATGAAGTGAAAAGAATTATCATTGGATAATTTAGAAATAAAAATACAAGTGTGAAATTGAAAAGGGGAAATCTATTTTCCAAAAGTAGAAATATTGATTTCAAAAGAAATTGAAATCGAGAATTGTTTAAGAATGAATAAAGAAATTTTAAAAATAGAATTTGAATATAGAAATTCAAATGGAGTTTGAATCTATGAAATTCAATGGAATTGAAAATAGAATTTGAATAAAGAAAAAATTCAAATAGAAATTGAATATAGAAATCCAAATGGAGTTTGAATATAGAAATTCAAATGGAATTCAAATATAGAATTTGAATATAGAAAATATAAAGGAAATTCAAATATAGAATTTGAATACAGAAAGTGAAATGGAATTTGAATAAAGAAATTTTAAATATAGAATTTGAATATAGAAATTCAAATTGAGTATGAATATATAGAATTTGAAATACAATCGAAATAGAATTTCAATATAGAATTCAAATAATGTTGAAATGGAAATTGAATATAGGAAATTTAAATAGAATTGAAATGGAATTTGAATATAGAAGATCGAAGTATAAATAAATTTATTTCCAAGATAGGAAAAATCGACAATGATAGATAATCTAAAATATTATGTTGAATTGGGAAACTGATTTGATATATATTAAAAATATATCAGAATGGAGTTGAATTTATTATAAATGAAGTTTAAACATTTATATATATAAATATAATTAAAATGAACTCGCCGCAGCGCTGCAGTTCGTAAATTGGCGATTCGAACTTCAATTGAGTATATAGAACTCAAATTAAGTCGGAATTCTTTGAAACAAGAACCGTCAGGATCAATTAGATAATAGTTTTCTAATGGAAGAGAAAAATCTGGATTTCGTCGAATAGATTTTGAGATATGTCAAAATCAAATTTTTAGAAAAACAGCGCCATAACCATTATAAAACCATAACGGTTTATTTAATTTTATAAAAGGGTTTTAAGCGAATAAAATCCGAATTTCTATTTAGAAAATTTTAGATTTGAGTTGTAAAATATATGTGAACTCAAGTGGAGTAGTGGATTGATTTTTGAAAACAAAAAAAAATCAGATTTTTAGTTATTAAATAGAATTATCTAATTTGAATAAAAATTAGTTAATGAAATTTTGAATCAAAATTATACTTTGAATAAGTGAACTGGATTTGTAAATTCATATCTGGAATTGAATATTGAAATTTGGGTTGAAAATGACATTTGATTGGTTGATAAACAAATTAATTTATATTTGAACGTGATATGTTCAAATAAGAAGTGAAATAGGCAAAAGAGTTAATTAAAAAATAAATTAGCGAATCGAGTTTAAAATGACTGGATTGAGTTGTAATAAATTGGGATTGGATATATGAGTGTTAGACAGGTATGGAATGAAGTATATGAAGAGATATATATTGAAATGCCCGACAAAAAAGTACACGTTTAAATTCCATATGAGGTTTTATGTGCCGTATCGGCAAGCCGCTTGGCTTTTTCTTTTTGATTGAAGGGGCCTGTGTGGCGGTTTGGGGATTTTCCCGATGCTCCCGGTACAAAGGAGGTTATGGCGAAATTTTCCGGAAATTTAAGGAGTTAGAATATTTTTAAGAAATTTTGATAACTGAAAATCATTGTATCGATATGTATAGAATTCGATAAGGAAACAAACTTAAATATAGAATATTATAAACAAAAAGGGAAATCTATAATTAAACCTGGTAGAATTAGAAGAAAGAAATGTTACGGGTTTAAAATGAACAATTGGTTTTTATAATGTTGATTATTCAAGACAAGTGGTTTTGTCAGTTTTGAAGTTAAGGAAGTTTTCAGTCAAGGTCTGAGAGGTAGTTATACCCCAACCCGATCGATTTCATTTTTAATTGATAAATAGCAAGATCCAATCTCGAAGAGAAGTGTTTGAATAATAGTTAGTTGAATAAAATATTTTGGGTTGTCGTAACGATGTTTTACATAGCATTCGTTTTAACCTAAGTAATGGAATTTTGGAAATATAAAAGTAAATATTTTCTGAGTATAATTAAAGTAGTCTGGAAAGAGATAAGTGATTGAAATCGTATTCAGTTTCAAATAGAATATATTTTCTAAGTGTAGAAAATAAAAGAAGGTGATATAGGGAAATGTTTTTCCAAATAGCGTAAGAGTCCAACAAGATCACTGAAAATATCTGGTTAACGAATATTGATAGGGAAATGAAGAAGTAAATTAATTAATGAAATATTAATTAACATGCCCAGTGATTGATTGATGTTATGGATGAATGGATGTTTGTTTTTCTTCGATAGTTAAATAACCGACTATCGAAGTATTTGCCAATACGTTGTCAATATGGAGAGACCGGTTGGATTATTATCCGTGAAGCACTCTGTATTGGCAGTAGCGTTGTGAATCTGATTATATGAAGATAATTGAAGATGGAGTGAAGTGCATGGGTTTTTTCTGTTAATAGAAATTGTGCCTTTGGTTTCATTCAGTCCCAGAATGAATGTATATGGATGAATGTCTGACAAAGTATTTCCAATGATCGAATATGTTGGTATGTATAAATGTATACGGTGGCAACGGATTTATTCCCTTAGCATAATATCCAGAATATATTTGTGCAAATCAACTAGTGATTAACGGATCTGATAATGTGGCATTCAAAGTTATTGTGCTATCAATGAATGGATAAGTAAGCGTAGCCTCAGGCCTCAACAACCGGGAAATGATAAAAATCGGGCAGGCAGCATGGCTATGTGGGTCTCCCCCATTAGGGTGTATAATCACCTATTTAGAGAAATTTCATTTAATTCCTTATTCTATTTGATGTTGTCCCATTCGGGAAACGGTTGCTGATCCCAACCGTTGGTGATATACATTCGATACACTCAAGCGAATGGGTGGTCGGTCATGTGTGGGCCGGGTTGCAAGACGTTCTTGTTGAACCCCAGTGTATCCCCTCTAGAGTACACTGATCGGAAGGTAGTTCCATACGTTGTCATGTTGGAAATCCAATCTCCAATAAGCGCCATGCGGTTTCTGATTTTATATTATATATGGAGCATGAGATCCAAGCGTTCCGCTAGATTGTTATTTATTTGATTTAGACACTATTATAACATTACTGGATTTTCATATCAAAATGTTTTGGGTTATAGTAAGGTATAAACCGTCCATGTTTTTGTGTGGGATGGTCTTACTATTATCCTTTCTTTCGAAAGGATTTTGAAAGTAAAAAAAATGGTTGGAGTTTACTCACACCAGTTCAATGACTGGCCCAGAGTTTATTTTTTTTTGTTTTCCCTAAACTCTTGGGTGCCCAAATTTGAATGGGCAGTTAAGTAGTCGGGATTTTTCATATTCACTTGGAAGAGCTGGAAGCAGGAGGCTTCACCAGTTATCTATAGACTATTATATATTATGCTATGTACCATGTTTGTATCTGGAAGCAGGCATTTATAACTGTTCCCGGAATAATTGTTGTGCTCTGATGATGGTATGTATATACAGTTACTGATTTGTATTTCAAAAGTTACGTTATTTAATATATTTTATTCGTTCCGCTGTGAGTTTTGATCTTCGTTTTATTCTATTCTAATATTTTTTTCTTTCTATTTCTCATCCTCTAACTTCTTTCTAATAATGATTCGTATTTCTGTGCAATTTGGGTTGGACGTGTGGTGTTATTAGTCGACTCAGATAGTACGGATTTGCGGGCCGTTACAGTTGGTATCAGAGCTTAGGTTGAGCAAATACCTAGGCTTTGGTGGGGTTGTGCTCATTAGAGATAGAGTCACTAGTACCCTAGAATGAGTTGAGTGTATATATACGAGAGAGCGTATTTGTTAACTGATATAAAAATTGTTTTATATTGTGTTGGCTAGTCTATTGAGTGGTTTATGAATTCTGATCGAATTGTGGGACGCCACGAAGTCGATAGGAATTTCTAAATGCTTGAACAGTGAAATTGACACAATATTGTTTTAAAATGGGTAGATGAAATAATTTTACCCAAAATTCTATTTCGATATAGAAGTAATAATTTTCTGAAATTATTATATTATATGGATGTGTTGGCTGTTATTGCTATAATCAATTGTGATTATTAATTGTAATGGGTATAGGTAACCAAATATAACTTGTATATGAATAAGATATACAATTGAGACGAATTAAAATTAAATTCAAATTAGAACTTGAAATTTAAATCCTGGGTGTTTGGAAAAATATTTTCTAAAGTATATTAGAAGAATATAGCTTTGTTTTGGAAGGATTTATGAATAAAAATCATTTTGACAAAATTTTTGAGAGTAATAAAGCACTGAATTCACTTCAGTGGCTGGAAAATAATTCTGATGATGACTGCAGCATCATCAGTGTTCATTTTCGAGTTTCTAAGTGATGGATTGCTACCTTAGAAGAGTTTTGTTGGAAATATGTTTCAAAGAAAACAAGTTGTTTTGGAAAATTCAAATATTTTGAATTTTAGATGATTATACATATATGTATATATCTATATGATTTCAAAAGGATTTGAAATAGAAACCCAGGAATTTAAATTCTGGAATTTAAATTTAACTTAAGCAAGTTAAATGGATCGAAGTAAATAAATTGATTAAAATCATTTTGAACGGAATATGAGTTGGATGTAAATATATTGATTGTAGATCATTCAAAATAAATGAATAAAGACCAAAAGTTTTGGTGGAATTAAATTTATTGAAATCTGAAAAGTTAAGTTTAAACATAAATAAGTTTTGATAAGTAATGGTTCGTGCTATTTTTCCTACCTTTGTAATTTTGGGGATGAAATTCTTTTAAGGGGGGAGAATTGAATGACCCGGATTTTTTTATCGATTTATTTTAAATATTTAATATGGTTTTAAACATTTAGTTGATAATATAAATTAATTTTAATATTGAGTTATCGATTAATAATCGATTTTGAATTAATATCGAAAATATTAAATATCGTAATACGAAAATGAAGTATAACTTAATTCTAAATAAGAGCTGAATCAAAATAATTCAGCTGATCATTTTAATTTCTATTTAGAATATATATACGATAATGATAATTTATTATCGTAGAATTTGTGGTTTCTGAATTTAAATTCTATTATATTAATTTAATATGGTATACACGTTCAAATTGAATTTCAAAATATATTCTGTTGAGATCAGAATATCGTTATTACATTTAAATGTCGGTCTATATGCTAAATTAGTGGTTCGTGAGTTCAATTAATCGACCCCGAGATTTTGATTGTGCATAGGCTCGAAATCAAATCGATATCCATCTAAAAAGAATAGAAATCTGTTTAACTCAAATCGCATCAAATATAAGTCAAATCGGTATAAATTTTGTATGTAGTTCTTGAGACATTCATTAAAAGCTTGCCTACTTCTGGTTCCCCTTTCTACTCTATTTAAATCGCGCTCATCTCCTTTCTATTTTTCTCTTATGTAAATCGATTCGCTTTAGGCAAAAATAGAATGGCCACTCCCTCTTGTAAATTCAGTCCCAAAATAACATTAAAATCAAAGCCATCCCTCAAATAATCAAATCAAAATCGAACAAACTCAGAAAGGATCGAACTCGAGATAAATAAAATTGAAAGGGGGCAAAATCCGTTCTCTCTCATTCTTTTGCAAAATCGAACGCGATAAAGAAGGAGAAAAAAACCACAATTGAGATCTCGGATTGGAGCCGTGACTCTGAAACTCATCACCGGATTTAAGGCACTCGCGAGATCATCTAAACCCCCATTGAAGAATGCGGAAATGCTCTGAAGCTTGACACCACACCAGGAGCACTCGCGATTCAGAATTTGAATATGGGTGCGAAGCTTCTAACAGTCGCGAGGGTAGCGAGATGTTTTTGGGGAAATGGATTCAATCCCCAAAGTTGTCACAACCTGTACGAGGTTGACGCTGGTATGAGTTTACTGGAGTTCGGGTTTTTTCAAATTGTTATTTGGGATGAGTTCGAACATTGATGGTATCGAAATAGGGTTTGTAAAGGAGCGACATTGAAGATGGACGGGGTAAACATGGTGGCAGATGGATGCACATATGGAGTTCGGTCAATGTTGTTTTGGGATGGTGTTTGCAAAGAGAAAGGAGCTTGGGGGGTTTCAAAGTTCAAGCTATGATTTCGGTTACAGGGAAAGGAAGGATGCGTTTGACAGTAGGATGGAAGGAAAAAGGTTCTGCTGAGTTTTGGGGAAATTGAACTAACTAGAGGTGAATTCCTTTTATAATTTGATTCATTTACTTATTTAGTATTTATTATGTTAAGGGAAAATGTCATTTAACCTTTAATCTAGAATTTGGGTTAAAAAAATGAAAGCAAGAAAAGATTTAGTAAATCACTATATGAATTATAAATTAGATAAGTGGAAAAATTAAATTAAAACTTGAAATTGTTCTAGTCAGCAAGATATTGGGTTTAGTCTACACGCTTTGGTAAGGTAGTTAATTTAATTAATTAAAGTATTAGTTACTTAATTCTATTAAAAGCTTATATAATTTATATCTCGTTAGAGCGAGGTCTGAATGGAATAAACAAGTAATACAGAAATCGTATCGTCGAATACTGCGAGCTGGAGTTGGATTTTTTCAGAATCCATTGTGGAATTTTGATTTAAATCAAATGTCTCCAATTCATTCCGACAATAAAAATCAGGTGAGTAAATCTCACTCATATTTTATTTAGAATTATTTTATTCGTTAAAATAATTGTTCGTTGGTTGTTTGCATGCACTGAAATATTACTATGGCTATTATAAATATATATTAGTTATTTAGGATTGGTGTTTGTGGCCATTATATATATATATATATTGGTGGTTGGATTCCCGCAGTATCATTAGAGGATGCCCACGGTACCATAGCGGATGATTTCCTTATGCGCCCCACAATATATATTAGTGGATGACCTTCATACCGCAATATCCTACCTCGAAGCAGGATGGGTATTACTATGTTGACTAACGTCTGTGGATGCAGGAAAACAGGTTGGAGGAATCCGACTGGATTCCTCAAAAATATATTATTTGTTTGTTTATTTGTTTGCACATATACTGTCATATATGATGTGTTAGAAAACCAGAAATAAATAATTGGTTGTGTGGTGCTGAAATATCACTGGGCTTAAATGTTGATATTTTAAAAATATCGAAAATGGAAATTTCCAGAGTTAAAAGGGGAAATTCTATTTTTCTAAATAGAATTTGAAATTTGAATAGAATAAAAATATTAACTTGTTTTAAAAGAATAAAAACAAGTAGTTCTTTTATAAACGAAGTTTATAAATGAAGTGAAAAGAATTATCATTGGATAATTCAGAAATAAAAATACAAGTGTGAAATTGAAAAGGGGAAATCTATTTTCCAAAAGTAGAAATATCGATTTCAAAAGAAATTGAAATCGAGATTGTTTAAGAATGAATAAAGAAATTTTAAAAATAGAATTTGAATAAATTCAAATGGAGTTTGAATCTATGAAATTCAATGGAATTGGAAATAGAATTTGAATAAAGAAAAAATTCAAATAGAAATTAAATATAGAAATTCAAATGGAGTTTGAATATAGAAATTCAAATATAGAATTCGAAAATAGAAAATATAAAGGAAATTCAAATATAGAATTTGAACATAGAAAGGGAAATGGAATTTGAATAAAAAAAATTTAAATATATAATTTGAATATAGAAATTCAAATGGAGTTTGAATATAGAGAATTTGAAATAGAATTGAAATAAATTTCAATATAGAATTCAAATAAAGTTGAAATGGAAATTGAATATAGGAAATTTAAATAGAATTGAAATGGAATTTGAATATAGAAGATTGAAGTATAAATAAATTTATTTCCAAGTTAGGAAAAATCGACAATTATAGATAATCGAAAATATTATGTTGAATTGGGAAACTTATTTGATATATATTAAAAATATATCAGAATGGAGTTGAATTTATTATAAACGAAGTTTAAATGTTTGTATATATATAAATATAATTAAAACGAACTCGCCGCAGCGCTGCAGTTCGTAAATTGGCGATTCGAACTTCAATTGAGTATATAGAACTCAAATTAAGTCGGAATTCTTTGAAACAAGAACTGTCGGGACCAATTAGATAATAGTTTTCTAATGGAAGAGAAAAATCTAGATTTCGTCGAATAGATTTTGAGATATGTCAAAATCAAATTTTTAGAAAAACAACGCCATAACCATTATAAAACATAACGGTTTATTTAATTTTATAAAAGGATTTTAAGCGAATAAAATCCGAATTTCTATTTAGAAAATTTTAGATTTGAGTTGTAAAATATATGTGAACACAAGTGGAGTAGTGGATTGATTTTTGAAAACAAAAAAAATTAGATTTTTAGTTATTAAATAGAATTATCTAATTTGAATAAAAATTAGTTAATGAAATTTTGAATCAAAATTGGACTTTGAATAAGTGAACTGGATTTGTAAATTCATATCTGGAATCGAATATTGAAATTTGAGTTGAAAATGACATTTGATTGTTTTATAAACAAATTAATTTATATTTGAACGTGATATGTTCAAATAAGAACTGAAATATGCAAAAGAGTCAATTAAAGACCAAATTAGCGAATCGAGTTTAAAATGACTGGATTGAGTTGTAATAAATTGGGATTGGATAGATGTGTGTTAGACAGGTATGGAATGAAGTATATGAAGAGATATATATTGAAATGCCCGACAAAAAGGTACACGTTTAAATTCCATATGAGGTTTTATGCGCCATATCGGCAAGCTGCTTGGCTTTTTCTTTTTCTTTTTGATTGAAGAGGCCTGTGTGGCGGTTTGGGGATTTTCCCGATGCTCCCTGTACAAAGGAGGTTATGGCAAAATTTTCTGGAAAGTTAAGGAGTTAGAATATTTTTAAGAAATTTTGATAATTGAAAATCAATGTATCGATATATATAGAATTTGATAAGGAAACAAACTTAAATATAGAAAATTATAAACAAAAAGAGAAATCTATAATTAAACCTGGAGAGACCGGTTTATTATCCGTGAACCACTCTGTATTGGCAGTAGCATTGTGAATTAGATTATATGAAGATAATCGAAGATGGAGTGAAGTGCAAGAGCTTTTTCTATTAATAGAAATTGTGCCTTCGGTTTCGTTCAGTCCCAAAATGAACGTATATGGACGAATGTCTGACAAAGTATTTCCAATGATCGAATATGTTGGTATGTATAAATATATATGGTGGCAACGGATTTATTCCCTTAGCATAATATCCAGAATATATTTGTGAAAATCAACTAGTGATTAATGGATCTGACAATGTGGCATTCAAAGTGATTGTGCTATCAATGAATGGATAAGTAAGCGTAGCCTCAGGCCTCAACAACCGGGAAACGACAAAAATCGGGCAGGCAGCATGGCTATGTGGGTCGCCCCCATTAGGGTGTATAATCACCTATCTTGAGAAATTTCATTTAATTCCTTAGTCTATTCGATGCTGTCCCATTCGGGAAACGGTTGCTAATCCCAACTGTTGGTGATATACATTCGATACACTCAAGCGAAATGAGTGGTTGGTCATGTGTGGGCCGGGTTGCAAGACGTTCTTGTTGAACCCCAATGTATCCCCTCTAGAGTACACTGATCGGAAGGTAATTCCATACCTTTTCATGTTGGAAATCCAATCTCCAATAAGCGCCATGCGGTTTATGATTTTATATTATATATGGAGCGTGAGATGCAAGCGTTCCGCTAGATTGTTATTTATTTGATTTAGACACTATTATAACATCACTGGATTTTCGTATCAAAATGTTTTGGGTTATAGTAAGGTAAAAACCGTCCATGTTTATGTGTGGGCTGATCTTACTATTATCCTTTCTTTCGAAAGGATTTTGAAAGTTAAACAAATGGTTGGAGTTTACTCACACCAGTCCTATGACTGACCCAGAGTTTATTTTGTTTGTTTTCCCTAAACTCTTGGGTGCCCAAATTTGTACGGGCAGTCAAATAGTCGGGATTTTTCAGATTCACTTGGAAGAGCTGGAAGCAGGAGACTTCACCAGTTAGCTATGGACTATCATATGTTCCGCCGTGTACCATGTTTGTATCTGGAAACATGCATTTATAACTATTCCAGGAATAACTGTTGTGCTCTGATGATGGTATGTTTATACAGTTACTGATTTGTATTTCAAAAGTTATGTTATTTAATATATTTTATTCGTTCCGCTGTGAGTTTGTGATCTTCGTTTTCTTCTGTTCTAATATCTTTTTCTTTCTATTTCTCATCCTCTAACTTCTTTCTAATAATGATTCGTATTTCTGTGCAATTTGGGTTGGACGTGTGGTGTTATTAGTCGACTCAGATAGTTCGGATTTGCGGGCCGTTACATAGAAGATTGTAATACAAATACTCAATGTAAATTTCACCTTCTATTCCATTTCTTATATTTGGAAATCTATTTCCAAATTACTCGATGAAAATTACTTCATCACATTTATAAACGTTGTTTATAAATTAACTTCCTTATTAAACCAAACTCCACTTTAATAATCTATTTGAAACTCGATTCCCATTTTGGATTTTTTTTTGTAGCTTATATATATAAGCATGGAATCTATTTTCATTTTTAATTTTAATTTTTAGTTCTATTCAATATAATCCTAATATCTTATCTAGAAATAAATTTATTTTTTATAAGTTCGACATGGTTGAATTCTAATCATAAATCTGTATGGATTTATTTCAAATCACTTTACATTTCGAAGTTCGGAATAAATTACATCATTTCCTTTCAAAATGATTTCCAATTCCCTTTTTAAATTCACATTTGAATTTGAATTTATAATTTATACAGTGATAACTTCTCTCTTTTATATATAAACATCGTTTATAAATTTCACTTCTTATTTTAAATATTAAAACAAGTTTATATTTCAAATTATTATTTGAAATTCCATTTCTACTTCGAAAAAATAATTTTCTTTTAAATTCACATTTGAGTATATATTTCCCAATTATCAAATGATAAGTTTTCTTTTCATTTATAAACATTGTTCATAAATTCAGCTACTTGTTTTTATTTCAAAAAAAAATAAGTTAATATTTTTTCTTAGCCTATTCGAAATTCAAATTCTATTCCGAAAAATAAATTTTCATTTTTAAATCTAAAAATCCCTTTTTATGATATTTTTAAATGTCAATATTCAGGGCCAGTGATATTCAAACATCCAAAACACCCAATTATAGATCACAGGTTTTATAACACATTATTTATGATAATATATATGAAAATAAACAATGATAAATTTTGAGGAATCTAGTTGGATCCCTCAAACCTATTTTCCTGCATCGACATATGTTAGACAATATAAATAATATCAATCCTGCTTCAAGGCAGGATATCGCGCTACAGAAGGTCATCGACTTTATATATCGTGGGCCTATAGAGTCATTCGCTAATGATATTGCGGGAAATATCAAATATACACACACAAACACACACACACACACACACACACACACATATATATATATATATATAATAACGATAACCCCCAAGCCTAAATAAAAATAATATATATCATATCATATATAATAGCCACAATTCATCAACAATTTTTTGATGCATCCAATCAATCAAAAAACAACATATAAAAATTATTTCAAATTAAAATTCGTTTATGATAAAATTACAATGAATTCCAGAGACTGAGTTTACCCACCTTGATTTTTATTCGCGATTAAATCGAAGGACGTTCGATTTAAATTTTAACTAACTCCGAAGAACTCCAAATCCATTTTGTATGCTTAAATATTATCGATACTCCTTTAACATACTTTGGTTCAGTTGAGTCTAAATTCGTATGACAGTATTGTTATTTTTACAAGTTATACACAATATATGTATATATATATAATGTAACATTAGTAATTAATTTAATTAAGTAATATTTTTACCTTAATCACCATTTTATCATCTTTTACAAGCACAACTATTCGATAACCAGACCTCAAATCCATCACCGAACATCACACCAAAACTGCTACGCCCCAAACACTCCACTGCTTTCAACACAATTCCATCATCACTTTCATCCATCCAAACATAGCAAACAAGCCACTGCCATTTGATACCTCTGCAACACCATTTCATTGCAATAAATCCATCAACCCATTGTCCAAACACTCCTCAATCCAATCACCACATTATCTTAAAACCCCACTGCTCTTACCGTTCAGGCAACTGCCTCAACATCAATCCCTATTTTTAGTCACCCATGTGCCTACACTTCCCCAAATGCAATCCAAACCAGTCCTCTCAGATCGACATCGTACATTCAAACTCCACCTAGATTGACTTAGTTCCATCATTGGCCTCCACTAACAATCGCAGCATCCATTACTCAAATCGCATGAAACCCTTCTCCATTGGCTCCTCCTCGATCGCGCTACCTGAAACGCGTCTGTCACTGTCACTTTTTCCCACATCCACCAAAAATCCTCTCACCGTCACATCTACTTCCTGTGAGATCAAGCCCATAAAATTCCCAATAGTCAAACCCTTTTAATTCCACGTAACTCAAATCTAGGTCAACTGCTTAACGGTCGAATGCTGAGACATCGCGCTCGAAACGAATGGTAGTTGATTAAAGTCTAGCTCAACACGAGCTTTATAAATTTAGGAATTTTGGTTGGATTTGTTTTCGAATTTTGAAATCGAAGGGGGCCATTTTTTATTACTAGAACTTGATTTTATTTTTGTGCAGAAGAATGAAGTAATGGAAAGTTAGGGGCTGCGATGCATTTATAAACGAGGGAATGGAACATAAGTACACACGCCATTAATTGTGTGTTTTACTTTGGGCTGAAGGAAGGGAGCAAATATTTCGGCTCCGAGGAAGGAGATTAGGTCTGCGCGTTTTATTACTTAGGTCGGCTCTGGTAAAATTTTAGGGTAATAGTCCCCCTCTTTTATTTAATTTGATTTGAATTAATATGAATTTATTTTCTTTAGAATACCTGTTAATTTCGAACTCGGTTTTAGCGTAGCGACTGGCACCCCCAAGGTTATACCACTATTCTGATCACACTGGAACAAGTTTCGAAGACTAATTCGATCGTACGGAAAAGATAGCAATTTAAATCTACGATTTAAATTAAATTAAATCTAATTATTTCTATGCGTTTTCTAATCGTAAAATTAAACAATACCTCCACACGTTATGAAATTTGAAACCCGATAATAATACACTATTATGAATCCAATGGAGCTGGTTTCATTGAATTTTGAGGTCATTTGAAATTTGGCTATTTCACATATCAATTAAAATTTATTAAAATATATAATTTAAATTCAAACCAATCAAATTCATCGATAATAAATTATTATTATCATTCTAATTAAATATAGAATTTGTATTAATCGATCGAATCGTTTCGATTGAGTTTCAATTGCGGATTCCATTATATTTTGTTTCCATATTACTATAATTTAATGATATTAAATCGTATCGATTATTAAATCGATAAATTATATATTATAATTCATTTATATTTCTAATTCAACATTTAAAATAAATTTAAATGTTCAAAATTTGACGACTAAAAATTTGGGATGTTACAGTTACAACAGTTACTATTTCTTTATGACCTTATTTATAGCAAATTGATTACATTAATTAATACAATGGTCATAATATATATATTTCCATCTAATATGGATTACATTTTCATGTATAATTCCATAAATTGAAAACCATTCAAACACATAAACATTATTTATAATATATATTTTGTTGTTTACATAGATTTGGATGGATTATGTGTGTGTGTATGTGTGTGTGTGTGTGTGTGTGTGTGTGTATATATATATATATATATATATATGTTTTCACGCAGTTAATGTAGTTATTATTCTTTTACTTTAATTATTATTAAATTCATGTTTTGGTTAAAGCTAACAACAATTATTCCTTTTTTGCTTTCAATTATGTAATAAGATACTTACAAAAAGGCTATTAACTTTAATTAATGTAAATTATGCCTAAATATTTAAAAGAGGAATAAACATATTTCAAATCATAAGAAATATATAATATGTATGTTTTTGGAGTGGTTGATGTAAACTATACACAAATGTAATAAAATCTATGCTTGCACATGAATTTACACAACTCTTTCCTTTTTGTTTTTGGTACATATTGCTTATTGATTTCAAATAATGTCTTTTTATTTAAAAAGAGCAAAAAGGAATATCTGTAATAACTAAGTTAGGCTTATATCTTTTTAACAAAATTTACATAAATCACAAATGAACACCAAAACTATAGATCTGGAATAAAACTACAATTTAACGGTGATTTATGGGACTGATTTCCAGATCCATGGTGTTTACAATAACCATAATATTCCTAAATAAATTTTGTAGACAATAGTATGAACAATCTAATAAGCCTACAAAATGATAATATAATCCAAAACCACAATTATTCTTTAGATATGACAAAATCTACAATAGATATATTGAACACATAAGCATATATTTCAGATTTAAAACAAAAAAATAATCATATCATTGTATATAAATTTCCCACTCACCTGAAAGCATTCAAATTTGAATATGAATAATATTTTAGGCCTACAATTCCTCTATTCTTGCAGATCTACAGTTATTTTGAAAAGGGTATACTTTCAGATTTGTAGATTTGCAAGAAAATAAGAAAATAGGGGAGAAATCTCATGAAGAAGAGTCTAAACTCCAATCTATATTATTTTGCACTTGAATTCAATACCATTTCAAATCTATATCGTTTATGTTTGATTCTGAATGATATTTTTGTTTTACAATTTGTTTGAGGGGAAAGGAAAATGGTAGGGCTTCGTTACAACTCTCAAAAATATGTGGATAAGAGTGGGGCCTAACCCTTGATTTATAAGTGTTGAAATGGCCCTGGACCGTTAGATTTAATTTAATAAACATTTGTCCGCTAACATATATAATTTATATAGCAAAGCCCTAGCCGTCACTACCTGGCTCGATTAAGCGGTCGCAGCCAGCGGTCGACCACCCCAGTCGACCGCTTGGTCTACCTGGCGGTATGATGGAAGGGAAATAAATGGTTACGATATGTATTATTCTATTTTATTATTTCCTTCCGTTTTTCGTATTTCGTCCATAACTTTTTCATACGGACTCCGTTCGTGAAACTTCAAACATGAAAGTTGACCCTAATTTCGTGACTAACTCTATGGTTAAAGTTTCGTATTCAAATACCATCATTTGCAGAAATTCCTATTTTCTAAAACTCTAATTAAATAATTAATTTATTTATTTCCAAAATTAGAGGTTGTTACATTCCTGCACTGCACCGTGCTGAATTTCACTATAATCGCTTGCTTTCCACGGGTTGCAAGAACACATTCACAATCTTAATTTTACGGGCCATAAGACACACCTTCTCCTTATCAACAACAACAAACAATGGCCAGTAGTCGTGTTTTCAGTACATATTCTTGAAGATTCGGTATAATAATCGTATAGACCTCCAATGACAATATATCTTTGAATTCTTTGAGTAAATAGGATGAAATCACAGAGAGAATGATGTGAATTCAAGAACAACTCTCTGATATTGTATGGCTCACAAATCAATGAAAAATTGGAGTGAAAGAGAGTGGATTTGCGAGGATAAATGGAAACTATTCAACAGATTTGCATATAAAATGTATGGAGATGGAGCAGAAGAAAATATGAAAAATGATGTTAAAAAACGTTTCCAGTAGCATTTAAATAGTGATTGAAAGGATGTGTCTTTTGGTAAGAGATGGAGGGAAATGACTCTTCATTTGGAACTTAAAAACTGAAAAATCTGTTGGATGTCGACATAACGAAACTTGTATGTCGACATGGTGCTGCTGATTATGAACAACAACACTTATAAGTGTTGCAAATTTTCTACACTTATAATTTCCTTATATTTGTGGATTTCGGTGATTCTGTTGGGGTCAATGGTTGATTGTCTTCAATCATAATTGCAATGGGATCACTCGCAATATATTCTAAGGTTAAACCAACTCCTCACCACTTCAAACACCTCTGTTCTGTTGTATTCTTCACTAAAAGGCTTTGGTCTTCAATTGTTCTGATTATCCTTCATCTATTATTCTTCCATTGCTCTAATTAATCTTCTTTTGTAATTCTTCTTTCGTACTCTTGTTTATCTCTATAAATGACTTCATAATATGATTGATATAACTGCACAACGCAAAGATATGTTAATAGTAATGTTTATATGGTTGTTGTCATCAAAATCAATACGTTGGGTATTAACAAGCTCCAAATAATATAGCTCTAGCCCTAATCCAACACCAGCTCTAAAATGACTCCAAGACCAATCTGCAAATCATAACTACAGGCTGGCTATATTAGAAATTACGGGCACCCAAAGTTTTGGTGATGGAAACAATAAACTCTAGGTCAGTCATGGAACTGGTGTGGGAAACTTAAAAAAGATATATTTATTTTAAAGTGAAGTAACTCATATGACCACGCCGTACAAATATGAAAGGGTTTTCCCTTATAAATACCTCTGTAGAAAAAATTGCAATACTTTTTCGGAAAATGAAGCTATCATAAGGCTCATCCTACATTACACAATGCAAGCGCACACCAATGGGCGAGTTTCATCCTTATGATAACCAAAAATGCTTGATAAGCGAAAACCATTTGATATTATTATTAGTGCATAGTGTAGAAAATCATTTCACAAATAAATGTATCAATCTTAGCCAACATAATACCTCATCCTATTATGTTGACATAATGTATACAACTAAAACCGTAAGGGCAAGTAGTGGAGAATTTGATGCCAACAAAGACCAAGGCAAAGGATTTTCCTTACCGAAGGAAACACCTCTAGAGGGATGTTTCTAGAGAAATAACTGATGGATCTCCTGCCAACACAAGGTCAGACCATCTCTATATTCCAGCTGTGCTAGATGGCTCTAAATATGACATCTGTGGTCATATTCAACCTTTAACCGAGCGCTCGTTTCTATCATCCACATAAAGTAGATTTCCATAAGCAAATATCTGAGCTCCATACCGTAATATAACTTTTTATATAAAAGAGAATGACCATACCCTAATGGGAATGACCCAAATAACCTTGTTGCATTCATCCTGTTTTAGGCCATTACCGAGTTGTGAGGCTTGACAAAGTGAAACGACCCGGACTTCCACGGTAAGGAAAGCACGGATTTCTTTGAGAACAACCCACATCATAACGCAAACAGAAGAACATTTCATTGCTTATTACAACAATTCATCAGAATACAAGAATATACAGATTATAATCAAATAATATACATTATAAAATATCAGAGATTACAATACATTACATAGCAGCGGAAAATAATACAATACACAACTGAAAGAGATATACAGATACAGAGCTTTTCGGATATCATTCCAACTGTAAACCAGGTTCCTGTGAATATAAATCTGCAAAACCAAAACTACTAGCTGCCCGTGCGGAAAATTGGGGCACCCAAAGTTTAGGTTAAAACAATAAACTCCAGGTTAGTCATGTGACTGGTGTGAGAAATAAAACAGTTATTTAAAACTTTACTTTAAATCAGATATATCAAGAGACCACGCCGTATAACACGGAACGGGTTTCCTCCCAAGAATACCAGTGCATATAACAAAACAGCGCAATGCTTTTTGGAAAAATGAAGCTATTATAAGACCCAGGCCCCATCACACAACGCAACACAAGCCGGAGGATAGGGTTTTCCCTTATAATAGCCAAACATGCTTAGTACGTTAAAAACAATCATTTGATACTATTATAAGTGTATAGTGTCAAAACAATTTCAATCATAAATATCAATCATAGACGGCATGGGTACCATATATTATGTCGCCATTCTAGGATCTACAATCAAAACCACAAATGTCACGTATTAGAAGTTGGATTTCCATCTATGAACCGAGGCAAAAGATAGTCCTCTACCAATTAGAGACGCTCTTGCCCGTGTCTCAGGTCCCAGACTCAGGTGGGCCCTTGGATCGTCAGGGCCGGTCCATCGATGTGGATTAAAATGCCTGAACAGTGCATTTCCCCGCCCTTTGGGGCGTCAATGAGCCAAATGACTCCATCGGCTCCACACAGTCACCGATATATCCGAGGCGCCTCGCAACAGCAACAACCACACATGTGAAAATAATATAAATGTCAGGGCTGGTAGGTCACTGACATCACCCCAGCTAGAAGGAAACGCATGCCCTCCCTGATGTCCTCTCCCGTTTCTGGTTCACAACCGAGGTGCGAGGCTCACGAATCAACGCTACACAAAGCTATGCCACACAGGCGGTGCTTTGATCATCAACCACAAGACTTTTCTTTTCAACAGAAGCCTTGATCAATTGCCACTTAGGCATGCCACACAGGCAATTCACTCCATGCGATTGATATCCATCAATATATAACCCTGAGCTCGTACGTCTTAGAGAAGGGCGTTAAGCAAGAGAATAAATTCTCCGCTGCCAAACAGATATATATTTAATAGAAATCAATCACACAGAATAAAATCCAATGTCAGACATATAGTCCATTTACAAGTCCGTTCTGGGTCTGAACGAAACCGAAGGCACCTTGTACCTCGCATATCCATCGATCTCCAAGTACGTCTGGACGATCACCAACTGATTCCCTCCTCTTGGGTGTACAACCCAATCAAGATCATCAGTAATCACCCAAACGATGTGAAGACCTCCGGTCTTCAACCACCGTCTTCATCCTCGACACCACGTCGAATCAGTTATTCAGAATGGGATAAACCCGGTCTTTCTGAATAACTCGCGTATATAATAAACAAGTGTTACACAAACACAACATATGCCTCATTCCAATTCAGAATATTCTTTTATTCAAATATTCTTATACTTTGGGAAAGGTTCCCATTAATTTTATCAAAGATAAATTCTTTAAATTTATTCTTTAATCTTCTTTTGAATATCAATTCAAACTAGTCGGGATTAGCGAACCACACCAAAGTAATCATTTATTTTATTTCCCAATCCCAACCTATTCATCCCATGAAGTAAAACTAGTCATACTTCATATCTATCACCACGGTGTTATCGGTAAATTCAATTACCATTTCACGTTCAAATCGAATTAAAGATTTAACTATCGCCTGGAGCAAAACTGGTGATACCCCATTCTCGATCACTTCTATCTAATTAAAGATTCATTAAAACTTCACTTAGTTTTAATCTTCCCAATAATCACTATCAATAATTATTTAACTCAGGAAATCACATCCTGTCTTTAACTGGGTTAAAGAATCAATGTCATTTAAAACATGGTTCACTATAAACCCAAAATCACATTCCATTAATTATCGGGTTAAAGAACAAGTGTTATTTAAAACACCGTTCACGATTGTAACGACCTGAAAACCCGAACCAATTTGAAAATGTCATTTTGGCTAATTTAAAGAAATTTTGAATATTTAAAGTGATTTACTTTAAATAATAACGACGGAAAAATTATTTTAACCGAAGAAAAAACGAATAAATTTATTTTAATTATATAACGAGCCTGAAATGGCGCGGTAGTTTGAAAATTCGATTTTTAAGTTCAATCGACTGCACAGGATTCAAAATAAATCGGATTTTAGCGAAACAAGAAATATTTGAACCTGCTTGATAATATCTTTCCAACGAATCCGAAAAATCGAAATTCCGTAATGGAAATCAAAAGTTATGGTCAAATGAAAATTCAGAATAGTCGCTATAGAATATATAAAGGCCTGTAAAATAGCCATTTTTCAAACGACCTCTGTTTTCGACGAAACTGGCGCCATTGGATCCGGAATGTCGAATTATTGCTAGGTTTCAATTTTCGGGATTTTTCGAATTAATCTGTGAGCGTGGCAAGTGAAAACGCGTTTTGTCAGTTGACAGTTAAATTGGATCGACCCGAAAAAGGCCATTTTTCCAACGGGCTCAGAATCCGACGAAATTAGTTTCATTAGAATCGTATCGTCAAATCATAACCAAATTAATTTTTCCGGATTTTTCAGAATTAGTATGTGGGCCCGGTAATGTGAAATGTACGTTAAAATTTGATATACGGTAACGATGTGTGTATTAATCAGTTTGGACCTTATATTTATATATATATTAAGCCCACTAACACCCACATCAGCCCATTCTCCATTTCCACAATCCATTTTGCTCTTCCATGGCTGAAAACACCAAAACCCTAGATCTAAAAATCAAATTATAGCTCAAAAATCAAAAGTCTCCAAACCCTAGAGTATTATATATCAAATCGAAGAGCTCGACGATACGAACTCGCGGGTGGTCTCAGATCTGACATGCAGTGAAGGACGTGGCCGGAAATCACGGTCAAAGGTGCAGTTTTCGAACCCTAAGCACAAGATTTTGGGGTTTTTCGATTTTGGACTTTATCGGAGAAATTGATTGGTGGGTATTGTTCCTCTCGTCGACGGGAGTTGAATGGAAGTGGTTAGAGGTCCTATTGTTGAGGGTAGCGACGGGATTTGGTGGTTGAAGGCCCGAATGGCCGGATCTAGGGTTCGATGGTGGCGGCTCCACGATTGACCGGAGATGGCGTGGCTGGTACTGACGGGTGCGGCGCGGGGTGGCCTTCACGTTGGTGGTGGTCTCGCCGGCGATGGTGGCCTGAGGCGCGAGAAAAAGGCGGTCAAAGTTGGGAGCTTTCACGTTCAAAATGGGTTTTTCAGCGTGGAGTACTGTTCACGCGCGTATGGGTTGAGCGGGAAGAAGAGGGATGATGTGGCGGGCCCTGCTGACGTGGCAAGGTATGGTTGGGTGGGACTTTAATTATTTATTCTATATATGTTTTGAATTCAATTGATAAAACGCTCATAACTTCTTCGTTTTGACTCGAATTTGGACGCGGTTTGTTGCGTTGGGATCGGGGCGGAGTTGCGGACGTTTTGGCATTGGTTTGGTTGCGATCTGAGACTGTCAAATTTTGGGCCTTTTCTGGACGTCCGTTCGAATTGTAACCCGAAGGTGAGTGTTTCTTCACTCACGTAAGACTAAATTTATCCCATATTTATCGAATTAATGTATGGAATAAATTGTTTACATGGTTGTGTTTGATTTGGTGAATGATTGCTTGAAATTGATATGCCAGTGTGTTACATGCAATAATAATCGATAATTGGTTATTTAAATTTAATTTAAATTTCAAATTTGAAAACTCCGACACCTGTCAACCAGTATGTGATTAGATTTACTGTTCGAATGAATGTTTGTGATGGATGCGTCTGTTTACTTGATTACTGAAGGTGTATTGTTTGAATTGTTCTGTCATTCAGTATATGATATGGTGTGCCCATGTGACGATAAATCCCAATTACCCTTGATGTTGCGGGCATCGAATAAACCCGGGATTTATCGATAAAATGAATTAAGAACACAGAGTGAAATGATAAACCTCTGTGACCCCGATTTGGATTGAAATGATAGATCCATCCCGAATATCGAGAAATTAAATTTAAATCACTTGGCCATAGGATAGCAAATTATATACGGACACCGGTTGGTTAAATATATTTGTTTAACCATGAATTTTGAAATTTATTGTTTAACGACAATAAGAAATGTTTTATAATTTATTTCCTTTGAATTTGGAATTTGAAATGCAAATAAAAAGGGGAAATAATTTTGGGTTGTAATTAAGGTTAAATATAAGTGAAAATGATTTTATCGAATGTATTGAGATTGAACTGTGTGTCTGATTTGAGATTTACTTTAAATCAGCCTTGATTTGAATTAAAGGTGAATTGTAAACTCGACATTTGTTGAAATTTAAAATCTTGAAACGATGAAATTGAATTGAAAAATTCAAAGTCTGTTATAAATCGAATATTTGAAATGGGAATATGGTTTGACATTTAATCTTAGTCTTTGGGATTAAGTTGATTTAATTGAAATAAATCTGGAAGTGGAAATTTGGACAATTGAAATGACTGAAATTGAATTCATTTTATTTGTTATAAATCGAGATCGTGAAATGGGAATGCGGGTTAGAGTTAACCATCTGATTTGGAATTGGCAAAATTTGAAATGAATGTATATTTGAAATAAAGTCGATCGGGATTGTGAATTCGAATTGATTTACTTGAAGTTGAAATACAACTGCAAGTGTAAACGAAATCTGGGCGAAACGATGCTAATTCCAACTATAGTATGTCAAAACTATTTTTCAAAACTATTTTGTTAATAAATTAAATTTCCTTATAACTATTTATTGTATAAATTATTTAAATAAAATATTTCATAATTATTAATTATTTATTTTATGAATTATTTTAATGTTTTAATTATTTTGTCAAACTCTACTTTTATTACAAACTATTATTTCAAATTATTTCAATTATACCTTTAAACTATTTAAATATATTGTTAATTAATTGGATATTCAAATTTTATAAGTTGGAATTAGTTCAAGATGTTATGCGTAAGTGGAAAATCCCAGTTGAATAATATTCTATTTAGAATATGAAAATGAATTTCGAAACATGATATTTTGATATGAAACACGAACTCCTTTGAAAGGTAAAAACACTGACCGGTGTGAAAAATGTAAACGATGGGTTGTCAAGGAGACCGGAGTCGACATAAGGCATACTCTCTGTCAGTGTCGAT
Organism: Allium sativum; assembly: GCA_030737875.1. Classification (NCBI taxonomy): domain Eukaryota; kingdom Viridiplantae; phylum Streptophyta; class Magnoliopsida; order Asparagales; family Amaryllidaceae; genus Allium; species Allium sativum. The sequence continues at coordinate 285,328,045 of CM060911.1, forward strand.
ACCACTTTGACAACTGTGTACGCGGTGGAAGTTCCAGAACCGAAGTCGGATGGTATGGAGGCGATTACTGGATTTGAAGAAAGAGAACGATGATGGATTAGCCTTGACCTTCGGGTCATAATTGAAATGACTAAAACAGGAGCCATACCCAGGTTAATGAGATCGCTTCTCTGATCGAACGCGCTCCTTCGAAAACATCTCTATTACTACTGTGATCGATTTGGGTGCACCCCTGAATATGGGAATGTCGTTCGAGGTGGGCGGTAGTTGCGGCTATGCGTTACCACCGGCCTGGGTCCGCGAATTCGGTAGAATCCTACCGGGGTATTCCTCAGTGCCTTGTCATATTATCCTGATCGAGCCCCTACGATTTTGATTTAACGTTGTCGTATCACGGCGCATCCCTATCCACCGACGTACTGGTGTGTTATATGCAAACTGTACGGCAACGGTATAAACGGCGTAAGGGTAACATGGTAAGCTGCTTACGTTATTTTCGATATTATACCTTATTGAATAAACACTATTGTAATAGCGTATGATACTATGTATGTATTAGTTTAACGGATCCTTGAGAGATGGAAAAATCCCGTAACATCTCTTGAGTTACTGCACCATGACACCGATATTATTCTGTATTTTAATTTGACTAATATGAGATGATTTAGTGCTGATCCGAGTGTTTGTTGTGTTTTCTTTTATGCAATACGCTCGGGTCAGCAGATGTTGCAGTTGATGAAGATTGTTTGGCCTTGAAGATCGAAGACGGAGTTCGGTATATGTATCCACTACATTATATTTCCGCTGCATTACTGTATGTAAGTGTATAACTCTGATGATGTAAATATTGTAACTCAAATGTATATGTTTAAATGCTTTTGAATATTTATTTGTCTATTATAGGTGATCCTTCCTGTAACGACCCGTATTCTACACATCATAGGATTGTAGAATATTTATTTCTTTCCCGTGTGAAGTCGTATGGTCATATAACTTTGGGAAACATTTATTTGAGTCATTTCCCCTGTTCATGATTTTTGTCGATTTTTAAATGACCATTTTGCCCCTAGTCAATACTGTTTTGGCCATAACTTTTGATAGGGAAGGAATTTTGACCTGAAACCACTTCCATTAGATTCGTTTGATGGTTTCTCTTTCCGTAGAGTGGTCATAATAGCCAAACGGACTTACCGTTTGGGAGATATGGCTGAAACAAGGTTTGGAGGGTGAAAAACTGCATAATTGGGCTAAACCGGATAGTTAGCAATTGGGTCCATAAGGAGATTTCGGGATTGGGGCTGTATAAGGGTTGATTAGGGTTAGAAAATATCCTTTTAGTCATTTTTCCAGCCACCACTTCATTTCATAGAACCCTATTAATGGCCTCCAACCTCTAAATCACTCCAAACCACTCCAAACTTGAAGAAAAGAGATTAGCAACGACAAATCAAGGCAAATCAACACCAAATCGGGATTAGAGCTGCTACAACACCTTGTTATCTTCACCAAATCAGAGATTTATTTCGGATCTTGTTTTATTTGTGGCTAAGGTGAGTGATTAGCTTGCTTTTTGCACTAATTATGGTTATTCGGGGTGATTAGTGCTAATTAGCGTTTTTAAACGAAAATAAATTCTGGAAAAATGTTTATAAATTCATAAATAATGTTTTAGACCTCTGATATGAGTTTGGGTTAATTTGGTTAAGTTTTGCTAATCGTACCATTAGTTATGCTCACATATACTTAAGGGAAAACATGGGGTTTTGGGCATGTTTGATCCATTTTACCATGTCATATTGTTTTTTTGATGTTTGAGGTCACTTGTATGTGTTGCTATGACTCTATGACATGCTTTGTGATTGATTGCAATAGTTAGAATGGTCGAAAACGCCGTCGAGAGGCGTATAAACACTTGCAGGAATCGGTGCAGGAAATCGGATCGGATCGCCCCTACCCGATCCGAACCGCCCATTTCCTTCACCACGAACCGATCGTTGTAGCGAAGCAAGCTGCGCCACGAGCTGAAGGATCCGAACCGATCCGAGAAGTCGCGATTCAAGACTTGGTGATTGAAGACTCCGACTCGACCCGCCTGGAGTGATAACGACACGACCCGATCTGATCGCCTTGAGGACGACGAACCGGGAACTTGGAGGAGGGCGAGGGGCTTGGAGCTATGACCAAGGGGCGTGACCCGAGCCGTTGCGTGGTGGAGAACCCGATCCGATCCAGGTGGGACTGGAAGCCACGAACCGATCCAGTGTACCATGAAGGACCCCGATCCGATCCAGATGGAACTGGGGGCCACGAACCGATGGTGCACTCCGATCCGAGGTAGCAGCCACGAACCGAGACGATGAAGACCACGATCCCAATGATGATGGAAGGAATCCGAACCGATCCAATGGAGATCCAGAAACCGAAATGCAAAGGTAGTTCAAGTGGAAGTTCGAGCTCAGGATCCAGACGGGAACCAATGAGTTCACTTCGTGATTGGGCTTTGCTGCGGGACGTGTGCTAAGGAGTTGTCGATGTCTATGACTTTGGATCACTAGGTGTTGGAGGTAGAGAGACAAACTCGGGCTTTGGATATGGTGCGACTAGGGAGCTACCTACCAATGGAGTGGGGTCATGGAAACGTTGGGCGTGATCCCATAGGTATGGCGTTGGTGGTAGTAGGAATGTACATAGTCGTACAAAGTCGAGTTCTGTCGTTTGAGTAAAGTGCTCTAGTGATCGAAGAAGTGGATGTCGTATGCTTTACGCACTGAGTGAGAGATGCGAGGATGGTTGTTATGCTTGATTGTTTGACACACACATCCCCACCCCCGTATACTTATATTATGTGTTCGTGACATCATAGAGTGTTGTACCGTGTAGTACTAACTCTTTGGTTGCAGGTCCAGGTTCAGGTATGACTTAGTATACCTGTTATTATTCTGTTTATGTTTGCTACCACTCATACCAGACTGATGTCTGACCCAGAGTTTTATGTTTCTTCTTATTACTCTGGGTGCTCACACGAGCAGACTAGAGACAGGGATAGCTGGTAGTGCGCTTGGTAGATGGACTGAAGACGAGCAGGAGGCTCCACGTATGATATATAGTTATTCTCCCTGTGTCGTGATCGGTATCTACTTTGGGCATTAGTAGCATACCTATTTTGCTTATCTTAGAGACAGTATTTTGAAGTTGTAATAAGCTGTATTTGATATTTCCGCTACTCTGATGATGTTAGTTCAAGTTTTCAGCTTATGCACTGTCTCATCTGTTTTATGTCAAGTATATGTTGGCTATTATATTTTATTCCATGCGCTGTGAGACATATTACAGGTTCTTTATTTGGTTCCTCTTCTTTCTTTCTCTTCTTTGGCGACCGTCCCATGCCAATTGGACATGTGTACAGCGCACAATTGGAGTAAAACGTCGTTGGTGCGGGGCGGGCCGTCACACTTGGTATCAGAGCTCTAGGTTGCGTAATTCACCTAGGGAAAGACACTAGGGAGAGATAGTACGTATATGAGAGCGCGTATTTGTGATTATTTTGGTTTTCAAAAGCTATATCTATATATAGTATTAGTATGTTTAAGAGTGAAGTCGCATTGCACTGCACTGGCACCACTATGGAGATGGTTAATCGTTCTCTCTTTAACAGATTTGACGATGAGCCGAGGAAGAGGTGCTGGTAGAGGGGCCAATAATGGGAATCCCCCTGACATGAGGGCTATGTTTACCAACCTCATGAGAGAGATGCTTGTGGATATTCAGAGGGAGGCTCCTAATGTTGCCAATGCTGGAGGTGCAGCGGTGCAAGCGCCTAGGGCCGATTTCGCCAAGCTGAGCAAGGATTACACTAATCTTGCTGGAAAGCCGTTTCACGGAACAGAGTCGGCCACGGATGTTCAGGATTGGTTGGATAGTTGCGACCGTATCTTCGACGATTTGGGTATCGAGGATGCGATGAAGAGAAGGCTTGCGTCTCGTCAGCTGCAAGGACGAGCGATGAATTGGTGGAATGCTATTAGGGCAGCCACACCAGAAGATCAAGTTACTTGAGATCAGTTTAAAGCTCGCTTTAGCGACAAGTATATCCCAGCTGCCCAGAAATCGGAATTGTTTAGGAAGTTCTTGGAGCTTAAGCAGAATGGGAGGGCAGTATCGGATTATGTTGCTGAGTTCGACACTTTGTCGAAGTATGGGTTATCTCTAATCGATACTCCCGAAAAGAAAAATGAGAAGTTCATCACTGGTTTGGATGAATACTTAGGGGAGAGGCTGATTAATCACATCGATGAGACGTTTGAGTTGATCGTGGGAAAAGCTTTGAGGTCAGAAAGTCTTTACCCTAAGCCGAAGACTGGGGTTGTTGCTGCATCTGCTGAAGAGCCAAAGCCGCAAGCAAGCGGTGGAGGCAAGAATAACCCTCAGAATATGAGGAAGCAGAACCAAGCTAAGGATGGCCAGAAGAAAAGCAGGAAAGAAGTCGAGTGCTTCAAATGTGGAAAGAAGGGCCATTATGCAAGGGAATGTAGGGCCAAGGCAGTGGGAAAGAAGTGCTTTAACTGTGGTCAGGAGGGACATTTTAAGGATAAGTGCCCGCAACCTCTGAAGGAGAATCAGATTGTGAAAGCATATGGCATCAATGCTGTTCCTTCTTCGTCGAATGCCCCAACTGCGGCGGAGAAAGGAAAGGGAGTCGTCATTCAAGGTATGCTTTCCATTTATGATCTTCCTGTTAGGGTTTTGTTCGATACCGGGGCTTCCCATTCCTTCATATCTAGTGACCTGGTAGATAGGTTGGGATTGGAACCCGAGTTAGTCGATAGACCATTAGCTGTGACGAACCCGATTGGTGGTTCAACAAACCTCAGTATGATCTGTCGTAATGTGGTCTTATCGAGTCATGGATGTATGTTTGTTTGTGATTGCTTTGTTTTGGGCTTTACTGGGTATGGCATTATTTTGGGAGTCGATTGGCTCCAAAGATACGGGGTGGTGGTAGACTGTGAGGGCTTTTTGGTGACAGTTAGGGCGGATGATGGGCGGAGGGTAGTGTTTGGTAATCTACCCTGTGATGGGGTAATGGCTAGTTTTGTAAATTCCCTCGACATTCCGCATGATGAGTTATCAGGTTTGCCCGTGGTTGGCCAGTACCCGGACATCTTCGAGGAAGTGACCGGACTTCCACCACACCGAGAGATTGAGTTTCGTATTGATTTAGTGAAAGATGCCAGACCTATAGTGATGCCACTTCGTCGTATGGCACCACGAGAACAGCGAGAGCTCGAGGTGCAAGTTAGCGATCTTATGAAGAAGGGATTTATTAGAAGAAGTGTTTCCGAGTGGGGAGCACCAGTTGTGTTTGCTACTAAGAAAGATGGTTCCCTTCGATTGTGTGTGGACTATCGCGAGTTAAATAAGGTGACGAGGAAGAATAAGTATCCTCTACCACGGATAGATGATTTGTTTGATCAACTGGAAGGAGCGAGAGTGTTCTCCCAGTTGGACCTCACGACAGGATTTCATCAGCTCCGTGTAGCAGCTGATAGTATAGCTAAAACGGCATTTAGGACGCCGTCTGGGTTTTATGAGTGGTTGGTCATGCCATTCGGGTTGACCAACGCACCAGCATACTTCGTGGATCTTATGAATAGAGTATTCAGAGACCAACTGAATAAGTTTGTTCTTGTGTTCGTAGACGATATCCTTGTTTACTCGAGGACAGAAGAGGAACACAAGGAACATTTGAGAATTGTGTTGGAGGTGTTGAGAAGACACCAATTGAAAGCGAAGTTTTCTAAGTGTCACTTCTGGAGGAGAGAAGTGAGATTCTTGGGCCATGTTGTTTCAGAGAATGGTATTGCCGTGGACCCTGCAAAGGTGGCTACGGTACAAGATTGGTCTGCGCCCAAGAATGCAAAAGATGTAAGAAGTTTCTTGGGGTTAGCTGGATATTATCGTAAGTTTATCAAAGACTTCTCCAAGACAGCGGCACCGTTGACTCGATTGACTAAGAAGAATCAAGCTTTCGTTTGGGACGAAGGGTGTGAAAATGCATTCAAGAGTCTAAAGGAAAAGTTGACGCGTGCGCCAGTGTTGGTCATTCCTAAGGGAAATGAAGAGATGACGGTATACACGGATGCTTGTAGTACCGGATTGGGTGCGGTATTGATGCAAGGAGGTAGGGTTGTAGCTTATGCTAGTCGACAGCTAAAGCCACATGAGAAGAAGTATCCTACCCATGATTTGGAATTGGCAGCGATTGTATTTGCGCTGAAGATGTGGAGACATTACCTCTTGGGAGAAAGATTTGAGCTGTTTACCGATCATAAATCGTTGAAGTATCTCTTCTCTCAGAAAGATCTGAATCTCCGTCAGCAGAGATGGTTAGAGTTCTTGGCTTCGTATGATTTTGATATCGCGTATACACCTGGGAAGGGTAATGCGGTAGCCGATGCCTTGAGTAGGAGACATGCCAGCTTAGGGGCAATGTTTCTTGAATGGAAGCAGCTGGAGTATATCGCGGGGTTTGATTTCAGACCAAGGTGCGAATTGGATCCAGTTATGCTATCTAGCTTGACGATCAGACCCACTTTGATTGAGAGGATTGGTTCCAGTCAAAGGAACGACCCTAATTTATTGGAAGTCATCTCCAAGTTGGAAATGAATGTCGATGGGGAGATGGACAAGTATGGGCTTGATCGAGATGGATGGCTTCGGAAGAATGGAAGACTAGTTGTGCCCAATGTCGATGGTTTGAGAGATGAAGTGCTTAGAGAATGTCATCACTCAAAACTGACTATACATCCCGGTGGTAATAAGATGTATAGAGACATGAGACAGACTTACTACTGGGAAGGGATGAAAAGAGACGTTGGGAAGTTTATATCCAAATGCATGGATTGCCAGCTAGTTAAAGCCGAGCAAAAGAAGCCTAGTGGGTTGTTGCAACCATTAGAAATTCCCGAGTGGAAATGGGAACAAGTTTCGATGGATTTCATCGATGGTTTACCGAGGACCAGATCGGGACATGATAGCATTTGGGTAATTGTGGATCGACTGACCAAGAGTGCAAGATTTATACCAGTCAAATCGACCAGAACTGCAGCCAAGTTGGCAGAATTGTATATGAGGTGGGTGGTGAGATTTCATGGAGTACCCAAAAGCATTGTGAGTGACCGAGATCCGTTGTTTACTAGTGGATTTTGGAAGAGCTTACAAGAGGCTTTAGGATCAGAATTACATCTCAGTACCGCATATCATCCTCAGACCGACGGTCAGACGGAGAGGGTGAATCGTATATTGGAAGATCTCTTGAGAGCTTGTATATTGGATTTTGGTGGATCATGGGATGACCATTTGCATCTAGTGGAGTTTGCATATAATAACAGCTACCAATCCAGTATTGGTATGGCTCCATATGAAGCTTTGTACGGAAGACCGTGCAACTCACCATCATGTTGGATAGAGACTGGCGAGAAGTTTGTGCTTGGACCAGATGTGGTGAGAGAAACTTCCGATAAGATCAAGATCATTCAGCAACGAATGAAAGCTGCTCAGGATAGGCAGAAAAGCTATGCTGACAAGAGGAGAAGAGACTTGAAATTCTCCGTTGGTGACTTGGTGTTTGTCAAGATCTCTCTGTTGAAAAGCGTGATACGATTTGGCAGGAGAGGCAAGTTGGCACCAAGATTTGTGGGTCCTTTCCAAGTTCTCGAGGAAGTTGGGAATTTGGCGTATAGAGTTGGCTTACCAGAGAAAATGGCAGGAGTTCACAATGTGTTTCATGTTTCCCAACTAAGGAAGTTCGTTCACGACTCAAATGTGACTATTTCACCTGATCAGTTAGAGGACTTTGAAGTAGAACCTGAGGCGGTTGAGAACCGCAAGCCGATTCGTATTGTGGGGCATGATACGAAGCAACTTCGAAGAAAGTCGGTGAAGCTAGTCAAAGTTCAGTGGGGCGAGGACGAAAATGATTGTGCTTGGGAGACAGAAGAGAGCATTAAAAAGGCTTATCCAGAACTCTTTGCCTGGTAAGATTTACTTTGCGATTTAGTTATTCCGCATGCTAGGATAGACTTGTTTTGCTTGTTTTGCATGTTTGATGGTTGTTTTATGATTAATAGGCATGCGGGACCCTTGTGTGTGTTTTGATTAGGAAATTTCGGGGGCGAAATTTCTTAAGGGGGGAAGAGTGTAACGACCCGTATTCTACACATCATAGGATTGTAGAATATTTATTTCTTTCCCGTGTGAAGTCGTATGGTCATATAACTTTGGGAAACATTTATTTGAGTCATTTCCCCTGTTCATGATTTTTGTCGATTTTTAAATGACCATTTTGCCCCTAGTCAATACTGTTTAGGCCATAACTTTTGATAGGGAAGGAATTTTGACCTGAAACCACTTCCATTAGATTCGTTTGATGGTTTCTCTTTCCGTAGAGTGGTCATAATAGCCAAACGGACTTACCGTTTGGGAGATATGGCTGAAACAAGGTTTGGAGGGTGAAAAACTGCATAATTGGGCTAAACCGGATAGTTAGCAATTGGGTCCATAAGGAGATTTCGGGATTGGGGCTGTATAAGGGTTGATTAGGGTTAGAAAATATCCTTTTAGTCATTTTTCCAGCCACCACTTCATTTCATAGAACCCTATTAATGGCCTCCAACCTCTAAATCACTCCAAACCACTCCAAACTTGAAGAAAAGAGATTAGCAACGACAAATCAAGGCAAATCAACACCAAATCGGGATTAGAGCTGCTACAACACCTTGTTATCTTCACCAAATCAGAGATTTATTTCGGATCTTGTTTTATTTGTGGCTAAGGTGAGTGATTAGCTTGCTTTTTGCACTAATTATGGTTATTCGGGGTGATTAGTGCTAATTAGCGTTTTTAAACGAAAATAAATTCTGGAAAAATGTTTATAAATTCATAAATAATGTTTTAGACCTCTGATATGAGTTTGGGTTAATTTGGTTAAGTTTTGCTAATCATACCATTAGTTATGCTCACATATGCTTAAGGGAAAACATGGGGTTTTGGGCATGTTTGATCCATTTTACCATGTCATATTGTTGTTTTGGTGTTTGAGGTCACTTGTATGTGTTGCTATGACTCTATGACATGCTTTGTGATTGATTGCAATAGTTAGAATGGTCGAAAACGCCGTCGAGAGGCGTATAAACACTTGCAGGAATCGGTGCAGGAAATCGGATCGGATCGCCCCTACCCGATCCGAACCGCCCATTTCCTTCACCACGAACCGATCGTTGTAGCGAAGCAAGCTGCGCCACGAGCTGAAGGATCCGAACCGATCCGAGAAGTCGCGATTCAAGACTTGGTGATTGAAGACTCCGACTCGACCCGCCTGGAGTGATAACGACACGACCCGATCTGATCGCCTTGAGGACGACGAACCGGGAACTTGGAGGAGGGCGAGGGGCTTGGAGCTATGACCAGGGGGCGTGACCCGAGCCGTTGCGTGGTGGAGAACCCGATCCGATCCAGGTGGGACTGGAAGCCACGAACCGATCCAGTGTACCATGAAGGACCCCGATCCGATCCAGATGGAACTGGGGTCCACGAACTGATGGTGCACTCCGATCCGATCCGAGGTAGCAGCCACGAACCGAGACGATGAAGACCACGATCCCAATGATGATGGAAGGAATCCGAACCGATCCAATGGAGATCCAGAACCCGAAATGCAAAGGTAGTTCAAGTGGAAGTTCGAGCTCAGGATCCAGACGGGAACCAATGAGTTCACTTCGTGATTGGGCTTTGCTGCGGGACGTGTGCTAAGGAGTTGTCGATGTCTATGACTTTGGATCACTAGGTGTTGGAGGTAGAGAGACAAACTCGGGCTTTGGATATGGTGCGACTAGGGAGCTACCTACCAATGGAGTGGGGTCATGGAAACGTTGGGCGTGATCCCATAGGTATGGCGTTGGTGGTAGTAGGAATGTACATAGTCGTACAAAGTCGAGTTCTGTCGTTTGAGTAAAGTGCTCTAGTGATCGAAGAAGTGGATGTCGTATGCTTTACGCACTGAGTGAGAGATGCGAGGATGGTTGTTATGCTTGATTGTTTGACACACACATCCCCACCCCCGTATACTTATATTATGTGTTCGTGACATCATAGAGTGTTGTACCGTGTAGTACTAACTCTTTGGTTGCAGGTCCAGGTTCAGGTATGACTTAGTATACCTGTTATTATTCTGTTTATGTTTGCTACCACTCATACCAGACTGATGTCTGACCCAGAGTTTTATGTTTCTTCTTATTACTCTGGGTGCTCACACGAGCAGACTAGAGACAGGGATAGCTGGTAGTGCGCTTGGTAGATGGACTGAAGACGAGCAGGAGGCTCCACGTATGATATATAGTTATTCTCCCTGTGTCGTGATCGGTATCTACTTTGGGCATTAGTAGCATACCTATTTTGCTTATCTTAGAGACAGTATTTTGAAGTTGTAATAAGCTGTATTTGATATTTCCGCTACTCTGATGATGTTAGTTCAAGTTTTCAGCTTATGCACTGTCTCATCTGTTTTATGTCAAGTATATGTTGGCTATTATATTTTATTCCATGCGCTGTGAGACATATTACAGGTTCTTTATTTGGTTCCTCTTCTTTCTTTCTCTTCTTTGGCGACCGTCCCATGCCAATTGGACATGTGTACAGCGCACAATTGGAGTAAAACGTCGTTGGTGCGGGGCGGGCCGTCACACTTCCGCTGTGAGATTCTGTGATTGTTTTTCCTTTCTGTCTTCTTTTTCTTCTCTTTTCCCAATAACTATCCGGATTAGTGATTTGTTTGGGTCGACATGTGTGGTTTATTGTCGATTTAAACGGTCAAAAAAAACCCGGGTCGTTACAGTTGGTATCAGAGCGAGGTTATCGATAACCTTGGCTCTGTTGGGAATTAACTCATTAGAGATGGGGTTAGAAACGCCCTAGAATGAGTTTGAGTGATATGAGAGAGCGTACTTGTATTTTGATATAAAGTGATTTTTATTGTGTTGATTGGTTCTGTTGAATATTTATGGGTTCTGGTCGGTATATGGGACGCCATAGAATCGATAGGGATTCCTAAGTAATCGAATGGAATGAATCGACATAATATGGTTTCGATTATATTTTATATATATTATGTATATTATTTTTGGTCTTAAGTGTATAAGCATCGGTCGTTGGTAGGTAATAATATTAAATTAATACCTATTATGGTCGATTCGATAATAAATTTAATAAGGAATTTAAAATGGTCGAAGAAAATATATGAAATGATATGATACCTTTAAGTATAAGGGATAAGAAGGTTTAAGATTGAAATAGAAATGAACGTGAAACTTGATCCTGGATACTTTTGAAATGGTTTGTCAAATTTTGAAAAATATCGTATTATAAGTACTTTTCTAAAGGATTTTGAGGATTAAAGTGTGTGGTCCCTTCTTGGACATCAGAAATGACTTCGATAATGAGTGCACGCATTATCGACGTTGATTCTGAAGAGTCTAAGTGGGGGAGAGACCATTCTGTATTGTATAACTGGTTTGAAAAGGGTTTGGATTTAAATTCCTATAGTATAAAGTGTATATGTATGTTATTTAAACTTGGATTATAAACCCAGAATTAAGCACTTTGAGTTGTCTTAACTAATAATAATGATCGAGATTTAGTACTCGATTCATCGGAATTTTGACTTTGGAACCATGAAATAGACTTAAGTATTAAGTGCAAGAAAGTCGTCATCTAACTCTTAATCTTGGACGATAATTTAATTCAGGAAAACTCTAGGTTCGATCGGAAAGAGTGTTAGAGAAAACCTAAATTTACAATGAAATATAAGTTCAAGTAAAGTCAACCAAAATGGAAATTTAATTTGAGTTGTACTAAGTGAATTAGATTGAAAACAAACCATAAATCACTCGGAAACACTAAGCTTGGATAATAAGAGAACAAGGTTTGCCAAGGGTTTATATAAGTAAATGGTTTAAATAGATGGCGCAGCGCGACGACCATTCGTGAATTTCGACCATTGACTTTGAATGGACGTAGCGGGAGATTCGACCGTCGGATTCTCCTAAAACCGGAACCGTTAGATTCGTATCGAGAAGAGCTTTCCAACGAATATGAGAAATTTGAAATCTAACGGTTGGATTTGGGGATATGTCCAAAGCAAATTTGGAAAAGGTCGCTATGGCCGCAGTTCGGTGACCGTTATTGGAAACCGACTGAAATATCGATAATAAATTTTTTTTTTAAAAAAAATATTAATAATTTGTGTAAAATCATAATAAGTGATTTGGGAAGAATTGGGATGAAAGTATAAAACTCTGGATGGGTTAAAACTCATTTGGACGCTACATCGAATATGAACCTAAATTTGAACAATGAAATGGAATGTAAATCATCTTGTCGAATGGTGTATAACCTAAATTTAGTAGAGGAATCGAGTCAAATGGAGTTTAACTCAGGAAATTTAATAAAATGATTTGAGAACTAATTTTGAAAAAATTTCGAGGGTGAACATTTCCTTAATTCCAATCATGAGAGGATGAGTCGAGTAAATAAGCAGGTTAGTGGAATAATATTTCATGTAACTTGAATGGGAAATATATAGAAAATGTATCGGAATTGAGTAAACAAATTTAATTCAAATCCATTTTTCCGAGTAAGGAGATAATAACAACTGAAATGAATAAGTTGAAATGAACTTGAGTAAGATAGACGATGGCATAATATGAATAGATAAAATAAAATTTGCTTAATACAAGTGAAATGAACGGGAGTATACCTAAGCGATAAAGGATAAACTTCATTTGGTTTGCTGGACTCACTTAGATATATTGGTTTTGGGGTTAAATGATTAATGTATGTTGGGTAAGTTGCCACATATTGTATATATGCTTGAATCTCAGGTGTATGCAAGTTGTAACAGGTGTAAGGAGTGTGCGCTACGTTTTGAAGCTCGCTTGCGCTAAATACTAAATGCAAAGGTAAATAAAAAACCGCAAAATAAACGCTAAACGAGGTACGTACTTGTGGTATATGGTTTTGTGGTTTTATATTTTGTTTTTCCCCATTTTGGGATGCCTCATCGTTGGATGAGATGTATATTGAGTCATATATGTATTGGGATTTTTCCCCGGGCCTCTCCGTACAAAGGAGATGCTGCCGAAATTTTCCGTGATTTCGGGAGTTAGAAAAATTTACGAGTTTTATAACTATACTTGTTTTGGAAATATTAATTTTAAATATGAATTTGAAATAAATATGCACTTAATATCGGTTCGTTCTCTTTTCGAGGACGAAAAGACTTTAAGTGGGGGAGAATGTAACGACCTGAAAACCCGAACCAATTTGAAAATGTCATTTTGGCTAATTTAAAGAAATTTTGAATATTTAAAGTGATTTACTTAAAATAATAACGACGGAAAAATTATTTTAACCGAAGAAAAAACGAATAAATTTATTTTAATTATATAACGAGCCTGAAATGGCGCGGCAGTTTGAAAATTCGATTTTTAAGTTCAATCGACTGCACAGGATTCAAAATAAATCGGATTTTAGCGAAACAAGAAATATTTGAACCTGCTTGATAATATCTTTCCAACGAATCCGAAAAATCGAAATTCCGTAATGGAAATCAAAAGTTATGGTCAAATGAAAATTCAGAATAGTCGCTATAGAATATATAAAGGCCTGTAAAATAGCCATTTTTCAAACGACCTCTGTTTTCGACGAAACTGGCGCCATTGGATCCGGAATGTCGAATTATTGCTAGGTTTCAATTTTCGGGATTTTTCGAATTAATCTGTGAGCGTGGCAAGTGAAAACGCGTTTTGTCAGTTGATAGTTAAATTGGATCGACCCGAAAAAGGCCATTTTTCCAACGGGCTCAGAATCCGACGAAATTAGTTTCATTAGAATCGTATCGTCAAATCATAACCAAATTAATTTTTCCGGATTTTTCAGAATTAGTATGTGGGCCCGGTAATGTGAAATGTACGTTAAAATTTGATATACGGTAACGATGTGTGTATTAATCAGTTTGGACCTTATATTTATATATATATTAAGCCCACTAACACCCACATCAGCCCATTCTCCATTTCCACAATTCATTTTGCTCTTCCATGGCTGAAAACACCAAAACCCTAGATCTAAAAATCAAATTATAGCTCAAAAATCAAAAGTCTCCAAACCCTAGAGTATTATATATCAAATCGAAGAGCTCGACGATACGAACTCGCGGGTGGTCTCAGATCTGACATGCAGTGAAGGACGTGGCCGGAAATCACGGTCAAAGGTGCAGTTTTCGAACCCTAAGCACAAGATTTTGGGGTTCTTCGATTTTGGACTTTATCGGAGAAATTGATTGGTGGGTATTGTTCCTCTCGTCGACGGGAGTTGAATGGAAGTGGTTAGAGGTCCTATTGTTGAGGGTAGCGACGGGATTTGGTGGTTGAAGGCCCGAATGGCCGGATCTAGGGTTCGATGGTGGCGGCTCCACGATTGACCGGAGATGGCGTGGCTGGTACTGACGGGTGCGGCGCGGGGTGGCCTTCACGTTGGTGGTGGTCTCGCCGGCGATGGTGGCCTGAGGCGCGAGAAAAAGGCGGTCAAAGTTTGGAGCTTTCACGTTCAAAATGGGTTTTTCAGCGTGGAGTACTGTTCACGCGCGTATGGGTTGAGCGGGAAGAAGAGGGATGACGTGGCGGGCCCTGCTGACGTGGCAAGGTATGGTTGGGTGGGACTTTAATTATTTATTCTATATATGTTTTGAATTCAATTGATAAAAGCTCATAACTTTTTCGTTTTGACTCGAATTTGGACGCGGTTTGTTGCGTTGGGATCGTGGCGGAGTTGCGGACGTTTTGGCACTAGTTTGGTTGCGATCTGAGACTGTCAAATTTTGGGCCTTTTCTGGACGTCCGTTCGAATTGTAACCCGAAGGTGAGTGTTTCTTCACTCACGTAAGACTAAATTTATCCCATATTTATCGAATTAATGTATGGAATAAATTGTTTACATGGTTGTGTTTGATTTGGTGAATGATTGCTTGAAATTGATATGCCAGTGTGTTACATGCAATAATAATCGATAATTGGTTATTTAAATTTAATTTAAATTTCAAATTTGAAAACTCCGACACCTGTCAACCAGTATGTGATTAGATTTACTGTTCGAATGAATGTTTGTGATGGATGCGTCTGTTTACTTGATTACTGAAGGTGTATTGTTTGAATTGTTCTGTCATTCAGTATATGATATGGTGTGCCCATGTGACGATAAATCCCAATTACCCTTGATGTTGCGGGCATCGAATAAACCCGGGATTTATCGATAAAATGAATTAAGAACACAGAGTGAAATGATAAACCTCTGTGACCCCGATTTGGATTGAAATGATAGATCCATCCCGAATATCGAGAAATTAAATTTAATTCACTTGGCCATAGGATAGCAAATTATATACGGACACCGGTTGGTTAAATATATTTGTTTAACCATGAATTTTGAAATTTATTGTTTAACGACAATAAGAAATGTTTTATAATTTATTTCCTTTGAATTTGGAATTTGAAATGCAAATAAAAAGGGGAAATAATTTTGGGTTGTAATTAAGGTTAAATATAAGTGAAAATGATTTTATCGAATGTATTGAGATTGAACTGTGTGTCTGATTTGAGATTTACTTTAAATCAGCCTTGATTTGAATTAAAGGTGAATTGTAAACTCGACATTTGTTGAAATTTAAAATCTTGAAACGATGAAATTGAATTGAAAAATTCAAAGTCTGTTATAAATCGAATATTTGAAATGGGAATATGGTTTGACATTTAATCTTAGTCTTTGGGATTAAGTTGATTTAATTGAAATAAATCTGGAAGTGGAAATTTGGACAATTGAAATGACTGAAATTGAATTCATTTTATTTGTTATAAATCGAGATCGTGAAATGGGAATGCGGGTTAGAGTTAACCATCTGATTTGGAATTGGCAAAATTTGAAATGAATGTATATTTGAAATAAAGTCGATCGGGATTGTGAATTCGAATTGATTTACTTGAAGTTGAAATACAACTGCAAGTGTAAACGAAATCTGGGCGAAACGATGCTAATTCCAACTATAGTATGTCAAAACTATTTTTCAAAACTATTTTGTTAATAAATTAAATTTCCTTATAACTATTTATTGTATAAATTATTTAAATAAAATACTTCATAATTATTAATTATTTATTTTATGAATTATTTTAATGTTTTAATTATTTTGTCAAACTCTACTTTTATTACAAACTATTATTTCAAATTATTTCAATTATACCTTTAAACTATTTAAATATATTGTTAATTAATTGGATATTCAAATTTTATAAGTTGGAATTAGTTCAAGATGTTATGCGTAAGTGGAAAATCCCAGTTGAATAATATTCTATTTAGAATATGAAAATGAATTTCGAAACATGATATTTTGATATGAAACACGAACTCCTTTGAAAGGTAAAAACACTGACCGGTGTGAAAAATGTAAACGATGGGTTGTCAAGGAGACCGGAGTCGACATAAGGCATACTCTCTGTCAGTGTCGATACCACTTTGACAACTGTGTACGCGGTGGAAGTTCCAGAACCGAAGTCGGATGGTATGGAGGCGATTACTGGATTTGAAGAAAGAGAACGATGATGGATTAGCCTTGACCTTCGGGTCATAATTGAAATGACTAAAACAGGAGCCATACCCAGGTTAATGAGATCGCTTCTCTGATCGAACGCGCTCCTTCGAAAACATCTCTATTACTACTGTGATCGATTTGGGTGCACCCCTGAATATGGGAATGTCGTTCGAGGTGGGCGGTAGTTGCGGCTATGCGTTACCACCGGCCTGGGTCCGCGAATTCGGTAGAATCCTACCGGGGTATTCCTCAGTGCCTTGTCATATTATCCTGATCGAGCCCCTACGATTTTGATTTAACGTTGTCGTATCACGGCGCATCCCTATCCACCGACGTACTGGTGTGTTATATGCAAACTGTACGGCAACGGTATAAACGGCGTAAGGGTAACATGGTAAGCTGCTTACGTTATTTTCGATATTATACCTTATTGAATAAACACTATTGTAATAGCGTATGATACTATGTATGTATTAGTTTAACGGATCCTTGAGAGATGGAAAAATCCCGTAACATCTCTTGAGTTACTGCACCATGACACCGATATTATTCTGTATTTTAATTTGACTAATATGAGATGATTTAGTGCTGATCCGAGTGTTTGTTGTGTTTTCTTTTATGCAATACGCTCGGGTCAGCAGATGTTGCAGTTGATGAAGATTGTTTGGCCTTGAAGATTGAAGACGGAGTTCGGTATATGTATCCACTACATTATATTTCCGCTGCATTACTGTATGTAAGTGTATAACTCTGATGATGTAAATGTTGTAACTCAAATGTATATGTTTAAATGCTTTTGAATATTTATTTGTCTATTATAGGTGATCCTTCCGCTGTGAGATTCTGTGATTGTTTTTCCTTTCTGTCTTCTTTTTCTTCTCTTTTCCCAATAACTATCCGGATTAGTGATTTGTTTGGGTCGACATGTGTGGTTTATTGTCGATTTAAACGGTCAAAAAAAAACCCGGGTCGTTACAACGATAAACCCAAAAATCAATTCAAATTCAATTCCAATTAAATACCATTTAATTGGAACACTTTATTAAATCTAAATAAAAAGATTTAATCTTTTTCTCAACTGGGTTTAAGAACAGTGTTAATGAAGACACCATTCACGGCAAACCCAAATCACATTTGATATTAAATACAAGGCTCTGAATAGAAAATATATCGGCTTATATTCAATATCAAATTCTACGACCAAAAAATATCGTATTGGAAAAACCGATATAAATATATCTTTCAAATTCCAATAATAATATATGTATCGTCACGAAATCCAACATCGAAATATTCCAAAGACAATTTCGATTCAAATCCATTCCAATTCAATTATTGGAAATTCTGGTTACTTTCAAAACCATTTCAAATTCAATTTATTTATTTCAAAAATAAATGGATTATAATTCTAGTTCAAAACTAGTTCATTTGGATAAAAATCTATTTTTATCTTTTCAAATATGGATTTTCATCCCAATTCTTCACAAATCATTTCCTATGATTGTACACAAATTATTACTATTTTTAATAATTTTATCAAGGCCCGTACAGTCGATTTCCATCAACGGCCATTGAACTGCACTTACAACGACCTTTTTCAAATTTGATTTGGACATAATTCCAAATCCAACCATTAAATTTCAAATTTCTAATATTCGTTAGAAAGCTCTTTTCGATACGAACCCAAAGTTCCGGTTTTAGGAGAATCCGACGGTCGGATCTCCCGTAATATCCATTCGAAGTCAATGGTCGAAATTCACGAACTACCGCGGCGCGGCGCGTTCTATTCAAGGCATTATATATATAATATATATATTATATATATTTCGTCGATTTCCTTTTAAAACATATTTTATAAATCGTTTTAAATTCGTTTTCAAAACGATTTCAACTTCATATTCAATTTCTAATCAAAATTGAATATTCCATATCATTAATCTATAAATGATAATATTTTCAAAACGTTATATTTTGAAATCACTTTCTTTCTTATATTCATTATAAAAATGAATAAAATCGATATAAATATCGTTCACGTCAAAATGGCGTCAATCTAGTCAACACGGCTATTATTCAACACATGAATTTATTTTATTCAACACACGAATATATTTTCTATTCAACACATGAATTTATTTTCTATTCAATACATGAATTTATTTTCTAAATTGGAATGAGGCCCAACCAATTACCATATAATGTTAATTATATGGATTTTCCACAACACATGTATATATTAGCAACGATAAATAATCAACCATCATCCCGAGTGCATTCTACACTGTATAAGCATCAAATATAAATATTCAACGCTTATAACAGCCTGTCAATCAATCGAACGACGTACATCTAATTTTTGGGATTAGTGTATGTCCAATTTCATCCCAACACCCGTGTGGGGTTTCAAACAATCAAACACCGATTTTATTTGTGCTGTTGGGCGATGTGTAGAATTTATCGTCCCAATCAATATCAGTCAAATCGGTGTACATAAACAAATCGTTCGATTTGTAAATGAATATATATTTTATTTCAGCACATGAATATATATTTGATTTCAACACATGAAATTATATTTGATTTCAACATATGAATATATATATATTCTATTTCAATTCCCATCACACAATCAATTTTCACAACACATTAATCAAACAAACAAGCCGTCCATGGTCTGTGGACGATGGGTGTCAGGTGCTGCTAAGCACCGTCTACATCCTAGTATATATTTCAAACTAGAAATTAAAATAAAAGTGAGGAGTTCTCACCTAGAAGCTAAACCAAACGCCATGACTCTTCATATGTAGAAAATCTTCGTCGTGCTTGCCTTTTGTCACTTTCGTTATCCGTATCCACTACATTTATATATATATATATATATAAATCTCATTTTTATATTCTCTAGTATATAAAAATCATATTTTTATTTCGCTACAACATGCATAAAAATCGCATTTTTATATTGTTATCTCTATAATAAAAACCCTATTTTTATAATGTTAAAAATCATAACATTTTATTGTTAAAAATCACATCTTGTTCATTTCAAAAATCAAATCTTTTTGTTATATAAAAATTAAACCTTTTTACTACATAAAAATATAACCTTTTCTTATTCTTTAAAAACAATTCAATTTTATAAATTTTAAAACAATGCCAACTTATATTTTTAAATCATGCTATTTACATTTACAAATATAATGTTATTTCATTTTACAAATAAAGATCATTTCTTTAGACAAATAAAGATCATTTCTTTTAGAAAAATAAAGATCATTTCTTTTAGAAAAATAAAGATCATTTCTTTAGAAAAATAAAGATCATTTCTCTAGAAAAATAAAGATCATTTCTTTAGATACTTGAAAATCAAATTCTTACATATTTGAAAGTCAATTTTTTACACATTTTATTACTAAAATTATTTAATTATTAATTAGCACTAATTACCCCATTAACGTTAGTTACCTCACTAAGGCTTAATCAGCCTTAGTTCTCCATCCCGGTTGACAGGTAAAGATTGCTCCTCCAGATCTACTCACGCACGCAACTCAGGAGGGCCAGCACCCGATCAGACAATGCCTCCAGGAAGGCCGGAGCCTCTTCCCCCTGCGCCGGCGGCGACATCAGTCACGATGGGCCCACCATTGCTAGACAGTGGCTCAATTTAGGGTTTGAAACAAAAAAGGGTGGCGGTTTCAGGGTCGTGGAGGCTGTCGGAGGTGTGAGGCGGAAGGAGGAAGTCGGACGCAGTGGCCCACCTGGGCGGCGCACTGATCGAATCAGGAGGGGGGTCTCGGCAACGGCAGGCTTTGGATTTCCTTTTTTATATTTTTATTTTACAATGTCGGGTTTGACTCTGAAGGGGGAGAGAGAGTATAAGGGATTATATATATATATATATATATATATATATATATATATATATATTATATTAATTTATTTTCCTCCAAAAAGTAACCTTAAATATCGACCTCAAAACGAGACCCACCGCCTGTCCTCCCTATCTAATTATCCCCATTCCGAATACAATGGGATATGTTTTGTAAGCTAATTCGATCGTTTCGATCAGTTTTCATCAAAATCGAAATATAAATCTATATACTGAATTCGAACGCGCATTTCAATTTACCGGGGCCACTTACGGACTCTAAAAATTCCTGGAAAATATTTTCTAGCTTCGTATTTACGATACGGTCCTAACAAAAACTTATTTCGTCAAATTCTGAGAATGTTTGAAAAATGGCCATTTTCCAGTCGATTAAAATCAATTAAAACTGGTCAAACGCGTTTTCCTTTGCCACGCTCACATATCGAATCGAAAAATTACGCATTTTGAAACCTAGCAATAACTTGACATCACGGATCCTACAAAAGTGGTTTCATCGAAAACCGAGGTCGTTTGCAAAATTTCCATTTTTTAAGGGCTAGAATTCCATAGCGACTATTCTGAAATTTTCAACTGGACATAACTTTTTATCCCCGCTATGAAATTTCAATTTTTCGGATTCGTTGGAAAGATATTTTCAAATGGATTCTAATGTTTTTGGTTTGACTAAAATCCAGTTTATTTTGCATCCTGCACATTCATTTGAATTTTGAAATCGAATTTTCGAACTACCACGCCATTTTCAATTCCTTTTATAATTAAAATAAAATATTTATATTCTAACGTCAAGCTATATAAATATATACGTTCTAATTCTATTCAAAATAAATTTCTCGTCATTATTATTTAAAATAATTCATTTTAAATAATCAAAATTCGTCGAAATTGCCAAAATAAAATTTTTAAATTGGCTCAGATTTCCGGGTTATTACAATCTCCCACACTTAAAACTTTTCATCCCCGAAAAGGAACGAAGCCGAAAGTTGTTTAACTAATCAACTCAACTTTCAATATTTTCTTTACGGCTTAAGTTCTTCAACTATTCAGTTTCTAAGAACTTTTCAAATTTTTCAAAAATTTGGCTAACACCCTAAATTTTTGAAAAATTTCGCCACAACCTCCTCTACACCGGGGACTTCAGGATATTTCGAATAGCCTCCCATGGCCCTCACCAATCCAAAAAGAAAAAGAAACAGCCAAGCGGCTAGCCAATCGGCTCATAAAATCATCAAAAACCTAATAAATTTGTAAACATGTACCTATTTGTCGAGCAAACAATTTTATTCCTCTTCTCTAGCCTACTTGCTATGACCTGTTCAATGTAAGTACATGTATACTATGCAAATGCGAAATTTTTTCAATACAATTCACTATTTGGTACAATTTGGCTAAAGGTTCAACATTTAATTAATCAAACAATAATCAAACAACACAACCAGCAATCAATTAGTTGATTATCATTTCAATCACATAACTTTGATACATAGTCCAAAAATCAGATTTTTGATGCCAAATCACAACAATAAGTCCTATCTAATTTTGGTTCTCACACCAGTCTAATGGAAATATATAGAAATCCCACTTTTGAAACTCGAACAAAAACACTAATGATGAGATCTCAATCATCAGTATCTTCTTCGGGCGACTAGAGTGTGACTCTATATCTATCCAGTGTATTAAAACTTCGAATACACGTGGATCAGACGTATATGCAAAATCTCTATGTACTTGATTGTCCGAATTCAATATAAAATAAATAATCAAATACGAATAATTGATTTAAATTTTCAAAACAAAACTTGTTTTCACTTTTACTTTTAAAAAAACACTACTCTTCACACTCGTTCTAGGATACTACTGATCCCATCTCTAACGAGTCATTCTAATTGGATATTACTAATCCAATATCTGATGAATTCTTTCATTCGGTTCTAATGCGTCTTGTTCTGGAGCTCTATAAACCAAAGCTCTGATACCACGATGAAACGACCCGGACTTCCCCGGTAAGGAAACACGGATTGCTTTGAGAACAACACACATCATAACGCAAACAGAAGAACATTTCATTGCATATTACAACAATTCATCAGAATACAAGAATATACAGAGTATTAACAAATAATATACATTATAAAATATCAAAGATTACAATACATTACATAGCAGCGGCAAATAATACAATACACAACTGAAAGAGATATACGGATACAGAGCTTTCCGGATATCATTCCAGCTGTAAACCAGGTTCCTGTGAATATAAATCTGCAAAACCAAAACTACTAGCTACCCGTGCGGAAAATAGGGGCACCCAGAGTTTAGGTTAAAACAATAAACTCCAGGTCAGTCATGTGACTGGTGTGAGAACTAAAACAGTTATTTAAAACTTTACTTTAAATCAGATATATCAAGGGACCACGCCGTATAACACGGAACGGGTTTCCTCCCAAGAATACCAGTGCATATAACAAAACAGCGCAATGCTTTTTGGAAAAATGAAGCTATTATAAGACCCGGGTCCCATCACACAATGCAACACAAGCCGGAGCATAGAGTTTTCCCTTATAATAGCCAAACATGCTTAGTACGTTAAAAACAATCATTTGATACTATTATTAGTGTATAGTGTCAAAACAATTTCAATCATAAATATCAATCATAGACGGCATGGGTACCATATATCATGTCGCCATATTAGGCTCTACAATCAAAACCGCAAATGTCACGTATTGGAAGTTGGATTTCCATCTGTGAACCGAGGCAAAAGATAGTCCTCTACCAATTCGAGACGCTCTATCCCGTGTCTCGGGACCCAGACTCAGGTGGGCCCTTGGATCTTCAGGGTCGGTCCACCGATGTGGATTAAAATGCCTGAACACTGCGTTTCCCCGCCCTTTGGGGCGTCAATGAGCCAAATGACTCCATCGGCTCCACACAGTCACCGATATATCCGAGGCGCCTCGCAACAGCAACAACCACACAGGTGAAAATAATATAAATATCAGGGCTGGTAGGTCACTGACACCACCCTAGCTAGAAGGAAACGCATGCCCTCCCTGATGTCCTCTCCCGTTTCTGGTTCACAACCCGGGTGTGCAGCTCGCGAATCAACGCTAGACAAAGCTATGCCACACAAGCGGTGCTTTGATCATCAACCATAAGGCTTTGCTTTTTAACAGAAGCCTTGCTCAATTGCCACTTAAGTATGCCACACAGGCAATTCACTCCATGCGATTGATATCCATCAATATATAACCCCTGAGCTCGTACGTCTCAGAGAAGGGCGTTAAGCAAGAGAATAAATTCTCCGTCGCCAAATAGATATATATTTAATAGAAATCAATCACACAGAATAAAATCCAATGTCAGACACACAGTCCATTTACAAGTCCGTTCTGGGTCTGAACGAAACCGGAGGCCCCTTGTACCTCGCATATCCATCGATCTCCAAGTACGTCTGGACGATCACCAACGGATTCCCTCCTCTTGGGTGTACAGCCCAATCAAGATCATCAGTAATCACCCAAACGATGTGAAGACCTTCGGTCTTCAACCACCATCTTCATCCTCGACATCACGTCGAATCAGTTATTCAGAATGGGAAAAACCCGATCTTTCTGAATAACTCGCGTATATAATAAATAAGGGTTACACAAACACAACATACGCCTAATTCCAATTCAGAATATTCTTTTATTCAAATATTCTTATACTTTGGGAAAGGTTCCCATTAATTTTATCAAAGATAAATTCTTTAAATTTATTCTTTAATCTTCTTTTGAATATCAATTCAAACTAGTCGGGATAAGCGAACCACACCGAAGTAATCATTTATTTTATTTCCCAATCCCAACCTATTCGTCCCATGAAGTGAAACTGGTCATACTTCATATCTATAACCACGGTGTTATCGGTAAATTCAATAAACCATTTCATGTTCAAATCTAATTAAAGATTTAACTATCTCCTGGAGCAAAACTGGTGATACCCCATTCTCGATCACTTCTATCTAATTAAAGATTCATTAAAACTCCACTTAGTTTTAATCTTCCCAATAATCACTATCAATGATTATTTAACTTGGGAAATCACATCCTGTCTTTATCTGGGTTAAAGAACCAATGTCATTTAAAACACGGTTCACTATAAACCCAAAATCACATTCCATTAATTATCGAGTTAAAGAACAAGTGTTATTTAAAACACCGTTCACGATAAACCCAAAAATCAATTCAAATTCAATTCCAATTAAATACCATTTAATTGGTACACTTCATTAAATCTAAATAAAAAGATTAAATCTATTTCTCAACTGGGTTTATGAACAGTGTTAATGAAGACACCATTCACGGCAAACCCAAATCACATTTGATATTAAACACAAGGCTCTAAATAGAAAATATATCGGCTTATATTCAATATCAAATTCTACGACTAAAAAATATCGTATTGGGAAAAACGATATAAATATATCTTTCAAATTCCTATAATAATATCTGTATCGTCACGAAATCCAACATCGAAATATTCCAAAGACAATTTCTATTCCAATCCATTCCAATTCAAATATTGGAAATTCTGGTTACTTTCAAAACCATTTCAAATTCAATTTATTTATTTCAAAAATAAATGGATTATAATTCTAGTTCAAAACTAGTTCATTTGGATAAAAATCTATTTTTATCTTTTCAAATATGGAGTTTTTCATCCCAATTCTTCACAAATCATTTCTTATGATTTTTCACAAATTATTACTATTTTTAATAATTTTATCAAGGCCCGTACAGTCGATTTCCATCAACGGCCATCGAACTGCACTTACAACGACCTTTTCCAAATTTGATTTGGACATAATTCCAAATCCAACCATTAGATTTCAAATCTCTAATATTCATTAGAAAGATCTTTTCGATACGAACCCAAAGTTCCGGTTTTAGGAGAATCCGACGGTCGGATCTCCCGTAATATCCATTTGAAGTCAATGGTCGAAATTCGCGAACTACCGAGGCGCGGCGCGTTCTATTCAAGCCATTATATATATAATATATATATTATATATATTTCGTCGATTTCCTTTTAAAACGTATTTTATAAATCGTTTTAAATTTGTTTTCAAAACGATTTCAACTTCATATTCAATTTCTAATCAAAATTGAATATTCCATATCATTAATCTATAAATGATAATATTTTCAAAACGTTATATTTTGAAATCACTTTCCTTCTTATATTCATTATAATAATGAATAAAATCGATATAAATATCGTTCACGTCAAAATGGCGTCAATCTAGTCAACACGGCTTTTATTCAACACATGAATTTATTTTATTCAACACACGAATATATTTTCCACAACACATGTATATAATAGCAACGATAAATAATCAACCATCATCCAGAGTGCATTCTACACTGTATAAGCATCAAATATAAATATTCAACGCTTATAACAGCCTGTCAATCAATCGATCGACATACAACTAATTATTGGGATTAGTGTATGTCCAATTTCATCCCAACACCCGTGTGGGATTTCAAACAATCAAACACCGATTTTATTTGTGTAGTTGGCCGATGTGTTAAATTTATCGTCCCAATCAATATCAGTCAAATCGGTGTACATAAACAAATCGTTCGATTTGTAAATGAATATATATTTTATTTCAACACATGAATATATATTTGATTTCAACACATGAAATTATATTTGATTTCAACACATGAATATATATATTCTATTTCAATTCGCATCACACAATCAATTTTCACAACACATCAATCAAACAAACAAGCCGTCCATGGTCTGTGGACGATGGGTGTCAGGTGCTGCTAAGCACCGTCTGCATCCTAGTATATATTTCAAACTAGAAATTAAAATAAAAGTGAGGAGTTCTCACCTAGAAGCTAAACCAAACGCCACGACTCTTCATATGTAGAAAATCTTCGTCGTGCTCGCCTTTTTTCACTTTCGTTGTCTGTATCCACTACATATATAAAAATCACATTTTTACATTCTCTAGTATGTAAAAATCATATTTTTATTTCGCTACAACGTGCATAAAAATCACATTTTTATATTGTTATCTCTATAATAAAAACCCTATTTTTATAATGCTAAAAATCATAACATTTTATTGTTAAAAATCACATCTTGTTCATTTCAAAAATCAAATCTTTTGGTTATATAAAAATTAAACCTTTTCACTATATAAAAATATAACCTTTTCTTATCCTTTAAAAACAATTCAATTTTATAAATTTTAAAACAATGCCAACTTATATTTTTAAATCATGCTATTTACATTTACAAATATAATGTTATTTCATTTTACAAATAAAGATCATTTCTTTAGACAAATAAAGATCATTTCTTTTAGAAAAATAAAGATCATTTCTTTTAGAAAAATAAAGATCGTTTCTTTAGAAAAATAAAGATCATTTCTTTAGAAAAATAAAGATCATTTCTTTAGATACTTTAAAATCAAATTCTTACATATTTGAAAATCAAATTCTTACATATTTGAAAATCAAATTTTTACACATTTTATCACTAAAATTAATTAATTATTAATTAGCACTAATTACCCCATTAACGTTAATGACCTCACTAAGGCTTAATCAGCCTTTGTTCTCCATCCCGGTTGACAGGTAAAGATTGCTCCTCCAGATCTACTCACGCACGCAACTCAGGATGGCCAGCACCCGATCAGACAACGCCTCCAGGAAGGCCGGAGCCTCTTCCCCTACGGCGGCGGTGACATCAGTCGCGATGGGCCTACCATCGCCAGACAGCGGCTCAATTTAGGGTTTGAAACAAAGAAGGGGCGGCGGTTTCAGGGTCGTGGAGGCTGTCGGGGGTGTGAGGCGGAAGGAGGAGGTCGGACGTAGTGGCCCACCTGGGCGGCGCGCTGGTCAAATCGGGAGGGGAGTTCTGGGCAATGGAGGGCTTTAGGTTTCCTTTATTTATTTATTTATTTTACAATGTCGGGTTTGACTCTGAAGGGGGAGAAAGAGTATAAGGGATTATATATATAATTATTTTAATTTATTTTCCTCCAAAAAGTAACTTTAAATATCGACCTCAAAACGAGACCCAACGCCTGTCCTGCCTAGCTAATTACCCCCATTCCGAACACAATGGGATATGTTTCGTAAGTTGATTCGATCGTTTCGATCAGTTTTTGTAAAAATCGAAATATAAATCTATATATTGAATTCGAACGCGCATTTCAATTTACCGGGGCCCTATACGGACTCTAAAAATTCCCAGAAAATATTTTCTAGCTTCGTATTTACGATACGGTCCTAACAAAACTAATTTCGTCAAATTCTGAGACCGTTTGAAAAATGGCCATTTTCCGGTCGATTAAAATCGACTGAAACTGGTCAAACGCGTTTTCCTTTGCCACGCTCACATATCGAATCGAAAAATTACAAATTTTGAAACCTAGCAATAACTTGACATCACGGATCCTACAAAAATGGTTTCGTCGAAAACCGAGGTCGTTTGCAAAATTTCCATTTTTAAGGGCTAGAATTCCATAGTGACTATTCTGAATTTTCAACTGGACATAACTTTTTATCCCCGCTATGAAATTTCAATTTTTCGGATTCGTTGGAAAGATATTTTCAAATAGATTCTAATGTTTTTGTTTTCACTAAAATCTGGTTTATTTTGCATCCTGCACATCCATTTGAATTTTGAAATCGAATTTTCGAACTACCGCGCCATTTTCAATTCCTTTTATAATTAAAATAAAATATTTATATTCTAACGTCGAGCTATATAAATATATACGTTCTAATTCTATTTAAAATAAATTTCTCGTTGTTATTATTTAAAATAATTCATTTTAAATAATCAAAATTCGTCGAAATTGCCAAAATAAAAATTTTAAATTGGCTCAGATTTCCGGGTTATTACACAAAGTCTCATTACGCAAGCTACGCTTTATCCTAAAGTCATGCTTTGATTATCTACAGCTCAATCACTTGGTATTCCACATTATCATTCATAACATATATTTGGTAATCACTAACAATATAACCGTTGAGCTCATACGTACTAAAGAAGGGTGTTAAGTCAAGAGAACATATTCTCCGCCACCAACAGAAATATATTTAATAATAATCAATCACCATATTATGAAATACAATGTCAAACACATATCTATACAAGTCCATTCTGGGTTTGAATGAAACCGAATGCGCTTTATTCCTCCTTCAATAAAGGAGTGAATCCCTTGCAAAATTTAAACATCTCCGAGTACGTACGGACCACTGCTATAAATATATAACCTCATAATGGGAGTTACCTGAGCATCAACAAGCAACCATTTCAATGTGAAGATTTCCGGTCTTCAACCACCATCTTTAGTGTCTTCATTTCTTCATAACGTCGTATTATTATTATTCAGAATGGTTTTCAAATACAAATCCGATCGTGGTCTTTCCAAATAATAAGCGAAATTTTAAAACACAATTATGGATTATATAGGATTTCAACTGAATTTCCTTCCACTTTGGATTCTGTTAATCAAAACTTCTTTAAATCCATCCTCAAGTTATCCTTTAACAAAATCTATATTCGTTAGACTTATAAATCAAACATTCATTCCATTAAATCTTCTTACCAAGATTTTTGTTAACCTTAATCAAGGTTTCCTTTAAAATAAAACCTTTATTGGTTTAGGGATTATCTCCAAAACATTAATAAATCTTCACGAAAGATATTAGCTTCTTCTAAAATTATCTCTTGATCAAAGATTGTTTAATATTATCTTCATTAAACTTTAATCATAACCCTTTCTAATTTCTAAATTATCAAACATATAATCTACTTAAATAAAGATTTAATTAACCATAACTCAAATTATAAAATTTCAAAACATATTCTACTCTTTATTCGAGTTAAAGAATGATATAATTTAAGATACCAATCACGAAAATACAAAACCTATTGATATTGATTATAAGATTTAAACAGAAATTATCAACTTATATTCGATAGCAATTCTCATAATCATGGAATACCCTAAGTGGAATAATGATATAAACATCTTTCAAATCCCTCAGATAGTATACGTCTTAACTAAAAATGTAATGACCCGGAATTATCAAAATCAAAATAGTTATAAAATACAACAACCCGAGTTTTAAACGAATAAAATAAAATCAAAATTTAAATCAAATAATCAAATAAAAATACACTTAAAATTCCGGGTCATTACATTCTCCCCCACTTAAACCTTTTCGTCCCCGAAAAGGAACAAGGAAGGGAAATCGTAATTAAATAATTAATATATTTAAAACAAAAGTTTATATTTATCTTCATGTTCATATATACTTCAAAAATTATATATATCTAAATCATTGTTAAAATATTTTCTTACATTTCAAAATAATTTTAAGTATTCACTCGACGTCTCGATTGGCTATATATATCTATCCCACTTTCGAAACCAGAAAATAGATATCGATGATGCTGCGCAGTCATCACCAGAATCATTTTCAAGCAACAAGAGTGTGACTCTATATCTATCTAGTACATATAGAATTTAATATATACGTTGATCAGACGTATACCCAAATCACTGAGTATTCAATATGCCAATTTTAACGTCAGGTAAGTACTCAAAACATCTTTCTATTTTTAAATAGAATATATATCAAAATTTCAATACTACTCTAAGGAAATTCTGTATTATAATACTTTTCAAAATAGTTATTTCAAATCAATATTTAGTAAAATGGACTCGCTGGAAGACTTACACTCTCCTTCTACTTCTTACCTTGTTATGGACAAGGATAAGTCATAGAATTCAAGTTAAAAGCCGAACGAACGAAAGAACCTAATCAAAGAGGATCGATGAAGGAAGATGGATTCAAACGGAAAGGAAATTCCAGAAAAAAGATTTAAATATTAAACAAAATTTTATATACAGAAATATTTATTTTAAAACATCTAAAATCTCTTTCTTAATTTATTATGTTGAGGTTATATATAAATTTAATTGCAGGTTATTATTTTGTTATTTAACGTTTGAAAATGCGTGATAACTCAAAGTTTAACAAGTCTATCATTGTTCTTACAGATGTTAGGTATACGCTGGCCAGGCGCACGACCAAAATCTCTAAGTACTAAATATCCTTGTTTCAACTCCCAGTGAAAATACTTAAAACATTTAAAATAGATATGGAAAAATACTTCCCCCATGGATCGCGGTTACTCGGTGGTTGCGCTACTATCCCAGTAGAATCGCTTGTAACCGTAGGTATCACACCCCTCGAATTACGCCATGGTTGGTGCCATAGATCGTAGTTACGCGGCGGTTACATCATTATCCCAGTGAAATCGCTTGTAACTGTAGGCATCGCACCCCCGAATTATGCTATGGCGTCTAGAACGCAGTTACGCGGCGGTTACGCCACTATCCCAGTGGAGTCGCTTGTAACTTTAGGCATATCGCCCCCCCCCCCCTGAATTATGATAGAACAGGTAAGTAATATTGATAATCAACGTGATCTCACCGAGTGAGATTCCAACATCGATGGATACTCCAATCGACGGAGCACCAATGTAGCCACGATTTTCGATGGATACTCTCGACGAGCGCCAACAAAATCCCTCTCTCAGGAATTGCGATTTCGATGGAAGGTACTTCCCATATCTTTATTTAGAAAACATATACATATATTATATATAGTACTTCATTTCACGCTTCACGCATATCGTACTTATATAAATATCATTTCATTTTCAACATCATGTTTCAAATATATCATTCTTATATAAATTTCATTATATAAGGTTTCATTTAAAATCAATTACCTTCCAAATCAGTAACTTTCGAATTAATCATAATTTTTATATAAATCTTCCATATATATAAGGTTCGAAAACTTCATATCCTATAATCAAAATCAAAGATTTTCGAAATTTCCATTTCAATACCAATTCAGTTTTTATTTTTTACAGTCAAATTGAATATTCAATATCATTTCAAATCTTGTTCACAAAAGCTTGGATCATTCGAATAGTCAAAAAAGGGATTGATTCAAATAGAATGGGATTAAGATTCAAATCTAAGGAGACCTTCACAAAGAAGGCTATCGACGAGAGCGGATTCGAAGGTTAGTGATTTCGAAAGGTTTTTAATTTCAAAATACTGCGTTTCAAAATAATTTATATTTTCAAAATACGTTCTCTAACAAGAAGGACTCTGCGACTGATTCCACTCATTCTAGGGTATCATTACCATATCTCTAATGAGCTTTTACCTCATAAGCTAAAGCTTTGATAAACCTTTTAGTATCAATTCGAGTTGGTTTTAACGATTTGTCATTTTCTATCAATTCGAGTTGGTTTGATACCGACTTGAAATGATTGAAATGGCGGGCCGTTTCAAAATATCCGAAGATTATCTCTATCCAAACACATCGTAATTAAATTTGAAAACCTTTATTCAACTCAAAAGATTTATCAAACCCATTTGATATTAAATAGTAGACCTAGATAGAAAATATATCAGCATATATTCCATATTAATTCCCGTATTCAACTGACACTATAAGCCGATTAACAGTTAACCAACCTTTTAAATTCCTCAAATAGTATGAGTATTATCTACATAATTAATACCAAATATTTGCAAAAAAATTCCAACAATATCCAATTACTTTATAATCGAAAAACCTTTTAGTATTAAGTAAACTAAATTAAAATCAATATAATAAATTATTTTAAATATCTTTAAATATTTTTAGTTTTCCCAAAAGTACTTGATAAACCATTTAAAAATGATTAATTGAGGTTCGATTAATAATTTGTACATTTAAAACATCAAAACATACTATTTTCAGAAAAGCATTGCAAAAGTGTTTCTAAAGCGTTACAAAAGTGCTGCTAAACAACTTATATGAACTGGTTTGATCAAAATCAACTTTATATTATCCAAACTATAATTTTCCAATTCAAATCACTTTTAAATAATTTATAATGATTTCACAAAAAAAATCCATGTTTTTAATTGATTTAAGTTTTTCATTTCTAGTTATGGTAAACAAACTGCACTATCGCGATTTTATTAGAAATTAGATTTAAACATAACTTGAAAATTATGTATTAAAATTTGAAAAAAAACGATTTGAAAATCATTGTTATTAGAAAGCAAACGTTTTTCTTTTCACGTCAATTCGACTTAGATTGCATTAGTTATAAACGATTTAAGTTTATGGTGGAAATTTACGAACTACCGCAGTGCGACACGTCCTATTCAGACCATATTACGACTTATAATAAAAATTCATCCAATTTACTTCTAATATTATTATAAACCTTTATAAACATATACAAACACATTTGAAAACAATATTTCAAAATTTTGACTAGAATTTCAATTTTAAATTTAAGTTGAATATTATAATATCAATTTTTTTTTAAATTATCTGATGAACCTCAAATTTTGCAGGAATCATATTAAATGTAATATAAGACTATTGGGATAATCACTTTGAGTTTAAAACGTCGTTTATATACCGATCTCAACTTCAAATTTCAAATTCGCTATTCAAAATTGATATCAAAAATTGAACTACGCAATTATAGTCAAAACCTCTTCCAAAATTGTTTTCATCTTTACAAAAGTTGTTCGTATATACTTTAATTTCATTTCCAAACTATTCCGGATGTCAAATTCAAAACTTTATTTTTATGCCTAAATCTCAATGTTAAATTAATAAAATTGTTTATATTTCCAATTGAGAAGGATACCTAACCAATTACCCGTATAATTCCATAATTGGGTGTGATATGTGTGCAACAACATACAAACAGTACTTACAATCATATAAACATCCATCACAATCACTATCAGTATAATTCACAGATGTCGTTAGCTAGATGCAAGCGTTATAACACTCAATGCTTGCCAGTGTCATTAACTATGCATCTGTTCATCCCACATCACACATATACTTAACGATTATAATTAAATATATAAATAAACAAGTGTGTACTATGCATCCATTCATCCAACATTATATATATATATATATACACACGACCTGCCTTTTTGACTGCTTTAAGTCGGTAATTAAACCAACTTGAAACATTCTCAAAGATAGATTGTCAGAGGTAATAACACATCAGAATAGAAACAAAACGAACTTTGATTACTTCATAATAATTTATATCATTTTACAATGATTCATCAAAGTGCATATCAGAGTACAAAGCAGAATAGCTATATCTATAGAGGGTCCAAAGTGCTCTGATCCAGCTTCAGCTAACTTCCAGTATTGCTCCTAAATAGTTCCAATTTATAACTACTTAACTGCTAGGCTGCCCATATGGAAAATAAGGGCATCCATAGTTTAGAGGGATAAACAATAAACTTTGAGCCAGTTATGGGACTGGTGTGAGAAACTTAAAATAGTTATATTTTTAAAGTGAGGTAACTTATAAGACCATGCCGTATAAACAAGAAACGAGTTTTTCTCTTGTGAACACCAATGCAAAATATTGTAATGTTTTTTTAGAAAAAGAAGTTATCATAAGGCTTGTCCCACATCAAATAATGCAAGCTCACACCTATGGGCGAGTTTTTCCCGTTTGATAACCAAAAATGCTTGATACGTGAAAACCATTTGATATTATTATTAGTGCATAGAGGGGAAAATCGTTTTCCAAATAAATGTATCAATCTTAGCCAACATAATACCCCATCCTATTATGTTGACATATAGGTATACAACTAAAATCGTATGGGAATGTAGTGGAAAATTGGATGCCAACTAAGACCAAGTCAAATGATCTTCCATATTCGAAGGGATCACCTCTAGAGGGATGTACCCTTGAGAAAACAAATCATGCTTTCTCGGCTACACAAGGCCGGGCTATATCTATATCTGACTGTGGTAAATGGTAGCACGAATATGATAGTCCCCGGTCGTAACCAACATTTAATCGAATGCTCACTTCCAACATCCACATAAAGTAGCTTTCCACATAATTAAATACATGGGCTCCATACCATGGTATAACTTTTTTTATCTAGAAGAGAATGTCCATATTCTAATGGAAGCGACCCGCATAGCCTTGCTACCATAATTCTGTTTTAGGTTATTGTCAGGTTATGAGGCTTGACGAAGTCTCGTTACACAAGGCTACGCTTCTAACGACCCGTGTTTTACATATCGATCAATCGTATAATGATTATATTTTATTCCCTAGTGGTCGAATCATTCTCAGATGTTAATATGTCGTCCATAGGGATGTGAGACATGTCCATGATTTTTACCAAATTCGATTATGACCATTTTCCCCTTGAGTTTACTATTTGGGCTATAACTTTTGATAAGCGTCCAATCAGGTGCTGAGATTGATTCCATTAGATTAGAATAGTTGTTTACAATTCTGTGGAGTGGTCACATAAAGGATTTGGTTCAGAGGTTTGGGAGGGATCATTGTTTTAATTTTCTGCTTGTGCTTAGGGAGACTGGTCAGCAGTTAATGGTCTGATTAGCCAAACCCATTAGACCTGTGGCCAGCGGATATAAATAGGAGGACTTGGAAAGAGAAATAAAGTTACTCTCTTCATTCTAAGTTTTAGGTTGGGCATTTGTGATTCTTCGGTTCATCCCAAAACCCTATTTCTCCATTCTTTTCAATAAAATTCATTGTAGATTGCATCTAAAAGATTTATCATGTAACACCCCGAATTTTCATTAACAGTAAATTAATAAATTAAAGTATAATTAATTTGAAATCAAAAAATTAAGGGAAACGGGTTACGCCATTGCGTTCGTCTCGGAATTCTGCTTGAGATAGAGTCCGGGTTTGCGCAAAACGGGTAACGTATGAAGAAGATATCTTTAATTTAAATATTGCAGCAAAACCTAAAAAAAAGAAGAATAGGAAAAGAATAATGTTTAGCATTGTTCTAAGGTTTGTACGCAAAAGACTTAGTAGCTCATTTGGTTGGAACATGTGACTTGCATACAGGAGGTACAGAGTTCGATCCCCGCCAGCGTCATATTTTTGTTTTAGGGGAATGGCTAGAAAGTGGCTTAGTGTGAACGCGGTTCAAATAAATGGTTAATTGGAAAAATAAATAAAAAGAATATATATATATATATATAGGAAATATATATATATATACATATATGCATATATATATATATACATATATGCATATATATATATATGACATGTACACGTGGCACATTTTTTTGTTGGTCAAAGATTGTTCTTTTTCTACGTGGCTTTGTATGATTGGTCGGGGGATGATAAGTGCTGACATGGCCTTCTTTGATTGGCTGTATGACATATTCTGAGTCCCTATGTGTCACTAAGGCTGACGTGTCAAATTTTGATTGGCTCTCTTGACGCGTATGGACTGGATTCCTCCTATCTTCATCTGATGGCTCAAATCAATCAGAAACTCTATATAAACAGCCCTGGTCTTCTTCTCTATTCACAATTCTTTTCTACCTTTATGCTGCAAAGATTCTTGTTAGACATGGCTTCTCCTCCTCCTCTAAAATATATAAATAAAATAATATATATAAAATAAACCAAGACGAGGAAATGCTGCTAAAAGATTTTCATGAAGAGATTCAAAGCTTCAAGATAAGGATTAAAGGCTAAACGTCGCACGAATCATAGCAACGCCTCCTTTTTATTCTAATCTAATCTCTGTAAGTCAGTTATTTTTAGATTTGAACGTTTTTCTTTGTTCGTGACATGAAATTAAAGGAATAAAAGAATATGCCAAATCTTTCTCTCTCTCTATTCGAATCAGTGCCTATATTCTTGGACCTAATCAAGAACTGTTATGATTCAAGGACAAATAAGACTGTATGCCTCTTTGACTATGAACATTGCCTATGACTATGGACATTGCCTATGACTATGAACGTTGCCTATGACTATGAACATTGCCTATGACTATGGACATTGCCTATGACTGTGACTATGAGAATTATTTCCTTGACTAAGCTTATGCTTTTGATTTGGAAACATAAACTTTTGCCTATGACATAACAAGGACAACTGTGACTAAACACCTATGATTTCTGACTAGGAAAGGGTTGCTGTGAAATTGGGTTTAAACCTGATCTTTCTATTCTGTCTATCCTTGGTTTTCGTTGGTTTTAGACCTTGGGAATTTACCTATTAAGTTAGGTCTACCCATGTTCTTGAACCTACGTCCCTATTCTGTCTATTCTTGGTTTTCTTTGGTTTTAGACCTTGGGAATTTACCTATTAAGTTAGGTCTACCCATGTTCTTGAACTGACGTCGTCATTCAATCCTTTTTATGCCAGTTAGTATGTTTATCTTTCGCATAACAGCTTTGGTTCATTCCCTATTTTCTACGAACCTAGCTTTATTTATAAATCTAGACTAAATCACGATTATACGAACGGTGGGAATGCGGTTTGGGCAAAATATGAAATTTACTAAAAACGTAGTTTAACTTGGAAATTGGCATAAATTGGGAACACGCATTATGGCATGTTCATAAGAATGCAAGTTGGATAAATTTGACATGAACTATAGATTGAGTAGCCTGAATCTAGTATCGACATGTA
The DNA here is from genome assembly GCA_030737875.1 of Allium sativum. Taxonomy (NCBI): domain Eukaryota; kingdom Viridiplantae; phylum Streptophyta; class Magnoliopsida; order Asparagales; family Amaryllidaceae; genus Allium; species Allium sativum. The sequence continues at coordinate 285,365,220 of CM060911.1, forward strand.
AATCTAGCATTTACATGAATACTGAACTAGAGTAATAAGTCTAGTTTGACATGAATTAGAATGTTGAATTGGAACTGGATTAGCTAATTTGGAACGGTAAATATATTGGCCTAAATTTGAAATTCGCCATAATAGGGAGTAATTGGCAGGTTTAGCAAAATCATGGTTAATGACACTTGATTTGGTATAGTTTACATACCAAAAAGCATAAACATAATTTAGAGGGAAAAATGGGCCATAAGAATGAATGTTGACAATTTACATTAAAAGGGAAATTAGGAAATAAGTAAATTAGGAATAATTTACTTATAGAGTTTGTTCTAAACGAGAAATGTAAATTAGACAAATTAAAGGTTTGTTAAACGACATCTCTTTTAATAACACACCAGAAAGTTTTAGGGTGACAGAGAGGATAGTGTCTAGGCTTGGGTTTGGAAAATACAAGTTTCCTGCTCTCCCTGGCTATCCCTAACTGATCCGACGGACGGGATGGTTACTTTCAAAACCTGAATTGAAAACTAATCAAAACCCTTTGAATTTAGAAAACACGAATATGCCTAACCCGAGGTTAGACTGAGTTGCGATGTAAACCTGCCCGGAACCAACCGACACATCCAGTATTCGCAACAATATCTATCTAATGTGAGTGGTCGTGGCTTCAATCTACTTAATTAAAGCTAGAACAAGAATGGTAGGGTTAAGTTAACTAAGACACTTAACCAGTTCAACATGACAACTAAACTGATGGGTGGGGTTAGGTTCATAAAAACACTTAACACAGTTAAGCTAGAATGGGAGGGTTAAGTCCATAGGAACACTTAACCAACTTAACACAGTTAAGCTAGAATGGGAGGGCTAAGTCCATAGAAACAATTAACCAGACTCAAGGTAACAAGACAAGATTTGTAGGGGTTAAGTAAAGTTAATACACTTAGCCAAATTAACATGTTAACTAGACCAGAGGTTGGGGTTAAGTAAAATCTAATACACTTAGCCAATTTAATATGTTAGCTGGGCTAGACCGTAGGGGTTAAGTAAACTTGAACACTTAACCATCAGGTTAGGATAAAGGAATGGGGTTAAGTCTAAAACATGAAGGGATAGTACTTAACCATGAATAACATGTTAGTTAAAACAGACGGGCAAGGTTAAGTTAAAAGGGAACACTTAACCAATACAAGGTGAAGGGCTAGGGTTAAGTAATAAGAAATACTTAACCAATATAACTTGGTTTAGGGTAAGGTTAAGTCAACATGAATTATTGATAACACTTGACCAGTTTATCAGGATAAATGAAGAGGGTTAAGTTTGCTTGAATTGACTAATGACACTTAACCAACCCAAATTGACGGGAAAGAGAACTAAGTAGTAATTCTTAGTATAACACGGGAAGGAGCGAATGTCCATCCAAGAAGGCTCCAACGAATTGGGTTACGAAGCCCGAGGCTTCGAGGGGACGTGAGGGTACTCTTGGTATCCCTCTGTGAGACTGCAGATGATCCTCCTGGGCTCACAGAGGTTAAGGTCTGCGTAGAAGAACCAGGTGTATGCCTTGGTTGCAATATATATGGCAACCTAAAGACTAGGATGGACCGACGTGATTCGGTGAGAAAACGGTAGCCCTGTAATAGCAACTCGTCGTCTACCATCCATCTTGAGTCAGTCGAGATACGTGAAGCGGAAAGGCGGAGAACTCCAAAAGACCATAATTGCTATCTAGTTATGGATGAGGATGGCCATAGGATAGTGGGGCACCGGGGGCCGGCGTATAGTTCTCATTTTACAAAGGGTGCCTTTCATTAGTTGAGGGAGGGGTCAAGTGGGACCATAGCCACTGGAATAAAAACAGACCTTAGCATTTGCATCGGCAGATATCTGAAAGCTCCCGACCGAGTTCTGTATTCCTTGATTTGCCCTGACACAGGACTCGGGTCGCACATTATAGGACATGTGCATTTAGACAAGCGATAATGATTCGCGATACAGGCGTGGGGAAGTATAGGAACATATACCACTCTAGGTAGTGTGTCCTAGACTTGGGGGCATCGTTCGACAAGTAGCATAATTCCTAGTTGAACTAGGTGGCATAAATCCTGAATCCGAGAAGCGTTCAGCGGATAGCGTAAACTCTAGTTAAATCTAGAAAGCACTTGATAGAAAACCCTAGATTTGATCCAGGTAACAAATAATGAATGTATGCCGGAAGGCAATGGAAAATACAGGGATTGGGATCACGATATCGGGACACTAGTTAGGTGGTGCAGAGATATAGTATAACAAGGAAATAGCGAAGCGGTGAAAGTATTAAAGCATATCCAGTCAGTCTTATCTTAGCATATCTTGTGATTACCTTGTCTAATCTTGTTGACCCTATCGTCATGGTGTAATTTTGTATTCAGCTAATTCATGTCGTTTTGTTTTTCCATGTTCACATGCTAGAAGTTACTGAACTTACTCAGGCTTTATGTCTGACTCTGTTTTTCTTTTGTCTTCTTTTCTTCCGTTCCCCCCAGGTAGTAGAGGAGGGAATAGTATAACTCAGGTTAAGTTGGACTGTCACTCTTTCCCGGTTTGAAGATTTGTCGAAGTTTTGCTTGGATCCTCTTTTCAGATGCTATGGCTGGTTCTTGCCACATTGGGGAATATAAATGTACTTTTATGCTTCTTTATTTTGTAAGACAGATGACACTCTGATATTGTAAAGAAATCTTTGTACAAACTATTTTATCAATAAAGCAAAGTTTTATTTTCCGCTATTTAAATTCTGTCTGTCTTGTAATTTATCTGCATCTTTTACCCTAAATGCTCCACAGAACTTAGTGCATTCCCTTTGTGAGTGACACTAACAGACGTGGGGTGTTACATATCATCATCAAAGAGGACTAGACCACATCATATTGCATCGAATTAAAGGGGTTTCATCGTAGTGCAGATCTGACCTTGTTGAATCTACATCAAATCTAGAAATTGGTGAGTGATAGTTATCTCTTACACGGAAGCTACGAATTGTATGGGTAAATTAGGATCATAATCATATGTTCCATGTTAGAATCACCTTAGATCTGGTCTCATATGTTTAACTGAGATTTAGAAACCCTAAGAAACCTAATTTGATCATATTAACTGGATAGCTGTTAGATTGATCATCTTTATTCATATGTTTAGATCCAAATCATTCTAGATCTCATAATTGTGATATGTTTATGTTTTAGTTGGGATTTTTTCCATGTTTTTATGATCATGTATTATTGAATTTATTACATTGCTTGAGTGATATGTTAGATTGTTTTTCATAGAATCATAGGATTGAAGAACAGAGCAAATCAGAGGTTCATATGATCAGATTCAGATGAAATTGGAGGAGGCACTCTGTAAAATGGTAGAGTGAGGCACGAAAAATGTCATGCTAAGATGCACTAAGTGCATGGGTCGGCACCGACCCATGAGGATGTGTCGTATGGCTCTAATTTTGATGTCATGGCATTGTGGTGACCTAGCGAAGCTACTGGTGAATTTTCATGGCATTCAAACTTTGTTTGGATTGATTTGAAGGCTGATTGATCGAGATACGGATAGATCGACAGAAGTCGCTACAAGAGGGTCAGAATTCTTGGAAATTGGACCGAAGGAATATAATCGAGGCGAGGATCGATGGTGGCCAAATACCTAGCAAATTTTTGCAAAGTAGATGGGTCGACATCGACCCATGAGGAGGAGGAATGAGGAGTCGTAGTTTTAAGGGGATGATTGTGATGGTTCTCCATGTTGGTAAAGTTTGGTTGGTAATGGGCTTCATATGTATATGTGCAACTCAAAGATTGATGGTACTTCGATTGTGAACTCACGATGGAGTGGTCAGAGCCAAGCTGATATGAAGCTAGTCATGATTCAATACGCAATCTAGTATGATGATGTATTGATATGATAGGAGTCAATCATGGATGATAATGTAACGGTTCAAGAATGAATTGAGTCGTCGAGACAAAAGGCTGACAGATTTGATGTGCCTAGGAATCGTTAGTTATTGAAGTTTTCAAGTAGACTCAAAGCAGGGGTATCCTGGGGACGTCCGTTAGGATCGGATTCGAGAGATCGGTTGCTATGGGCAGTCGTGATGGGCCTAGTTGTCGAAAATGGAAAAAGACAAACATACGAGTCATGATAGCGTATGGCGGTTTGGCTAGAACCGGGTTCTCCATTATCCCTTTTGATCGCTGAAAAGCAAATTCGATAATCAATGGATTCACGACTATAAACGATGATGGCTATGATATTGAATGTTATGGATGTTATGGTTTATTCTGTGTGCTTTCTACTCTGTTTTCCCTGGGTAGGCTATCACCATAGGTTGTCGAAGAGAAGCGGGATTGGGGTTGTCTTTTCTTATTTTGATGTAACATGCGATGGATAGTTTTCACGTGTTAACTTGATGGTTGTTGGGCAGATCAGGTAGTTGGTCCACCTATACTCATATTATCCTGTGTAACTGTTGTAAGCTATTTATCCCTTACTAAGACGGTTGTCTGACTCAAATTTTTATGTTTTTCTCTTATTATCTTGGGGTTGTTCAAAATTTGATGGTGGACAGACTAACAAGTCGGTAGCAGGTTTGGTGCGGTGTTGCTGTGCGGTGACGAACAAGAGGCTGGCGTATTACTACAACGTACGATTTAGCTATTTCCTTTCTATTTCCGTTGTATATTGATGTTATTGAGACTCTGAGGGATGTAGTGAGGCATATTGTATTCAGAGATTCTTGTATTGAGAAGTGTTGTACCCAAGATTCTATGGTTTTATTGAAATTTGATCCTCTGTTCAGTTATGCTTCATTACTATAACCTTTTGTATATTTGTTATTATATATTATCCATGCAGTGAGTTATACGACGTTCTATTTTTGAGTTATTCTTCCTTGATGATCGTCCGTATCGTCCGGTACGTCATACAATGCACATTTTCCTTAGTTCGGTGTAGGAGGTACGGGGTGGTCGTCACATCGCTTTACAATAAAGTCATGCTTTGATCATCTATAGCTCAATCACTTGGCATGCCACATTGTTATTTCATAAAATATAATTGATAATTACTGACCATATCACCTTTGAGCTTATACGTCTCAAAAAAGGGTGTTCTCCAAGAAGGGTGTTAAGCTAAGAACATATTCTCCGCCACCTACAGAAATATGCATAGTAGAGATCAACAATACGTTACAAAGCACAATGTCAAACACACATCCATGAAAGTCCATTCTAAGTATGAACGAAACTAAAGGCGTTTTATTCCTCGTCGAATAAAGGAGAGAAGCCCGTGCAAATCCGAAAATTCTCCAAATATGTCCAGACTTGCCGCTAAATTAATTACATAGCATCCCAATACTGAAGCAACAAAGCGAAGAGAAAGTCAGCAGGCTAGTCCTTTTGATGTAAAGATTTCTAGTCTTCAATCACCACCTTCAAATATCCTTTCTTTCTCCATTACATCGTATAATCATTCGGAATGGTTTTCAGACATAAGTTCCGATCTCGGCCTTTCCGAATAATAAGCGCCATTTTAAAATAGTATGGATATATCAGGTTCTACTTAAGTCTCAACCCATCTTAACTTTTGAAATTTCTTTTCATCTTTGAAAACACTTCAATATTTGTTTGAAATAGTTTAACAAAGATTGAATATCGATCATTAGGTTTAAACGCTTCAAAAACGATTATTAAGCAAAAAGTGTTGCTAAAAGCATTACAAATAAGCTATTTAAACTAGTTCGATGAGAATAACTTTAAAACTGTATAATTTCAATCCAAATCACTTTGAAATAATTTATTATGATTTATCAAAATTTTCCATATTTTTTTATAATTTTGTATAGCTTTTTCAGTTGATTTCTAAATTTAGTCACTAAACTGCACTACCGCAATTTTTATTGAAAACTATTTTGGACATTACTTGGAATTTGTACATTGAAATTGGAAAATTGCCTTTTCATTTAGAAAATATTATTATAAGAAATCAAACGTTTTACGTTTTAGGGAAATTCGATTTAAATTGAATCTGTTATATCAGTTTAAAGTTTACAGTCAAATTCGCGAACTACCGCGACAAGCTCTATTCTAACCGTATTTTTACTTCATACTAAAATAACCTAACTTACTTTTAAATAGGTTAGAAAACTAGTTAAAACATATGTAAGATTATTACAAAATAATATTTCAAAATTTCATTTTTAAACTCAAATTTTTTTTTAGTTAATATTGTAATATCGTTTAATTATTAAAATATTATTATTTTAAACAAATTAATCTTTTGAAATCCAAACTTCATAGCACTCAAATTAAATACTATAAAAGCTATCCGAAACAACCGTTTTGAGTTAAAACACCTTCTATATAGTCAAACTAAACTTCAGTTTCAAAACCAAAATCAATTTTAACCAATTAACTTGAACACATAGTTTAGTATCAAAACCTTGTTTAATATAATTACAGTCTTTATAAAATTTTCTGAAAATCTCTTGAATTTCATTTCTATCCAGTTTTGGGTAGAAAATTCCAACTTTTATTTTTCCACTATATTTCAATGAATAAAATATTCATTTATATTACCCGATAAGAATGAGACTTAACCAATACCCAAATATCTCCATGTAAGTGGGTGTAATATGTGTAGTATGAACTAGAATCACTACTAATAATCAATACAACATTCATAACATATAGTCATCCATCGCATAACATGTATATTACAGTATATACGTATAAGCGTTTGGTAATCAACGCTTTCACTATGTTTAACAGCTAATTAATTATCCATTCAAAACAACCAACGTAACATTCAGAATAAACCAATATAAGTGTTAGTTTTCTCACTGAGGGTTCCACTCCACCAATCTTTACATAGGACTGCCTAACTATACTAGACTGTTACAAAACGACTTTCAACCTTCACCAACTTTGACAATATTACTATTATTGAATAAATATAAAAAAATATTAGGAGGATGAAGAAGGTGGCGCAAATGTGGTTATCAAGGTGGCTTAGGACAAGCTTGGGTGTGGGTTTAGGACACAAGGAGGAGGAGGAGGGTGGCGTGGGGTGTGATGGTGGATAGGTGAGGTAGGGCCGACATTGGTGGGTGTTAGGGGAGGGAGTAGGTGGTGGCTTTATGGTGGTGGAAGGGGAGGAAAGAGAAGGCAGAATTGAGGACGAGAGAGGAGGAGTTGGGCTCTGAACCATGGTGGAAGGAAGAGAGAGAAAAGAGAGGGAGAAGGAGAATTAGGCTAAGAAGACAAGGATATTATGAAGAAGAAGAAGAAGTAGGAGAAGTGAAGGAAGAGTGGAATGGTAGGAATGAAGGAGGAGCCTCCTTTTATAGGAAAGGAAGGTAAAGGAGTAGGTGACACCTCCTTGGAAACATGTCCCTATCTTATTAAAACCATTAGACCATTTATTAAACCATGGGAACATAGACATGGTATTCTACCTACCATCTTAATTATGACACTTTTGTCATGCTTTTATGGTGTTTCAGGCTTGCGACGCTTATATGTGTTGCTATATTTCAATGTATACATCATCGTTTATGACCAAAAGCTAATATATTTTGTTAATATACATCCTTGCTATATTTTATAATTCTAAACAACTTATTTTTTTACTAAAATAATTCAAATTCAACCTATTTAATTTATAAATTCAATTAAATTAATTATTTAACTAGTCGAAATTTCTAGATCTTTACATTAGCCCTCTTAAAAGAATTTCGTCCTTGAAATTGCATAAGAAGGGAATAACCTAAAGGAAATAGATAAAGAAATGAGTTTACCGAGGGTATGGATAAACTTGGATGTCAACTCGATAGTCGGGGTAGAATTTCCACATAGTCTCTTCGGCCTCCCATGTACAATCCTTGGGGTCACCACTCCATTGCACTTTAACTAACTTTATGGTCTTATTTCTCAGTCTCTTCTCATCTTGAGTAATGATCTTAACGCATTCCCTTTCTACTGCCAAGTTTGGAGCAATCACTAAATCCTGTTGAGCGACTTATTCAATAATTTGATCAGGGTCGTGAACATACTTCCACAGATGGGATACATGGGAAACATCGTGAACACTAGACAACCATTCAGGAAACCGCACTTTATAATCTAATAGCCCAATTTTCTTGAGAATAGGGAATGGTTTAATATATCGAGGCACTAACTTACCAGTTTTTCTAAACCTCATGACTCCTTTCACTAGAGATACCTTCAAGAATACCGCATCTCCCATTGAAAAACCCAAATCTCTCCTTTGATTATCTGCATAACTTTTTTGGCGACTTTGAGCATCTTTCAACTTATTTTTTATCAATTCAACCTTCTCCATTGCATCACGAATATTGTCTGGACCAAGCACTAGTTTCTCACAGGATTCAATCCAACAAGCATGTGATTTACATGGGCAACCATACAAAGCTTCAAAAGGCGCCATCTTTATGCTTGCTTGATAACTATTATTGTAGGTGGATTCAACCAAGTATAAATAATCTTCCCTTGATTCGCCAAAATCCAGAATGCAAGCTCGCAACATATTTTCAATAATTCGATTAACTCTTTCTGTTTGCCCATATGATTGAGGATGGTATGCGATGCTAAGATTTAAATTGGTACCCAAAGTCGTTTGAAATGCTTCCTATAAATGACTAGTGAAGATTGAATCACAGTCACTCACTATACTACTGGGTATTCCATGAAGACAAACAATTTCCTTCACATAAATTTCTGCAAGACTTAATATAGTTCTAGTGGCTTTAACAAGAACAAAGTGTGTACTCTTGGTTAATCAATCAACTATGATCCAAATACCTTCGTTCCTTTTTCTGGTCTGAGGCAAGCCATCGATGAAATCCATAGATATATCATCCCACTTCCAACATGGAACTTCCAATTGCTGAAGCAATCCTGCCATCTTCTGCTAATCGCTCTTGACCTACTGACATGTTGCACATTTTCTGACATATTCAGATATATACTTCTTCATAGACTTCCACCAAATTGTTAGCTTAACATCTCGATACGTTTTGTTGATTTCCAGGTGGATACTAAGTTTGGATCTATGAAACTCATCTAGAACTTCTCGTTTAAGCTCTTCAATACCTGGAACACAAATTCTTCCGTTTAGCTGTAGAACTCCTTGACTATCAAATTTAAAACTGCAATCCTCAACTTGTTGAATCTTTTCAAATATTTTTTGGACAAATGTATCTTCTTTTTTCTTACTAGCGATCATGTCAATAAGGGTAGGAGTGATAACTAAGTAAGCAATCATAGCGTGCTTCCTACTCAATGCATCTGCAACAACATTGTCTTTCCCAGGAGTATATATAATATATAAATCTTAAGATACTAGATATTCTAACCAATGTTGTTGCCTTAAATTCAAATCCTTCTGAGAAAATAAATACTAAAGGGATTTATGATCCGTATACAATTCAAACTTCTAACCTAGTGGATAATGTCTGTAACACCCCGTAATTCTGTTAATATTAATATTCACAAATTAAAGAATAAATAATCTCAGACATGAGAATTATGGGAAACGGGTTGCGCCATTGTGTTCGTCTCGGAATTCTGGTTGAAATAGAGTCCGAGTTTGCGTGATTTGGACTTCGTATGAAGGAGATATGGCCATCGGAAGTTTCAGAAAATTCAAAACAGATTTCAGAAAATTTAAATTCAAAATTCGAAGTCAAACAGGCTAGGCGGGGAATTTCCCGCCCAGCACCCAGGTCGATTGGGCAGTCGACACCCCAGGGACCAGGTCGACTGCGCAGTCGACCTAGGTGTCGACCTGGTCCAGTCGGCTAGGGTTTGACTGAGCCCAATCTTGAGCTGCTGATGTGTCTTTAGGGCTGAGTTGGCAAATTTAACGGTTCAGTTTAGTTCTGAGTTGATCTGACGGTCTAAATAAATCCTAAACTCTATAAATACCTAGGTAGTCTCTCACTCTAATTCACATGAAAAATAGAATAGCCACCGTCATACCGACGCCATGGAACTCAGTGTAGCCGCCGCCAACTAAGAAGGAAGAATAGCTAATCAAAACCCTAATTCTGCTCAACTCTAAAGCAAATCAAGACTCTCTTTCTTCTCTAATTGTGAGTACGATGATCTTAACAAGATTATTATTAAACTAATTAGATTAAGTTATGAATGGATTATAAGTGAATGATGTGGATTATCATATATGTTGTTGTAAATCTTATGCTATCATGTATGTTGTAAATCCTATGTTATGTGATAATGATATCCTATATGTTGTAAATCATCCTATGATGATATTGTATAGGTTGAAATTTTCTATGCTAAATTGTGATAAATCATACATGTTATAAAGTCATGATGTTATTATCTACGCTAATTAGTTCATGTTAATCAAGTCATAATGTTGATATTAATTGGGCTATGTTGATGACAAATCATGTATGCAAGTTTAGACTGATTAGTAAAGATTATGAACATATGCCATGATATCTATTTAGATCTAGAATTATGCTATGACATATGTGAATTCTATGTAGTAGATGCTAGTTAACACCATCATTATGTCGCATAAAACCCCATATGCAAGTTTATACATGAATTTGGGTTATGATCATATCATGTAAATTGTGACATTTAACAAGTTGACACCTTTAGATCCTTAACATGTGTAGTTCTATGCAAGTTTCACCCCTATTATGATTGATTATTTTATTTGTCTATATGTTGTGATAATTTATCTTTGTGCTATGAGTTAGACTATTTGAGTCTAACGTATATTCTGCGTTGAATAAGCGAACGTATAACGTGGGGTAGGGGTAATATTAAGGATTTAATATTAAGAAGTTGGGGTGCAATTGATATGATTTTGCATGCCATGAGTGGATGGCCATAATTGAGTCAATTATGGGCATCATTAAAATTGGAGTTAATTAATAAATTGAATAGGGAATTATTAAAACTGGGGTAAAAGATTATAAGTGATAATCAATGCTTAGGACACGAGGTTGGACTCGTTTGTGACGTAAACCTGCCCGGACCCGCCCGGCAAATCCAGTGGTCACAAATGTCAGCCCAATGTGAGAGGTCCTAGGCCCAAATTAAAGCATAACAGTTGTAAAGACACGAGGTTAGACTCTTTTATGGTGTAAGACTGCCGGACCCGCCCGACAAATCCAACTGCCATAAATGCCAGTCTAATGTGAGAGGTCTTTATGAGGTTATGGCCTGAATGAATTAAGAAATACTTAACCAGATAAACATGTAAGGTGGGACATGGGGGTTAAGTAGGTGCCTTGGGTGGCATGAGGAATCTAGTGGTTGCCTTTAGTGGCATTTGAAATACGATTAGTAAGACTTAACCAAACACACATGTAAATGAACATGACTAAGAGGGTTAAGTGGGATATACTAGTGGGGACAAGCTTAGGTAGATAGCTTGTGGGGGCCCATTTCAACCAGTATCCCAAACGTATCTTTGTGGGCTCGACCCAAGTCGAGGACGGGACACGCATACTGGGTTTGACTATAAAAGGCCAAACGGGGTAGCGGTGGCAATGCAAGTCCAACGGGTTTCATATGCGTGTGTGGACCCGGGCTGGTAGGTAAGACGTTGTTGCATCGTGTAGGTATAAGCCGTGCATTCTCCAGTTGTATCAGGTTGCCACTTTAGGGGAGTGATACACCCCACTGTGGGGCCAGCACGGGTATCTACGAGTAGGGAGCCGATCGAAAGTGGGTAGTGGGGTACACCTAGTGGAGATAGGGGCAGACGACACCTATGTAGTCAGCTAGGGGTACGCAAGGCTATTTATAAAGTTTCTAAGTGAAGCAAGTGGGATCAACTTTGAGGGTGACTGGTGTGGTGTAGTGTAGTAATTATTCGTTAGTAATTAGGTGTGCCTTTAACGTTATCTTTATCTGCTCTTCCATACCCAATAGTTCATAGACATTTCCTTGTTTTCCAGCTTATGCCCTAGTCTAGTTATTTTGATAATAGTATTGTTAGAATTATCATACTCGCCAGACTTTATGTCTGACCCCCCTCTATTTCTATCCTTTTTCCCCTCCAGGTCCTCAGGGTGGACCCAGCTCTAGCGGAGTTTGATTGGATTGCTTTATCTCTCTTTTGGAAAGCTTGGACCGCTGAAGTAAAGTCCAGCTTGTTATCTTCTTTAATGGCTATTTATGTAATGGGATTATGTATTTTGTTTTATCAAGATGGATATTGTACTTGACTCTGATTTATGGTTTTATGATGTAACAAACATGTTTAAATTCCGTTGCAATAAAATGAAGTTTTAGATTTCCAAGTACTACTTATTATATGTCTTGTTGTAATTTTTCTGTTCTATATTCACTTAAAACCTCCATGGAAGTTAGTGCATTCCCTTTGTGAGTGACATTAATGGACGTGGGGTGTTACACGTGGTATCAGAGCTTAAGGTTACCAGAATAGATAAATTTTTTAGAAAAACTATTTTTCTAAAGTATTTTTGGAAGAATTGTTTTCAAAACATGTCTTGATGAGTAATTTAAAGAGGAAAGTTTTTAAGAAAAACATTATCCCCAATAGCCATATCTTTATCTTTCGAATTCTCCATTTTGAATCTTTCCTTTTTCGTTTCAGCATGGCTGAAGATCTTAACCTTCCGGACGGTGTAACGATACCAGGATGGTATAGGAGGTTATTAGAGGCTAGGGCCGCTGCAGGTCCAGCCAATGTTCCTCCACCACCAGTTGCACCCGCTCCTCCTCCTCCTCCTCGCGTTGATACTTTTGCAAAGACATGCAAGGAATTTAAGGCTATGGGTGGAAAACCTTTTCAAGGGTCAAAAACGTTTGTGGAAGCTAGAGATTGGCTTAAGGAGGTGGCAGAATTGCTAGAAATCTTTGAAATAGAAGAAGGGAGGAAAGTCAAATTAGCAGCTTGGTTAATGAAGGGAGAGGCCTCGTTTTGGTGGGAGGTCACTAATGGGGAGCGTCCTGTTGATTCTTGGGCGGATTTCAGACGTAGGTTTGAGGCAAAGTTTCTCTCAAGGGCAGAAGAGAATCTATATATGGAAAGGTTCTTGACATTGAAGCAAGGAAGCTCATCAGTGAAAAAATATGTCAACAAATTTAATCAGTTAGCAAGGTTTTGCTTGGACTTAGTGAACACGCCGGAGAAGAAGGCTCTGAGGTTCGTTAATGGATTGAATGAGCCGTTGCAAGGGTTGGCTATGACCCACATCCCTATGGGGGCCACCTTTGAGAAGCTAGTAGACATGGCACTCATGCATGAGGAGAAAGGCACTAAAGCTGATAAGGCACCCGAGAAGAAAGGGGATCAGAAGAGACCACAACAGCAAAACAAGAAGGGTGGTAAAGACAATAATGGCAAGGGAAAGAAGAAATGCTTTAACTGTGGGACACCAGGCCATCTCAGCAAGGATTGCCGAAAGAAAAAGAAGACTGGCTGTTTTCACTGTGGCGAAGCGGGACATCTAGTGAAGGATTGCCCAAAGAAGGGGCAGAGGGCTGGGTCTACCTCGGGAGGACAAGTGCAGGCTCTTATGGCACCAGGGCAGGCAAGGGGACAAGTTCAGGCTCTTGCGGTCCCACCGCTGCAAGAACGAGGTAGAACCATTTCTGTTGAAAGCTTAGTTTTTCTGTTTGATCATCCTATCCGTACTTTATTCGATTCGGGCGCATCGCATTCGTTTATCTCTACATCATTAGTTGAATCACTGCACTTAAACACCAGCTTAGTAGTGGTTCCCTTAGTTGTTTCGAATCCAATTGGGGGCTCAGCTTATTTGTCCATGATGTGTTTGGATTTGAAAATTTCTATACTTAGCGTTGAGTTTAGATGTGATGCTTATGTTTTGGGCTTCACGGGCTATGGGCTAATTTTAGGAATGGATTGGTTATCCAGAAATGGGCCCGTTCTTGATTGTGAAAGGAGAGTAGTTAGGCTCATGACTCGCCTTGGTAACGCTCTCGAAATCTTTTATAGTCCCATAAATTCCGTTATGCTAAGTTATCTAGAATCGCTTGACGCGTCTGTGGAGAATCTACGATCTGTTAGAGTGGTCCGAGAATATTCGGATGTGTTTGAGGAGGTGAAGGGCTTGCCTCCGAAGAGGGAGATAGATTTTCGAATATATCTTGTGGATAATGCAAAACCAGTATCTTTACTAGTACGCCACATGGCTCCTCGTGAAAGGAGGGAACTCAATAAGCAAGTGAAGGAGTTGCTTGAGAAGGGGTTCATAAGACGAAGTATATCGGAGTGGGGTGCTCCAGTAGTATTTGCCATGAAGGCGGATGGGTCCCTTAGACTTTGTGTGGACTATAAAGAACTTAATAAGCTTACTAAGAAGAACAGACACCCACTGCCGAGGACTGACGATCTCTTCGATCAGTTATTTGGCGCCTCAGTGTTTTCGCAGTTGGACTTAGCCACTGGTTTCCATCAGTTGAGAGTGGATGAGGATAGCATTGACAAGACTACCTTTATGACTCCGGACGGTTTCTATGAATGGCTAGTGATGCCCTTCGGTCTGACAAACGCCCCCGCATACTTTGTTGATTTGATGAGTGGGGTGTTTAGGGAGTACCTTAACAAATTCGTGGTAGTCTTTGTAGGCGACATCCTGATCTTTTCTAAGGATGAAGAAGAGCATGCCCTACATCTTAGGGAAGTGTTGGAGACCCTACGAGCGCATAATCTTAAAGCTAGATTTTCTAAGTGTCACTTCTGGAGGAAGGAAGTACGATTCTTAGGGCACGTGGTTTCCAAAGAAGGGATAGCTGTGGATCCCGCGAAGGTGGTGGCCATCCAAGATTGGAAGGTCCCTAAAAATGCTACCGAAGTGAGAAGTTTCTTGGGGTTGGCTGGCTACTATAGGAAGTTTATCAAAGACTTCGCAAAGATATCAGCTCCATTGACACGCCTGACGAAGAAGAACCTAGTTTTCACATGGAACGTAGATTGTGATGATGCGTTCCAACGTTTGAAGAGAGCTTTGACCTCATCCCCAGTCTTAGTGTTGCCAGATGGGAGTAAGCCATTTACCGTTTATACTGACGCTTGTGGGACAGGACTAGGCGCAGTCTTAATGCAAGAGGGCAGGGTAATAGCCTATGGTGGAAGGCATTTGAGAGCGCATGAGAAAAATTACCCTACGCATGACCTAGAGTTGGCCGCTATTGTTTTCGCGCTTAAGTCTTGGCGTCATTATCTTCTTGGCGAGAAATTCGAATTATTCACTGACCACAAATCTTTAAAATACTTATTCTCTCAGAAGGACTTGAACTTAAGGCAGCAGAGGTGGATGGAGTTCTTAGCATCCTACGACTTCGAGATAGCATATACCCCTGGCAAGGGTAACGTAGTGGCCGATGCCTTTAGTAGGAAAAGGCTGTCCTTGAGTCCGTTGTTTGTTGAACGGCGAAACTTAGAATTCATCTCTATGTTTGATTTTAGACCTTCTGTTGACTTTGTACCCGGTTTGCTAGCATCCTTGGAGGTCAGACCTACGCTTTTGGGACGGATTGGTGAGGCACAGCGAGACGACCTACAGTTGGTTGAGTTAGTAGAAAAGCTCAAAAGAGGGGAGTCATCAAGCCATCTCCGTAGGTATACCCTAGATGATAATGGTTGGTTACATAGGGACGATAGACTTTGTGTACCAAAAGACGATGACCTAAGGAAGACCATTCTTGATGATGCACATCGTTCGAAGATGACCATTCATCCCGGCGGGGACAAGATGTACATGGACATGAGATGAGTTTACTTTTGTGCCGGCATGAAGAAAGATGTGGCTGAGTATGTCGCTAGATGCTTGGTGTGCCAAAAAATAAAAGCGGAGCAAAAGAAACCTGGTGGGTTTCTTCACCCATTGGAGGTTCCACAATGGAAATGGGAAAGTGTCTCAATGGATTTTGTGGATGGATTACCAAGATCAAGGAAGGGTAATACGGGAATTTGGGTTATAGTAGATAGACTTACTAAGAGCGCCCATTTCATTCCCGTGAAGAGTAAGAGAACTGCTCCATGGTTAGCCTCCGTATACGTTCGAGAAATAGTTCGTTTGCACGGTGTTCCTTCTAGCATAGTGAGCGACCGCGATCCTATTTTCACTAGCGAATTTCGGAGAAGCTTACAAGAGGCGGTAAGGACTCAGTTATGTTTGAGCACCGCATACCATCCTCAGACGGACGGCCAGACCGAGAGGGTGAATTGCATTCTAGAGGATCTTTTGAGGCTATGTATCCTAGACTTTTGGGGTACATGGGAAGAGCATCTTCCATTGGTAGAGTTCGCATATAATAATAGCTTTCAGTCTAGCATTGGCATCGCACCTTTCGAAGCTCTTTATGGACGACCTTGTCGTTCACCTACATGTTGGTGGGAATCTACGGATAAGATCTTACTTGGGCCCGATATGATTAGGGAGACTTCGGAGAAGATCGACTTGATTCGAAGAAGGATGAAAGCAGCGCAAGATAGGCAGAAATCTTATGCGGACAAGAGGAGAACAGATCTTGAGTTTGATGTTGGGGATATGCTCTTTATCAAAGTGTCTCCATTACGGAACGTTGTTCGCTTTGGGTCCGTTGGGAAATTAGCACCAAGGTTCGTAGGACCGTTTCCTATTAAGGAGAAGATTGGATAGATGGCGTATAGAGTGGAGTTGCCTGGGAGACTTAGTGGTGTACACGACGTATTCCATGCGTCACATTTGAGGAAGTGCTTGCACGAGACCGCGGAGGTGGTAGAGCCGAGCTTGCTTAGAGAGGTGGAGATAGAGCGTGATGCGATGATTCGACGAGTTCCTACATGCATTCTTGGGTCGGAGATCAAGAAGCTAAGAAATCGAGAGGTCAGACTAGTCAAAGTACAATGGGGAGATGATGAGAGCAATGCTACTTGGGAGACGGAAGAGAAGATGCGTTCGTTGTACCCTTTTCTTTTCGAGGGTATGTCTTTTAATTTCTCCTTTATCGCTTATCTTGTACTTATCTTACCTTTAGAATATCCTCTCGCTAGTATCTTTGACCTTTAGTTAGGATAATCCTATGGTTGAAACATGTGTTTGAGACATGTTATGTATGATGGATGCAAAGTGGACGCAAGTGTTTGCTAGTGGTTGCTCGTGGACGCATATACACACACTATTAGGCACTAGATCGGCTCAGTCACTTCATACTGCATATTGCATATAAATGGATGTATTTAGTAAAATGGATGTATGAGGATTTTTTTTTATCATATGGATGTTGCATTCAGATGATGATTGTGCACACATATAGAGATAATATGTAGCATTAAGGAACTTTTGCATACAAAATGGACGCATGGCACTATCATGATTTGCATTAAGGAGGTCAACTGAATCAGTGGACCGCCTGATTTTGCATTAGATATGGACATATACACACACTGTGCATTTAAACATGAAAGCATTAGAAGTCTATAAGGACAATGGATGCTAGTGTTTGATGGTTGAGTAGATGGACGATTGGATGTTAGGATATACATTCTTCTTGACTTGAAGATTTTGGGGTCGAAATCCTTTAAGGAGGGGAGAATGTAACACCCCGTAATTCTGTTAATATTAATATTCACAAATTAAAGAATAACTAATCTCAGACGTGAGAATTGTGGGAAACGGGTTGCGCCATTGTGTTTGTCTCGGAATTCTGGTTGAAATAGAGTCCGAGTTTGCGTGATTTGGACTTCGTATGAAGGAGATATGGCCATCGGAAGTTTCAGAAAATTCAAAACAGATTTCAGAAAATTTAAATTCAAAATTCGAAGTCAAACAGGCTAGGCGGGAAATTTCCCGCCCAGCACCCAGGTCGACTGGGCAGTCGACACCCCAGGGACCAGGTCGACTGCGCAGTCGACCTAGGTGTCGACCTGGTCCAGTCGGCAACGGTTTGACTGAGCCCAATCTTGAGCTGCTGATGTGTCTTTAGGGCTGAGTTGGCAAATTTAACGGTTCAGTTTAGTTCTGAGTTGATCTGACGGTCTAAATAAATCCTAAACTCTATAAATACCTAGGTAGTCTCTCACTCTAATTCACATGAAAAATAGAACAGCCACCGTCATACCGCCGCCATGGAACTCAGTGTAGCCGCCGCCAACTAAGAAGGAAGAAAAGCTAATCAAAACCCTAATTCTGCTCAACTCTAAAGCAAATCAAGACTCTCTTTCTTCTCTAATTGTGAGTATGATGATCTTAACAAGATTATTATTAAACTAATTAGATTAAGTTATGAATGGATTATAAGTGAATGATGTGGATTATCATATATGTTGTTGTAAACCTTATGCTATCATGTATGTTGTAAATCCTATGTTATGTGATGATGATATCCTATATGTTGTAAATCATGCTATGATGATATTGTATAGGTTAAAATTTTCTATGCTAAATTGTGATAAATCATACATGTTATAAAGTCATGATGTTATTATCTATGTTAATTAGTTCATGTTAATCAAGTCATAATGTTGATATTAATTGAGCTATGTTGATGACAAATCATGTATGCAAGTTTAGATTGATTAGTAAAGATTATGAACATATGCCATGATATCTATTTAGATCTAGAATTATGCTATGACATATGTGAATTCTATGTAGTAGATGCTAGTTCACACCATCATTATGTCGCATAAAACCCCATATGCAAGTTTATACATGAATTTGGGTTATGATCATATCATGTAAATTGTGACATTTAACAAGTTGACACCTTTAGATCCTTAACATGTGTAGTTCTATGCAAGTTTCACCCCTATTATGATTGATTATTTTATTTGTCTATATGTTGTGATAATTTATCTTTGTGCTATGAGTTAGACTATTCAAGTCTAACGTATATTCTACGTTGAATAAGCGAACGTATAACGTGGGGTAGGGGTAATATTAAGGATTTAATATTAAGAAGTTGGGGTGCAATTGATATGATTTTGCATGCCATGAGTGGATGGCCATAATTGAGTCAATTATGGGCATCATTAAAATTGGAGTTAATTAATAAATTGAATAGGGAATTATTAAAACTGGGGTAAAAGATTATAAGTGATAATCAATGCTTAGGACACGAGGTTGGACTCGTTTGTGACGTAAACCTGCCCGGACCCGCCCGACAAATCCAGTGGTCACAAATGTCAGCCCAATGTGAGAGGTCCTAGGCCCAAATTAAAGCATAACAGTTGTAAAGACACGAGGTTAGACTCTTTTATGGTGTAAGACTGCCCGGACCCGCCCGGCAAATCCAGCTGCCATAAATGCCAGTCTAATGTGAGAGGTCTTTATGAGGTTATGGCCTGAATGAATTAAGAAATACTTAACCAGATAAACATGTAAGGTGGGACATGGGGGTTAAGTAGGTGCCTTGGGTGGCATGAGGAATCTAGTGGTTGCCTTTAGTGGCATTTGAAATACGATTAGTAAGACTTAACCAAACACACATGTAAATGAACATGACTAATAGGGTTAAGTGGGATATACTAGTGGGGACAAGCTTAGGTGGATAGCTTGTGGGGGCCCATTTCAACCAGTATCCCAAACGTATCTTTGTGGGCTCGACCTAAGTCGAGGACGGGACACGCATACTGGGTTTGACTATAATAAGACAAACGGGGTAGCGGTGGCAATGCAAGTCCAACGGGTTTCATATGCGTGTGTGGACCCGGGCTGGTAGGTAAGACGTTGTTGCATCGTGTAAGTATAAGCCGTGCATTCTCCAGTTGTATCGGGTTGCCACTTTAGGGGAGTGATACACCCTACTGTGGGGCCAGCACGGGTATCTACGAGTAGGGAGCCGATCGAAAGTGGGTAGTGGGGTACACCTAGTGGAGATAGGGGCAGACGACACCTATGTAGTCAGCTAGGGGTACGCAAGGCTATTTATAAAGTTTCTAAGTGAAGCAAGTGGGATCAACTTTGAGGGTGACTGGTGTGGTGCAGTGTAGTAATTATTCGTTAGTAATTAGGTGTGCCTTTAACGTTATCTTTGACGTTATCTTTATCTTCTCTTCCATACCCAATAGTTCATAGACATTTCCTTGTTTTCCAGCTTATGCCTTAGTCAAGTTATTTTGATAATAGTATTGTCAGAATTATCATACTCGCCAGACTTTATGTCTGACCCCCTCTATTTCTATCCTTTTTCCCCTCCAGGTCCTCAGGGTGGACCCAGCTCTAGCGGAGTTTGATTGGATTGCTTTATCTCTCTTTTGGAAAGCTTGGACCGCTGAAGTAAAGTCCAGCTTGTTATCTTCTTTAATGGCAATTTATGTAATGGGATTATGTATTTTGTTTTATCAAGATGGATATTGTACTTGACTCTGATTTATGGTTTTATGATGTAACAAACATGTTTAAATTCCGCTGCAATAAAATGAAGTTTTAGATTTCCAAGTACTACTTATTATATGTCTTGTTGTAATTTTTCTGTTCTATATTCACTTAAAACCTCCATGGAAGTTAATGCATTTCCTTTGTGAGTGACATTAATGGACGTGCGGTGTTACAATGTCGCCAGATCTTCAAAGTAAATACTCCTGCAAGCAGTTCTAATTCCTGAGTGAGATAGTTCTTTTTATGGGGTTTGAACTATATACCCGCATATGCAACTACCTCCCCTTTTTGCATTAAAACTACAACAACTCCTTCTTTACAGCATTAGTATAAACTGTTAATTCTTTACTTTCATTTATGATCATCAAAACCGGGGCAATAGTTAACCTCTTCTTCAATTCTTGAAAACTTCTTCGTACTCGGAAGTCCATACAAGCTTAGTATTTTTCTTCGTTGGTCTAGTTAAAGGATAGAATGTCTTAGAGAAATCTTTAATGAACTTCCTATAATAGCTAGCCAACCTAGAAAATTCCGTACTTCTTTAGGGGTGTAGGTTGCTTCTAATTGAATTACTGAAATTTTATTGGGATCAATTGATATTCCATCCTCTAAGACAACATGGCCAGGAAATTTAACTTTCTCCCAAAAATGGCATTTTGAGAATTTCTCCTTCAACAAATTTCTCCTTAATATTTCCAAAACTATTTTCAAATGCTGAGTATGTTCTTCTTCAGTTTTAGAATATACAAGGATTTTGTCAATAAAAAATAATACAAATTTATTAACACTTCTCTAAAT
The DNA here is from genome assembly GCA_030737875.1 of Allium sativum. Taxonomy (NCBI): domain Eukaryota; kingdom Viridiplantae; phylum Streptophyta; class Magnoliopsida; order Asparagales; family Amaryllidaceae; genus Allium; species Allium sativum. The sequence goes on from CM060911.1 coordinate 285,386,401, forward strand.
ACTCTATTCATCAGATCCACAAAGTAGGCGGGAACATTAGTTATCCCGTAAGGCATAACCAACCATTCTTAAAAGGTATTGGATCCCTCAAAATCAGTTAAATAAGATGTTAAACCATTGGGTTTGCTTCCTCATCTTTTCATTTTTTCTTGGAGCTATCCTTCTATTTGGGTGAACCATTGATCTTTCATTTGGAATAAAATCAATTCAAATTCGATTTCTCTATGTAGTGGGAAGCACTTTACATCTTCTAATATATCTACCACATGAGTAGTTTCAAAATTTTATTCAGAAGAATCTAAGGCATAATGAAGACTATCCCTTCTTGTACCAGGATCTTCGCAAGGTATCTCTATGAAATCTCCAACCTCCGTTCTTACTAACACCGTTATTTTCACACAATCCAAAATAGCTGCATACTTGTTCAACCTACTCATCCCAAGTAAGATGTTAAACCCAACAAAATCTAAGATGTAAAAGTCATGAGGAAATTAATGAAGAGAATAAGAGACGGAAACTTTCTTACAGTATAAACACAGATGTGTGGATCCTCCTATAGGATTGGTTACGCAAAGCGGTCGTTTACAGAATTTCGATTTGAGTACCATTGGGTTAAATCTTAATGATTTTTGGAAACTTTGGAAGAAATAGGGTTCATGACTTTGAGTAATTATAAAGGTTTAAATCTTGGAATAAGATATCGTTAAGAATAATTTGTTGTTTATTTAGTACTCATTAAAAGATTAATGAAACGATTTTGATGACAATTTGAGTTTTATCAAGTAAATGGAAGTTATAATCGATATGGAATGAGACTTAGCAATCCTATATTTTCATATGGTTTTAAAATGATGCTCATTATTCAAAAAAACCAGGATCAGGTTTCTATTCAAAAACCATTTCGAATAATGATAACATATATGTTCAGGTCGCGGGAACCCAGTTAAAGGTCGGTTATGACCGAGGAGTGTCATATTCGTGCTGCCATCTAACACAGACAACATATAGAGATGGTCCGACCTTGTGTAGCCAAGAAAGAATGAGATGTTTTCTTATGGGTACATCCCCTTAGAGGTTTTCCAATCGGTTAAGGAAAACCTGTTTCCTTGGTCATTGTTGGCATCCAATTCTTCACTATGAGCATATATGTTTTTAATTGTATACTATATGTCAACATAATACAATGGGGTATTATGTTGACTAAGATTTATACATTTACTTGCGAAGTGATTTTCCGCACTAATAATAATATTAAATTGTTTTCGCGTATCAAGCATTTTTGGTTATCATAAGGATAAAACTTGCCTGTTTGTGTGCGCTTGCATTGTGTGATGTTGGACGAGCCTTATGACAACTTCATTTTCTAAAAAGCATTACGAATTTTCTACTTTGGTATTCATAAGGTAAAAACCAGTTCCGTGTTCATACGGCGTGGTCTTTTAATTTATCTCACTTTAAAAATGAACATAAATATTTTAAGTTTCTCACACCAGTCTCATGACTGACCTGGAGTTTATTGTTCTTCTTCCAGTTTCTCCCCTTCCCTCCTACTTTCCCTCGGCCAACTACCACCTCCACCTTCTCCTCCTCCTCCTCACTCCGTCCCTACCCCCCATCTTGGCCCCATTAAGCCACCTCCCTCTCCTCCTTGCGCCATTATATAGATCCCCATAATTTCCCCGAATTCAGCTTCCAACCTCACCACTACCCACGACCCCATCTCCAACCCTACATACCCCATTGCGCCACTCCTCCTTTTATTTAATAAAAAAATACATATATATTACATAATAACAATAATTTACGAAAGGAAGTCGGCGAGGAAATTATATTGGTTTGAAGCAGTATCTGTTAGTTAGGCAGTCCTATAGTAAAGTTAGGTGGAGTAGAACCCCGAGGTGAGAAACTCTACACTTATATTTGTTTATTATATATGATGTGTTGATTGATAATTAATTAGTTGTTAACTAAAGTATAAGTGTTTGGTAATTAACTCTTACACTTCATTATCCATTTGAAAAGAAGAAGAGAAGCGGAGTGATGAAAAAGAGGGGTGTAGGGGGCTTTAAATAGGGAGATATGGAGCGAAAAAGCGAAATATGGCATTCACAAAACCATGGGCCTAGAAACAAACCATGGACTTTGAGAACATGTTTTTCTCCTTCGGATTTGCAACACATTTGTCATATTTATTAAGTGTTTCTAGTCTGCTACACTTATATATGTTACTACATATCAACATACATGTTATCATTTAACTGTTTCAACATCCGACGATCAATGTTATCAAATTCAGTGATATTTATTAACAAACTTGACAATTCAAAATAATCATTTTTATTAAAAAATCTATATTTATAATATATATTTGACAGGAAAAATAATTTTAGTCATACGTATTTGAACAACAAATTTTGACAAGAGCTGATATATATTTTGTCAAAAGCTGATAAATTTTCTCAATATGTTTTACAGTTATAATTTTAAACAACTATTTCATTAATTGGAATAAATTCAAATTCCAACTTAATAGTATAAAATTAAAATATAACTATTAAACCACATAAAAATTTTCAAGTTATACAATTCTATTTTGATTCGAAAAATTGGTTAAATACTAGAATTTGACAAAAATCCGTTTTGATAAGTTTGTTAAACACTATAGATTAACAAAACGTGATACTGGTATCCCGATAATAGTTCAAAATAACTATTCTAAATAAAATTTCAACTTTTGATTTTATATTTATTATACCAAAATCATATAAAATTACTTTAAATTTAGATTTTAAATTGACAAAAATCTTGATTTATTCCACTCTTCCACTTTTAAAAACTTTTCGTTCTCTAAAAGGAGAGGTGGTTTAATAATATAGACAATCTCATTTATAATAACTGGTAGTTTTCAAAATCCTAATGGTTTTCCTCTTTAAAATTTACAAAGGATTTAAAGTTAGAAGATTTATAAGATTGATTATCCTGACCATAGCATAGTTATATTCATATTTTAAAGCAAATTCTTTTATATTCAAAACATAGTATTTTCAAAAACAAAACCATTTTTATGCAAAGATTTTCTCCCTCATATATAGTATTCTCAAAACTCATACTAGGGTACTACTAACCCAATCACAAATGAGTTACTCATAATAGGATATTACTAATCCTATCTCTGATGAGTCATTTCCTTCCACTCTAACGAGTCGTACCCCAAAGCTTTGTATAAACCAAAGCTCCGATAACAAATGTAACAAACTACCTTTTTACCCGCTTCAAGTCGATAATTAAACCAACTCAAACCGGTCACAAAGACGAATTGTTATCGGGGGTAGTAACATATCAAAACATAACCAAAAGAACTTTCATTGCTATAACGATTTCTTACATCAGAGTTACAATGGGATATAAGAGTATAATGATTACACAACAGAAAATTCTAGAGCTCAACTGAAGAATATATTGCTCTAAATTGTATGGCTCCAGTCGTAATCTAGCACCTTCTCTAAAATGACTCCAAGACTAATCTGCAAACTGTAACTACCGGGCTGGCCATATGAAAAATTATGGGCACCCAGAGTTTAAGTGGAAGAACAATAAACTCTAGTTCAGTCATGAGTCTAGTGTGAGAAACTTAAAAAGGTTATGTTCATTTTTAAAGTGAGATAAATCATAAGGCAATACCATATAAATACGAAGCGGATTTTTCCCTTATGAATACCAGTGCAGAAAATTCGTAATGCTTTTTTGAAAATGGAGCTATCACAAGGCTTGTCGATATCACACAATGCAAGGGCACACCAATGAGTGAGTTTTATCCTTATGATAACAAAAAATGCATGATACATGAAAATCATTTAATATTATTATTAGTATGGAAAATTATTTCGCAAGTAAATGTATCAATTTTAGCCAATATAATACCCCATCCTATTATGTTGACATATAATATACAACTATAAACGTACAGGCTCGTAGTGGAGAATTTAATGCCAACAATGACCAAGGCAAAGGATCTTCCTTAACCTATGGGAACACCACTAAATTGGATGTACCCGTTAGAAGATAGCTCATGCTTTCTCGGCTACATAAGGTCAGATCATCTCTATATGATGACTGTGATAAAATGCGGCACGAATATGTCATTCCCTAGTTATAACCAACCTTTAACTGAATGCATACGACATCAGCATTCACATTAGTAGAATTTGCCATATAAGTATTACCTGGGCTCTATACCATGGGACACATTTTTATCTAGAAGGGAATGACCATACCCTAATGAGAGCGACCCACATAGCCTTGCTACCATAATCATGTTTTAGGCTGTTACTGGATTGTGAGGCTTGACGAAGTCTCATTGCATAAAGCAGCACTTTATCTAAAAGCCATCTCCCCCTCTTTTATCCTTTTTTCCCTCCTTCTTTTCCTATATCCTCCTCCTTAATTCACCCCCTCCCTTCATTGTGCACCACCTCCCCCTCCACCACCAATTCTGCCCCTTCCCTCATGCTTCCTCTCGACCAACTACCCCATCCACATCCTCCTACTTATGTCATCCCTACCTCCTCCCATTTTGGCCCTACCAAGCCACCTCCCTCTCCTCCTTGCACCACTACTCCGACCCCCTTAACCTCATCCAATTCAACCTCTAATCCAACCACCACTTGCGACCCCATCTCCACCCCCATATACCCCCTGCACCACTCCTCCTCCGATTTAATAAAAATATATTATTATTATTATAATGTTAAAGAAGTCGGCGAGGAAATTCTATCGGTTCAAAGCAATATTGGTTAGCTAGGCAGTCCCACAGTAAAGTTAGGTGGAGTGGAAACCCAACGTGAGAAACCCTACACTTATATTTGTTTATTATGTATGATATGTTGATGGATGTTGATTGATAGTTAAATAGTTGTTAGCTAAAGTGTAAGCGTTAATTATCAAACACTTATATGTATATACTATGATATATATGTTGTGTGGTGGTTGAATGTATGCTAAGAGTGTTGTGATTGTTAGTAGCGATACTAGTTCATACTTCATATGTTACACGCACATATGTGGAATTATAAGGGTGTTGGTTAAGTCCCATGCTTATCGAGTAATATAAATAAATATTTTATTCATTTAAATATAGTGAAAAAATAAAAGTTGAAATTTTATAACCTAAGCTGGATAGAAATTAAATTGAAGTGATTTTGAGAAATTTTTGTAAAGGTTGAAATTTTATTAAATGAGGTTTTGATAGATAACGGTGGATTAAGGTTTAATCGATTAAAATGGATTTCGATTTTGAAATTGAAGTTTGGTTTAGCTATATAGAAGATGTTTTAACTCAAACCAATTGTTCCATATAGTTTACATTATATTTAGCTTGAGTTCTGGAAAGTTTGGATTTCAAAAGATTAATTTTTAAATAATAATAATTTTATAATTAAATAATAATATAATATTCATTAAAAATAAATATTTGAATTTTAAGTTGAAATTTTGAAATATTGTTTGAACAAGTCTTATATATGTTTTAAACAAATTTCCAAACTATCCTAAAGTAAATCAGATTAGTTTTGATATTAAATTATAGTCAGAATAGAGCTTGTCGCGTTGCAGCAGTTCGCGAATTTCGACCGTGAACTTTAAACTGGTATAACAGATTCATTTTAAATTGGATTTCCCCAAAAAGAAAATTGTTTGCTTTCTTGTAATAAAAAATTTCAAATGAAAAAGGAATTTTCTAATTTCAACATAAATTTTTTCAAGTTATGTCCAAAACAGTTTTCAATGAAAATCACGGTAGTGTAGTATATTAAATGTTTTTGGAAATCAACCGAAAAGGCTATATAAAAATTATTAAAACTATGGATTTTTTTTGATAAATCATATTAAATGTTATAAAAGTGATTTGGATTAAAATTATGAAGTTTTAAAGTAAATTATATCAAACTAGCTAATATAAGTTATTTAGAGACTCTTTTATAACACTTTTGCGACACTTTTTTTTTTACCAATATTGAAATTTAGCAATTTTAACTTAAGGATTACTGTCCAAATCTTTTGTAAACGTTTCAAAATTAATAATGAAGTGTTTTAATAATAATTTAGGTAATGTTATTTTGGAATATTACCTTAATAAATTTAAGATTTTCCAATTATAAATTAATTGAATGGAAATAATCTTCGGATATTCGGTATTAAAATTCATAGTTAAACTTATACTATTTGAGGAATTTAAAAGGTATCTATATGGTTATTCCTATTATAGTATTTTTTTATTATAAGGATTGATATTGGATATAAGCTAATATAATTTCTCAATAATTTTGTATCTAATATCTATCAGGTTTAGGGTTTGTCATGAATGGTGTCGTAAATAACATCATTCTTTAACCTAGCTAAAGATTAAGTTAAATTTTTGAAATTTAGAATGTATAATCCGTGTTTTGAAATTTTAATGTTGAATATTTAGGTGTGCTCTAAGTTATCCAGTTAAGGGATAAACTGATACGTTAGCAGAGAACCCGTTTGGTTCTTGGGACATCCCTTTAGAAGTGTATCCATCAGATAAGGAAGTTCCTTTGCCTAGTCATTTGTTGAAAATCCATCATCCAGTACGAACCCATACGGTTCCAGTTGTATACTATATGTCATCCGTATATGGTACCTATATTGGCTAGGATTGATACATTTACTTGGAAAATGACTTTCAACACTAATAATATAATCAAATGGTTTTCGCATATTAAGAATTTTAGGTTATCATAAGAAGAAAAATCGCCCATGTCTGTGTTTGCATTGTGTGTGCTACAAGACTATATGGTAGCTTCATTTTCCAAAAAGCATTGTGAGTTTTACTGCACATTAAAAATGTGATGACTCAGATTTTCGACCTTTGAAAATTGGGACCTAATACATCCTTGGTATTCGAATGACAAAATTTCAAATGTTGGAATCCGCATCGCATAGGGTAATAACACATCAGAATAGAACAAATTAAAACTTTTGTTGATATAACGATATTTTACATCAGAGTTTACAAGATATATCAAAGTACATTGATTACATAGTGGAAAATATGATGACTATAGCAGAAGAATACGGGTGTTCCAAATACAGCTTTAGTCCTAATCCAAAACCTACTCTAAAATGGCTCCAAGACTATCTGCAAACCATACTAACCAGGCTACCCTTATGGAAAATTATGGGCACTCATAGCTTAGATGAAGAAACAATAAACTCCAGGTCAATCATGAGACTGGTGTGAGAACATAAAATAGTTTATTTTATATAATGAGGTAACTCATAAGACCACGTTGTAAAACATAAAACGAGTTTTTCCTTTATGAATACCAGTGCAGAAAATCTTACACGCTTTTTTGGAAAATGAAGCTATCATAAAGTCTCATACCACACGCACAATGAATCACATGCATTAGACGAGGTTTCACCTTATGATAACCAAAAATGCTTGATACGCGAAAACCATTTGAAATTATTAATAGTGCATAGTGTGGAAAATCACTTTGCAAGTAAATGTATCAATCTTAGCCAGCATAGGTACAGTATACTATGCTGACGTAATGGTATACAACTGAAATTGTAAGGGTTCAGATTGAAGAACGAATTTCCAAAATGGTGGTTCCTCATATGAAATATCAATCGTAGACTCAAGACCTTTGCGCATCATAGGTCACAATACTCGCAGTCGCATGTTCAAACTCAGACACTGTTATATTGTCCCAAATAACATAAATTAGGACATCTAAACAAATTGCGTCCTAGACTCAAGACTTCATAATACCCTTTCATCATTCTACCTTGATGCACGGAAATAAGCATACAAAACTAACCACCAGCTCACCAACCTATTGGGGGTGTGAGGCTTGACGAGGTCACGTTACAAAAAGCTACGCTAATACAAAGCCATGCTTTAATCAACCATAGCTCATTCACTTGCCCTGCCACATTATCATTTCATAACATATGATTGATAATCACTAACCATATCACCTTTGAGCTCGTATGTCTCAAAGAAGGGTGTTAAGCTAAAAGAACATATTCTCCACCACCAATCAGAAATATGTTTAATAAATATCAATTGCACATTACAAAATACAATGTTATACATACATCCATAAAAGTCCATTCTAGTTCTGAACGAAAACGAATGGTTTTCAGATAGAAATAGGATCCCGGTATTTCCGTAATGAGCACAGTTTTAAAACCATGTGGAATACAGGATTTACTAAGTCTATTCCCACTTAGATTGGTTAATTACAATTTCCATCAACTTGATAAAACCTTAATTTTTAATAAAATCATTTCATTAAACCTATAACAAAGACTTATTAAATCATAACAAAGATTTATTCTTGGCTTAGCAATATTTCTATTAATCTAAATTGAAGATAAATTTAACCTTTAACTTTTCGATTTAAAACACATCTTTAAAATTATTTTAATATTAAATCTTATTTAAAATATTTCCTAATTCTTAAACCTTCTTTATAATACAAACCAAAACTAAGTAATATTATATACAAGATTCATAAAAAGAAAATTACGTAACATGGGGAACCTTAAGATCATAGTATACATTGATACTCACTTAAGTAAACCCCACACCATGTGTCTACCCCGCTTAGTTTAGTCATCGCATACGGATGCTTAACGTCAAGCTCCCAAAGTGGTTTGCAGCGAGATTCAAACCTGCCTGCACAAAGTGCTTTGATTCCCATTTCCCGACTCCTAAACCACCCGAGCTACGATGACGGGTTATAAGATTCATAAATTAGACTAGCTTTCAGGCGAAACCAAAATAGATTGGTATTAAATATAAGATCAGTATTGAAATTTTATCAACTTATATCCAATATCATATCTAATAATAAAAAATACTATAAGTGGAATAACAGTATAAATACCTTTTAAATTCCTTGAATATTATAAGTTTAACTATGGATTTATATTGAATATCCGAAGATTATTTCCATCCAAATCCAACTTTTTATAACTGTAAAATCTTATCATTATTAAGCTTATATACAATCTCAGAATTATCATTAAAAAACTTTATTATCTATTCGAAAAGGTTTAAACAAGGTTTGGATAAAAATCCTTAAGCTAGAACTATTAAATTTTAATATTGGTAAAAAGGGTTTCAAAAGCATGAATATGAATGGGAAACTAAGTGATTCGGGAATGGGAAACTAGGTCTTCTCCAGACCCTATTGTGATCATTTCCCGAGGAGGGTTGTTCAGCAGAAGCAAAACCATTAGCCTTTTCAGAGTTGGATGGTTTCTCGTCCTTAACAACATTAACATCAAGGACCCTTTTGTTGTCAGTCTTCGCGTCCTCTTCCAAATGGAATCTTTCAGCCTCAAAATAAAATTCTCTGAGATTTCTTGGTGGGTCCCAGTGTAGAGAAGTCTTAAAGTTAGATTTATCCAAAACACCAGATACCGCTCCTATTAAAACCATAGAAGGGTCAGGCATGTTAACTAAAATGACTACATCATTGAATCATTTTAAGAATATACATAGAGTCTCTCCGAACTTTTCCCTTATGCCATTGAGGGTCATGACGCTTTTCAGACGAGCTATGTTGACACTGAACTTTTCCACAAATCTAGTAATCAAAGTATTCAAAGAAGTAATGGAGTCCACCTCTGGCTGTCTGAAACACATTGCAGCTATATTTAATTAAGTAAAGCGAAAAACACATCGCCATGATGTTTTCTAAAGCAGAGAGGACTTCCATGTGTCAAATATATTTCCTGAGGTGAGCGGTCAGATCTTTGCGACCGTCATAGGGTTCCAGAGTCAATAGCTTGAAATCCGGTGGGTCATGAGAGTTCCTGATATCCATAGAGAGTCTACTGTGAGTTATAGAATCTAAGTCCGTAGAAGAAGAGGCACTGCCTCGTGTGAATTAACGGATAACATCCGTGATCTGAGATCTGTTACCAAAAGCAAGCAACTGGTTAAGGTTATCTAATGTGACACTGCTTCCCCCGGTGTTTAAGTCCAAATTAGGAATCAATTGATTAAGAAAAATATCCGGTTGAATTTCAACCTGAGGAGCCGTATCGGGCTCAATCCTGACTCCCAGAACCATTGGATCACTACCATCCAAAGCTATGCGCACTAGCGCTTGGGCAGCATTACCAACAGCGGAGCCCGCGACTTGACCGACCAAAGCCTCATGGGTTGGAGTGACATCGGGATTAGGGGTTCCCCCGAGTGTAGCGGGACTGACACTATTCCGAGGAGCGGCATCGACCTGCTGATTAGTTTGCAGGGTTCCCCCCAAGTCCCGAGTCGCAGGTGGATGAACATTGGGACTAATTCCAGTAATATTTGTCTCGCCAGTCAGCCTTGAAGTAGTTCTTACACTGTCCTCAATTCGAGCAAGAAAGGTATTGAAAGCATCTTCATACTGCTCGAGTCAAGCGTCAAATGTGTAGCCCGGTTATTAATCATTCCATCGACGTCTTCTCGAGTGACGTAGTTCGATGGAGGTCCAATTGAGGAGAGTTCTTGAATTCCTCCCCCTTTTGCACCTTGAGCTTCAGTTATAACATCGAGCTTCTTGCGCTTAACCATGATGAGAAGTGACTAACTGAATTGAAGTCGAAACACGAAGACGTGCATGCCACGTTTTAATGGTCCAAGCCATGTCCAATATCCTTGGAGAAGAAGATGGAAGCCATTAATGATGCTTTTGGATCTCTATAAGTAAAAAATTCCAAGCCAAAGGGTCCCCAAATGAAGGCTAAGCCTTGGAGTATTTATAGGTGGGTGTTTGTATACGTACGAAATGGGGCCCACAAACCAGAAATTCGAGTCCCTGAAGAGCAGCAGCTTGGAATTTTGTATCCCTCGTCAGTGCATTGGCAGAATTCGGATCTCCTCCTAGGGATACGAATTTCGTATCCCAAGGGATATGAAATTCCTATCCATTAGAATACGGTCATCCCGTTTCCCCTGGGGATACGTTATCTCGTATCCCCTTAGGGATACGAATTCTATCCCAGGAGATACATAAATTTGGTATCCCCCTAAGGATGCAAAAATCATATCCTAGGGATATGAAATTTTGTATCCCAGGGATACAAAATTTCATATCCCCGTATGGCATATGAAATCATATCCTAGGGATACATTGAGAAGGCTTCGAAGGGGGGATTCGAAATGTATGGGATGGCGGGATACAAAATTCCTGTTGTGTGATAAGGGAGTCGAAATAGGAGTCAAAATTATGGTGAGGCATGCTTTAAGAGGTGCGATATAAAGGGATTCGAAATTACAGAGGGATCCAAAATTCCTATGCAAGTTCACGGAAACGGGCGTAACTTTCAAACTGTAAGTCCGTTTTGGTCAAACGAAAGTTGTACTTGAAGCTAATTTAGAGGGCTACAATAGTTACCATTCTAATACCATGATTGATGTTTTCAGGCCCAAAAGAGGTCATCTAAAGGCGTTTCAAGCCCTTTTTATGTTTACAATGTGACTTTAACCTAATCTTTTTGTGTTTTCTGACGATGTTACTAGTGCTTGAGCACGTTGCTAACTAGGTACTTGACATGTGACCGCTTTGACTAAAAAGCATGTCAACATTTTCACATAAAAATATATCTTGCTTGATCCAAGGAAGGTGTGTTTTGCGAGGAGAATAGAAATCCATAAACCCACGATCGCTTTGGATCGTATTATTCATAAGTCGGAAAACCAAAAAGCTTGAACTTTAAAGAAGGCCGACGATCGATTTGGATCGTATTACTCAGAAAACCACGATTGCTTTGGATCGTATTAATAGAAGTCCATGATCACTTCGAGTCGTATTAATTTGAAAACCATGATTACTTCGGATCGTATTAATTAGAAATCACCAAAATAGCCAGAGTATGAGGGGGACTGGAGGAGTCCAATAACCTGCAAAGAAAAGAGATACAAATAACCGTTTGTGTGCGATCTCGCCGTATCACCGACGAGGCCGCTACACGTCGTTGTATTCTTCCAAGGAGATCTTTTCGAGGCAATATGACCCAGGGATGTAATATCGTCCTTAGTGATCTCACATTTGTAAGACGACCAAGGCATGTCATTTCGTCCTTGGTCATCCCGCATTCGCAAGTCAACCAAGGGATTCATTTCATCCTTAGTCTTCTCGCGTTCGTGAGATAGCCAAGGGATTCATTTCATCTTTGTTCAGATCGCATTTGCGAGACATCCAAGGAATACTTTAAATCCTTGGTCTGGTCGCGTTCGCGAGACAACCAGGGAATACATTTCATCCTTGGTCTACTTGCATTTGCGAGACGGCCAAGGGATACATTTCATCCTTGGTTTCTCGCATTCGCGGGACAACCAAGGGATATGGTTTCGTTCTTGGTCTGCTTGCATTCGCGAGACACCAGAGATATGGTTTCGTCCTTGGTCTTCTTAACCTCGCAAGACAGCCTAGGGATATGGTTTCGTCCTTGGCGATCATGCTTTGATGATGCAACCAAGGAATACATTTCATTTTCGGTCTGCTCGCATTCGCGAGACAGCAAAGGGATACATTTCACCCTTCCTCTGCTATCATTCACGAGACAACCGAGTGATACATTTCATCCTTGATCTGCTCGCATTGGCGAGACAGCCAAGGGATATGGTTTCGTCCTCGGCAATCACGCTTTGGTGATGCAACCAAGGGATACATTTTGTCCTTGGCGATCACGCTTTGGTGATGCAATCAAAGGATATGATGCATTCGAGGCGATCTGTAACACCCCGTATTTTCTGTAAACGTATAAGTAACAAATCAGAGAATAATTAATTTTTAAAATAAGAATCATGGGAAACGGGTTGTGCCATTGCATTCGTCTCAAAATTCTGCTTGGAAACGAGTCCAAGTTTTCGAGAAACGGAGTCCGTATGAGGGAGATATGACCCTCCGAAGTTTTAGGAATTTTCAGAACCGAAAACATCTTGAAATTCGAATTCAAAATTTGAATTCAAACACCAGCGCAGACTGGGCGGGAATTTTCCCGCCCAGGACCAGGTCGACCTGGGGGTCGACACTATGGTCGACCTCCCAGGGACCAGGTCGACCCTATGGTCGACCTGGTGACAGAACCCAGTTCTGAGCCTGAGTTCATTCTGATGTATCTGGTCACGTTTTCTGTCTAGATTCATCCGCCTAATCCTATATAAACAGCCTCCTAGCCTCATTCTCTTTGCACCGTTTTATTCTCTCCTTATGCTGCCTTTGAAATATTATAAATAAATAAAATAATGGCGTCGCTACTCTGCTGGAATCAAAACTAGAAATAGTGCATCTTCTTCCAAATCCGAATTAGGTTAAAAGAGAACTACTGCAACTCTTCTTCTATAATCCAATCAAGGCAAGCACAGTTATTTTTAGATATGAATTTTAATTATGATCGTGACATGGTTGTAAATATGAATCTGAGGTTATGCATATTCTGTTCTGTTTAGATATATCCTATTGTAACTATTCTGTATCTCTCTTCTTTCTGTACTATAGCCAGGCTACCACGAGCCTGAGCCAAATCTCATAAGAGATTGACGCACGAATGCCAAACTTTTGGGGCAAATAATGAATGATGCATAAATTGGGCATGACTGATCTGTGACTGATTTGAGGAAAGAATATAGGCTGTAGCTAGAACATAAATCTGAGACAAATGGCTAGACATGTTTGAAACATAAAGTGTATAGAACATATGACTTGAGGCATAGAAGAATATTGGACATATGACTTAGGATTTGGGCGTAAAGATTTAACTGCAAATAAGCAATTGATTTAGATACATAGCACATGTTGTAATTCAGGACATAAGATGGAGGCATATTATATGAGATTGTTTATGACTTTGAATATAAAGGACATAAGTTGTAATTCTAGATCTGGACATACTTTATATATTATAGTCTGTAATTTAGAAGAAGGAGGATTATTTTGTGTATAACTTAGGCGTAAAGACCTATATTAAATAGGATAACCATTAATGTGAACATGCCTAAAAGTGGGTTTTTGGATATATGACATGCATTGTAATCCATGGCTATATTTGGCATAATTTATATGTAAGGTTTTTGGAGAATATTCTGAACTATGCAAGTTTAACTAAAATTTGGGACATATGTTATATGGTGGATTATGACCATAATTTGGGCTTATAAGTTTAGGCTTACTTTATGAATTAGGCAAGATATGTGAATAGGACTTTAAGGAATGTTTAATCGACTAAAACTGTTATCTGTTTAATATGCTAAATTTGCCTAATCTGCTAAATCTGTTACCTGTTTAATCTACTGAATTGCCTAAACTGTTAAATATGTTGAATCGCCTAATCTGCTAATTGTGCCCAATCTGCAAAATCTGTTGAGTTGCATAATCTGCTAAATCTGTTGAACCGCCTGAGCTGCTAAATCTGTTAGATCTGTTGAAAAGCTGAATGATTGTAATTTGTGTAAAACATGTTAATTTGTTTAATCTGTTGTGACTTGAAAAGAAGTCAAATCTGTTAAATTGGCATAATTAGTCTGATATTTGGAATAAATGGGTTATAATAAAAATTCTGAGACACGAGGTTAGACTCATGTTTACGGTAGAAGCCTGCCCGGACCCAACCGGCTTAACCAGCAACCGCAAACTACTAGTCTAATGTGAGAGGTCGTATGCATAAATAAAATATGGTTAGACACGAGGTTAGGTCTGGCTTGTGGAAGAAGTCTGCCCAGAACCGCCCGGCTTATTCAGCGGCCACAAGCTACCGACCTAATGTGAGAGGTCTGCACATTAATATTTAATTAATGCAAATCTGAGGTAAATATGATGTCTAAAACGTGTTGGGTAGATAGGGCTAAACCAACTAGACTGATGAATTAATAAACCTGTTTCATGAATCTGTAGGCACAATACAAAGTTAGACAATCTGTAAGTCTGTTAAAACTGTACATCTGATCCGTTAGTCTGAAAACCTGATTTTTCTGATCTATGAACTAGTTGACTTGAACTCTGTATGTCTGAAAACTTGTAAACAAGTTAATCTGAAATCTGTTAGTCTGGGGACACAAGGTTAGGAGGGAAAATACTTGTGTCATCTGTTGTTTGGGACCCATATTAGTCAGTAACCCTTTCTAGTATCAAAATTATGACCCAACAGTAGGTAAGGTCCGGGTACGCTTACTGAACTAATTATAAGCGGTTCATTCTGATAATGGCGAGGGGTGTTGATGGTGCGTTCCAACCGGGTCATGTGCGTGCATGGATCCCGGTCTGCCTCTGAGGATGTAAGACACCGTGACATCTGTAAATAGGTCTGTGTCATTTAAAGGTTGCCACTTTGGGGAGTGATACACCCTTCTGTGGGGGTGGCACAGGGTATTTATGTATTAGGGAGCCGATCGCTTGGGGTAGATTTAGGGTACACTTAGTTCTGTCTGTTTCCATTGGGGCACCGTCAGTTTCTGTTGGGTGGTAACACCTGTCTGTTTCTGTGTGGTACCGTCTGTTGGGGTGGTAAAGGCCCATCTACTAGTGTACACCTAATTCTAACATTCTGTTTCCGTAAGGATTATTCTGTTTCTGTTTTTGTACCTTCTGTTCGGGTGGTAAAGGCCCATTATTCTGTTTCTTTTTAGACATCAGGGTAACACCTAATCCTGTTATACTAGTATTAGTGTAGAGAAGTAAAATATAAGTAAGAAGCATAACTTGGTCTATATCATTCTGTTTCTTCTGTTTACATTAAGTATATTAGTTACTCCTGTTGATATTGTCTCTTATCCAGCTTTATTTTCATGTCATGATATATTATCTGTCCATATGCTGAAAGTCACAGGACTTGCTAGACTTTATGTCTGTCCTTGCTTGTTTTCGTCCCTTCTCTTTCGTTTCCCTCCCCCCCCCCCAAGTTCGTAGGGTGGAAATCTAGGAGCTTGATTTGGACTTTCTCTGCTTGAAGTATCGCTTGGCCTTGGCTCTATCTTTCCATGGCAGTTTATGTTGGGGGATTATGATTTTAAAAACTATGTATTCCGAAGGCTTTTGTACAAGACTGATATTTTTGTACTTGAATTCTGATATTGTGATTTGAAAAGATGTAACCAAACTTACTTCGGTTTCTATTGTAATAAAGTTATAAATTTTTCAAGTACGGTTTTATGTGTCTTGTAAATTTCTGTTCTGTCTACTATAACACTCCATCAAAGTTAAAGCATTCCCTTTGTGAGTGACCTTAACGGAGGTGGGGTGTTACACTTGGTATCAGAGCTGAAGGTTACCAGACTTGATAAAAAGCTTTTGAAAAACTATTTTCAAAAAGGTTTTAAAAGAAAGTATTTTCAAAAAGGGAAAGCCTGTTTTGAAAAACATAATCCTCAAAGCCATAGCCTATCTTTCTATCCTTTGTTTTGAATCTTTCCTTTTTCTTTCGTTTTAGCATGTCTGGGGATCTTAACCTTCCTGAGGGCGTACCGATACCTGGCTAGTTCAGTAGGTACTTAGAGACTAGGGCCAACAATGCAGGCCCAGCAGACATTCCTCTTCCAGCCGCAGCGATTCCCCCTCCTCCGCCCCCACCTCATGCAATTGCTTTCTCAAAGATCTGTAAAGATTTTAGGGCCATGGGTGGAAAGGATTTCAAGGGAACTGAATCGTTCGTAGAAGCGAGGAACTGGCTCAAAGAAACTGAGGATCTGTTCGTTATCTTCGAGGTGGACGATAGGCAGAAGGTACAATTGGCGGTATGGTTGCTCAAGGACGAAGCTTCCTATTGGTGGGAAGTCACTAACGCTGAGAGGCCAGTTGAAACATGGATGGATTTCAGAACAAGGTCTGAGACGAAATTCCTCTCGCAAGATGAACGAAGTCTACAACTGGAAAAGTTCTTATCTCTTAAGCAAGGAAGTATGACGGTCAAGGAATATGTCAACCAGTTCAACCAACTGGCTAGGTTCGGACTAGATTTAGTCAACACCCAGCATAAAAAGGCTCTCCGCTTTGTTAAAGGATTGAACGAGCCACTGCACAGCCTAGCCATGACCCATGTACCCATGGGAGTGACTTACGAGAGATTGGTGGACATGGCACTACTACACGAGGAAGACAAGGGCAAGAAAGAGGCAAAGAAGGAACAACCACAGAACAAGAAAGCATGGCCCGAAAAGGAAACACAAAAGAAGGATGAAAGGTCTGAAGATAAGAAGGAGAAAAAGTGCTTTACTTGTGGAAGCTCGACTCATCTGAACAACGATTGTAGAAAAAGAAAGGGCACTTGCTTCAACTATGGTGAGATAGGACACTTCACTAGGGACTTCTCGAAGAAACGAGGGCAAGGGCAAAGGGCAGGACCAACTTCTGGAGGGCAAGCAAACACTCTCGAGGCTAGTGGATAGGATAGAAATAAGGAAACTTTCTGTAGGAAGTTTAATTTCTTTATATGGTTGTTGAGTTAAAGCTCTTTTCTGATTCTGACATTTTTTCTGTAATCGATACTCTGCACTTTAATACAAGTATTGTTTCTGATTCCGCTGTAGACTCAGACCCATAAGGGTTATGACTCATCTAATTGTGATAAGTTGGGTATCTGTGTTGAGCATTAAGTTGACTATGACGCATACATTCTGAGTTGTTATCATGCTTAGCTTCCTAAGAATCATTTGGTGATCTGACCTGTATCAGTAGTCTGTAGGAGTTTTTACTCAAAGTGTGAAATAGATTTCCAGTTAGGCATTTGTTTAATGGGAGTGATTCTCTGAGTATTAATCTGATGTTGATTTCGGTCTTCGGGGTTGATACTTAGGGAGTTATTCTCTTAAACCGATGTCTAATGGGAACCTAGCTTTAGTTTTAATTATACTTGCCTCTATCACTCGACTTTATCCTTCGACATTTAGGTAGAAACTAATGGGTGTAAACATGTGTTTGAGACATGTTATGTTTGATGGTTGCAAGTGGTTGCTAGTGATTGCCAGTGGATGCATATACACACACTAGGCACTAGATCGGCTCAAAAACACTTTCATACTGCATATGGATGTGTGTTCATTTTTTTTAATGGATGCGAAATGGTGCACATGAATGTTGCATATGAATGAACGGTTGTGCACTCACATAGAAATGATATGCATCAAACAGGAAAATTGCATACATGTGGAACTCATGGCACTGACATAATTCGCATTAAGGAGGTCAACTGAATCAGTAGACCGCCTGATCTTTGCATTAAATAAGGAACATATACACACACTTTTGCATATGTTCATACAACATTAGAAGTTTTCTAAGGACATTGGATGCTTGTGGATGATGGTTGAGTAGATGGATGACCGGATGGTAAGACACATTCTTCTTAACTTGAAGATTTCAGGGACGAAATCCTTCAAGGAGGGGAGAATGTAACACCCTGTATTTTCTATAAACGTATAAGTAACAAATCAAAGAATAATTAATTTTTAAAGTAAGAATCAAGGGAAACGGGTTGCGCCATTACGTTTGTCTCGAAATTCAACTTGGAAATGAGTCCGAGTTTTCGAGAAACGGAGTCCGTATGAGGGAGATATGACCCTCCGAAGTTTTAGGAATTTTCAGAACAGAAAAAATCTTGAAATTCGAATTCAAAATTCGAATTCAAACGCCAGCGCAGACTGGGCGGGAATTTTCCCGCCCAAAACCAGGTCGACCTGGGGGTCGACACTATGGTCGACCTCCCAGGGACCAGGTCGACCTCCCAGGGACCAGGTCGACCCTATGGTTAGGAGGGAAAATACTTGTGTCATCTGTTGTTTGGGACCCATATTAGTCAGTAACCCTTTTTGGTATCAAAACTATGACCCAACAGTAGGTAGGGTCCGGGCACGCTTACTGAACTAATTATAAGCGTTTCATTCTGATAATGGCAAGGGGTGTTGATGGTGCGTTCAAACCGGGTCATGTACGTGCATGGATCCCAGTCTGCCTCTGAGGATGTAAGACGCCGTGACATCTGTAAATAGGTCTGTGTCATTTATAGGTTGCCACTTTGGGGAGTGATACACCCTTTTGTGGGGTTGGCACAGGGTATTTATATATTAGGGAGCCGATCGCTTGGGGTAGATTTAGGGTACACTTAGTTCTGTCTCTTTCCGTTGGGGTACCGTCTGTTTCTGTTGGGTGGTAACACCTGACTGTTTCTGCGTGGTGCCGTCTGTTGGGGTGGTAAAGGCCCATTTACTGGTGTACACCTAATTCTAACATTTTGTTTCCGTAAGGATTATTCTGTTTCTGTTTCTGTACCTTCTGTTCGGGTGGTAAAGGCTCATTATTCTGTTTCTGTTTAGACATTAGGGTAACACCTAATCCTGTTATACTAGTATTAGTGCAGAGAAGTAAAATATAAGTAAGAATCATAACTTGGGATATATCATTCTGTTTCTTCTGTTTAGCTTAAGTATATTAGTTACTCCTGTTGATATTGTCTCTTATCCAGCTTTATTTTCATGTCATGATATTATTATCTGTTCATATGCTGAAAGTCACTGGACTTGCCAGACTTTATGTCTGACCTTGCTTGTTTTCGCCCCTTCTCTTTCGTTTCCCCCCAGGTTCGTAAGGTGGAAATCTAGGAGCTTGATTTGGACTTTCTCTGCTTGAAGTATCGCTTGGCCTTGGCTCTATCTTTCCATGGCAGTTTATGTTAGGAGGATTATGATTTTAAAAACTATGTATTCTGAAGGCTTTTGTACAAGACTGGTATTTTTGTACTTGAATTTTGATATTGTGATTTGAAAAGATGTAACCAAACTTACTTCGGTTTTTGTTGTAATAAAGTTATAAATTTTTCAAGTACTGTTTTATTTGTCTTGTAAATTTCTGTTCTGTCTACTAAAACGCTCCATCAAAGTTAAAGCATTCCCTTTATGTGTGACCTTAACGGAGGTGGGGTGTTACACAATCTTACATTAGTAAGACGACCAAGGCATGTAGTTTAGGTTCGATGCGGCCTTACTTTATAAAAACGACCAAGAAATGACAAAAAATCCATTTTGCTGATAACCAGATGGTGTGTTGTCTAGCAAAGAGCATGCCTAGGGATTATAACTACTCTCGTGCATGGGTAGGTCGAATCAACCATTTACATTCTAAAAAGCCAAAAGAAACAACACCATGGATTGGAGCCCGAATATCCATAATTAGAGAAAGCCAAGAGAGCGAATGCTTTTGGGCTTGCAGGAGCCGAAAGCCAGAAAGTCATAAGTAAGAAAGCCATACATGAGGAGCTCATTATTTGAGATCCATTAACCCATAAGCCACGAAGACTAGAATTTGGAAGTCGTAAGATATTGATGCCCTGGAGACATGCATCCAAGATATTAGAGCCAGTGAGAGATTCGGTTAATGACAATGCTGTCGGGATGGTTGCTAGTCCCAGCCCTATCTTGATTCCCTAAAGTAGGTCGTGCATGTTCTAGTACTGCAAACTGAGCTCGAACGAAATGTGCCAACTCTCCGTTTCTGATACATTCTTCATTAGCATTCCTGAGATGTTGACACTCATTCGTGTTGTGACCATCAATGTCATGGAATATGTAGTATTTTCCAGAATCTCTTTCTCTCTTAGCGGGCACCCAAATGGAAGGCTTTTTGAAGGGAGCGATATGATGAACCTTTAGATAAATTTCCTCGCGGGTGTGAGTAAGTCCTGGATAATTCAAGAACGGGAAACTAGGTCATCTTCAAACCCTATTGCGATTATTTCCGGAGGAAGGTTGCTCAGCAACAACAGAACCTTTAGACTTTTCAGAGTCGTACGGTTTCCCATCCTTAACAACGTTAACATCAAGGACCATTTTTTTATTAGACTTCGCGTCCTCTTATTGGAGGAATCTTTCAACCTCAAAATAAAATTCTCTGAGATCCCTTACTAGGTCCCAGTTTAGAGAATTCTTGAAGCTAGATTTATCCAAAACACCAGATACTGTAACCATTAAAACCATAGAAGGGTCAAGCCTGTCAACTGAAGCGACTACAACATTGAATCATTTTAAGAATTTATGCAGAGTCTCTATGGACTTCTGCCTTATGCCATTGAGAGTCATGATGCTTTTCAGACGAGCTATGTTTATTCTAAACTGTTCCACAAATCTATTTATTAAAGTATTCCAAGAAGTAATGGAGTCCACCTCTAACTGCCTGAACCACATTGTATATCTATTAAGTAAAGAGAAAAGCGCTTCGCTATGACGTTTTCTGAAGCAAAAAGGATTTCCATGTTTTGAATTTATCTCATGAGGTGAGCAGTCGGATCTTTTCTACAATCATAGGGTTTTAGAGTAGGTTGCTTGAAATATGGTGGGTTATGAGAATTCCTGATATCCATAGAGAGTGGACTACGAGTTATAGAATCTAAGTCCATGGAAGAAGAGGAACCGCCTCGTGTGAATCGACGGATAACATCCGTGATCGGAGATCCATTACCAAAAGAAAGCAACTGATTAAGGTTATCCTAATCGACACTGGTGCCCCTAGTTTTTAAGTCCAAATTAGGAATCAGCCGACTAAGAAGAATATCCGGTTGACTTTCAACCTGTGGGGCCGCATCAGGAGTAATCCTGACACCCGGAATCGTGGGAGCACTACCATCCAAAGCTACCTACACTGACGCTTGAGCAACATTACCAACTGCGGAGTCCCTGACTTGACCGACCAAAGCGACATGGGCTGGAGTAACATTGAGATTAGGGATGGCCCCGAGTGTAGCACGACTGATAGCACTCCGAGGAGCGGCGTTGGTCTACTGATTAGTTTGCGTGGTTGCCCCAAGTCCCGAGTCGCATGTGGAGGAACATTGGTACTAGTTCCATTAATTTCTACCTGGCCAGTCGGCCTTGAAGTATTTCTTATCCTATCCTCAATCCGAGCACGAAAGGTATTGACAGCGTCGTCCTGCCGCTTGATTCGAGCATTCAAATCCGTAGTAAGGTTCTTAATCATTCCATCGACTTCTTATCGAGTGACGTAGTTCGGTGGAGGTCTAGTCGAGGAGAGTTATTGACTTCCTCCTCTTCTATACCTTGAGCTTCAGTTATAGAATCAAGCTTCTTGTACTTAACCATGATGAGAAGTGAGTAACTGAAGTGAAGTCGAAAATCGAAGACAAAATCCGAAGATGAAACATAGAAACTTATTCAAAGTAGAGGTCAAAGCTGTGCGTCCCCACCTGGTGCGCCAAAATGCTGACGTAGGAAGTTGTCGTTTACTCAACGCACGCCAACACCTGAAGGTATGTTTAATGTGAACAAATCCAAAGATTCAGGGAGATACAACTTTTTATAGTGGTTCGGCATTAACACCTAGGTCCACTCTATAATAATCATTCGTCATATACTTGTCAACTAAAAAGTTGTACAAGTTCAGACAATGTTTAAGTACAAAGCATTACAATAAAATAACAAAATGATTGTTAATTCTAAACTTTGACTAAAATGTCCTTCTTCTTCTTCGTTAAGTGAGTTGACTTGGCTAGTTATGTCCAAATTTACCTTTAATTTCTAAGAAGTCCAAAATAACCCAAAAGTAGCTTAATTATCCTTATGAATGTCCAAAAGATAATGGAAAACATGCATGCCACGTTTTAATGGTCCAAGCTATGTCCAATACCTCGGAGAAGTAGATGGAAGCCATTAATGATGCTTTTGGAGATCGAAAAGTCCAAAAATCCAAGCCAAAGTGGACCCAAATGAAGGCTAAGACATGCGGTATTTATAGGTGGGATTTGGTATTGGAGTAAGTTGGAAATGGGCCCAAACACCAGAAATTCGAGTCCCTAACGAGAAACATCCTGGAATTTTGTATCCCTCATCAATGCATTGGCAGAATTCAGATCCCCTCCAAGGGATACATAATTCGTATCCCAAGGGATACGGATACGGTCTTCCCATATCCCCTAGGGGATATGAAATCTCGTATCCCCTTAGGGATATGAATTTGTATCCCAGGATATATAGAAATTTTGTATCTCCATAGGGATACAAAATTTCCTATCCCCCTAAGGGATACAAAAGTCGTATCCCAGGGATACGGAATTCCGTATCCTCGGGATACGGAATTCCGTACCCCCTTGGGGGATATGGAATTTCATATTCCCTAGGGGATACAAAATTGTTTCCCAAGGATACATTGTGAAAGCTTAGAAGGGGGATTCGAAATGTATGAGGTGGCGAGATACGTTAGTCCTATTATGTGATAAGGGAGTCGAAATTTTGGTGAGGTGTGCTTTGAGAGGTTCGAAGTGGAGGGATTCAAAATTACAGAGGGATCTGAAATTCCTGCATACGTTCACATAAACAGGCATAACTTTCAAACCGTAAGTCCGTCTTTGTCAAACGAAAGTTGTAACTGAAGCTAATTTAGAGGGCTATAAGAGTTAGTGTACAATGCACCATAGTTAATGCTTTTCAAGCACAAAGGAGATCATCTAAAGGGGTTTCTAGCCCTTTTTATGTTTACAACATGACTTTAACCAAATCGCTTTGTGTTTTCTAATGATGTTACTGGCGCTTGAGCGCTTTCTAACCAGATATTTGATGTGTGACAACTTTGACTAAAAAGCGTGTCAACAGTTCCGCTTCGCCAATCTTTATGGTATGAGAGCCTAGTTAACTATTGTCATCCAGAACCGACTTTTTCTCCAGCGAAAAGTATATCCGCACTGACTTCTTTGAAAAATATTATATTCTATATTTATTATTAATTTTTATTAGAAGGAGGTGGAGATGGTCGTGGTTAGGTGCGGGTGTGGAGGCCGATAAGGAGGGTGCTTGGTGGTGGGGTAGGTGGCACAATGGAAGAGGGAGGAGGTGGCTTGGTGGGGGCTAAGGTAGGAGGGGGTAGGACCAACGTGAGGAGGACGAGGTGGAGTGGATAGTTGGACGTATGGAAGGAGGAGGAAGGGGCAGTTTTCGGTGGTGAAAGATAGGATTTCACGGCCAGAAAACGGGCCAAATTGAGGAGGAGAGGAGAAGGAGGGAGGAAAGAGGAGATGGATTTAGGAAGCCATGACAGAAAGGAAAGAGATGCTTTAGTAGAAGGAGGAAGAAGTAGAAAAGGTGGAATGAAAAAAATGAGAGGAGGAGGGTGGTTTATATAGGCTTAAAGTGAGGGTATTGCGGTGAAAAGGCTTTCACAAAACCATGCGCCAAAAACCAAAACCATAGATGGTAAGAACATGGTTTCTACCTACCATTTAGTGACACTTTTGTCCCACTTTTGAAGTGTTTCAAATTAGCTACACCATATATATGTTGCTACTTATCAACATATATGTTATCGTTTAACCGTTTCAACATCCGATGATTAATATTATCAAATCTTGATGAAGTTTATTCTTGGTAAGTAATTCAAAAACAGTTATTTATTTGATAATTTAGATTTAAGATTTATATCTAACTAAAGAATATCATATTTAAAATAGTTTTATTAATACGTATTTAAGCAACAAATTTTGAAAAAAGTTGATATATTTTTATCGATGTATTTTACTATTATATTCTATGGTTTTAAACAACAATTCATTATTCAAATCAAAATCCGAATTAGAATTATTAAATTAAAATTTCAACGATTAAACCGAATAAAAAATTTCAAGTTATAAAATTCCATTTTGACAAATTTGTTGAATTGACAAAACCCATTTTTAGAAGATTCGTTATAACGAAAGATGATAAATTCTCACTAGTATTTTAGAATTATATTTTGTAACAACCCGGAAAATCTGAACCAGTTTGAAAATTTTAAATTGGCTATTTTAGTGAATTTAAAATATTTAAAATAAATATTTTAAATAATAACGACGAAAAGTGAGTTTGAATCGACGTTTGAAAATAAATATAATTAATTCTAATTATAAACAAGGCCTGAAATGGCGCGGTAGTTTTTAAAATTTTGAATTCAAACTTTGACTGACTGTACCGGGTGCAAATTAAAAAGGATTTTAGTGAAACCAGAAACATTTAAATTTGTTAGTGAATATGTTTCTAACGAATCTGAAAAATAGAAGTTGCATGACTAGAAGCAAAAGTTATGGCAAAATGAATTTTCAGAAAGGTCGCTACAGAGTTTATATAGCCCGTGAAAATAGCCATTTTGCAAACGACCTCAGAATTCGACGAAACCACTTTTTTTGATCCAGGATGTCAAATTATTGCTAGGTTTCAAATTTCATAATTTTTGAAGCTAGTATGTGAGCGTGGCAAAGGAAAATGTGTTTGGTTGATTTCTATTAAATTGGATCGACCAGAAAAGGGCCATTTTTCAAACGGTCTCAGAATTCGATGAAACTAGTTTTGTTGGGACCGTATCGTCAAAACATAACTAGATTTATTTTTTGGGAATTTTTAGAATCAGTATGTGGCCCCGGAAAATAGAAATGTACATTCAAATTAAATATTGAATGTTTTATATTTTAATTTGAAGGAAAACTGACTGAAACAGTCAAATGGGCCTACGAAACATATCCCATTGGGTTCGAAATGGGGGTATTTAGCTGGGGATGATAGTCGTTGGGTTTGGATTGGAGTTTGCATGAGATAAGGGGTATTTTTGGATTTTTTAAAATTTATAAATAATAAAAAAATCTGATTAGTCCAGTTCACTTCTCTCTCCCCGTCTTCTTCTCCGAAACCCCCTAAACCGACGGCGGCTGTTCTTCAATCCTTCCTCCCTCCTTTTCTCCTCCCACACTCAACGAAACCCACCCCTCCTTTGGAGTTTTTTTTAGAGCATCAAGAGAGCTTCGAATCCATATCGGATTTGCCTGCCATCGTCGAGTGTTTTGGGAGAATCACCCTCACGAAGTTGCGCCCCCTCGGGCAAAAATCCTCCTCCCTCCGACGATCGGACGACGTGCGGTTGGCACCCCCTGAAGCGGTTTTCAAAGCCCGACATCGTGGTGCACTCTGATCTTCATCTCGCTTCATGGATTTCACGAAATCGCACGACCTAGTTTCGAACAAAACAGTACGGCTTTAATTAAATTAAACTATATTATAGCACTTTAAAGCGCTACGGTTTTTGATTTCACTGTAAAAATCATATCTTTTTGCTATGTTGACGAAATTCAGTGAAACAAGAGACAGTGGACTCGTGCGGACGCCTTCTACATTCTAGAAGAGACTGGATATTTTTTGAGCCTTCTGCTATTTTTGGTGGAGTGGAACCCAATGTGATATTTTTGAATTGTAAACGATGTGGAAAACGACGATGTATAAATTATATAGTCGATGTATGAGTTATATAAGCGTTGTAAACCTCATGTATAAGCGTTGTATAAGTTGTACGTTCGATGTATAAGTTATATATGCGTTGTAAAAATTATATATGTGTTGAATAGAAGTGAAATATACTTATATATATATATAAGCCCCTCGTCCACAAACCATGGACGATATTTATTGGTTGTAATTGTTGTGAAAATTGGTTGATAGCGAATGGTTGATTGGAATTGTTTGTGGTTGAAATTGATTGATTGTGGTTGAAAAATACCCGTTTGTGGCTGAGAATTATTTGGTTGAAACCACATAGGATTAGTTTGTAGAAAAGAAATAAAAATAAACATGCCACCTGCGTGCGAACTAGATGCATGAAATCCCCATTGTCAAAAGCTGCGAGGCTTTAAGGTAGAGCGAGGAGCCGTACTAGGGACGGCCCCGGTTTTAACTACCCTGCCGTTATGCTGCCGAAATTTTCAATAATATTCATGTGTTAGAATTATTTTCATGTGTTGAAACTATATTCGTGTGCTGAATAGAAAACATTCATGTGTTGAATAGAAATTCATTCGTTGAATAGAAATTCATGTGTTGAATGGTATTCATGTTTTAAATAAACTGTTTTAACAATAAAAATCACATTTTTATTTTATATATACGACTATAGAAAACATTCATGTGTTGAATAGAAATTCATTCGTTGAATAGAAATTCATGTGTTGAATGGTATTCGTGTTTTAAACAAACTGTTTTAACAATAAAAATCACATTTTTATTTTATATATACGAACTATAGAAAACATTCATGTGTTGAATAGAAATTCATTCATTGAATAGAAATTCATGTGTTGAATGAATGGTATTCGTGTTTGAAATAAATTGTTTTATAATAAAAATCATATCTTTATCATCTATATGAACTATATAAAATAGTCATGTTTTGAAATAAATTGTTTTATAATAAAAATCATATTTTTTATCATCTATATGAACTATATAAAATAGTCGTGTTTCGAAATAAATTGTTTTGCAATAAAAATCACATTTTTTATTATATACATGAATTGTTAAAAATAGTGAAGTGTCGAAATGAATGTCGGTTGGATAAAAATATCATTTTTATCAAATGTATGAAAAGAAAATAGTTTTGAAATCGAAGAATAGATTATATATATATATATATAAATATAATTAAAATGAATCGAATAACGAAGCTGCAGTTCGTGTTTTGAAAACGTGATTTCAAATGATTAGTGCGGGAGATCCGACCATCGGATTTTCCCGAAACCGAAACCGTTGGGTTCGCTTTGGAAATATCTTTCCAACGACACCAACATTATGAAGATTCAACGGTTGGATTGTCTGGAATGTTTAATTCAAATATGAAGAAAAACAGTGCCAGAATCGATTATATATATATAATTAAATTAAACCGAATAACGACGCTGCAGTTCGTATTTTTAAATCGAAACTTCAAACGAGTGTACCGGGAGATCCGACTATCAGATTTTCCCAAAAGTAGAACTGTTGGATTCGTTTTGAAAAGATCTTTCTAAAGATATAAAATTTGTGAAGATCCAACGGTTAGATTTTCAGATATGTGTAAATCAAATCTGAAGAAAAACAGCGCCACGGCCGCGTTATGGCCTGAAGCGTCGTTTGAATAAATTGTCTATTTTTAAATAAATAAAAATAGCGATAAATCGTTATAAAATATTATAAACAATATGGAATGTGAAATTTAGAAACTAACTGAAGGTTAGCTAAGTCGAATGGTTTCCTAGGTTTTGATCTGATGTTGGTTTCGGCCTTCGGGGTTAATATTTGGGAAATCGTTCTCTTACTGATTTACGGTTAGTGACTGATGAGTTGGAATAAGGCGTATGTTGTGTTTGTGTAGCACTTGTTTATTATATACGCGAGTTGCTCAAAAAGATCGGGTTTATCCCATTCTGAATAACTGAATCGACGATAAGAAATCGAAGATGAAGACGGTGGTTGAAGACCGGAGATCTTCACCTCGGTTGGATGATAACTGATGTCCTGATTGGGAGGCATCCCGAAATATGGATAATGAGTAGTGATCATCCAGACGTACGTGGAGATCGATGGGTATGCGAGGTATATAGTGCCTCCGGTTTCGTTTAGACCCAGAACGGACTTGTAAATGGACTGTGTGTCTGACATTGGAATTCATTCCGTGTGATTGATAACCATCAGTTGCATGGTGTGAATCTCCTGTGTGGCATGCTCAGATGCAGTGATCAAGGATTCTGTTGAAAAGCAAAGTTTTGTGGTTGATGATCAAAGCATGGCCTGTGTGGTATAGCTTTGTGTATAACGTGAATTCGCGAGCCTCACACCCCGGTATGAACCAGAAACGGGAGAGGACATCAGGGAGGGCATGGGTTCCTTTCTAGCTAGAGGTGGTGTCAGTGCTTAAACTGGCTGACATTTATACTATTTTTCACCTATGGGGTTGTTGCTGTTGCGAGGCGCCTCGGTTATTTCGGTCGATCCGGGACCGATGGAGTCATTTGTTGGCTCAACTACGCCCCAAAGGGCGGGGAAACGCATTGTTCAGGCATTTTAATCCACTCTGTATGGACCGGCCCTGACGATCCAAGGGCCCACCTGAGTCTGGGTCCTGAGGGGCGGGCTAGAGCGTCTCGAAGTCGGTAAGGACTATCTTTTGCCTTGGTTCATGACGGAAATCCAATTTCCAAATACGTGACTGTGCGGTTTTGATTGTATACCTGTATATGGAGACATAGTGGTATGGGGCATTAATGCCATCTATGATTGATACTTATGATTTGAAATTGTTTTTGAAACATATAAACACTAGTAATAATATCAAATACTCTTGTTTTATTCGTATCAAGCATATTTTGGCCGTTATAAGGTAAAAACTCTATCCTCCGGTTTGCGTTGCATTATGTGATGGGAATTGAGTCTTATAGTGGCTTCATTTTTATAAAAAGCATTACGATGTTTAAAAGAATTACTTGTTTTCAAGCACTGGTAATCCAATGGAGTAAACCCGTTCCGCGAAAGTGGCGTGGTCGTGTGATTAGCCATATTATAAAATGTGTTAAGTAGATTTCTCATACCAGTCCCATGACTGACTCGTAGTTTGTTTCACTTGCAAACTCGGGTCCCCCTTTTTCTACACGGGCAGCCTTGTATTCAGGTTTTAGCAGGCTCTTTCTGGATAGCTGGAGCTGAAGATGGATTCTATCATTTATCTCTTTTTATGCTGTTCAGCTCCAATTGTACATATTATGTTTGTTTTCCGCTATAGACATTTATGTATAGCTGAACTGTATTTGTACTAAGTATGATCCTGTATACTGTGTAACTTTGATGATTACGTTTATCCAGTGTATTCTATTGTACATTATCTGGTGTATTTATTTATTTCTGTTCTGCTATTATCTGTTTATGTGTTATATTCCAAAGATTACCCTTGCCACCGTCAGTACGGGGTTTGGGGTCGTCACATATTTGACAAATTTAAATATCTAAATTTATCACTTAAACCATATTTATTTCAAAATTTTATTTTATATATTCAAATTTATTATTTAAAATTAGTTAAAATCCAAGATCGTTACAATCTCCCCACTTAAACTTTTCAACCTCGAAAAGGAGATAAAATCGTAATTATATAACCAACCTCATTTATTAACAACTTATAAGTTTTCAATTTCTTAATTTTTTCCAAGAGTTAGAAATCTTCCTAAGGTTTATCTTGTTATCCTTTATAATTACTCCAAATTCAAAGCCATGAAACTTATTTTTACAAACTTTAAAGTTTTTCAGGAATCATAAAGATTTATCCCTTATATATTTTTATTTTACAAATATAGAAGAATTCTATTATCTTAACTTGTACAAATACTTGATTTAGACAAATTCTTGACCTTTACTAGATACGAAAAGGTTACAATACCCTAAGTTTAGATAACCTCTTAACTTTTACTTTATTTATCAAGTACCCATCATTCAAAATTGTGGACTTAATTCATCGGGTATTTGTACCTACTTAAACGTTTCACTTACTTACCTAAACACATTTCAGAATTTATCCACTGTCAAAAATCACCGAAAATTCTGATCTTTCCATTTATACCTAACTTTTTAAATTTAAATTACCTTAATCATTTTCCATATTAAACTCAATATCTTTTTTTATTAGAATAAAATTTATTTGAGTATAAGATAGAATACATCAAAAAGATTGATAAAAGCAGTTTTTCTTTATAATTAACATCATATACATACATTCATTCATACATCTTTTCCTACTCCCTTTCCAACTCTTTAGAGATAACTCCTTAAGGTTAAAGAGTTTTCTTTAATTACACAATTCTTGCATTCCCTCTCCCTCACTTATGATTTTAGGTGGTGTTGCTTTAACTGGTGTTTCTTCCTTCTTTAAATGACAATCCCGGACTACAGGCCCCAATTTTCTACATCGATAGCACTTCTTTTCATTTGTTGGGTTCATGGGTTCCTTCTTTATTTTAGGACACTTACGTATAAAATGTCTTTTCTTCTTGCATTTGAAACAAATTATATCTTCCCGAATGGTTTTCTTTTCTACTCTTTCTGGGAATAGAACTGCAAAATTTCATTCTTGATGACATCTAGAACAATAGATCCCCTTGTGTTTTCCCACTCTAAGGATTTTTTCTTTTCTTTTCGGTTATGAGCTTTTCTTACCTTTTTTGGGGTAATCCACCATTCAATACCTGATAGACTGAACTCCATCTTTGTCCCTATGTGATATTTTCGTAATTTTGTCAGAAAAGAGTTTATCCAATTTATCTTGATTTAGGTAAATCGCTAAATTTTATTACCAAAATTTATTTGGTTAAATTGTGAAACTTAATTCACAAGGTATTCGTACTTAGTTACCTAATTTAATTCACTTCCTTTCCATGTTCAAAATTTGTCAAAATCTTTGAGAATTCTGATTTCTTATTCAAATCCAAATGTTTTTAAATGGTACTCCAAACATCCTCTTAATTCAATGGTTTATCCGATATAGTTCTTATAATTTTACCAAAATTTCAAAATCGCGCTTATCGCCAAATACCTTATAGTCGAATTGTGAAATTGAATTCACAAGGTATTTGCACTTGAATTACTTATCATAATCAGTTAGGGAGAACTAATTACTATGTCATATGAAATTTAATTGCGAAATTCTAATTGCAAAGTACCCATATTCAAAATTTAACAATCTCTATTCTTAATCGCCCAAATTTTTGTATATAATATATATCTTTCAAAACATATTCTTTTATATTCAAGGTATAAAAACTAAATTCATTTCGCAAATACGTACTCTCATATATGTTACTCTAAAACTCAGTCTAGGGCATTACTAACCCTATCTCTAATGAGTTTCTCATCATAGGATACTACTAATCCCATCTCCGATGAGTCTTCTGTTCTACTGAGTCATACCCCATAAGCTTTGTATGAACCAAAGTTCTGATACCAAGTGTGATGACCCGTATTTTCGACCTTTGAAAATCAGCACCTAATACATCCTCGGTATTCGAATGCTGGAATTTCAAACATCGGAATCTGCATTGCCTAGGGTAATTGTAACAACCCGTATTTTTGGAACCAATTTAAAATTTATTTTTAATTCATTTTCATATAAATTAAATATTTTAGATGATTTATTTTGAGAAAAACGATTTAAATTTTTATTTAAATCGAAGATTGAACGTATAAATTTAAAATTTAATTAAAATGAGCTTGAAATGGCACGGTAGTTTGAAAATTTGATTTTAAACTTTGAATGAATGTATATAATTCAATATAAGTTAGAACTGGATAAAACAAGAAACGTTGGAATATTTTGGATTGTAATTTTCTAGCAAATGTAAGAAACTGAGATTTCACTTTTTAAATTGTAAGTTATGTCTAAATTAAAATTTAGAATAGTCACTATGAAATTTATATATATATTAATATTATATATAGTCCTTAAAAATGGCCATTTTGTAAACGACTTCAATTTTCGACGAAACCACTTTCATTGGGTTCAACATGTCGTTTGTGACTTTTAAACTATAAGCATCAATACCTTTGGGATTGGAGAAAATTTTCTCTTTCATTTGGTGTATGACCAAAATATCATTTTTTACATATGGAAGAATTTGGACTCGAAACCATTTCCGTTGAGTTCAAAATGTCATTTGCGTGTTCGAAAATTATAGACTTTGATATATTCCGAGCTTCAGAGGTTTGGCACTTGGGCTGGGTCTTGGTTGAGCTAACCTAGCCCACCATATAACCCCCAAATCATCCTCCTTCTCTTCATTCAATTCAACAATTAGGCAAAAATTAGAAAACGGAGAGTGGAAAGGGAAATTAAAATTCCTAGGCAAGGTTTTGCAAATCCAAGCCCAAATCAAAGGGGAAATCGAAGAGGAAACCTAGGTAAGCTTCTCCATCTTCTCCAACTCCATTCCTGTTCATTTTCTTATGATTTCCTAAAGCTAACTGTGACGGCCCGCCCCACACCAGTCGACATTTCCAATAAAACACGCTGTGCTGATGCCCAACCAGCACGGGACGGTCGTCAAAAGAAAAGAAAGACGACGATGAATCATCAAAGAACCTGTAGTATATCTCATAGCGCATGGAACAAAATATAATAATAACATACCTTTATATAAAATAGGCGAGACAGTGCATAAACTGAAAGCTAAATCATCATAGCAGCGGAAAATTTTAAATACAGCTTATGATCCAAACCATCTTTATTACAGCTTTTAAAACTGTCTCTAAAGCAAAATAGGAAGATACACTACTAATGCCCAAAGTAGTGACCGACAACAACACAAGGTGAATATATGGAAGTAATACGTGTAAGCCTCTTGCTCATCTCCGGACAACTACTCGTGCATAACCAGCTAACATGCCTCTAATCTTCTTGTTTAGGAGCACCCAAAGTAATAAGAAGATACATAAAACTCTGGATCAGACAAAAGTCTGGTATGAGCGATAAGCAGCAAAAACAGAACAATAACAGGTATACATAACCAGGCCTAACACATAGTGTGAAAATAATGGGGGGGTGTGAATATCATGGTGATAACAAACATCAAATATAGCAATCATCCTCACATCTCTCACTCAGTGCGTAAAGTATACGATATCTACCACTTTGATCACCCAATTCTTCGCTATGATCACTCTGCCCCATGGAGACATGACGGCTCCACTGCACTGATCCGTAGCTACTAATCCTTTGCTAAGTCCACTCTACCCTATTGAGTCATAACAACTCCACTGCACTGGCTCATAGCCCTGCTACGATCTCTTTGCCCCATGGAGTCATGATAACTCCACTGCACTGATCCATAGCCACTATCCGTCTCTCCGTGGTGAGTCAAAGCTATAGACATTGATAACCCCTTTGCACACATCCCGCAGCAAAGTTCAACTCATGAAGTTAACTCGTTGATCCCCATTTGGACCCTGAGTTACAACTTCTCATTTTGACTACCTTTACATCTTGGGTTCTAGTCTTCTCCGGATCGGTTTGGAAAACAGCTCCATTCGGCTCGTGATGTCCTCCCTCTGGCGGTTCACTTCGTGCTCACCTACCCAGTTCAGATCGAGTTGCGTCCCTCCACCGTTTCGTGACTCCTCTAGGCATCAGTTCGTGGTCTCCGTTCATGTTGCAAGCGGCTTGAATACTCCCTCATCGGTTCGGGGTAACCGGTTCGTGATGGCTCCGGTTCGGGTGTGTGTGGCCTACTCATGGGGAGGCGACTCGTGGGAGGTGGCTCACAACGGTTCGGTTCGGAGGTGCTTCACGAGGGGGTTTAGGGTCCTAGCATCGGCTCGGTTATATGATGTGGTTCGTGGGTGGGTTATACGACTCGACCCGGTCCTTTTCCACCAATCTGATCTGGTTTCCTGTACTTATTTCTAGCAACTGTTTACGCCACACGATGGCGTTTTCAACCAATCCAGCATCTCAATGCAAACACAAACCATACCAAATAGTAATAGCAACACAGAGAATCAACCATAAACACCAAAACAAAGATTTAACATGTCAATATGGATCAAACATACCCAAAACCCATGTTTTCCCCTTAATCTCCTTAATCATGATTTAACCATACGATTAGCAAAACATGTCCATATTGACCCAAATTTTTATCAGAGCCCTAAAATAATATTTAAGAATATTTACATATTTTTCCAGAATTTTAACATGCATAATTTCATTAATTAACACTAATCACCGCTAATTAGCCGTAATTACTGAAAAACAATGCAAATCACTCACCTTAGCCACAAATGAATTATACATCTAAACTTTTCTACTGTTTTGGGTCGAATTCATATGCAACAGAGTAGCTCCAACTCTGATTTGGTGTTGATTTGCCTTGATTGGATGTAGCATAGCTTAATCTTCGATTAGAAAGCGATTAGCAGTTGTTTAGAAGAGATTTAGAAGGTGGAAGCCATTGTTAGGGTTGAAGAGGTAAGTGGCGGCTATAAAAATGACAAAGAAAGGTTTTTCTAACCCTTTTCAGCCTTTATATAACCCTAATCCCGAAATCCCCAATGGGCCTGGCTGCTAATTATCAAATTAAGCCCAATTATGTTGTTTTTCACCCTCCAGACCTTATTTCAGCCATATCTCCCAAACGGTAAGTCCGTTTGATTAGTGTGACCACTCTACGAAAAGGAAAACCGTCATATGAAT
The DNA here is from genome assembly GCA_030737875.1 of Allium sativum. NCBI lineage: Eukaryota > Viridiplantae > Streptophyta > Magnoliopsida > Asparagales > Amaryllidaceae > Allium > Allium sativum. The sequence continues at coordinate 285,421,416 of CM060911.1, forward strand.
CCAATTGAAGTGGTTTTATGTCAAAACTCTTTACTAATCAAAAGTTATACGTGAAACAAAATTCGGTAGGGGTAAAATAGTCATTTAAAAATTGGCAAAAATCGTGAACATGGAAAATGACCCCAATAGTCATTCTCCAAGGTTGCACAACCATATGACCTTATATGAAAATAAAATAAATATTCTACGGTCCTCCAATGCGAAGAATGCGGGTCGTTACATTCTTCCCCCTTAAGAAAATTCACCCCCGAAATTCCTTAACCAAAATATACAATGGGTCCTGCATGCATATCAGCCATTTACAAACAATCAAACACACATAATAACACAACAAGTCTATCCTAGCATGCGGAATAGTTAAATTGCAATTAAAATCTTACCAGGCAAAGAGTTCTGGATATGACTTCCTTACGCTCTCCTCTATTTCCCAAGTACAGTCATTCTCAGTCTCGCCCCACTGAACCTTGACCAGTTTCACCGCCTTCCTTCGAAGTTGCTTCGTATCATACTCGACAATACGGATCGGCTTGCGGTTCACAACCTCCTTGGGTTCTACTTCGATGTCATCCAACTGATCCGGTGAAATAGTCATATCGGGATCGTGCACGAGCTTCCTTAACTGGGAAACATGAAATACGTTGTGAACTCCTGCCATCTTGTCTAGTAATCCAACTTTATATGCTAAATTTCCAAAGGAATGGACCAACAAATCTTGGTGCTAACTTTCCTCTCCTACCAAATCGAATCACGCTCTTTAACGGAGAAATCTTGACAAACACCAAGTCGCCAATGGAGAATTTCAATTATTTTATCTCTTGTCAGCATAACTCTTCTGCCTATCTTGTGCAACCTTCATTCGCTGTTGGATAACCTTGATCTTATTTGAGTTTTCTCTTATTACGTCTGGCCTAAGCATGAATTTCTCACCAGTTTCTAGCCAACATGATGGTTTGTTGCACGGTCTTCCGTACAAAGCTTCAAATGGAGCCATACCAATACTGGACTGATAACTATTATTATATGCAAACTCCACTAGATGCAAATGGTCATCCCATGACCCTCCAAAATTTGATATGCAAGCTCTCAAGAGATCTTCTAATATTCGATTCACCCTCTCTGTTTGACTATCGGTTTGAGTATGGTACGTGGTACTGAGATGTAATTCTGACCCTAAAGCCTCTTGTAAGCTCTTCCAAAACCCACTAGTAAACAACGGATCTCGGTCACTCACAATGCCTTTGGGTACTCCATGAAATCTCACTACCCATCCATATACAGTTCTGCTAACTTAGCTGCCGTTCTATTTGACTTGACCGGTATAAACCTTGTACTTTTGGTCAATCAATCCACAATCACCCAAATGCTATCATGGCCCGATCTTGTCCTGGGTAAACCATCGATGAAATCCATTGAGTCATGTTCTCATTTCCATTTGGGAATTTCTAATGGTTGTAACAAATCACTAGGCTTCTTTTGCTCAGCTTTAACTAGCTGGCAGTTCATGAATTTGGATATAAACTTCCCAACGTCTCTTTTCATTCCTTCCTAGTAGTAGGTCTGCTTCATGTCTCGATACATTTTGTTACCATCAGGATGTATAGTCAGTTTTGAGTGATGACATTCTTCAAGCACTTCATCTCTCAATCCATTGACATTGAGTACAACTCGTCTCCCATTCCTTCTAAGCCATCTTTCTCGATCAAGCCTATATTTGTTCATCTCCTCACTATCGATACCCATCTCTAACTTAGAGATGATTTCCAATAGGTTAGAATCGTCCTTTTGACTAGAACCAATTTGCTCAATCAAAGTGGGTCTGATCGTCAAACTTGCTAACATCCCTAGATCTAATTCGCACTTCGGTCTGAAATTGTACCCTGCGATATACTCCAGTTGTTTCCATTCAAGAAACATAGCCCCTAAACTGGCATGTCTCCAACTGAATGCATCAGCTACCTCATTGCCTTTGTCGGATGTGTATGCGATATCAAAATCATATGAATTCAAGAATTCTAACCATCTCTGCTGACGGAGATTTAAATCCTTCTGAAGGAAAAGATACTCTAACAATTTATGATCGATGAACAACTTGAATCTTTCTCCAAAGAGATAATGTCTCCACATCTTCAATGCGAACACGATCGCTGCGAACTCCAAATCATGGGTACTTTTCTCCTGTGGTTTCAGTTGTCGACTAGCATATGCTACAATCCTACCTCCTTGCATCAATACATCACCTAGTCCGGTACCACAGGCATCCGTGTATACTGTCAGATCTTCGTTCCCCTTAGGAATAAATAACAATGGTGCACATGTCAACTTTTCCTTTAGACTCTTAAATGCATTCTTGCACCTTTCCTCCCAGACGAAAGCTTGATTCTTCTTGTCAACTGAGTTAACGGTGCTGCTATCTTGGAGAGGTCCTGGATGAACTTACAATAATATCCAGCTAACCCCAAGAAACTTCTTACGTCCGTTGCATTCTTGGGCGTAGACCAATCTTGCACTTTAGCCACCTTCGTAGGATCCACGGCAATACCATTCTCTGAAACAACGTGGCCCAAGAATCTCACTTCCCTCCTCCAGAAGTGACACATAGAGAATTTCATTTTCAAGTGGTGTTTTCTCAACACCTCCATCACTATCCTCAAATGTTCCTTATGTTCCTCCTCTGTCCTCGAGTAAACAAGGATATGGTCCACAAACACAAGAACAAACTTATTCAACTGATCCCTGAATACCTTATTCATAAGATCCATAAAATAGGCTGATGCATTGGTCAACCCGAATGGCATGACCAACCACTCATAGAATCCAGACGGCGTCTGAAAGGCCGTTTTAGAATACTCTCAGCAACTACTCGAAGTTGATGAAATCCTATCGCGAGGTCCAACTGGGAGAACACTCTTGCTCCTTCCATTTGATCGAACAAATCATCTATTCGTGGAAGAAGATACTTATTCTTCCTAGTCACTTTATTCAACTCACGGTAGTCCACACATAAACGAAGGGAACCATCTGCCTTAGTGGCAAATACAACTGGTGCTCCCCACTCGGAAACACATCTTCTGATAAATCCCTTCTTTAAAAGTTCGCTTACTTGCACCCCGAGCTCTCGCTGCTCCCTTGGTGCCAAACGACGAAGTGGCATCACTGTAGGTCTGGCATCTTTCACTAAATCAATACGGAATTCAATCTCTCGGTGTGATGGAAGTCCGGTCACTTCGTCGAAGATATCCGGATACTTGCCAGCAATGGGAACCCCTGATAACTCATCCTGCGGGATGTTGAGGGAATTTAGAAAACTAGCCATCACCTCATCACTAGGTAGGCCACCAAACACTACCCTCCGCCCATCTCTGCCCTAATAGTCACCGAAAATCCCTTACAGTCTACCACCACCCCATACCTTTGGAGCCAATCGACTCCCAAAATAATGACAAACCCAGTAAAGCCCAAAACATAGCAATCACAGGCAAACATACATCCATGACTTGATAAGACCAAATTTCGACAAATCATGCTAAGCCTAGTCGAACCACCAATCAGGTTCGTCAACACTAAAGGTCTATCGACTATCTCGGGTTCAAATCCCGACCTATCTACCAGGTCACTAGATATAAAGGAATGGGAAGCCCCAGTATCAAATAATACTCGAACAAGAACATCATAAATAGAAATCATACCTTGAATGACGACATTCTTTCCTTTCTCCACCACAGTTGGGGCATTCGACGAAGAAGGAACAATATTAATAACATATGCTTTCACAATCTGCTTCTCTTTAGGGGGTTGTGGACTTTTATCCTTGTGATCTCCCACTTGGCCGCAGTTGAAGCACTTCCTATCCACTGGCTTTGCTCGACATTCTTTAGCATAATGGCCCTTCTTGTCATAGCTAAAGCACTCTATGTCTTTCTTGTCTTTCTTTTTCTGACCATCCTTGGTCTGACTCTACTTCCTTTTATTCTGGGAATTATTCTTGCCTCCACCGCTTGCCTGCGGCTTTGGCTCCTCTGCAGATGCAACAACGACTTCAGTCTTGGGTTTAGGATAAAGGCTCTCTGACCTCAATGCTTTCCCAACAATCGATTCAAAAGTCTCATCAATATGGTTTATGACTCTTTCCACCAAGTACTGATCTAAGCCTGTTATGAACTTCTCATTCTTCTTCTCGACAGTATCGACAAGAGATAATCCATACTTCGATAAAGTATCGAACTCAGAATATATTTCAGACTTCCCTACCATTCTGCTTAAGCTGTAGAAATTTCCTAAACAATTCTAACTTCTGAGCAGCTGGGACAAACTTATCACTAAAGCGGGTCTTAAACTGATTCCAAGTAATTTGATCCTCAGGAGTAGCTGCTTTAATAGAATTCCACCAATTCATAGCCTGTCCTTGCAATTGACGCGATGCTAGCTTTCTCTTCATTGCATTATTGATCCCTAAATCCTCGAAAATGGGCTCACAACTATCTAGCCAATCTTGAACTTTCGTAGCCGATTCCGTTCCATGGAACGGATTTCCACCAAGACCAGTATAATCCTTGCAGAGCTTGGCGAAATCAGCTCTAGGTGCCTGCATTGCTGCACCACCACCGTTAGCAGCATTAGGAACTACTCCATGAACATTCTTGAGCATCTCCCTCATGAAGGTAGTAAACATTGTCCTCATGTTAGGACCATTCCTATTATTGGCCTCTAAACCCGTACCCCTCGTATATCAGCTCATCGTCCAATCTGTAAAGAGAAAACGATTAACCATCTCCATAGTGGTGCCAGTGCATTGCGAATTCATCCTTAAATACACTGATAGTATATATATAGCTTTTGAAAACCAAAATATCAAAAATACGCGCTCTCATATACGTATACTATCCCTCCCTGGTGTCTTTCCCTAGGTTAACTATGCAACCTCGAGCTCTGATACCAAGTGTGACGGCCCGCCCCGCACCAGCCGATATTTCCAATGAAACGCGTTGTGCTGATGCCCAACCAGCACGGGATGGTCTTCAAAAGAAAAGAAAGAAGATGATGAATCATCAAAGAACCTTTAGTATAACTCATAGCGTAGGGAACAAAATATAATAATAACATAACGATATAAAACAGGTGAGACACTGCATAAGCTGAAAACTAAATCATCATAGCAGCGGAAAATTCAAAATACAGCTTATGATCCAAACCATCTTTATTACAACTTTTAAAACTGTCTCTAAAGCAAAATAGGAAGGTACACTACTAATGCCCAAAGTAGTGACCAACAACAACACAGGGAGAATACATAGGAGTAATACGTGTAAGCCTCATGCTCGTCTCCGGACAGCTGCTCGTGCATAACCAGCAAACATGTCTCTAGTCTGCTCGTTTAGGAGCACCCAGAGTAATAAGAAGAGACATAAAACTCTGGGTCAGACAAAAGTTTGGTATGAGTGATAAGCAGCAAAAACAGAACAATAACAGGTATACATAACCAAACCTGAACCTGGACCTGCAACCAAAGAGTTAGCACAACCAGGATGTACAATACTCTAAGGTGACACTAACACATAGTGTGAAAATAATGGGGAAGGGGTGTGCATGTCATGGTGATAACAAACACCAAACATAGCAATCATCCTCACATCTCTCACTCAATGCGTAAAGTATACGATATCTACCACTTTGATAGCCCAATTCTTTGCTACGATCACTCTGCCCCTTGGAGTCATGATGGCTCAACAGCACTGAACCATAGCCACTAATCCTTTGCTATATCCACTCTGCCCCATAGAGTCATAACAATTCCACTGCACTGGCTCATAGCCCTGCTATAATCGCTTTGCCCATGGAGTCATGATAACTCCACTGCACTGATCCATAGCCACTATCTGTCTCTCCGCGGTGAGTCAAAGTTATAGACATCAATAACCCTTTTGCACACATCCCGCAGCAAAGTCCAACTCATGAAGTTAACTCGTTGATCCCCATTTGGACCCTGAGTTGCAATTTCTCATTTGGACTACCTTTGCATCTCGGGTTCTAGTCTTCTCCAGATCGGTTCGGAAAACATTTCCACTCGGCTCGTGATGTGCTCCCTCTGGCGGTTCGGTTCATGATCACCAACCCAGTTCAGATCGGGTTACATACTTCCACCAGTTCGTGACTCCTCCAGGCGTCGGTTCGTGGTCTCGGTTCATGTTGCAAGCGGCTTGAATACTCCCTCATCGATTCGGGGTAACTGGTTCGTGATGGCTCCGGTTCGGGTGTGCATGGCCTGCTTATGGGGTGACGGCTCATGGGAGGTGGTTCACAACAGTTCGGTTCGGAGGTGCTTCACGAGTGGGTTTGGGGCACTAGCATCGGCTCGGTTATATGATGTGGTTTGTGGGTGGGTTATACGACCCAACCCGGTCCTTCTCCACCGATCCGATCCAGTTTCCTGCACTTATTTCCAGCAACTATTTATGCTATACTACGGCGTTTTCGACCATTCTAGCTTCTCTATGTAAACACAAAACATACCAAACAGTAATAGCAACATAGAGAATTGACCATAAACACCAAAACAATGATTTAACATGTCAATATGGATCAAACATACCTAAAACCCATGTTTTCCCCTTAATCTCCTTAATCATGATTTAACCATATGAGTAGCAAAACATGTCCAAATTGACCCAAATTTTTATCAAAGCCCTAAAATAATATTTAAGAATTTTTCCAGAATTTTAACGTGCACAATTTCGTTAATTAACAGTGATCACCCCTAATTAGCCGTAATTTGTGAAAAACAATGCAAATCACTCATCTTAGCCACAAATGAATTATACATCTGAACTTTTCTACTGTTTTGGGTCGAATTCCTATGCAACACATCTGATCTAACCCTGATTTGGTGTTGATTTGCCTTGAATTGATGTAGCTAAGCTTAATCTTCGATTAGAAAGCGATTGCGTGTTGTTTAGAAGAGATTTAGAAGGTGGAAGCCATTGTTAGGATTGAAGAGAGGTAAGTGGCGGCTGTAAAAATGACAAAGAATGGTTTCTCTAACCCTTTTCAGCCATTATATAACCCTAATCCCGAAATCCTCAATAGGCCTAATTGCTAATTATCCACTTAAGCCCAATTATGTTGTTTTTCACCCTCCAAACCTTCTTTCAGTCACATCTCACAAACGATAAGTCCGTTTGATTAACGTGCCCACTCTATGGAAAGGTAAACCATCATCCGAATCCAATGGAACTGGTATAAGGTCAAAACTCCTTACCGATCAAAAGTTATAGGCGAAACAAAATTTGCTAGGGGTAAAACGGTCATATAAAAGTCAACAAAAATCGTGAACATGGAAAATGACTCCAATAGTCGTTCCTTAAGGATACACGACCATACAACCTCATATGAAAATAAAATAAATATTCTTGGATCCTCCGATGCGTAGAATGCGGGTCGTTGCACTAACTCTTAGGAAATTGGTTTGTTTTGTGTATGGATTGAAGATTCATGAGCAATATTGGAAGAGAGGTTGATGTTGCTTGCTATTGGATCTATTCCTTGTTTCTAATCAAGCAAAGGTGAGTTCTTTAATGAACCCACATCCATGCCACAAGCCTAGAGGCTTGTAGGAGCATAGTTTAGAGTCCATGTGAGTTTGCATATGCTAGTGGATTGGATAGGCTAGTGAAACTTAGTCGGTTTCATATATTCATGATTCAATAAATTGGAAATTATGATTAGAATAGTCCACACAATCAAATGCATATGCTATAAGTTGTTTTGGTGATATTGTGAAGCTTCGTTGTTGCACCGGCAAGTTGTAAGACTTCACAATTCGCTTATTTGGCATTGGATAGCTATGGTTAGAGAATTTGTTCATTTTTTTGAACTTATAATCAAAACCATTACAAATCTCTTGTATGAATGTTTGTGCATGTGAATTTGGTGCTATGACTTGCTTCGGTGAGTATAGAAGCCTCATTTGCATATATATATATATATATATATAACATCGTAGACCTTCCGGACATGTTTTCAAGGAAAAAATGTAAAAAAATTAGTGTTTTAACAGCCGTTCGTCCATTTATGACAATGGGAATGGCTTCTGGTCGGCCATTAATGGCCGAACAGAGATTTTTTTTAAAAATATTGAAACGATCGTAACTTTTTCATACGAACTCGGAATTTAGAGAAACAAGATGCATTGGAACCGTCTCGATGAGGGATTTGCAATGAAACAAACATGGAGTGATTTGGAGCTCTTGAAATTTTTTGATGGAATAAAACATCCAATGTAAACAACCGAACATAGAAAAACAAAGAGTGAAATAATTAATTTACTTCAAACAATCATTACATTTTCGTACTTTATCAGAATTCAGCAAAACTAGATGCAGTGGAACCATATCGATGAGAGATTCCCAATGAAACAAATTTGGAGTGATTTGGATGTCGTATGTGGACTGTGGAGCCAAAAAGGTTGCATTCTTCCACATAAAGACTGACGGAGTGGAAACCAATGGTGAGAACTCTCTCACTAAGTATTCTATATAGTTACATATTTTTATAATTGAACATTTATTGATTGCCTATGGTTGCAATGTTTGTTTGCTGGATGATGGATGTTTACAGATTTATTGTTATCATTATATTAAACTATGAAAATATGAGATAAGTTTACATGGATTGTGATTTAAACCCCACATGGGCATTGGGACGATAATTTTATATATGCAATAATAATCATTGGATGTTAATTGAAAACCCCATACGGGTCTGGGGATGATAATAACTTCACACATCCCCCTTATGTTAAGTTGTATGTCGATCAATTGGTGGACAGGCCGTAGTAAGCGTTATTTAATTATTTAATGCTTATACAGTTGTAGATCACACTTTGGATGTGAATTGGATGTTTAATAGTTGTTCATTATTATTTTTGAATACATGTGATGTATGGAATCCATATAAATAAAATTATGGTAATTGTTGAGTCAGATTCTAATTCTGAAATAACGAATATTTTAAAATAATATTCAATAAAGAATCATAATATGACTTTGATGTCCGATTTTGGATGGACATGGAAATAGTGAAATACTCCAAGTCTGAAAAGATATTTTTATCTAAATGAAATGGTTAACAACTAGAATAAAGAATTTATATGGTTTTGATATAACTAGAATTTTTCCAACATTTGTATTAGAAAGGATTTGAATGGAAATAATCTTCGGAATATTTCGATATTGTATTCCGTAATTATATGGATTTTTTTGAAGAATTTGGAAGATATATATCGTTATTCCAAATACGATATCTGTTAGTTTCAAAATTTGATATTGAATATAAGTGGATATGATTTTTATTTAGAGCCTGGTATTTGATATCTAATTGGATTTTCGGTTTGTTGTGAATGGTGTCTTCAATAACACTGTTCTTAAACCTAGTTGAGAAAAGAATAAATCTTTTAACTAAGACTTAATGATGTTTTCCAATGAACAAATATAATGGGAACTAAACGGTAGTTGATTTTGGGTTCATTATGAATTGTGTTTTAAATGACACTAGTTCTTAAACCCAATTAACCGTGAAGATATTTTTTGGAGTTTATAAATCTTTTAACTAAGATTTTAGGGAATTTGCCAAAGTAAAGTTTTTTTTTTCAATTTAATATATTAAATTGGAATTGAGTGGGACTAATTTAGTGATAATCGAAATGAGCTTCTGTGAAGGAAGACCGTTACTATTTATGGAATTTAAAAGGCCTTTCCGTTATTACACCTATAGTATTAGTCTGATATGGAAATTTATAATGATTATATACTGTTATGATTTCCGTGAAGGTTCCATTTTTATGGAAGATGATTTTGGGTTTATGGTGAATTGTGTTTTAAATGATATTGATTCTTTACCCCAAGTGAAAGACAGGATTAATTTTCCTAAAGTTGAATAATCATTAAGAAATGATTTTTGAGATTAAAACCAAGTCGAATTTTAATGAATCTTTAATTAGATTGAAATGGGAATGAGGTAATTAAATTTATTGAATTCAAGAAGTGATCGAGATGTATCACCGGTTTTACTCCATACGATAGTTAAATCTTTAATTAGACTTGAAACGTGAAATGGTAATTAATTTTACCGATAAAACAATGGTTGTCGATATGGAGTACTACTTGTTTTGCTCCATGGGATGAATAGGTTGGGATTGGGAATATTAAAATAAATAACTACTTCGATAAGGCTCGATAAGGCTCGATAATCTCGACTAGTTTGATAAACCTTAATATGGTTAAAGTTGTGAAAAGATAAACTTAAATCTTTTGGTAAAGATATCTAAAGGAAGAATAAATATTATGTTTAAAAGAACTTATCTTTGATAAAATTAACGGGAATCTTTCCCTAAATATGTGAGTATTTGTATAAAAAAATATTCTGGATTGGAATGAGGAGTATGATGTGTTTTTGTAGCACTTGATTATAAGATACGCGAGTTATTCGGAAAGACCGAGGTTAACCCACTTTGAATAACCGATACGACGACTAAAAGTCAAAGAAGACGGTGATTAAAGACCAGAGACCTTCACATCGCTTGGATGATTATTGATGTCTTGATTGGGCTGTACACCCAAGACGAGGTAATAAGTGGTGATCGTCCAGACATACTTGGAGATCAACTGGATATGTGAGGGTCTCTCTCCTGTATTAGACATATGGGATGGGGAATTAGGTGCCTCTGGTTTTGTTCAGACCCAGAACAAATTTGTAAATGGATTATGTATGACATTGTATTGTGTGATATATTCGTTGACCTCTGCTAAATATATATCTATTTGGTGGCGGAGAATTTATTCTCTTGCTTAACACCCTTCTTTGAGACGTATGACCTTGGAGGTTTTATATTGGTAGAAATCAATGGTATGATATGGATTGACAATGTGGCATGTTGGGATGCAAATGGTCGAGGATTTTGTTGAAAAGCAAAGTCTTGTGGTTGATGATCAAAGCACGACTTTAAGTAGCATAGCTTTGTGTATAGCGTTAATTCGCGAGCCTCACACCACGGTATGAGTCAAAAACGAATATTGACTGCAGGTAGTGCACGCATTTCTTTCTAACTAGAAGTGGTTTTGTGGTATGGAGCTCCGACATTTTTACTTACGTGGATGATGGATTGTGAGGCGCCTCAGATATGATTGGTTTCCAATGGAAAAGTGATTGGTCCGATAGGACCAGGAAACGTATTATTCAGGAATAACTAATCCATAAAAGTTAGGTGTGGACTGGCCCTAAATATCCAAGGATTGCCCATAGGTGTGATCCTGAGACATGAACCCTCGAATCGGTAAGGAGACGTTCGTTGCCTCGACTCATAGATGGAATCCAATTTCCGATACGTGACTTTTGGTTTTAGTTGTAAACCTATATGGCGACATATTAGGATGGGGCAGTATGTCGTCTATGATTGATACAATTATATTTGATGTTGTTTTGACACTATGCACTTATAGTAATATAAAAATGATTTGTTTTAAAGCATATCAAGCATGTTTGGCTATTATAAGGTAAATCTCTATCCTCCGGCTTGCGCTGCATTGTGTGATGGGACCTAAGTCCTATAATAGCTTCATTTTTCAAAAAACATTGTGTTGTTTATAAATTGTTTTATTTTAGAGTATTCATTGGAGTAAACCCATTCTGTGACATGCGGCGTGGTCCCATGATATACCTTATTTTAAAGTAAAGTTTAATAACTGTTTTGAGTTCTCACACCAGTCCCATGACTAACCAGGAGTTTATGTTCCTACCTAAACTCTGGGTGCCCATATTCTCCACACGGGCAGCTAGTAGTTTTGGTTTGCAGATATTTCTTTTCACATGATCCTAGATTACAGCTGGAGCTACATTCAAAATGCTCTGTATTTGTGTATTTCATTCAGTTGTGGTAGTTGATGTTTTCCACTGCATATTATGTTTATGCATTTTTGTGGAAGTATGTTTATGTATTTAAATGTAATTTAAATCTCTGATATTGTATTTCTGCAGCATATTATTTATTTCAATCTCTGATATCTTGCACTCTGATGTAAATTGTTGTAATAGCAATGAAATGTTCTCATGTTTGTGTTCTGATGCGTCATGTTCTCAAAGTAGTCCGTCTTCTTGTTCGGTTTAGGTCGGACGGGAAGTTCGGGTCGCTCTAGGTGGTATCAGAGCTTTGGTTTACAAAGCTCGAGAACTAGACACATTAGAACCGTACGAAAGAATTCAACAGAGATAGAATTAGTAACATCCTATAAGAATAACTTGTTAGAGATAAGCTTAGTAATACCCTAGAATGAGTTTGAAGAGTGCTATTTCTAAAAATGAGTTCTAGTTTTGAAAATTATATCCTATTATAAAGATTTAAATATTATATTTGATATTGATTTTGGACTATCGGGTATAAGAAGATTTTGTATATATGCGTCATGTGCATATATTCAAAGTCTTAAGTATGCTGGGTAGATATAGAATCACACTCTAGTCGCTCGGGGATAATTCTGATGATGATGCATCATCATCAGTGTTTATGTTCGAGTTTCGAAAGTGGGATATCTATATACTTCCAATCGACTTGTGTGAGAACCAAAAACTTTGTTAGGGTTTATGTTGTGATTTTGCATTGAAATATAATTTTTGAGTATATATAAAAGTTATATATTTGAAAAGCTAATTAACTAATTGATTGCTGGTTGTGATGGATGATAATTATTTTGACTAATAAAAATATTGGAATAATAAAACCAAAATGAAAATGAAAGGTAAATTAAGCCAAATTGAATAAAATATTGGTCTGAATTGACAATTGATCGGAATTGGATACATATACATGTATATATATTGAATAGGTCATAGCATGGAAGCTAAGAAGAGGAATAAAATTGTATGCCCGATGAATAGGTACATGTTTACTAAATTGATGGGGTATGATCATTTTATGATCCAATTGGCTTTTGGATATTCTTTTGACATATGAGAGCCTGTAGAGGACATTTGTGGTTGTACCGATCAACCCGTACAAAGGAGGTAATGGCAAAAAATTTCAAAACTATAAGGCGTTAGCCAAATTTTGAGATATTAGAAAGTTTTTAGAAACTAAAAGGTTGAAGAACTTGAGTCAAGCGAAGATTGAGTTGGTTAAGTAAATGACCTTCGGTTCCATCTTCCTTTTCGGGGATGAAAAGATTTAAGTGGAGGAGATTGTAACAACCTGTATTTTTGGAACCAATTTAAAATTTATTTTTAATTCATTTTCATAGAAATTAAATATTTTAGATGAATTATTTTGAGAATAAACGATTTAATTATTTATTTAAATCGAAGTTTGAACATATAAATTTAAAATTTAATTAAAACGAGCTTGAAATGGCGCGTTAGTTTGAAAATTCGATTTTAAACTTTGAATGAATGTATAGAATTCAATATAAGTCAGAATTGGATAAAACAAGAAACATTGGAATATTTTGAATTGTATTTTTCTAACGAATGTAAGAAATTATGATTTCACTTTATAAATTGTAAGTTATGTCTAAATTAAAATTTAGAATAGTCGCTATGGAATATATATATATATATATAGCCCTTAAAAATGGCCATTTTGCAAATGACTTCCGTTTTCGATGAAACCACTTTCATTGGGTTCAGAATGTTGTTTGTGACTTTTAAAATTATAAACATCTATACCTTTGGGGTTGGAGAAATTCGGTCTCTTTCATTTGATGTATGACCAGAATATCACTTTTTATATATCGACGAATTTGGTCTCGAACCCATTTCCATTGAGTTTAAAATGTCGTTTGCGTGTTCGAAAAGTATAGACTTCGATATATTCCGAGCTTCAGAGATTTGGCACTTGGGCTGGGTCTTGGTTGAGCTAACCTAGCCCACCATATAACCCCCAAATCATCCTCCTCTTCATTCACTTCAACAATTAGGCAAAAATTAGAAAATGGAGAGTGGAAAGGGAAATTAAAATTCCTAAGCTAGGTTTTTCAAATCCAACCCCATATAAAGGGGAAATCGAAGAGGAAACCTAGGTAAGCTTCTTCTTCCTCCTCTTCATCTTCTCCAACTCCATTCCTCTTCAATTTCATATGATTTGCTAAAGCTAACTCTTAGGTAATTGGTTTGTTTTGTGTATGGATTGAAGATTCATGAGCAATATTGGAAGAGAGGTTGATGTTGCTTGCTATTGGATCTAAACCTTGTATCTAATCAAGCAAAGGTGAGTTCTTTAATGAACCCACATCCATGCCACAAGCCTAGAGGCTTGTAGGAGCGTAGTTCAGAGTCCATGTAAGTTTGCATATGCTATTGGATTAGATAGGCTAGTGAAACTTAGTCGGTTTCATATATCCATGCTTCATTAAATTGGAAATTACGATTATAATAGTCCGCACAATCAAATGAATATGATATAAGTTGTTTTTGCGATATTGTGAAGCTTCGTTGTCGCACCGGCAAGTTCTAGACTTCACAATTCGCTTATATAGCATTGGATAGCAATGGTTAGAGAATTTGTTCACTTTTTTGAACATATGATCAAAACCATTGCAAATATATTGTATGAATGTTTGTGCATGTGAATTTGGTGTTATGACTTGCTTCGGTGAGTTATAGAAGCCTCATTTGCATGTATATAACATCATAGACCTTCGAGACATGTTTTCAAGGCAAACTTGTAATTCAGCGAAACAAGATGCGTTGGAACCATCTTGACGAGAGCTTTGCAATGAAACTAATTTGAAGTGATTTGGAGCTCATGACAATTTTGGATGGAATAAAATATCTAATGTAAACAACCGAACCGAGGAAAACAAAGAGTGAAATAATTAACTTACTTTAAACGATCACAACTTTTACGTTCGTTATTAGAATTCTGCGAAACAAGATGTGGTGGAACCGTATTGATGAGATCTTCCCAATTAAACTAGTATGAAGTGATTTGGATGTTGTATGCGGACCGTGGAGCCAAAAGGTTGCATTCTTCTGCATAAAGACTGACGAAGTGGAAACCAATGGTGAGAACTCTCTCATTCAGGTATTTTATACAGTTATGTATTTTTATAACTGAATATTTGTTTATTGCCTATGGTTGCAATGGTTGTTTAGTGGATGATGGATGTTTAAAGTTTTATTGTTATTATTATATTAAACTATGAAAATATTAGATAAGTTCACATGGATTTTGATTTAAACCCCACACGGGTATTGGGACGATAATTTTATACATCGCCCAAGTATGCAAATAATAATCACTGGATGTTGAGTGAAAACCCCACACGGGTCTGGGGTTGATTATAACTTCACACGTCTCCCTTGTGTTTAGCTGTATGTCGATCGATTGATGGACATACCATAGTCAGCGTTATTTAATTATTTAATGCTTAAACAGTTGTAGATCGCACTCTGCACGTGAATTGGATGTTTAATAGTTGTTCATCATTATTTTTTAATACATGCGATGTATGGAATACATATAAATAAAATTATATGGTAATTGATTGAGTCTTATTCCAATTCAAAAATAACAATATTTTAAAATAATATTCAGTGAAGAATTAGAATATGACTTTGATGTCCGATTTTGGATGGACATGAAAATATTGAAATACTCTAAGTTTGAAAAGATATTTTTTTGACTGAAAGAAATGGTTAACAACTAGAATAAAGAATTGATATTGCTTTGATATAACCAGAATTTTTTAAACATATGAATTGGAAAGGATTTGAATGGAAATAATCTTCGGAATATTTCGATATCGGATTCCATGATTATACGAATATTGTTGTGGAATTTGGAAGATATATATATCATTATTCCTAATATGATATCTGCTAGTTTCAGAATTTGATATTGAATATAAGTCGATATGATTTCTATTTAGGGCCTTGTATTTGATATCTAATTGGATTTTAGGTTTGTCATGAATGGTGTCTTCAATAACATTGTTCTTAAACCTAGTTAGGAAAAGAATAAATCTTTTAACTAAGATTTAATGAAGTTTTCCAATTAACAAATATAATTTGAATTAAATGGTAGTTGATTTTGAGTTCGTTGTGAACTATGTTTTAAATGACACTAGTTCTTAAACCCAATTAACCATGAAGGCATTATTTGGAGTTTATAAATCTTTTATCTAAGATTTAAGGGAATTTGCCGAAGTAAAGTCTTTTTCCAATTTAATATATTAAATTGGAATTGAGTGGGACTAATTTAGTGATAATCGAAATGAGCTTCTATGAAGGAAGACCGTTACTATATATGGAATTTAAAAGGCCTTTCCGTTATTCCACCTATAGTATTAGTCTGATAGGAAATTTATATCGATTATATACTATTATGATTTCCGTGAAGGTTCAATTTTTGTGGAAGATGATTTTGGGTTTATGGTGAATTGTGTTTTAAATGATATTGGTTCTTTACCCCAAGTGAAAGACAGGACTAATTTTCCTAAATTTGAATAATCATTAATAAATGATTTTTGAGATTAAAACTAAGTGAAGTTTTAATGTATCTTTAATTAGATTGAAATGGGAATGAAGTAATTAAATTTATCGAATTTATGAAGTGATCGAGATATGGAGTATCACCTGTTTTACTCCATACGATAGTTAAATCTTTAATTAGATTTGAAACTTGAAATGGTAATTAATTTTACCAATAAAACAATGGGTGTCAATATGGAGTACTACCAGTTTTTGTCCATGGGATGAATAGATTGGGATTGGGAACATTAAAATAAATGACTACTTCGATAAGGCTCGATAATCCCAGCTAGTTTGATAAACCTTAATATGGTTTAAGTTGTGAAAAGATAAATTGAAATCGTTTGGAAAAGATATCTAAAGGAAGAATAAAGATTAGGTTTAAAAGAACTTATTTTTGATAAATTTAATGGTATGCTTTCCCTAAAGATGTGAATATTTGAATAAAAGAATATTCTGGATTGTAATGAGGCATATGATGTGTTTTTGCAGCACTTGATTATAAGATACACAAGTTATTCGGAAAGACCAGGGTTAACCCATTCTTAATAACCGATACGACGACTAAAAGTAGAAGAAGACGGTCATTGAAGATCGAAGATCTTCACATCGTTTGGATGATTAATAATGTCTTGATTGGGCTGTACACCCGAGATGAGGTAATAAGTGGTGATCGTCTAGACGTACTTGAAGATCGACTGGATATGCAAGGGCCTCTCTCCTGTATTGGACATATATAACGAGGAATAAGGTGCCTCCAGTTTCGTTCAGACCCAGAATGGACTTGTTAATGGATTGTGTCTGACATTTTGTTGTGTGCTATATTCGTTGATCTCTGCTAAATATATATCTGTTTGGTGGTTGAGAACTTATTCTCTTTCTTAACACCCTTCTCTGAGGCGTACGAGCTTAGAGGTAATATATTGGTTGAAATCAATGGTATGGTATGGATTGACAATGTGGCATGCTGAGATGCCAATGATCAAGGCTTTTGTTGAAAAGCAAATTCTTGTAGTTGATGATCAAACACGACTTTAAGTAGCATAACTTTGTGTATAGCGTTAATTCGCAAGCCTCACACCCTGGTATGAGTCAAAAACGGGATAGTGACTGCAGGGAGTGGATGCGTTTCTTTCTAGCTAGAAGTGGTGTCATGATATGGAGCCCATAAATTTTTACTTATGTGGATGATGGACTACGAGGAGCCTCAGATATGATTGGTCGCCAATGGCCAAGTGATAGGTCCGATAGGACCGGGAAACGTATTGTTCAGGAATAACTAATCCACAAATGTTAGGTGTGGACCGGCCCTGAAGATCCAAGGGTTGCCCATAGGTGTGATCCAGAGACATCTGCAAAAGTGTCTCCAATCGGTGAGAAGACATCCCTTGCCTCGACTCATAGATGGAAACCAATTTCCAATACGCGACTTTCAGTTTTAGTTGTAAACCTATATGGAGACATAGTAGGATGGATAACTATGCCGTCTATGATTGATACAATTATATTTGAAGTTTTTTAACAATATGCATTTACAGTAATATCATAATGATTTGTTTTAAAGCGTATCAAGCATGTTTAGCTATTATAAGGTAAAACTCTATCCTCCGGCTTATGTTGCATTGTTTAATGGGATCTGAGTCTTATAATAGCTTCATTTTTCAAAAAAGCATTGCGTTGTTTATAAATTGTATTATTTTAGAGTATTCATGGGAGTAAACCAGTTCTATGGCATGCGGCGTGGTCCCGTGATTTACTTTATTTTAAAGTAAAGTTTAATAACTGTTTTGAGTTCTCACACCGGCCCCATGAATGATCTGGAGTTTATTGTTTCTACCTTAATTCTGGGTGCCCATATTTTCCACACGGGCAGCTAGTAGTTTTGGTTTGCAGATATTTCTTTTCATAGGATCCTGGATTATAGTTGCACCTATATTCAGAATGCTTTGTATATGTGTATTTCATTTAGTTGTGGTAGTTGATGTTTTCCACTACATATTATGTTTATGTATTTTTGAGGAAGTATGTTTATGCATTTAAATGTAATTTAAATCTCTGATATTGTATTTTCGCTTTATATTATTTATTTCAATCTCTGATATCTTGTACTCTGATGTAAATTGTTGTAATAACAATGAAATGTTCTCATGTTTGTGTTCTGATGTGTCGTATTCTCAAAGCAGTCCGCCTTCTTGTTTGGTTTTGGCCGGTGGGGAAGTTCGGGTCGCTACAGTAATAACACATCAGAAGAACAAAATGAAACTTTTATTGAAATAACAATATTTTACATCAGAGTTTACAAGATATATAAGAGTACATTGATTACACAGTGGAAAATATGATGACTTTAGAGGAAGATTACGGGTGCTCCAAATACAACTTTAGTCCTAATCCATAACCTACTCTAAAAAGACTCCAAAACTATTTAAAACCATAACTGCCAAGCTTCCCATATGGAAAATCATGGGCACTCTGGGTTTAGGAGAAGGATAAATAAGCTCCAGGTCAGTCATGAGATTGGTGTAAGAACTTAAAATATTTTATTTTATATAATGAGGTAGCTCTTAAGACCATGTCGTAAAACATGGAAGGGGTTTTTCCCATATGAATACCAGTGCAAAAAAATCATACATGCTTTTTAAAAAATGAAGCTATCATAAAGTCTTGTACCACACACACAACGAATCACATACATTGGACGAGACTTCTGATAACAAAAAATACTTGGTACATGAAAACCATTTGATATTATTACTAGTGCATAGTATTGAAGATCACTTCGCAAGTAAATGTATCGATCTTAGCCATTGTAGGTACCATATACTATGCTGACGTAATAATATACAACTAAAACAGTAATAGCTCGTATTGAAGAGGTTTCCAACATGATGGTTCCTGATACGAAAGATCTCGTGGACTCAAGACCTTAGCACATCATAGGTCACAATACTCGCGGTTGTACATTCGGACTTAGACACCATTATACTATCCCACATAATATGAATCAGGATATCCAAACAAATAGCGTCCCAGACTCGAGATTTCGTAATCCCCTTTCATCATCC
Source organism: Allium sativum (assembly GCA_030737875.1). Taxonomy (NCBI): domain Eukaryota; kingdom Viridiplantae; phylum Streptophyta; class Magnoliopsida; order Asparagales; family Amaryllidaceae; genus Allium; species Allium sativum. Next base: position 285,440,990 of record CM060911.1, read on the forward strand.
TACCTTTGTGCACTAAAATATGCATACAAATCTAACCACTAGTTTACCATCATATCGTAGTGTAGGCTTGACGAGGTTACGTTATACAAAGCTGCGCTTATACAAAGTCATGTTTTGATTATCCATTGCTCATTCACTTAGCATGACACATTGTCAATTCATAACATATGATTGATAATCACAAACCATATCACCTTTGAGCTCGTATGTCTCAAAGAAGGGTACTAAGCTAAGAGAACATATTATCCGCCACCAGTCAGAAATATGTTTAGCAAAGATAGATCACACATTACAAAATACAATATCAGACATACATCCATACAAGTCCATTCTTGGGGTAAACGAAACCGAAGCCGGTTTATTCCTTGCCCAGTTAAGGAGTGAACCACTTGCAAATCGGAAATCCTCCAAATACGTCCGGACCACTGCTAAAATATGAACTAAAAATCTCAAGATGGGAGCTACCCGCTTAAGACCATCAACGAGCAGTCCTTTCGATGTGAAGATTCCCATACTTCAATCATCATCTTCAAAATCTTCATTTGCTTTATTTCGTCATATCATTATTCGAAATGGTTTTGGGATAGAAATCCAATTTCTGTCTTTTCAAATAATGAGCGCAGTTTTAAAACGATATGGAAATACAGGATTTGCTAAGTCCCCTCCCACTTAGATTGATTAATTAACATTTCCGTCAACTTGATAAAACCTTAATTATTAACAAAATCGTTTCATTAAACCTTTAACAAAGACTTATTGAATCTTAAAAAAGAATTATTCATTGCTTAACATATTTCCATTAACTAAATCAAAGATAAATTTAACCTTTAACTTTTCTGTTAAAGCACATCTTTAAAGATTATTTATATATTAAATTTTAATTAAAACATTTTCCAATTTTTAAACCTTCTTTATAGTACAAACAAAAGCCAATCGATATTACATATAAGATTTTAAATTAAATCGCTTCTAGGAAAAACCAAAACAGATTGATATTAAATATAAGATTAGTATAGAAATTATATCAGCTTATATCCAATATCGATTCTCATAATAAAAAAATACTGTAAGTGGAATAACGAAAAAAATGTCTTTAAATTCCTCGAATAATATAAGTTTTACTATCGATTTTATATTGAATATCTGAATATTATTTCCATCCAAATCCAATTAATATAATTGGAAAATATTCTCCTTATTAAGGTTATATACAATCTCAAAGTTATCATTAAAACAATTATTTATCTATTTGAAAAGGTTTATAAAAGGCTTGGATTCTTAAATTAGAACCACTAAATTTCAATGTTGGTAAAAAGTGTCTCAAAAGCGTTGCAAAAGCCTTACAAAAGTGTTTCAAATGATCTAATTTTACATAATTAACCTTTAACTTCATATTAAAAATAATATTTTTTACTTTAAAATAGATATGAATACTATTTTAAACATATATAATCCTATTTCAAAACAATATTTAAAAATTTCATCTTTAAATTCAAATATTTATTTTTAAACAAATATTATATTATTATTTAATTAATAAAATATTACTATTTTTCAAAAATTAACTTTTTGAAATCCAAACTTTGCAGAAATCAAATTAAACATTATATAAGACTACTGGAACAATCAATTTGAGTTTTAAACATCGTTTTCATATCTGTCTCAAATTCAATTTCAAAATCGAAATCGATTTCACTTATTAAAACTGAATTAGCCATTTATAATAAAAATTACTTTCAAATATGTTTCCACCTTTACAAAAGTTATTGGTAAATAATTTAATTTCATTTTCAAACTATTTCGGATATCAAATTCCAGTTTCTATTTTTACGCCTTATTTTTGCTTAAATGAATATAATATTCATTTATATTGTCCAAATGGAATGAGACTTAATTAATACTCATATAGTCCATATATGTGGGTGTAGTGTGTTATACTATTAGTAATGATGATCAAAGTAACATTGATAACAATCATTCTTCCATCATACTGTATTAATAATGTAAGCGTTTACAATATTGAACGCTTAATAGTACATGAGTGATAATAATTGTAACGCATCCATAACAACCATGAAGCAGACATAACAACAAAAAAGAATCCAATATAATCGTACTATAATTAAAGTAAGTATTAATATATTTCTCACCGAGGGTTCCACTCCGCCATTCTTTATGGTAGGAGAGCCTTGTTAACTATTATCATCCTGAACCAACTTTTGCTCTAACGGGTAGTATTTTCGCATCGACTTCTTTGAAAAATATTATATTATATATTTATTATTATTTTGAATAGGAGGAGGAGGTGGAGATGGCCGTGTGTAGGTGGGGGTGTGGAGGCCGAGGAGGTGGGTGCGTGGTGGTGGGGTAGGTGGCATAATAGAGGAGGGAGGAGATGCCTTGGTGAGGCCGAGGTGAGAAGGGGTAGGGCCGGCGTGAGGAGGAGGAGGAGGTGGAGGGGTAGTTGGCCGAGGGGAAGGAGGAGGAAGGAGCAGTTTTTGATGGTGGAAGGAGGAGGAGGTCGTGACGAAAAGGGGGACAAATTAAGGAGGAGAGGAGCGGCGAAAAAGGAGGAGGAAGAGAGGAAGGAAAAGGGAGGATATAGCTTTAGGAAGCCATAAGAGAAAAGAGAGAGAAGCTTAATAGGAAGGAGGAGGAAGTAGAAAAGATGGAAGGAAGAATGAGAGGAGGGGGGTGGTTTATATAGGCTTAAAGTGAGGGTATTATGGTAAAAAGGATTTCACAAAACCATATGCCAAAAACCAAAACCATGGATGGTGAGAACAAGGTTTCTGCCTACCATTTATTGACGCTTTTGTCACACTTTTGATGTGCTTCAAATTTGTTACACCTTATATATGTTACTAGTTATCAACATACTGTTATTGTTTAACTGTTTCAACATTCGACAATTAATGTTATCAAATCTCTATGATATTTATTCTTGGTTAGTAATTCAAAAATAATTATTTATTTGATAATTTAGATTTAAGATTTATATTTGACTAAAGTAGATCATATTTAATACATATTTGAGCAACAAATTTTGATAAAAAGCTGATATATTTTTGTCGATGTATTTTACTGTTATATTCTATAGTTTTAGACAACATTTTATTATTCGAATCAAATTCGAAATCCAACTTATAATTATCAAATTAAATTTTTAAATAATTTAACAGAATCAAATTTGTCAAGTTATAAAATTCCATTTTGAAAAATTTGTTAAACACTATAAATTGACAAAAGTTGTTTTATAAATACATTTCTGGAAAATTCATTATAACAAAAGCTGATAAATTCTCACTAGTATTTTACTATAATATTTGACAATTTTAAATATCTAAATTTATTTCTTACACCATATTTATATCAAAATTTTATTTTATATATTCAATATCTTGATTTAAATTTCGTCAAAAATTCTAGACCGTTACAATCTCCCCTCCTTAAAACTTTTCATGCTTAAAAGGAGACCAATGTAACCATCCCCATCCCATACACCACCTCGGACTCCTCGTTAAATAATATATATACGTAATAATAATTTTAATAATATTGTCAAAGTCGGTGAAGGTCGGAAGTCAGCTCGTAGCAGTCGTGTATAGCTAAGCAGTCCTACGGTAAAGATTGGTGGAGTGGAACCCTCGGTGAGAAACTCTGCACTTATATTTGTTTATTTGTTAATGGATGGTTAATTAGCTGTTAAACATAGTGTAAGCATTAATTATCGAACGCCTATATCTACTTACTGTGATATGCATGCTACGTGATGGATGAATGGATGCTATGAATATTGTAATAACTATTAGTAGTGATACTAGTTCACAATGCACATGTTACACCTACCTGTGTGGAGATATTTGGGTATTGGTTAAGTATCATGCTTATTGGGTAATATAAATGAATATTTTATTCACTTAAATATAGTAGAAAAATTTTTAAATTTATATTTAGAATTTAATACAAATGAAATTGAAGTGATTTTGAAGAACTTTTGTAAAAGTTGGAATTTTATGGAACAGCGTTTTGAGGTTAAACGATGTGTTCAAGTTAAAATAATTAAATTGAATTCGATTTTGAAATTGAAGTTCAGTTTGGCTATATAGGAAGTGTTTTAACTCAAACCGTTTGCTCCAAATAGCTTATATAGTATTTAATTTGAGTTCTGGAAAGTTTGGGTTTTAAAAGATAAATTTTTGAAAAAAAATTAATAATTTAATAATATTAATTAAAAATGAATATTTGAATTTTAAGTTGAAATTATAAAACATTGTTTTGAAATAGTCTTATATACATTTAAATGGTTTTCTAAACTATTTGAAGGTGAATCAGATTATTTTTATTATAAATATAAAATACGGTTAGAGTAGAGCTTGTCGCACAACGGTAGTTCGCGAATTTCGATCGTAGACGTTAAACTACCATAACAGATTCGTTTTAATTTTTTTTCCCCAAATGAAAAGCGTTTGCTTTCTTATAACAATAGTTTTCAAATTAAAAAAGAATTTTGTAATTTTGATGAATAATTTTCTTGTTATGTCCAAAACGGTTTTTAATTAAAATCACGGCAGTGTAGTTTATTGACCAACTATGGAAATAAACTAAAATGGCTTTATAAAAATTATTAAAAACATGAATTTTTTTGGTACATCATAATAAATAATTTCAAAGTCATTTGGGTTGAAAATATTGTGTTTTTAAATTACTTTCATCAAACTAGTTAATAGGCCGATTTGTAACGCTTTTGAAACGTTTTTTGCTTAATAATTAATTTTGAAAAAAAATAAACTTAATAATCAATATTTGACCTTTTTAAAACCCTTCTAAGTGAGTAATGAAGTGATTTAATGATAAATAGAAGTTTCAAAGATTAAGATGGGGTTGGGACTTAACTGGAATTCAATATATCCATATTTTTTTAAAATGACGCTTATTATTCGGGAAGTCCTAGATTGGAACGTATGTCTGGAAACCATTCCGAATAATAATACCAATGTCATTACTTCTGCCCTAGTGCTAGCTATTATAAATAGAAATAAAGCTCTATCAGTTTATACAGATGCGTGCAAAGAAGGAATAGGCACAGTTTTGATACAAGAAGGTAGAGTAATTGCCTATGCAAGAAGATAATTGAGACCTCATGAAAGGAATTAACCAACTCATGACTTAGAACTGCTAGCCGTAAAATTTGCTTTGAAAATATGAAGGCACTATCTATTAGGAAAAAAGTTTGAGTTGTACACAGACCACAAGCCTTTGAAGTACGTGTTCACTTAGAAAGACTTGAGCTTAAGACAATAACATTGGTTAGAATTTCTAGCATCATATGATCTGGATATTCAATATACACTTGGGAAAGCCAACGTTTTAGTCGATGCTTTAAGTAGGAAATACGTTGTCATCGCTTGTTTGGTTATCACCCCAACTCTTCTTGGAAAGACCAAGTGAAGACAAACTTTTACAACGAATAGATAAGAATACAAAACAAGGTAAGAATTCAAGTTTTGAAATTAATGATAAAGGCATTTTGAGATTGAAAGGTAGAATTAGTGTCCCAAACATAAAAGAGCACAAGAAAGAAATATTGGATGGATATCATAAATCTAAATTCAGCAACCAACCTGGAGTTAATAAAATGTAACGAGATGTCAAACATTCATTTTGGTGCAGAATGATGAAGAGGGACATATCAATAGAAGATGACAGGATTACTTCAGCCTCTGCAAATTCCAAAGTGGAAACGGGAACAAGTCTCTATGGATTTCACTGACGGACTGCCCAGATTTCACAAAGGAAATGAAGGAATTTAGGTCATTGTAAATCGTCTAACTAAAAGTGCCCATTTCATTATAGTTAGATCTACCAGAGCCGCTGCGAGCTTTTCATAGTTATACATAAAGAAGATCGTTCAACTACACGGAATATCGAGCAGTATAGTAAGTGACAGAGAACCAATTTTCACTAGTCGTTTTTGGGAATCTTTTCTAGATGCCTTGGGAACTAGACTCATGTTCAACACTACTTATCACCCTCAAATGGACAGTCAGACAGAAAGACTTAATAGGATTTTGGAAGATTTGTTACGTGCATGTGTTCTTGAATTCGGAGGGTTGTGAGAAAATAATTTACCCCTGGTCGAATTTTCTTATAATAACAATTACTAAGCTAGTATCAAGATAGCACCTTTCGAAGCATTGTATGGACGTTCGTGTAAGCTGCCAGCTTATTGGATTGCGTCTAGAGATAGATGGTACTCGAACCCGATATGATCAGAGAAGCCACAGAGAAAGTAGATTGATTAAGAAGAAGTTGAAAATAGCCCAGGATCAGCAAAAGAATTACGCTAATTGCAGAAGGAGAGCACTAGAATTCACAGTTGGAGACTCAAATTTCTTAAAAGTTTCTCCAAAGCATGGAATTATAAGATTTGGAAGAACAGGAAAGATAGCACCCCGCTATATTAGACCATTCCCTATCTTGGAAAGAGTTGAACCACTAGGATATAAATTTCGGTTACCGGAATGGCTATCGGGTGTGCATAATATCTTTCACGTATCTAATCTAAGGAAGTATGTTCACAACCCTGACCCGATTGTTGAAGAGGCAACTTAACAAGGTCTGGAGATTACCCCAAATTCATCAGTCAAGAGGGACCCATAAAGATCATTGCTCGAAATTTAAAGAGATTGAGGAGTAAAACTATTAAATTTGTTAAAGTACAATGGAGCCGTGATCCCAAGGATTGTATCTAGAAAACAGAAGAGACCATGCGATTGTTCTACCCTGATTGTCGAGTGGACATCTATGTCTAGCCCAACCCTTAAGAAACTCATTTCTTTATCTATTTCCTTTTAGTTATTCCCTTATTATGCAATTTCGAGGGCGAAATCCTTTTAAACGGGATGAATGTAACGATCTAGAATTTAAGACAAGTTATATAATTAATTTACAACTTGAAAATATATTTTTACATAGAATAAACCTTTTGTTAAACCGAAAAGTGGTTCTAACACCCAATCGAATGATAATTCTAAAGAAATTTAAAGAAAAAACAACAAGAATGCAAAATTTATAGTGGTTTGGCATTAACTAGCCTACGTCCACTTTTGTACTTCTTTGATTGATGATTTAAATACAAATACACTAATGATTTCCACTCAATCTCACAAGTACAACAATGATTTTTCTCAATTTCATGGAGTTATGCTTCAAAATTACGAGTATAATCTGAAATGATAGAGCAAAACTACTTGTGATGAAGTTAGAGTAGAGTAATTGCTAAAAGATCCCCTCAAATAGAGTGTTATAGGCTGAGAGTCCATCCGGTTTGGGTGCCACGTGGGGCCTATCTCATGAACTTCGGATTCGGTAGCTTTGGGATGTTAATAGCACATCAAGAACGTGGGATAATGGAGTGTAACCGCTTCGGATTTGCAGGAACATGGGATATGACTGCTGCAGTTTCGATCCTCGGTTCAGATCGATGGAGAAAAAGGGGTTTGGATCGGAGAAATTTACACCGATCCGAGTATGCTACCTGTACTCAGTATTTTGGCTCGCGCGTAATAAAGAGAATGGGTTCGGTTTGAGAGCTCCGAACCGATCCAAGGGACAGTCTACCATGCTCTTTATTCTTAAGTACATTCGTTGAACCAATCCTTAGCTTTGTGTAGCCTAAGTACAAAATAGGCTAACATTTTATCCCTTCGAAGTACGTGTTTACTGAAGATAAGTTGTGCTTCGAAATGATCAACTCATTTTCTTCTGAATTAGTGCCATTCAATAGTTGTTTCCGTCTGTTCATAGAGTCGCGACACTTCATGAAGTCGTATCTTTAATATATATAGGATCTATAAATACATCATGAGGTCTGGAATTTTTTCTGTTCTTTCTGAAAACTCCAGGATTTCAGTTAGGGCTCAAGTGCTTCTTCTAGGTAAACTTTGCAATTTGCGCTCTTAAATAATTCATCTCAATTTCCTTTGTTTTAAGACTGGTTTGAATTCATTTTCATAACCTTGGATTAGGGATTAAATGATGGATCAGATTGGTTTATTCGATCCACCTGCACATCGGAACAGGCCGCCCTCTGGGCCATCACTATTTTGAGGGCTAATGGATCGGATTAACCCATTACTTCAAGTAATATGAATAGACTTCTATACCCTCTATATAAAACAATTTTCTCTCATTTGTTTTTACCTTTTACTGCCGCATTCTCAACTCTTGTTTCTCTTAGAAAACCCTAATTCCCTTTTATTAATTTCATTTCGAAACCCGAATCCACATATAGGTAGATTTGAATCTCTGATTTCGTGTGATTTAGTCTTCAATTTTTATGAATAATTTTTAGATTTGCGTATCAATCCATGTCATGCCTTCGAATCAATGGCAGCGGTGCGGCCGAGATTGTCTGATTTGCCATCATCGATGGTGAATCATTTGTCTCCTCAAGATGGAGATTTTGTCGACCTTTAAACCCTGGTATGAGTGCTGGACCATGGGTTCATGTTTGGGCTATTATGAAAAATGAGTATTGGAAGTACGGTTTTGATAGAGTGGAGGAAAGGGAGACGACTAGGTGACATTCGGATCAGAGAGGCTGATGTTGGATGGAGCCTTGAAAATGTTTAAGTGAAAAAGTTGGGCTTCGAAGTGTTGGAGTGGTATGGTTCGGTGTTGGCCGATCCGAACGGAGTTTTCTTCATAATTTCCTATCTGAGCTGGTCCCATCTATTGTAGAACTCTGACCCGATCCGTTTATCTAATGCTTGGATCTCTGAACCGATCCATAGCTCTAATACTTGGATCTCCGAACCGACCCCACATTTTCAATACATATGCCTTCAATCCAATCCAGTTATACCGTCCAGTCTACCAAACTGATCTGATGTGTTAACCCGAACGACCCCAATCCACACCAGTATTTTCACTATGGAGCAAGAAAACAACTCAATACACATGAATTTGGATAAAAATCAAAACTCCCGAGATGTGAATCTATGTCATAATCTTGCCTATAAAAAATCCAAGCATAGTTCGTAAATTCATGGACAGTTAGGATAGGCCCCTCCATATTTGGACATTCATGGACTAAACAAATAAAAGACTGCTAACTCTTTTTTATACTGCATTCTGTTATTTGCGCTTTTATACTTTTCCGACTTTTGTATTGCATACACTAGCACGGCTTAGGACACACACACGAGGGGCACAGGAAGCTATACTCTAATTTCTATTATCTCTTAGCTAGTACATCGATCATGACCAGAAGGCGTTCAACTAGGTTATCAGAGAGAAAAGAAACCATAGGGTCATCTGAAAATCCCATCATTGAAGACGTATCCTCTACTTTGGACCCAGATTGGGATAACACAGGTCCGAAATACGAAACAGAAATTCATGAAAGTGCAATATTATCCGTAGGTGAAGTCTCTATGGATGAAGAAGAGAAGGGAGGAGTAGGATACAGTCACTCTCCCAATGAATTCGAAAGTGCCATTGTCTTAGAATCACTTGGCGACTCCGTTGAATCAACAATTGACGATCCCAAACTTACGCGAATATGTTTAAAGCATGGAATTCTTCGAAAAGACACTAAGCTTCCCGCTAAAACAGATCGACCTCATAACCCACCCGAAGGATATATGGCGATTAGTAAGTTAATGTGCATTGTTGGGGGCGATACCTCCGTTTCTGCCATTCGTCGTTGATTTTCTGAGACGAATGAAAATCGCTCCCATGTAGCTCCTTCCCGATGCCTATGCTTATCTATACACATTGTGCATCTCTTGTAGGGAAATTCTTGGGATGGATCTCACCTTCGAAGATGTATGCTTCTTCTACAATTTCAAACACTGAACCCAAGATACTCCGTCTTTTGTATATTTTGAATCAGTGCCAAAAAGGAAGATAATTAGCGTACCATTCAGCAGCAAAGTAGGTGATGGGAAACTTGAATGGTTTTATATTAAGCAGCAATTAGGATGTGCGAGGTGATGGATTAAATCGAGAAAGTTTCAGGTCCCAACATTCTGATTTTAATTGTTGCCGCCAATGAATAAATATGTCTCATATTTATTTGCAGTTTCTAATCCGAAGCAGGAAGTTCACATGGTGTACCTGAATTGCCTAAATGGTCTTCTTAATGGTGATAAAAAAATTCTAACGATCAGAGAATGTCTAGTAGATGACTATCTTCACCGCCATCATCTTCTTGCTATTACTCGTAGCATAGGCCATGGGGAAGGTCCTTACATATATGTGCCTCCAGTCGAGAGACCAACTGAAACTTTAGTTGAAAAGGGGGAATCTTCAAAGAATCCAACTGCACTTCGAAAGAGTTCTTCTCCCAATTCAACCCAGGACAACATATTAGTGAACATAGCTTCTGGATATAGGCATAAGTACATTACTCCTGAGGATGCAGCCACTCCCGAAAAGCCAAATTCTCCAGAAAAGCTGCCATCAGCCAAGTCTCGAGGCGATGATTCTTTCATGGATGATTCTATATATCAAGGTTTGGGAAGCTTCCCCTTCCCGATGCCATTTACACTTCACAAGATTTTGGAACAGACTCTTTCTTTGTCACATCTAAAGAAGATGTCACTCCCATGAAAGCTGGGAAGACTGCATAAATAGGCCTAGTTCCAGGATCCAGTCTGTTGGGGGGATCACATAAAATATGCACAACACACTGGCACCGCACGTCACAACACTCGTGTATCATATTGATCCTGATTCTAATACTTACTTGTGTAATTTTGCAGGACAAATGACATGCTACAACTACCCTCTAAGGAATGTCTGCTCAGGCATGCCTAGATTTGACTCTGGTACAGAACATGATCGGGATGGTAATCGTGGAAGATATGACAGGAGGAACCTCCCGCCTCAGCCTTATCGATTTTCACGTTCCCGGTCTCCACATCGAATGGATTTGGATAAACACAAGAGTTACTCTACATATTGTGATGGGGACAAATACGCCCCTAAAACTATAACCTCCTCCAAGGATAAAACTCATTAGGAGAAATCATCGAAGAATGGTTCTGATCCAAAAGAGAAACAAAAGAAACCAAGAAAGGAAGCAGAGAAAGGTAAAACATCTATCATGCCATTTAAGCATCGCAACATTGACATCACCACAACAAGGCCAATCATACTCGACAATGAGAACAAGGCCAAATTGGAACTTTTGAAGAAGCAATTTGCTTATCATCATTTTGGGAACATGCATTTTATTTCAGCTCTTAAGCCATCAGATTCCGACTGGGTAAAAGAGGTTAAGGCCAAGATTGATTTTGCGGATACTTAGTACAAAGAGATGAAGAAATATTCGCGGACTCTATCCAAGGTCATTCGGGACTTGCTGGCCGGTATTAATTACATAAAGGATAATGCTGAATTTGGCGCAAAGCCCATTGAGAATTCTGAGAGAGATCTTGAGGACGCTCAAGCCAAACTTGCCCTTGCTCAAGGTGACGCGGACGATCATAAAAATCAATATGAAGAATTACAGCAGCGTTACCGCACCGAGCTTGAATCCCATAGTCAAGACACATAAACTTAAAGAAACAAATCAAAGATGCCATGTTTAAGTGCACCAAAGCACAATCGACTTGTGCTCGTCTTGAACAGGAGAAAGAAGAGTTAGGGAAGAAGAATGCTGAGATAGAAGCCAAGTTAAAGGAAATTGAATCGAGGGTGGTCCTAGCAGAAGGGAATGTAAGCATTGCTATTAAATCTGTCGAGGATATCCGCACACAAATTTCTGCTGCTCAAAAAGAATTGGATGATTATGGCTAGCTCATGATACAATTTTTTGCTCAAGTGATCCGTTATCGGGACATCTCTTGGAACCAGGAATACCCAACAACTCTGGTTTATGTATGGGACCAATTTGTTGAATGGGAGAGGAAAGAACTCAAAGTCCACTCCATTGATGGTGAAACTCATAGAGAAATATCTGAAGGGTGAAGAGCCGGTACACTTAGCTGAAGGTCATAAACTTATTGATATTTGTATAAGGGGGAGAGGCGTCAGGCCAAAGGAAAAGAAACCATCGAAGCCGGTTCTTCTTCCACTACCACTAATGCTATTGAAGCGGAGGGATATGACCTAGAGAATCCAGGAATTCCCAAGGCATATTTCTTGTCTCCTATTGCCGAAACGACTCCAGAGACTCCTGTTGCTCATGTTGAAAAATCATCTGAAGGTATCTCCACCTTTTCACCTCAATTTGTTTGTGTTATTTCAACTTTTCGTCGTATTGTTGGACAAACGATTGAAGAACCCGAGTTTTCTCCTAAGTTAATAGCTGTCGCTTCTCGTCCTGTAGGTGCAGAGCCAACTGGAAAGGTTGATGAACAGCAAGAAGAAATCATTGATGCAAAGTCTGTTGAGAAGGCTCAGGAGAAAAAGGAAGAAGCCACCGACTCAAAATATATGGAGAATACCGAGGATAAAAAAGAAAAAGTCACTGACAAAGCTCTCGTGTCGTCTAGCATTGAGACTCCCAAGGACAGAGGCATGATAGACGCTTTGAAGTATTATGGCGACAATGATGGAAACGAAGAAGATGACGTTGTTGTGGTGATAGAAGCTCGGGGGAAGCCGATGACATGACTTTGGCTGAAATGAAGGCAAAGAAAGATGCATTTTTAAAAGTCAAAGTCGAAAAGCAAGAGCCCCTTAACATCAATCCTCTTCAAGGCATTGCTTCACAATCAGGATTAATTGTCAAGCTTTCTGCCCAATCAATAACTGGGAGTTTGACTCAAAAGTCTCTAATTGATCCGAATGCGCCTCTAGTTGATAAAGGTAGAGAGAAACGCGTCCTAACTGACGTTGAGCGCGAGGAGAAAGCTAGAATCAAGGCTGCCAAAAAGTCTAAAATTTCCCTGAAGCCCAAGTAAAACGTAGTTTAGTCTTTTCCATTTTATTTTCCGTTGGCCTGTTGTTGTGGTTGTTGTACGAGTGTGGCCCTCACACCTTTTGATTAGTTTCATTGTATAATCCTGCATTTATGTAAGTAAAGTAGCTTTTTTTCCTATAATATCAAATATTTGCAAGTTTGTCAGTCATTTCAATTAAATGCATCAACAGTCAAAACATTATTAATATAAGTAACAAACAATAAATCACATCACAGATCGAGTAAAAAGTCCTATACGAGTTTCCATGTGAACAATAGTCTGTGAAACATAAGAATCATTACTAAACTAAGTAGTGAACAACAAGGGGAAGTGATTTGATATGTATGATCCTAATCAATCTTGAATAAAATGTTGGTCAGGGCTCATTCGAGATTGATTAGGTTTGACGTTATATTGCCCCCAGTCCTTTAGTGGGGTTAAGATCCTTTTTCGTTGGCACTTGTTCTTAGCACCTTTATACTCTCCTATCGTATGATTAGGTTAGAGTGCGTTCAAGGCGGTTTCTTATCGTGGTGCACCTTCACACCTTAGGGACGTCGTCTTCCCGTCCTTTATACTCTTTCTCGAATCTTGAGAGTTGGAGTTTGGGACGTCGTCTTCCTGTCCTTTATACTCTTTATTGAATCATGAGAATTAGAGTTTGGGACGTCATCTTCCAGTCCTTTTCATCTTGTTACGCAAACGGTCATCTCGTTCGCCCCAGTTTTCTTTTATCCATAGTTTCCTAAGGTAGAGTCTCACCAGTTAGATACATGAGAAATTCAATTCAAATTTAATATCTCATACTCAGAGCATAGCAACTACAGAATATAAAGAAATTTATGTAGGAAAAGTAAATGAAACACGATGTTTTTATAGTGGTTCGACCAAGATATAGCCTACATCCACTTTATAATCTTTTGTTTATGTCAATTATACTTTTCTAGGCAAGTTGTGCCTTTTTACATGGTCCATAAAACAAAGTAAAACAGTACAACTTTAAGTCAAGTACTGCCGCAAGTGTTGGGCATTCCATGCTCTAGGTACCTTTTCACCATCCATGGTCGTTAACTTGAAAGCTCCTGTGTCTAGTTTCCATTGAACAGTGTACGGTCCCTCCCATTTCAGACCTAAATAAACAAGTGTTGGGAAGACACGCTTCAATACTAAGTCTCCAGGTTTAAAGGTCCGAGGCGGAACCTTCCTATCATAGTATCATGCCACTTGACATCTGTGCCTAGAGGCACGCTAATCCGCTTCATCTCTTTTCTCTTCAACCATGTCCAGGGACTCAAGTAGAAGCGCTTTGTTTATCATTGGATCGTAATACATTATCCTATGAGAGGGAACTTTCAACTCCACTGTAATGACTGCTTCTGATCCAAAAGAAAGTGAAAAGGGGGTATAACCCGTTGCTGTCTTAAAAGTCGTTCAGTAGGCCCATAATGCTAGGGTAGTTTGTCGACCCATATGGATTTTGCCTTCTCCAATCTCTTCTTTAGGATGGAGTTGACGATTTTGTTTATTGCTTCAACCTGTCCGTTTGATTGCGGTTGAGCTACTGCAGTGTATCTCTTATCAATTTTGTATTTCTGGCAGAAATTTTTGAACTCAGTTTTGTCGAATTGGGTTACATTATCAGTTATGATGGTTTTTGGGGTTCCAAATCGACAGATGATATTCCTAACCACAAAATCTACCACTCGCTTTGTCATAATCATAGTTAACGGTTCGGCTTCCGCCCATTTTGTGAAATAATCTATTGCCACGATTGCATATTTTTCTCCTCCTTTAGCGATTGGCAGGCTTCCAACGATGTCTATCCCCACGTAGCGAACGACCAAGGGCTCACCATTGACTTAAGTTGACTTGTAGGTGCTCTAGAAATTTTTGCAAATTTCTGGCACCTATCGCAGCGTCATGAATAATCAGCTCATCTTTGCATATATTAGGCCAGAAATAGCCATACTGTAATATCTACTTTGCCAGTGTTTGTCCCCCAATGTGGTCTTCACATTCACCTTTCTGTACTTCTTTTAGTACACGCTTGATGTCGTCATGTGCTATACATCGGAGTAAGGGCATATAAAATCCTTGGAGGTAAAGAACTTCATCCTGCATAACACATCTTGCGGCTTTACGAACTACAACCCATCTTTCATTCTTCTTTGCTCGAAGTATTCCGTTTTGCAGGAAGTTCTTTAATGGTGTCATCCATGATTCTCTTTCCGGTTTGGCTTCCAGCACCGAGTCGACTTCCATATGGTCAAAGCCTGGGGACTTTAATACTACAATCAGACCATCTCTGTCTCTTTCGAATTGTCAGAGCTTGCTAACTTAGCTAGTCTATCTGCTTTCTGATTTTCCGTCCGTGGAATATGAGTTATGCTATAATGCTCTAAGTTGCCTAGCAACTCCTCCACCCTTTTAAGGTAAGTGACGAGTCGAGGTCTCTTAGCTCGAAATTCCTTCCGAACCTAGCAAACGACGATCTTTCAATCATAGAAAATGTCTAATGTAATCACACCCAATTCCCTTGTGAGTTTCAACTCGGTAATCAGGGCATCGTATTCAGAATCATTATTTGTCACAGAAAATTCTAATCGCAAAGCATAATAAATCAATCGTCCTTCAGGGGTTATTAAAACAATTCCAGCGCCGGATCTTCAGTCATTCCTAACCCCGTTTGTATATAGTTTCCAAGGACTAAGTTATAGCTTCTGTTCTGAGGGGCCAGCTTGGTCATCCAATACATCCTCCTCAGGGATTGTGAATTTAGCAATGAAATCGGCTAAACCCCGCCCCTTATTGATCTTCTGGTTTGGAAGTTTAAATCGAACTAACTTAGCTTAGTATTCCACTTAAGCAAACGTTTGGATGTTTTAGGACGTTGTAGAACCTGTCAAGCTATTGATATGTATATATAATAATCGGACGAGCCTGGAAATAATGGCGGAGTTTTCTGGATGCAATAACAAGGCTATAAGCAAGCTTTTATATCCTTGGATAATTGCATTCCGCTGTGGCTAACTTCTTGCTTACGTAATATACTGGCCTCTGAACTTTGTCTTCCTCGCGTACTAGAGCTAAACTGATGGTATGAGATGATATTGCTAGATATACAAACAAATTCTCATGTTCCACCGGCTTGGATAATATCTGGGGTTTCTCTAGTAAATTCAACAAGTTTTGGAAAGCTTCTATACAATCTGGGGTCCACTCGAAATTGCGTTCCCTTGTTTGATTAGACCGAAGAAAGGGACACACTTCTCTGTTGCTTTAAAGATAAACCTGCTCAAGGCTGCCACTTTTCCTGCCAGGCTTTGAACATCCCGTTATTTTCGAGGCTCTTCTATGTTCCTGATTGCTGCAATTTGGTCAGGATTAATCTCGATCTCGCGAGAACCGACTATGAACCCGAGGAATTTTCCTGATGCAGCCCCAAAAGAACTTTTCAAAGGCTTCAACTTAATCGCCGTAGAATTTCGAACATCTCCACCAAGTCTTTTGTGTGATTGGACGATTGCAAGGATTTCACAAACATATCATCTACATAAACTTCCATTGTTTTCCCAATCTGATTGTAAAACATTCGGTTCACCAAGCACTGATACGTGGCACCTGCATTCTTTAGTCCAAATGGCATCACCACATAACAGTACAACCCTAAGTCCGTAATGAAACTAGTATGCTCCTGATCTGGTACACGCATAGGGATCTGGTTGTACCCTGAATATGCATCCAATTAGAAGAGAAGCTTATGCCCCATCGTTGAATCTACTAGTTGATCAATCATGGGGAGTGGAAAGCTGTCCTTTGGGCAGGCTTTGTTTAAATCAAAAAAGTCGATACATGTTCGCCATTTCCCGTTGGATTTTTTAACCAGTACAGGATTTGATATCCAGTCATGATACGTTGAATCTCTGATAAACCCGTTGTCTTTTAGATTTCTCACTTCTTTTTTCAAGGCTGCTGACCTTTCGAAGTCCAATATATCCCTTTTTTGCTTCACAGGAGGATGTTTCGGGTTTATGCTTAGTGAATGGCTCAGGACCGAGGGAGAAATTCTACACATGTCTGCGTGGGTCCAAGAAAATGTGTCAATGTTTTCTTTCAAAATGTTAGTTAATTGCATTGTTTTGAGGGGATCTACGTGAGATCCTATCTTCAAGACCTTCGTCGGGTCGTCGTTATCGACCGGGATGTCTATGGTTGCCTCATTAGGCGTCGCCTTCCTGCTTCCTATTTCCTCGTCCTCTCTAGGATCGATATCTTCATGCAAGTCGTCGGGCGACTCCCTTAGTGGTATTGTCTTTAGTTTCTATGTTGAATTCTGCTTAGCAGGAGAGGAAGAATTCTTAGACTCTGAACAATTTCCGATGCAACATCTTCAATTCTGCCAAATAACAGGCTCTTCTAGTAACTTGGTTACCACGAATCACTCCCACTCCAGCTTCAGTTAGGAATTTCATTAGTAGGCACCAGGGAGCGATGCAATATCTAAACTATGAAAGTGCTGGCCGGTTTAGGAAAGCATTGTAAGGTGAATCAATGTCCATGATGACGAATTAGAGGATCCTTACTCTTCTGCACTCTCACTCACCTAACTCTACAGGTAAGTCCATCACTCCAACTAGGGCGGTTGAAGCTCCGTTAAATCCATGAATCCATCCTTCACACCACTTTAAATCTTTCATTTCTAATTTCATCTGATCAAAAGCCTTTTTAAACAGGATGTTAACAGAACTTTCATTATGCATAAGGACTTTCTTGACTATTGTAGGTCCGATAACTGTAGTTATTACTAATAGATAGGTGCTCGACGCTTCGACTCCAACACTCTCTCTGTCTCGAAAGACAACATCATCAATCGCTGTCTTTTGCTATTTTTACTGGTGCGGTTTCTTGAAGGTTACTTCGTTCCCGTATTTCTAGATGTTTGGCTGCGTTAACATACTTCTCTATTGCCCTGTTACAAGACCCAGCAGGATGTGTTCCCCTAATGATGGTACTTATGACAATATTCTTTCCCTTCTGCTGAGCTGTGGGTTTAAAAGCGGGCTGGTTCTGATTTAGGGCTTGCCCTCCTTGCCTCTTGTCCTTCGGGACGAATTTGTTTTCGTCCGGTTTTCCTGCATGGAGCAGTTTTTCAATAACATCCCTTAGATGATGACATTCCTTTGTAGAGTGACCATGGGTTTCATGAAACAAACAGAATTTCCTGATTGCGCATTTCTTCTCAGTGGAGTCCCTAGGTGGAGGTTTCTTGTACTGTACGATGTTATAAGTATCTAGATAAATGTTCTCCAAAGTTTGCTCAACGGCGTATAATTTTCGAAAGTTTGAAATCGAGGTCTTTTCCAGAATTGTTCCCTCAATTCCTTTTTTTTTTGCTACCACTTCCATCCCGACTACCATTTCCTCCATTTTTGTTCCTAACATTTACCTCTACTTTCCCTGCACTGTCTTCGGATTTCATGATAGCAACATTGCCTTGTATGTCTTCCCTGGGAGCTCCATCATACATTCTCTTTCTGTTGTCATAAATCCCTTCTTGTCCCAATCGAATATTAGCCTTTTCATAGAATAGCTCTCTAGTTAATGACAGCTTTCCGGCTAAGTATCCCCTGAATTCAGTATCCTTATCCACTCCATCTATTAACACCATCAGAATAGTTTGCTTATGTGGATCACTTACCTCCGTAACTTCCAGATTAAAGCGATCCAAATACGATTTTAATGTTTCTCTGGGAGCTTGCTTGATCGTAGATAACTTAATAACTCTTTTTGACTTCCGGGAATGGATTCGGAACTGGTTCATAAAGCATTTGCTTAGTTCTTTAAAGCTTGATACTAATCGAGGAGGGAGTCGAATGAACCACATCAATGCGACATGTTCAAGATATATCGGGAAAGCCTTACATTTCACAGTGTCTGGTGTTGATTCGGCATTCATATACCATGAATACCTCATCAAATGTTGTCTTGGATCGGTTCTCCCTCTATATCGATCCATTGTGGGCAAGTTGAAACGCCTAGGAAATTGGAAATCGAGAATATCATTGATGAATGGGTTGTGGCTACGCTCAATACCCCAGTCCTCATTGGTGTAATGTGGACTATCAGCCATGATCTGGCATACCATCGCCTCTACCTCAGTATTGGTTAAAGTTGGTTCAGGATCCACACTTCTATTTCTTCTAACATGCCTGGTCCCTACATCAGGTGACGTTCTTTGATTTCGAGCAATAGCTGAACTTCCTTGCCCTCTACGATCCCAGTCATTCACAGGATGAGTGGGCTGGAGAAGTTGTCCTTGAGTAGGATTAGTGATATTGGGGTCTCTACGTAGAATATGTGATCCTCGCATTGACGACATCGGTTCTCTCAAGCTGGGGTCATTAGGTCCCAAGACACGGGCCGTGTCCTCACGAAATTCCAATGATCCAATTGCTAATTGATCAAGACACGGGCCGCGTCCTCACGTCCTTTGTCTAAAGAGGATGAATGATCTACTGCGAGATGGTGAGTTGGAGAGGGTGTTCTTTGTCTATGAAGCTCGTCTATTTCTCTATTCATGATTTTCATGTTGTCCCGCATCAAAATGCTATCACGTCTCTGAGCCTCTAATGCATCATTAGTTCTATCTAACATATCAAGTAAGCATGAGAAATACATATGTGAAACGAGTGCAGAGGGAGCAGGCTGATTACTAGTTGTTGCGGCCGACATTGGAGCATTCGTAGGAGCTCGAGTAGAAGTACCTGCCTCAACTGTAACCGGTTCGGTTCGGTTGTAGTTGCACCATCGGTTCAGGTCAGAGGAGTGCTATCAGAGATGTTCAAATTTCTGATTCGGTTCTTGTCTTCACCATCAACTCGGTTCGGATCATCGGTTTTGGGTCGGATCGGTGACACTCTTTCGGATCAGTTCGATCTTGAACCGTGCCTCTTGACCTTGTGACAATTATCGCTTGCTGATCTTCATTTGTTTCATTATCCCAAGAAACTTGTGGTTCTTTTCCTTTTCCTTTAGCTATAAAGCCTGATTCTCTCAAGATTAACCAAAAAACCTTTGAAAATACTAAAGAAAGTGGACTAACTTCTTTGGACTTAAGGATCCAAACAAAAGAATGATAATCCAAAATGCTGAGAGTTCAAATTTCTCTGTGAAAGCACCAAAATGTTAGAGTGAAAAGTGGTTCTAATACCCAATCGAATGATAATTCTAAAGAAATTTAAAGAAAAAACAACAAGAACGCAAGATTTATAGTGGTTCGGTGTTAACGAGCCAACGTCCACTTTAGTACTTCTTTGATTGATGATTTAAATACAAATACACTAATGATTTCCACTCAATCTTACAAGTACAACAATGATTTCTCTCAATTTCGTGGAGTTATGCTTCAAAATTATAAGTATAATTTGAAATGATAGAGGGAAACTGCTAGTGATGAAGTTAGAGTAGACTAATTGCCAAATGCTCCCCTCAAATGGAGTGTTAAGGGTATTTATAGGCTGAGCGTCCATCCGATTCGGATGCCACATGGGGCCCATCTCGTGAACTTTGGATCCGATAGCTCTGGGATGTTGACAGCACGTCAAGAATGTGGGATAATGGAGTGTAACCGCTCCGGATTCGCAGGAATGTGGAATATGACTGTTGCAGCTCTGATCCTCGGTTCGGATCGGTGGAGAAAAAGGGGTTCTGATCAGAGAAATTTACACCGAACTGATCCGAGTATGCTGCCTGTAATCATTCTTCTGGCTCGCACGTAATAAAGAGAAGGGGTTCGGTTCGAGAGCTCTAAACCGATCCGGGGGACTGTCTACCATGCTCTTTATTCTTAAGTACATTCGTTGAACCATTACTTAGATTTGTGTAGCCTAATTACAAAGTAGGCTAACACCTTTCATAGAAATTTTGTTAAGTATCGCACATAGTTTTTATAGTAGTTAAGGGAAAAATGCTACCTAAGGTACCTTCCTCCTTTTTTACATGTGTTAGGACACTTCTCCTTATGCATGCACCACTTCTTACATGAAAGCCATGTGTCCTATGCATTGTCTTTACCATATTATTCCTCTCCATGTATAAAAAGACCCCCTTCCATCACTTAAACCTCATTCTCTCCTCTCATTTCTACCTTTTTCTCCACCTTAATAGCAATGGCTTCCGTAGCCTAGTTCCCTCTTTTCCTCCCTCTTTTCTTTTCTCTTTCCTCCTTCAAGGATTCGACTATAGCTCCCTCTCCCTTCCATTCGGCCCCTTTTCCCTCGCCCTTAGGCCACCACCTCCCTCCTCCCTTTGCTCTCCAACTCTGGCCAAAAACTCGGCCTCACCACCCCCACTCCACAGCCCCACACCCTCCTTCTTGTGCCACTTCTCATCCACCAAAACTACCCCTAACTCAGCCTAAATCACCACCATTCCCTTGTCCAAGTTCGACCACCCCATCTCCACTCCTTGTGCTACCTACCTCCTCCTTAAACTAAAAATATTTTTATTTAATTATTATTATTATTATCATCAAATTCGGTGAAGGTCGGAAGTTAGTTCACAACAGTCCGGTATAGCTAGGCAGGTCCTACGATAAAGATTGGTGGAGTGGAACCCACGGTGAGAAACTCTACACTTATATTTGTTTGTTATGTTTGTTATGTCAATGGATGATTAATTAACAGTTAAAAATAGTGTAAGTGTTAGTTACTGAACGCTTATGCGTATATACTATTATATTCATGTTATGTGATGGTTGAATGGATGTTGTGAATGTTGTAATGGTTGTTAGCTAGTTCATACTACACATGTTACACAAACTTGTGTGGGGATGTTTGGGTATTGGTTAAGTCTCATGCTTATTGGGTAATATAAATGAATATTTTATTTATTTAAATATTGTGGAAAAATAAAAGTTGGAATTTTATATTCGGAATTTGATATAAATGAAACTGAAGTGATTTCGAGAAACTTCTATAATGGTTGAAATTATATTGAATGAAGTTTTGACTTAAACAGTGTGTTCAAGTTTGAAATAATTAAATTGAATTCGATTTTGAAATTGAAGTTTAGTTTTGCTATATAAAAGGTGTTTTAACTCGAATATATTGTTCCATATAGCTTATATAATATTTAATTTGAGTTCTAAAAAGTTTATGTTTCAAAATATTAATGTTTGAAAAAATAATATTATTTTAATAACTAAATAATATTATAATATTTATTAAAAATGAATATTTGAAATAAAAGTTGAAATTATGAAATATTTTTGAAATAGACTTATATAAGTTTAAAATGGATTTCTAAACTATTTGAAGTGAATTGGATTATTTTTATTATAAATATTAAATATGGTTAGAATAGAGCTTGTCACGCAGCGGTACTTCGCGAATTTTGAACGTAGGCTTTAAACTGTAATAGCAGATTCATTTTAAATCGAATTTTCCCCAAACGAAAAATATTTGCTTTCTTATAATAGTAACTTTAAAATGGAAAAATAATTTCCTGATTTCGTTAAATAATTTTCAATTAATGTCCAAAACAATTTGTAATAAAAACCGTAGTATAGCAGTTTAGTGGCCAAATTTGGAAATTAACTTAAATGGATTTACAAAAATTATTAAAAATATGGAATTTTTTAATAAATCATAATAAATGAATTCAAAGTAGTTTGAATTAAAATTATAGAGTTTTAAAGTTATTTTCATCAAACCAGTCTAAATAGCCTATTCATAATGCTTTTAGTAACATTTTTGAAACATTTTTTTTACTTAATAACTGATTTTGAAGGGTTTAAACTTAATAATCGATATCCAACCTTTATTAAACCATCTCAAAGGAATAACAAAATGTTTTTTGTGAGGAACAAAAGTTTTGAAAGTTAAGATGGGTTGAGACTTGACTGAAATCCGATATATCCATACTATTTTATAATGACGCTTATTATTCCGGAAGTCCGGGATTGGAAATTGTGTCTAAACCATTCTGAATAATAATATGATGTGATGAAGAAGAGATATTTGAAGACGGTGATTAGTGACCGGGAATCTTCACATCGTAGGACTGCTTGTTGATGTCTCAGATAGACGACTACCTATTATGAGATTTTATTGTAGCAGCGGTCCAGATGTACTTGGAGATTTTCTGGATTTGCAAGGACCTCTTTCTATTATGGACGAGGAATAAGGTGCCTTCATTTTCTTTCAGACCTTGAACAGACTTGTATGGATGCGCGTCTAACATTGTATTTTGTAATGTGTGATTGATCTTTACAAAACATATTTCTGATTGGTGGTCGTGAATATATTCTCTTAGCTTAACACCCTTCTTTGAGACGTACGAGCTCAAAGGTGATATGATTAGTGACTATCAATTATATGTTCTGAAAGGACAGCGTGGCAAACGAAGTGATGAGCTATCGATGATCAAAGCATGGCATAAGGATAAGAGTAGCTTTTTGTAATGAGACTTCGGCAAGCCTCACACCACCGAAAATTGAAAAAAGAGGAAAATGAAGTGAGGATATGGGTGTGCCGTTGCCTTCTAGATAAAAAAAGTGTACCATGGTATGGAGCTCAGGTATTACTTATGTGGAAACTTCTATTTATGTGGATGTTGATGTTACGGGGCCGTAATTAATGGTTGGTAATGATCGGGAGATGGCATACCCAAGAGTGCTCTAAGTTATCCAAATAAGGGATAACCCGACCTTGCATTAGCAGAGAGCCAGCGAGTTCTTGGGACATTCCACTAGAGGTATATCTATCGGATAAGGAAGTTCTTTAGCCTGTCATTTGTTAAAAATCCATCATTCGCTACGAACCTATATGGTTTCAGTTGTATACTATATGTCATCACAGTAAATGGTACCTATGTTGGCTATGATTGATACATATACTTACGAAATGATTTTCAACACTAATAATAATATCAAATGGTTTTCATATATCAAGCATTCTTTGTTATCATAAGGAAAAACCTCGCCCATATATGTGTTTGCATTGTTTGTATGCGCCGCAAGACCTTAAGGTAGCTTCATTTTCCCAAAACCAATGCGAATTTTACTGTACATAACAAATATATTGTGTTTCTCACACCAGTTCCATGAACAACCTAGAGTTTATTTGTTTCCCTTAATCTCTAGGTGCCCATAATTTTTTACATGAGCAGCCTAGTGGTCAGGTAACATTGGCAGCATCTTGGAGCATTTGTCAGGTCTCAGTAGGAGCATTTTGGAGTTTATCTATGGAGTTTCTATGGAGCCGTACTTTGGTTTTTTTTTGGTGCTTAGTGGTTTGGAGCTTTCTGAGGTAAAGATGGATGTTTTCGGATTCACCCAGTATATACTAGTTGTGTTTCCGCTATTTTATTTTGTATCTAATAGTCAGTATAACTGGATATGTGTATTCTCTGATGTTATAGTTGTCTTGTACCCCTTTGTAACCCAAATATTATATTAATGAGAATGTTATTTATGTTTCATTGTGTTGTTTCTAATGTGTTATAATCCCATGCAGTTTGGATTTCGACGTTTGAAATTTCGACATTTGTTTACTTGGATGTATAAAATGTCGATTTTTGAAGGTTGAAAGCCTGGGTCAATACAATGTCCCTTCAACTTCTACATTAACATAAGTAGTTGTTGCTACTTAACTAATACTTGGGCTCCATAGCATGATACACTTTTTATCTAGAAGGAGAGGACATACCCATATCATTGTCACATTTTTCCTGTTTTTCCATTTTCCATGGTGTGAGGCTTGTCGAAATCACTGTACATAAAGCTACACTTAACTAGCCATGCTTTTATCATCGGTAGCTTATAACCAAGCCATTCTTTGTTTAGCTCCACTTACCTATCTCTTACTTCAGCCTCATTGTTTCATACCTTTCTTCCCCATTGCCGACTCTGAAAACTCCCCCTTCTGCTACCCCTTGGCTATTTCAGGCAACCACGTGTATTTGCGTCCTTCAACTAGTAACAAAGGTGGTTTTGGAAGGCTTTTACTGATGTGGAGGCTCTATTCACACAGTAACTCTCTTAATGGCTTTGTGTTCTTGCGTCTCGTCTTTGGATTGTGATGGTACCGTCTATCATTTTGGGTATTCAATATTTTTCAAGTTCACGCCTTATTAGTAGCTCTGGTTTTCGGATTTATTTATTGGGAGGAAAACTATTGATCTGGTGCTTGGTTTTTTTCCTAGGTACTGAGTTCAGCACTAAAACATGATAATGTGAATTGCTCGCCCCTTTTTGTTCCTTTATTGCTAGCACTATATCATGTGGTCTGGTAATAGTATAGTCGAGTCACCACCTACGTTTAATAGTAATACACGAGATGCCTAGCACTGAACTTTGTTGTTCTACAATTGGTGATGTTTGTACTCGACTGTAATTTTTACTGGTTTAGTAATGCTAGTTATACAACTTTCTTCTGTGAGCGGTTTACCTTTGGTATGCAGTATAGTGTTCGTGACTATGGAGCTCTGGTTCTAGCATTGCTACTGAGGTTTCAGTGAAGTAGGTGAAGCATGTCTCTCATTTTTGTTGTATCCTCTAATGTGCCTTATCGTATCCTCTCACTCTCATGTCATTGTTTAGTATGGCCGAATGTCATTTCACATGTAATTTGTCTTGTTTCTGCTACTCCCTGGAGTGGGCTCAATACTATTGCTTGTTGTTGTATGTTACTAGGTAGCTGTGTCCTAGTCATACTGTAGCCTTAGCTTGTAATTTGATGGATACCATACTTTTAACTATTCAGTCAGTACTTTCTATTTGTATTCATATGTAATAAATACTATTGTAGTATGTAACATTATTTTCTCGCTGCGTGGAGACTAATTCATGAGAAAATGTAATATTATAGTCTAGCATCTAGCTATCTCCAATGCTCCTAGCCTTTTTAGGTAGAGTGGACGGAACACTATAAAATCCCTAGGCGGTGAACGGTTGTGACACCCCACATCCATTAGTGTCACTCTTTATCAGAATGCATTAAGTTTTGTAAAGCGTAATTGGTAAACAGAAATAGAATCTCACAAGACAGATATACAAAATAACAACGAAATTTTAAAACATTTTTTCCAACAGAAAACATCGTGGTCTCAAATCCAGTTACAATATCAGACTAAAGTACTGGAACAAAATACATCAAAAAAAACATATGTCATGCACTAAAAACCATCAGAATAGATAAATGAAAAATCATAATCCCCATAAGTAGCCAAAACTACTATAAAGTCATAAAGTCTGGTGAGTACCAAGACAGTAAAATAAACTGGATGAGAGATAATTGTAATATATAACGGGTATAAACAGGATGGACATGATAAACTGAATAAATAGGATAAACTATGCTTCTCAATTACTTTCTCTGCACCAAAACTACTATACCAGATTGGGTGTTTTCCAATTATTTAACAGAAATAGAATGATACCAACATAAACATAATGATAGATTTAAGTGTACTTCTAATTACATAACGGGTTTTACCCCAAATAGAAATAACAGATACCCCAACAGAAATAATGGGTGTTACCCCAAATATAAATAATGGGTACTAAAAGGCAGGACTAGATGTACCTTAATTACTACCCCCAAGCGATGGGCTCCCTAACACATAAATACCCTATTTCGGCCCCATAGTAGGGTGTATTACTTCCTAAAGTGGCAACCTGCAGAAGGACACAGACCTATTTACAGGTGTTACGGTGGCTTATTTTCCCAGGCAGGCTGGACCCATGCACACATATGACCCCATTGGAAAGCGCCATCAAAACACCCCTTCCCAGATGGACCTTTAACAATTAGCTCAGTAAGAATGCACTAACCCCTACCTAGTGTTGTGTCCCCGTTTAATACCAGAATGGGTTACTGATTAATATGGGTCCCACACAACATATGACATAAGTCAAACCCCTAAACTTGTGTCCCCAATCAACTAGGATTTCCATAGGTTAAGCCTTACAGCCTAACCCCCACAAGTTCAACAGGTTAAGCTTCATAATTTAACATTGTCTACACAACCCCAACAGATTAAACAGATTTACTTGACCATATAGTTTTAACTGATTTACTTAACCCCCACAGATTTAACAGGTTACATAGGTGACATACAGTTTCATTAACATGTTTCATTTAATCTTTGAATTAAGCCTACATATTTACATGTTGATACACCCCAAATTTCAGTCATATTCCACAGTATAAGGTATGCCCCAAATTTCTCACTTTTATTTTCATTCCAAAATATCCCCCAATTCTCCTAATTTCATTCATACATATGTCTCTTACGAGATTGTCCTAGGCTCAAAGGTAGCCTAGGCTTATAAAATAAAAAGGGAATAAGAGAGGGAGAAGAACAGAAATAGGCATATAATAACATAAATCAACATATAATAACAACTGAACAGCAGAATAGGTGTATGGAAAATTACATTTAATTATACTAGAACAGTTTAGATATAAATCAATTTCTTAACAGGCATAGGCTCAAATCCGGTATATTAACAAGTCAAGGTTACTATTAAATTTTTATATCTTAAAGTAACATGAACTCATAGAGATTGGATCGGAGTAACAGAATTGTCCCTGATGTATGTATAGGCTGATGTTGTAGAAGATAGTCTAATTCAATCCAAGCTGAGGCAGCATCTCCTTATCTCCATTGTTTTAGGTATAGGAAAACAATAGAAATGTTGGCCTTCATATAGACTATCTCCAACGAATACCGCTAACAAATAAGTCCAGGTTCAGAAAATGAATCTGCCTAGATCTGGGGTGAGTCGACCCTAGGGTCATGGGTCGACCCATAGATTGACCCCCTTGGGGCGTGGGTCAACCCCAAATGGGTATTATTCCCGCGTTGGTTTTCCTCCTCTCTAATTCAATTTATTTTGAATTTCTGGTTTGATTTGTTCACATATATCCTCCTTATATGTATATAAACTTCTAACCTTTATATCTTCTTCATACGATGTCCGTTTTATGCAAACTTGGAGTCTACTTGAATCAGAATTCCGAGACGAACGCAATGGTACAGTCCATTTACTTTATTCCTAATATTTAATTTAGTATTCTTTAGTTTATTAATGTTCTTTAAAATTACGGGGTGTTACATTCTTCCCTACTTAAAGGATTTCATCCCCAAAATTTCCAAGTTAAGAAGAATGTTACTATCCTAACAACCACAAACATCTGCTCATCCATCATCCACAAGCATCCATTTTCCTTAAGATTTTTCTAGTGCTTGTATGAACATATGCAATGGTCTGTGTATCTATCCTTACACTAATGACAAAACCAGGTGGTCGACTGATTCAGTTGACCTCCTTAATGCAGTCTATGTTCGTGTCATGTAACCAAAATGTATGCAAATAATCCTAGTATATCATATAAGCTCTATATGTGTGTACAATCATTCATCCAAATGCAACATCCATATGCTGATACATCTATATAAAATTCTGATGCACACGCAACCATATGCAATATGTAAGTGTTGAGCCGATCTAATGCCTAGTGCGTGTGTATATGCATCCACGAGCAACCACTAGAAAATACTTGTATCCACTTTAATCCATCAAACATAACATGTTTACAACCATTAGTTTTCCACCTAAAGGTCGAAGATTCGATTGATAGGATACCTACGAATGATAGAAGCAAGTACTAATAATAGCTTGGAAGAAGTTAAGAACATACTCTCGAAAAGAAAAGGGTATGAAGCGCTAATCTTATCTTCAGTTTCCCAAGTTGCATCCTTATGGTCTTTTCCCCATTTCACTTTTATTAACTTAACCTGCTTGTTGCGCAGTTTCTTAACCTCTGATCCAAGTATACGAGTAAGGACTCGTCTAACTGTTGCCTCCTTTTCTACCTCCACTTCCTTAAGCATGCTCGGCTCAACCACCTCTGCTGAATCATGAAGACATCTCCGCAATCGGGAAACGTGGAAACATCATGAAAACCCGACAACCTCTCTGGTAATCTCACGATGTAGGCCATCTGACCTATCCTCTCCACTATGGGAAATGGCCCTACAAACCTCGGTGCCAATTTCCCTACAGATCCAAAATGAACCACATTCCTCATAGGTGATACTTTGATGAAAACCATGTCTCCTACCTTAAACTCAATGTCAGTCCTTGGCATAGGATTTCTGCCTTTACTGTGCTGTCTTCGTACGTCTGCGGATAAGGTCAATCTTTTCTAAAGTCTCTCTAATCATCTCAGATCCTATTAGAAACCTATCCGTAGATTACCACCAACATCTCGGTGATCTGCATGGCCGTCCATATAGTGCCTCGAAGGGTTTTATGCCAACACTAGTCTGATAATTGTTGTTGTAGGCGAACTCCACTAATGGAAGATGCTCCTCCCAAGTACCTCCAAATTCTAGGATCCACAGCCTCAAAAGACCCTCAAGAACTCTATTCACCCTCTCAGTCTATCCATCGATCTGAGGGTGATATGAGGTGCTCAAACATAACTGTGTCCCTAGTGCCTCTCGTAGGCTCTTCCAGAACTTAATAGTGAAGATGGGATCACGATCAGTCATTATGCTAGATGGTACTCCATGTTGACGAACTATCTCACGAAGATAAACTGATGCCAAACATGTTGTCGTTCTCTTGCTCTTAACAGGAATGAAATGAGCGCTCGTAGTATGCATGTCTAATATAACCCAGATACTGGTGTTGCCTCTCTTCGACCTAGGCAAACCATCGATTAAATCCGTAGAGAATCTATCCTACTTCCATTGTGGTACATCCAAATGATGAAGCAATCCTCCATGCTTTTTCTGTTCTGCTTTTACTTGTTGGCATATTAAACATCGATCTACAAATATCGCTACATCTTTCTTTATCCCAGCCCAAAAGAAAACTATCCTCATCTCTCGATACATATTATCGCAGCCCGGATGGATAGTAATCCTAGAATGATGGGTTTACTCAAGGACTGTCATCAACAAATCTCCAACTCGGGGAACACAAAGCCTACCATCTCGTCGCAGCCACCCTTTATTATCTATGGAAAATCTACTAAGGTGACTAGAAATCTCCTCTCTACTGAGTCTATCCAAGATGTCTTCTATTTGTGGGTCCTCTCACTGTGAAGATCCTATCTGATCCACAAGAGTAGGTTTCACCTCTAGAGATGCTAAAAAACCAGGTGTAAGACCGTAGATGGCCTAAAATCGAAGGTCGATAAGTTCTTCAAACTCCGCCCCTCTACGAATAGAGGACTCAAGGTCATCTTCTGCCCACTCAATGCATCTGCCACTAAATTACCCTTGTCAGGGGTATAAGAAATCTCGAAGTCATAGGACGCTAGGAACTCCATCCATCTTTGCTGTCTCAAATTGAGATCCTTCTACGAGAACAAATACTTGAGTGACTTATGGTCCGTGTATAACTCGAATCTTTCTCCCAAGAGATAATGTCGCCAAGTCTTAAGTGCGAACACTATAGCAGCCAATTCCAAATCATGTGTAGGGTAGTTCCACTCATGAACCTTCATCTGTTTACTACCACAGCATACTACCCTTCCCTCCTGCATCAAGATGACATCGAGCCATGTACCACATGCATCAGTATAAACTATGAACACCTTGCTTCCATCAGGCAATGTTAGAACGGGGGCTGTTGTCAGAGCCCTTTTTAATTACTGAAAAGCATCCTCACAATCAGTACTCCAAGCAAAGGTCAAATTCTTCTTCGTCAGTCTTGTGAGTGCGGCTGATATCTTTGCGAAGTCCTTAATAAACTTCCTATTGTAGCCCGCTAAACAAAGAAATCATCTCACATCCGTTGCATTCTTTGGAACTTTCCAATCTTGAACTGCAACTACTTTCGTGGGATCCACTGCTATCCCATCCTTGGAGACCACACACCCTAAAAATCTTACTTCCTTTATCCAAAAGTGACACTTGAAGAATTTCGCTTTAAGATGGTGTGCTCTAAGAGTCCTCAAGACCTCTCCTAAATGTAGGGTGTTCTCTTCCTCGCTCTTTGAGAAAATCAGGATGTCATCCACAAAGACCACCACAAACTTATTCAGAAACTCCCTAAACACTCTGCTCATCAAATCCACAAAATACGTGGGTGCTTTCGTCAACCAAAAAGGCATGACTAGCCACTCGAAGAAGCCATCTAGAGCTCTGAAAACGGTCTTATCTATACTGTCCTTGGACACCCTAAACTAATGAAATCCCATGGCCAAATCTAATTTAGAGAAAACAGATGCACCAACAAGCTGGTCAAACAGATCATCAATCCTCGGGAGTGGGTGCCTATTCTTCTTGGTGAGCTTATTCAACTCCCTATAATCTACGCATAAATGAAGCAAGCCATCCGCCTTGGTTGCAAAGACGACTGGAGCACCCCATTCAGAAATGCTTTGCCTAATAAACCCAATTTCAAGTAGCGCCCCTAATTGCTTGCTAATTTCCCTCCTTTCCCTAAGAGCCATGTGGCGCAAAGGAAATGCGACTGGCTTCGCATTATCCACCAAGTATATCAGAAAATCAATCTCGCGCCTCGAAGGCAAGCCCTAACATCATCGAAAACATCCGGATACTTATAGACTATGGGTACTGATCGCAAATCATCGACAGAAGCATCAAGTGATTCTAGGAAGCTAAGCATGACAGACCCCCTTAGGTCATAGGAAATCTCGAGAGTCCTCCCACGGCAAGTCAAAATTCTAACGACCCTCTTCTCACAGTCAGGATGGCACCATACATGGCTAGCCAATCCATCCCTAGAATCAGAACATAGCCCCTAAAACCAAGCACATATGCATCACACTCGAACTCGACGCCCGACACAGATATCCTCAAACCCCAACATATCATAGACAGATGAGTGGTGCCCCAGTAGGGTTTGAGACAATAACAGGA
This sequence comes from Allium sativum, assembly GCA_030737875.1. NCBI lineage: Eukaryota > Viridiplantae > Streptophyta > Magnoliopsida > Asparagales > Amaryllidaceae > Allium > Allium sativum. Next base: position 285,472,816 of record CM060911.1, read on the forward strand.
TCAGAAACAATACAAGTACTAAGGTGCAGGGATTCAACCATAGAATTAGATATAAAAAAATGAGAAGCGCTAGAATAAAAAAGAATCCTAACTGGATGATCGTGAAGGGAAATAAACCTTTAACAGAAACTTTCCTACCTCTGTCCGGTCCGCTAGCCTTGAGAGCATGCACCATCCCTCTAGAAGGTCCTGTCCTTTGCCCTTATCCTTGCTTCTTTGGGCATTCCTTACTATAGTGTCCAGTTTCACCACAACTGAAACAAGCATTCTTCCATTTTCTGCAATCCTTGACCAGATCACCCAAGCTCCCACAAGCATGACATTTCTTCTTGTTCCGAGATTTGTCATTCTTTCCACCTTTCTTTTGTTGTTCTTTCTTGGGCCATGCTTTCTTATTTTGCGTCTCATCGGTCTTGGCATCTTTCTTCTCATCCTTACCCTCTTAGTGCATTAGTTCCATGTCAACAAGTCTTTCAAAAGTTGCCCGCATAGGTATGTGAGATAATGGCAATGCTTGGAGAGGTTAATTCAACCCTCTCGCAAACCTTAAAGGTTTCTTGTGCGGGGTATTCACCAGTTCTAGACCAAACCTTACCAGCTGATTGAACTTATTAACATACTCTTTAACAGACATACTTCCTTGCTTAAGTGCTAAGAATCTCTCCATCTGTATACTCTATTCTACCTGAGAAAGAAACATCTCCTTGAATCTCTATCGGAAATCAGCCCAAGTTTCTATCTGACGCTCTACTTGTGTCACTTCCCACCAAAACGAAGCCTCATTCTTATGCTGCCATACGACCAATTGTATCTTTCTACAGTTGAAACGACCCAGACTTCCCCTTACGGGAAAGCCCGGATTGAGTTGTGAACATGATGCATCAGAACAAAAACAATAGAACATTTCATTACTATTACAACAATTACATCATAGTACAAGAATATATCAGAGTATGAATAAATATTATACAACAGAAATACAATATCAGAGATTAAAATTACATTTTTAATACATAAACATAATGTGCAGCGTAAAATAACAACTGACACAACTGAAAGAAATACATGGATACAAGCTTTCCGAATATAGCTCCAACCGTAATCCAGAATCCTATGAAAGAAGTATCTACAAAAACCAAAAACTACTAGCTGCGCATGTGGAAAGTATGGGCACCCAGAGTTTAGGTAGAAACAATAAACTCTAAGTCAGTCATGTGACAGGTGTGAGAACTAAAACAGTTAATAATATTTTATTTTAAAGTTAGGTAAATCACGGGACCACGCTGTATAACACGGAACGGGTTTATACCCCATGAATACCATAAAACAAAACTCGCAATGCTAACTAAAAGAAAAACGAAGCTATTACAAGACTCAGGTCCCATCACACAATGCAACGCAAGCCGAAGGATAGAGTTTTACCTTATAATAGCCAAATATGCTTGATACACGAAATTTATCTTTTATTACTATAAGTGTATAGTGAGAAATCAATTTCAAAAGTAAATGTATCAATCCTAGACGACATAAGCGTCCCATGCGACTATGCCGCCATATATATAGGTATAAAATAAAAACCGCCAAGCTCCTATTGGAAAGTTGGATTTCCATCATGATGGCTGCTGATTCGAAAGATCTATCGCGTAGTGCAATACTCAATGGCTTAAATCCAGGTCATTGGAAAACACCGTAATGCACATCCACCTTTTTCGGAAATCAAGTATCACTACGGCTTAAGTCCAGATCATTGGAAAACACCGCATACTCTATCCCTTTGGGAATCGGGGGGTGTGCCATATCCCTTTGAGAGTGGAGCGACCACACTCAGCTCATCTCGGTCGACCGAATACATGAAAACCCTAAAAGTGTCTATCTTCATCTCAAAAGCATATTGACCTAACCATCAATTCCCCATCATACCGGTGTGTGAGGTTCGCGAATTAACGTTACACAAAGCTATGCTAATTAAAGATACGCTTTGATCATCATCCACAAGGCTCTGATTTTCAACAAAAGCCTTGATCCATGCATATCAGCATGTCACATTGTTCATCCATACCATACCATTGATTTCTACCAATATATAACCTCTAAGCTCGTACGTCTCAGAGAAGAATGTTAAGCAAGAGAATAAATTTTCCGCTACCAAACAGGTATATATTTAGCAGAGATCAACGAATAAATCATAAAGGAATACAATGTCAGACATACCATCCATTTACAAGTACGTTCAGGGTCTGAACAAAACATGAGGCTCCTTATTCCTCGTCCCATATGTGCAATACAGGAGAGACGCCCTCACATATCTGGACAATCAACAAGTACATCCGGACAACTATCACTATAACCCCATCAGGGGAGCTACCCAAATCCAAGGCATCAGTAGTAATCCATTCGATGTGAAGATCGCCTATATTCAACCACCATCTTCAATATCTTCAACTTTTAGTCATCGAATCAATTGTTCAGAATGGGTTAAACTCGGTCTTTCCAAATAACTCGCGTATCTTATAATCAATTGCTATAAAAACACATCATACGCCTCATTCCAATCCAGAATACTCTTTTATTCAAATATTCTTTACATTAGGAATTATTCCCATAAATCTTATCAAAGATTTAATTCATTTAAACCTCTTGTTTAAATCTTCACTTGGAAACCATTTCAAAAGATTTTGTATTATCTTTTTACAAATTTAAATCAAATCAAGGTTTATTAGACTAGTCGGGATTATTGAGCCTTACTGAAGTAATCATTTATTTTATTTTTCTAATCCCTGCCTATTCAACCCATGGAGAAAAACTGGTAGTACTCCATATCTAACACCCACTGTGTTATTGGTAAATTCAATTACCATTCAACGTTCAAATCTAATTTAAGATTTAACTATCACATGAAGTAAAACAGGTGATACTCCATTTTCGAACACTTCTCAAATTTGGCAAATTTAGTTACCACATTAACATTTCAATATAATTAAAGATTTATTAAAACCCCACTTAGTTTTAATTTCCAAAAATCTTTATTTAATGATTATTCAAAGTTAGGAAATAAATCCTGTCTTTAACTGGGTTAAAGAACCAATTTCATTTAAAACACAGTTCATGATAAACCCAAAATCATCTTCCATCAAAATGGAATCTACACGGAAATCATAACAGTGTATAATCAATATAAATTCCCGTATTTGACTACTAATATAAATGGAATAATGGAAAATCCTTTTAAATTCCATATATAGTAAAGATCTTCCATCACAGAAGCTCATTTCAATTATTACCGAATCGAATTCCATTCAATTCCAATTTAATACATTAAATTGGAAAACTTTACTTTGGAAAATTCCATTTATCTTAATTAAAAGATTATAAATTCCAAATCATATATTCACTGTTAATTGGGTTAAAGAACAAATATTATTTAAAACACCGTTCACGATAAACCCAAAAATCCAATTCTTTTTCAATTCCAATTAAATATTAATTAATTGGTAAACTTTACTAAATCTTAATTAAAAGATTTATTCTTTTCCCAACTGGGTTTAAGGACAGTGTTATTTAAGACACCGTTCATGACAAACCCAAAATCCAATTTGATACTAAATACAAGGCTCTAAATAGAAATTATATCAACTTATATTAAATATCAAAATCTGAAACCAAAAAATATCGTATTGGGAATAATGATATCTGTATCTTCCAAATTACTCGACGATATCCGTATAATCACGGAATCCAATATTGAAATATTCGAAAGATTATTTCCATTCAAATTCGTTCTAATTCATACATTGGAAATTTTGGTTATTTTAAAACCCATTTTCAATCCAATTTATTATTTAATAACATTGGATTATCGTTCTAGTTATTAACTAGTTCATTTAGATAAAAATATCTTTTATCTTTTCAAAACTTGGAATTTTTCATCCAAACTCTTTCCAAATCATTTATTATGATTTTACACAATTTTTCCATATTTTTAATAATTTTATTAAGGCCTTTACAGTTGGTTTCCGATAACGGCCACCGAACTGCCTCCATAGTGACCTTTTCTTAAATTGATTTAGACATAATTTGAAATCAAACCATTCAAATTTAAATCTCATATATTCATTGGAAAGATCTTTCCGATACGAACTCAACGGTTCTGGTTTTAGGAGAATCCAACGGTCAGATCTCCCGTTACATCAATTTAAAATCAATGGTTGAAATTCGCGAACGGTCGGTGCGTGGCGTGCTCTATTCAAGCCATTAAATATATATATATAATATGTATCATCGATTTCTGTTTAAAAAAGATTTTACAAATTCATTTGTAAATTCATTTCAAAATGATTTCTGCATCCATTTCAATTTTAAATCAAAATTGAATATTCCACATCATTACAATATTAAAATGATAATATTTTCAAAATATCAGATTTTGAAATCAATTCTTTTTTATATTCATTATAAAATAAATAAATTCGATATAAAAATCCATTCGAGTTAAAATAGTGTTCCACTAATTGACTCGGTTGCTTATATTTCAATATTTTCGTGTCCATCAATAATCGGACATCAAATCATATTTTGATTCTTTACTGAATATTATTTTAAAATATTCGTTATTTCTGAATTGGAATCAGACTCAATCAATTACCATATAATTTTATTTATATGGATTCCATACATCGCATGTATTCAAAAATAGTGATAAACATCTATTAAACAGTCAATTCACATCTAGAGTGTAATTTCCATCTGTATAAGGATTAATTAACGCTTATCATAGTCTGTCGATCCATCGATTGACATATAATTAAATCCAAGGGATATTTGAATAAATTATCTTCCCTGAACCCGTATGGGGTTTTCAAACATTAACAAATAATTGGGTGATGAGTAAAATTATCGTTCCAACACCCGTCTGGGGTTTACGTCACAATCCATGTGAACTTATTTATAATTTATAGATATTTATAATCACGATTTAATAATGATTACATTAAAATGTATACATCCATCAATCATCAAACAATTATAGCAATTACAGATAGTCAATATAAATTCAGTTATAATAATAAATAACTGTATAAAATATTTAGTTAGAGAATTCTCACCTTGATTGGTTCGAAATCATTTTAATAATGATTGCTTCTAATAAAATTAAACAGATTTTCAATTTTATCAAAAATCTAAATGGCTTCTATTTCAGTTCTGTTCTGCTCCATGTTATAGTGCTCGAATTTACAGTTCCAACGGTGCTTGCTTTGCAGAATTCTGTTTTGGTTTGAACAAGTTACACAGTTTTAAACCTTTAAATAATTTAATTACATTATTAAATAAATTAATTAAGGTTTTAATTAACCTTGACAAAAAATTAGGCCGCTCCCTTCAATCTTCTTCCTGTTCGTTCTGTACACATGCGAACCCGTGAAAAACCATAGCTCCACTTCTAGGGTTAAGGACCGCTTCCGCCTCGCTCAATGTGGACCCGATCAGAGAATACCATGAGGTGCGCCTTAAGCTCCTCCCATGGTGCGCCAAACGAGGTCCAACTCACACCTCTTTTTGCATCAGAATTGGCGCTCGAAAGCTGTGCCTTTGAGCACGAAATCGAAGTTGAATTGTAAAGACCCGGGCTTTGCCCGACCCGATCGATCGCAAAATCGACCAAGACCGTTCAAATCCCGAATACTTTAACTCTGGGAATACAACAACATCAGAACAATAACAACAGACTTTTATAACATCATAATAAATGTTACATCAGAGTACAGAATATATATCAGAGTACATTAAATAAATTTACAACGGAATATAATTTTACATTACTTTAATACAGTGAAGCGGAAATAAAATAACTAAGACAGCGGAAGACTTTTCTATGCTTTGGACACAGCTTTGAGCTTCAATCCAGGATCCTGCTAAAGAGATAAATATCTGCAAAAAGCTACTCGACTGCCCGTGTGGAAAAGAGGGCACCCGAGTTTGCAAAGGTGGAAACAAACAACGGGTCAGTCGTGGGACTGGTGTGAGAATTCTTAACTAATATAACTAATAGTAATAAGGCAAATCCAAGGATCACGCCGCTAATGCGGAACGGGTTTACTCCAATCGATTGTTGTGCATAACAGTAAAGTAAATCGTCAAATAACGCAATGCTTTTTAGAAAAATGAAACCACCATAAGACTCAGGTCCCATCACACAATGCAACGCAAACCGGAGGATAGGGTTTTACCTTATAATGGTCAAACATGCTTGATACGATAAAAACGATATTATTATTAGTGTGTATATGTTTTAAAACATTTCAAAGTAAATATATCAATCCTAGGAAGCATAGGTACCATATACTATGCCTCCGTACTAGTAATACAATCAAAACCGCATGGGGCGTATTGGAGATTTGGATTTCCATCATGAGTCAAGGCTAGAGCGGAGCTCCTTACCGATTCGAGACACTCTAGCTAATGTCCCAGGATTACCCGCAGTTAACCCTTGGAAATGGCAGGGCCGGTCCTCAAATACAGCTTAGAGGATTGGCAATTCCTAAGCACACGTTTCCCGGTCCTATAGGACCTATCCGAGGCGCGCCTCATTCCATCATCCACATAAGTAAAATGCCAGGCCGTGATAAAACCCAAACACCACTTCTAGCTAGAAAGAAACGTGTTGCTCTCCCTGCGTTCCCTTCGCCCGTTTTAGACTCTACCGGTTTGTGAGGCTCGCGAAGTTACGTCATAACCACAAGGCCTGCTTTTCAACAAAGCCTTGATCATCTTCATCTTAGCGTGCCACATTGTCAATCCATACCGTGCCATTGATCGTCCATCAATATATAAACGGGTGTTAAGTAAAGAATAAATTCTTCACCACCAATCATTTATATATAGACAGAAAATCAATAACATGATATTAACGGAGTACAACGTCAGACACCCAATCCATTTAAAACTTATGCTCTGGGTCTGAGCGAAAGTCAAATCCGTACAAATCAACACTACGTCCGGACGGCAACCACTGTAGCCCCTTCAAGGTAGCTACTCCAATCATGGGCATCAGCAGTCGTCGTCCATTCGATGTGAAGACCGTCGGTCTTCTATGGTCGTCTTTAAATCTTCAATTTTTAAACGTCGTTTAAATTGTTTGGAATGAGATAAACTCGGACTTCCCAAACAATTCTCGTGTATATATAAGTTGGAAATCATTTCATATCGTTTGATTTTAAATTTATATATATATAATTATATATATAATTCCTCCATCCATTTCATCTTACTATATTTTCCTAACAACCAATCTTCTTATTTATATGCAATAACTCATCACACCAAATAATGGTTTCTTTTATTAATGTTCTTCAATTTCCATACATATCCTACACACAAAAATGTATTTTGTGTATCATTCCAATTACAACCAAAAATGAATATTTTTGTACGTCCTTCATAATTTAACAAAAAATGAGTATTTTTGTGTCATTTCAATTCCTAGCCAAAACGAAATATATTTTGGTGTTAACTTCATTTCTATACGAACGAATATATTTCTTATCTCTTTCAATGCAAACCAAAAAAAATGATTTTTGCTATTTTATATTGGCAATGCAAATTTCCTTCTTAGGTGACGTCAAGCAAATATAATTTTTAATATAAAATATAATATCATACCTTAATTACATAATAAGAATGTAATTCTAATTTACAGTGCAAACCTCATTTATAGTTACATATATAAAAGTGTAAATTTTATTCGCTTACCACATTTCATATCATAGTTTCAAATAAAAGTGTAATTTTAATTAATAAAATGTCCTTCTTATCCTAAATAACCTCTTTTAAACAAAAGGGACATGTTTATCTAGTTTAACACTTCTAATATAAGTGACATTCCAATCATATAATTACATATAAAAAAAAAATGTAATTCTCATTTCTTTTTATTTTGATCACATGAAATGTAATTTCCTTTAACAAAACTTGTCAGTACAAAACAATGTCAACTTAATTTTTAACAAATGAATATTTTGTCATCCTTTTTCGTTTGATCAAAATGCATATTTCTTACTCTTGACAAATGAGTATCTTGTCATCCTTATATTTTCTATCTTTCTTTTATATTTGACAAAATGAATGTTTTGCCATTCTTTTTATCTATTTTTATAAAAATGAATCTTTCTTTTATTCTATCCATATAAAAATAATCTCTCTTTTTCCAATGACATATACAACTATGAATGTACATGTTAACAAACCTTCCATTACAATTGACATATAAACTGAATGTATATGTAAACAAAATTTTACTTCATTTCTCTCATTACATATAAAAGTGAATTAATATATACGCAAGCTTATTTCATCTCTCTCTTTACATATAAAAAGGAATTTGTCGCTATTCTTTACCTTAACAAAAATTGAAGTTGTCATACTCTTTACATTAACCAAAATAAATATATTTCATTTCATATGCAATGCTATGCAACGTTAACAAAATAAATATATATCATTCATATGCAATGCTATGCAACGTTAACAAAATAAATATATATCATTCATATGCAATGCTATGTCATTAACAAAATAAATATATATCATTCATATGCAATGCTATGTCATTAACAAAATAAAAGTATATCATTCATATGCAATGCTATGTCATTAACAAAATAAATATATATCATTCATATGCAATGCTATGTCATTAACAAAATAAATATATATCATTCATATGCAATGCTATGTCATTAACAAAATAAAAGTATTTTCTTTTATTACATTAAATAAAAATGAAATTTCTATTGTCATTCTTCTTCAATTGTCAAAATGAATCTTTTGTTATTTTAATCTTTCTTCTACATTTACAAAAATATGATTTTTGTCGCTACTTCAATATATTGACAAAAGTGATTTCATCGCTACTTCAATTATATTAACATAACATTATTAACACAAGCGATGTTCTTATGTTAGCATAACGTTATTAACCAAATGAACATACTTATGTCGACGGTTCTAATTCAACATAACATAAAAATGAATATTTTATGTGGGTAATTCATAAAATGAAAATTCCAACATGATAAACAAAGAATACTTTTTTTTTCTTCTTCACAATATATAAATTCCCTTTCTAACATGTAACATCTCCGTTATATATATACACAATATAAATATATGATTTTTATGGTTTGCACAAATTTTTCTTTTACAAACATGAATATTATACATTTTATATATTAACTAAAATGTTTGTCTTCGTCGTGCACACAAAATCATGTCAACATAAATACGCACAATCATCACAAACAATCAACATGGAAATAATCATACATGCAGCAACAACATGAATTTCCTATGATATGAATATAGATTTTGCAGTGAATTAAATAAATAAATAATTTTATTTTAAAAATAGAATTCTCACATTGATTTTTGCTGAAAATTTGACTGTCTCGGATTCAGCTCTGGTCTGCGCCATCGCGAAGAGCTCGGAAAGACGAGTCCAACGCAATTTACGGTTCGTCAATCGGACCTCGTACGAGAGAGTTATGATTTATTAAATTTGGACATAATTAAATAATTAATTAATATTCGTGAAAATACCTAAAAAATTCACTGTCTCAGAATTGGACAAAATTAGTGTCCACGCGTCCATCTCGTCGCCACGATCCCAACGCACCTGAAATCGTCGATTTTCGACTTCGTATGAGTGAGTTATGCAATTTTAAAGTTCTGGAAATTAATTAAATAATTTAAAAATAAAATAGAAAATACCCTCAGCCCGTTGACCGCGAAACACTATTCACCGCAGAACTTTGACCGCAATTTGCCGCTGCTTCAGGCCACCTGACGCCACGGGACCACCGCCAACGTCTTCGTCTTGGCGAGACGCACCACCACCAGAAAGGGCCGCCCCTAAAGCTTCTCCGATCATCGGGAAATCGCCTACGAACGATTTCGCCTCGCGGGTCCCACAGGCCGCCTCACACCTCCAAACTGCCTGAAATTTGGCGAGAACCTCCACCTCACGTAGACGAAGAACTTCCGTGTTCGTGACTTCGTCTAATTCTTCCTCGATTCACGGTAATTTCTTGATTTACGTTTTGAGCTTCTGAATTTCGAAAACAGCGAGCTTTAAGACGAGATTCCGGCGAATCCGAGCGCTGTTTGACAAAACCGACGACACCATTAGCTTCGTATCGTCGAGACCTTCGAGTAGACATATAATTTGCTATGGTTTGAAGAGATTTTATTTTCGACAAATTTTAGAGGAAGAGAGAGCCGTCATGGAAATTGAGAAAAATGATGCAAAAGAGAAGTGGCTGCTGTGTATTTCGAATTTCAACCCTAAATTCTGAGGAAAAAGATAATATATACTATGGGTCTACTTTTGGTTTGGGCCCAAATATCATTACGGGTCCAATTACTAAATTTTCAACTGTTTTCTTCAATTCAAAAATTCTTATAAATACATGCTGATTTCAAAATTAATAAAATTTTAAACATAATTATTTCAGGTCATTACGAATCCAACGAACCTGATTTCGTAATTTTCCGAGTCCGTATGAATTTATTATGAATTTCCGAAGTCTGAAAATATGCTATTTTTCACTGTAAAAATTATACCGGCCACAAAATAATTCCAAAAATTATAAATTTTAGAGTTTAACCTTATTTTAATATTCCGAATCCATAGAAACTGGTCTCGTCGAATTCGGAGTTCGTTTGCAAAAATTCCATTTTTCAGGCGAATATTTTTAATATTTAAAAATACCAAAAATAGTGGATTTTTTCCGAAACTCAAAAATATAAGTTCCTATAGTCATTTTTATATGTAAACAACATTCTGAAACCAATGGAGATGGTTTCGGGTCCTATATATAATATATACGAATTCTATAGCATTTTTCTGAAATTTAATTTTCTCATAACTTACAATTTATAAACTGGAATCTTAATTTCTGAAACTCTTTGGAAAGATAATTTCAATACGGTCCTAGCGTTTCTTGTTTCGTCCAATTCCGATTTATATTTTATTTTATATAATTTTTCAAAGTTGGAATTTCAAATCTGAAATTACCGCGCCGTTTTCAGGCTCGGAATGGATTTAATATAAATTTCAAGTTCGCGCTCGAAATAAAATAAGTTTTTCATCGTTATTATTTAAAATAAATAATTTTAAATATATTCATTCATTAAAATTTCTTAAAATAAAATTTTAAAATTAACCCCAAAAATCAGGGCTGTTACAGTCGCCCCCACTTAAAATCTTTTCGTCCTCGAAAAGGAACTAAGGTAAAAGTTGTTTAATTAACTAACTAAATTTTAATTTCTCTTATTAATTTCATTTGTTGACTAACTTATCAAATATACATACTCTTTTATATATTTAAAAATCATATTTTCAAAAATAGATTATATAATCAAAAATACGCTAATCATAAGCTTATCACTCTGAACTCATTCTAGGGCATTACTAACCCCATCTCTAATGAGTTTTCTCATTCTAGGATACTGCTGATCCTATCTCTAATGAGTATTCTTATTGGACATTACTAATCCAATTTTCTGATGAGTCTTTTGTTCAGTTCTAACGAGTTGTACCCCAAAGATTTGAGCTAACCAAAGCTCTGATACCAACTGTAAAGACCCGGGCTTTGCCCGACCCGATCGATCGCAAAATCGACCAAGACCGTTCAAATCCCGAATACTTTAACTCTGGGAATACAACAACATCAGAACAATAACAGCAGACTTTTATAACATCATAATAAATGTTACATCAGAGTACAGAATATATATCAGAGTACATTAAATAAATTTACAACGGAATATAATTTTACATTACTTTAATACAGTGAAGCGGAAATAAAATAACTAAGACAGCGGAAGACTTTTCTATGCTTTGGACACAGCTTTGAGCTTCAATCCAGGATCCTGCTAAAGAGATAAATATCTGCAAAAAGCTACTCGACTGCCCGTGTGGAAAAGAGGGCACCCGAGTTTGCAAAGGTGGAAACAAACAACGGGTCAGTCGTGGGACTGGTGTGAGAATTCTTAACTAATATAACTAATAGTAATAAGGCAAATCCAAGGATCACGCCGCTAATGCGGAACGGGTTTACTCCAATCGATTGCTGTGCATAACAGTAAAGTAAATCGTCAAATAACGCAATGCTTTTTAGAAAAATGAAACCACCATAAGACTCAGGTCCCATCACACAATGCAACGCAAACCGGAGGATAGAGTTTTACCTTATAATGGTCAAACATGCTTGATACGATAAAAACGATATTATTATTAGTGTGTATATGTTTTAAAACATTTCAAAGTAAATGTATCAATCCTAGGAAGCATAGGTACCATATACTATGCCTCCGTACTAGTAATACAATCAAAACCGCATGGGGGCGTATTGGAGATTTGGATTTCCATCATGAGTCAAGGCTAGAGCGGAGCTCCTTACCGATTCGAGACACTCTAGCTAATGTCCCAGGATTACCCGCAGTTAACCCTTGGAAATGGCAGGGCCGGTCCTCAAATACAGCTTAGAGGATTGGCAATTCCTAAGCACACGTTTCCCGGTCCTATAGGACCTATCCGAGGCGCGCCTCATTCCATCATCCACATAAGTAAAATGCCAGGCCGTGATAAAACCCAAACACCACTTCTAGCTAGAAAGAAACGTGTTGCTCTCCCTGCGTTCCCTTCGCCCGTTTTAGACTCTACCGGTTTGTGAGGCTCGCGAAGTTACGTCATAACCACAAGGCCTGCTTTTCAACAAAGCCTTGATCATCTTCATCTTAGCGTGCCACATTGTCAATCCATACCGTGCCATTGATCGTCCATCAATATATAAACGGGTGTTAAGTAAAGAATAAATTCTTCACCACCAATCATTTATATATAGACAGAAAATCAATAACATGATATTAACGGAGTACAACGTCAGACACCCAATCCATTTAAAACTTATGCTCTGGGTCTGAGCGAAAGTCAAATCCGTACAAATCAACACTACGTCCGGACGGCAACCACTGTAGCCCCTTCAAGGTAGCTACTCCAATCATGGGCATCAGCAGTCGTCGTCCATTCGATGTGAAGACCGTCGGTCTTCTATGGTCGTCTTTAAATCTTCAATTTTTAAACGTCGTTTAAATTGTTTGGAATGAGATAAACTCGGACTTCCCAAACAATTCTCGTGTATATATAAGTTGGAAATCATTTCATATCGTTTGATTTTAAATTTATATATATATAATTATATATATAATTCCTCCATCCATTTCATCTTACTATATTTTCCTAACAACCAATCTTCTTATTTATATGCAATAACTCATCACACCAAATAATGGTTTCTTTTATTAATGTTCTTCAATTTCCATACATATCCTACACACAAAAATGTATTTTGTGTATCATTCCAATTAAAACCAAAAATGAATATTTTTGTACGTCCTTCATAATTTAACAAAAAATGAGTATTTTTGTGTCATTTCAATTCCTAGCCAAAACGAAATATATTTTGGTGTTAACTTCATTTCTATACGAACGAACATATTTCTTATCTCTTTCAATGCAAACCAAAAAAAATGATTTTTGCTATTTTATATTGGCAATGCAAATTTCCTTCTTAGGTGACGTCATGCAAATATAATTTTTAATATAAAATATAATATCATACCTTAATTACATAATTAGAATGTAATTCTAATTTACAGTGCAAACCTCATTTATAGTTACATATATAAAAGTGTAAATTTTATTCGCTTACCACATTTCATATCATAGTTTCAAATAAAAGTGTAATTTTAATTAATAAAATGTCCTTCTTATCCTAAATAACCTCTTTTAAACAAAAGGGACATGTTTATCTAGTTTAACACTTCTAATATAAGTGACATTCCAATCATATAATTACATATAAAAAAAAATGTAATTCTCATTTCTTTTTATTTTGATCACATGAAATGTAATTTCCTTTAACAAAACTTGTCAGTACAAAACAATGTCAACTTAATTTTTAACAAATGAATATTTTGTCATCCTTTTTCGTTTGATCAAAATGCATATTTCTTACTCTTGACAAATGAGTATCTTGTCATCCTTATATTTTCTATCTTTCTTTTATATTTGACAAAATGAATGTTTTGCCATTCTTTTTATCTATTTTTATAAAAATGAATCTTTCTTTTATTCTATCCATATAAAAATAATCTCTCTTTTTCCAATGACATATACAACTATGAATGTACATGTTAACAAACCTTCCATTACAATTGACATATAAACTGAATGTATATGTAAACAAAATTTTACTTCATTTCTCTCATTACATATAAAAGTGAATTAATATATACGCAAGCTTATTTCATCTCTCTCTTTACATATAAAAAGGAATTTGTCGCTATTCTTTACCTTAACAAAAATTGAAGTTGTCATACTCTTTACATTAACCAAAATAAATATATTTCATTTCATATGCAATGCTATGCAACGTTAACAAAATAAATATATATCATTCATATGCAATGCTATGCAACGTTAACAAAATAAATATATATCATTCATATGCAATGCTATGTCATTAACAAAATAAATATATATCATTCATATGCAATGCTATGTCATTAACAAAATAAAAGTATATCATTCATATGCAATGCTATGTCATTAACAAAATAAATATATATCATTCATATGCAATGCTATGTCATTAACAAAATAAATATATATCATTCATATGCAATGCTATGTCATTAACAAAATAAAAGTATTTTCTTTTATTACATTAAATAAAAATGAAATTTCTATTGTAATTCTTCTTCAATTGTCAAAATGAATCTTTTGTTATTTTAATCTTTCTTCTACATTTACAAAAATATGATTTTTGTCGCTACTTCAATATATTGACAAAAGTGATTTCATCGCTACTTCAATTATATTAACATAACATTATTAACACAAGCGATGTTCTTATGTTAGCATAACGTTATTAACCAAATGAACATACTTATGTCGACGGTTCTAATTCAACATAACATAAAAATGAATATTTTATGTGGGTAATTCATAAAATGAAAATTCCAACATGATAAACAAAGAATAATTTTTTTTTCTTCTTCACAATATATAAATTCCCTTTCTAACATGTAACATCTCCGTTATATATATACACAATATAAATATATGATTTTTATGTTTTGCACAAATTTTTCTTTTACAAACATGAATATTATACATTTTATATATTAACTAAAATGTTTGTCTTCGTCGTGCACACAAAATCATGTCAACATAAATACGCACAATCATCACAAACAATCAACATGGAAATAATCATACATGCAGCAACAACATGAATTTCCTATGATATGAATATAGATTTTGCAGTGAATTAAATAAATAAATAATTTTATTTTAAAAATAGAATTCTCACATTGATTTTTGCTGAAAATTTGACTGTCTCGGATTCAGCTCTGGTCTGCGCCATCGCGAAGAGCTCGGAAAGACGAGTCCAACGCAATTTACGGTTCGTCAATCGGACCTCGTACGAGAGAGTTATGATTTATTAAATTTGGACATAATTAAATAATTAATTAATATTCGTGAAAATACCTAAAAATTTCACTGTCTCAGAATTGGACAAAATTAGTGTCCACGCGTCCATCTCGTCGCCACGATCCCAACGCACCTGAAATCGTCGATTTTCGACTTCGTATGAGTGAGTTATGCAATTTTAAAGTTCTGGAAATTAATTAAATAATTTAAAAATAAAATAGAAAATACCCTCAGCCCGTTGACCGCGAAACACTATTCACCGCAGAACTTTGACCGCAATTTGCCGCTGCTTCAGGCCACCTGACGCCACGGGACCACCGCCAACGTCTTGGCGAGACGCACCACCACGGCCGCCCCTAAAGCTTCTCCGATCATCGGGAAATCGCTTACGAACGATTTCGCCTCGCGGGTCCCACAGGCCGCCTCACACCTCCAAACTGCCTGAAATTTGGCGAGCACCTCCACCTCACGTAGACGAAGAACTTCCGTGTTCGTGACTTCGTCTAATTCTTCCTCGATTCACGGGAATTTCTTGATTTACGTTTTGAGCTTCTGAATTTCGAAAACAGCGAGCTTTAAGACGAGATTCCGGCGAATCCGAGCGCTGTTTGACAAAACCGACGACACCATTAGCTTCGTATCGTCGAGACCTTCGAGTAGACATATAATTTGCTATGGTTTGAAGAGATTTTATTTTCGACAAATTTTAGAGGAAGAGAGAGCCGCCATGGAAATTGAGAAAAATGATGGAAAAGAGAAGTGGCTGCTGTGTATTTCGAATTTCAGCCCTAAATTCTGAGGAAAAAGATAATATATACTATGGGTCTACTTTTGGTTTGGGCCCAAATATCATTACGGGTCCAATTACTAAATTTTCAACTGTTTTCTTCAATTCAAAAATTCTTATAAATACATGCTGATTTCAAAATTAATAAAATTTTAAACATAATTATTTCAGGTCATTACGAATCCAACGAACCTGATTTCGTAATTTTCCGAGTCCGTATGAATTTATTATGAATTTCCGAAGTCTGAAAATATGTTATTTTTCACTGTAAAAATTATACCGGCCACAAAATAATTCCAAAAATTATAAATTTTAGAGTTTAACCTTATTTTAATATTCCGAATCCATAGAAACTGGTCTCGTCGAATTCGGAGTTCGTTTGCAAAAATTCCATTTTTCAGGCGTATATTTTTAATATTTAAAAATACCAAAAATAGTGGAATTTTTCCGAAACTCAAAAATATAAGTTCCTATAGTCATTTTTATATGTAAACAACATTCTGAAACCAATGGAGATGGTTTCGGGTCCTATATATAATATATACGAATTCTATAGCATTTTTCTGAAATTTAATTTTCTCATAACTTACAATTTATAAACTGGAATCTTAATTTCTGAAACTCTTTGGAAAGATAATTTCAATACGGTCCTAGCGTTTCTTGTTTCGTCCAATTCCGATTTATATTTTATTTTATATAATTTTTCAAAGTTGGAATTTCAAATCTGAAATTACCGCGCCGTTTTCAGGCTCGGAATGGATTTAATATAAATTTCAAGTTCGCGCTCGAAATAAAATAAGTTTTTCATCGTTATTATTTAAAATAAATAATTTTAAATATATTCATTCATTAAAATTTCTTAAAATAAAATTTTAAAATTAACCCCAAAAATCAGGGCTGTTACATGAATATCCTATGAGAAATGATCAAACCCATTCAGAATTGAAGCCCTCACATTCCTCTTTAATTTTACTTTGGAAAGTGTTTGAGATTATTGGGTGGATTATTCAATTTTGGGGGAGGAAGTCGGCCTAAATTTTGCCCTTGATATTGAACGAGGTGGCTGAACGGGTTTGACCGAGAAAATGAACTTGGTTAGGGTTTAGACCAAAATATTATATATATATATATATATATATATATGTGTGTGTGTGTGTGTGTGTGTAAATATTTATATTTATATATTTTAATTCCATTTTTCGTTAAATGTGGCATTTCGTGTCCAATCTCCATATCCAACCCAATGACTGTCGCCCTTAACCAAATACCCCTGTTCCAGATACAATGGAACATGTTTCATAAGCCAATTCGACTGTTACGATCAGTTTTTATCAAAATTAAAATATAAATCAATATATACTAAATTTAAACGTACATTTTAATTTACCAAGGCCACATACTAACTCAAAAAATTATGAATTTTGAAATCTAGCTATGTTTTGACGATATGGTCCCAACAAAATTGGTTTTGTCGAATTTGGAGACCGTTTGAAAAATCATCTTTTTAACTGGCTTTTCAAATTTAAACTGAAATTCAAAAACGTTCAAATTTACTACGCTCATATATTAAGTCCAAAAATTATGGAATTTTAACCCTAGCAATAATTTGACATTCCGGATCCAATAAAAGTGGTTTCGTAAAAAACGGAAGTCGTTTGCAAAATGGTTATTTTTAAGGGCTATATATTATTTCAAAATGTATATAAATACCACAATGACTATCTTAAATTTTAAACTAGACATAACTTTCAATTTCTTTTATGAAATATGAATTTTCACATTCATTAGAAACATATAATTAAATAGATTCTAATGTTTCTGATTTTACTAAAATCTAATTTATATTTCATTCTGTACATTCATTTAAAGTTCAAAACCAAAATTTCAAACTACTGTGCCATTTCGAGTTCGTTTTATAATTAAAATAAATTTATATGTTCTAACTTCAATTTAAATAAATTTTTAGTTGTTATTATTTAAAATAAATCATTTTAAATATTCAAAACCCATTAAAATAGCTAAAATAAAAAATTTAAATTGGTTCAGAAATTTTAGATTCTTACAACGGTCATCGACTTCAAAAAATCCAAACAAGTTCTCTGTCTCTCGCACCCAATTCCGTGCTTCTAAAAAGCTTTAAGATCCGTGGAATGGTTTTCCTCCCATATCCCAAAAGTTCTTGTATATCTTAGAGAAATTATCCGCTCACGGAGGAGGAGGAACAACGGCTACAGCTGGAGGAAGGGCGTCTCCTTGGCCCCCGGTAGGTGCCGTAGCCTCAAGATACCTACGGAACCAAGCTGGTATCTAAATGCCCTTGAGAAGATTCAGTTCCCAAGACATGATGAAAAGAAAAGGAAAAGGGGTTCCAATAGAGAATCAAAAGATATTTTATATGGCTTTGGGGAATATGTTTTTTCAAAAATAGTTTTTTCTTTTAAAATACTTTGTTTTTGAAAAAAAATTCAAAACTTTTATCCGATCTTGTAACCTTCTGCACTGATACCAAATGTGACACCCCACACCCGTTAATGTCACTCTTTACAAGAATGCATTAAGTTCCGTGAAGCGTTATAGGTAAACAGAAACAAAATCTCATAAGACAGACATACGAAATAGCAGTGGAAAATTTAAAACTTTATTTTCAAACATAAAACATCGTGGTCTCAAATCCAATTACAACATCAGACTAAAATACTGGAACAAAGTACATCAAACAAAAACACCAGTCTTGCGCTAAAAATCATTAGAGTACATAAATGAAAAATCATAATCCCCATAAGTAGCCATATCAATGTAGACAAATAGTCAAAGCGATACATCAATGCAGATCCAAATCCAAGCAGGAACAGAAGAGAGAGAAAGTCCTAATCACGCCTGAGCATTCCCACCCTGAGAAACTTAGGGGGATGGAAAGGGAGAAAAGGAAACGAAATGGGTTAGACATAAAGTTTGGCGAGTCCGGTGACTTTTAGCATATAAAGAAATAAAAGTACAAAGATAGTAAAATAAACTGGATAAGAGATAAGTGTAATATATAACGGGTATAAACAGGATGGACAGAATAAACAGGATAAACTACGCTTCTCAATTACTTTCTCTGCACTAATACTAGTCTACCGGATTGGGTGTTTTCCAATTACTTAACAGAAACAGAATGATCCCAACAGAAACATAATGGTAGATTTAGGTGTACTTCTGGTTACATAACGGCTTTTACCCCTAAACAGAAATAACAGGTACCCTAACAGAAATAACGGGTGTTACCCTAAACAGAAATAACGGGTACCTAAACAGGCAGGACTAGATGTACCCTAATTAATACCCCCAAGCAATCGGCTCCCTACAAGCAAATACCCTGTGTTGGCCTCACATTAGGGTGTATTTCTTCCTAAAGTGGCAAACTACAGAAGGACATATACCTACAACGAATTATTTTCCCAGGCAGGCTGGACCTATGCATGCACATGACCACGTTGGAACGTGCCATCAAAACACCCCTTCCCAAATGAACCTCTTACAATTAGCTCAGTAAGTATGCCCTGACCCCTACCTAGTGCGGGGTCCCTGTTTAATACCAGAATGGTTTATTGACTATTATTGGTCCCGCACAACAGATGACATAAGTCAAACCCCTAAACTTGTGTCCCCAATCAACTAGGATTTCCACAGGTTAAGTTTTACAGCCTAACCCCCACAAACTCAACAATTTAAGTTTCACCGGTTAATAGTGTCTACACAACACCAATAGATTAAACAGGTTTACTTAATCCCATAGTTTTAACCGATTTACTTAACCCCCACAGATTTAATAGGTTACATAGGTGACATATAGTTTCATTAACACGTTTCACTTAATCTTTGAAGTAAGCCTACAAATTTACATGTTCATACACACCAAATTTCATTCATATTCCACAGTATAAGGTATGCCCCAAATTTCCTTCTTTTATTTTGATTCCTAAATATTCCTCAATTCTCCCGATTTTGTTCGTACGTATGTCTCTTAACAGATTTGCCTAGACTCGAATGTCGCCTAGGCTTATAAAATAAAAAGGGAACAAGAGAGGGAAAAGAACATAAATAAGCATATAATAACAACCGAACAACAGAATAGGTGTATGGAAAATTATATGTAATAATAGGAGATCAGTTTAGATATAAATCAGTTTCTTAACATTCATAGGCTCAGATCCGGTTTATTAACAAGTCAAGGTTATTGTTAAATTTTTATATCTAAAAGTAACATGAACTCACAGAGATTGGATCGGAGTAAAAGAAATGTTCTAATGTATGTATAGGCTTATGTTGTAGAAGATAGTCTAATTTAATCCAAGCTGAGGCAGCATCTCCTTATCTCCATTTTTTTAGGTGTAGGAAAACAATAGAAATGCTGGCCTTTATATTGACTATCTCCATTGAATCTCGCTAACAAACAAGTCCAGGTTCAGAAAATGAATCTGCATAGATCTAGGCTGGGTCGACCCCTGGGTCGACCCTAGGATCGATACAACCTTGTGTGGGTCGACCTATAGGTCGACCCCCTTGGGGGGTGGATCGACCCCTAACAGTTCTAATTCCCGCGTTGATTTCCTGCTCCTCTAATTCGATTTATTTTGAATTTTTGGATTGATTTATTTACATATATCCTCCTTATATGTACACAAATTTCTAACCTTTATACTTCTTCATACAATGTCTGTTTTACGCAAACTCGAAGTCTACCTAAACCAGAATTCCAAGACAAACGAAATGGTACAGTCCATCTTACTTCATTCCTAATATTTAATTAAGTATAATTCAATTTATTAATGTTCTTTAAAATTACGGGGTGTTACAATGGTCTACCTTAAGAACTGAAATTAGTTGACTGCTAACTACAGTCACCTATACTATATTGTTTTTTAATTATTAGTCATAATAAAAGGTGTTCGCGGTCACCTAAAAAACCGGGTGGCTTTGCCAAAAAAAAGAACTTTTCCATTATCATTACAATAATATTACATCAAAGCTACAAGAAATATCATAGTACAACATAAACACGGTGGAAAAAACACAAATATACTCCCAACGGAAGGAAAACGATCCAAAATATAGCTCTAGCTCCAATCTTGAATCCAGCTCCAAGGACTAAATCTGCAAACCAAACAATTAGCTGCACGTGTGGAAAACTATGGGCATCCAGAGTTTAGGTGTAGGAATAATAAACTCCAGGTCAGTCATGGGACTAGTGTGAGAACTCAAAACCAGTTGTATTTTGGGTTTATTTTAAAGTTAGGTAATTCACCGGACCACGCTGCTAAACGTGGAATGGATCTACTCCGTGTGAATACTAATGCCTAGAAATACGCAATGACTTTTTGAAAAATGAAATTAACATAAGATCTTGTGGCGCACACACAATGCAAACGAACACTTGAGCGAGATTTCCCCTTATGACAGTCAAAAAATGCTTTGATAAGTGGAAATCCTCTTTCATATTATTATTAATGCATAATGTGAAAAACCTTTAGAAAGTAAATATATTAATCTAGCATGCAGAATTCCTTATCCCATTATACTGACATAATCCTGCAAGTAACTAGCAGGCTATACGATTAAAACCATACCGCTCGTAGTGGAGATTGGGTTTTCAACAAATGACCAGGAAAAAGAACTTCCTTACTGAACCAACGGGTACGCCTCTAGAGGGATGCCCTGAGAACCAAACAGGCACTCTCCCAACACGAGACCAACCTCTCCTTTACTGGATTGATTAGATCATGCTTAAGAAACTCATCCTCTAATCATTACCAACCTTTAAAACCGGGTACCCGCACCAACACTACCACGAAAGTAGTTTTCAACATAGGTTAATACCTGGGCTCCGTACTATGGTGCACCTTTTATCTAGAAGGAGACGACTACTGTTGACACCAAGAATTGGTTCAACACCAAAAAAAGAAGAATTTTGTAGAGAAAAAAGTGAGTATGAACAATCACAAACAATGTAACAAATTAAGACGGAATCACACAAAAATTTATAGTGGTTCGGCATTAATGAGCCTACGTCCACTTTATAATTTAGATTGAGATTGAATAGAATGATTACAAAAACTTCTTTTCTTTTTTTCTTACATCCCTCTTTCTGTACTAAAACATAAGTATTTATAGGTGAGACAATACTTAGCCGTTATCAACACGTGTCATTGGATCCAGGAGAATAGTTGCGGCTGAATGAATCGATATCTGCTGGAGAATAGGTATTCCATCCCAAATATCTAATGCGAAATAGCCTGTGACTCAGCTGCCTTGGGCAATTTTAAAGAAAAGAATCTGGAATGAGCTATTCTTCACGCTGGAATTTCAGGATTTTAAATGAACACATCGCAATTGATTAAGTTTGGTCATCTCATGTTCCTTCTGGGCCGCGTTTGATGGACAGAAAGGACTAACATGTTGAGTGTCTCTTTCTTATCTGCTTCGAGGACTTCAGGTACGGGTCTATCGTGTTATCCTACCTTGATGGGTGGTCCGAAAGGCCCATAACAACTACTTATGTCCTCACTGCTTCTTTCCTATTTCGTCCATTATCTAAGGTGTGAGGCTTGTCGAGGTCATGATATACACAAAGCTACGCTTCAGTAAGCCATGCTTTGACCATCCCTAGCTCATCACTTAAGTATGCCACATTGTCTATTCACCACATATCACTGATATCTATCAATATATAACCTGTAACAACCCGAATTTTAACAACATGTTAAGACAAGAATCAAGGCAGAATTAAATGTTAAATTCTGAATCAGGGAAAACGGGTTGCGCCATTGCGTTTGTCTCGGAAAAATACGCGAAATAGAGTCCGAAATTTCGTAAATCGGAGTCCGTATGATCAAGATATGGCCTCACAAAGTTTCACGAAAAATTCAAATTCAAAAACAGATTCAAATTTTCAGAATTCAGGGTAGGCGGGAAAAATCCCGCCCCAGGCAGGGTCGACACAGGGGTCGACACCAGTGTCGACACCCATGTCGACCCATGGGTCGACACCCATGTCGACCCATGGGTCGACACCCATGTCGACCCAGGGGTCGACCCCCCCCCCCCCGGTCGGACCAGTTTTTCTGGTGCACCTGTTTTGGCTCCTGGGTCTTGTTTTAGGGGCTTGTGACGATTTTGGATGGCTCAGACCCATTCTAGGGTTAATCTAAAGGATGAAATCAATTTCCTACAACTATAAAAAGACCCTAAGACCTAGCCTAAATCATACTATTTCATTTTAGCACTCCTGCAGCCGCCATTAAACCTAGAACTCTAAATTAAAAATACAAAGAACAAAATTAAAGCGAAGGATGATTCTTGAAGGCTACAACTAGAAGCTACAACAACTACGACGCTTTAGACAACGGATTTGGGGCTATTTGATTTAAAGTTTTGATTTGGATTGCTTGCTTCGTATTGTAAGTTCTATGTCACTTTTTAGGCAAAAACGCTAAAATAACATGGACATGCTATGAGTTGAAACCGGATTTAAGAACTATTATTAATCCATGTTTATATTGTTTAACTTTGAATCAAAATTTGGGAATATTGCTATGTTAATGTTGCAAGTTAAACTTATCATGATGTTGATGTTGTTATGAACCACTTGGGCTTAATTTTATTGCAAGTTGTACAAATACATGTCCATGGAATCATTATGTTCATTGAAATCCTCATGTTGATTAAACCATGCCTATGATGCTAATTAAACCATGTCTATGATATTAATGAAACTATGCCTGTGATGTTAATATACCTATCATGTTAAATTGGGAATCGCTAGGTTATGATGAAAAGTTGGAATCATTATGTTTATAATGCTAGATGAGAATCATTATGTTAAAAATACTAATCCACTATGCCTATTAGAATTACCATGCCTTTAATGTTTCATGGTTGTAATAAAATTATTATTATGCCCGCAATGATTATTATGCCTATGATGTAAAGTTGAATTCATCATGTTGAACTAGGATGGAACCATTACTATGCAAAGTTATCATCATGCTAGTATTGAAACCATGTGATATGTTATAGCCTGTTTATTATGCAAGTGATGGTGGAATTGTCACATATGCCTATCACATGTTTGGTGTTATTCCCCTTTATCTCTTGAATTGTTTATGCTTGTGAACGAAGTACGTTTATATGCGTTGGGGATACGATTGGGTAGAATAGGCAAAACTTGAATTGGTTATAAGCATAAACCATAAAATTTGGCATAAGTAGAACATTAAATATGGCATGAAAAACTTGACTTGAATATTCTATGACTTGACTTGAAACATGCCTTAGTTGGGCACGAAATTGACATATGAACATGCTATGAAAATAGCACGAATCTGATAAGAACATGGGCATGACTTTAGAAAACAAGAAAGTGGCCAACTCGAGGTTGGGTTGAGTTTGTAGCGTAAACCTGCCCGGAACCGCCCGACAAATCCAGTTGCTACAAACAATAGGATCCAGTGGGGGTAGTTGGTCACATCGCGCTTGAAACCCGAGGTTGGGTTGAGTTCGTAGCATAAACCTACCCGGAACCGCCCGACAAATCCAGTGGTTACGAACAATAAGATCCAATGTGAGTGGTTCGGTGCATTAACGAATCAATTAATGCCAATTAGGGTTAAGTCATGAACATGAAAAGACAACTTAACCAACTTGAACATGATTTGTAGGGCTAAGTCATGAACTTGAAACGACAACACTTAGCCAACTTGATATGACACGTAGGCGGGTTAAGTCACGAATTTAAATGACATACTTAACCATCTTGACACGACTAGACTGGAAAAGGATTAGGTCACGAATTACATGACTTAATCGGTTAGGCGGGTTAGGTCACGAATTACATGACCTAATCTGTTAGGCGAAACCCTAGACACGACCCCTTTCAGCAGTAACCCTCTAGATGTATCAAGGTACCCTGGGGCTAGGCCGGGTGGGGCACGATTACTGGGCTGATTGTAAGAGGTGAACGACGGCAGTGGGGTACGCCAGTGCAGGTTCGGTGGGCTACGGTCATGCACGTATTCCGGGGCAGGCACTGGGTATCCGTAGATTTATCTGTGCATCTTGAATCGTGTCAGGGGTTGACACCCAAGGGCTGATACACCCGAAGGTGGACCCAGCACAGGTGACTACATTCGTGATTAGCCGTATGACACGGACACTTGACGAGCTAGAACTTGTAGGGAGCCGATCGACTAGATAATCGCTCCGTAGGACCCCGTACTTGGGTCAGACCCCGTTTCAGGGTCATTTCATGATATTGGGCCGTGGGATTTATTTCGTGATTAACTTGTGATATGGGCTTAGTATACTAGTACAGTCGATGCAACGAATCCCGAACATGTGATGCTTTACTTGACTTGTCTTGACTTATCCTGATCACCTTAGTCTATCTTGTTCACCTTGACACCATTCTTAAGTTTAGTTCCAGTTCATACATGACAGGTTTTTTTAACCGTTTTTACACTGAAAGTCACTAGGACTTACTCAGTCTTTATGACTGACCCTTTTCCTTTCGCCTCTTTTTCTTTTGTCCCCCCCTAGGTTCTCAGGGAGGAAACACTAGCTCTTAGCTTGGATATCACTTGCTTTGGCTCAGCATGTACGGTTTGCTATGGCTGCTTCATTTTACTGCACTTGGGGAATAAGCTGTTTTTCTGTTTTTAAGTTATTGCTTCTTTGGCTATTATTACAAGATAGTTGTAATGAAGTTATTTGAAATGTTTGTAAAAGACATGGTTTATTTTGGAATGAAATGAAGTTCTGTTTTGCTCATAAATTCTTCCGCTGTTTACTTAATTATTTAATTATGTTCTGTCTTGTGATAATTCTGTGATGTTATCTCGATAATACCTCTCTAAAACTAGTGCATTTCCTTTGTGAGTGACCCTAGCGGAGGTGGGGTGTTACACTTGGTATCAGAGCCAGGTTACCAAGACTGGGCAAAAGTTTTGAAAGCCTTTTGAATTTTTTTTCGAAACCATTTACAAAGAAGCAAATTTTCAAGAAAATTTTGTTTTGATTAAAAGGCATATTCCCCAAAGCCATTAGCACTATCTTTGTTTCCTCGTTTGAATCTTTTCCTTTTTCGTTTTCAGCTTATCATGGCCGATAACCTTAATCTTCCCGAGGGGGTCAATATACCCACTTGGTTCCGTCGTTTCCTCGAGGCTCGGGCTAATGTGGCAGGCCCAGCCAATCCTCCTCCTCATCCTCCTCAACCTCCGCGAGAAACCGCTTTTTCAAAGATATGCAAGGACTTTAAGGCCATGGGCGGAAAGGATTTCCTAGGAACTGAGACTTTTGTTGAGGCACGAAATTGGTTGAAGGAAACTGAAGACTTGTTTGTTATCTTTGAGGTAGAGGACAATAGGAAAGTACAGTTGGCGGCGTGGCTCATGAAAGAGAAAGCTTCTTATTGGTGGGAAGTCACCAACGCTACTAGGCCCATTGAGACTTGGGCGGACTTTAGAGGGAGATTTGGGCTTAAGTTCTTGTCACCGGCAGAGGAGAGTCTCCAAATGGAACGGTTTCTGGCCCTTAAACAAGGAAATATGGCAGTTAAAGAATACGTGAACCGTTTCAATCAGCTTGCTCGCTTCGGATTGGAGTTGGTCAACACTCCTCAGAAAAAGGCGCTACGTTTTGCACGAGGCTTGAACGAGCCACTACATGGTTTGGCCATGTCTCATGTGCCCATGGGGGCGACCTTTGAAAGCTTGGTGGATATGGCCCTACTGTATGAGGAAGATAAGAAGGGCAAGAAAGAGGTCAAGCCCAACGATTCTCAGAATAAGAAGGTAGACCCCGAGAAAGGAGGCAAGAACGACAACTCATGTGATAAAAGGAAATGCAATTTCTGTGGTACGGAAGGGCACATAGCCAAGGATTGTAGAAAGGTGAAGAGAAAGCAAGGTGAATGTTTTCATTGTGGGGAGACTGGACACATCAGCAAGGACTGCCCTAAAAAGCAGACCGGACCTTCTGGGGGTACATCGTTAACTTCTTTTTCTAGATGCTTTGTTTTATCTTGTTATCTCCTCGATCCTATCTTGAGAAACATAGGTAGAATCTTTTTGGATGTAAATATGTAATTGAAACATGTTATGATTGCGAAATGGTTGCAAGTGGTCGCAAGTAGTTGCTCGTGGATGCATGAATACACATTAGGCACTAGATCGGCTCAGTCACAATTTCATACTTGCATATGCATGAGTGTTTATTTTGGAAACTTGGTTGTACTATCATTTGGTTGTTGCATATGATTGAATGTTTGTGCACTCATGTAGAAATTATGAATTATAATAGGAAAATTTTGCATACATATTGGATTCATTTCACTAAACATATTCTGCATTTAGAAGATCAATCAGGCCTGATCATTAGCATTAGCTAAGGAACATATATACACACTCCTTGCATGTGTTCATAAAACATTAGAAGTCTTTTAAGGACCATGGTTGCTTGTGTATGACGTTTTGAGTAGATGGATGATGGATGGTAGGATGCGTTCTTCCTAACTTGGAGATTTCGGGGACGAAATCCTTAAAGGAGGGGAGAATGTAACAACCCGAATTTTAACAACATGTTAAGACAAGAATCAAGGCAGAATTAAATGTTAAAATCTGAATCAGGGAAAACGGGTTGCGCCATTGCGTTCGTCTCGGGAAAATACGCGAAATAGAGTCCGAAATTTCGTAAATCGGAGTCCGTATGATCAAGATATGGCCTCACAAAGTTTCACGAAAAATTCAAATTCAAAAACAGATTCAAATTTTCAGAATTCAGGGTAGGCGGGAAAAATCCCGCCCCAGGAAGGGTCGACACAGGGGTCGACACCAGTGTCGACCCCCCCCCAATAGGTCGACACCCATGTCGACCCATGGGTCGACACCCATGTCGACCCAGGGGTCGACACCCATGTCGACCCAGGGGTCGACCCCCCCCCCCCCCGGTCGGACCAGTTTTTCTGGTGCACCTATTTTGGCTCCTGGGTCTTGTTTTAGGGGCTTGTGACGATTTTGGATGGCTCAGACCCATTCTAGGGTTAATCTAAAGGCTGAAATCAATTTCCTACAACTATAAAAAGACCCTAAGACCTAGCCTAAATCATACTATTTCATTTTAGCACTCATGCAGCCGCCATTAAACCTAGAACTCTAAATTAAAAATACAAAGAACAAAATTAAAGCGAAGGATGATTCTTGAAGGCTACAACTAGAAGCTACAACAACTACGACGCTTTAGACAACGGATTTGGGGCTATTTGATTTAAAGTTTTGATTTGGATTGATTGCTTCGTATTGTAAGTTCTATGTCACTTTTTAGGCAAAAACGCTAAAATAACATGGACATGCTATGAGTTGAAACCGGATTTAAGAACTATTATTAATCCATGTTTATATTGTTTAACTTTGAATCAAAATTTGGGAATATTGCTATGTTAATGTTGCAAGTTAAACTTATCATGATGTTGATGTTGTTATGAACCACTTGGGCTTAATTTTATTGCAAGTTGTACAAATACATGTCCATGGAATCATTATGTTCATTGAAATCCTCATGTTGATTAAACCATGCCTATGATGCTAATTAAACCATGTCTATGATATTAATGAAACTATGCCTGTGATGTTAATATACCTATCATGTTAAATTGGGAATCGCTAGGTTATGATGAAAAGTTGGAATCATTATGTTTATAATGCTAGATGAGAATCATTATGTTAAAAATACTAATCCACTATGCCTATTAGAATTACCATGCCTTTAATGTTTCATGGTTGTAATAAAATTATTATTATGCCCGCAATGATTATTATGCCTATGATGTAAAGTTGAATTCATCATGTTGAACTAGGATGGAACCATTACTATGCAAAGTTATCATCATGCTAGTATTGAAACCATGTGATATGTAATAGCCCGTTTATTATGCAAGTGATGGTGGAATTGTCACATATGCCTATCACATGTTTGGTGTTATTCCCCTTTATCTCTTGAATTGTTTATGCTTGTGAACGAAGTACGTTTATATGCGTTGGGGATACGATTGGGTAGAATAGGCAAAACTTGAATTGGTTATAAGCATAAACCATGAAATTTGGCATAAGTAGAACATGAAATATGGCACGAAAAACTTGACTTGAATATTCTATGACTTGACATGAAACATGCCTTAGTTGGGCACGAAATTGACATATGAACATGCTATGAAAATAGCACGAATCTGATAAGAACATGGGCATGACTTTAGAAAACAAGAAAGTGGCCAACTCGAGGTTGGGTTGAGTTTGTAGCGTAAACCTGCCCGGAACCGCCCGGCAAATCCAGTTGCTACAAACAATAGGATCCAGTGTGGGTAGTTGGTCACATCGCGCTTGAAACCCGAGGTTGGGTTGAGTTCGCAGCATAAACCTACCCGGAACCGCCCGGCAAATCCAGTGGTTACGAACAATAAGATCCAATGTGAGTGGTTCGGTGCATTAACGAATCAATTAATGCCAATTAGGGTTAAGTCATGAACATGAAAAGACAACTTAACCAACTTGAACACGATTTGTAGG
Source organism: Allium sativum (assembly GCA_030737875.1). Taxonomy (NCBI): domain Eukaryota; kingdom Viridiplantae; phylum Streptophyta; class Magnoliopsida; order Asparagales; family Amaryllidaceae; genus Allium; species Allium sativum. The sequence goes on from CM060911.1 coordinate 285,502,754, forward strand.
GCTAAGTCATGAACTTGAAACGACAACACTTAGCCAACTTGATATGACACGTAGGCGGGTTAAGTCACGAATTTAAATGACATACTTAACCATCTTGACACGACTAGACTGGAAAAGGATTAGGTCACGAATTACATGACTTAATCGGTTAGGCGGGTTAGGTCACGAATTACATGACCTAATCTGTTAGGCGAAACCCTAGACACGACCCCTTTCAGCAGTAACCCTCTAGATGTATCAAGGTACCCTGGGGCTAGGCCGGGTGGGGCACGATTACTGGGCTGATTGTAAGAGGTGAACGACGGCAGTGGGGTACGCCGGTGCAGGTTCGGTGGGCTACGGTCGTGCACGTATTCCGGGGCAGGCACTGGGTATCCGTAGATTTATCTGTGCATCTTGAATCGTGTCAGGGGTTGACACCCAAGGGCTGATACACCCGAAGGTGGACCCAGCACAGGTGACTACATTCGTGATTAGCCGTATGACACGGACACTTGACGAGCTAGAACTTGTAGGGAGCCGATCGACTAGATAATCGCTCCGTAGGACCCCGTACTTGGGTCAGACCCCGTTTCAGGGTCATTTCATGATATTGGGCCGTGGGATTTATTTCGTGATTAACTTGTGATATGGGCTTAGTATACTAGTACAGTCGATGCAACGAATCCCGAACATGTGATGCTTTACTTGACTTGTCTTGACTTATCCTGATCACCTTAGTCTATCTTGTTCACCTTGACACCATTCTTAAGTTTAGTTCCAGTTCATACATGACAGGTTGTTTTAACCGTTTTTACACTGAAAGTCACTAGGACTTACTCAGTCTTTATGACTGACCCTTTTCCTTTCGCCTCTTTTTCTTTTGTCCCCCCCTAGGTTCTCAGGGAGGAAACACTAGCTCTTAGCTTGGATATCACTTGCTTTGGCTCAGCATGTACGGTTTGCTATGGCTGCTTCATTTTACTGCACTTGGGGAATAAGCTGTTTTTCTGTTTTTAAGTTATTGCTTCTTTGGCTATTATTACAAGATAGTTGTAATGAAGTTATTTGAAATGTTTGTAAAAGACATGGTTTATTTTGGAATGAAATGAAGTTCTGTTTTGCTCATAAATTCTTCCGCTGTTTACTTAATTATTTAATTATGTTCTGTCTTGTGATAATTCTGTGATGTTATCTCGATAATACCTCTCTAAAACTAGTGCATTCCCTTTGTGAGTGACCCTAGCGGAGGTGGGGTGTTACACTTGGTATTAGAGCCAGGTTACCAAGACTGGGCAAAAGTTTTGAAAGCCTTTTGAATTTTTTTTTGAAACCATTTACAAAGAAGCAAATTTTCAAGAAAATTTTGTTTTGATTAAAAGGCATATTCCCCAAAGCCATTAGCACTATCTTTGTTTCCTTGTTTGAATCTTTTCCTTTTTCGTTTTCAGCTTATCATGGCCGATAACCTTAATCTTCCCGAGGGGGTCAATATACCCACTTGGTTCCGTCGTTTCCTCGAGGCTCGGGCTAATGTGGCAGGCCCAGCCAATCCTCCTCCTCATCCTCCTCAACCTCCGCGAGAAACCGCTTTTTCAAAGATATGCAAGGAATTTAAGGCAATGGGCGGAAAGGATTTCCTAGGAACTGAGACTTTTGTTGAGGCACGAAATTGGTTGAAGGAAACCGAAGACTTGTTTGTTATCTTTGAGTTAGAGGACAATAGGAAAGTACAGTTGGCGGCGTGGCTCATGAAAGAGGAAGCTTCTTATTGGTGGGAAGTCACCAACGCTACTAGGCCCATTGAGACTTGGGCGGACTTTAGAGGGAGATTTGGGCTTAAGTTCTTGTCATCGGCAGAGGAGAGTCTCCAAATGGAACGATTTCTGGCCCTTAAACAAGGAAATATGGCAGTTAAAGAATACGTGAACCATTTCAATCAGCTTGCTCGCTTCGGATTGGAGTTGGTCAACACTCCTCAGAAAAAGGCGCTACGTTTTGCACGAGGCTTGAACGAGCCACTACATGGTTTGGCCATGTCTCATGTGCCCATGGGGGCGACCTTTGAAAGCTTGGTGGATATGGCCCTACTGTATGAGGAAGATAAGAAGGGCAAGAAAGAGGTCAAGTCCAACGATTCTCAGAATAAGAAGGTAGACCCCGAGAAAGGAGGCAAGAACGACAACTCATGTGATAAAAGGAAATGCAATTTCTGTGGTACGGAAGGGCACATAGCCAAGGATTGTAGAAAGAGGAAGAGAAATCAAGGTGAATGTTTTCATTGTGGGGAGACTGGACACATCAGCAAGGACTGCCCTAAAAAGCAGACCGGACCTTCTGGGGGTACATCGTTAACTTCTTTTTCTAGATGCTTTGTTTTATCGTGTTATCTCCTCGATCCTATCTTGAGAACCATAGGTAGAATCTTTTTGGATGTAAATATGTAATTGAAACATGTTATGATTGCGAAATGGTTTCAAGTGGTCGCAAGTAGTTGCTCGTGGATGCATGAATACACATTAGGCACTAGATCGGCTCAGTCACAGTTTCATACTTGCATATGCATGAGTGTTTATTTTGGAAACTTGGTTGTACTATCATTTGGTTGTTGCATATGATTGAATGTTTGTGCACTCATGTAGAAATTATGAATTATAATAGGAAAATTTTGCATACATATTGGATTCATTTCACTAAATATATTCTTCATTTAGAAGATCAATCAGGCCTGATCATTAGCATTAGCTAAGGAACATATATACACACTCCTTGCATGTGTTCATAAAACATTAGAAGTCTTTTAAGGACCATGGTTGCTTGTGGATGACGTTTTGAGTAGATGGATGATGGATGGTAGGATGCGTTCTTCCTAACTTGGAGATTTCGGGGACAAAATCCTTAAAGGAGGGGAGAATGTAACAACCCGAATTTTAACAACATGTTAAGACAAGAATCAAGGCAGAATTAAATGTTAAAATCTGAATCAGGGAAAACGGGTTGCGCCATTGCGTTCGTCTCGGAAAAATACGCGAAATAGAGTCCGAAATTCCGTAAATCGGAGTCCGTATGATCAAGATATGGCCTCACAAAGTTTCACGAAAAAATCAAATTCAAAAACAGATTCAAATTTTCAGAATTCAGGGTAGGCGGGAAAAATCCCGCCCCAGGCAGGGTCGACACCAGTGTCGACCCACCCCCAATGGGTCGACACCCATGTCGACCCATGGGTCGACACCCATGTAGACCCAGGGGTCGACCCCCCCCCCCGGTCGGACCAGTTTTTCTGGTGCACCTGTTTTGGCTCCTGGGTCTTGTTTTAGGGGCTTGTGACGATTTTGGATGGCTCAGACCCATTCTAGGGTTAATCTAAAGGCTGAAATCAATTTCCTACAACTATAAAAAGACCCTAAGACCTAGCCTAAATCATACTATTTCATTTTAGCACTCATGCAGCCGCCATTAAACCTAGAACTCTAAATTAAAAATACAAAGAACAAAATTAAAGCGAAGGATGATTCTTGAAGGCTACAACTAGAAGCTACAACAACGATGACGCTTTAGACAACGGATTTGGGGCTATTTGATTTAAAGTTTTGATTTGGATTGCTTGCTTCGTATTGTAAGTTCTATGTCACTTTTTAGGCAAAAACGCTAAAATAACATGGACATGCTATGAGTTGAAACCGGATTTAAGAACTATTATTAATCCATGTTTATATTGTTTAACTTTGAATCAAAATTTGGGAATATTGCTATGTTAATGTTGCAAGTTAAACTTATCATGATGTTGATGTTGTTATGAACCACTTGGGCTTAATTTTATTGCAAGTTGTACAAATACATGTCCATGGAATCATCATGTTCATTGAAATCCTCATGTTGATTAAACCATGCCTATGATGCTAATTAAACCATGTCTATGATATTAATGAAACTATGCCTGTGATGTTAATATACCTATCATGTTAAATCGGGAATCGCTAGGTTATGATGAAAAGTTGGAATCATTATGTTTATAATGCTAGATGAGAATCATTATGTTAAAAATACTAATCCACTATGCCTATTAGAATTACCATGCCTTTAATGTTTCATGGTTGTAATAAAATTATTATTATGCCCGCAATGATTATTATGCCTATGATGTAAAGTTGAATTCATCATGTTGAACTAGGATGGAACCATTACTATGCAAAGTTATCATCATGCTAGTATTGAAACCATGTGATATGTTATAGCCTGTTTATTATGCAAGTGATGGTGGAATTGTCACATATGCCTATCACATGTTTGGTGTTATTCCCCTTTATCTCTTGAATTGTTTATGCTTGTGAACGAAGTACGTTTATATGCGTTGGGGATACGATTGGGTAGAATAGGCAAAACTTGAATTGGTTATAAGCATAAACCATGAAATTTGGCATAAGTAGAACATGAAATATGGCACGAAAAACTTGACTTGAATATTCTATGACTTGACTTGAAACATGCCTTAGTTGGGCACGAAATTGACATATGAACATGCTATGAAAATAGCACGAATCTGATAAGAACATGGGCATGACTTTAGAAAACAAGAAAGTGGCCAACTCGAGGTTGGGTTGAGTTTGTAGCGTAAACCTGCCCGGAACCGCCCAGCAAATCCAGTTGCTACAAACAATAGGATCCAGTGTGGGTAGTTGGTCACATCGCGCTTGAAACCCGAGGTTGGGTTGAGTTCGTAGCATAAACCTGCCCGGAACCGCCCGGCAAATTCAGTGGTTACGAACAATAAGATCCAATGTGAGTGGTTCGGTGCATTAACGAATCAATTAATGCCAATTAGGGTTAAGTCATGAACATGAAAAGACAACTTAACCAACTTGAACACGATTTGTAGGGCTAAGTCATGAACTTGAAACGACAACACTTAGCCAACTTGATAAGACACGTAGGCGGGTTAAGTCATGAATTTAAATGACATACTTAACCATCTTGACACGACTAGACTGGAAAAGGATTAGGTCACAAATTACATGACTTAATCGGTTAGGCGGGTTAGGTCACGAATTACATGACCTAATCTGTTAGGCGAAACCCTAGACACGACCCCTTTCAGCAGTAACCCTCTAGATGTATCAAGGTACCCTGGGGCTAGGCCGGGTGGGGCACGATTACTGGGCTGATTGTAAGAGGTGAACGACGGCAGTGGGGTACGCCGGTGCAGGTTCGGTGGGCTACGGTCGTGCACGTATTCCGGGGCAGGCACTGGGTATCCGTAGATTTATCTGTGCATCTTGAATCGTGTCAGGGGTTGACACCCTAGGGCTGATACACCCGAAGGTGGACCCAGCACAGGTGACTACATTCGTGATTAGCCGTATGACACGGACACTTGACGAGCTAGAACTTGTAGGGAGCCGATCGACTAGATAATCGCTCCGTAGGACCCCGTACTTGGGTCAGACCCCGTTTCAGGGTCATTTCATGATATTGGGCCGTGGGATTTATTTCGTGATTAACTTGTGATATGGGCTTAGTATACTAGTACAGTCGATGCAACGAATCCCGAACATGTGATGCTTTACTTGACTTGTCTTGACTTATCCTGATCACCTTAGTCTATCTTGTTCACCTTGACACCATTCTTAAGTTTAGTTCCAGTTCATACATGACAGGTTGTTTTAACCGTTTTTACACTGAAAGTCACTAGGACTTACTCAGTCTTTATGACTGACCCTTTTCCTTTCGCCTCTTTTTCTTTCGTTCCCCCCCTAGGTTCTCAGGGAGGAAACACTAGCTCTTAGCTTGGATATCACTTGCTTTGGCTCAGCATGTACGGTTTGCTATGGCTGCTTCATTTTACTGCACTTGGGGAATAAGCTGTTTTTCTGTTTTTAAGTTATTGCTTCTTTGGCTATTATTACAAGACAGTTGTAATGAAGTTATTTGAAATGTTTGTAAAAGACATGGTTTATTTTGGAATGAAATGAAGTTCTGTTTTGCTCATAAATTCTTCCGCTGTTTACTTAATTATTTAATTATGTTCTGTCTTGTGATAATTCTGTGATGTTATCTCGATAATATCTCTCCAAAACTTGTGCATTCCCTTTGTGAGTGACCCTAGCGGAGGTGGGGTGTTACATAACCTCTAAGTTTGTACGTCTCAGAGAAGGGTGTTAAGCAAAGAGAATAAATTCTTCGCCACCAAACAGATATATATTTAACATATATCAGTGTTACGCAGTCAAGTACAATGTCACACACAATCCATACAAGTTCATTCTAGGTCTGGAAAAGCCAAAATCCCAATTCCTCCAAATTCGATCATAATACTTACCACTTAAATGATATAAAATCCATCTGCAAACGGAAGCAACCCATTCGAGACATTCAGGAAGGCACCCTTTTGATGTGAAGGGTACCAGTCTTCAATATCGCCTTTAATTGCTCCATAACTCGTATTATTACTTGTAATGGTTTTCGGACATAAATTCAATCCTGATCTTTCCAAATAATAAGCACAATTTAAAAAATACACAATAATGGATCACACAAGATTTTAACCAAGTCTCCTTTCATCTTGGATTTTGTTAATTTAAACTTCTTTAAACTCATTCTGAAATTATCTTTAACAAAATCCCTATTTCAAAAATTCATTTAAAACATATTTTTTAAATTAAAGATGATTTAGCTTCAAAAATCTCATTTAAATTTTCCGTTTGATAACTCGTTATCAAAATCCAATTTCTTTTGAAGACCCTTAATCTGCATTTCGAAATTTCAACCATAGTTTCAATTTGAAAAGATATACCAACAATCACTTTTTTAATCTTAATTAAAATATTATAATTCCTTCCCAATTCCTTATTTTAAATTTCCTCAAATCGAAGATTTGATTAAATTCCCAATTACAATATGAATTTCCACAATTCAATCTCATCAGGTTCCAAGAATGATATTATTGAAGATATCATCCACAACAAAACCCAAATCAATCGATATTGAACATAAGTTACACAAAAATTGTATCTACTTATATTCGATACCAATTGTCATAATAAACGAATAATATATGCGGAATAACAATATAAATATCTTCCAAATTCCTCAAATAGTATACATTTACACCATAGAATTTCATATCAAATATCCGAAGATTATTTCAATCTAACTGGTCTCAATTAAATCGGGAAATTCTTTTCTTAGTTCGAAAATTCATCAAACCCATTGATATTAGATCTGGATAGAAATATCATCAACTCATCCTCAATATTAATATCCATATCCAACCCCTATTATAAGAGGAAAAATGGTAAACAACCTTCTAAATTCCTCAAATGGTAAGAGTTGACATCTACTGAATTAATATCAACATCCAAAGATTTTTCTCCAACCATATCCAATTTACTTAAAATTGGAAAACCCTTTTTATATTAAATAAATCAATTTAACTTCAATATCAAATATTTTAATAATTTTAACAATTTTAAAATATTTCACAAATCATTTTTAAAAGGATTACTGGCAGTTCAAAAAACAGTTTGCGGGTTAAAAACTTGAAAAATGATTGTTTTCAAAGAAACATTATAACAACGTTACAAAAGCATTACAAAAACAATACAAAATAGCTCATATTGGCTAGTTTGATCTAAATAACCTTTATATCATTAAAAACTAAAACTTTTCAATTCAAAACACTTTAAAATAATTTAGAATGATTTTACAAAAAAAATCCATATTTTAAAACATTAAAAATAGTTGTTTAGAGTTATGGTCGACGAACTGCACTTTGATATACACGTAAATGTGTATATTTTATCTGCTTATTTATCTTATTTTATATTTAAAATAATTGATACTCTGTATTTGTAGTTGTGTTTTCAGATTATTTATGATGAAAGGATTAATGCACTTAATTGTTGAAAAGCTTGAAGAATTGGTGTATGAAGAGTGTTGATTTTGAGAGTTATATTAAAGCTTGAAGAAATGTTGTTGTTCAACCACCTTCTGCCACATATTTTAATAGTCCAATGCATTTTCGTAAAGATAGCTTGTTGCAGATGTTATGGAGTTCCTACTCATGCTCAAAACAATAGAAATTGATGTCATTTGATGCCCGCAAGCTATGCCAATTGCAAATCCATTCACACTGCGTTCACATTGGCTCACTTACAAATCCTCTCACTCTACAGCTGCGTTCACACTGGCTTGTGTGTTATTTGGGCTAAATCTTTAGTCCCACATTGTGTAATTAGCTTCTTAGTATTGGCCAAAGCAACTATAAATACATTGTATCTCCTTCATGTAAAAACACACTTAGTTTTATTCTGTACTTCTCTTCTTGGAATAAAACTCTTCTTCTCCCTTTCTCTCAGTTGTTATTTTATTTTATTTTATTTATGTTCATTTTATTTAGTTTTTGTTTCTCTTCTTCTTTAGCTATATCTAGCTTATCCCCTTTGATTAGGGGGTGATGACGCTAATAGATATGAATCAACATGAATCACACAGCCAATAGATGAGGACTTTATACATGTAGATCTGGATCTGAATCAAGGGTTAGATCTGAACCTTCATATTCTGTGTCGTTTAAGAGCTATGCTCCTTCATAGGGTATATTCGTGTTCGATCTAACAATTATCAGATTTAGATCTAATTTTAGGGTTTTATAAATTAATTAGTGATTCTGTCCTGATAGTCTATGGTTGTTTAAGAGCTCAGCTCCTGCATAGGCTATGCTTGTCGTTATTTACTTATTTGTTTCTAGGAACCTAATTATCGTTGATTCATGTGTGTGACAGAAACATGAATTAGATCTATATTTTGTTGTTGGCTATTGATGAGTGTGAATCCAATTTATGTCATTATCCCCTAATTGCTTTCTCTTATTATATAAATCTCTCTTTATATTTAATTGTTGTTATTTTCTGTGTTTTCAATCAATCAAAATCCTGGAATAACTTGATTGTATTTATAAATTAAAATATTTTTGGTCCTAGAGTTCGACACCCTCTACAACAATCCTTGTTGTTTAGGAAAGTCGAACGGATCTTACAATAGTTTGATTTGTTCGCAAACACACTTCTAACGACCTATTTCAAAACTGTTTTAAACATAACATGAAAACTATTCTTCAAAATTTGAAAATTTCTTTTTAACTAGAAAGCCAATGTTATTCGAAAGCACACCCTCTTCGTTTTGCTGAAATCTGATTTAAAATACTTAAGTTATAAGCGTTTAAAGTTATCGGTCAAAATTCGCGAACCGTTATTGCGCGACTCGTCCTATTTAGACCAAATAACATCGTATAATAATACTATGTCCGAATTACTTCCAAAATGATTATACCACTTTATAAACATATATAAATTAATATCAAATAGCGTTGTGTAATTAAACTACACTCCTAATATAGTATGTACAATGTGAAGAGGTAATCATAGGATGTGGGGTACAATTGCACAGGCGCTAGTCTCATGCGATGAAGGAAATTGTGAATGAATCGACTAAATCGAGGAATGCACCTACCATGCATATGTTTCGGTTGCAAGCTATATATCCCTCTGGATGATTATGAGTAGTCTTTCCTTGAGCCGGTACTCAGACCTCATCGAAGGAAATCCCATGTTTGCGCATAATCTTCTCAATTTTTGTTCATCCATTGATGTAGTCCAAGAATCGATCAAATTGTCTAGAACGGATATCCTAGATAAAGTGTCAGGAGCACCATCACCCCCAGTCTCTTTTTCCTCTTCCTAAGATCTTGAATCCCAAGACGTTCAGGTCAATTGTTCATTATAAGGATGGACAACAAACTGTGAATCTTCATCCAATTCAGTCCCGGATTTAGAATTCAAGCCGGGATCTTAACGGACCACATCTCTCCTCTCGGCGTTAGAAGCTCCGGTTGGATATCTTCCAAACATGATAACCATGATACACATAAAATTTCACTAGTTAGAGTAACTAACTTGTACCCTTCTTGTACGTGAACTAGTGAAGTGTGTGTAATGAAGATTGTACAAAGGCATTAGCAGAAATAAAATATAAAAAAACAAATGACAGAGGACAACTCCATAGACCGTCGTTCCCGACTGCCTTACCAAATTGTGATCGTAAGCAGTTCCAAGCCATAATCTTGTGAGAAGCGGTATTCTATACTTGGATAGTCCTAAGTTATATGCAAGTATGGTGATCTTTATATGCTTTATCATAACTATTCAAAAGCTCGAGTATGCAAGTACGAGATCAAGTTATTTCATTAATTTTCCCACTGTTATAAAAACCGGACCGAACTGGCGGTTTAACCTTAAAAACCGCAAACCGTTCACCAATTCGGCCCGGAACTCAATTCAACCGTCATTTCTATTAAACCGTGAAAACCACGGTTCAACCTGAAAAAACCGGGTTTTTAAACTGAAAAAACCTGAAAATTATACCATGTAATATTTCATTTAATAATAAACCCAACTAAGGTGGGCCAACCTGCAGACGAAACGCATGGGAATCATGCTGCTTGTGTTTAGAGGAGAGGAGCAGATATATTTATAAAGGAACATTTCAGAATTTGCTTGTAGTTTTGGAATGTGGGACTATTTGTTATACACATAATTCATTCCTGTCAAAAAAGTTTATATTTACAGCATATTTACTGGCCTTAATAATCATTAGATTGCTGATTTATACTATGTAGTGATTTGTGTGAGCTCAGTTCAAGTAATTATTATGGTTTTTATTGTAGTTTCATATCAAGGACAAGTTTATGTGTATACACCGTTTTTTTTTTTCAAATTTTACCAAAAAATAACATGCACGGTTCTGATGGTTCGACCGGTCGAACCTTGAAAACCTTAAATCTTAGGACATCACAGTTCGATTGACGGTCCGGTCATGATAACATTGAATTTTCCATGCAAAGTTGTTAAGCCTTAGGCAGTTTTGAACTCAAGCGTGGTCGTCTAGCGTAATGCGGACAATAGAGTGCTGGTTAAGTGTCAAAACTGGGTTGACCCCTCGGTTTGATCTTTGCAAGTCAATCAGCTCTGGACCAATCAATCTGGGTTGACATTTCCAGATCGACCCTTCTGGGTCGAAGTTCTCGAGTCGACCTCCCCAGTTCGACATTCCCCGTATTGACCAATGTCAATGACGATCAAAGCATGACGAGGTGTTCTCGTCACTTCTACCACACTTTAAAGCTTCTACTACGTTCTCAAGTATTCCACATTCAACCTTGCCCCTCTTCATTTTCCTTCCACCAGCAGTTGCTTCACCACTCCACGCGTCAACCTGCTGCCTCGACCTCATTAGTCACCAATACCTCATCTTGCCTCACCCATCATCTAAGCCACTCCTGTCACCATCGAGACTCCACGTCACTTCCACCATCACCAGCATGACCCAATCGCACCTCCTCTATCGTCACCGCCACTGCTTCTAATACAGGAAACATCGAACCCAACCTTAACAACCAAAATCGAAGCTTTAAATTCAAGAAAGCACGAAGAAAGCTTAGTTTGATCTACCTAGAATGTTTCAAACTTGTGATATTATGCGTTGATTGTAGTGTATCTAGGCGATTGTAGGAATCAAAGGTACTGGATTGGAAATGAAACTCAGTTTGACAGATGGTGAAAAGTAAAAAGGTACAAAAGAGGCGTCAGCCCGGTATTTCTAACGACCTATATTCTACGTATCGTAGAGTATTTATATTATTTGCAAATTAGGTCGTATAGCTGTATAACTTTGGGAAATGTCTAATAAGGACATTTCCTATTCTCACTATTTTTGTCGAATTTTAGTGTGACCATTTTTCCCATGGGAAATTTTGTTTCGCCCATAACTTTTGATTGATAAGGAGTTTAGACATGATACCGCTTCCATTAGATTTGGATGATGATTTCCATTCCGTATAACGGTCACATTATGCAAACAAACTTTCCGTTTGGGAGGAATGACCGAAAAAAGTTCAGAGAGGATTAGACAACTCAAATGAGCTTAAATGGGTCATTAATAGATGATTCCAATACCCATTTTGGGATTTGTAAGTTGTGGGGAATGAAATGAGTAGGAGAACATTCTCCTACCATTTCATAATTCCCAAAATAAGACCCTACACTCATTAATGGCTTTCCTCTTTCAAAACTCCCTCTCAACCACACTTTTTTGGTATGGCATCTCTAAAACATACTTTAATTAGCCTAAACACCATATTAAAAAGAGTCTAAGTCAAATCAAGTCAAGATCTATTGGAATACATTGGAATCTGAACTAAATCTACTCCAACTTGGTAATATTAAGAAGTGTTTGTTTGTTTTTGTGTGTTAGAATTTGAAGTGTCTCCATTTTATAGGAATAAACAATGGTAATATCTCCCATAATAAATGGGATTAAATGTTTGTGACTGTTGTAGCAATAAACATGGAACTTATTCCTGTAATAATAGGTCATAAATACGGTAGTAATTATTATAACCATATTTTTTGGGGAAATGTATTATTGAATAGGATAAATATGCTTAAACGATTACAAATAAAATTGGTGTTTAGGAATAGAAATTGTAACTCCAACTAGGAAAATAAATAAATAAATAATAAAACATCCTAAGATAGGAAGTTATAGGTTTTCCTTATTTTATTATGGTTAATTTAGAAATAACATAATTAGAAATAATAGTTGGACTTAGTAGGATAATGATGTGAGTTCAGTTTCCTTATTCGATTGAAGTCTGCACTTTCCAGCAGTCGGATACATGTATAACTGATGTGACATATCATTAACCATACGAACCCGTGACAATAATTAATTTTGTAGTGAGAATTATTTCCTAAAATTGGTTCTCCAAAAGAAGAAACTATTAAGGGAACAATTCGTAAGTGTAGCCTGATTCGGGATTAGAGGTATTAAGTAGTTAGATCCACCCTTAAAAGGGTATAAAGTGATCTCGTAGCTGCCTCCCCATATATAAGATGTATTAAATGGCTATTGGGTACGAGCTGGGTAATCCCCTTTAGGTTGTAAGTGACTGAGGTGAGAGTTACCTTGAGCAGGCCCGGCCCTTCCCCAAAGTGGGAGAAGCAGCCGCTTATGGCAACTAAACAAGCGGGGCACCAAAATTCACAAAATTACAACCATGCGATATTGGGAAAAAGGGTAAATCACGAAATCAAGTTCACGATAAACGTATATGGGCGAGAAGACTCAGGCAAGCTTGCGAGCCGCGTCAAGCAGTTAAGCCGCTCTATCTTCAAGAAGCCTTCATCTTGGAGAAAGCGGCAGCTAGGGCTCAAGCTTCAATTTATCTCGCCGAACGCGACTACTAGCTAGGGCAGGCATCATCAAGCTCCGCTTGTTGATTCAGGTGTTAATAACTCGATTTTATATGTTCTGAAATTTAAACTGTAATTTACTGGGTAAGTTTAGTTACTTAGCTTAGCTTATATTATTCGGTAATTTGTAAAATGATTCAGTGAAGAACAACATCCATGTTCCCCAATACAGTGAAGTATTCAATTTTGACCATCTATTCTAATTTTTGATTATTTAGTTATATATTGATTTAAGGATAGATTTGTACAATAGTTCATAAAATGGTGCTCTAAATAATTAATTCATAAAATGGTGCTCTAAATAATTTTTCATTAAAAGCAGTTCGATAGAAAGTCCGACTTTGAATAAATTTTGTTGTATAACCTCAATTATCATTATAAACGAAGTTATTTCTTTTTCATGTTCTCATTTTTTATAATCAATACAAATTATGTTAATGATTTAATCAACGATAATAACATTATTTTATATATAAGGGTCTTTGTTTTGTAATTGGCTTTAGGTACCAAAACACCTAGGACCGGCCCTGACCTTGAGATTAGGTATTAAATGACATTTAAGGAGGTGCTATGAGTCTTCCTATCCTGCAGGAAGTATTAAGTGGCTAGAGGATTATCTAATAAGGTCAGTTAGATAGTAACATGGAGATCCATCAGGAGGGTCTGAATTGGTATCACGCACTTACCTAAACCTGGTATTAAGTGGCTAGTTACTATCTCTCGCCTTATGTGGGGTTTTGAGTATATGCGTGAATGACGAAAACCTTAAGTTAGTAGAACTTAATAGCTAATGTCCTCTAATTTATATTCGTGTAGAGTAAACCACCGAATAAGGTATTAAGTGATCAATAGATTTTCTTTGGGTCTTAAATGATCGAAAGGATCCACCCTTATCTTATATTGATAGTGAGATCTTAAGTGGCTATATAAAAATGAATGACCTCCTTATGGAATCCTGATTAGCTGGGAGCCCGCCTCTTTGTCTTTAGTGATTAGTTGAATGGTGGTTTAAAGGCTTCATACTTATGCGTATACGTTCTATCTCAGTATTGCGATATCGTTATCTTTGGGAATGCTATCTTGGGTATGGTAGTTAGTCGTCGTGTCTAAATCTTTATATGGTTTGGTTAGAATTACTAGCCTTTTTAGACATATGTTTTGGTTCTGACCAAACAGGAAACATTTGTGTATTGTAGACAGTGTTATATATTTTCTACTCACCAGCACCTATTTTTTTGACCCTCCTCGTCATAACAACTCTTCGGTTTATCTTGGAAAAGGAAGGTCTTAACAGGTGTTCGGTTGTGATTTCGGTTGTCGTTCTCTCATGCTCGATATCGATGTGGCGATTTGTTTTAAGGTAGTCACCTTAGTCTGTTTTAGTTATTTAATTTTGTTTCCAATGCAAGTTCATTTTATTTTACTCTAATCATGCTTATGCTCATTATTTTCAAGTACCGATTTATACTCTCTATTCTTAGATAGGTTTGAGTTTCAATTTTTGTTGAAATTTGGGCTCAGAAATGTGTGGGGTGTTGCATATGGTATCAGAGCTTAGGTTTGGACAATCAAAGGGATTAACAAATTAAGATTAGTGAGAGAACATATTCAAATTTCTTTTCTATTTTCTTTCGTCTTTCTTACTCGGCTCTAAATTATTTCAATGATGAGATAGTCGGAGGCCTATTTAATTAAGATAGCTTTTGAACGACTAGGAGTTAAAAGTACTTTGAGTTTAATTATTTGGCCAACCCCGATTTACCCACATAGCATGAGGACAATATATGGTGAATCCCATGGATTTGGGCTTGGTGACTGGACGAAAAGCTATCTACAACTGAGACAGTCACATTTTCTTGTTTTTGATTTCGTTGGCACCATTCGGTGACCTTTTTTGGTCTTAAACGGGCAATTCACTTTAATGTTCATTATAGTCTGGATATTCTTCAGATAGGACTATTCATTTGAATCTTTAGCACTCTGTGCGGAGAGATTTTATTTTTTTAAAACTATTTTGAAAATTAAGAAGGGGTGTCAGAAATTTTGAACTTTGGTTTTCGAGAAATTGTTTTATAAGTAAAGATTTAAGTAAATAAATTAATTCTTAGAAATTTAAATTTAACCATGCTTTGGATCGTTGGGTTTTCTGTAATTTTAATAAATAATCCATTCTAGGTAAAAAGAAGGAATTTTGAAAATGGCAAGGAGTAAGCCTCCAAATTCAAAAACTATAATTACCCATTCCTTGTGAATTTTAATATTCCTCTTTCCAGATATTTTTGATGATTTATAGGAATTATCCCAAATAACAATTTTAGAGATTTAAAATCATTGTAGTCCAAAACATAGAAAAGAAGCCAAGAAGATGAAAAGGGAAACCAAATTCTCCTCTTACACAGGCTTGAACAACCGTAGAGTGGATCTACCTGGATAGTAGCGGCGCCTTCCAAATCAAAAGTCGATGCAGAGAGAGCCACAAAGCATGAGTGGACATTTGAAAAATCTGTCTACTCTATGAGTTGGATGGCTACAACATAATTAATTGCAGGTATTTGTCTTAGGAACAATCTACTATGGTAGTGTATTAAATATTCGACTATACTGGTGTAGTCGAAGAAACCACCATCTACTTTGAGAAAAAGCCAATGATTTGGTTAAAGACCCATGGTCCTATGATCGAGGTGGACATGGTTGTTCATTTCTCCTACTCTTTGGCTTTAACAACTTTTTATAATTAAAAAATAAACTTTGATTTTTACACTTGTACGAAAATTGAACAGATCCCTAGACTCGCTCTGAGTTAGATATCTAAGACGACTACCTCGGATTTCTATTTTCTTTGCTTTGATTTAAACGCTTGAAATTATAAACCTACACTAGAGAGTGGTGACTTGTTGGATCACCATAAAAACTAGAATGGATAGACGTGGTCAGAAAGAACTCAAGTCCCCTTACTAAAGAGAGGGTGATAACCCACCTAAGCAAAGAGAAAGGCCCCGAGTGGAGAATATGTGCCCCTTCATGGAAGAGTAAAGGAAGAGCTCGTACATGCTTGTCTCATTTTTTCGTAAAGAGAGGAACAGCTGGAGAGCAAGAAGTATGTCGCTTCCTCGAAGAGAAACATAATTGACTTACTATGAATAAGTTTCTTACCAAAGAGAGAGGGGCTCAGAAGACATTGCAAAATGTTTTATTAGAGAGTGGGTCAAAGTGTAAGGAGTAGGTCACTTCAATGAAGAGTAAGATGATCATCATACTCATCGTTATGTTCTCTAGTCAAAAAGCCAGAATATCGAGCTTAGCAAAGATCCAAAGAGACTATGAATCATTCTGGAAAAAAAATTAACTAGCGTATCGGTCCAGGGAGACCATGTGCCTATTAAAAAATTCATTGAGATCATCCCTTTTATTTAACTCTAACTTTAAATGGTTCAGAGAAATCATTCAGCTAAAGCTTGATTATAAAACAATTTGAAGAGATCATCTTTAACTTGCAGACTGAACGATCTAGAGCGAACGTCTCCTTGTAATAAAAACTTAACAATCTAGGGAGATCGCACAAATTAGCTTGGCACGAATGGTATGAAGACGCCGCAACTCGAATAAGGTTAAGGATAAGTCGATGAGGCCATGTTCCAGAGTGGATGTTGTACACTAGAAAGGATTTAGGTGCTTTAAAGATGGATAAAAAAGTGCTTCCTAGGCGAGCACGGGATGAATTGGAACTAGGGAACGTGATATTCAGATAATTGACTTAGATTTGGAGGGCTCGACTTTGATCGAATCTTCCAGAGATCTAAATTCAATTATCGTCACCAAGGTGCTTCATCTTAATTGGATCAGTCAAAGAGCTTTGTCTTGCTTGAAGTTTATCAAAAGACTTAGACTTTATTTTAGTTAACCAAAGATTCGGTTTCAAACCCAAGCAATTCGAAGATTCAATGTTGGATAAGGACTTGGATTGGAAGCAGTCGAAGTGCTCGACTATTGGACTAGGATTATTGAGACTCTTTCTTTTTCAAAAAACACCTTACATTTTGAAGACATACTTTAAAGGGTAAAATATTTACCCACTTTTAGGTCAAAGTAGCTTTAATTGGACTTAGAGAGCTCAAACAAAACCATATTCATATGAAACTTAAAACAAACACTTAGAAAATGATAATAAATGAGATGGAAAAAACTTCACTTCATATAGTGGAAAAGTGAAGACTCGATATTGAGTTAGCATGATAACACTGAGTCATCTTGGTAGGCCAGGTGACAACCTCGGTTTCATGATTTGAATCCTTTGCTCTACTACTTTGCATTGAGGTGATTTCAAGTGATTTAAACAAGGACTGGATGAAGATTAAATGAATCATGCTATGGAATTGAATGGACAAGAAGAGCTAAAAAAATTAGTGACACTCTTAGCTCAAAAGAAATGGAGACTAGACCAAATTATTCAATTAGAAGATAGAAGGACGACTCATGGAAAAAAGATAGAAATATTCTAAGTGTACGACTCAGTATTAAGGCGTCACCCTGACTTGATACAGGGTCCTTAGTTTGGCTTAATATAATTGATCGTTGCACTGGGACTCGACTTCTTCCGGACTTCACTGCACCTAGATTTCCGACCGAATACTTGATGGATTTATCAATAAATATTTGACCTTCTGAAATTAGAAATAGACATTATGGAGATCTAGTCAAAAACTCTTCCATTACTCTGCTTGTTCACGTTTACTTCTTCAATTTCTATCTCCATTAAAAAAATTCAAATACTTTGTAACTCAAACTTAGGGCTAACAAGTTGAGATCTAAATGGATCTAACTAACATAATCATAATAAAAGACCAACTGAAGTGAATGTAGACAAGAGTAAGCCAAACCGCCATAATTTTTTTTTGTGTCTCTTTACTTTCTTCGCAATTTTTTATTTTATTCGTGCTTATTATCTTCTGGATTGGTGCTTTCACATTAAATCTGGGTGTTAATTCAGTTTCCGTCTTAACGGAATTACACTCTAAAAATTTATTTTCTCACCCACATTTTACCAATATTAACATTTCATTTTTTTCTTCTTTTCTTTCATTTTTACCACGTTTTTTTTAATGTTTTTAACCTTTTTACTTCATGAAAGTAAGAATGAAAACTTGTTGTTGTTTTTATCATTTTAAAATAATCTAAAATTAGTTCATGAAAAAAAAATGGTTGTTTATAGGTTGGAGTTTATAATATTTTTTAAATTAAGTAAATAATACTAGAAGTTTCATAATTGTATCCAACTTGTATTCATGATGATTAGAATAACGAAGGAATAAATAAAGTGCATTGCTAAGGACATTGAACTAATTGTTAGTGGTTATCCTCCCGATGCTTAATCGACAGTTATCTGTCGAGCGAGGCTTGACCGATGGACAACTGTCGATTAAACATTTGTTTGATCGACGGTTAACCCCGAGGATCAAGCACCGGGTTGGTATCCCTTAGCAACTAGTCTAGTGCCCTTAGCAACACACTAAATCGATATTTTAGCCTATATATGAAATGGACAAACCGATTGTTTGATCGACGGTTGTCTGTCGAACGGAACCCAATCGATGAACAATCATTGGCCAAACACTTTTTTAATCGGCGGTTAACTACCTATTAGATATGGACTGCAAGCACTAGCAACTGGCCCTTGTCAACACACCAAATAAATATTATGGATAGACAAACCAGTATTATAAGCCTTTAGTTTTAAATGAGTAGAAAGGAAAGTAACGGAAGGTAGAAATAGATTTGACAACGTTTTATAATCCTAATTCAGTTTCCAAATTCATCGTCTTCGATTACTCTCAACTTCTTCTACTCCACTTGATGGTCGAATGAGCGATATTTTTCGCAGGCGAAACCCGTATGTATTATTTTCACACTTACTCAATCAATTTCGTCATAGGTAAGTCTCCTTTTCTGTTAATATTTCGATTACATCATATTTGAGGCGCTTTCTTCGGTTATTTTGGTAATTTTAAAAGTTGGTAGAGATTTCAATTACTAAGCCCATCTAGCTTAGTTGATAGAGCGCGGCTCTTAACCTTGTGGTCGTGTGTTCAAGCCCCATGGTGGACGAATTGGCGATTTATTTTTGTTGGTTGACTTTTGACCAAACTTCACACCCCTCTACCATCATGTTACCGAATGACGCTTTCACCACGATGGAGATCATTTTTACATTTGGGCTTTCCCTGTAGACTATGAGGGTATACTTCCAACTAATGTATTAATTCAATATTTTTCTCCTTTGTTTGAATTATCAATTAGGACATCCCATTTAGCAAGCTGGATGGATAAAAAACCGGGATTCCTTTTTTGAATTGTAGATAATTAACAGTGTTCGTTCAAACTTAGTAATGCACTAGACAAATATATGATTATTACTTTCATCCTTGAAAACTCTTATATAGGCATTACATTTCCTCCCGAAAAAACTAAACTACGCCCAGCCTGAGCAATATTGCTGATAAATACAACAATAAAACACTGCCCAAACCAATTCATAGTGGCACCAAATTTTTTAATATTTAACCTAAACATTTTCTTCCTTCTACCTGACATGATACTGATCTTCCTTGTAATTTCATTTTTCAATGCAACCTAGTATACTCAAATGTTTCTAATCCTGGGGTGTATGGTATTTCGAGTCCGTTATGTAAACTTATATCCCTTGCTCAAAGTGTTGATGATATTACCATCATTTAATTCGCCTTCATAGAAAGTTGGTGCATGAACAATGTTTGTAAACAAACTGAATAACAATGAATGATGAATTGGTACATGAACAATGTTTGCAACTAAACTGGATATCAATGAGCAAAAATTGCTCACAAACATGAGTATGAAATAAATTCTACCTGCAAACAATCAAATGGTATGCGATCAAGATATAGACTTCACTTGATGGTCAAATTAGCGATATTTTCTGGAGGCGAAACGCTTATGTATTCATTTCACACTTCTTCAATCAATTCCGTCATAGTTAAGTCTCTCCTTTTTCCCTTAATATTTTGATTACATCAGATACGAGTCCCTTTCTTCAGTTATTTTGATAATTTTAAAAGTTTTGTTTCGCTTTTTGATTGTATTATGTTTTGATAAAAAGCTGTCATAGATTTCAATCAGCAAGCCCGTCTAGCTCAGTTAGTAGAGCGCAAGGCTCTTAACCTTGTAGTCGTGGGTTTGAGCCCCACGATGGGTGAATTGGCGATTCATTTTTTATGGTTGACTTTTGACCAAACTGCACACCCCTCTACCATCATGCTACCGAATGGCACTTTCACCATGATGGAGATCATTATTTTTAAGTTAGGGTTTTACCGGTAGACTATGAGGGGATACTTTTTAACCAATGTATTAATTCTGTATTTTTTCTACTTTTCTGAATATTCAATTAGGACATCCCATTTAGCAAGCTAGATGGATAACAAACTGGGTGTCCTCATTTGAATTTCAGATTATTAATAGGGTTCGCTCAAAATTAGTAATGAACTAGAAAAATATATGATTATTACTTTCATCCTTGGAAACTCCTATATAGGCCTTAGCTTTCGTACAAAAAAACCGAAATACACACCAGCATGAGTAATATTGTTTACAAATACACCATTAAAACACGCCCAAACCAATTCAGAATAGCACCAAATTTGTTAATATTTAACCTGGAACTGTTCTTCCTTCTACCTAACATGATAGTGATCTTCCTTGTAATTTCATTTTTCAATGCAACCTAGCATACTCAGAAGGTCCTAATCCTGGGCTGTATGGTATTTCGAGTCCATTGTGTAAACTCATATTCCTTGCTTAAGATGTTGATGATATTACCATCGTTCAATTCATACTCATAGAAAGTTGGTGCATGAACAGTGTTTGCAAACAAATCGGATAACAATGAATGATGGATTGGTACATGAACAATTTTTGCAACTAAATTGGATTGCTATAAGCAAAGATAGCTCACAAACATGAGTATGAAATAAATTATACGTGTAAACAATCAAAATGCTATGCATGCATGATATAGACTTCACTTGATGGTCAAATGGGTGATATTTTCCGAAGGAGAAAACCTTATGTATTCTTTTCACACTTCTTCAATCAATTCTGTCATAGTTAAGTCTCTCCTTTTCCCTTAATATTTTGATTACATCATATTCGAGGTGCTTTCTTAAGTTATTTTGATAATATTAAAAGTTTTGTTTTGCTTTTTAATTGTATTATCTTTTGATTAAAAGCTGTCAGAGATTTCAATCAGCAAGCCCGTCTAGCTCAGTTGGTAGAGCGCAAGGCTCTTAACCATGTGGTTGAGGGTTTGAGTCCTATGGTGGGAGAATTGGTGATTTATTTTTGCTGGTTGACTTCTGACCAACCTGCACACACCTCTACCATCATGTTACTGAATGGCGCTTTCAGCACGATGGAGATCATTTTTACGTTTGGGTTTTCCCATTAGACCTTGAGGAGATACTTTTTAACTTATGTTTAATTTAGTATATTTCTCCTTTGTTTGAATTGTCAATTAGGACATCCCATTTAGCAAGCGTGATGGATAACAAACTGGGAGTCCTTATTTTAATTTCAGATAATTAATAAGGATCACTCAAACTTAGTAATGCACTAGACAAATATATGATTATTACTTCCATCCTTGGAAACTCTCGTATAATCCTTGGCTTTCCCAAAAAAAAACCAAACTACTCCCCGGCCTGAGCAATATAGTTGATAAATACACCATTAAAACACTGCCTAAACCAATTCATAATGGCACCAAATTTGTTAATATTTAACCTGAAAGTGTTCTTACTTCTATCTAACATGATAGTGATCTTCCTTGTAATTTTATTTTTCAATGCAAGCTAGTATACCAAGATGGTCCTAATCCTGGGATGTATGGTATTTCGAGTCCATTTTGTAAACTTATATCCCTTGCTCAAAATATAGATTATATTACCATCATTTAATTCACACTCATAGAAAGTTGGTGCATGAATAATGTTTGCAAACAAACCGGATAACAACGAGTGATGAATTGGTACATGAACAATGTTTGCAACTAAACTTGATAGCGATGAGCAAAGACGTCTCACAAACATGAGTATGAAATAAATTCTACATGTGGAC
This sequence comes from Allium sativum, assembly GCA_030737875.1. Taxonomy (NCBI): domain Eukaryota; kingdom Viridiplantae; phylum Streptophyta; class Magnoliopsida; order Asparagales; family Amaryllidaceae; genus Allium; species Allium sativum. Next base: position 285,525,190 of record CM060911.1, read on the forward strand.
AATCAAAATGGTATGCAAGAAAGATATAGACTTCACTTTGTGGTCAAATGAGCGATATTTTTCTAAGGCGAAAGCGTTACGTATTCTTTTCACACTTCTTCAATCAATTCCGTCATAGGAGAGTCTCTCCTTTTCCCCTTAATATTTCGATTACATCATATTCAAGGCTTTTTCTTCAGTAAAAATGTTTTTCTTTGCTTTTTGACTGTATTATATTGTGATTAAAATTTGTGAGAGATTTCAATCAGTAATCCCGTCTAGCTTAGTTGGAAGTTCGCAAGGCTCTTAACCTTGTGGTCGTGAGTTTGAGCCCCACGTGGGCGAATTGGCGATTTATTTTTGTTAGTTTACTTTGGACCAAACCGCACACCCCTCTACCATCACGCTACTCAACGACGCTTTCACCACGATGGAGATCATTTTTACGTTTGGGTTTTCCCGGTAGACTTTGAGGGATACTTTTTAACCAATGTATTAATTAAGTATTTTTCTCCTTTGATTGAATTGTCAATTAGGACATCCCATTTAGCAAGCTGGATGGATAACAAACTGCGAGTCCTTATTTGAATTTTAGATTACCTATAGGGTTCACTCAAACCTAGTAATGCACTAGACAAATATATGATTATTACTTTCATCTTTGGAAACTACTATATATTCCTTAGCTTTCCTCCCAAAAAAATAAAACTACGCACCAACCTGACCATTAAAACAATGCCCAAACCAATACAAAATGGCACCAAATTTGTTAATATTTAACATGGAAGTGTTTTTCCTTCTACCTAGCATGATGGTGATCTTCCTTGTAATTTCATTTTTCAATGTAACCTAGTATACTCAAATGGTCCTACTCCTTGGTTGTATGGTATTTCGAGTCCTCGTGTAAACTTATATCCCTTGCTCAAAATGCTGATAATATTACCATCATTTAATTCGTATTTACAGAAAGTTCGTGCACGAACAATGTTTGCAAACAAATCGCACAACAATGAACGATGAATTGGTACATGAACAATGTTTGGCACTAAACTTGTTAACGATGAGCAATGATGGCTCAAAAACATGTGTATGAATTCTACATGTAAACAATCAAAATGGTATGCAAGCAAGATATAGACTTCACTTGATGGTCAAATGAGCGACATTTTCCGGAGGCAAAACCCTTATGTATTCTTTTCACCCTTCTTCAGTCAATTCCATCATAGGTAAGTCTCTCCTTTTCCCCTTAATATTTCGATTGCATCATATTCGAAGCACTTTCTTTAGTTATTTTGATAATTTTAAAAAATTTGTTTTGTATTTTGATTGTATTATCATTTGATTAAAAGCTGTTTAAGATTTTAATCAACAAGCCCATCTAGCTCTGTTGGTAGAGCACAAGGCTCTTAACCTTGTGGTCCTGGGCTCAATCCCCATGGTGGGCGAATTGGCGATTTATTTCTGCCAATGGACTTTTGACCAAACTGCACACCACTCTACCCTCATGCTACTGAACGACGCTTTCACACGATTGAGATTATTTTTACGTTTGGGTTTTCCCGGTAGACTATGAGGGGATACTTTTCTACCAACGTATTAATTCGGTATTTTTTCCTCTGTTTGAATTGTCAATTAGGACATCCCAGTTGGCAAGCTGGATGGATAACAAAATGGGATTCCTTATTTGAATTTGAGATAATTAATAGTGTTTACTCAAACTTAGTGATGCACTAGACAATTATATGATTATTACTTTCATCCTTGGAAACTCTTATATAGGCCTTAGTTCTCCCCTAAAAAAACCAAACTTTGCACCAGCCTGAGCAATATGCTGATAAATAAACTATTAAAACACTGCCCAAACCAATTCAGAATGTCACCAATTTTTTTTGTATTTAACCTGAAAGTGTTCTTCCTTCTACCTAACATGATATCTTCCTTGTAATTTCATTTTTCAATGCAACCTAGCATACTCAGATGGTCCTAATCCAGGGCTGTATGGCATTTCAAGTCCATTGTGTAAACATATATCCCTTGCTCAAAATATTGATGATATTACCATCATTTAATTCATACTAACTGAAAGTCGGTGCATGAACGATGTTTGCAAAAAAACCAAACAACAATGAATGAAGAATTAGTAAATGAACAATGTTTGCAACTAAATTGGATAGTGATGAGCAAAGATGGCTCACAAACATGAGTGAGAAATAAAGTCTATGTGTAAATAATCAAAGTGGAATGAAAGAAAGATATAGACTTCTATTGACGGTCTGATGAGCGATATTTTCCGAAGGTGAAACCCTTATGTATTCTTTTCACGGTTCTTCAATCAATTTCGTCATAGGTAAGTCTCTCTTTTTCCCTTAGTATTTCGATTACATCATATTCGAGGTGCTTTCTTCTGTTATTTTGATAATATTAAAAGTTTTGTTTTGCTTTTTGATTGTATTATCTTTTGATTAAAAGCTTGTGGTCGTGGGTTCGAGCACCACGGTGGGCGAATAGGTGATTTATTTTTGTCGGTCGACTTTGACCTAACAACATACCCCTCTACCATCATGCAACTGAACGGCGCTTTCACCACGACGGAGAACATTTTCACGTTTGGGTTTTCCCGATAGACTATGAAGGGTTAACCAATATATTAACTTAGTATTTTTCTCCTTATTTGAATTGTCAATTAAGACATCCCATTTAGCAAGATGGACGGATATCAAACTGGGAGACCTTATTTGAATTTCAGATAATTAAAAGGGTTCGCTCAAACTTAGTAATGCACTAGAAAAATATACGATTATTACTTTCATCCTCGGAACTCTTATATAGGCCTTATATTTCCCCCAAAATAAAAAAAAAACTATGCACCAGCCTGGGCAATATTGCTGATAAATACACCATTAAAACACTACCCAAATCAATTCAAAATGGCAACACATTTGTTAATATTTTACCCGAAAGTGTTCTTCCTTCTACCTAACATGATATTGATCTTCCTTGTAATTTTATTTTTCAATGCAACCTAGCATACTCAGAAGGTCCAAATCCTAAGCTGTATGATATTTCGAGTCCATTGTATAAACTTATATCCATATCTCAAAATGTTGATGATATTACCATCTTTTAATTCGTACTCATAGAAAGTTGGTGCATGAACAATGTTTGCAAACAAACCAGATAACAATGAATAATGGATTGATACATGAACAATGTCTGCAGCTAAACAGGATAGCGAAGAGCAAAGATGGCTGACAAACATGAGTATGAAATAAATTCTATCTGTAAATAACCAAAATGGTATGCAACCAAGATATAAACTACACTTAATGACCAAATAAGCGATATTTTCTGGAGGCGAAACCCATATGTATTCTTTTCACACTTCTTCAATCAATTCCACCGTAGGTAAGACTCTCCATTTTCACTTAATATTTCAATTACATCATATTCAAGGCTATCTATTCATCTATTTGGACAATTTTAAAAGTTTTGTTATGCTTTTTGATTGTTTATCATTTGATTAAAACCTGTCAGAAATTTCAATCAGCAAGCCCGTCTAGCTCAGTTGGTAGAGCGCAAGGCTCTTAACCTTGTGGTCGTCAGTATGAGCCCCAAGGTAGGCGAATTGGCGAATTATTTTTGTCGGTTAACTTTTGACCAAACTGCAAACCCCTCTACAATCATGCTACTGAACGACGTTGTGACCACGATGGGGAACATTTTTACGTTTGGATTTTCTCGATAGACTATGAGGGGATACTTGTTAACTAATGTATTAATTCAGTATTTTATCCTCTGTTTGAATTGCCAATTAGGAAATCCCAGTTAGCAAGCTGGATGGATAACAAACCGGGAGTCCTTATTTGAATTTCAGATAATTAATAGGGTTCACTCAAACTTAGTAATGCACTAGGAAAATATATAATTATTACTTTCATCCTTAGAAACTCTTATATAGGCCTTAGGTTTCCCCCAAAAAAACAAACTATGCACTAGTCTGAGAAATATTGCTGATAAATACACCATTAATAAACTGCCCAAACCAATTCATAAGGGCACCAAATTTGTTAATTTTTAACCTGAAAGTGTTCTTCCTTCTACCTAACATGATAGCGATCATCCTTGTAATTTCATTTTTGACTGCAACCTAGCATACTCGGATGGTCCTAATCCTGGGTTGTATGGTATTTCGTGTCCATTGTGTAAACTTATAACCCTTGCTCAAAATGTTGATGATACTATCATCATTTAATTCGTACGCACATAAAGTTGGTGCATGAACAATGTTTGCAAACAAACCAGACAACAATGGATGATGAATTGGTACATGAACAATGTTTGCAACTAAACCGGATAGCGAAGAGCAAAGATAACTCACAACATGAGTATGAAATAAATTCTAGCTGTAAATAATCAAAATGTTATGCATACAAGATATAAACTTCAATTGATGGTCAAAAAAGCAATATTTTCCGGAGGCGTAACCCTTATGCATTCTTTTCACACTTCTTAAATCAATTCCATTATAGGTAAGTCTCTCCTTTTTTCCTTAATATTTCGAGTACATCATATTCAAGGCTCTCTCTTCAGCTATTTCGATAATTTCAAAAGTTTTGTTATGCTTTTTGATTGTTTATCTTTTAATTAAAAGCTGTCAGAAATTTCAATCAACAAGCCCGTCTAGCTTTGTTTGTAGAGCGCAAAGCTCTTAACCGTGTGATCGTGGGTTCGAGCCCCACGGTGGGCGAATAGGTGATTTATTTTTTCTGATTTACTTTTGACCAAACTGCACACCCCTCTACCATCATACTACTGAACGACGCTTTGACCACGATGGAGATCGTTTTTACGTTTGGGTTTTCCCGATAGACTATGAGGGGATACTTTTTAGGGTGCGTTTTTTACAGGTCCCTATTAAGTTTCAAAATAAAAAAAAAACCCGCTGATAAAAAGAATAAAGAATACATCCCTATTTTTGAAATGCGGCAATTACAATTACACATCTGTCCTTTACACCCTAAAAACACTCAGTACATTGCATAATTTGCGCAGTCATTCAAGGAAGAAAATTAAAATCCCATGCCAGCCGCCACATCATAATTAATACTTCCGCCTCCTGCTCCTTATCCTTCGCCTCCTCCATTTCTTGACCCAAAAAAAATGCGGCACTGCATAAAAAAAAAAAATTGTAAAATCATAAAATAATCCAAGAAGGCCACGCAAATTAAAAAAAAAAAGTTGCATATATGAGTGCAACTATTGCCTATATTTGCACAAATGTATGCAACTATTACATAATGAAAATTCAGCAAACGTTTTAGCCTGTAGATATGTTGCACATACTTAATAGGATTTCGAGTTATTTGCACATTTTTGTACATTTTAATGCAACAATTCCAAAAACCTGCATAACAAAATGAAACTATACAACCATATCTGCACACTTGACTGTAAAAAATAAAGTTAGACTGCATACATTTCTGAAACAATTACATTCAACAACATTCAGTAAAAAAACATTCATACATACAATTATGTTTTATTTTTTCATGTTTTATACAAGTTTGCATACATGCATTCAGAATCTTAAAAAAATTGCATACATAAATGCACATAACTACAACAGTTTAAAACAATCTGCACAAACATAATAATTGTAGTCAATTATGCATATATCCAGATTAAATGCATACCTTCATGCAAATAATTCAAAAATCCGAACATATGAATGCATTTGATTACAAATTTCTGCATTATAGCATGCTAGTATAAATCAAAAGAAGCATAATTGTATACAACGAACATTCAAAACTTAAATCAGCAAACAAAATAAAAAAAAAAGGTTTAAATTACCTAGACGAAGACGGTTGCTTGAATACACCACTCTCCCCCCACCTGAGATCTGACATCGCCATAGTTCCTCCAGGAATAGCCACCGCATCCCAACCGATGGCCCCACCGCCTTCGTCAACCCCTGTTGTACCTCCGCCTTCACCAAAAAAATCCGCCGCAATAGGCGTCGCACCGCCCAACGATGGCCCAACCGCCGTGGACGCACCCTTCCGTACCTCCTCCTTCCGCAAGAAAATCCGCCGCCGTCCACAAAAAAAATAAATCGACGTAGCCCTAATATGAAAATCCCGCCGCCATTATAGAATAAAATATATTTTGCTGGGAAAATAAAAACCGGAATACGTGTATGTATAGTAGTTAATAGCGGCTATAATTAAGAAAAGGGCAAATTAGGGAAAATTTTATCCGCATTTGAAAATAGGGATGTAATTTTTATGTTTTAGAAGGGGAGGATGTGAGCCTAATTAAGTTTGCTTTTAGGGACCTGAGCCTTATTTTCACTACTTTTTAACTAATGTATTAGTTCAGTATTTTTCTCATTTGTTTGAATTGCCAATTAGGATATCCTAGTCAGCAAGCTGGATGGATAACAAACTGGGAGTCCTTATTTGAATTTCAGATAATTAATAGGGTTCGCTCAAACTTAGTATTGCACTAGGAAAATATATGATTATTACTTACATCCTTGGAAACTCTTATATAGGCCTTAGCTTTCCCCTAAAAAAATGAAACTACGCACCAGCCTATGCAATATTGCTGATGAATACACCATTAAAACACTGCCCAAACCAATTTAAAATGGCACCAAATTTGTTAATATTTAACCTGAAAGTGTTCTTCCTTCTACCTAACATGATAGCGATCTTCCTTTTAATTTCATTTTTGAGTGCAACCTAGCATACTTAGTGTTCATCCCATTGTGAGAAAGCAGTTCAAAAAATAATACGTCAACTGTATTATGAAACAGCAGATCGGTCATACACCATTTCTGATTGTGCAGAGCTCCTTCTGATCGGTCAGACATACAATCATCGTCGCCTCGGTTAGCACTTATACTAGTCGTTCGGTCAGTTTTCATAACAATTGGTCGGCCAGCCTTGATAACTGGGATATTTGATCATCTCACCATTCTGGTCGGTTGACTCCCCAAGCGATCGGTCAATAAGTAGACCCACCAATCGGTCGAGCAACACTTAACTGATGGGCTAAGCACATTTAATACATGAAATTTGCTCACTTATGGACAAAAATGCATACAATAATATGTTTATACACAATATGCTCGGGTGGATCAATATGAATATAAGATAGCATGGAAGTTGGGTCAACATGAACACGTTGTGTGAACATTGTACAATTTGAACGTTACTGGGTTGGCGTGAAGCAGTAACGTGAGAAAATGGTCCAATATATACCATACAAATATCAAACAGCGTGAATTAATTCATGCATGTATTGTATGCATTAACCACTATGATGCTACGTCACAAAGCATTGTATGGGAACACGTGAAGCTGCTGATCGATAGAGCATTACATGGCAGCATACTGACGATGCATGGCGTTAATTATATGAGCACACAAAAGATGACATGGCAGCGCCTAAGTTCATGATCGGTCACGAGAAAAGGACAATAGGTGACTGGTATTAAAATTCATCTATGCGATGGTACTTTAAAAGTGTGGTCGGTCGGCATCTAAGCCATAGTCAGCAACGAAATGTACTTGATGCATACGACAAACATTTGCATGGAACAACACAGAAGGCACGTAACACTTTTCCTGAGGAAGTATAGAAGTGGAAAAATGTATACTAGCACGTGTACACTATTGGAGCATGATCAAAGTATACAATCTGGTCGGTATTAGAATAAGTCAACAAGACGGATGCAGGAATTGAGGCGGTCGGTGCATAATTCTAGGGCGATCGGTTTGCAAAAGAACGGGCCGATCAGTGGTGAAAGAATAGGTCGATCAGTAGTTTATTCCTGGCTTTGTACAGTTGTACCAGTGGCAGTTTCGTAAATATTTTCAGGACCGATCGGTACCCAGCACACCATAATTACAACACCGCCACTACCCCCAAATTTCACCTATAAATAGCCCACTTCTTCACCATTCAAAGGACCAATTTTTCCACCTCGAAGGGCTATCCAAATCATTTCTCCACCACTCTCAAACACTCCAAACTCCATTAATGGATTCTCCAACTCAATCTACCTTCCTTTAACAACAAGTGGATTAAATCTCCTCCATTAAAAATCTCTCTAACTCAACTCATCAAGTGATTTCTAATCTCTGCTAATCCTCTCTAAAGCCTAGATCTAACGCCAAAACACAATGGAATCCCAGAAGATCGCTCAATCGCTAAAGTGATCCATCATCACAAAGCAAGAGAACTCACCGATTCCTTTGCAAATTCAAGCGAAATCTAGATCATACAAAGAGAGAAAAGAGAGAGATGAACAATATGTGTGAATTCATAAATTCATGTACTTTGTAAAGCGAACAGTGATAATGAGAAATGATTCAAAAGTGGATGTAGATCTATTCTAGATCAAACCACTATAAAATTCAAGTGTTTTTTACTTGCTTATATTTTTTGTGGCTCTATTTTCCTTAATCTTACCATTTGGTGTAGTGTGATCTCACACCCTTGGTGCTGTAGACCAATTTTGGTTTCAACATTTGGCGTCCACCATGGGGCCATGTTTGCACTTCTCTCAAGTTTAAGAGCCCTGCATTGAAGTTCTAAGCCTAAATCTACCATAGATTCTACAAGTCTAAGATCTAGGCCAATCGATGAACTCTCTTCCAAATTCAAGTCATTATCCGAGCTAATGCTAAATCTAAGAAAAATGCAAGTAAAGTCGTTGAAGAAAATGACAATGTTACTAACAATGAAAATACTCCACTTACCAACCGCTTTAAAGTTGGAGATAATTCAACAGCTGGAGCCGGAGTGACCAAAGTTGAACCAGATGTTGTTGTCACCAATTTAAATCAACGGATGGAAACTTCAAATAAAGCTTTGATGGATGCTAATGATGATTTAATGGGGAAGATGAACGCTCTTCTAAACGCTTAAGCAAATCACGCTCCTCTGAAAATCCATGTCAATCTTTAAGAGAATGCAAATTCATCAGCCTCCAATCATCATCATGATGACAACATGGAAGGATTTGATGACAAAGGCGATGCTAATGACGAAGACTCAAAGCCGAGAGCCAAAAGCCATTCCGACCGAAATACCCAACGAGTGGCGAGTCCTGCCAAGGGGCTACCTCTCCATAGTAGAGGTAAAAGGCCTAGATCCTTTAATCGCGATCGCTCGCCGAGACGAGCCTCCGGAAAAGAGATCGAAGTCCGCTCTTCGGAATGACACAACTCGAAGGAATATATCGCGGATATGGTAAAACAAATTATGAAAGATAGCATGGCCTGCAATGATAGTGAAAGAGAATGAGACTTGTCCACCAACAAAAATCCATTCACAGGGAGGATCCACAGAGCTGAGTTCCCTAAAAAGTTCACTTATCCTACTTTGCCTCCGTACAATGGGACTTCTGATCTGAATCACTTCCTATATAGATATGAATGGTATATGAATGCAGACAAACCAACAGACGAGATAAAATGCCTGTGCTCCCCTCTCTATATATAAGGTGTCGCATCGTTCATGGTTCACAAGGCTGCCGCCCAAATCCATCGACTGATTCGATGATTCGATTCTGAAATTCAAGGAGCAACTCAGGCTATAAGCTACTAAGGCTAAGGATGTTATTTCTCTGACATAAATGAATCAAAATCCAGGAGAATCTGTTAAAGCCTTCCTCAAGAAATTCCACACTGCTTTGTCTGAAGTAGGAAATCCTAAGCCCCACATGATCTTAATGTCTCTAATCGGCGCCATATATGAGAAGAGCGAATTTAGTAAATGGATCAATATGAAAGAACCAAACATGCTTGAGAAGTTTTATAAAAAAGCAGAAATGTATATGAGAGTGGACAACAATCCTGTGCCTCTTCAGATCATTGAGGGTAACCAACTTCTTGAAGCTCCCAAAAATGCTACTACTCAGTATAATCAGAAGAATACCCACGGACAAAAATGAGCCAATGACGGGAACGACAACAAGGCTAATAAGAAGTCTCGCCTTTTCAACTCATCAGAGCTGACACCTTTGATCGAAACTCCTGAAAATATCTATCTTGCAACAAAGAATTCTGAAGAGTATGTGGAGCCAAATCTGATAAGGATAAGTGACAAAGAAGCAAACTTAAGAAAGTTCTGTAGATTTCACAACCAGCCATGTCATAACACTAATGAGTGCCGACACCTGAAGAACGTCATTGAGGAATCGATCAAGAAAAATAGGTTGCAGCAGTATGTAAAGAATCCATAGACCATGAATCCTTCTACAACTCCCCAGGGGCAGGGAGCATCAAATAACCAGTCTGGTCCAAGCAACGTAGCTCCTACTCAGACCAATCCAAGACTGATCATCAACTGATAACCTTTGATTGTGCTCTAATTTCAATGGCTCAGAATAAGCAATCAACATCGCCATTGCTTTATCTTTGTTCTTTAATACATGTTGTACTTTCTGCTATATTCAGGACTTCATGTGCAAAAGTCTGTAATGTTTTACAAATACTGTATCGAACATTAGCTCTGTGACTAAGGGCATATCTACCTGAATAAATTCCTTGCTTGCATAATTATATGTCAAATCAAAACTTGCTTAAAAGATGATTTCATATTGTATGCCATTTGTCGAGCGCTTGTTCCTGTGAAATCTGATAAAATATAGCGACCACAACAACGCTAATTCGAGTGCCAAATGCTATAAATATCAACATAAACAAATGCAAAAATAGAAAAGCACCGCCTTTAAAAGTGAATGGGAAGAGTCAGAAAAGATTCAAATAACGAACAAGCGCCACGACAAACAAACAAGAGAGCTGTAATTTTTGTTGAAGGGGCACTTCCCCAAGTGAGAGGTTCAAAGCCTCAGTTCCCAAATTAAAATAGCCTGCCAAGTCAAGTATCCGACAAAGGACCTTATGGATGCCCCGTGGAACAATATAACAGCCGCCCAAAACCATTTGCATAACATCTGAAATATCAGATGTAATGAATGAAAAACATTTGCATAGCATCTGAAATATCAGGTGTGAAGAATGGAAAACTATTTGCGTAGCATCTGAAATATCAGATGTGAAGAATGAAAATCATTTGCGTAGCATTTGAAATATCAGATGTGAAGAATGAAAATCATTTGCGTAGCATCTGAAATATCAGATGTGAAGAATGGAAAACCATTTGCGAAGCATCTGAAATATCAAATGTGAAGAATGAAAACCATTTCCATAGCATCTAAAATATCATATGTGAAGAATGAAAACCATTTACATAGCATCTTAAATATCAGATGTAAAGAATGAAAACCATTTGCGTAGCATCTGAAATATCAGATGTGAAGAATGCAAACCATTTGCATAGCATCCAAAATACTAGATGTGAAGAATCAAAAACCAAATGACTCGCGTAGTGTCTGAACGATTCAGATATGACGAGTGTTGGACATTAACCAGTTCATTGGCGTAGTGTCTGAATACCCCAAACACAACAAGTGTTAGATCTTAACCCAAGCAGGGGCACTAAATCCAAATTCCTCCCCTACTAGGGGAACTAAATCCAAAGATCTCCCCGAGCGGGGGCACTAAATCCAAAGTCCTCCCCCTAGCGGGGGCACGAAATATAAAGACCTCCCCGAGTGGGGGAACTAAATCCAAAGTCCTCCCCTAGCGAGGGCACGAAATATAAAGACCTCCCCGAGTGGGGGCACTGAATCCAAAGACCTCCCCGAGCGGGGGTGCTAAATCCAAAGACTTCCCCAAGCGGGGGCATTAAATCCAAAGTCCTCCCTTAGCGAGGGCACAAAATATATAGACCTCTCCGAGCGGGGGCGCTAAATCCAAAGTCCTCCCCTATTGGGGGCACAAGGTATAAGTCCTCCCCTAGCGGAGGCACAAGGATACGAAACTTCTCCAAGTAGAAGTACTAAACAAGTCAGTAAAGTCGAAATTCCTATTGAGTTGACAGGTTCATAGGTTCTATGCATGATTGGAGAGTTTAGATAACTCTAGCCAATAAAGTAGAAGCTTCTAACGAGTCAACCAGAATCAAGGAAATTAGACAAGCTGATCACAATGTGAACTGGTGACTCGTGGGGACCCATGGTACTGAGGCAACACAACCACATAAGAGTTGAATAGTGCCCGAAAAATACCACTGGTCCACCATGACACTGCGACAAGCCAGAAACCGATATGCTTAATATGCCGATAAAACCCACTGCACTGATAAAGATCAACCTGGGAAACCTGTTAGAATCTCTTAACACAAAGGCTTCCTCATCTACAAATCTCGAACCATAAATATCTCACCAGAAATCCGACGATATCTTCCTTCAAATCTAAGGAAGCAACGCTTAAAAGGGGGACTGTGCGAATACGACATGGTTCGAATCTAATAGAGCAGTAACGTTTTCTCAAGGAGTTGAGGCTAATATCCGTCAACAGTTTCAATGTGTGATATAAAAAGGTGATTGAGCAACAATCACGCACTTGGACAAGCCGTCTTGTAACAGAGGTTCAAAATTTTATACATCCCAGGATGATACATGGTGTCAAAGTGAATTTAAATTCGAGTTCCTAAATCTAACTAAGTTACTGCAACAGGTCTGAGGATGAATAGTCAGCAACCCGTGACAATTCTACGTCAAATTCAGAAGTGCCAAAATAAGTGTATGCTTGATTAAAAAACATATTGAATTAAGCACAGAAGGGAACCTTTCTAGCAAATTGTCAAGAGGATTAGCCAAAGACCAATTCATTTTCAATTCAAAGCTGTGATTGCCCTAGCATCGGAAACTTAAATCAAAGTTCCAATTTGAACAGGTACATGTTTCATAAAATATGAACCGTCGTACAATATCATATAAGTCGATCAAAACGATAACGTTTGAGATACACAAGTCGTCTTTAGTCGATTAGTTGATCTTAAGCGTTAATGCGAATTCAAGCTAGAATATCATGTTTGTGCAGATAATGTTCAACAAGCTATAAACTATTGAATAAAATAGTCCTATGCAAACATTTTATTCAATCCATGATAAAATTCGCTATAATTCATTTTCTAATAATTAGCTAATCCTCTATCGTTATGGATGGTCGATGGCGAAGTATAAGTCCAAAATTGTGCAATCGCTTGTTTTAATTACAGAACAGGTGGTACGAGGCATATAAATTCAACTAACAAATGATGCGCTTGGATCAACAAGTCAAAAGGTCAAAGAATGATTCGCTATAGCAAACAAAAAGCTACGACTGAATCTCAACGCAAGTTGTATTAGCAATATACAGTTCAAAGCCCACATCATTCACAAGAAAAAAATACAAGCTTCGAGGGGAAAATGTTAACCTAATTGTGAAAAAGCGGTTCAGAAAATAACACCTCAACTGTATTATGACACAGCGGATCGATCGTACAACATTTCTGATCGAGCAGAGCTCCTTCTGATCGGTCGGACATACAATCATCGTCGGCTCGGTTAGCACCTACACAGGTCGGTCGGTTGTCATATTGATTGATCGGGCAACCTTGATAACTGGGTCGGTTGATCATCTCACTTTTCTGGTCGGTTAACTCCCCAAGCGATCGGTCAATAAGTAGACACACCGATCAGTCAAGCAACACTTAATTGATGGGCCAAGCACGTTTAATATATGGAATCAGCTCACTTATAGACTAAAATGTATAAATTAATGTGTTTATACAAAACATGCTCAGGTGGATCAATATGAATATAAGATAGCATGGAAGTTGGGTCAACATGAACACGTTGTGTGAACATTGTACCATTTGAACGTTATTGGGTTGGGGTAAAGCAGTAACGTGAGAAAATGGTCCAACATATACCATACAAATACCAAATAGCATGAATTAATTCATGCATGTATTGTATGCATTAACCACCATGATGCCACATCACAAAGCATTATATGGGAACACGTGAAGCTGCTGATCGATAGAGCATTACGTGGCAGCATACTGACGATGCATGGCATTAATTATATGAGCACACTAAAGATGACGTGGCAGCACCTAAGTTCCTGACCGGTCACGAGAAAAGGACAACAGGTGACCGGTATTAAAATTCATCTATGCGATGGTACTTTAAAAGTGTGGTCAGTCGGCATCCAAGCCACAGTCAGCAACGGAATGTACTTGATGCATACGACAAACGTTTGCATGGAACAACATAGAAGACACATAACACTTTGCCAATGGAAGTATAAAAGTGGATAATGTATACTGGCACGTGTACACTATTGGAGCATGTTCAAAGTATACAATCTGGTCGGTATTAGAATAAGACAACAAGACGGATGCAGGAATTGAGGCGGTCATTGCATAATTCTAGGGCGATTGGTTTGCAAAAGAATGGGCCGATCGGTGGTGAAAGAATAGGCCGATCAGTACCTTATTGCGAACTATGTACAACTGTACCAGTGGCAGTTTCGTAAATATTTTCAGGACTGATCGGTACCCAACACGCCATAATTACAACACCACCACTACCCCCAAACTTCACCTATAAATAGCCCAATTCTTCACCATTCAAAGGCCCAATTTTCCACCTCGAAGGGCTGTCGAAATCATTTCTCCATGTAACACCCCACATCCGTTAGTGTCAATCACAAAGGGAATGCACTAAGTTCTGTGGAGCATTTACGGTAAAAGATGCAGATAAATTACAAGACAGACAGAAATTAAACAGCGGAAAATAAAACTTTGCTTTATTGATAAAATAGTTTGTACAATGATTTCTTTACAATATCAGAGTATCATCTGTCTTACAAAATAAAGAAGCATAAAACAATATTTATATTCCCCAGTTTTAGCAAGAGCCAGCCATAGCATCTGAGAAGAGAACCCAAGCAAAACTTCGACAAATCTTCAAGCTGGGAAAGAGTGACAGTCCAACTTAGCCTGAGCTATATTATTCCCTCCTTTACTACCTGGGGGGGGGGGAACGGAAGAAAAGAAGACGAAAGAAAAACAGAGTCAGACATAAAGCCTGAGTAAGTTCAGTAACTTCTAGCATGTGAACATGGAAAAATAGAACGACATGAATTAACTGAATATAAGATAACACCATGATGATAGGGTCAGCAAGATTAGACAAGATAATCACAAGATATGCTAAGATAAGATAAACTGGATATGCTCTAATACTTTCGCCGCTTCGCTATTTCCTTTATACTGGTTTCTATATCTCTGCACCACCTAACTAGTGTCCCAACTAGTAACGATTACGTGATCCCAATTCCTGTATTTTCCATTGCCTTCAGGCATACATTCATTATTTATTACCTAGATCTAATCTAGGGTTTTCTATCAAGTGCTTTCTAGATTCAACTAGAGTTTACGCTATCTGTTGAACGCTTCTCGGATTCAGAGTTTATGCCACCTAGTCCAACTAGGGATTATGCTACCTGACGAACGATGCCCCCAAGTCTAGGACACACTACCTAGAGTGGTATATGTTCCTATACTTCCCCACGCATGTATCGCGAATCGTTATCGCTTGTCTAGATGCACATGTCCTGTAATGTGCGGCCCGAGTCCTATGGCAGGGCAAATCAAGAAACACCGAACTCAGCCGGGAGCTTTCAGATATCTGCCGATGCAGATGTTAAGGTCTGTTTTTATTCCAGTGGCTATGGTCCCACTTGACCCCTCCCTCAACTAATGAAAGGAACACCTTGAAAAATGAGAACTATACGCAGGCCCCCTATGCCCCACTGTCCTATGGCCATCCGCAACCATAACTAGATAGCAAGTATATGGTCTTTTGGAGTTCTCCGCCTTTCCGCTTCACGTATCTCGATTGATTAAAGATGGATGGTAGACGACGAGTTGCTATCACAGGGCTACCGGTTTCTCGCCGAATCACGCTGGTCCATCCTATTTTTTAGGTTGCCATATTTTGCAACCAAGGCATACCCTTGGTTCTTCTACCGCAGACCTTAACCTCTGTGAGCCCAGGAGGATCATCTGCAGCCTCACAGAGGGATACCAAGAGTACCCTCACGTCCCCTCGAAGCCTCGGGCTTCGTACCCTAATTCGTTGGAGCCTTCGTTTTAATCAGACGGGCGTTCACTCCTTCCCGTGTTATACTAAGAATTACTACTTAGTTCTACTAACTAAGGTTTACCACTTAGTTTCCAGAATCGTTGTTTTCTTAACTAAGGTTTACTACTTAGCTCCTTTTAACTAAGGTTTACTACTTAGTTCTCTTTCCCGTCAATTTGGATTGGTTAAGTGTCATTAGTCAATTCAAGCTAACTTAACTCTCTTTATTTATCCTGTTAAACTGGTTAAGTGTTATCAGTAATTCATGTTGACTTAACCCTCCCACAAACCAAGTTATATTGGTTAAGTATTTCTTATTAATTAACCGTACCCATTCATCCTGTATTGGTTAAGTGTTCCTTTTTAAGTTAACCTTGCCCGTCCGTTTTAACTAACATGTTATTAATGGTTAAGTATTATCCCTTAATGTTTTAGACTTAACCCTATTCCTTTGTAAAAATCTGATGGTTAAGTGTTCAAGTTTACTTAACCCTATGGTCTAGCCCAGCTAACATATCAAATTGGCTAAGTGTATTAAATTCTTACTTAACCCCAACCTCTAGTCTAGTTAACATGTTAATTTGGCTAATTGTATTAACTTTACTTAACCCCACCTTCTTGTCTAGTTAACATGTTAATTTGGCTAAGTGTTTTCTAAGTTACTTAACCCCACCTCCTCGTCTAGTTAACATGTTAATTTGGCTAATTGTTTTCTTAGTTACTTAACCCCTACAAATCTTGTCTTGTTACCATGTTAAGTTGGTTAAGTGTCCCTATGGACTTAGCCCTCCCATTCTAGCTTGACTGAGTTAAGTGTCTGTATGAACCTAACCCCACCCATCGGTTTGGTTATCATGTTGAATTGGTTAAGTGTCTTTACTTAACTTAACACTACTATTCTTGTTCTAGCTTTAACTAAATAAATTAAAGCCGCGACCACTCACATTAGACAGATATTATTGCGAATACTGGTTGTGCCGGTTGGTTCCGGGCAGGTTTACATCGCAACTCAGTCTAACCTCGGGTTAGGCATATTCGTGTTTTCTAAGTTCAAAGGGTTTTGATTAATTTTCAAATCAGGTTTTGAAAGTAACCATCCCGTCCGTCGGATCAGTTAGGGATAGCCAGGGAGAGCAGGAAACTTGTATTTTCCAAACTCAAGCCTAGACACTATCCTCTCTGTCACCCTAGAACTTTCTGGTGTGTTATTAAAAGAGATGTCGTTAATAAACCTTTAATTTGCTTAAATTTACATTTCCTCATTTAGGACAAATTCTATAAGTAAATTATTCCTAATTTACTTATTTCCTAATTACTTTTTTAATGTAAATTGTCAACACTTATTCTTATGGCCCATTTTCCCCTCTATATCATATTTAGGCTTTTTGGTATGTAAACTATACCAAATTAAGTGTCACTAACCATGATTTTGCTAAACCTGACAATTACTCACAATTATGGCCAATTTCCAATTTATACCAATATGCCAAATTAGCTAATCCAATTCTGATTTAATATTCTAATTACAGTTCATGTCAAACTAGACTTATTATTATAGTTCACAATTCATGTAAATGCTAGATTTACAAGTCAATACTAGATTCGAATTATACATCCTATAATTCATGTCAAATTTATCCAATTTGCATTTCTATGAACATGGCATAATACATGTTCCCAATTTATGCCAATTTCCAAGTTAAAAACTACATTTCTAGTAAATTTCATATTTTGCCCAAATCGTATTCCCACCGTTCGTATAATCGTGATTCAATCTAGATTATAGATAAATCTAGATTCGTAGAAAATAGGGAACGAACCAAAGATGCTATGAAAAAGATAGACATAATAACTGGCATAAAATGATAATTTACTAATCATAGACCTAACGAATTACACTGAAATTGATCTAAAACATCGAAAGCCTATAGGTCTGGAAATCTTATGGCATAAAAAGGGTTGAACAACGACGTAGATTCAAGAGCATGGGTAGACCTAACTTAATAGGTAAATTCCCAAGATCTTAAAACCAAAGAAAACCAAGAATAGACAGAATAGATAATCAGGTTTAGACCCAATTTCACAGTCACAAAACTTAAGCAACACTTTCCTAGTCATGAGTCATAGGTATTAAATCACAGTTGTCCATGTTATGTCATAGGCAATAGTCTATGTTTCCTAATCAAAGGCATAGGCTTGTGTTTATAGTCAAGGAAATAATTCCCATAGTCACAGTCATAGTCATAGGCAATGTTCAAAGTCATAGGCAATGTTCATAGTCATCGAATCATAACAGTTCTTATTTAGGTCCAAGAATATAAGCACTGATAGAAAGATTTGGCATATTCTTTTATTCCTTTAATTTCATGTCACGAATAGAGAAAGCGTTCAAATCTAAAAAGTAACCGACTTACAGAGATTAGATTAGATTCGTAGAAAAACAGTCGTTGAAGTCGTTTGAATCTTCACTTGAATCCTAGCTTGACTTGAATCTCCTCTCGAAAGTCTTGAGCAGCATTTCCTCGTCTTGATTTATTTTATATATTATTTGTTTATACATTTTCTCAGAGGCAGCAAAAGGATAGAAAAGAATTGTGAATAGAGAAGGAGACTAAGGCTGTTTATATAGGATTAGGCGGACGAATCTGGTCAGAGTGGCGTCCGGATACATCAAAATGAACCCAGGTTCAAAACCTGGATTTCGGGAGCAGGTCGACCCCCAGGTCGACTGGGTAGTCGACCTGGTCAAGGGGGGGTTGACCCCCAGGTCGACACCCTAGTCGACCAGGGTACCCAGGTCGACTCCCAGGTCGACCCCCTGGTCGACCTGGGTCCTGGGCGGGAAATTTCCCGCCCAGCCCGCTTCTGGGTCCGTTTTGAAATTTGAACTCGTTTTCTGACCTGTTCGAATTTTAAATCGAATTCTGAAACTTCCGGAGGCCATATCTTTCTCATACGGACTCCGATTTACGCAAACTCAGACTCGTTTTCATGCAGAATTCCGAGACGAACGCAATGGCGCAGCCCGTTTCCCTTGATTTTGATTTTAAAACTTAATTCTGCCTTGATTTGTGAATCCTAGTGTTACAGAATTACGGGGTGTTACATTCTCTCCCACTTAAAAGGATTTCGTCCCCGAAATCTTCAAGTGAGGAAGAATGTGTCCTACCATCCAATCACCCATCTACTCAACCATTCAATCACAGGCATTCATTGTCCTTAAAAGATTTCTAATGCTTTCATGTTCATATGCATAGTGTGTGTATATGTCTTTATCTAATGCAAAATCAGGCGGTCTACTGATTCAGTTGACCTCCTTAATGCGAATCATGTCAGTGCCATGCGTCCAATCATGTATGCAAGCATCTCTAGTTACGTAAATACTACATGTGTGCATAGCCATTCATCCATATGCAACATCCATATGATAACATATCAAGTTCAACTTACAAACAAATACATATCTGTAAATGCAATATGAAAGCGTCCGAACGGATCTAGTGCCTAATACGTATGCATAT
Source organism: Allium sativum (assembly GCA_030737875.1). Classification (NCBI taxonomy): domain Eukaryota; kingdom Viridiplantae; phylum Streptophyta; class Magnoliopsida; order Asparagales; family Amaryllidaceae; genus Allium; species Allium sativum. The sequence goes on from CM060911.1 coordinate 285,544,750, forward strand.
GCACTCACGAGCAACCATTAGCAACCACTTGCAACCATCAACCATAAAATGTTTCAAATACATGTTTACATCCATTGGCTTCTACCTAAGGATCGAAGATACGACCTAGAGGATATACTTTGGAAAGAGAGAAACAATTATGCGTAAAGCTCCTACAAATAAAAGAAATCAAGGATGCACCCTTAAGGAAAAGGGTATGATGCTAGTATCTAGCCTTCTTGAGCTTTACTCCACTGCATCTTAACTAATTTAACTTCACGATTGTGAAGTTCCTGATCTCCATTTCCAAAATAAACAGATGTCAATCACGGTACCAAGTATATGTACTAAGATGATTAGAGGTCTCCCTCTTATCCGCCATGCCATAACTATAAGGGTCGAAAGGTTACTACGTGCTTTTTAGAGTGCCTGTCACAACTATTCATCTCTCACGCAAACCATCCTAGTCGAACTCGACATTCCTCAAGTACAAGCCCCAAAGGCCTAAACCATTATCAGACAAGCACCCAAGGAATATCTCCTCCGAATTTAAACGATCTACGTGAGATGATATAAGCAAACTCGATAGCTATCCTCAAATCCCTACTAACCAAAAATAAACTGGTCGGACCACCAATTCGATTTGAGACTCTAGTGGGATCTTTCTACTATACAAGTACTATGGTGCAGAGACTCAACTATGGAAGTGGATATGAACAAATGTGAAGCGCTAAAACCAAAGGAAAGAGTACGAAAAGCAAAACTAGACTCTTCCAACAGAACTTTACTACCTTTCTCCTAGGTACGCTTGGTGGTGAAAGTATGTACTTGCCCTTCTGAAAATCTTGTTCCTCGTTCTTGCCCTTGTCCTTAATTATATGCCCTATCATTCCCTAGTAAAGATACTTCCTCTTGTCTTAGGTTTTAAAATTTCTTCCTCCTTCGTGAGCTAAATCTACATCCATGAATTCCTTATCCTAGGGTTGTGCTTCATAGTCAAACTCCTCATCCCCTTCCATGTGTAGTCATGTCGACAAATCTCTCGAAAGCTGCTTCCATCGTACAGAAAACCCTATAAGCTTGAAAGAAAACTAGCCGCAGGTGAAACTACTACGGCTATGGATGGGAGTCGGGCACTACTTCGCCCTTCGATGAGATTACCTCCCAGAAAGCCAGGAGCCCCAGAGACTCAAGAAAGAAAGAGATAAGAATTCAAACAGAGGAAGAGAAGATAGTGCGTATGGCTTTGGGGAACATGCCTTTAAAACAAATCTTTTCTTTTGAAAATGATTCTTTTGAAACCGTTTTGAAAATAATTTTTCAAATCCTTTATCTGATCTGGTAACCTTCAGCTCTGATACCACGTGTAACACCCCACATCCGTTAGTGTCACTCACAAAGGGAATGCACTAAGTTCTGTGGAGCATTTAGGGTAAAAGATGCAGATAAATTACAAGACAGACAGAAATTAAACAGCGGAAAATAAAACTTTACTTTATTGATAAAATAGTTTGTACAATGATTTCTTTACAATATCAAAGTATCATCTGTCTTACAAAATAAAGAAGCATAAAACAATATTTATATTCCCCAGTTTTAGCAAGAGCCAGCCATAACATCTGAGAAGAGAACCCAAGCAAAACTTCGACAAATCTTCAAGCTGGGAAAGAGTGACAGTCCAACTTAACCTGAGCTATATTATTCCCTCCTTTACTACCTGGGGGGGGGGAACGGAAGAAAAGAAGACGAAAGAAAAACAGAGTCAGACATAAAGCCTGAGTAAGTTCAGTAACTTCTAGCATGTGAACATGGAAAAACAGAACGACATGAATTAACTGAATACAAGATAACACCATGATGATAGGGTCATCAAGATTAGACAAGATAATCACAAGATATGCTAAGATAAGATAAACTGGATATGCTCTAATACTTTCGCCGCTTCGCTATTTCCTTTATACTGGTTTCTATATCTCTGCACCACCTAACTAGTGTCCCAACTAGTAACGATTACGTGATCCCAATCCCTGTATTTTCCATTGCCTTCAGGCACACATTCATTATTTATTACCTAGATCTAATCTAGGGTTTTCTATCAAGTGCTTTCTAGATTCAACTAGAGTTTACGCTATCTGCTGAACGCTTCTCGGATTCAGGGTTTATGCCACCTAGTCCAACTAGGGATTATGCTACCTGACGAACGATGCCCCCAAGTCTAGGACACACTATCTAGAGTGGTATATGTTCCTATACTTCCCCACGCATGTATCGCGAATCGTTATCGCTTGTCTAGATGCACATGTCCTGTAATGTGCGGCCGGAGTCCTGTGGCAGGGCAAATCAAGAAACACCGAACTCGGTCGGGAGCTTTCAGATATCTGCCGATGCAGATGCTAAGGTCTGTTTTTATTCCAGTGGCTATGGTCCCACTTGACCCCTCCCTCAACTAATGAAAGGTACACCTTGAAAAATGAGAACTATACGCAGGCCCCCTATGCCCCACTGTCCTATGGCCATCCGCAACCATAACTAGATAGCAAGTATATGGTCTTTTGGAGTTCTCCTCCTTTCCGCTTCACGTATCTCGATTGACTGAAGATGGATGGTAGACGCCGAGTTGCTATCACAGGGCTACCGGTTTCTCGCCAAATCACGCTGGTCCATCCTATTCTTTAGGTTGCCATATTTTGCAACCAAGGCATACCCTTGGTTCTTCTACCGCAGACCTTAACCTCTGTGAGCCCAGGAGGATCATCTGCAGCCTCACAGAGGGATACCAAGAGTACCCTCACGTCCCCTCGAAGCCTCGGGCTTCGTACCCCAATTCGTTGGAGCCTTCGTTTTAATCAGACGGACATTCGCTCCTTCTCGTGTTATACTAAGAATTACTACTTAGTTCTACTAACTAAGGTTTACCACTTAGTTTCCAGAATCGTTGTTTTCTTAACTAAGGTTTACTACTTAGCTCCTTTTAACTAAGGTTTACTACTTAGTTCTCTTTCCCGTCAATTTGGATTGGTTAAGTGTCTTTAGTCAATTCAAGCTAACTTAACACTCTTCATTTATCCTGTTAAACTGGTTAAGTGTTATCAGTAATTCATGTTGACTTAACCCTCCCACAAACCAAGTTATATTGGTTAAGTATTTCTTATTACTTAACCCTACCCATTCATCCTGTATTGGTTAAGTGTTCCTTTTTAACTTAACCTTGCCCATCTGTTTTAACTAACATGTTATTAATGGTTAAGTATTATCCCTTCATGTTTTAGACTTAACCCTATTCCTTTGTCAAAATCTGATGGTTAAGTGTTCAAGTTTACTTAACCCTACGGTCTAGCCCAGCTAACATATCAAATTGGCTAAGTGTATTAAATTCTTACTTAACCCCAACCTCTAGTCTAGTTAACATGTTAATTTGGCTAAGTGTATTAACGTTACTTAACCCCACCTTCTAGTCTAGTTAACATGTTAATTTGGCTAAGTGTTTTCTAAGTTACTTAACCCCACCTCCTCGTCTAGTTAACATGTTAATTTGGCTAAGTGTTTTCTTAGTTACTTAACCCCTACAAATCTTGTCTTGTTACCATGTTAAGTTGGTTAAGTGTCCCTATGGACTTAGCCCTCCCATTCTAGCTTAACTGAGTTAAGTGTCTGTATGAACCTAACCCCACCCGTCGGTTTGGTTATCATGTTGAATTGGTTAAGTGTATTTAGTTAAATTAACCCTACTATTCTTGTTCTAGCTTTAACTAAATAAATTAAAGTCGCGACCACTCACATTAGACAGATATTGTTGCGAATACTGGATGTGCCGGTTGGTTCCGGGCAGGTTTACATCGCAACTCAGTCTAACCTCGGGTTAGGAATATTCGTGTTTTCTAAGTTCAAAGGGTTTTGATTAATTTTCAAATCAGGTTTTGAAAGTAACCATCCCGTCCGTCGGATCAGTTAGGGATAGCCAGGGAGAGCAGGAAACTTGTATTTTCCAAACTCAAGCCTAGACACTATCCTCTCTGTCACCCTAGAACTTTCTGGTGTGTTATTAAAAGAGATGTCGTTAATAAACCTTTAACTTGCCTAAATTTACATTTCCTCATTTAGGACAAATTCTATAAGTAAATTATTCCTAATTTACTTATTTCCGAATTACTCTTTTAATGTAAATTGTCAACACTTATTCTTATGGCCCATTTTCCCCTCTATATCATATTTAGGCTTTTTGGTATGTAAACTATACCAAATTAAGTGTCACTAACCATGATTTTGCTAAACCTGACAATTACTCACAATTATGGCCAATTTCAAATTTATACCAATATGCCAAATTAGCTAATCCAATTCTGATTTAATATTCTAATTACAGTTCATGTCAAACTAGACTTATTATTCTAGTTCACAATTCATGTAAATGCTAGATTTACAAGTCAATACTAGATTCGAATTTTACATCCTATAATTCATGTCAAATTTATCCAATTTGCATTTCTATGAACATGCCATAATACATGTTCCCAATTTATGCCAATTTCCAAGTTAAAAACTACATTTCTAGTAAATTTCATATTTTGCCCAAATCGTATTCCCACCGTTCGTATAATCGTGATTCAATCTAGATTATAGATAAATCTAGATTCGTAGAAAATAGGGAACGAACCAAAGATGCTATGAAAAAGATAGACATAATAACTGGCATAAAATGATAATTTACTAATCATAGACCTAACGAATTACACTGAAATTGATCTAAAACATCGAAAGCCTATAGGTCTGAAAATCTTATGGCATAAAAAGGGTTGAACAACGACGTAGATTCAAGAGCATGGGTAGACCTAACTTAATAGGTAAATTCCCAAGATCTTAAAACCAAAGAAAACCAAGAATAGACAGAATAGATAATCAGGTTTAGACCCAATTTCACAGTCACAAAACTTAAGCAACACTTCCCTAGTCATGAGTCATAGGTATTTAATCACAGTTGTCCTTGTTATGTCATAGGCAATAGTCTATGTTTCCTAATCAAAGGCATAGGCTTGTGTTTATAGTCAAGGAAATAATTCCCATAGTCACAGTCACAGTCATAGGCAATGTTCATAGTCATAGGTAATGTTCATAGTCATAGGCAATATTCATAGTCATAGGCAATGCCTAATTGGTCATCGAATCATAACAGTTCTTATTTAGGTCCAAGAATATAAGCACTGATAGAAAGATTTGGCATATTCTTTTATTCCTTTAATTTCATGTCACGAATAGAGAAAGCGTTCAAATCTAAAAAGTAACCGACTTACAGAGATTAGATTAGATTCGTAGAAAAACAGTCGTTGAAGTCGTTTCAAGTCGTTTGAATTTTCACTTGAATCCTAGCTTGACTTGAATCTCCTCTCGAAAGTCTTGAGCAGCATTTCCTCGTCTTGATTTATTTTATATATTATTTATTTATACATTTTCTCAGAGGCAGCATAAGGATAGAAAAGAATTGTGAATAGAGAAGGAGACTAAGGCTGTTTATATAGGATTAGGCGGATGAATCTGGTCAGAGTGGCGTCCGGATACATCAAAATGAACCCAGGTTCAAAACCTGGATTTCGGGAGCAGGTCGACCCCCAGGTCGACTAGGTAGTCGACCTGGTCAAGGGGGGGTCGACCCTCAGGTCGACACCCTAGTCGACCTGGGTACCCAGGTCGACTCCCAGGTCGACCCCCTGGTCGACCTGGGTCCTGGGCGGGAAATTTCCCGCCCAGCCCGCTTCTGGGTCTGTTTTGAAATTTGTACTCGTTTTCTGACCTATTCGAATTTTAAATCGAATTATGAAACTTCCGGAGGCCAAAACTTTCTCATACGGACTCCGATTTACGCAAACTCGGACTCGTTTTCATGCAGAATTCCGAGACGAACGCAATGGCGCAGCCGTTTCCCTTGATTGTGATTTTAAAACTTAACTCTGCCTTGATTTGTGAATCCTAGTGTTACAGAATTACGGTGTGTTACACTCCACAACTCTCAAACACTCCAAACTCTATTAATGGCTTTTCCAACTCAATCTACCTTCCTTCAATAATAAATGGATCAAATCTCCTCCAAACACAAATAAAAAAATCTCTGACTCAACTCAAGTGATTTCTAATCTCCGCTAATCCTCTCTAAAGCCTAGATCGAAGGCCAAATCACTATGGAATCCATGAAGATCGCTCAATTGCTAAAGTGATCGAAGATCTACACATCCATCATCACAAAGCAAGAGATATCACCGATTCCTTTGCAAATTCAAGCGAAATCAAGATCATACAAAGAGAGAAAAGAGAGAGATGAACAATATGAGTGAATTCATAAATTCATGTACTTTGTAAAACGAAGAGTGATAATGAAAAAAGATTCAAAAGTGCTGTAGATCAATTTTAGATTGAACCACTATAAAAAAAATTTGTGTTTTAGTTGCTTATATTTTTCGTGACTCCATTTTCCTTAATCTTACTGTTTGGTGTAGTGTGATCTCACACCCTTGGTGTTTTAGACCAGTTTTGGTTTAAAAACTCAGATGGTCCTAATCATGGACTATATGGTATTTCGAGTCCATTATGTAAACTTATATCCCTTGCTCAAAATGTTGATGATACTACCATTATATGATTCGTGCTCACATAAAGTTGGTGCATGAATAATGTTTGTAAACAAACTGGACAACAATGAATGGTGAATTGGTACATGAACAATGTTTGCAACTAAAATGGATAGCGAAGAGCAAAGATGGCTCATAAATATGAGTATGAAATAAATTCTATATGTAAACAATGAAAATGGTATGCAAGCAAGACATAGACTACACTTGATGGTCAAACAAGCGATATTTTTGGAGATGAAACTCTTATGTATTCTTTTCACACTTCTTAAATCAATTCCGTCATAGGTAAGTTTCTCCTTTTTCCCCTAATATTTCGATTACATCATATTCGAGGCACTTTTTTCTGCTATTTTGACAATATTAAAAGTTTTGATTTTCTTTTTGATTGTATTATCTTTTGATTAAAAGCTGTCAGAGATTTCAATTAGCAAGTCCGTCTAGCTCAGTTGGTAAAGCGCAAGGCTCTTAACTTTGTGGTCATGAGTTTGAGGCCCACGGTGGGCGAATTGGCATTTTATTTTTGCTAGGTTACTTTTGACCAAATTGCACACCCCTCTGCCATCATGCTACTAAACGACGCATTGACCATGATGGAGATCACTTTTACGTTTGGGTTTTCCCGATAGACTATGAAGGGATACTTTTTAACTAATGTATTAATTCAATATTTTTCTCCTTTGTTTGAGTTGCTGATTAGGACATCCCGGTTAGCAAGCTGGATGGATAACAAACTGGGAGTCTTTATTTGAATTTAAGATAATTAATAGGGTTCGCTCAAACTTAGTAATGCACTAGGAAAATATATGATTATTATTTCTTTCCTTGGAAACTCTTATATAGGCCTTAGGTTTCCCCTAAAAAAACAAAACTATGCACCAGTCTGAGCAATGTTGCTGATAAATACACCATTAAAACACTTCCCAAATCAATTCATAATGGCACCATGTTTGTTAATATTTAACCTGAAAGTGTTCTTCATTCTACCTAACATGATAGCGATCTTCCTTGTAATTTCATTTTTGAGTGAAATCTAGCATATAGATGGTCCTAATCCTGGGCTGTATGGTATTTCGAGTCCATTGTGTAAACTTTTAACCCTTGCTTAAAATGTTGATGATACTACCATCATATAATTCGTACTCACATAAAGTTGGTGCATAAAAAATGTTTTCGAACGAATTGGACAATGTTGTATATGACGTAGTTGTATACACAATTATATGATTTTTGTTTCATGATAACAACCAAATAAATATTATTTTATATGTGTTTGTTACTGTACTGTTCTATACATACATCACAGACAGGAATATAATATTTATATTTAAATAGAATACGACTGTGCATACATTCATATATTCATACAGTATTTTATTTAAACTAAAGATTATATTTCAAACAGTACAACTATTTATAACTCCGCTATTTACAATTCACTTAAATATGTTTGAATATTTCTGACATGACACATCACACATGAAATTGTAATATTAAGGAATTCAAATAAAAATAGACAGATTGAATTGAACACAATAAAATAATATTTTATTTCAATTAAATCTGTTTATTACAAATAACAGTACAATTTTATACACGTCTATAATCGATTTCATATACACAGATTCCTCATTACATACATCACTCATCACTCAGTATATTTGCATACACACACACTAACACTCTGCCTTCAGTCTTCTGAATCTTCACGTGCTCCAATCCAGTTCACCATGTGCATAACTGTCACATACAGAAGAACACACAGTAGACTACAACAAAAATAAAATTCAATAAAAGAAAATAAAAAATTTATTTTTAAATTTTATTTGCCTCAGAATTACGGTGTGTTTCTCATCATTTTTCAGACTTAGTCTGATATATATCAAATGCTTACATCTGTTTAAGTGTATAGAAAAGAAAACAGTATTGCACTGAGGAGCATCCTCGTAGACCAACTCAACTCAGTGCAAATCAAGGCAGAATCTTTTCTTATCATTTTTTTATAAAAGCCAGAAAAATTCAAGGAGAAGTAAAAAAGTATTCAAGTGTAGGCAGCATGATCAAAATGGTCAAGCACAAGTCATGACATGCTCAAAGCAAATATGAGTGAAACCGGGATGTAAAAGTGCAAAAAACAAGTTCAAGGCAGCCAAACCCAAGTACAAGAACAATGGACAAGTACAAGCCATTACAGACTCAAGAAATGATCAATACAAATATGCTTCAACATATACAGGTCATAGTCCAACAAAGTGATGCAGTTCTACATGTTATTAAAGATGGCTGTGAACATATGTTCAAAAACGAGTGTCAAAGTCGAGGAAGTGCAAGCTTATGTGTGTGTACAAAAATGAATAACTCAAGTTTAGTGTTTAAACAGGACAGGTGCAACAACATAAGCAACATAGTTTGAAAACAAAATAAAGCAAACCGAGTTTCAACTACGCAACAATGAACACAGCATAGTGTGGACATGTTTCAGTGGTTCAAGATGGTGATGCAGTCCAAATATCATAAACAAGTACAGTAAGAAGCCCAGGAGTATACACTGATAATATGGTTCATGTTCAAGACAACCTAGTGGCCAGACCAAGACAACTAGACGTAATCATGAACATGGTGCAACAATATCTCAAGGAACATGGATAGAGTGCACAAGTGGAAGGTCACAGCAACAAAACAAATAGCTCAAGCATAAGTCTGCTCGGGGTACAAACAATTCAAGTGTAGCATCAGCTCAACATTCATCTCAATCAAAATATAGTATCTGTTCTTATCAAATAAGTGCTTTAAATAAAAGGCGTGATCGTATCATATATTTTTATGAAGTAGTATAAAAATGATCGGGTGGTTTTGTAAATTTTTTGGCAAATCAAGTATAACATCTGTTCAGTTTTTAATCAGCAGGAAGTCGGAAAAAAAATTCAGTACAAAAATTACTGGAAGGTTTAAAATGGTCGAGCCAGAGTCAAACAGATGGTGCATACAAGTTTGAACATCAATAATTAGGGCATGTAAGTAGCAAAAGTATAATCAAAGTAGTATATGTTCTTATAAAAGTGTATGAAGCATCAGTTCAAATCTGTTTGCAAGGATTAGCCAAACAAGTCTGTTCGAAGCAATACAGAATGGGATCAGGAAAAACAAAGCAAGTCACACTCTATTAAGTCAGAGTTTAATTCTGGAGTATATATGAAATATATTAGCTAGATTTAAATTCCAGGATTCACGGAAAAGATTCCTTAAAAATATATAAGGTTTCATTTAAATAAAGGAACCAATTCAAAGCTGTATTCTCACTCAAGTTTGAAATTTTCAAAGATCACGAATTCAAAAATCGAGTCTCATCAGATTTCAAGCCCCAAAATTTACTCATATATCATGGCCAAGTAATATGGGAAATCATAGAATATTCAGGATTTTAACCCTATAAATATCCATCGATTCATCACTGGCATTCATCCAAGTTTCAACGAAATTAAAGAAAAATTCGAAGTGAAAAATCATACCAATATTTACTTGGATCTGAATCGAGTGGAGTTGTAAATAGAAGGACATCAGAGCACGAGATTAACATCGGAAATCATCAGAGCACGAGATCAACATCGGAAAACATCAGAGCACGAGTACGGTCAATCATTTTGTAAAAAATCGGATTCCAGAAGGAAACCCTAGATCGCAAATCGCCAACCCCCATTTTTTATTTCCAGAGAGAAAAAGGAGATCGGGCTCAAGTGAAAATGGGTGAAGCAAACTAAGATAGCCGGCCAAGAAAAAGGGCTAAGGATTTAAAGGAGTTTATTAATTAAAACTAGGGTTTTGTTTTTAAAAGGGTTTTCTATTTAAAGCTAGGGTTTCTATTTTAATTATTTTAATTTGTTTTTATTGTTTTCAACTTTGTAATCAGTCTAGAGTTTTCTAGTTTGTCTCTAAAACTAGGGAGACGAATTACAGGGTTTGTAATTCGGGAAAATCTGGTTTTAGGGATAGAAACCAATGCATGGTTTTGAGCGTAGGATTAGTGCAACTAGAGCGAGATTGTGAGGCCTGTTTGTGTAGCTTCTAGTAGAAACTGGGGATAAGTTTTGAGCGTGGGGTTAGGGTAAAGAGGCTAGGAATTATCGCGAGTTTACGGGTGTTGTAAGCGTTGTAATTGTTGACTAATACATAGTAGAAACCTTGGGGAATGCAACAGTAGGCAGGGTTTTGCCGAAGCTGGGTATATCTGTGTGTTATTTATTTTCCGCATTTACTCTGATTATTATCTGTGTTGTTATTATTAAATTACCCAGCAAAAATCTTTGATAAACCCTATTCACTCCCCCTCTAGGGTTAATTTAGATCCTATAAGTGGTACCAAAGCAGGTAATTTTTTATATTTTATTTTAACTCTAGAGTCATGAATCTGTCTAATAATGCTTTTTCTGAGGGCTGGTCCATAGCTAGGGCACCAATGTTTAATGGAACTGATTATGCCTATTGGAAAGCTAGAATGAAAATTTATTTGAGTTTAATCGATTATGATGTGTGGGATATTATCAAAACGGGTTATAGGACTCCCACTGTTATTATTAATGGTATTGATGTTCCAAAAGAAAAAGACTGGTGGGATGCAAATGATAAAAAAACATTTTCAACTAATGCCAAAGCGATGAATGCATTAATCTGTGCTCTTGATAAAACGGAATTTAATCGAATTTCTCATTGTGAAACTGTACAGGAAATATGGCATACGTTGGAGGTCACACACTAAGGAACATCTCAAGTGAAGGAATCTCGTCTCACTCTACTCAGCAACGAATATGAAAATTTCTCTATGCAAAGAGAAGAATATATAAGATAAATGTATGGACGCTTCTCGTCACTAGTCTACAATGCCAAAGCTCTTGGAAAAAATTATACTGAAGTGGAATTGATCAGAAAAATATTAAGAGTGCTACCGATGAATTTTGAAGCTAAAGTGATGGCGATTCAAGAATCAAAAGATCTGAATAAAGTAAGCATGGAAGAGTTGATCAGAAATCTGATTACTTACGAGTTGGAGTTAAAAGCAAGAGAATAACAGAAGAATTGTGAATCAAAGAAAAAGACGATCGCTCTAAATAATACTGTTGAAAGTGATGGTGATGATCCCGCTGAAGAGCTAGCGATGGTTTTGAGAAAGTGGGCCAAAGGAAATTACAAGCCACAAAAGAAGAATTCAAAAACTAACAAGTCTGAAAGCTAAGAAAGTTCAGACGATGAAGTATTTTGCTACAATTGCAAGAAACCCGGACATATCAAACCAAATTGCCCACAACTCTAAAATGAAAAGAAGAAGAAGTTCAGAAGGAAGAAGAAGGGCTTTGCTGCTACATGAGATGATGAGGAAGGAGAAGAAGTTTCTGAAAGTGATGAAGGGGAAGCTAATTTTTGTCTTATGGCTCAATCTGATTCGGAAAGTAGTGAAGAGGATTCAAGTGAGGTATCGAATTTTACTTATAAAGATTTAATTTTAATGTGTCACGATCTCACAAAAACCGTTGATTCTCTTGAACTAAAAGTTAAGAAATTGTAATCTGATAGGTCAAAACTAGTTCAACAAAATAACAGTTTAGAAAGAAAACTTGAAAAAGTTAAGAATTCACTGTTTTCAGAATGCGAAAAATGTCAATTTTTGAGTAATGATCTTTTGAAATTCAAAACTGATTTTGAGTTACTTAAAAGTGAAAACGTGAATTTGAAGAACTAAAATTGTGATTTTTAGAAGGAGATTGAAAAGCTTAGAGAATCTGAAAAACTTGATTTTGAAAAGCGAAAACAATTTGAAATTGAAATTTCTAAGTCCAATGCGAAAATCAAAGCACTTAAAAACGAAAATTTGGTTTTAAAACAAACCGATGTTGAAAAGAGGAAAATCACTATTAATCGTTGCTCAAATTTAATGAAAGAAAATAGCGACCTTAAATTTAAAATTCAACGACTTGAGTCAACTTTGACTAAATTTTCCAAAGGAAGAAATCGTTGAATATGTTGTTAAAAAACCAATTTTTTGTTCAGAATAAAAAGGGACTTGGTTTTTGGATTTGATCTAGTTGAAAAATGAAATCCTAATGATTTTAAAAATCCTTTAAATTATTTAGAAAACGATCAATTTGAAATTTTGAAATCAAATAATTTCAAAGGGTTTTTAAATCATAAACGAAATAATAACTCGTTTAAAAACAATTCATTTAAACATGTATGGATTCCAAAAAATAACAAATTGATTTTGAATAAGTCTAAACAAATTTGGGTACCAAAGGGTACTATTGTGGATAGTAATGGATTTTTATATAAACAGATTTGGGTACCAAAACGTGTAAACGAAGATAAAAGTGGTAAAACAACTTTTGTTAGACCACTCGATCCTATAAACATTTAGGTACCGAGGGAGGCTAAGGAACAACTGTGCTTAAGAGAGATAAAATTCAAATTGATTCATATTATCGAATTATTTGGAGTTCCTTATCCATAGATTCAGAGTTGGAGATTGATTGGATCACATCAATTATGGTAAGTCAGGTATGATCTCTAAACTCGTATTTTTTATTTTCTTTTATTTCCTTTGTAGTTTATTTCTCTTTTTAGTTTTTATTTCTTTTATTTTTTATGCTGATTTTTGGTTAATAAGACTTCAATTTTTTGAGCATATCTTGAACATGGTAAATTGGAATTTTAAAATTTATTATGTTCTTGTATACAAATGAAGTTTCACACATATTTGCTGTTTTTAGTTTCTTCTTATTCACTTTGGAAAATATTGAAAAATCGAACTCAATACAGTAGACTACTTGAAAGCCATGATTGACTAGTTGTGAAAATTTCATTTTTTTTTACTTGGCTTGATTTTGAAATCATTCATTTTTTATTGTTAATTTTCATGGATTATAAAAAAAATTATTTTTTCAAGTGATTTTAAATAATTATCTTAGAATTTGATCGTTGAATGTTTCTTGTGCTTATTTAAAAATTCTCTGAAAATGTCACTTGTGATTCTTGCTTTGAAAATGATCTTATGCTGCTCTGATAAAGAAATTGATTTGATGCGTTTGAATATCTTGGTGACTGGATGATGAGTTGAAAAATCAGTAATTAAATATCTTTAAATTCCATAGACAATTTGAATTAAATATATAAGTGGTTTTAAAAATTTTCAAGAAGCAATCAACTTTAAAAATATTAGAAAATTCAATATTCTACTGATTGATATTTGAAACTGATTTTCAACTTGCATTGATATTTAAATAAAACTCCTCTTGAAATTGATATTTTCAATTTTTAAAATTATTTTTGATTATTTATTGAAAAATTGAAATTATTGATTGATTTGAACCGTTTTGTGACTCATCAAAATTATTAATAGATTTATAAAATGTGGTGAGTTGTGACTAAGGTATAATTCATAACTAGAGGAGATGTTATTTTAAATCTCATGATGATTGGACAGATTTTATAATATCTTTGAATTAGAGCTTATTTCACGACCATCTTCTATACTTATCATATTTCTGTCATTCATCATGGTTTTATTTAATTTGGGGAGTTCAAATTATTCTTGGAAATAAAAATAAAAGAAAAAGAAATATATATATATATATATGTATATTATTTATTATTGGTATTCACTCCCATTTAAAAGTCCTCGCGGTTATGCGTGGGTGAATTACCTTAATCTCTATGTGCTTCCATTCTCACTTAAAAGACCTTTGGGTTGTGCACAGATGGAACTCATTAGAGAGGATAAAGTTAAGTTACTACTAACTCCATTTAAAAGACCTTTGGGCTATGCGTGGTTAGCAAGTGCTTAACACGTTTTGAGTTTACTAAAAATCTTTAAAATTCATATTCAAATATTTAATTTTATTGAACTCTCCTTATTCTATAAAATCCATGGTAAATCCATTCATTCTGAAAGTGAAATTTGTATCTGATTTAAAGATTATTATGATTTTTGTTTGATTAAATGGGTTTTACGATATATATTCTCTCTCTTAATCTGAATTTATACTTCTATTCTATATTCATCACTGTTTCAATTTCTATTATCCTTTTGATGATAACAAAAGGGGGAGAATGGTCAAGATTTTGATTGATGAGTATTTAATTCAAAAATATTTTAAGATTGGAAATTAAATATCTAGAGGGAGAATGGTCAATTGGATTTCATCATTCATATTTTCCACATATATAGGGGGAGTTCAGTTGTTGGGGGAGCTAATAAATAGGGGGAGTTCAATTTCACTGTCAAACACATTTATTATGCTCAAAATCTTTTATTTGTTTGTCATCATCAAAAGGGAGAGATTGTTGTATATGACATAGTTGTATACACAATTATATGATTTTTGGATGATAACAACCAAATAAATATTATTTTAAATGTGTTTGTTACTGTACTGTTCTATATATAGATCATAGACATGAATATAATATTTATATTTAAATAGAATACGACTGTACAGACATTCATATATTCATACAGTATTTTATTTAAATTAAATATTATATTTCAAATATTCAAACAGTACAACTATTTATAACTCCACTATTTACAATTCACTTAAATATGTTTGAACATTTCTGACATGACACATCACACATGAAATTGTAATATTGAAGGAATTCAAATAAAAATAGACAGATTGAATTGAACACAATAAAATAATATTTTATTTCAATCAAATCTGTTTATTACAAATAACAATACAATTTTATTCACGTCTATAATCGATTTCATATACACAGATTCCTCATTACATACATCACTCATCACTCAGTATATTTACATATACACGCACACTGACACTCTGCCTTCAATTTTCTAAATCTTCACGTTCTCCAATCCAGTTCACCATGTGCATACCTGTCACATACAGAATAACGCACACAGTAGACTGCAACAAAAATAAAATTCAATAAAAGCAAATAAAAAAAATATTTTTAAATTTTATTTTCTTCAGAATTATGGGGTGTTTCTCATCATTTTTTAGACTTGGTCTGATATATATCAAATGCTCACATCTGTTTAAGTGTATAGAAAAGAAAACAGTATTGCACTGAGGACCAGCCTCGCGGACCAACTCAATTCAGTGCAAATCAAGGCAGAATCTGTTCGTGTCATTTCTATTATAAAAGCCAGAAAAATTCAAGGAGAAGTAAACAAGTATTCAATTGTACGAGTTCAAGGCAGCATGATCAAAATGGTCAAGCACAAGTCATGACATGCTCAAAGCAAATATGAGTGAAACAGGGATGTAAAATTGCAAAAAGCAATTTTAAGGCAGCCAGACCCAAGTACAAGAAAAATGGACAAGTACAAGCCATTACAGACTCAAGAAATGATCAATACAAATATGCTTCAACATATACAGGTCATAGTCCAACAAAGTGATGCAGTTCTACATGTTTTTAAAGATCTGTTCAGTTTTTAATCAAGTATAACATCTGTTCAGTTTTTAATCAAGTATAAAAATGATCGGGTAGTTCTGATAAAGTTTTGGCAAATCAAGTACAACATCTGTTCAGTTTTTAATCAGCAGGAAGTTGAAAAAAAATTCAGTGCAAAAACTATTGGAAGGTTTAAAATGGTCGAGCCAGAGTCAAACAGATGGTGCATACAAGTTTGAACATCAACAAGTGGGACACGTAAGAAGCACAAGTATAATCAAAGCAGTATCTGTTCTTATAAAAGTATATGAAGCATCAGTTCAAATCTGTTTACAAGGATTGGCCAAACAAGTCTGTTCGAAGCAATACACAAGGGGATCAAGAAAAACAAAGCAAGTCACACTCTATTAAGTTAGAGTTTAATTCTGGAGTATATATGAAATATATTAGCAAGATTTAAATTCCAGGATTCACGCAAAAGATTCTAGAAAATTATATAAGGTTTCGTTTAAATAAAGGAACCAATTCAAAGTTGTAATCTCACGCAAGTTTGAAATTTTCAAAGATCACGAATTCAAAAATCGAGTCTCATCGGATCTCAAGCCCCAAAATTTACTCATATATCATGACCAGGTACTATGGGAAATCAGAGAATATTCAGGATTTTAACCCTATAAATATCCACCAATTCATCATTGGCAGATCATCCAAGTTTCAATGCAATTAAAGAAAAATTTGATGTGAAAAATCATACCAATATTTACTTGGATCTGAATCGAGTGGAGTTGCAAATCAAAGGACATCAGAGCACGAGATCAACATCGGAAATCATCAGAGCACGAGATCGACATCGGAAAACATCAGATCATGAGTACGGTCAATCATTTTGTAAAAAATCGGATTCCAGAAGGAAACCCTAGATCAAAAATTGCCAGCCCCCATTTTTTATTTCCAGAGAGACTAAGGAGATCGGGCTCAAGTGAAAATGGGTGAAGCAAACTAAGATGGCCGACCAAGAAAAAGGGCTATGGATTTAAAGGAGTTTATTAATTAAAACTAGGGTTTTGTTTTTAAAAGGGTTTTCTATTTAAAGCTAGGGTTTCTATTTTAATTGTTTTAATTTGTTTTAATTGTTTTCAACTTTGTAATTAGTCTAGAGTTTTCTAGTTTGTCTCTAAAACTAGGGAGACGAATTACGGGGTTTGTAATTCGGGGAAATCTGGTTTCGGGGGTAGAAACCAGCCCAGGGTTTTGAGCATAGGATTAGTGCAGCTAGAGCGAGATTGTGAGGCCTGTTTGTGTAGCTCCTAGTAGAAACTGTGGATAAGTTTTGAGCGTAGGGTTAGGACACAGAGGCTATGAATTGTCGCGAGTTTATGGGTGTTGTAAGCGTTGTAATTGTTGACTAATACCTAGTAGAAACCTTGGGGAATGCAGAAGTAGGCAGGGTTTTACCGAACCTGGGAATATCTGTGTGTTATTTATTTTCCGCATTTACTACGATTATTATCAGTTTTGTTATTATTCAATTACTCCGCAAAAATATGCGATAATCCCTATTCACCTCCCCCCCCCCTCTAGGGTTAATGTAGATCCTACAGACAACAATGAATGATAAATTGGTACATGAACAATGTTTGCAACTAAACTGGATAGTGAAGAGCAAAGATGACTCACAGACATGAGTATGAAATAAATTCTATCTGTAAACAATCAAAATGGCATGCAAACAAGATATAGACTTCACTTGATGGTCAAACAAGCGATATTTTCTGGATGTGATACCCTTATTTATTCTTTTCGCACTTATTAAATCAATTCCGTCATAGGTAAGTCTCTCCTTTTACCTTTAATATTTCGATTAAAAGTTGTCAGAAATTTCAATCAGCAAGCCCGTCTAGCTCAGTTGGTAGAGCGCAAGGCTCTTAACCTTGTGGTCGTGAATTCGAGCCACGGTGGGCGAATAGGCAATATATTTTTTCCGGTTAACTTTGGTCCAAACTGTACACCCATCTTCCATCATGCTACTGAACGACGCTTTGACCACGATGGAGATCATTATTACGTTGGGGTTTTCCCGATAGAATATGAGGGAATACTTTTTAACCAATGTATTAATTCAGTATTTTTCTCCTTTGTTTGAATTTCCAATTAGGACATCAAAGTTAACAAGCTGGATGGATAACAAACAAGGAGTCCCTATTTGAAATTCAGATAATTAATTGGGTTCGCTCAAACTTAGTAATGCACTAGGAAAATATACGATTATTATATTCATCCTTGGAAACTCTTATATAGGCCTTAGCTTTCCCACAAAAAAAACAAACTACGCACCAGCCTGAGCAATATTGCTGATAAATACACCATTAAAACACTGCCCAAACCAATTCATAATGGAACCAAAATTGTTAATATTTAACCTGAAAGTGTTTTTCCTTCTACCTTATATGATAGCGGTCTTCCTTGTAATTTCATTTTTGAGTGCGACCCAGCATACTCAGAATGTCCTAATCCTGGGCAATATGGTATTTTGAGTCCATTGTGTAAACTTATATCCCTTGCTCAAAATATTGATGATATTACCATCATATAATTCGTACTCACACAAAGTTGGTGCATGAAAAATGTTTGCAAACAAATCGGACAACAATGAATGATGAATTGGTACATGAACAATGTGTGCAACTAAACTGGATAGCGAATTGCAAAGACGGCTCACAAACATGAGTATGAAATAAATTCTATATGTAAACAATCAAAATGGTATGCAAGCAAGCTATGGACTTCACTTGATGGTCAAATAAGCGACATTTTCCAAAGGTGAAACCCTTATGTATTCTTTTCACACTTCTTAAATCAATTCCGTCACAAGTAAGTCTCTCCTTTTTCCCTTAATATTTCGATTACATCATATTCGAGGCGCTTTCTTCTGCTATTTTGACAATATTAAAAGTTTTGTTTTTCTTTTTGATTGTATTATCTTTTGATTAAAAGCTATCAGAGATTTCAATTAGCGAGCCCGTCTAGCTCAGATGGTAGAGCGGAAGGCTCTTAACCTTGTGGTCGTGGGTTCGATCCCCACGGTGGGCGAATTAGTGATCTATTTTTGTCGGTTGACTTTTGACCAAACTGCATATGCCTCTATCATCATGCTACTGAACGACGCTTTCACCACAATGGAGATCATTTTTACATTTGGGTTTTCCGATAGACTATGAGGGGATACTTTTTAACCAATGTATTAATTCAGTATTTTTCTCCTTTGTTTGAATTCCCAATTATGACATCCCAGTTAGCAAGCTGGATGGATAACAAACTAGGAGTCCTTATTTGAATTTCAGATAATTAATATGGTTCCCTCGAACTTAGTAATGCACTAGGAAAATATATGATTATTACTTTCATCCTCGGAAATTCTTATATAGGCCTTAGCTTTCCCAAAAAAAAACCAAACTATGCACCAGCTTGAGCAATATTGCTGATAAATACACCATTAAAACACTTCCCAAACCAATTCATAATGGCACCAAATTCGTTAATATTTAACTTGAAAGTATTCTTCCATCTACCTAACATGATAGCGACCTTCCTTGTAATTTCATTTTTGAGTGCTACCCAGCATACTCAGATGTTCCTGATCCTGGGCTATATGGTATATCGAGTCCATTGCGTAAAATTATATCCCTTGCTCAAAATGTTGATGATACTACCATCTATAATTCGTACTCACTTAAAGTTGGTGCATGAACAATGTTTGCAAACAAACCAGACAACAATGAATGATGATTGGTACATGAACAATGTTTGCTACTAAACTTGATTGCGAAGAGCAAAGATGCTCACAAACATGAGTACGAAATAAATTCTCTCTATAAACAATCAAAATGGTATGCAAGCAAGATATAAACTTCACTTAATTGTCAAACATGCGACATTTTCCGGAGGCAAAACCCTTATATACTCTTTTCACACTTCTTAAATCAATTCCGTCATAGGTAAGTCTCTCATTTTCCCTTAATATTTCGATTACGTCATATTCAAGGCGCTTTCTTCTGCTATTTTGACAATATTAAAAGTTTTGTTTCTCTTTTTGATTGTATTATCTTTTGATTAAAAGCTGTAAGAGATTTCAATCAGCAAGCCCGTCTAGCTCAGTTGGTAGAGCGCAAGGCTCTTAACCTTGTGGTCGTGGGTTCGAGCCCCACGGTGGGCGAATTGGTGATCTATTTTTGCAGGTTGACTTTTGACCAAACTGCATATGCCTCTACCATCATGCTACTGAACGATTCTTTCGCCACGATGGAGATCATTTTTACGTTTGGGTTTTCCCGACAGACTATGAGGGGATACTTTTTAACCAGTGTATTAACTCAGTATTTTTCTCCTTTGTTTGAATTGCCAATTAGGACATCCCACTTAGCAAGCTGGATGGATAACAAACTGGGAGTCCTTCTTTGAATTTCAGATAATTAATAAGGTTAGCTCAAACTTAGTAATGCACTAGGAAAATATATGATTATTACTTTCATCCTTGGAAACTCTTATATAGGCCTTAGCTTTCCCCCAAAAAAACCAAACTACGCACCCGCCTGAGCAATATTGCTGATAAATACACCATTAAAACACTGCCCAAACCAATTCAAAATGGCACCAAATTTGTTAATATATAAATTGAAAGTGTTCTTCCATCTACCTAACATGATAGCGATATTCCTTGTAATTTCATTTTTGTGTGCAACCTAGCATACTTAGATGGTCCTAATCCTGGGCTGTAACGTATATCGAGTCCATTGTGTAAACTTATATCCCTTGCTCAAAATGTTGATGATATTACCATCATATAATTCGTACTCACTTAAAGTTGGTGCATGAACAATGTTTGCAAACGAACCAAACAACAATGAATGATGAATTGGTACACGAACAATGTTTGCAACTAAACTTGATAGCGAAGAGCAATGATGCTCACAAACAAGAGTATGAAATAAATTCTACCTATGAACAATCGAATGGTATGCAAGCAAGATAGAGACTTCACTTGATGGTCAAACAAGCGATATTTTCTGGAGGTGAAACCCTTATGTGTTCTTTTCACACTTCTTAAATCAATTCCGTCATAGGTAAGTCTCACCTTTTTCCCTTAACATTTTGATTATATCATATTCGAGGCGCTTTCTTCTGCTATTTTGATAATATTTAAAATTTTGTTTTTCTTTTCAATTGTATTATTGATCTATTAAAAGCTGTCAGAGATTTCAATCAGCAAGCCCGTCTAGCTCAGTTGGTAGACCGCAAGGCTCTTAACCCTGTGGTCGTGGGTTCGAGCCCCACGGTGGGAGAATTGGCGATCTATATTTGCCTTTGACTACTGCCAAACTGCACATGCCTCTACCATAATGCTACTGAACGACGCTGTCACCACGATGGAGATCATTTTTACGTTTTGGTTTTCCTGATAGGCTTTGAGGGGATAATTTTTAACCAACGTATTGATTCATATAAGTAATAGGGTTCACTCAAACTTAGTAATGCGCTAGGAAAATATATGATTATTACTTTCTTCCTTAGAAACTCTTATATAGGCCTTAGCTTTCCCCCAAAAAAACCAAACTACGCACCAGCCTGAGCAATATTGCTGATAAATACACCATTAAAACACTGCCTAAACCAATTCATAATGGCACCAAATTTTTTAATATTTAACCTGAAAGTGTTCTTCCTTCTACCTAACATGATTGTGATCTTCCTTGTAATTTCATTTTTGAGTGCAACCTAGCATACTCAGATGGTCCTAATCCTGGGATGTTTAGTATTTCGAGTCCAGTGTGTAAACTTATATCCCTTGCTCAAAATGTTGATGATGCTACCATCATATAATTCGTACTCACTTAAAGTTTGTGCATGAACAATGTTTGCAAACAAATCGAACAACAATGAAATATGAATTGGTACATGAAGAATGTTTGCAACTAAACTGGATAGCGAAGAGCAAAGATGGCTCAAAATCATTAGTATGATATAAATTCTATATATAAACAATCAAAATGGTATACAAGAAAGATATAGACTTCACTTGATGGTCAAACAAGCGATATTTTCCGGAGGTGAAACCCTTACGTATTCTTTTCACATTTCTTAAATCAATTCCGTCATAGGAAAGTCTCTACTTTTTCCCTTAATATTTCGATTACATCATATTCGAGGCACCTTCTTCTGCAATTTTGACAATATTAAAAGTTTTGTTTTTCTTTTTGATTGTGTTATCTTTTGATTAACAGCTGTCATAGATTTCAATTAGCGAGCCCGTCTAGCTCAGTTGGTAGAGCGCAAGGCTCTTAACCTTGTGGTCGTGGGTTCGAGCCCCACGGTGGGCAAATTGGTGATTTATTTTTGCTGGTTGACTTTTGACCAAACTGCATATGCCTCTACCTTCATGCTACTGAACGACGCTTTCTCTACGAGTGAGATCATTTTTACGTTTGGGTTTTCCCGATAGACTGTAAGGGGATACTTTTTAACTAATGCATTAATTCAGTATTTTTCTCTTTTGTTTGAATTCCCAATTATGACATCCCAGTTAGCATGCTGGATGGATAACAAACTAGGAGTCCTTATTTGAATTTCAGATAATTAATATGGTTCCCTCAAACTTAGTAATGCACTAGGAAAATATATGATTATTACTTTCATCCTCGGAAACTCTTATATAGGCCTTAACTTTCCCCAAAAAAACCAAACTATGCACGAGCTTGAGCAATATTGTTGATAAATACACCATTAAAACACTGCCCAAACCAATTCATAATGGCACCAAATTCATTAATATTTAAATTGAAAGTGTTCTTCCATCTACCTAACATGATAGCGACCTTCCTTGTAATTTCATTTTTGAGTGAAACCCAGCATACTCAGATGGTCCAAATCCTGGGCTGTATGGTATATTGAGTCCATTGTGTAAAATTATATCCCTTGCTCAAAATGTTGATGATACTTCCATCATATAATTCGTACTCACTTAAAGTTGGTGCATGAACAATGTTTGCAAACAAACCAGGCAACAATGAATGATGAATTGGTACATGAACAATGTTTGCAACTAAACTTGATTGCGAAGAGCAAAGATGCTCACAAACATGAGTACGAAATAAATTCTATCTATAAACAATCAAAATGGTATGCAAGCAAGATATAGACTTCACTTGATTGTCAAATAAGTGATATCTTCCAGAGGCGAAACCCTTATATATTCTTTTCACACTACTTAAATCAATTCTGTCATAGGTGAGTCTCTCATTTTCCCCTTAATATTTCTATTACATCATATTCGAGGCGCTTTCTTCTGCTATTTTGACAATATTAAAAGTTTTGTTTTTCTTTTTGATTATATTATCTTTTCATTAAAAGCTGTCAGAGATTTCAACCAGCAAGCCCGTCTAGCTCAGTTGGTAGAGCGCAAGGCTCTTAACCTTGTGGTCGTGGGTTCGAGCCCCACGGTGGGCGAATTGGTGATCTATTTTTTTCGGTTGACTTTTGACCAAACTGCATATGCCTCTACCATCATGCTACTGAACGACGCTTTCGCCGCGATGGAGATCATTTTTACGTTTGGGTTTTCGCGACAGACAATGAGGGGATACTTTTTAACCAATGTATTAACTCAGTATTTTTCTCCTTTGTTTGAATTGCCAATTAGGACATCCCACTTAGCAAGCTGGATGGATAACAAACTGGGAGTCCTTCTTTGAGTTTCAGATAATTAATAAGGTTAGCTCAAACTTAGTAATGCACTAGGAAAATATATGATTACTACTTTCATCCTTGGAAACTCTTATATAGGCCTTAGCTTTCCACCAAAAAAACAAATTACGCACCAACCTGAGCAATATTGTTGATAAAAACACCATTAAAACATTGCCCAAACAAATTCATAATGGCACCAAATTTGTTAATATTTAATTTGAAATTATTCTTCCATCTACCTAACATGATAGCGATCTTCCTTGTAATTTCATTTTTGAGTGCAACCTAGCATACTCAGATGGTACTAATCCTGGGCTGTATCGTATATCGAGTCCAGTGTGTAAACTTATATCCCTTGCTCAAAATGTTGATGATACTACCATCATATAATTCGTACTCGCTTAAAGTTGGTGCATGAACATTGTTTGCAAGCAAACAAAACAACAATGAATGATGAATTGGTACATAAACAATGTTTGCAACTAAACTTGATAGCGAAGAGCAAAGATGCTTACAAACATGAGTATGGAATAAATTCTATCAATAAACAATCAAATGGTACGCAAGCAAGATAGAGACTTCACTTGATGGTCAAACAAGCGATATTTTCTGGAGACGAAACCCTTATGTTTTCTTTTCACACTTCTTAAATCATTTCCGTCATAGGTAAGTCTCACCTTTTTCCGTTAATATTTCGATTATATCATATTCGAGGCGCTTTCTTTTGCTACTTTGATAATATCAAAAGTTTTGTTTTGCTTTTCGATTGTATTATCGATCGATTAAAAGCTGTCAGAGATTTCAATCAGCAAGCCCGTCAAGCTCAGTTGGTAGACCACAAGGCTCTTAACCCTCTGGTCGTGGGTTCGAGCCCCATGGTGGGAGAATTGGCGATCTATTTTTGCCTTTGACTACTGGCCAAACTGCATATGGCTCTACCATCATGCTACTGAACGACGCTCTCACCACGATGGAGATCATTTTTACGTTTGGGTTTTCCCGATAGGCTTTGAGGGGATACTTTTTAACCAACGTATTAATTCATATAAGTAATATGGTTCGCTCAAACTTAGTATTGCGCTAGGAAAATATATGATTATTACTTTCATCCTTAGAAACTCTTATAAAGGCCTTAGCTTTCCCCCAAAAAAACCAGACTACGCACCAGCCTGAGCAATATTGCTGATAAATACACCATTAAACACTGCCTAAACCAATTCATAATGGCACCAATTTTTTTAATATTTAACCTGAAAGTGTTCTTCCTTCTACCTAACATGATTGTGATCTTCCTTGTAATTTCATTTTTGAGTGCAACCCAGCATACTCAGATGGTCCTAATCCTGGGATGTATGGTATTTCGAGTCCATTGTGTAAACTTATATCCCTTGCTCAAAATGTTGATGATACTACCATCATATAATTCGTCCTCACATAAAGTTGGTGCATGAACAATGTTAGCAAAAAAACCGAACAACAATGAATGATGAATTGGTACATGAACAATGTTTGCAACTAAACTGGATAGCGAAGAGCAAAGATGGCTCAAAAACATGAGTATGAAATAAATTATATATGTAAACAATCAAAATGGTATGCAAGCAAGATATAGACTTCACTACATGGTCAAACAAGCGATATTTTCCAAAGGCGAAACCCTTACGTATTCTTTTCACACTTCTTAAATCAATTCCGTCATAGGTAAGTCTCTCCTTTTTGCCTTAATATTTCGATTACATCATATTCAAGGCACTTTCTTCTTCTATTTTGATAATATTAAAAGTTTTTTTTTCTTTTTGATTGTATTATCTTTTGATTAAAAGCTGTCAGAGATTTCAATCAGCAAGCCCGTCTAGCTCAGTTGGTAGAGCGCAAGGCTCTTAACCTTGTGGTCGTGGGTTCGAGCTCCACGGTGGGCGAATTGGCGATCTATTTTTGCCAGTTGACTTTTGACCAAATTGCATATGCCTCTACCATCGTGCTACTGAATGGTGCTTTCGCCACGATGGAGATCATTTTTACATTTGGGTTTTCCCGATAGACTATGAGGGGATACTTTTTAACCAACTTATTAATTCAGTATTTTTCTTCTTTGTTTTTATTGCCAATTAGGGCATCCCAATTAGCAAGCTGGATGGGTAACAAACTAGGAGTCCTTATTTGAATTTCAGATAACTAATAGGGTTCACTCAAACTTAGTAATGTACTAGGAAAATATATGATTATTACTTTCATCCTTGGAAACTATTATATAGGCCTTAGCTTTCCCCCAAAAAAACCAAACTACGCACCAGCCTGAGCAATATTGTTGATAAATACACCATTAAAACACTGCCCAAACCAATTCATAATGGCACCAAGTTTGTTAATGTTTAACTTCAAAGTTTTCTTCCATCCACCTAACATGATAGCGATCTTCCTTGTAATTTTATTTTTTAGTGCAACCTAGCATACTCAGATTGTCCTAATCCTTGGTTGTATGCTATATCAAGTGCATTGTGTAAACTTATATCCCATGCTCAAAATGTTGATGATACTACCATTATATAATTCGTACTCACTTAAAGTTGGTGCATGAACAATGTTTGCAAACAAACCAAATAACAATGAATGATGAATTGGTACATGAACAATGTTTGCAACAAAATTTGATAGCGAAGAGCAAAGATGCTCACAAACATGAGTATGAAATAAAGTATATCCATAAACAAACAAAATGGTATGCAAGCAAGATATAGACTTCACTTCATGGTCAAACAAGCGATAGATTCCAGGGGCGAATCCCTTATGTATTCTTTTTGCACTTCTTAAACAAATTCCATCATAGGTAAGTCTCTCTTTTTTCCCTTAATATTTCGATTATATCATATTCTAGGCACTTTCTTATGCTATTTTGATAATATTAAAAATTTTGTTTTGCTTTTTGATTGTATTATCTTTCGATTCAAAGCTGTCAGAGATTTTAATCAGCAAGCCCGTCTAGCTCAGTTGGTAGACCACAAGGCTCTTAACCTTGTGGTCGTGGGTTCGAGCCCCACGGTGTGAGAATTGGCAATCTAATTTTGCCGTTTGATTTCTGACCAAACTGCATACGCCTGTACCAACATGCTACTAAACGGTGCTTTCACCACGATGGAGATCATTTTTTCGTTAGGGTTCTCCCAATAGACTATCAGGGGATACATTTTAACCAATCTATTAATTCGGTATTTTTCTCCTTTGTTTGAATTGCCAATTAGGACATCCCAGTTAGCAAGCTAGATGGATAACAAACTGGGAGTCCTTGTTTGAATTTTATATAATTAATAGGGTTCGCTCAAACTTAGTAATGCACTAGGAAAATATATTATTATTACTTTCTTCCTTGGAAACTCTTATATAGGCCTTAGCTTTCCCCTAACAAAGAAACTAAACTATGCACCAGCCCGAGCAATATTGCTGATAAATACACCATTAAAACTCTGCCTAAACCAACTCATAATGACATCAAATTTGTTAATATTTAACCCGAAAGTGTTCTTCCTTTTACCCAACATGATAGTGATATTCCTTGAAATTTCATTTTTCAATGCAACCTATCATACTCAGATGGTCCTAATCTTGGGCTGTACGATATTTCGATTCCCATGGGCAAACTTATATCCCTTGCTCAAAATGTTGATGACATTATCATTATTTAATTCGTTCTCACAGAAAGTTGGTGCATGAACATTGTTTGCAAACAAACCGAGCAACAATGAATGATGGATTAGTACATGAACAATGTTTGCATCTAAACTGGATAGCGAAGAGCAAAGATGGCTCACAAACATGAGTATGAAATAAATTCTATCTATAAACAATCAAAATGATATGCAAGCAAGGTAGAGATTTCACTTGATGGTTCGATAAGCAATATTTTTCAGAGGCAAATCCTTACGTATTCTTTTTACACTACTTCAATCAATTCCGTCATAGGTAAGTCTCTCATTTCCCTTGATATTTCAATTACATCATATTCAAGGCTCTCTCTTCAGCAATTTCGATAATTTTAGAAGTTTTGTTACGATTTTCGATTGTTTATCTTTTAATAAAAATCTATTAGAAATTTCAATCAGCAAGCCTTTCTAGCTCAGTAGGTTGAGCGCAAGGCTTTTAACCTTGTGGTCACGGGTTCGAGCCCCTTGGTAAGGGAATAGGCGATTTATTTTTGCTGGTTAACTTTTTACAAAACTGCACACCCCTCTACCATCATGCTATTGAACGACGCTTTGACCATGATGGAGATCATTTTTACATTTGGGTTTTCCCGATAGACTATGAGGGGGTACTTTTTAACCAATGTATTAATTCAGTAATTTTCTACCTTGTTTGAATTGCCAATTAGGACATCCCATTTAGCAAGCTGGATGGATAACAAACTGGGGGTCCTTATTTGAATTTTTAGATAATTAATATTGTTCACTCAAACTTAGTAATGTGCTAGGAAAATATATGATTATTACTTTCATCCTTGGAAACTCTTATATAGGCCTTAGCTTTCCCCCAAAAAAACCAAACTACGCAGCAGCCTAAGCAATATTGCTGGTAAATACACCATTAAAACACTGCCTAAACCAATTCATAATGGCACGAATTTTTTAAATATTTAACCTGAAAGTGTTCTTCCTTCTACCTGACATGATTGCGATCTTCCTTGTAATTTCATTTTTGAGTGCAACCCAGCATACTCAGATGGTCCTAATCCTGGGATTATGGTATTTCGAGTCCATTGTGTAAACTTATATCCCTTGCTCAAAATGTTTATGATACTACCATCATATAATTCGCCCTCACATAAAGTTGGTGCATGAACAATGTTTGCAAACAAACTAAACAACAATGAATGATGAATTGGTACATGAACAATGTTTGCAACTAAACTGGATAGCGAAGAGCAAAGATGGCTCAAAAACATGAGTATGAAATAAACTCTATATGTAAACAATCAAAATGGTATGCAAGCAAGATAAAGACTTCACTTCATGGTCAAACAAGCGATATTTTCCAGAGGCGAAACCCTTACGTATTCTTTTCACGCTTCTTAAATCAATTCAATCATAGGTAAGTCTCTCCTTTTTTTCCTTAATATTTCGATTACATCATATTCGAGGCACTTTCTTATTCTATTTTGATAATACTAAAAGTTTTGTTTTGCTTTTTGATTGTATTATCTTTTGATTAAAAGCTGTCAGAGATTTAATTCAGCAAGCCCGTCTAGCTCAGTTGGTAGATCGCAAGGCTCTTAACCTTGTGGTCGTGGGTTCGAGCCCCACGGTGGGCGAATTGGCGATCTATTTTTGCCAGTTGACTTTTGACCAAACTGCATACGCCTCTACAATCATGCTACTGAACGGCGCTTTCGCCACGATGGAGATCATTTTTATGTTTGGTTTTTCCCGATAGACTATGAGGGGATACTTTTTAACCAACTTATTAATTCAGTGTTTTTCTTCTTTGTTTTTATTGCCAATTAGGACATCCCAGTTAGCAAGCTGGATGGATAACAAACTAGGAGTCCTTATTTGAATTCCAGATAACTAATAGGGTTTGCTCAAACTTAGTAATGCACTAGGAAAATATATGATTATTACTTTCATCCTTGGAAACTCCTATATAGTCCTTAGCTTTCCCCCAAAAAACCCAAACTACGCACCAGCCTGAGCAACTTTACTGATAAATACACCATTAAAACACTGCCCAAACCAATTCATAATGGAACCAAATTTGTTAATGTTTAACTTCAAAGTGTTCTTCCATCCACCTAACATTAAATTTTAATATTGATAAAAAGGGTTGCAAAAGCATGAATATGAATGGGAAACTAGGTGATTCGGGAATGGGAAACTAGGTCGTCACCAGACCCTATTGCGATCATTTCCCGAGGAGGGTTGTTCAGCAGAAGCAGAACCATAAGCCTTTTCAGAGTTGGATGGTTTCTCGTCCTTAACAACATTAAAATCAAGGGCCCTTTTGTTGTCAGTCTTCGCGTCCTCTTCCAAATGGAATTTTTCAGCCTCAAAATAAAATTCTCTGAGATTTCTTGGTGGGTCCTAGTGTAGAGAAGTCTTGAAGTCAGAATTATCCAAAACACCAGATACTGCTCCCATTAAAAACATAGAAGGGTCAGGCCTGTTAACTAAAATGACTACAACATTGGATCATTTTAAGAATATACATAGAGTCTCTTCGGACTTCTCCCCTATGCCACTGAGAGTCATGACGCTTTTCAGACGAGCTATGTTGACTCTAAACTTTTCCACAAATCTAGTAATCAAAGTATTCAAAGAAGTAATGGAGTCCGCCTCTAGCCGTCTGAAACACATTGCAACTATATCTATTAAGTAAAGAGAAAAACACATCGCCATGATGTTTTCTAAAGAAGAGAGGACTTCCATGTGTCGAATATATCTCATGAGGAGAGCGGTCAGATCTTTGCGACCGTTATAGGGTTACAGAGTCAATAGCATCAAATTCGGTAGGTCATGTGCATTCCTGATATCCATAGAGAGCGGACTGCGAGTTATAGATTCTAAGTCCATAGAAGAAGAGGCACTGCCACGTGTGAATTAACGGATAACATCCATGATCTGAGATCCATTACCAAAAGCAAGCAACTGGTTAAGGTTATCCAATGTGACACTACTTCACCAGTGTTTAAGTCCAAATTAGGAATCAATTGATTAAGAAAAATATCCGGTTGAATTTCAACCTGAGGGGCCGCATCGAGCTCAATCCTGACTCCCAGAACCGTTGGAGCACTACCATCCAAAGCTATGTGCACCGGCGCTTGGGCAACATTACCAACAACGGAGCCTGCGACTTGACCGACTAAAGCCTCATGGGTTGGAGCGACATAGGGATTAGGGGTTCCCCCGAGTATAGCGGGACTGAAACCATTCCAAGGCGCGACATCGACCTGCTGATTAGTTTGCGGGGTTCCCCCAAGTCCCGAGTTGCAGGTGGAGGAACATTGGGACTAGTTCTAGTAATATTTGTCTGGCCAGTTAGGCTTGAAGTAGTTCTTATACTGTCCTCAATTCGAGAAAGAAAGGTATTGAAAGTGTCTTCATACTGCTCGAGTCGAGCGTTCAAATCCGTGGCCCGGTTATTAATCATTCCATTGACGTCTTCTCGTGTGACGTAGTTCGATGGAGGTCCAATCGAGGAGAGTTCTTAAATCCCTCCCCCATCTGCACCTTGAGCTTCAGTTATATCATCGAGCTTCTTGCGCTTAACCATG
Organism: Allium sativum; assembly: GCA_030737875.1. NCBI lineage: Eukaryota > Viridiplantae > Streptophyta > Magnoliopsida > Asparagales > Amaryllidaceae > Allium > Allium sativum. The sequence continues at coordinate 285,575,755 of CM060911.1, forward strand.
ATGAGAAGTGAGTAACTGAATTGAAGTTGAAACCCGAAGATGAAACTGAGAAACTTATCCAAAGCATAGGTCAAAGCTGTGCGTCCCCACCTAGCACGCCAAAATGTTGACATGGGAAGTTTTCGTTTACTCAACGCACGCCAATACCCGAAGGTATGTTTAATGTGAACACGATAATCCAAAGATATAATAAAATAATATAGAAAGACATAACTTTTTATAATGGTTCGACACTAATATCTACGTCCATTTTATAATAATCATTCAACATATACTTGCTGATTACAAATTTGTACAAGTTCGAACAATGTTTAAGTACAAAGCGTTACAATAGAATAATAAAATGATTATTCATTCTAAACTTTGACTAAAATGTCCTTCTTCTTCTTCATTAAGTGAGTTGTCTAAGTCAACTATGTCCAAATTTACCTTTAAAGTCCAAGAAGTGCAAAACATCCCAAAAGTATCATAATTATCCTTTGAAAGTCCAAAAGTTAATGGAAAAACGTGCATGCCACGTTTTAATGGTCCAAGCTATGTCCAATATCCTTGGAGAAGAAGATGGAATCCATTATGATGCTTTTGAAGCTCTAGAAGTAAAAATTCCAAGCCAAAGGATCCCCAAATGAAGGCTAAGCGTTGGAGTATTTATAGGTGGGAGTTTGTAGTGCAGTACGTAGGAAATGGGGCCCACAAACCGGAAATTCGAGTCCCTGAAGAGAAGCACCTTGGAATTTTGTATCCCTCGTCAATGCATTAGAAGAATTCAGATCCCCTCCTAGGGATATGAATTTCGTATCCCAAGGGATATGAAATTCCTATCCCCTAGGATACGGTCATCCCGTTTCCCCTGGGGATACGATATCTCGTATCCCCTTAGGGATACGAATTCATATCCCAGGAGATACAAAAATTTCATATTCCCCTAATGATACAAAAATCGTATCCTAGGGATACATAATTTTGTATCCCAGGGATACAGAATTTCATATCCCAGTGTGGCATACGAAATCGTATCCTAGGGATACATTGAGAAGGCTTCGAAGGGGGATTCGAAATGTACGGGATGGCGGGATACAAAATTCCTATTGTGTGATAAGGGAGTTGAAATGGGAGTCAAAATTCGGGGGAGTCATGCTTTGAGAGGTGCGATATAAAGGGATTCGAAATTACATAGGGATCCAAAATTCCTGCACAAGTTCACGGAAACGGGCGTAACTTTGAAACTATAAGTCCGTTTTGGTCAAACGAAAGTTGTACCTGAATCTAATTTAGAGGGCTACAATAGTTACCATGCTAACACCATGATTGATGTTTTCAGGCCCAAAAGAGGTCATCTGAAGTGGTTTCAAGCCCTTTTTATGTTTACAACGCGACTTTAACCAAATCACTTTGTGTTTTCTGACGATGTTACTGGCGCTTGAGCGCATTGCTAACCAGATACTTGACATGTGACCGCTTTGACTAAAAAGTGTGTCAACATTTTCACCTAAAAACATATCTTGCTTGATCCAAGGAAGGTGTGTTTTGCGGGAAGAATAGAAATCCATAAACCCACGATCGCTTCGGATCGTATTATTCATAAGTCGGAAGACCAGAAAGCTTGAACTTTAAACCAGGCCGACGACTGATTTGGATCGTATTATTCAGAAAACCACGATCACTTTGGATCGTATTAATAGAAGTCCATGATCACTTCGAACCATATTAATTTAAAAACCATGATTTCTTCGGATCGTATTAATGGGAAATCACCAGAATAGCCGGAGTATGAGGGGGACCAGAGGAGTCCAATAACCTGCAAAGAAAAGAGATACACATAACTGTTGTGTGCGATCTCGCCGTATCACCGACGAGGCCGCCACCCATTGTTGTATTCTTCCAAGGAGATCTTGTCGAGACAAGATGACCCAGGGATGTAATATCGTTTGTGGTGATCTCACATTTGTAAGACGACCAAGGCATGTCATTTCGTCCTTGGTCATTTCGCATTCGCAAGTCAACCAAGGGATTCATTTCATCCTTGGTCTGCTCGCGTTCGTGAGATAGCCAAGGGATTCATTTCATCTTTGTTCAGATCGCGTTTGTGAGACATCCAAGGAATACATTAAATCCTTGGTCTGTTCGCTTTCGCGAGACAACCAAGGAATACATTTCATCCTTAGTCTGCTTGCATTTGTGAGACGGCCAAGGGATACATTTCATCCTTGGTCTGCTCACATTCGCGTGACGGCCAAGGGATATGGTTTCGTCCTTGGTCTGCTTGCATTTGCGAGCCAGAGATATGGTTTCATCCTTGGTCTGCTCAACTTCGCAAGACAACCAAGGGATATGGTTTCGTCCTTGGCGATCACGCTTTGATGATGCAACCAAGGGATACATTTTATTCTCGGTCTGCTCGCATTCGCAAGACAGCCAAGGGATACATTTCATCCTTGGTCTGCTATCATTCACGAGACAGCCAAGTGATGCATTTCATCCTTGGTCTGTTCGCATTCGCGAGACAACCAAGGGATATGGTTTCGTCCTTGGCAATCATGCTTTGGTGATGCAACCAAGGGATACATTTTACCCTTGGCGATCACACTTTGGTGATGCAATCAAGGGATATGATGCATTCGAGGCGATCTTACATTCGCAAGATGACCAAGACATGTAGTTTAGGTTCGATGCAGCCTTACATTATAAAAAACGACAAGGAAATGTCAAAAAATCCATTTTACTGGTAACCAGATGGTGTGTTGTCTGGCAAAGAGCATGCCTAGGGATTATAACTGCTCTCGTGCATGGGCAGGTCGACTCAACCATTTACATTCTAAAAAGCCAAAAGAAACGACACCATGAGGTCGGAGCACGAATATCCATAATTAGAGAAAGCCAAGAGAGTCAATGCTTTTGGGCTCGTGGGATCCGAAAGCCGGAAAATCATATGTAAGAAAGCCATATCTGAGGAGCTCGTTATTTGAGATCCATTAACCCATAAACCACGAAGATTAGAATCTGCAAGTCATAAGATTTGATGCCCTGGAGACTTGCATCCAAGACATTAGAGCCAGTGAGAGATTCAGTTGATGACAATGTCGCCGGGACGGTTTCTAGTCCCAGGCCTATCTTAATTCCCTTAAGGAGGCCATGCATGTTCTAGTACTGCAAACTGAGCTCGAACGAAACGTGCTAACTCCCCGTTTCTGATACATTCTTCATTAGCATTCCTGAGATGTTGACACTCATTCATGTTGTGACCATCGATGTCATGGAATATGTAGTGTCGGCCAGAATCTCTTTCTCTTTGAGTGGGCACCCAAACGGGAAGTCTTTTTGAATGGAGAGATATAATGAACCTTTAGATAAATTTCCTCGAGGGTGTGAGTAAGTCCCGGATAATTCAAGAACAGGAAACTAGGTCATCTCCAAACCCTATTGTGATTATTTCCTGAGGAGGGTTGTTCAGTAGCAACAGAACCTTTAGACTTTTCAGAGTCGGACGGTTTCCCATCCTTAACAACGTTAACATCAAGGACAATTTTTTATCAGACTTTGCGTCCTCTTACTGGAGAAATATTTCAACCTCAAAATAAAATTCTTTGAGATCCCTTGCTGGGTCCCAGTATACAGAATTCTTGAAGTTAGATTTATCCAAAACCTAAGATACTGTGACCATTAAAACCACAGAAGGGTCAGGCCTATCAACTGAAGCGACTGCAACATTGAATCATTTTAAGAATTTATGCAGAGTCTCTACGGACTTCTGCCTTATGCCATTGAGAGTCATGATGCTTTTCAGACGAGCTATGTTGATTCTAAACTGTTCCACAAATCTATTTATCAAATTATTCCAAGAAGTAATGGAGTCCGCCTCTAGCTGCCTGAACCACATTGTATATCTATTAAGTAAAGATAAAAGCGCTTCGCCATGACGTTCTCTGAAGCAAAAAGGACTTTCATGTGTCGAATATATCTCATGAGGTGAGCAGTCGGATCTTTTCTACCATCATAGGGTTTTAGAGTAGGTTGCTTGAAATATGGTGGGTTACGAGAATTCCTGATATCCATAGAGAGAGGACTATGAGTTATAGAATCTAAGTCCACAGAAGAAGAGGCACTTCCTCGTGTGAATCGACGGATAACATCTGTGATCTGAGATCCATTACCAAAAGCAAGCAATTGATTAAGGTTATCTTAATCGACACTAGTGCCCCTAGTGTTTAAGTCGAAATTAGGAATCAGTTGACTAAGGAGAATATCCGGTTGACTTTCAACCTGTGGGGCCGCATCGGGAGCAATCCTAACTCCCGGAATCGTGGGAGCACTACCATCCAAAGCTACCTACACTGACACTTGAGCAATATTACCAACTGTGGAGCCCACGACTTGACCGACCAAAGCGACACGGGCTGGAGCAACATTGAGATTAGGGATGGCCCCGAGTGTAGCACGACTGACAGCACTCCGAGGAGCGGCGTCGGTCTACTGATTAGTTTGCGGGGTTACCCCAGGTCCCGAGTCGCATGTTGAGGAACATTGGTACTAGTTCCATCAATGTCTACCTGGGCAGTCGGCCTTGAAGTATTTCTTATCATGTCCTCAATCCGAGCACGAAAGGTATTGAAAGCGTCGTCCTGCCACTTGAGTCGAGCATTCAATCCGTAGTTAGGTTCTTAATCATTCCATCGACGTCCCTCGAGTGACATAGTCCGGTGGAGGTCCAGTCGAGGAGAGTTCTTGACTTCCTCACCCTTCTGTACCTTAAGCTTCAGTTATAGCATCAAGCTTCTTATACTTAACCATGATGAGAAGCAAGTAACTGAAGCGAACTCGAAAATTGAAGACGAAATCCGAAGATGAAACCGAGAAACTTATCCAAAGTAGAGGTCAAAGTTGTGCGTCCCCACCTGGCGCGCCAAAATGTTAACGTAGGAAGTTGTCATTTACTCAACGCACGCCAACACATGAAGGTATGTTTAATGTGAATACAATAATCCAAGGATACAATAAAGTAATACAGGGAGACACAACCTTTTATAGTGGTTCGACACTAATGCCTATGTCCACTCTATAATAATCATTCGTCATATACTTGTCGATTACAAAGTTGTACAAGTTTGGACAATGTTTAAGTACAAAGTGTTACAATAGAATAAAAAATGATTGTTAATTCTAAATTTTGACTAAAATGTCCTTCTTCTTCGTTAAGTGAGTTGACTTGGCTAGTTATGTCCAAATTTACCTTTAATTTCCAAGAAGTCTAAAATAACCCAAAAGTAGCTTAATTATCCTTCTGAATGTCCAAAAGATAATGGAAAACATGCATGCCACGTTTTAATGGTCCAAGCTATGTCTAATACCTTGGAGAAGTAGATGGAAGCTATTAATGATGCTTTTGGAGCTCGAAAAGTCCAAAAATCCAAGCCAAAGGGGACCTAAATGAAGGCTAAGACATGCGATATTTATAGGTGGGACTTGGTATTGGAGTAAGTTGGAAATGGGCCCACACACCAGAAATTCGTGTCCCTGAAGAGAAACGCCCTGGAATTTCATATCCCTCATCAATGCATTGGCAGAATTCGGATCCCCTTCTAGGGATACACAATTCATATCCCTTAGGATACGGTCGTCCCATATCCCCTAGGGGATACGAAATCTCGTATACCCTTAGGGATACGAATTTTTGTCCCAGGAGATACAGAAAATTTGTATCCCCTTAAGGGATACAAAAGTCTTATCCCAGGGATATAGAATTCTGTATCCCCTTAGGGGATATGGAATTTCATATTCCCCGGGGGATACGAAATTGTATCCCAAGGATACGTTGAGAAAGCTTGGAAGGGGGATTCGAAATGTATGAGGTGGTGTGAAACACCCCACCTCCGTTAAGGTCACTCACAAAGGGAATGCATTAACTTCAGTGAAGCGTTATAGGTAAGAGATGCAAATAAATTACAAGACAAATAAATAAAGCAGCGGAAAATAAAGTCATTTTATAAGCAACGTAGTTCAGTCAAGCTTTTACAACAATTGACTCAATCATACTTAAAAGTATTACATAAAACTTCTGTCTTGATTCAAAAACTTCCAAGTATATAAGAGGCATAAAACATAGCAAAGTAGCATAAGTCCCCAAATTAAAGTGCAATCACAGCCATAACCAAAGATAAGAGGTTCCAAGCCGTACATCACAGAATCTCCAAGCTTGGAAAGAGAAACGGTCCAAACTAAGCTGAGCTATTCCCTCCTTGACTACCCTAGGGGGGTGGGGGGGAGAATGTGAGAAAAGAAGACGAAAGAAAACAGGTCAGACATAAGTCTAGTAAGTCCAGTGATTTTTCAGCATATAAACAAGATAAAGGATCATGACATGAATAAACTGAAAAAAGGACAATACCATAAAACAAGATAACTTAAGACAAGATAAGGCAAGGTAAACTGAATGCGCTTCTACTCTTTCTCTGCTTCGCTACTGCCCTGTTATTCTGATTTCTATATCTCTGCACTGCCTAACTAGTGTCCGAACTAGTAATCTATATAAAATGGTAATATTACAATGTGATCCCAATCCCCACAATTGTGGTAGCCTTCAGGTGTACATCTAGTGGGAGGACCTTACCTCAATCAGCCTAATTGCCACGAAGATGTTAGATGTACCCTTACTACCCTATCGATCGGCTCCCTACTTGTATTAAGGTTCCATGTGTATGTGTCAATCGGACCTCTCTTGCATGTAGATACCTTGTGCTGGTCCCACCATAAGTTGTATCAATCCTTATGATAGCAACCCTACACGATTCAAGATGCACGGTGTGTAACTACTGGTACCCAGTGCCTACTTTTTCCCACTCCAAAGTACGTGCACGCCCGTAAAACATCGGGACCTACACTGACGTACCCCCTGCCGCTATTTTGACCGCTTATAATCATCCCAGTAATCGTGCCCCACCCTGCCTAGTTCAGGGTACCATGATACATCTATGTGGGTTACTACTGAAATGGGTCCCCGTTACTAAGGTTTCCTACTGGTTAAGTTTGTGGGCCTATATATAAAAATATTACCCACCTACACTAGATGTACTTAACCCTCTCACTGGTTCAAGCATGTCGATTTAATGGTTAAGTTTGTGGGCCTATATATACTAATATCATCCGCCTACACGAGATGTACTTAACCCTCCCACTGATCAAGTCAATACGTATTATTGGTTAAGCTTGCCTTAACCCTATCTGCTTCGTTCATATAATATTGGTTAAGTGTTGTCCATTCATGTTAACTTAACCTACCCACACATCATGTTGTATTGGTTAAGTGTTTTCAATTAACTTAACCCCACTCGTTCATCATGTTATATTGGTTAAGTGTTGCCCTCTTGTGTTACTTAACCCTATCATACATCATGTTATATTTATTGGTTAAGTGTTGCCTTCTTGTGTTACTTAACCCTACCATACATCATGTTATATATTGGTTAAGTGTTGCCTTCTTGTTTTACTTAACCCTACCATACATCATGTTATATCGGTTAAGTGTTGCCTTCTTGTGTTACTTAACCCTACCATACATCATGTTATATATATTGGTTAAGTGTTGCCTTCTTGCGTTACTTAACCCTAGCATACATCATGTTATATCGGTTAAGTGTTGCCTTAGTTAACTTAACCCTACCATTTGTTTAATTAACATGTTGTACTGCTTAAGTGTTGCCTTAGTTAACTTAACCTTACCATTCTTAACATGCCCCGTTTATTAGCATTAATTGATTTATTAATGCACCAACCTCTCACATTAGATCTGTGTTATTGTGGTTATTGGATGTGCCGGGCGGTTCCAGGCAGTTTTACACCACAACTCAATCTAACCTCGGGTTTTTCTTGGGCATAATGCACTAACCTCTCACATTAGATAGGTGTTGTTGCGGTTACTGGATGTGCCGGGCGGTTCCGAGCAGTTTTACACCACAACTCAATCTAACCTCGGGTTAGGCATGTTCATCCTTTATTTAATTTACATATTCGTCATTTATGTCAAGTTTATATGTAAATTATCCACAAGTGTTGTCATGTCACATTTACTATTAAAATTATGTTCTTAATTAATGGTATACAAATTATACCATTTCATGTTATTAATCATTTACGTGATTATGAGCCAATCTATGCCATTAGCATATAATTTAATATTTTTCCCAACGTATCCCCCATTATTCGTTCGCATAAATTACATAGAACGTTAGGCTCGCTAATTAGCCTAACTCATAAACAAAGAGGGATAAAGAAAAGGGACATATAACATTCCAACGGCATAAAACAGTTTAGATCAACTAAGCATGTGTAATATAAATTTGACATAGTACTACACAAATTTAATTAAGCATGTAAATGTGAACTTGCATTTGAGTTGGATCAAATTAACATAGATCTAAACATCCAAGCATGTAGATCTAGACATATAAGCATATATGAACATGACTTAGCTTATGATCTTGCATATAACATAACATAAGGAATCACCAAATTTATATACAACATTATAGGTTCATTGCCAAATTATAATACAACATGATAGGTTCATTACCAATTTAAACATACAACATGATAAGTCCATTACCAATTTAATATACAACATGATAGGTTCATCACCAAAGTTATATACAACATGATTGGTTCATCACCAAATTAATATACAACATGATAGGTTCTTCACCAAATTAATATAAAACATGATAGGTTGTATCAATCACAATAGTCACTTAGGCACAGGTAATTTCAGAATTGCCACATGAATCAGAATACGATTATCTTACAACTAGGCACAGTTCTAGTTTCTCTTCATTACAAGTCATGACTTTTATTTGTTCAAATCTAAAGAATAACCGAACTTACAAACAAAAGAACAAATTTTGTTTTTTGGGATCTGATTTCTGAAACTGAAAAGCTATCCTTTGATGTAGACTACTGATTCTCTAGTTTTGATTTGATTTGGGAATTTCTAACTTGACTTGTAGTTTAGAGAAAAATGGAGGCTACGCTATTCTAGACATGGACAGCATGACGACTTCAGAGAGCAATTTATGTGGTTTTAGGGTTGAGGGTTGGGGTTATTTATATAGAAGTTTAGATTAATGAGAGCTGTTAGATCATCCTAGGAGAAATCAGAGCCATCCAGACCAAATAGCGCCAACCGGAAGTCGCCACATATGCCCTAATGACTCAGAAAACGTCATTAGACAAAACAGTGCAGATCTGGCCGAGGGGGTCGACCCCTACAAGGGGGGTCGACACCCCAGTCGACACCCCTCTTGAGGGGTCGACACCTATGTTGACCCCCCCGGGGGAGTCGACCCCTACGGGAGGGAATTTTCCCGCCCAGCCGCTTCTATCAGAATTTAGAATTTGAACTGCTTTTTAATTTAATTATTATTTATATTTAATTTCTGATTAAACTTGAATTCTTCTAAACTCCATAACTTCTTCATATAGAGTCCGATTTACGCAAACTCAGACTCTATCTCAAGCAGAATTCTGAGATGAACGTAATGGTGTAACCGGTTTCCCTTAATTCTTCTTTTGAAGATTAATTATTCTTTAATTATCTCTTATGTCCCATTTTAAAATTACAGAGTGTTACATGATGGGATACGTTAGTCCTATTGTGTGATAAGGGAGTCGAAATTATGGTGAGGTGTGCTTTGAGAGGTGCGAAGTGGAGGGATTCGAAATTACAGAGGGATCTGAAATTCCTGCATACGTTCACGAAAACAGGGGTAACTTTCAAACTGTAAGTCCGTCTTTGTCAAACGAAAGTTGTACCTGAAGCTAATTTAGAGGGCTATAAGAGTTACTGTGCAATGCACCGTAGTTGATGCTTTTCAGGCACAAAAGAGGTCATCTAAAGTGGTTTTCAACCCTTTTTATGTTTACAACACGACTTTAAACAAATCGCTTTGTGTTTTCTGATGATGTTACTGGCGCTTGAGCGCTTGCTAACCAGATATTTAACATCTGACAACTTTGACTAAAAAGCGTGTTAACAGTTCCACTTCGCCAATCTTTATGGTATGAGAGCCTAGTTAACTATTGTCATCTAGAACCGAGATTTGCTCTAGCGGAAAGTATATCCGCACTGACTTCTTCGAAAAATATTATATTATATTATTTATTATTATTATTATTAGAAGGAGGTGGAGATGGTCATGGTTAGGTGCGGGTGTGGAGGCCGATAAGGAGGGTGCTTGGTGGTGGCGTAGGTGGCGCAACGGAAGAGGGAGGAGGTGGCTTGGTGGGGCTAAGGTAGGAGGGGGTAGGACCAATGTGAGGAGGACGAGGTGGAGTGGGTAGTTGGATGTGTGGAAGGAGGAGGAAGCGGCGGTTTTCGGTGGTGGAAGATGAGGAGTTCATGGCCGGAAAACGGGCCAAATTGAGGAGGAGAGGAGAGGAGAAGGAGGGAGGAAAGAGGAGATGGATTTAGGAAGCCATGATAGAAAGGAGAGAGATGCTTTAGTAGAAGGAGGAAGAAGTAGAAAAGATGGAATGAAAAAAAAATGAGAGGAGGAGGGTGGTTTATATAAGCTTAAAGTGAGGGTATTCTGGTAAAAAGGCTTTCACAAAACCATGCGCCAAAAACCAAAACCATGGATGGTAAGAACATGGTTTCTACCTACCATTTAGTGACACTTTTGTCCCACTTTTGAAGTGTTTCAAATTTGCTACACTATATATATGTTGCTACTTATCAACATATATGTTACCGTTTAACCGTTTCAACATCCGATGATTAATATTTTAAATCTTGACGATGTTTATTCTTGGTAAGTAATTCAAAAACAGTTATTTATTTGATAATTTAGATTTAAGATTTATATCTAACTAAAGAATATCATATTTAAAAATAGTTTTATTAATACGTATTTAAGCAACAAATTTTGAACAAAGTTGATATATTTTTATCGATGTATTTTACTATTATATTCTATGGTTTTAAACAACATTTCTTTACTCGAATCAAAATCCAACTTAGAATTATCAAATTAAAATTTCAAATGATTAAACCAAATAAAATTTTTCAAGTTATAAAATTCCATTTTGACAAATTTGTTGAATTGACAAAACCCATTTTTAGAAGATTCGTTATAACGAAAGTTGATAAATTCTCACTAGTATTTTACCATTATATTCGACAAATTTAAATATCTAAATTTATCGCTTAAACCATATTTATTTCAAAATTTTATTTTATATATTCAAATTTCTTATTTAAAATTGGTTAAAATCCTAGATCGTTACAATCTCCCCACTTAAAACTTTTCAACCTCGAAAAGGAGATAAAATCATAATTATATAACCAATCTCATTTATTAACAACTTATAAGTTTTCAATTTCTTAAATTTTTTCCAAGAGTTAGAAATCTTCCTAGGGTTTATCTTGTTATCCTTTGTAATTACTCCTAATTCAAAGCCATGAAACTTATTTTTACAATTTTTAAAAGTTTTCAGAAATCATAAAGATTTATCCCTTATATATTTTTATTTTACAAATATAGAAGAATTCTACTATCTTAACTTGTACAAATACTTGATTTAGACAAATTCTTGACCTTTACTAGATACGAAAAGGTTACAATACCCTAAGTTTAGATAACCTCTTAACTTTTAATTTATTTATCAAATACCCATCATTCAAAATTATGGACTTAATTCATCGGGTATTTGTATCTACATAAACATTTCACTTATTTACTTAAACACGTTTCAGAATTTATCCATTGTCAAAAATCACTGAAAATTCTGATCTTCCATCTATGCCTAACTTTTTAAATTTAAATTAACTTAATCATTTTCCATATTAAACTCAATATCTTTTTTATTAGAATAGAATTTATTTGAGTATAAGATAGAATACATCAAAAAGATTGAAAAAAGTAGTTTTTCTTTATAATTAACATCATATACATACATTCATTCATACATCTTTTCCTACTCCCTTTCCAACTCTTTAGAGATAACTCCCTAAGGTTAAAGAGCTTTCTTTAATTACACAATTCTTGCATTCCCTCTCGCTCACTTATGATTTTAGGTGGTGTTACTTTAACTGGTGTTTCTTCCTTCTTTAAATGACAATCCCGGACTCCATGCCCCACTTTTCTACATCGATAACACTTCTTTTCATTTGTTGGTTTCACGGGTTCCTTCTTTATTTTAGGACACTTACATATAAAATGTCTTTTCTTCTTGCATTTGAAACAAATTATATCTTCCCGAATGGTTTTCTTTTCTACTCTTTCTGGGAATAAAACCGCAAAATTTCGTTCTTGATGACATCTAGAACAATAGACCCCCTTGTGTTTTCCCAATCTAAGGATTTGTTTTCTTTTTAGTTATGAGCTTTTCTTGCTTTTTTCGGGGTCATCCACCATTCAATACCTGATAGACCGAACTCCATCTTTGTCCCTATGTGATATTTTCGTAATTTTATCAGAAAGAGTTTATCCAATTTATCTTGATTTAGGTAAATTGCTAAATTTTATTACCAAAATTTATTTTGTTAAATTGCGAAACTTAATTCACAAGGTATTCGTACTTAGTTACCTAATTTAATCCACTTCCTTTCCATGTTCAAAATTTGTCAAAATCGTTGAGAATTCTGATTTCTTATTCAAATCCTAATGTTTTTACATGGTACTTGTAACAGCCCTGATTTTTGGGGTTAATTTTAAAATTTTATTTTAAGAAATTTTAATGAATGAATATATTTAAAATTATTTATTTTAAATAATAACGATGAAAAACTTATTTTATTTCGAGCGCGAACTTGAAATTTATATTAAATCCATTCCGAGCCTGAAAACGGCGCGGTAATTTCAGATTTGAAATTCCAACTTTGAAAAATTATATAAAATAAAATATAAATCGAAATTGGACGAAACAAGAAACGCTAGGACCGTATTGAAAATATCTTTCCAAAGAGTTTCAGAAATTAAGATTCCAGTTTATAAATTGTAAGTTATGAGAAAATTAAATTTTCAGAAAAACGCTATAGAATTCGTATATATTATATATAAGGCCCGAAACATAAAATTTTTGCAGAATAAGGAATTAGAACCTGAAACCATCTCCATTGGTTTCAGAATGTTGTTTACATATAAAAATGACTATAAGAACTTATATTTTTGAGTTTCGGGAAAATTCCACTATTTTTGGTATTTTTAAATATTAAAAAGGGTCCGTTTGGCACAGGTCCCTATTAAGTTTCAAAATTAGGCTCACATCCAGTCATAAACTTATTGTAAATTTAGTCCCTATTTTCCTATTTAGAAAAATTGCATACATTTCTGCAATAATTCATGAGCACTAGTTCAACTTTATTTGCATACATGTATGCAAAAATTTAGAATATTTGCATACATACATGCAAATATTTATCAGAATAGTTGCATACATATATGCAAATATTTTGAATATTTGCATATATGTATGCAAATATTCGTTCAGAATATTTGCATACATGTATGCAAAAATTCATCGGAATAGTTGCATACATGTATGCAAAAATTCAAAATATTTGCATACATGTATGTAAATATTCATTCAGAATATTTGCATACATGTATGCAAATATTAGGAATAACATGTGAAAATGAAAACAGGGACCAAATTTACAATAAGTTTATGACCGGATGTGAGCCTAATTTTGAAACGTAATAGGGATATGACACTAATTTTCACTATTAAAAATATACGCCTGAAAAATGAAATTTTTGCAAACGAACCCCGAATTCGACGAGACCAGTTTCTATGGATTCGGAATATTAAAATAAGGTTAAATTCTAAAATTTATAATTTTTGGAATTATTTTGTGGCCGGTATAATTTTTACAGTAAAAAATAGCATATTTTCAGACTTCGGAAATTCATAATAAATTGATACGGACTCGGAAAATTACGAAATCAGGTTCGTTGGGTTCGTAATGACCTGAAATAATTATGTTTAAAATTTTATTAATTTTGAAATCAGCATGTATTTATAAGAATTTTTGAACTGAAGAAAACAGTTGAAAATTGAGTAATTGGGCACATAATGATATTTGGGCCCAAACCAAAATTAAACCCATGGTATATATTATCTTTTTCTGAGTTTTAGGGCTGAAATTCGAAATGCACAGCAGCCACTCTCTTTTCCATCATTTTTTCTCAATTTCCATGGCGGCTCCCTCTTCCTCTAAAATTCATAAAAAAATAAAATCTCTTCAAACCATAGCAAATTATATGTTTTCTCGAAGGTCTCGACGATACGAAGCTAATGGTGTAGTCGGTTTTGTCAAACAGCGCTCGGATTCGCCGGAATCTCGTCTTAAAGCTCGCTGTTTTCGAAATTCAGAAACTCAAAACGTAAATCAAGAAATTCCCGTGAATCGAGGAAGAATTAGACGAAGTCACGAACACGGAAGTTCTTCGTCTACGCAAGACGAAGATGCTCAGAAAATTTCAGGCAGTTTGGAGGTGTGAGGCGGCCTGTGGGACCCGCGAGGCGAAATCCTTTCTAGGCGATTTCCCGATGATCGGAGAAGATTTAGGGGCGGCTCTTTCTGGTGGTGGTGCGTCTCGCCAAGACGAAGACATTGGCGGTGGTCCCGTGGCGTCAGGTGGCCCGAGGCAGCGGCAAAGTGCGGTCAAAGTTCGGCTGTGAACAGTGTTTTTCGGTCAACAGGCTGAGGGTATTTTCTATTTTATTTTTAAATTATTTAATTAATTTCCAGAACTTTAAAATTGCATAACTCACTCATACGAATTCGAAAATCGACGATTTCAGGTGCGTTGGGATCGTGGCGACGAGATGGACGCGTGGACACTAATTTTGTCCAATTCTGAGACAGTGAAATTTTTAGGTATTTTTCACGAATATTAATTAATTATTTAATTATGTCCAACTTTAATAAATCATAACTCTCTCGTACGAGGTCCGATTGACGAACCGTAAATTGCGTTGGACTCGTCTTTCCGAGCTCTTCGCGATGGCGCAGACCAGAGCTAAATCCGAGACAGTCAAATTTTCAGCAAAAAATCAATGTGAGATTCTATTTTATAATTTATTAAATTTAAATTATTTTTCTTGTGGTTTTGATGTTTGTATGTACATGATTGTGGATTGATGATGTATGATGTCTGTTTGAGAATTGGTGATAGTTGTTTGGGTTATTATGGACAAATTGTTGTGGCATACACTGTTGATGAAATTTGTTGAATCAATAGAAACGATGTACATGATGTAAATGATAAATTCATTTTTATTTATTTATTTAAAATGTATGGAAATTTATATTTAAATAAAAGTTACAATTTTCATTGTTGTTCAGAAAAAAATGAAACTTTGTTTATGTTTACAAAGATTATAACTTTGAATGGGATTAAGAAGATTACAACTTTGTTTTTGTTCTAAAAAAAAAAAAATTAATTACAACTTTGTTTGCGTTTTTTTTTATATAAAATTGAAACTTTATTTTGTTTTTGAAAAGAACAAACTTTATTTTGTTTATGAAAAAGAACAAAACTTTGTTTTGTTTATTGAATAAAAGTTCAAACCTTATTTTGTTTTGTTTAAAAAGAACAAAACTTTGTTTTGTTGGTAAAGATTTAAAACCTTGTTTTTGCTTATAAAAGACTGAAATTTTGTTTTGTTTATAAAGATTAAAACTTTGTTTTGGATATAAAGATTTCATCTTTATTTTGAGACGATTATAATAAATAAAGTTTTGATCTTTA
Source organism: Allium sativum (assembly GCA_030737875.1). Taxonomy (NCBI): domain Eukaryota; kingdom Viridiplantae; phylum Streptophyta; class Magnoliopsida; order Asparagales; family Amaryllidaceae; genus Allium; species Allium sativum. Next base: position 285,591,498 of record CM060911.1, read on the forward strand.
TTTTAGAATAATTAAAATTTTGACTTTTGTTTTGAAATAAAATATTTTATTTTTATATTAAGTTAGATAAAGGAATATATTTTATGGTGAATTTGTGTCATTAAATCAAATGAAATAAAAAGGGCAATACCCATTATGTGAACATTGTTAAATTGTGCAAATTGTCTATGTTCCATTTATGCACCTATATACACTGCCATTTACAAGCGACCCTGGCTTGTTTATGTGAGTGAACGATCAATTTTTACACATCGTTCAGAAGCACAGTTTATTTTAAATATGTGAATTGTGTTGGCTGAAACCCCACACGGGTCAAGGGATGACTTTTGAATACACGTCACCCTTGGAATAATTAGAAATGCACTTTGGATGGATGTTCTGAAATTGTTATGTAATTAATGTTTGATTTTACGTATAATTAAATTATATGGAAATGGTGGGTCTCATTCCAATTTTGAGTAAAGTAATAAATATGCAAATTAATGAAATAAATTGGAAGTTGAAGTATTTAGATGATTTAATTTTCCATTTAAAAAGGAAATAATAAAGAAGCTTTTGAATTGACAGTATTTCCTTCGAATGAAGGAAATAAATGCCCATTTATTATTCAATTAATGATATTAATTGACGCTTGAATTAAGTAGATAAAAACCTTTAACATTTGGAAGGTTATAAACAAATTATTGGAATTAGTAAATCACATTCCAATTATATTAAGAAGATTTTAAACTGAAAAGATTCCTTTTTATGTTAACATTAAAAATGGAAGATGGATTTCAAAATTTGAATTGTTTTTAAATTGATTTCATTTTAATATTGAAATGGTAGGTTTTAATATCACAAATTAAAACCGTTTTTTTTAATGATTATTATTATTATAATATCGTAATAATATGGAAAGTTAATATGTATTGAAATGGAATAATAAAGCTTTGTATGAAAGAATATTTCGAGTAAGGAATGATATTAAGTTGTAGGATATTTTAAAATATAAAATATTTTAAAATAATACTCTTGGATAATATTTATAAATAAAATTTTTAATTATATTTGGACACGAGGTTAGGTCACGTTTATGGCGGAAGTCTGCCCGGAACCAACCGGCATATCCAGCAGCCATAAATGTTGGGCCTAATGTGAGAGGTCCAAGTGCGCAAATACGAATTGGGTCAAGACACGAGGTTAAGCCCAACCTGTGGTAGAAGTCTGCCCGGAACCAACCGGCATATCCAGCATCCACAAGTTGTAGGCCTAATGTGAGAGGTCTGGCCCGCTATCAAATAATAAAATGTAAAGATAAACATAATAAATGGATAAGGAAAATGAATTGGGCTATTCAGTCCATTTTAAAATAGTAACTCCATTTTAACCCGTATAAATTATGTTATACATTTTATAAAGGAAATCGAAGATGATTAATATTTTATTTAAGATTAAATGAAATACTCTGAAATAAATGATGTCTAATTATATATATTAAATGGGAAATTTATGAAATTTAAATTTGGGTTTATCGTGAATTATGTTTTAAATAACATTTATTCTTTAACCCGAATTTATGATAGAATTAATTTCCTAAAAATTGAATGATCATTTAATAATGACTTTGGAAGATTAAAACTAAATAAGATTTTAATTAAATCTTTAATTAGATTGAAAGGGAATTAAGTAGTTAAGATCACTGAATTAAGAAAGTGATCGAAAATGGAAAATGAACCATAAAGCAATGAATATTTTCATGTTATAAATGAATAAATGAATGAAAACATGAAATGGTTATTTTATTTATATATTTTATATAAATAAAAGAATGAAACTTTTATTTACTTTTCACATGGTAAATAAAAGGATGAAAATAAGAATGAAACTTTTATTTACATTTCACATGTAAATAAAAAGAATGAAAATAAGAATGAAACTTTTATTTACTTTTCACATGTAAATAAAAGGATGAAAATAAGAATGAAACTTTTATTTACTTTTCACATGTAAATAAAAAGAATGAAAAAAGTAATGAAACTTTTATTTACTTTTCACATGTAAATAAAAAAGATGAAAATAAGAAGGGAATTTTTATTTACATTTCACATGCGAATAAAAAGATATAAATATGAAATGAAACATGATTTAGAAGCATGAACCGCATATGGAAATTTAACATGTTTTAAAAAGCATTAAGTCGCATATGAAATGCATAATCAAGAAACCGCATATGAAATAAAAATTCATGTTTAGAGTAGTATTACTGCATATGAAATGAAAGGCAAATCTTGAGATAGCGTTAATATATGTATGATATTCAAACATACTTAAGGTTTATGCTACCATATTAAAAATAAATATATTTTTAAGATCATGTTAAAATGAACATATTTGATGTCGTGTCTATATATTGAAATAAGGTCCTCTTTATTTGAAAAGAATTAAACGTTTAAAAGACTTTAATTGTATATATGTTGGCTTTAATGAAATGATATAAAATAAAATATCATTTTTATTTTGTATGATTGTTGAAATAAAAAGAATAAATTGTTGAATTATAAATTCTTTGACACGATTAATGGATGGACGATATATTCATATGCATGAAATGAATGGACGATATTTATGAAATGAATGGACGATATTTATATGCATGAAATGAATGGACGATATTTATGAAATGAATGGACGATATTTATGAAATGAATGGACGATATATATATACATGAAATGAATGGACGATATTTATGAAATGAATGGACGATATATATATATATGAAATGAATGGACAATATTTATATGCATGAAATGAATGGACGATATTTATGAAATGAATGGACGATATATATATACATGAAATGAATGAACGATATTTATATTTATAAAAGAATAAATAACGATATAGAATGGTTTGCAAATTTATATATGCGAGAATTATTTGGAAAGTCCGAGTTTACTCTCATTCCAAATAATGATACAACGTTCGAAGAGTTGAAGACGGTGATTGAAGACCGACGATCTTCACATCGAATGGGTGTGTTGCTAATGAGACCCATGATGGGAGTAGCTACCTTGAAGGGGCGACAGTAGTAGCCGTCCGGACGTAGTGTTGATTGCACGGGTTTGGCTTTCGCTCAAACCTAGAGCATAAGCGCGTAAATGGATTGTATGTCTGACATTGTATTCCTTTATACTGTATTCGTTGATCTCTGCTAAACATATATCTGTTTGGTGTTTTACACCCTTCTCTGAGACGTATGAGCTCAGAGGTTATATGTTGGTAGAAATCAATGGTATGGTATGGATTGACGATGTGGCATGCTAAGATGCATATGATCAAGGCTTTGTTGTAAAGCAGGCCTTGTGGGATGATCAAAGCATAGCCTGTTTAGGCATAGCTTTGTGTATAGCGTGACTTCACAAGCCTCACACACCGGCGAAGTCTAAAACGGGAGAAGGGAACGCAGGGAGAGCAGCACGTTTCTTTCTAGCTAGAGTGGTGTCAGTGACCTACCAGCCCTGACATTTTACTTATGTGGATGATGGAATGAGGCGCCTCGGATAGGTCCTATAGGACCGGGGAACGTGTGCTTAGGAATAACTAATCCTCTAAGCTGTATGTGAGGACCGGCCCTGCCATTTCCAAGGGTTAACTGCGGGTAATCCTGAGGCATCAGCTAGAGTGTCTCGAATCGGTAAGGAGCTCCTCCCTAGCCTTGACTCAGATGGAAATCCAAATTCCAAATACGACCCTTGCGGTTTTGATTGTATTACTAGTATGGAGGCATAGCATATGGTACCTATGCTTCCTAGGATTGATACATTTACTTTGAAATGTCTTAAAACATATACACACTAATAATAATATCGTTTTTATCGTATCAAGCATGTTTGACCATTATAAGGTAAAACCCTATCCTCCGGTTTGCGTTGCATTGTGTGATGGGACTTGGGTCTTATGATGGTTTCATTTTTCTATAAAGCATTGCGTTGTTTTGACGATTTACTTAAATTATGCACGGCAATCCATTGGAATAAAACCCGTTCCGCTTTAGCGGCGTGGTCCTTGGATTTGCCTTATTACTATTAGTTATATTAGTTAAGAATTCTCACACCAGTCCCACGACTGACCCGTTGTTTGTTTCCACTTTTGCAAACTCGGGTGCCCTCTTTTCCACACGGGCAGTCGAGTAGCTTTTTGCAGATATTTATCTCTTTAGCAGGATCCTGGATTGAAGCTCAAAGCTGTGTCCAGAGCATAGAAAAGTCTTCCGCTGTCTTAGTTATTTTATTTCCGCTGCACTGTATTAAAGTAATGTAAAATTATCTTCCGCTGTAAATTTATTTAATGTACTCTGATATATATATTCTGTACTCTGATATAACATTTATTATGATGTTATAAAAGTCTGCTGTTATTGTTCTGATGTTGTTGCATTTCCAAAGTTAACGTATGCGGGAATTGAACGGTCTTGGTCGATTTAGCGGTCGATTAAGTCCGGGCAAAATCCGTGTCGTTACAGTTGGTATCAGAGCTTTGGTTAGCTCAAATCTTTGGGGTACAACTCGTTAGAACTGAACAAAAGACTCATCAGAGATTGGATTAATAATATCCAATAAGAATAACTCGTTAGAGATGGGATCAGCAGTATCCTAGAACGAGTGTGAAGAGTATTATTTTCTTTAAAATATAAAATAAATTCTGTTTTGAAATTTAAATCTTATTATACGTATTTGAAGTATATTATATTTTAATGTGGACAATCGAGTATATAAAGATTTCGAATATACGAGTAATTAACGGATATTCGAAGTTTTAATATACTGGGTAGATATAGAATCACACTCTAGTCGCCCGGAGATGATTCTGATGATGGGGCCCCATCATCAGAGTTTATGTTCGAGCTTCGAAAGTGGTATATCTATATATTTCCACTGACGGGTATGAGAACCAACACTTAGTTAGGACACATTAATGTGATTTGCACTAAAAGTATGATTTTTTGATTATATATAAAAGTTATATATGTTTGAAAAAGTTAATCACCTAATTGATTGATGGTTGTGATGTTTGATAATTAGTTTAACTAATTAAAATATTAGAATGATAATAAATTAAACCAATAAATAAAAATTTAATTAAGTTAGTTAATTAAATAACCTTTAGCTTCGTTCCTTTTCGAGGACGAAAAGTTCTTAAGTGGGGGAGATTGTAACAGCCCTGATTTTTGGGGTTAATTTTAAAATTTTATTTTAAGAAATTTTAATGAATGAATATATTTAAAATTATTTATTTTAAATAATAACGATGAAAAACTTATTTTATTTCGAGCGCGAACTTGAAATTTATATTAAATCCATTCCGAGCCTGAAAACGGCGCGGTAATTTCAGATTTGAAATTCCAACTTTGAAAAATTATATAAAATAAAATATAAATCGAAATTGGACGAAACAAGAAACGCTAGGACCGTATTGAAAATATCTTTCCAAAGAGTTTCAGAAATTAAGATTCCAGTTTATAAATTGTAAGTTATGAGAAAATTAAATTTTCAGAAAAACGCTATAGAATTCGTATATATTATATATAAGGCCCGAAACATAAAATTTTTGCAGAATAAGGAATTAGAACCCGAAACCATCTCCATTGGTTTCAGAATGTTGTTTACATATAAAAATGACTATAAGAACTTATATTTTTTAGTTTCGGGAAAATTCCACTATTTTTGGTATTTTTAAATATTAAAAAGGGTCCGTTTGGCACAGGTCCCTATTAAGTTTCAAAATTAGGCTCACATCCAGTCATAAACTTATTGTAAATTTAGTCCCTATTTTCCTATTTAGAAAAATTGCATACATTTCTGCAATAATTCATGAGCACTAGTTCAACTTTATTTGCATACATGTATGCAAAAATTTAGAATATTTGCATACATACATGCAAATATTTATCAGAATAGTTGCATACATATATGCAAATATTTTGAATATTTGCATACATGTATGCAAATATTCGTTCAGAATATTTGCATACATGTATGCAAAAATTCATCGGAATAGTTGCATACATGTATGCAAAAATTCAAAATATTTGCATACATGTATGTAAATATTCATTCAGAATATTTGCATACATGTATGCAAATATTAGGAATAACATGTGAAAATGAAAACAGGGACCAAATTTACAATAAGTTTATGACCGGATGTGAGCCTAATTTTGAAACGTAATAGGGATATGACACTAATTTTCACTATTAAAAATATACGCCTGAAAAATGAAATTTTTGCAAACGAACCCCGAATTCGACGAGACCAGTTTCTATGGATTCGGAATATTAAAATAAGGTTAAATTCTAAAATTTATAATTTTTGGAATTATTTTGTGGCCGGTATAATTTTTACAGTAAAAAATAGCATATTTTCAGACTTCGGAAATTCATATTAAATTGATACGGACTCGGAAAATTACGAAATCAGGTTCGTTGGGTTCGTAATGACCTGAAATAATTATGTTTAAAATTTTATTAATTTTGAAATCAGCATGTATTTATAAGAATTTTTGAACTGAAGAAAACAGTTGAAAATTGAGTAATTGGGCACATAATGATATTTGGGCCCAAACCAAAATTAAACCCATGGTATATATTATCTTTTTCTGAGTTTTAGGGCTGAAATTCGAAATGCACAGCAGCCACTCTCTTTTCCATCATTTTTTCTCAATTTCCATGGCGGCTCCCTCTTCCTCTAAAATTCATAAAAAAATAAAATCTCTTCAAACCATAGCAAATTATATGTTTTCTCGAAGGTCTCGACGATACGAAGCTAATGGTGTAGTCGGTTTTGTCAAACAGCGCTCGGATTCGCCGGAATCTCGTCTTAAAGCTCGCTGTTTTCGAAATTCAGAAACTCAAAACGTAAATCAAGAAATTCCCGTGAATCGAGGAAGAATTAGACGAAGTCACGAACACGGAAGTTCTTCGTCTACGCAAGACGAAGATGCTCAGAAAATTTCAGGCAGTTTGGAGGTGTGAGGCGGCCTGTGGGACCCGCGAGGCGAAATCCTTTCTAGGCGATTTCCCGATGATCGGAGAAGCTTTAGGGGCGGCTCTTTCTGGTGGTGGTGCGTCTCGCCAAGACGAAGACATTGGCGGTGGTCCCGTGGCGTCAGGTGGCCCGAGGCAGCGGCAAAGTGCGGTCAAAGTTCGGCGGTGAACAGTGTTTTTCGGTCAACAGGCTGAGGGTATTTTCTATTTTATTTTTAAATTATTTAATTAATTTCCAGAACTTTAAAATTGCATAACTCACTCATACGAATTCGAAAATCGACGATTTCAGGTGCGTTGGGATCGTGGCGACGAGATGGACGCGTGGACACTAATTTTGTCCAATTCTGAGACAGTGAAATTTTTAGGTATTTTTCACGAATATTAATTAATTATTTAATTATGTCCAACTTTAATAAATCATAACTCTCTCGTACGAGGTCCGATTGACGAACCGTAAATTGCGTTGGACTCGTCTTTCCGAGCTCTTCGCGATGGCGCAGACCAGAGCTAAATCCGAGACAGTCAAATTTTCAGCAAAAAATCAATGTGAGATTCTATTTTATAATTTATTAAATTTAAATTATTTTTCTTGTGGTTTTGATGTTTGTATGTACATGATTGTGGATTGATGATGTATGATGTCTGTTTGAGAATTGGTGATAGTTGTTTGGGTTATTATGGACAAATTGTTGTGGCATACACTGTTGATGAAATTTGTTGAATCAATAGAAACGATGTACATGATGTAAATGATAAATTCATTTTTATTTATTTATTTAAAATGTATGGAAATTTATATTTAAATAAAAGTTACAATTTTCATTGTTGTTCAGAAAAAAATGAAACTTTGTTTATGTTTACAAAGATTATAACTTTGAATGGGATTAAGAAGATTACAACTTTGTTTTTGTTCTAAAAAAAAAAAAAATTAATTACAACTTTGTTTGCGTTTTTTTTTTATATAAAATTGAAACTTTATTTTGTTTTTGAAAAGAACAAACTTTATTTTGTTTATGAAAAAGAACAAAACTTTGTTTTGTTTATTGAATAAAAGTTCAAACCTTATTTTGTTTTGTTTAAAAAGAACAAAACTTTGTTTTGTTGGTAAAGATTTAAAACCTTGTTTTTGCTTATAAAAGACTGAAATTTTGTTTTGTTTATAAAGATTAAAACTTTGTTTTGGATATAAAGATTTCATCTTTATTTTGAGACGATTATAATAAATAAAGTTTTGATCTTTATTTTAGAATAATTAAAATTTTGACTTTTGTTTTGAAATAAAATATTTTATTTTTATATTAAGTTAGATAAAGGAATATATTTTATGGTGAATTTGTGTCATTAAATCAAATGAAATAAAAAGGGCAATACCCATTATGTGAACATTGTTAAATTGTGCAAATTGTCTATGTTCCATTTATGCACCTGTATACACTGCCATTTACAAGCGACCCTGGCTTGTTTATGTGAGTGAACGATCAATTTTTACACATCGTTCAGAAGCACAGTTTATTTTAAATATGTGAATTGTGTTGGCTGAAACCCCACACGGGTCAAGGGATGACTTTTGAATACACGTCACCCTTGGAATAATTAGAAATGCACTTTGGATGGATGTTCTGAAATTGTTATGTAATTAATGTTTGATTTTACGTATAATTAAATTATATGGAAATGGTGGGTCTCATTCCAATTTTGAGTAAAGTAATAAATATGCAAATTAATGAAATAAATTGGAAGTTGAAGTATTTAGATGATTTAATTTTCCATTTAAAAAGGAAATAATAAAGAAGCTTTTGAATTGACAGTATTTCCTTCGAATGAAGGAAATAAATGCCCATTTATTATTCAATTAATGATATTAATTGACGCTTGAATTAAGTAGATAAAAACCTTTAACATTTGGAAGGTTATAAACAAATTATTGGAATTAGTAAATCACATTCCAATTATATTAAGAAGATTTTAAACTGAAAAGATTCCTTTTTATGTTAACATTAAAAATGGAAGATGGATTTCAAAATTTGAATTGTTTTTAAATTGATTTCATTTTAATATTGAAATGGTAGGTTTTAATATCACAAATTAAAACCGTTTTTTTTAATGATTATTATTATTATAATATCGTAATAATATGGAAAGTTAATATGTATTGAAATGGAATAATAAAGCTTTGTATGAAAGAATATTTCGAGTAAGGAATGATATTAAGTTGTAGGATATTTTAAAATATAAAATATTTTAAAATAATACTCTTGGATAATATTTATAAATAAAATTTTTAATTATATTTGGACACGAGGTTAGGTCACGTTTATGGCGGAAGTCTGCCCGGAACCAACCGGCATATCCAGCAGCCATAAATGTTGGGCCTAATGTGAGAGGTCCAAGTGCGCAAATACGAATTGGGTCAAGACACGAGGTTAAGCCCAACCTGTGGTAGAAGTCTGCCCGGAACCAACCGGCATATCCAGCATCCACAAGTTGTAGGCCTAATGTGAGAGGTCTGGCCCGCTATCAAATAATAAAATGTAAAGATAAACATAATAAATGGATAAGGAAAATGAATTGGGCTATTCAGTCCATTTTAAAATAGTAACTCCATTTTAACCCGTATAAATTATGTTATACATTTTATAAAGGAAATCGAAGATGATTAATATTTTATTTAAGATTAAATGAAATACTCTGAAATAAATGATGTCTAATTATATATATTAAATGGGAAATTTATGAAATTTAAATTTGGGTTTATCGTGAATTATGTTTTAAATAACATTTATTCTTTAACCCGAATTTATGATAGAATTAATTTCCTAAAAATTGAATGATCATTTAATAATGACTTTGGAAGATTAAAACTAAATAAGATTTTAATTAAATCTTTAATTAGATTGAAAGGGAATTAAGTAGTTAAGATCACTGAATTAAGAAAGTGATCGAAAATGGAAAATGAACCATAAAGCAATGAATATTTTCATGTTATAAATGAATAAATGAATGAAAACATGAAATGGTTATTTTATTTATATATTTTATATAAATAAAAGAATGAAACTTTTATTTACTTTTCACATGGTAAATAAAAGGATGAAAATAAGAATGAAACTTTTATTTACATTTCACATGTAAATAAAAAGAATGAAAATAAGAATGAAACTTTTATTTACTTTTCACATGTAAATAAAAGGATGAAAATAAGAATGAAACTTTTATTTACTTTTCACATGTAAATAAAAAGAATGAAAAAAGTAATGAAACTTTTATTTACTTTTCACATGTAAATAAAAAAGATGAAAATAAGAAGGGAATTTTTATTTACATTTCACATGCGAATAAAAAGATATAAATATGAAATGAAACATGATTTAGAAGCATGAACCGCATATGAAAATTTAACATGTTTTAAAAAGCATTAAGTCGCATATGAAATGCATAATCAAGAAACCGCATATGAAATAAAAATTCATGTTTAGAGTAGTATTACTGCATATGAAATGAAAGGCAAATCTTGAGATAGCGTTAATATATGTATGATATTCAAACATACTTAAGGTTTATGCTACCATATTAAAAATAAATATATTTTTAAGATCATGTTAAAATGAACATATTTGATGTCGTGTCTATATATTGAAATAAGGTCCTCTTTATTTGAAAAGAATTAAACGTTTAAAAGACTTTAATTGTATATATGTTGGCTTTAATGAAATGATATAAAATAAAATATCATTTTTATTTTGTATGATTGTTGAAATAAAAAGAATAAATTGTTGAATTATAAATTCTTTGACACGATTAATGGATGGACGATATATTCATATGCATGAAATGAATGGACGATATTTATGAAATGAATGGACAATATTTATATGCATGAAATGAATGGACGATATTTATGAAATGAATGGACGATATATATATACATGAAATGAATGGACGATATTTATGAAATGAATGGACGATATATATATATATGAAATGAATGGACAATATTTATATGCATGAAATGAATGGACGATATTTATGAAATGAATGGACGATATATATATACATGAAATGAATGAACGATATTTATATTTATAAAAGAATAAATAACGATATAGAATGGTTTGCAAATTTATATATGCGAGAATTATTTGGAAAGTCCGAGTTTACTCTCATTCCAAATAATGATACGACGTTCGAAGAGTTGAAGACGGTGATTGAAGACCGACGATCTTCACATCGAATGGGTGTGTTGCTATTGAGACCCATGATGGGAGTAGCTACCTTGAAGGGGCGACAGTAGTAGCCGTCCGGACATAGTGTTGATTGCACGGGTTTGGCTTTCGCTCAAACCCAGAGCATAAGCGCGTAAATGGATTGTATGTCTGACATTGTATTCCTTTATACTGTATTCGTTGATCTCTGCTAAACATATATCTGTTTGGTGTTTTACACCCTTCTCTGAGACGTATGAGCTCAGAGGTTATATGTTGGTAGAAATCAATGGTATGGTATGGATTGACGATGTGGCATGCTAAGATGCATATGATCAAGGCTTTGTTGTAAAGCAGGCCTTGTGGGATGATCAAAGCATAGCCTGTTTAGGCATAGCTTTGTGTATAGCGTGACTTCACAAGCCTCACACACCGGCGAAGTCTAAAACGGGAGAAGGGAACGCAGGGAGAGCAGCACGTTTCTTTCTAGCTAGAGTGGTGTCAGTGACCTACCAGCCCTGACATTTTACTTATGTGGATGATGGAATGAGGCGCCTCGGATAGGTCCTATAGGACCGGGGAACGTGTGCTTAGGAATAACTAATCCTCTAAGCTGTATGTGAGGACCGGCCCTGCCATTTCCAAGGGTTAACTGCGGGTAATCCTGAGGCATCAGCTAGAGTGTCTCGAATCGGTAAGGAGCTCCTCCCTAGCCTTGACTCAGATGGAAATCCAAATTCCAAATACGACCCTTGCGGTTTTGATTGTATTACTAGTATGGAGGCATAGCATATGGTACCTATGCTTCCTAGGATTGATACATTTACTTTGAAATGTCTTAAAACATATACACACTAATAATAATATCGTTTTTATCGTATCAAGCATGTTTGACCATTATAAGGTAAAACCCTATCCTCCGGTTTGCGTTGCATTGTGTGATGGGACTTGGGTCTTATGATGGTTTCATTTTTCTATAAAGCATTGCGTTGTTTTGACGATTTACTTAAATTATGCACGGCAATCCATTGGAATAAAACCCGTTCCGCTTTAGCGGCGTGGTCCTTGGATTTGCCTTATTACTATTAGTTATATTAGTTAAGAATTCTCACACCAGTCCCACGACTGACCCGTTGTTTGTTTCCACTTTTGCAAACTCGGGTGCCCTCTTTTCCACACGGGCAGTCGAGTAGCTTTTTGCAGATATTTATCTCTTTAGCAGGATCCTGGATTGAAGCTCAAAGCTGTGTCCAGAGCATAGAAAAGTCTTCCGCTGTCTTAGTTATTTTATTTCCGCTGCACTGTATTAAAGTAGTGTAAAATTATCTTCCGCTGTAAATTTATTTAATGTACTCTGATATATATATTCTGTACTCTGATGTAACATTTATTATGATGTTATAAAAGTCTGCTGTTATTGTTCTGATGTTGTTGCATTTCCAAAGTTAACGTATGCGGGAATTGAACGGTCTTGGTCGATTTAGCGGTCGATTAAGTCCGGGCAAAATCCGTGTCGTTACAGTACTCCAAACTTCCTCTTAATTGATTGGTTTATCCGATATAGTTCTTATAATTTTACCAAAATTTCAAAATCGTGCGCATCGTCAAATACCTTATAGTTGAATTGTGAAATTGAATTCATAAGGTATTTGCACTTGTATTACTTATCATAATCAGTTAGTGAGAACTAATTACTATGTCATATGAAATTTAATTGCGAAATTCTAATTGCAAAATACCCATATTAAAAATTTAACAATCTCTATTCTTAATCGCCCAAATTTTTGTATATAACTAACTATATATATCTTTCAAAACATATTATTTTATATTCAAGGTATAAAAACCTAATTCATTTCGCAAATACGTTCTCTCATATATATTACTCTCAAACTCGGTCTAGGGCATTAATAACCCTATCTCTAATGAGCTTCTCATCCTAGGATACTACTGATCCTATCTCCGATGAGTCTGCTGTTCTACTGAGTCGTACCCCATAAGCTTTGTATGAACCAAAGCTCTGATACCAAGTGTGACGACCCGTATTTTCGACCTTTGAAAATCAGCACCTAATACATTCTCGGTATTCGAATGCCGGAATTTCAAACGTCGGAACCTGCATCGCCTAGGGTAATTATAACAATCCTTATTTTTGGAACCGATTAAAAATTTATTTTTAATTCATTTTCACAGAAATTAAATATTTTAGATGATTTATTTTGAGAAAAAACGATTTAAATTTTTATTTAAATCGAAGTTTGAACGTATAAATTTAAAATTTAATTAAAACGAGCTTGAAATGGCATGGTAGTTTGAAAATTCGATTTTAAACTTTGAATGAATGCATAGAATTCAATATAAGTCAGAATTGGATAAAACAAGAAACGTTGGAATAGTTTGAATTGTAATTTTCTAACGAATGTAAGAAATTGAGATTTCACTTTATAAATTGTAAGTTATGTCTAAATTAAAATTTAGAATAGTCGCTATGAAATATATATATATATAGACATATATATATATATATATATATATTATAGCCCTTAAAAATGGCCATTTTGCAAACGACTTCAGTTTTCGACGAAACCACTTTCATTGGGTTCAGAATGTCGTTTGTGACTTTTGAAACTATAAACATTGATACCTTTAGGGTTGGAGAAAATTTTCTCTTACATTTGATGTATGACCAAAATATCATTTTTTACCTATGGATGAATTTGGACTCGAAACCATTTCCATTGAGTTCAAAATGTCATTTGCGTGTTTGAAAAGTATAGACTTCAATATATTCTGAGCTTTAGAGATTTGGCACTTGGGCTGGGTCTTGGTTGAGCTAACCTAGCCCACCATATAACGCCCAAATCATCCTCCTTCTCTTCATTCACTTCAACAATTAGGCAAAATTAGAAGAAAAAAAAGAGTGGAAAGGGAAATTAAAGTTCCTAAGCAAGGTTTTGCAAATCCAAGCCCAAATCAAAGCGGAAATCGAAGAGGAAACCTAGGTAAGCTTCTCCATCTTCTCCAACTCCATTCCTGTTCAATTTCTTAGGACTTCCTAAAGCTAACTTTGACGGTCCGCCCCACACCAGTAGACATTTCCAATGAAACGCACTGTGCCGATGCCCAACCAGCACGGGACGGTCGTCAAAAGAAAAGAAAGAAGACGATGAATCATCAAAGAACCTGTAGTATATCTAACAGCACGTGGAACAAAATATAATAATAACATAACTTGAAAACAGGCGAGACAGTGCATAAGCTGAAAACAAAATCATCATAGTTGCGGAAAATTCAAAATACAGCTTATGATCCAAACCATCTTTATTATAACTTCTAAAACTGTCTCTAAAGCAAAATAGGAAGGTACACTACTAATGCTCAAAGTAGTGACCAACAACAACACAGGGTGAATATATGGGAGTAATCCGTGTAAGCCTCCTACTCATTTCCGGACAACTACTCGTACATAACTAGCTAACATGTCTCTAGTCTGCTCGTTTAGGAGCACCCAAAGTAATAAGAAGAGACATAAAACTCTGGGTCAGACAAAAGTCTGGTATGAGCGATAAGCAGCAAAAACAGAACAATAACAGGTATACATAACCATACCTAAACCTGGACCTGCAACCAAGGAGTTTCCACAACAGGATGTACAATACTCTAAGGTGACACTAACACATAGTGTGAAAATAATGGGGAGGGGGTGTGAATGTCATGGTGATAACAAACATCAAATATAACAATCATCCTCACATCTCTCACTTAGTGCGTAAAGTATACGATATCTACCAATTTGATCACCCAATTCTTTGCTACGATCACTCTGCCCCATGGAGTCATGACGGCTCCACTGCACTGATCCGTAGCCACTAATCCTTTGCTATGTCCACTCTACCCCATGGAGTCATAACAACTCCACTGCACTGGCTCATAGCCCTGCTATGATCTCTTTGCCCTATGGAGTCATGATAACTCCACTACACTGATCCATAGCCACTATCCATCTCTCCGTGGTGAGTCAAAGCTATAGACATCGATAACCCCTTTGCATATGTCCCGCAGCAAAGTCCAACTCATGAAGTTAACTCGTTGATCCCCACTTGGACCCTGAGTTACAACTTCTCATTTGGACTACCTTTGCATCTCGGGTTCTAGTCTTCTCCGGATCGGTTCAGAAAACAGCTCCACTCAGCTCGTGATGTCCTCCCTCTGGTGGTTCGGTTCGTGCTCACCAACCCGGTTCAGATCAAGTTGCATCCCTCCACCGGTTCGTGACTCCTCCAGGCATCGGATCATGGTCTCCGTTCATGTTGTAAGCGGCTTGAATACTCCCTCATCGGTTCGGGGTAACTGGTTCGTGATGGCTCTGGTTCGGGTGTGCGTGGCCTGCTCATATGGAGGCGACTCATGGGAGGTGGTTCACAACGGTTCGGTTCATAGGTTCTTCATGAGTGGGTTCGAGGTCCTAGCATCAGCTCGGTTATATGATGTGGTTCATGGGTGGGTTATACGACTCGACCCGGTCCTTCTCCACCGATCCGATCTGGTTTCCTGTACTTATTTCCAGCAACTGTTTACGCCACACGACGGCGTTTTTGACCATTCTATCTTCTTTATGCAAACACAAACCATACCAAATAGTAATAGCAACATAGAGAATCGACCATAAACACCAAAACAATGATTTAAGATGTCAATATGGATCAAACATACCCAAAACCCATGTTTTCCTTTTAATCTCCTTAATCATGATTTAACCACACGATTAGCAGAACAAGTCCATATTGACCCAAATTTTTATCAGAGCCCTAAAATAATATTTAAGAATTTTTACATATTTTTCCAGAATTTTAACATGCATAATTTCATTAATTAACACTAATCACCCCTAATTAGCCATAATTAGTGAAAAACAATGCAAATCACTCACCTTAGCCACAAATGAATTATACATCTGAACATTTCTATAGTTTTGGGTCGAATTCATATGCAACACAGTAGCTCCAACTCTGATTTGGTGTTGATTTGCCTGGATTTGATGTAGCTTAGCTTAATCTTCGATTAGAAAGCGATTAGGAGTTGTTTAGAAGAGATTTAGAAGGTGGAAGCCATTGTTAGGGTTGAAGAGGTAAGTGGAGGCTGTAAAAATGACAAAGAAAGGTTTTTTTAACTCTTTTCAGCCTTTATATAACCCTAATCCCGAAATCCCCAACGGGCCTAGCTGCTAATTATCCAATTAAGCCTAATTATGTTGTTTTTCACCCTCCAAATCTTATTTCAGCCAGATCTGCCAAACGGTAAGTCCGTTTGATTAATGTGAACACTCAACGGAAAGGAAGACCATCACCGAATCCAATGGAAGTGGTTTTATGTCAAAACTCCTTACCAATCAAAAGTTATAGGTGAAACAAAATTCGCTAGGGGTAAAACGGTCATTTAAAAATCGGCAAATATCGTGAACATGGAAAATGACCCCAATAGTCGTTCCCCAAGGTTGCAGTACCATATGACCTCATATGAAAATAAAATAAATATTCTACGGTCCTCCAATGCGTAGAATGCGGGTCGTTAAATTCTCCTCTCCTTAAGAAATTTCGCCCCCGAAATTCCTTAACCAAAACATATAATGGGTCCCGCATGCCTATCAACCATTTACGAACAATCAGAAACACATAATAATACAATAAGTCTATCCTAGCATGTGGAATAGTTAAATTACAATTAAAATCTTACCAAGTAAAGAGTTCTGGATACGACTTCCTTACGCTTTCCTCTGTTTCCCAAGAACAATCGTTCTCATTCTCGCCCCACTGAACCTTGACCAGTTTCACCGCCTTCCTTCGAAGTTGCTTCGTATCATACTCGACAATACGGATTAGCTTGCGGTTCCCAACCACCTCGGGTTCTACTTCGATGTCATCCAACTGATCCGGTGAAATAGTCATATCGGGGTCGTGCACGTACTTCCTTAACTGGGAAACATGAAATACGTTGTGAACTCCTGCCATCTTGTCTGGTAATCCAACTTTATATGCTAAATTCCCAGCTGGTTCGAGAACTAGGAATGGACCAACAAATCTCGGTGCTAACTTGTCTCTCCTACCAAATCGAATCACGCTCTTTAACAGAGAAATCTTGACAAACACCAAGTCTCCAACGGAGAATTTCAATTCTCTTCGTCTCTTATCAGCATAACTCTTCTTCCTATCTTGTGCAACCTTCATTCGCTGTTGGCTAACCTTGATCTTGTCTGAGGTTTCTCTTATTACGTCTGGCCCAAGCACGAATTTCTCACCAGTTTCTAGCAAACATGATGGTGAGTTGCACGGTCTTCCGTACAAAGCTTCAAATGGAGCCATAACAATACTGGACTGATAACTATTATTATATGTGAACTCCACTAGATGTAAATGGTCATCCCATGACCCTCCAAAATTTAATATGCAAGCTCTCAAGAGATCTTCTAATACTCGATTCACCCTCTCTGTTTGACCATCGGTTTGAGGATGGTACGCGGTACTAAGATGTAATTCTGACCCTAAAGCCTCTTGTAAGCTCTTCCAAAACCCACTAGTAAACAACGGATCTCGGTCACTCACAATGCCTTTGGGTACTCCATGAAATCTCACTACCCATTTCATATACAGTTCTGCTAACTTAGTTGTCGTTCTATTTGACTTGACCGTTATAAACCTTGCACTTTTGGTCAATCAATCCACAATCATCCAAATGTTATCATGGCCTGATCTAGTCCTGGGTAAACCATCGTTGAAATCCATTGTGACTTTTCCCATTTCCATTTGGGAATTTCTAATGGTTGTAACAAACCACTAGGCTTCTTTTGCTCAGCTTTAACTAGCTGGCAGTTCATGCATTTGGATATAAACTTCCCAACGTCTCTTTTCATTCCTTCCCAACAGTAGGTCTGCTTCATGTCTCGATACATTTTTTTACCACCGGGATGTATAGTCAGTTTTGAGTGATGACATTCTCCAAGCACTTCATCTCTCAATCCATTGACATTGGGTACAACTAGTCTCCCATTCCTTCTAAGCCATCCTTCTCGATCAAGCCCATATTTTATTATCTTCTTACTATAGATACCCATCTCTAACTTAGAGATGATTTCCAATAGGTTAGAATCGTCCCTTTGACTAGAACCAATCCGCTCAATCAAAGTCGGTATGATCATCAAACTTGCTAACATCCCTGGACCTAATTCACACTTCGGCCTGAAATTGTACCTTGCGATATACTCCAGTTGTTTCCATTCAAGAAACATAGCCCCTAAACTGGCATGTCTCCTACTCAATGCATCAGCTATCGCATTGCCCTTGCCGGAAGTGTATGCGATATCAAAATCATATGAAGCCAAGATTTCTAACCATCTCTGCTGACGGAGATTTAAATCCTTCTGAGAGAAATGATACTTTAACGATTTATGATCGGTTAACAACTCGAGTCTTTCTCCCAAGAGATAATGTCTCCACATCTTCAATGTGAATACGATCGCTACAAACTCCAAATCATGGGTAGGATATCTTTTCTCATGTGGTTTCAGTTGCAGACTAGCATAGGCTACAACCCTACCTCCTTGCATCAATACAGCACCTAGTCCGGTACCACAGGCATCCGTGTATACCGTCATCTCTTCGTTCCCCTTAGGAATAACTAATACTAGTGCACACGTCAACTTTTACTATAGACTCTTAAATGCATTCTTGCACCTTTCGTCCCAGACAAAAGCTTGATTCTTCTTAGTCAACTGAGTTAACGGTGCTGCTATCTTGGAGAAGTCCTGGATGAACTTACGATAATATCCAGCTAACCCCAAGAAACTTCTTACGTCCGTTACATTCTTGGGCATAGACCAATCTTGCATCGTAGACACCTTCGCAGGATCCACGGCAATACCATTCTCTAAAACAACATGGCCCAAGAATCTCACTTCCCTCCTCCAGAAATGACACTTAGAGAATTTCACTTTCAATTGGTGTTTTCTCAACACCTCTATCACTATCCTCAAATGTTCCTTGTGTTCCTCCTCTGTCCTCGAGTAAACAAGGATATCGTCCACGAACACAAGAACAAACTTATTCAACTGATCCCTGAATATCCTATTCATAAGATCCATAAAATATGCTGGTGCATTAGTCAACCCGAATGGCATGACCAACCACTCATAGAATCCAGACGGCGTATGAAAGGCCGTTTTAGGAATACTCTCAGCAACTACTCGGAGCTGATGAAATCCTGTCACGAGTTCCAATTGGGAGAACACTCTTACTGCTTCCAGTTGATCAAACAAATCATCTATTCGTGGAAGACGATACTTATTCTTCCTAATCACTTTATTCAACTTGCGGTAGTCCACACATAAACGAAAGGAACCATCTGCCTTTGTGGCAAATACAACTGGTGCTCCCTACTCGGAAACACTTCTTCTGATAAATCCCTTCTTCAAAAGATCGCTTACTTACACCCCGAGCTCTCGCTGCTCCCTTGCTGCCATACGACGAAGTGGCATCACTATAGGTCTGACATCTTTCACTAAATCAATACGGAATTCAATCACTCGGTGTGGTGGAAATCCGGTCACTTCCTCGAAGATATCCAGATACTGGCCAGCAATGGGAACCCCTGATAACTCGTCCTGCGGGATGTCGAAGGAAATTAGAAAACTAGCCATCACCTCATCACTAGGTAGGCCACCAAACACTACCCTCCGCCCATCATCCGCCCTAATAGTCACCGTAAATCCCTCACAGTCTACCACTACCCCATACCTTTGGAGCCAATCGACTCCCAAAATACTGCCAAACCTAGTAAAGACCAAAACAAAGCAATCACAAGCAAACATACATCCATGACTCGATAAGACTAAATTTCGACAAATCATGCTAAGCCTAGTCGAACCACCAATCGGGTTCGTCAACACTAAAGGTCTATCGACTATCTCGGGTTCCAATCCCAACATATCTAACAGGTCACTAGATATGAAGGAATAGGAAGCCCTAGTATCAAATAATACTTGAACAGGAATATCATAAATAGAAATTATACCTTGAATGACGACATTCTTTCCTTTCTCCGCCGCAGTTGGGGCATTCGACGAAGAAGGAACAACACTAATAACATATGCTTTCACAATCTGCTTCTTTTTAGGGGGTTGTGGACATTTATCCTTATGATGTCCCACTTGGCCGTAGTTGAAGCACTTGTCCGCTGGCTTTGCTCGACATTCTTTAGCATGATTGCCCATCTTGCCACAGCTAAAGCACTCTACATCTTTCCTGTCTTTCTTTTTCTGACCATCCTTGTTCTGACTATACTTCCTTTTATTTTGAGAATTATTCTTGCCTCCACCGCTTGCCGTCGGCTTTGGCCCCTCTGTAGATGCAACAACGACTTCAGTCTTGGGTTTAGTATAAAGTCTCTCTGACCTCAATGCTTTCCCAACAATCGATTCAAAAGTCTCATCAATATGGTTTATGAGTCTTTCCCCCAAGTACTGATCGAAGCCTGTTATGAACTTCTCGTTTTTCTTCTCGGCAGTATCGATAAGAGATAGTCCATACTTCGATAATGTATCAAACTCAGAATATATTCCGAGGCTTCCCTACCATTCTGATTAATCTCTAGAAATTTCCTAAACAATTCTGACTTCTGAGAAGCTGGGATAAACTTATCACTAAAGCGGGTCTTAAACTTGTTCCAAGTAACTTGATCCTCAGGAGTAGCTGCTTTAATAGCATTCCACCAATTCATAGCCCGTCCTTGCAACTGACGCGATGCTAGCTTTCTCTTCATTGCATTATTGATCCTTAAGTCCTCGAAGATGCGCTCACAACTATCTTGCCAATCTTGAACTTCCGTAGCCGATTCCGTTCCGTGGAACGACTTTCCACCAAGACTAGTATAATCCTTGCAGAGATTGGCGAAATCGGCTCTAGGCGCCGGCATTGCTACACCACCACCGTTAGCAGCATTAGGAACTGCTCCATGAACATCCCTGAGCATTTACCTCATGAAGGTGGTAAACGTCGTCCTCATGTCAGGATCGTTTCTATTATTGGCCCCTGAACCCTTACCCCTCGTATATTGGCTCATCGTCCAATCTAAAAAGAGAAAATGATTAAACATCTCCATAGTAGTGCCAGTGCAATGCGACTTCATCCTTAAATATACTAATTGTGTATATATAGCTTTTGAAAACCAAAATATCACAAATACGCGCTCTCATATACGTATACTATCTCTCCCTAGTGTCTTTCCCTAGGTTAACTACGCAACCTAGAGCTCTGATACCAAGTGTGATGGCCCGCCCCGCACCAGCCGACATTTCCAATGAAATGCGCTGTGCTGATGCCCAACCAGCACAGCATGGTCATCAAAAGAAAAGAAAGAAGATGACGAATCATCAAAGAACCTGTAGTATATCTCACAGCGCATGGAACAAAATATAATAATAACATAACTTGATATAAAAAAGGCAAGACAGTGCATAGGCTGAAAACTAAATCATCATAGCAGCGGAAAATTCAAAATACAGCTTATGATTCAAACCATCTTTATTACAACTTTTAAAACTGTCTCTAAAGAAAATTAGGAAGGTACACTACTAACGCCCAAAGTAGCGACCAGCAACAACACAAGGAAAATATATGGGAGTAATAAATGTAAGCCTCCTGCTCGTCTCCGGATAGCTGCTCGTGCATAACCAACTAACATGTCTCTAGTCTGCTCGTTTAAGAGCACCCAGAGTAATAAGAAGAGATATAAAACTCTGGGTCAGACAAAAGTCTGGTATGAGCGATAAGCAGCAAAAACAGAACAATAACAGGTATACATAACCATACCTGAACCTGGACCTGCAACCAAAGAGTTAGCACAACAGGATGTACAATACTCTAAGGTGACACTAACACATAGTGTGAAAATAATGGGGAAGGGGTGTGCATGTCATGGTGATATCAAACATAGCAATCATTCTCATATCTCTCACTCAGTACGTAAAGTATACGATATCTACCACTTTGATAGCCCAATTCTTTGCTACGATCGCTCTGCCCCATGGAGACATGATGACTCCACTGCACTGATCCATAGCCACTAATCCTTTGCTATATCCACTCTGCCCATAGAGTCATAACAGCTCCACTGCACTGGCTCATAGCCTTGCTACGATCACTTTGCCCCATGGAGTCATGATAACTCCACTACACTGATCCACAGCCACTATCCATCTCTCCGTGGTGAGTCAAAGCTATAGACATCGATAACCCCTTTGTACACATACTGCAGCAAAGTCCAACTCATGAAGTTAACTCGTTGATCCCCATTTGGACCCTGAGTTACAATTTCTCATTTGGACTACCTTTGCATCTCGGGTTGTAGTCTTCTCCGGATCGGTTCGGAAAACAGTTCCACTCGGCTCGTGATGTCCTCCCTCTGCGGTTCGGTTCGTGCTCACCAACCCAGTTCGGAATGGGTTACATCCTTCCACCAGTTCGTGACTTCTCCAGGCATCGGTTCATGGTCTCCGTTCATGTTGCAAGCGGCTTGAATACTCCCTCATCGATTCGGGGTAACTTGTTCGTGATGGCTCTGGTTCGGGTGTGCGTGGCCTGCTCATGGGGAGGCGACTCATGGGAGGTGGTTCACAACGGTTCGGTTCGGAGGTGCTTAACGAGCAGGTTTGGGGTACTGGCATTGGCTCGGTTATATGATGTGGTTCATGGGTGGGATATACGACCCAACCCGGTCCTTCTCCACCAATCCGGTTTCCTGCACTTATTTCCAGCAACTGTTTACGCCACACTATGGCGTTTTCGACCATTCTAGCTTCTCTATGCAAACACAAACCATACCAAACAGTAATAGCAACGCATAGAATTGACCATAAACACCAAAACAATGATTTAACATGTCAATATGGATCAAACATACCCAAAACTCATGTTTTCCCCTTGATCTCCTTAATCATGATTTAACCATACGATTAGCAAAACATGTCCAAATTGACCCAATTTTTTATCAAAGCCCTAAAATAATATTTAAGAATTTTTACATATTTTTCCAGAATTTTAACATGCATAATTTCGTTAATTAACACTGATCAACCCTAATTAGCCGTAATTAGTGAAAAACAATGCAAATCACTCACCTTAGCCACAAAAGAATTATACATCTGAACTTTTCTGCTGTTTTGGGTCGAATTCCTATGCAACACATCTGCTCCAACTCTGATTTGGTGTTGATTTTCCTTGATTTGATGTAGCTTGCTTAATCTTCGATTAGAAAGCGATTAGGTGTTGTTTAGAAGAGATTTAGAAGGTGAAAGCCATTGTTAGGGTTGAAGAGAGGTAAGTGGCGGCTGTAAAAATGACAAAGAAATGTTTCTCTAACCCATTTCAGCCTTTATATAACCCTATTCCCGAAATCCCCAATGGGCCTAGCTGCTAATTATCCAATTAAGCCCAATTATGCTGTTTTTCACCCTCCAAACCTTATTTCAGCCATATCTCCCAAACGGTAAGTCCGTTTGATTAACATGACCACTCTACGGAAAGGTAAACCATCATCAGAATCCAATGGAACTGGTTTCAGGTCAAAACTGCTTACCAATCAAAAGTTATAGGCGAAACAAAATTCGCCAGGGGTAAAATGGTCATTAAAAAATCGGCAAAAATCGTGAACATGGAAAATGACCCCAATAGTCGTTTCCCAAGGTTACACGACCTTACGACTTCATACGAAAATAAAATAAATATTCTACGATCCTCCGATGCGTAGAATGCGGGTCGTTACACTAACTCTTAGGAAATTGGCTTGTTTTGTGTATGGATTGAAGATTCATGAGCAATATTGGAAGAGAGGTTGATGTTGCTTGCTATTGGATCTATTCCTTGTATCTAATCAAGCAAAGGTGAGTTCTTAAATGAACCCACATCTATGCCACAAGCCTAGAGGCTTGTAGGAGCGTAGTTTAGAGTCCATGTGAGTTTGCATATGCTAGTGGATTGGATAGGCTAGTGAAACTTAGTCGGTTTTATATATTCATGCTTCATTAAATTGGAAATTATGAGTAGAATAGTCCAAACAATCAAATGCATATGCTATAAGTTGTTTTGGCGATACTGTGAAGCTTCGTTGTTGCACCGGCAAGTTGTAAGACTTCAGAATTCGCTTATTTGGCATTGGAGAGCTATGGTTAGAGAATTAGTTCATTTTTTTGAACTTATAATCAAAACCATTACAAATCTCTTGTATGAATGTTTGTGCATGTGAATTTGTGCTAAGGCTTGCTTCGTTGAGTATAGAAGCCTCATTTGCATGTATATAACATCATAGACCTTTCGGACATGTTTTCAAGTAAAAAATGTAAAAAATTTGGGGTTTTAACAGCCATTCGTCCATTAATGACCATGGGATCGGCTCTGGTTGGCCATTAATGGCCGAACAGAGTTTTTTTTTCAAATATTGAAACGATCATAACTTTTTCATACGAACTCAGAATTCAGCGAAACAAGATGCGTTGGAACTGTCTCGACGAATTTGGAGTGATTTGGAGCTCATGAAATTTTTTGATGGAATAAAACATCCAGTGTAAACAACCGAACAGAGAAAAACAGAGTGAAATAATTAATTTACTTTAAACGATCATTACTTTTTCGTACTTTATCAGAATTCAGCGAAACAAGATGCGGTGGAACCGTATCGACAAGAGATTCTCAATGAAACATATTCGGAGTGATTTGAATGTCGTATGCAGACTGTTGAGCCAAAAAGGTTGCATTCTTCCACATAAAGACTGACGGAGTGGAAACCAATGGTGAGAACTCTCTAACTATGTATTTTATACAGTTATGTATTTTTATAACTGAACATTTATTGATTGCCTATGGTTGCAACGTTTGTTTGCATGATGATGGATGTTTACAGTTTTATTGTTATCATTATATTAAACTGTGAAAATATTTGATAAGTTCACAGGGATTGTGATTTAAACCCCACACGGGTATTAGGACGATAATTTTATACATCTTCCAAGTATGCAATAATAATCATTGGATGTTGATTGAAAACCCCATACGGGTCTGGGGATGATAATAACTTCACACATCTCCCTTGTGTTAAGTTGTATGTCGATCAATTGGTGGATAGGCCGTAGTAAGCGTTATTTAATTATTTAATGCTTACACAGTTGTAGATCAAACCTTTGGATGTGAATTGGATGTTTAATAGTTGTTCATTATTATCTTTGAATAATATGGAATCCATATAAATAAAATTATGGTAATTGATTGAGTCTGATTCCAATTACGAAATAACGAATATTTTAAAATAATATTCAGTGAAGAATCATAATATGACTTTAATGTCCGATTTTGGATGGACTCGGAAATAGTGAAATACTCCAAGTCTGAAAAGATATTTTTATCTGAATGGAATGGTTAACAACTAGAATAAAGAATTGATATGGTTTTGATATAACTAGAATTTTTCCAAAATTTGTATTGGAAAGGATTTGAATGGAAATAATCTTCGGAATATTTCGATATTGTATTCCGTCATTATACGGATTTTTTTTAAGAATTTAGAAGATATATATCGTTATTCCCAATACGATATCTGTTAGTTTCAGAATTTGATATTGAATATAAGTCGATATGATTTTTATTTAGAGCCTGGTATTTGATATCTAATTGGATTTTGGGTTTGTCGTGAATGGTGTCTTCAATAACACAGTTCTTAAACCTAGTTGAGAAAAGAATAAATCTTTTAACTAAGATTTGATGAAGTTTTCCAATTAACAAATATGATGGGAACTAAATGGTAGTTGATTTTGGGTTCGTTGTGAACTGTGTTTTAAATGGCACTAGTTCTTAAATCCAATTAACCGTGAAGATATTATTTAAAGTTTATAAATCTTTTAACTAAGATTTAAGGGAATTTGCCAAAGTAAAGGTTTTTTTTTCAATTTAATATATTAAATTGGAATAGAGTCGGACTAATTTAGTGATAATCGAAATGAGCTTCTGTGAAGGAAGACCGTTATTATCTATGGAATTGAAAAGGCGTTTCCGTTATTCCACCTATAGTATTAGTCTGATATGGAAATTTATAATGATTATATACTGTTATGATTTCCGTGAAGGTTCCATTTTTATGGAAGATGATTTTGGTTTTATGATGAATTGTGTTTTAAATGATATTGGTTCTTTACCCCCAAGTGAAAGACAGGATTAATTTTCCTAAAGTTGAATAATCATTAAGAATTGATTTTTGAGATTAAAACCAAGTGTAGTTGAAATGAATCATTAATTGGATTGAAATGGGAATGAAGTAATTAAATTTATCGAATTCAAGAAGTGATCGAGATATGGAATATCACCAGTTTTACTCCATACGATAGTTAAATCTTTAATTAGACTTGAAACGTGAAATGGTAATTAATTTTACCAATAAAACAATGGTTGTCGATATGGAGTACTACTAGTTTTGCTCCATGGGATGAATAGGTTGGGATTGGGAATATTAGAATAAATGACTACTTCGATAAGGCTCGATAATCCCGGCTAGTTCGATAAACCTTAATATGGTTGAAGTTGTGAAAAGATAAACTGAAATCTTTTGGAAAAGATATCTAAAGGAAGAATAAATATTATGTTTAAAAGAACTTACCTTTGATTAAATTAATGGGAATCTTTCCATAAAGATGTGAGTATTTGAATAAAAAAATATTCTGGATTGGAATGAGGCATATGATGTGTTTTTGTAGCACTTGATTATAAGATATGCGAGTTATTCGGAAAGACTGGGTTTAGCCAATTCTCAATAACCGATACGACGAATAAAAGTCATAGAAGACGGTGATTAAAGACTGGAGATCTTCGCATCGTTTGGATGATTATTGATGTCTTGATTGGGCTGTACACCCAAGACGAGGTAATAAGTGGTGATCGTCCAGACGTACTTGGAGATCGACTGGATATGAGAGGGCCTCTCTGCTGTATTAGACATATGGGACGAGAAATTAGGTGCCTCCGGTTTTGTTAAGACCCAGAACAGATTTGTAAATGGATTATGTATGGCATTTTATTGTGTGCTATATTCATTGTTCTCTGCTAAATATATATCTATTTGGTGGCAGAGAATTTATTCTCTTGCTTAACACCCTTCTTTGAGACGTACGAGCTTAGAGGTTATATATTGGTAGGACTCAATGGTATGATATGTATTGACAATGTGGCATGCTGGGATGCAAATAATCGAGGCTTTTGTTGAAAAGCAAAGTCTTGTGGTTGATGATCAAAGCACGACTTTAAGTAGCATAGATTTTTGTATAACATTAATTCGCGTGCCTCACACCCCGGTATGAGTCAAAAACGGATAGTGACTGTAGATAGTGCATGTGTTTCTTTCTAACTAGAAGTGGTTTCATGGTATGGAGCTCAGACATTTTTACTTATGTGGATGATTGATTGCGAGGCGCCTCAAATATGATTGGTCGCCAATGGACAAGTGATAGGTCCGATAGGACCGGGAAACTTACTATTCAGGAATAACTAATCCACAAACGTTAGGTTTGGACCAGCCCTGAAGATCCAAGGGTTTCCCATAGGTGTGATCCTGAGACATGTGCCAGAGTGTCTCGAATGGTAAGGAGACGTTCCTTGCCTCGACTCATAAATGGGATCCAATTTTCAATACGCGACTTTTGGTTTTAGTTGTAAACCTATATGGCAACATATTAGGATAGGATACTATGTCGTCTATGATTGATACAATTATATTTGAAGTTGTTTTGACACTATGCACTTATAGTAATATCAAAATGATTTGTTTTAAAGCATATCAAGCATGTTTGACTATTATAAGATAAAACTCTATCCTCCGGCTTGCGCTGCATTTTGTGATGGGACCTAAGTCTTATAATAACTTCATTTTTCAAAAAGCATTGTGTTGTTTATAAATTGTTTTATTTTAGAGTATTCATGGGAGTAAACCCATTCCGTGACATGCGGCGTGGTCCCATGATATACCTTATTTTGAAGTAAAGTTTAATAACTGTTTTGAGTTCTCACACCAGTCCCATGACTGACCTGGAGTTTATTGTTCCTACCTAAACTCTGGGTGCCCATATTCTCTACATAGGCAGCCAGTATTTTTGGTTTGCAGATATTACTTTTCGCATGATCCTAGATTACAGTTGGAGCTACATTCGGAATGCTCTGTATTTGTGTATTTCATTCAGCTGTGGTAGTTGATGTTTTCCACTGCATATTATGTTTATGTATTTTTGTGGAAGTATGTTTATGTATTTAAATGTAATTTAAATCTCTGATATTGTATTTCTGCTGCATGTTATTTATTTCAATCTCTGATATCTTGTACTCTGATGTAAATTGTTGTAACAATAATGAAATATTCTCATGTTTGTGTTCTGATGCATCATGTTCTCAAAGCAGTCCGTCTTCTTCTTCAGTTTAGGTCGGTCGGGAAATTCGGGTCGCTATAGGTGGTATCAGAGCTTTGGTTTACAAAGCTCGAGAACCAGACACATTAGAACCGAACGAAAGAATTCACCAGAGATAGGATTAGTAACATCCTATAAGAATAACTTGTTAGAGATGGGATTAGTAATACCCTATTATGAGTTTGAGGAGTGCTATTTCTAAAAATGAGTTCTGGTTTTGAAATTATATCCTATTATAAAGATTTAGATATTATATTTGATATTGATTTTGGACTATAGGGTATAAGAAGATTTTGTATATATGTGTCATGAGTATATATTCGAAGTCTTAAGTATAGTGGGTAGATATAGAATCACACTCTAGTCGCTCGGGGATAATTCGGATGATGATGCATCATCATTAGTGTTTATGTTTGAGTTTCGAAAGTGGGATATCTATATATTTCCAATTGACTTGTGTGAGAACCAAAAACTTAGTCAGGGTTTATGTTGTGATTTCGCAATGAAATATGATTTTTGAGTATATATAAAAGTTATATATTTGAAAAGCTAATTAACTAATTGATTGCTGGTTGTGATGGATGATAATTAGTTTGACTAATAAAAATATTGGATTAATAAAACCAATATGAAAATGAAAGGTAAATTAAGCCAAATTAAACCAAATATTGGTCTGAATTGAAAATTGATCGGAATTGGATACATATACATGTATATATATTGAACAGGTCATAGCATGGAAGCTAAGAAGAGGAATAAAATTGTATGCCCAACGAATAGGTACATGTTTACTAAATTGATGGGATATGATCATTTTATGATCCGATTGGCTTTTGGATTTTCTTTTGATATATGAGAGCCTGTAGAGGACATTTGTTGAAACACCCCACCCTCCATTAAGGTCACTCACAAGGGACTTCCTTAACTTTGGTGGAGGTTTGTAAGTAAAAGTCACAGATAAAACACAAGACAGATATAAACACATATATATAAGCAACGGAAAACAAACAGACTTTTTATTTCATAAAATACTTGTTTATACAAACCATTTCCATAATTGTCTCATAACAACTTCCAAAACATTACAACATCATTTCTGTCTTGGTTATTAAATAAAGAAGCATAAAACATGATTAAAACTGCATAAATCCCCATAGAGCGTGTCCATCAACCATAGCCAAGGAAAGAGACTCCAAACCGTACATCAACTATCTTGAAGCTTTTAAAGAATCTGACTAAGCTGAGTTATTTCCTCCCTGCGGACCTAGGGGGGAGGGGGGAAACGGAAGAAAAGAAGACGAAGGAAAATAGGGTCAGACATAAAGCCTGGTAAGTCTAGTGACTCTTCAATATGAAAATAAGAATAAGGGCATGATAGGTATAAACTGGAACAGGAAAGTATCATAAACTAAGATGAAGTAGTTTTGAAACGAATATACTATCGCACCCCACAACACTATATCTCTGCACCTACTTGTATTATCTTAACTATCACCCCATGCTGGAGGTAAAGTGATCCCCTTTTCTAAAGATGCACCCTATGCTGAGGGTGAAGTGATCCTGTTTCTAAAGATCGGCTCCTACTCGCATAATCATCTGTGTCTTACGGCCCCAGAGATTTGTAGATACCTATGCTGGCCCCACCATGGGGTGTATCAAGTCCCATGGTGGCGACCCGACACAAACCTTAGAATGCATAGGTTATACTACTGGTGCCCCCAGTGCCCTGTTTGTCTGCTCCGAAGTGTGTGCACGCCCGCACTCCATTAGAACCCACACTGTTGCACCCACCGCCGTCGCTTTGACCGCTTACAATCAGCCCAGTAATCGTTCCCCACCCTGCCTAGTTTCAGGGTACCATGATACCTAATTGGGTTACTACTGAAATCGGTCCCCGTTACTAGGGTTTTCTAGTCGAACATGTTAAGCGGTTAAGTGTCTGTATTTACCTAACCCCACCCATCAATTTCATTAACATGTTGATTTGGTTAAGTGTTTTAGTTAACTTAACCCTACCATCTGTCCTTAGCCTTTTAAAGCACCGACCACTCACATTAGACAGATATTGTTACGGTTACTGGATGTGCCGGTCGGTTCCAGGAAGATTTACAGCGTAACTCAGTCTAACCTCGGGTCCTTATTGGGCTTCATGCTTAACCACCCACATTGAATAGGTATTGTTGTGACTACTGGACAGCCGGGCGGGTCCGGGCAGATTTACATCACAACTCAATTCAACCTCGTGTTAAGCATATTCGTATTTTCTAAATTTACATATTTGTCTTTATTACTGAATATATGTAAATTTGTCAACAGTTAAATGTTATGGCCCACATTCCAAGTTTAACATTTTTTTGTATAAGAATTTATACCGTTTAAATGCCACCAATTTTGGCATGTGACAAACATGCCAATTTCATATATTTTTATGTCAAGTTTTATTAATATTCCCAACGTTACCCCGTTTAAACATTAGGCTAAGAATCTTAGCCTAATTTTCGTTCGCATAGTCTTAACATATAATATTAGGCTAAAAACTTAGCCTAATTTAGCGCACACAAATAGGCAAAAGGGAATTCATAAACATAAACATGACATAGATGTAAACTTGGCATAGTCAATATGAACATCATAGGTGTAAACTTGCAAAATAGCCAACATGAATGTCATAGATGTGAACTTGCAAAATAGTCAATATACATATATGTGAATTTGCAACATAGCCTAAATCAATTTTACATATATGTGAATTTGCATTGAAATAGGTATTTATCCAAATAGGTGTCACATACTTTAGCATATGATTTAGATAACATAAGTCTAAACTTGTTTTTGGATCTAGGCATAACATCGAACATCACTAGAATATGACAATATTATGGCATATTCATAAATATGTATAATTTTATGACAATGGTGTGAACTAGATCCAATCGCATATCTAATTACAACATGAAACATGTACTAAAGTGGATCTCGACATGGATCCAATTAGGAACTTACAACTTTTGTATAAACATAGGGACATGTATATGAACATAACCATTTAGGCATAAAAGTTCTAGCATAAAGTATGTACATGAGGTTCTAATCATAAACAACCTATATAATCACATAAACATGAACTATACAACTTGCTTGTGATGTTGTTGTCGTTCTAAAAATACAATAGGATCAACATCAATCTTAATTATACAACAAACATCCCAATTTCATTCGCAACACAGTCATTTCAATACATAGATATTAATTAACATCGTCGTTACATAATAGCACAATTCCACTTCCAATTTACATCGAATCAAGTCTTAGTTTTATTCTCATCGGAAAAATCACTATACTTACAACGAATGACGAACTTGGATTCTGGATTCTGAATTCTGGATTTGATATGCTTTCCTTTGGGTAGACTAACGTTGTTTTGATTCATGTTTTGCTTTAGTATTGGCTTGTCTCTAGGCTTTCTAACTGACGGCCACTCCTAGTTTCTTTCCAGTAGCATGACGGCTTTAGTATTATATTATTTGTGTGAATTTAGGGTTAGACTTGAGTTGTATTTATAGAATTTCAATCTAATTAGAGCCGTCGATGAAGCTAGAGTGAATCCAGACCATCCATCTCAAGAGAAGCCAATCAGAAAGTGACACGTAAGCCCTAGTGTCTTAGCCTAGCCTCAGAATTCGACCAGACCCTGACCAGGCCAGCCAGGGCCTGACCAACAGGTCTTTCTGACCTGGGCGCACTTGGCAGGTGCGCCAGTGCTAAAATTGTACTGCGCACTTCCCAAGTGCGCCGGTTCAATTTTGTTCTGGCGCACTTCCCAAGTGCGCCAGTGCATTCTGACCCATTTCTGATTTTTCTGCCCAACTTCGTTCGCCCATATCTTCTTCATACGGTATCCGTTTTACGCAAACTTGGACTCTATCTCAAGAAGAATTTCGAGACGAACGCAATGGCGTAACCCATTTCCCTTAATTTCATCATTTAGAATTAATTATACTTTAATTTGTTAAGTTACAGTTAATAGAAAATTCGGGGTGTTACATTCTCTCCTCCTTAAAGGATTTCGTCCACGAAATCTTCAAGTCTAGAAGAACGTAAGTCCTAACATCCAATCGTCCATCTACTCAACCAACAAACACAGGCGTCCATTGTCCTTAAAAGACCTCTATTGCTTTATGATTATATGCACAATGTGTGTATATGTCCTTAACTAATGCAAAATCAGGCGGTCTACTGATCCAGTTGACCTCCTTAATGCAAATCATGTAAGTGTCATGAATCCATTATGTATGCAAATTTGTCCTTACTCATAATTCTACATGAGTGCGCAACCATCAATACAAATGCGACATCCATATGACAACATATCAAGTTTCAACCACATAGAAATATAAATACATATATGCATATGCAGTATGAAGTGATTGAGCCGATCTAAGACCTAGGTTGTGTGTGTATATGCATCCACGAGAAACCACTAACAACCACTTGCAACCACTTGCAGCCATCAACCATAACATGTTTCAAATACATGTTTACATCCAAAGTGATTTCTACTTAAGGATAAAGGATAATATCGAGGAGATATACCTAAAAAGATAGATACAAGCACAACTTAAGGAAAAAAGAGAGATCAAAGATATACCCTCAAAAAGAAAAGGGTAGGCCGCGCGTATTCTATCCTCCGTTTCCCAAGTCGCGTCTTCCTCGGCGTCGCTCCACTGAACTTTAACGAGCTTTACTTCGCGGTTGCGTAGCTTTTTGATTTCAGTTCCTACGATTCGAGTTGGAACTCTCCTCATAGTTGCTTCGCGTTCCACTTCGGCTTCTTCTAGAATGCTTGGCTCCACCACTTCCGCTGATTCATGTAGACATTTCCGGAGATGAGAAACGTGAAAGACGTTGTGAATTCCAGCCAATCTTTCAGGCAGATCTACTCTATAAGCCATTTTCCCAATCTTCTCGATGATAGGGAACGGTCCTACAAATCTTGGTGCTAGCTTTCCTGCGGATCCAAAGCGAACGACGTTCCTTAAAGGGGATACCTTAAGGAAAACCCTATCCCCAACCTCAAACTCAAAGTCGGTCCTTCTTTTGTCAGCGTAGGATTTCTGTCTGTCTTGGGAAGTTTTCATTCTCCTTCGTATCAAGTCCACTTTTCCTGAAGTCTCTCTGATCATGTCTGGCCCAAGTATTATCTTGTCAGTGGACTCCCACCAACAAGTCGGTGATCGACAAGGTCTTCCATACAAAGCTTCGAAGGGCGCCATACCGATGGTGGCTTGGTAACTGTTGTTATAGGCAAATTCCACTAAAGGAAGGTGATCCTCCCAAGTCCCTCCGAAGTCAAGAACACACAGTCTTAGAAGATCTTCTAGTACTCTATTCACCCTTTCTGTCTGACCATCAGTTTGGGGGTGGTAGGCCATGCTCAAGCATAACTATGTGCCGACAGCTTCTTGCAGACTCCGCCAAAATTCGCTCGTGAAGATGGGATCTCTGTCACTCACTATGCTGGAGGGTATTCCATGGAGTCGAATTATTTCCTTGAGGTAAAGAGAAGCTAGAGACGAAGCAGTCCTTCTACTTTTGATAGGTATAAAGTGGGCGATTTTAGTAAGCCTGTCCACTATTACCCAAATGCTAGTATTGCCTCTTCTTGACCTAGACAACCCATCAATGAAGTCCATTGAAATGCTATCCCACTTCCATTGCGGGACTTCTGGAGGATGAAGCAGTCCTCCAGGATTATTTTGTTCCGCCTTGACCTGTTGGCATGTCACGCACTTAGAAACGAAATCTGCCACGTCCTTCTTCATGCCACTCCAATAGAAAACTCTCTTTACGTCCTTGTACATTTTGTCTCCGCCTGGGTTTATTGTCATCTTGGAATGATGTGCCTCCTCGGGAACCTTCTTCACAAAATCCCTAGCTTGTGGGACGCATAGTCTTCCATCTCTCCTTAGCCAACCCTTATCATCGATGGAGTACCTATTGAGGTGACTGGAAGTTTCACCACTAATTAGTTGATCAATCACTTCCACAAGTTGTGGGTCTTCACGTTATGCGGCCCTTATCGAGTCTAAAAGAGTGGGTCGTACTTCTAGGGATGCCAATAAACCAGGTATAGAATCTGAGGAGGGCCTAAAGTCAAAACTGGCTATATACTCCAAGCTTTTCCTTTCTACAAAGAGAGGGCTTAAGGTCAGTTTCTTTCGGCTCAACGCGTCTGCTACTACGTTGCCTTTGCCGGGAGTATAGGAAATTTCAAAGTTATACGAGGCAAGGAACTCCATCCATCTTTGCTGCCTCAAGTTAAGATCCTTCTGCGAGAAGAGATATTTCAACGATTTATGGTCAGTATATAATTCGAACTTCTCACCTAGGAGATAATGGCGCCAAGACTTAAGCGCAAAGACGATGGCGGCCAACTCAAGATCGTGGGTTGGGTAGTTCTTTTCATGCGCTTTCAATTATCTTCCACCATAAGCTACTACCCTCCCTTCTTGCATCAGAACAACGCCTAGCCCCGTACCACAAGCATCCGTATATACTGTGAACATTTTGATTCCATTTGGCAAAGTCAGAACTAGGGCTGTTGTAAGAGCCCTTTTTAATCGTTGGAAAGCAAACTCGCAATCCAAATCCCAAGTGAACGCCAAATTCTTCCTTGTTAGCCTTGTGAGTGGAGCTGAGATTTTCGCGAAATTCCTAATGAACTTTCGGTAAAAACCGGCTAGCCCAAGAAAGCTTCGAACTTCGGTTGCATTTCATGGTGTTTTCCAATCTTGCACTGCCACCACTTTCGCGGGGTCCACAGCTAACCCCTCTTTGGACACTATATGCCCCAGAAATCTTATTTCCTTTCTCCAAAAGTGGCACTTGGAGAATTTGGCTCTTAGCTGATGTGCACGGAGAGTATCCATGATCTCTTTCAGATGCTGAGCATGTTCTTCCTCATTCTTTGAGAAGATCAAGATATCGTCTACGAAGACCACCACAAACTTATTGAGGAATTCTCTGAACACCCTGCTCATCAGGTCTACGAAATAAGCGGGTGCGTTCGTCAAACCGAAAGGCATGATAAGCCACTCAAAGAAACCGTCTAGGGTTCAGAACGCCGTTTTATCAATGCTATATTCTGCTACCCTTAGCTGATGGAACCCAATAGCCAGATCAAGTTGGGAGAAGACCGACGCACCTACAAGCTGATCAAACAAATCGTCTATTCGGGGAAGCGGGTGTCTATTCTTCTTAGTCATCTTGTTTAGCTCCCTATAGTCCACACAAAGACGTAGTGAACCATCAGCTTTGGTGGCGAACACCACTGGAGCACCCCATTCCGAGATACTCCGCGTTATAAACCCCTTCTCGAGAAGCTCCTTAACTTGCTTACTGAGCTCCTTTCTCTTTTTTGGAGCCATGTGCCTAACAGGCAGAGCTACGGGCTTTGCATTATCCACAAGATATATGCGGAAGTCTATTTCCCGCTTCGGAGGTAAGCCTTTCACCTCTTCAAAGATATCCGGATATTCCCGGACTACTCTAAGCGGCTGCAAATTCTCAACAGAAGCGTCTAGCGACTCTAGATAACTAAGCATAATAGCATTCAAGGGATTACAAGAAATTTCTAGAGTGTTACCGAGCCGAGTCAAGAGCCTAACCACTCTTTTCTCACAATCAAGAATGGCACCGTTACTGGATAACCAGTCCATGCCTAAGATCGGTCCATATCCTGAGAAGCCCAAAACAAAGGCACTACATCTAAATTCAACACTTAGAATAGAGATTTTCAAATCCAAGCAAACCATCGACAAATAAGTCGAGCCCCCAATTGGATTCGAAACAACCAAGGGATCTTCTACCATACTAGTGTCTAGGTGCAGAGATTTTACTAAAGCAGATGAAATAAAGGAGTGTGATGCACCAGAATCAAAGAGAGTGCGAACTGGATGATCATACAGATAAACTAAGCTTTCTACAGAAATATTTCTACCTAAGGTTCTCAAGATAGGATTGAGAAAATAAGCAGGATAAAACAAACAATCTAGGAGAAGAAGTTAAAGATGTACCCCCAGAAGGTTCTGCTTGCGGGCCTTGCCCTTGCTTCTTAGGGCAGTTCTTGCTGATATGTCCAATATCACCACACTGAAAGCATGCTCCCATCTTCATCTTCTTCTTTCTACAATCCTGGACTATATGCCCAACAATGCCACAGAAATAACATTTCCTTTTCTCATGTGTCTTGTTATTATTGTTGTGGTCCTTTCCTCCTTGACTATTATCCATCTTCTTGTTCTGTGATTCTTCCGCATGTTGTTTCACGTAGAGGAGGAGGAGGAGTAAAAGCGTCTGTAGTTGGAGAGTAAGGTCCCCAGACATGCTAAAACGAAAAGGAAAGATTCAAGACAAAAGGATAGAGAGATAGTGCTTATGGCTTTGGGGGACTTATGCCTTTTAAAAAAAACAACGCTTTTCTTGAAAACATTGCTTCTTTAAACTTCTTTTTGAAATTAGTTTCAAAAACTTTAATCTAGTCTGGTAAATCTGTGCTCTAATACCAAGTGAAATACCCCACCCTCCATTAAGGTCACTCACAAGGGACTGCCTTAACTTTGGTGGAGGTTTGTAAGTAAAAGTCACAGATAAAACACAAGACAGATATAAACACATATATATAAGCAGCGGAAAACAAACAGAATTTTTATTTCATAAAATAATTGTTCATACAAACCATTTCCATAATTATCTCATAACAACTTCCAAAACATTACAACATCATTTCTGTCTTGGTTATTAAATAAAGAAGCATAAAACATGATTAAAACTGCATAAATCCCCATAGAGTGTGACCAACAGCCATAGCCAAGGAAAGAGACTCCAAACCGTACATCAACTATCTTGAAGCTTTTAAAGAATCTGACTAAGCTGTGTTATTTACTCCCTTTAGACCTGGGGAGGGGGGAAACAGAAGAAAAGAAGACGAAGGAAAATAGGGTCAGACATAAAGCCTGGTAAGTCTAGTGACTCTTCAGTATGAAAATAAGAATAAGGGCATGATAGGTATAAACTGGAACAGGAAAGTATCATAAACTAAGATGAAGTAGTTTTGAAATGAATATACTATCGCACCCCACAACACTATATCTCTGCACCTACTTGTATTATCTTAACTATCACCCCATGCTGGAGGTAAAGTGATCCCCTTTTCTAAAGATGCACCCTATGCTGAGGGTGAAGTGATCCCGTTTCTAAAGATCGGCTCCTACTCGCATAATCATCTGTGTCTTACGGCCCCCAGAGATTTGTAGATACCTATGTTGGCCCCACCATGGGGTGTATCAAGTCCCATGGTGGCGACCTAGACACAAACCTTCGAATGCATAGGTTATACTACTAGTGCCCCCAGTGCCCTGTTTGTCTGCTCCGAAGTGTGTGCACGCCCGCACTCCGTTAGAACCCACACTGTTGCACCCACCGCCGTCGCTTTGACCGCTTACAATCAGCCCAGTAATCGTGCCCCACCCTGCCTAGTTTCAAGGTACCATGATACCTAATTGGGTTACTGCTGAAATGGGTCCCCGTTACTAGGGTTTCTAGTCAAACATGTTAAGCGGTTAAGTGTCTGCATTTACCTAACCCCACCCATCAATTTCATTAACATGTTTAATTGGTTAATTGTTTTAGTTAACTTAACCCTACCATTTGTCCTTAGCCTTTTAAAGCACCGACCACTCAAATTAGAAAGATATTGTTACGGTTACTGGATGTGCTGGTCGGTTCCGGGCAGATTTACACCGTAACTCAGTCTAACCTCGGGTCCTTATTGGGCTTCATGCTTAACCACCCACATTGGATAGGTATTGTTGTGACTACTGGACAGCCGGGCGGGTCCGGGCAGATTTACATCACAACTCAATTCAACCTCGTGTTAAGCATATTCGTATTTTCTAAATTTACATATTTGTCTTTATTACTGAATATATGTAAATTTGTCAACAGTTAAATGTTATGGCCCACATTCCAAGTTTAACATTTTTTTTGTATAAGAATTTATACCGTTTAAATGCCACCAATTTTGGCATGTGACAAACATGCCAATTTCATATATCTTTATGTCAAGTTTTATTAATATTCCCAACGTTACCCCGTTTAAACATTAGGCTAAGAATCTTAGCCTAATTTTCGTTCGCATAGTCTTAACATATAATATTAGGCTAAAAACTTAGCCTAATTTAGCGCACACAAATAGGCATAAGGGAATTCATAAACATAAACATGACATATATGTAAACTTGGCATAGTCAATATGAACATCGTAGGTGTGAACTTGCAAAATAGCCAACATGAATGTCATAGATGTGAACTTGCAAAATAGTCAATATACATATATGTGAATTTGCAACATAGCCTAAATCAATTTTACATATATGTGAATTTGCATTGAAATAGGTATTTATCCAAATAGGTGTCACATACTTTAACATATGATTTAGATAACATAAGTCTAAACTTGTTTTTGGATCTAGGCATAACATCGAACATCACTAGCATATGACAAGAATATGGCATATTCATAAATATGTATAACTTTATGACAAGGGTGTGAACTAGATCCAATCGCATATCTAATTACAACATGAAACATGTACTAAAGTGGATCTTAACATGGATCCAATTAGGAACTTACAACTTTTGTATAAACATAGGGACATGTATATGAACATAACCATTTAGGCATAAAAGTTCTAGCATAAAGTATATACATGAGGTTCTAATCATAAACAACCTATATAATCACATAAACATGAACTATACAACTTGCTTGTGATGTTGTTGTCATTCTAAAAATACAACAGGATCAACATCAATCTTAATTATACCACAAACATCCCAATTTCATTCGCAACACAATCATTTCAATACATAGATATTAATTAACATCGTCATTACATAGTAGCACAATTCCACTTCCAATTTACATCGAATCAAGTCTTAGTTTTATTCTCATTGGAAAAATCACTATACTTACAACGAATGAAGAACTTGGATTCTGGATTTTGAATTCTGGATTTGATATGCTTTCCTTTGGGTAGACTAACGTTGTTTTGATTCATGTTTTGCTTTAGTATTGGCTTGTCTCTAGGCTTTCTAACTGACGGCCACTCCTAGTTTCTTTCCAGCAGCATGACGGCTTTAGTATTATATTATTTGTGTGAATTTAGGGTTAGACTTGAGTTGTATTTGTAGAATTTCAATCTAATTAGAGCCGTCGATGAAGCTAGAGTGAATCCAGACCATCCATCTCAAGAGAAGCCAATCAGAAAGTGACACGTAAGCCCTAGTGACTCAGCCTAGCCTCAGAATTCGATCAGACCCTGACCAGGCCAGCCAGGGCCTGACCAACAGGTCTTTCTGACCTGGGCGCACTTGGCAGGTGTGCCAGTGCTAAAATTGTACTGGCGCACTTCCCAAGTGCGCCAGTTCAATTTTTTTCTGGTGCACTTCCCAATTTTTTTCTGATTTTTCTGCCCAACTTCGTTCGCCCATATCTTCTTCATACGGTATCCGTTTTATGCAAACTTGGACTCTATCTCAAGCAGAATTTCGAGACGAACGCAATGGCATAACCCATTTCCCTTGATTACATCATTTAGAATTAATTATACTTTAATTTGTTAAGTTATAGTTAATAGAAAATTCGGGGTGTTACATTTGTGGTTGTACCGATCAACCCGTACAAAGGAGGTAATGGCGAAATTTTTCAAAAATTTAAGGCATTAGCCAAATTTTGAGAAATCAAAATGTTTTTAGAAACTAAAAGGTTGAAGAACTTAAGTCAAGCGAAGATTGAGTTGGTTAAGTAAACGACCTTCGGTTCCATCTTCCTTTTCGGGGACGAAAAGATTTTAAATGGGGGAGATTGTAACAACCTATATTTTTGGAACCAATTTAAAATTTATTTTTAATTCATTTTCATAGAAATTAAATATTTTAGATGAATTATTTTGAGAATAAACAATTTAATTATTTATTTAAATCGAAGTTTGAACGTATAAATTTAAAATTTAATTAAAACGAACTTGAAATGGCGCGGTAGTTTGAAAATTCGATTTTAAACTTTGAATGAATGTATAGAATTCAATATAAGTCAGAAGTGAATAAAACAAGAAACATTGGAATATTTTGAATTGTATTTTTTTAACGAATGTAAGAAATTGAGATTTCACTTTATAAACTGTAAGTTATGTCTAAATTAAAATTTAGAATAGTCACTATGAAATATATATATATATTAATATTATATATTGCCCTTAAAAATGGCCATTTTACAAATGACTTCCAGTTTCAACGAAACCACTGTCATTGGGTTCAGAATGTCGTTTGTGAATTTTAAAATTATAAACATCGATACCTTTGGGGTTGGAGAAATTTGGTCTCTTTCATTCGATGTATGAACAAAATATCACTTTTTACATATGGACGAATTTGGACTCGAAACCATTTCGATTGAGTTCAAAATGTCATTTGCATGTTCGAAAAGTATAGACTTCGATATATTCCGAGCTTCGGAGGTTTGGCACTTGGGCTGGGTCTTGGTTGAGCTAACCTAGCCCATTATATAACCCCCAAATCATCCTCCTTCTCTTCATTCACTTCAACAATTAGGCAAAAATTAGAAAATGGAGAGTGGAAAGGGAAATTAAAATTCGTAAGCTAGGTTTTGGAAATCCAACCCCATATCAAAGGGCAAACCGAAGAGGAAACCTAGGTAAGCTTCTTCATCCTCCTCTTCATCTTCTCCATCTTCTCCAACTCCATTCCTCTTCAATTTCATATGATTTCCTAAAGATAACTCTTAGGAAATCAGTTTGTTTTGTGTATGGATTGAAGATTCATGAGCAATATTGGAAGAGAGGTTGATGTTGCTTGCTATTGGATCTATTCATTGTATCTAATCAAGCAAAGATGAGTTCTTTAATGAACCCACATCCATGCCACAAGCCTAGAGGCTTGTAGGAGCGTAGTTTAGAGTCCATGTGAGTTTGCATATGCTAGTGGATTGGATAGGCCAGCGAAACTTAGTCGGTTTCATATATCCATGCTTCATTAAATTGGAAATTACGATTATAATAGTCCACACAATCAAATGCATATGATATAAGTTGTTTTGGCGATATTGTGAAGCTTCGTTGTCGCACTGGCAAGTTCTACGACTTCACAATTCTCTTATATAGCATTGGATAGCTATGGTTAGAGAATTTGTTCATTTTTTTGAACTTATAATCAAAACCATTGCAAATCTATTGTATGAATGTTTGTGCATGTGAATTTGGTGCTATGACTTGCTTCGGTGAGTTATAGAAGCCTCATTTGCATGTATATAACATCATAGACCTTCCGGACATGTTTTCAAGGTGAACTCGGAATTCAGCGAAACAAGATGCGTTGGAACCATCTCGACGAGAGCTTTGCAATGAAACTAACTTGAAGTTATTTGGAGCTCATGACAATTTTGGATGTTATGACAATTTTGGATGGAATAAAACATCCAATGTAAACATCTGAACAGAGAAAAATAAAGAGCAAAATAATTAACTTACTTTAAACGATCATAACTTTTACGTTCCTTATCATAATTCAGCGAAACAAGATGTGGTGGAACCGTATCGATGAGATCTTCCCAATGAAACTAATTTGGAGTGATTTGGATGTTGTATGCAGACCGTGGAGCCAAAAAGGTTTCATTCTTCCACATAAAGACTGACGTAGTGGAAACCAATAGTGAGAACTCTCTCACTTAGGTATTTTATACAGTTATTTATTTTTATAACTGAATATTTGTTTATTGCCTATGGTTGCAACGTTTGTTTAGTGGATGATGGATGTTTACAGTTATATTGTTATTATTATATTAAACCGTGAAAATATTAGATAAGTTCACATGGATTTTGATTTAAACCCCACACGGGTATTGGGACCATAATTTTATACATCGCCTAAGTATGCAAATAATAATCATTGGATGTTGATTGAAAACCCTACACGGGTCTGGGGATGATAATAATTTCACACATCTCCCTTGTGTTTAGTTGTATGTCGATTGATTGATGGACAGACCATAGTAAGCGTTATTTAATTATTTAATGCTTATACAGTTGTAGATCACACTCTGGATGTGAATTGGATGTTTAATAGTTGTTCATCATTATTTTTGAATACATGCGATGTATGGAATCCATATAAATAAAATTATATGGTAATTGATTGAGTCTGATTCCAATTCAGAAATAACGATATTTTAAAATAATATTCAGTGAAGAATCAAAATATGACTTTGATGTCCGATTTTGGATGGACACGAAAATATTGAAATACTCTAAGTTTGAAAAGATATTTTTTAACTGAATGAAATGGTTAACAACTAGAATAAAGAATTGATATTGTTTTGATATAACCAGAATTTTTTCAACATATGAATTGGAAAGGATTTGAATGGAAATAATCTTCAGAATATTTCGATATGGGATTCCGTGATTATACGAATACTGTTAAGGAATTTGGAAGATATATATATCATTATTCCTAATA
This sequence comes from Allium sativum, assembly GCA_030737875.1. Classification (NCBI taxonomy): domain Eukaryota; kingdom Viridiplantae; phylum Streptophyta; class Magnoliopsida; order Asparagales; family Amaryllidaceae; genus Allium; species Allium sativum. The sequence goes on from CM060911.1 coordinate 285,634,806, forward strand.
CGATATTTGCTAGTTTCAGAATTTGATATTGAATATAAGTCGATATGATTTCTATTTGAGGCCTTGTATTTGATATCTAATTGGATTTTGGGTTTGTCATGAATGGTGTCTTCAATAACACTGTTTTTAAACCTAGTTGAGAAAAGAATAAATCTTTTAACTAAGATTTAATGAAGTTTTCCAATTAAAAATATAATTGGAATTAAATGGTAGTTGATTTTGAGTTCGTTGTGAACTATGTCTTAAATGACACTAGTTCTTAAACCCAATTAACTGTGAAGGTATTATTTGGAGTTTATAAATCTTTTAACTTAGATTTAAGGGAATTTGCCAAAGTAATGCTTTTTTTCCAATTTAATATATTAAATTGGAATTGAGTGGGACTAATTTAGTGATAATAGAAATAAGCTTCTGTGAAGGAAGACCGTTACTATATATGGAATTTAAAAGGCCTTTCCGTTATTCCACCTATAGTATTAGTTTGATAGGAAATTTATATTGATTATATGTTGTTATGATTTCCGTGAAGGTTTGATTTTTATGGAAGATGATTTTGGGTTTATGGTGAATTGTGTTTTAAATGATATTGGTTCTTTAACCCAAGTGAAAGACATGACTAATTTTCCTAAAGTTGAATAATCATTAATAAATGATTTTTGAGATTAAAACTAAGTGGAGTTTTAATGTATCTTTAATTAGATTGAAATGGGAATGAAGTAATTAAATTTATCGAATTCATTGAGTGATCGAGATATGGAGTATAACCAGTTTTACTCCATACGATAGTTAAATCTTTAATTAGATTTGAAACTTGAAATGGTAATTAATTTTACCGATAAAACAATGGGTGTCAATATGGAGTACTACCAGTTTTTCTCCATGGGATGAATAGATTGGGATTGGGAATATTAATATAAATGACTACTTTGATAAGGCTCGATAATCCCAGCTAGTTTGATAAACCTTAATATGGTTTAAGTTGTGAAAAGATAAATTGAAAACATTTGGAAAAGATATCTAAAGGAAGAATAAAGATTATGTTTAAAGAACTTATCTTTGATAAAGTTAATGGTAAGCTTTCCCTAAAGATGTGAATATTTGAATAAAAGAATATCCTAGATTGGAATGAGGCATATGATGTGTTTTTGTAGCACTTGATTATAAGATACACGAGTTATTCGGAAAGATCGGGTTTAACCCATTCTGAATAACTGATATGATGACTAAAAGTCGAAGAAGATGGTCATTGAAGATTGGAGATATTCACATCGTTTGGATGATTAGTGATGTCTTGATTGGGTTGTACACCCGAGATGAGGTAATAAGTGGTGATCGTCCATACGTACTTGGAGATCGACTGGATATGCGAGGGCCTCTCTCGTGTATTGGACATATGGGACAAGGAATAAGGTGCCTCCGGTTTCGTTCAGACTAAGAACGGACTTGTTAATGGATTATGTCTGACATTGTGTTGTGTGCTATATTCGTTGGTCACTGCTAAATATATATATATATATATATCTGTTTGGTGGTGGAAAACTTCTCTTTCTTAACACCCTTCTCCGAGATGTACGAGCTTAGAGGTTATATAATGGTAGAAATCAATGGTATGGATTGACAATGTGGCATGCTGAGATGCAAATGATCAAGGCTTTTGTTGAAAAGCAAAGTCTTGTGGTTGATGATCAAACACGACTTTAAGTAGCATAACTTTGTGTATAACGTTAATTCGCAAGCCTCACACCCCGGTATGAGTCAAAAACGGGATAGTGACTATAGGGAGTGCATGCGTTTCTTTAGCTAGAAGTGGTGCCATGATATGGAGCCCAGACATTTTTACTTATGTGGATGATGGACTACAAGGCGCCTCAGATATGATTGGTCGCCAATGGCCAAGTGATAGGTCCGATAGGACCGGGAAATGTATTGTTTAGGAATAACTAATCCACAAACGTTAGGTGTTGACCGGCCCTGAAGATCCAAGGGTTGCCCATAGGTGTGATCCAGAGACATGTGACAGAGTGTCTCCAATCGGTGAGGAGGCATCCCTTGCCTCGACTCATAGATGGAATCCAATTACCAATACGCGACTTTTAGTTTTAGTTGTAAACCTATATGGCGACATAGTAGGATGGATAGCTATGCCATATATGATTGATAAAATTATATTTGAAGTTGTTTTAACACTATGCACTTACAGTAATATCATAACGATTTGTTTTAAAGAGTATCAAGCATGTTTTGCTATTATAAGGTAAAACTCTATCCTCCGGCTTACGTTGCATAGTGTAATGGGATCTGAGTCTTATAGTAGCTTCGTTTTTCAAAAAGCATTGCGTTGTTTATAAATTGTATTATTTTAGAGTATTCATGGGAGTAAACCCGTTCCATGGCTTGCGGCATGGTCCCGTGATTTACTTTATTTTAAAGTAAAGTTTAATAACTTTTTTGAGTTCTCACACCAGACCCATGACTGATCTGGAGTTTATTGTTTCTACCTAAACTCTGGGTGCCCATATTTTCCACACGGGCAGCTAGTAGTTTTGGTTTGCAGATATTTCTTTTCATAGGATCCTGGATTACAGCTGGAGCTATATTCGGAATGCTTTGTATCTGTGTATTTCATTTAGTTGGGGTAGTTGATGTTTTCCACTATATATTAAGTTTATGTATTTTTGAGGAAGTATGTTTATGTATTTAAATGTAATTTAAATCTCTGATATTGTATTTTCGCTGTATATTATTTATTTCAATCTCTGATATCTTGTACTATGATGTAAATTGTTGTAATAGCAATGAAATGTTCTCATATTTGTGTTCTGATGCGTCGTGTTCTCAAAGCAGTCCGCCTTCTTCTTTGGTTTTGGCCGGCAGGGAAGTTTGAGTCGCTACAGTAATAATACATTAGAAGAACAAAATTAAACTTTTATTGATATAACAATATTTTACATCAGAGTTTACAAAGATATATAAGAGTACATTGATTACACAGTGGAAAATATGATGACTTTAGAGGAAGACTACGGCTGCTCCAAATACTACTTTAGTCCTAATCCTTAACTTACTCTAAAAAGACTCCAAAACTATTTAAACCATAACTACCAAGCTTACCATATGGAAAATTATGGGCACTCAGGGTTTAGGAGAAGGATAAATAAGCTCCAGGTCAGTCATGAGATTGGTGTGAGAACTTAAAATATTTTATTTTATATAATGAGGTAGCTCATAAGACCATGTCGTAAAACACGGAACGGGTTTTTCCCTTATGAATACTTGTGTAGAAAAATCATACATGCTTTTTAAAAAAGGAAGCTATCATAAAGTCTCGTACCACACGCACAATGAATCGCATACATTGGATGAGGTTTCTCCTTCCGATAATAAAAAATACTTGGTACATTAAAACCATTTGATATTATTGCTAGTGCATAGTATTGAAGATCACTTCGCAAGTAAATGTATCGATCTTAGCCATTGTAAGTACCATATACTATGCTGACGTAATAATATACAACTAAAACCTTAATATCTCGTATTGAAGAATAGGTTTCCAACATGATGGTTCCTGATACGAAAGATATCTCGTGGACTCAAGACCTTAGCGCATCATAGGTTACAATACTCGCGGTTGTACATTCGGACTTAGACACCATTGTACTATCCCACATAATATGAATCAGGATATCCAAACAAATAGCATCCTAGACTCGAGATTTTGTAATGCCCTTTCATCATCCTACCTTTGTGCACTAAAATATGCATACAAATCTTACCACCAGTTTACCATCATATCGGAGTGTGAGGCTTGACGAGGTCACGTTATACAAAGCTGCGCTTATACAAAGTCATGTTTTCATTATCCATAGCTCATTCACTTAGCATGACACATTGTCAATTCATAACATATGATTGATAATAACAAACCATATCACCTTTGAGCTCGTATGTCTCAAAGAAGGGTACTAAGCTAACAGAACATATTATCCGCCACCAGTCAGAAATATGTTTAGTAAAGATAAATCACACATTACAAAATACAATATCAGACATAAATCCATACAAGTCCGTTCTTGGTCTAAACGAAACCGAAGGCTCTTTATTCCTTGCCCAATTAAGGAGTGAATCCCTTGCAAATCGGAAATCCTCCAAATACATCCGGACGACTGCTAAAATATGAACTAAAAATCTCAAGATGGGAGCTACCCGCTTAAGACAATCAACGAGCAGTCCTTTTGATGTGAAGATTTCCATACTTCAATCATCATCTTCAAAATCTTCATTTGCTTTATTTCGTCGTATCATTATTCGAAATGGTTTTCGGATAGAAATCCAGTTTCCATCTTTTCAAATAATGAGCGCGGTTTTAAAACGATATGGAAATACAGGATTTGATAAGTCCCCTCCCACTTAGATGATTAATTAACATTTCCATCAAATTGATAAAACCTTAATTATTAACAAAATCGTTTCATTAAACCTTTAACAAAGACTTATTGAATCTTAACAAAGATTTATTCATTACTTAACAATATTTCCATTAACTAAATCAATGAAAATTTAACCTTTAACTTTTCTGTTAAAACACATCTTTTAAGACTATTTTAATATTAAATCTTAATTAAAACATTTTCCAATTCTTAAACCTTCTTTATAGTACAAACAAAAGCCAATCGATATTACCTATAAGAATTGTAAATTGAATCGCTTCCAGGCAAAACCAAAACAGATTGATATTAAATATAAGATTAGTATAGAAATTATATCATCTTATATCCAATATCGATTCTCATAATCAAAAAATACTGTAAGTGGAATAACGGAAAAAATGTCTTTAAATTCCTTGAATAATATAAGTTTTACTATGGATTTTATATTGAATATCTGAATATTATTTCCATCCAAATCCAATTATTTACAATGGGAAAATATTATCCTTATTAAGGTTATATACAATCTCAAAGTTATCATTAAAAAAATTAATTATCTATTTGAAAAGGTTTATAAAAGGTTTGGATCCTTAAATTAGAACCATTAAATTTCATTATTGGTAAAAAAAAGTGTCTCAAAAGCATTGCAAAAGCGTTACAAAAGTGTTTCAAATGATCTAATTTTACAGAAATAACCTTTTAATTATCCAAAACTTTATATTTTCAACTCAAATCTCTTTTAAATAATTTGTTTTGATTTATCCAAAATTTAAATAATTTTTATAAAGCCATTTCTATCTGTTTCCAATTACGGCCACCGAACTACAAAACCGCGATTCTATTTGAAAATAGATTCGAGCATAACTTGAAATCTTCATATTGAAAATTTAAAAATTCCTTTTTCAATTTAAAACTATCATCATTTAGAAGTAAACATTTTTCGTTTTAAGAAAATTCATTTTAAAATGAATCCGTTATGTCATTTAAAGTTTATGGTCAAAATTTGCGAACTACTATAGTGTTACAAGCTCTATTCTAAACGCATTTTAACTTCATATTAAAAACAACATTTTTACTTTAAAATAGATATGAATACTATTTTAAACATATATAATACTATTTCAAAACAATATTTAAACATTTCGTCTTTAAATTCAAATATTTATTTTCAAACGAATATTATATTATTATTTAATTAATAAAATATTATTTTTCAAAAATTAACTTTTTAAAATCCCAACTTTGCAGAAATTAAATTAAACAATATATAAGACTGTTGGAACAATCAATTTGAGTTTTAAACATCGTTTTCACATCTATCTCAAATTCAATTTCAAAATCGAAATCGGTTTCACTTATTAAAACTGAATTAGCCATTTATAATCAAAATTACTTTCAGATATGTTTCCACCTTTACAAAAGTTATTGGTAAACACTTTAATTTCATTTTCAAACTATTTCGGATATCAAATTCCAATTTCTGTTTTTATGCCTTATTTTTACTTAAATGAATATAATATTCATTTATATTGTCCAAATGGAACGAGACTTAATTAATACTCATATAATCCATATATGTGGGTGTAGTGTGTTATACTGTTAATAATTACGATCAAAGTAACATTCATAACAATCATTCGTCCATCATACTGTATTAATAATGTAAGCATTTAGAATATTGAACGCTTAATAGTACATGAGTGATAATAACTGTAACACATCCATAACAACCATGAAGCAGACATAACAATAACAAAAATCCAATATAATCGTACATTAATTAAAGTAAGTATTAAAATATTTCTCACCGAGGGTTCCACTCCGCCATTCTTTACGGTAGGAGATACTAGTTAACTATTATCATCCTGAACCAACTTTTGCTCTAACGGGCAGTATTTTCGCATCGACTTCTTTGAAAAATATTATATTATATATTTATTATTATTATTAATAGGAGGAGGAGCTGGAGATGGCCGTGGGTAGGTAGGGGTGTGGATGCCGAGGAGGAGGGTGCGTGGTGGTGGGGTAGGTGGAGCAATAGAGGAGGGAGGAGATGCCTTGGTGGGGCCGAGGTGGGAAGGGGTAGGGCCGGCGTGAGGAGGGGGAGTAGGTGGAGGGGGTAGTTGGCCGAGGGGAAGGAGGAGGAAGGGGCGGTTTTTGATGGTGGAAGGAGGAGGAGGTCATGACGAAAAGGGGGACAAATTAAGGAGGAGCGACGAAGAAGGAGGAGGAAGAGAGGAAGGAAAAGGGAGGAGATGGCTTTAGGAAGCCATAAGAGAAAGGAGAGAGAAGCTTAATAGGAAGGAGGAGGAAGTAGAAAAGATGGAAGGAAGAATGAGAGGAGGAGGGTGGTTTATATAGGCTTAAAGTGAGGGTATTATGGTAAAAAGGATTTCACAAAACGATATGCCAAAAACCAAAACCATGGATGGTGAGAACAAGGTTTCTGCCAACCATTTATTGACACATTTGTCACATTTTTGATGTGTTTCAAGTTTGTTTTACCTTATATATGTTACTAGTTATCAACATATTGTTATTGTTTAACTGTTTCAACATTCGACAATTAATGTTATGAAATCTCGATGATATTTATTCTTGGTTAATAATTCAAAAATAATTATTTATTTGATAATTTACATTTAAGATTTATATTTTAATAAAGAAGTTCATATTTAAAAATAGTTTTATTAATACATATTTGAGCAACAAATTTTGATAAAAAACTGATATATATTTGTCGATGTATTTTACTGTTATATTCTATAGTTTTAAACAACATTTTATTATTCAAATCAAATTCGAAATCCAACTTATAATTATCAAACTAAATTTTTAAATAATTTAACAGAATCAAAATTTTCAAGTTATAAAATTCCAATTTGACAAATTTGTTAAACACTATAAATTGACAAAAGTTGCTTTATAAATACATTTTTGGAAAATTCATTATAACAAAAGTTGATAAATTCTCACTAGTATTTTACCATTATATTTGACAATTTTAAATATCTAAACTTATTGCTTACACCATATTTATATCAAAATTTTATTTTATATATTCAATATCTTGATTTAAATTTCATCAAAAATCCTGGATCATTATTTTTTCCCCTCCTTAAAACTTTTCATCCTCTAAAAGGAGACCAATGTAATTATATGACCATCCCCATCCCCATACCCCACCTCGGCCTCCTCCTTAAATAATATATATATATATATATACATAATAATAATTTTAATAATATCGTCAAAGTCGGTGAAGGCTGGAAGTCAGCTCGTAGCAGTGGTGTATAGCTAAGCAGTCCTACGGTAAAGATTGGTGGAGTGGAACCCTCGGTGAAAACTCTGCACTTATATTTGTTTATTTGTTAATGGATGGTTAATTAGCTGTTAATCATAGTGTAAGCATTAATTATCGAACGCTTATATCTACATATTGTGATATGCATGCTACGGGATGGATGAATGGATGCTACGAATATTGTAATAACTGTTAATAGTGATACTAGTTCATATTACACATGTTACACCTACCTGTTTGGAGATATTCGGGTATTGGTTAAGTATCATGCTTATTGGGTAATATAAATGAATATTTTTATTCACTTAAATATAGTAGAAAAAAATTTGGAATTTTATATTTATAATTTAATACAAATGAAATTGAAGTGATTTTGAAGAACTTTTGTAAAACTTGGAATTTTATTGAACAACGTTTTGAGGTTAAACGATGTGTTCAAGTTAAAATAATTAAATTGAATTCGATTTTGAAATTGAAGTTCAGTTTGGCGATATAGAAAGTGTTTTAACTCAAACCGATTGCTCCATATAGCTTATATAATATTTAATTTGAGTACTGGAAAGTTTGGGTTTTAAAGGATTAATTTTTGAAAAAAATTAATATTTTAATAATATTAATTAAAAATGAATATTTGAATTTTAAGTTGAAATTATAAAACATTGTTTTGGAATAGTCTTATATACATTTAAATGGTTTTCTAAACTATTTTAAGGTGAATCAGATTATTTTTATTATAAATATAAAATATGGTTAGAATAGAGCTTGTCGCGCAGCGGTAGTTCACGAATTACGACCGTAGACGTTAAACTACGATAACAGATTCATTTTAAATTATTTTTTTCCCAAACGAAAAGCGTTTTCTTTCTTATAACAATAATTTTCAAATTAAAAAAGAATATTGTAATTTTGATGAATAATTTTCATGTTATGTCCAAAACGGTTTTTAATAAAAATCACGGTAGTGCAGTTTATTGACCAACTATGGAAATCAACTAAAATGGCTTTATAAAAATTATTAAAAACATGAATTTTTTTGGTAAATTATAATAAATGATTTCAAAGTTATTTGGGTTGAAAATATAGTGTTTTTAAGTTACTTTCATAAAACTAGTTAAAAGGCCATTTTGTAACGCTTTTGAAATGCTTTTTGCTTAATAATTAATTTTGAGAAAAAAATTAAACTTAATAATCAATATTTGACCATTTTAAAACCCTTCTAAGTGAGTAATCAAGTGTTTTAATGATGAATAGAAGTTTCAAAGATTAAGATGGGGTTGGGACTTAACTAGAATCCAATATATCCATATTATTTTAAAATGACGCTTATTATTCGGGAAGTCCTAGATTGGAACGTATGTCTGGAAACCATTCCATAATAATACCAATATCATTACTTCTGCCCTAGTGCTAGCTAATATAAATGGAAATAAAGCTCTATCAATTTATACAGATGCGTGCAAAGAAGGAATATGCGCAGTTTTGATACAAGAAGGTAGAGTAATTGCCTATGCAAGCAGATAATTGAGACCTCATGAAAGGAATTAACCAACTCATGACTTAGAACTGCTACCTGTAAAATTTGCTTTGAAAATATGGAGGCACTATCTATTAGGAAAAAAGTTTGAGTTGTACACCGACCACAAGCCTTTGAAGTACTTGTTTACTCAGAAAGACTTGAGCTTAAGACAATAACATTGGTTAAAATTTCTAGCATCATATGATTTGGATATTCAATATACACTTGGGAAAGCCAACATTGTAGCCAATGCTTTATGTAGGAAATACGCTGTCATCGCTTATTTGGTTATCACCCCAACTCTTCTTGGAAAGACCAAGTGAAGACAAACTTTTACAAAGAATAGATGAGAATACAAAACAAGGTAAGAATTCAAGTTTTGAAATTAATGATAAAGGCATTTTGAGATTGAAAGGAAGAATTTGTGTCCCAAACATAAAAGAGCACAAGAAAGAAATATTGGATGAATATCATAAATCTAAATTCAGCATCCAACCTGGAGTTAATAAAATGTAACGAGATGTCAAACATTCATTTTGGTGCAGAATGATGATGAGGGACATATCAATTGAAGATGACAGGATTACTTCAGCCTCTGCAATTTCCAAAGTGGAAATGGGAACAAGTCTTTATGGATTTCACTGACGGACTGCCCATATCTCACAAAGGAAGTGTGTTCACAACCCTGACCCGATTGTTGAAGAGGCCACTTAACAAGATCTGGAGATTACCCCAAATTTATCAGTCAAGAGGGACCCATAAAGATCATTGCTCGAAATTTAAAGAGATTGAGGAATAAAACTGTTAAATTGGTTAAAGTACAATGGAGCAGTGATCCCAATGATTGTATCTAGAAAACAGAAGAGACCATGCGAATGTTCTACCCTGACTGTCGAGTGGACATCTATGTCTAGCCCAACCCTCAGTAAACTCATTTCTTTATCTATTTCCTTTTAGTTATTCCCTTCTTATGCAATTTCGAGGGCGAAATCCTTTTAAGCGGGGTCGATGCAACGATCTAGAATTTTATATAAGTTATATAATTAATTTACAACTTGAAAATATAATTTTATATAGAATAAACCTTTTGTTAGACCGAAAAGTGGTTCTAGCACCCAATCGAATGATAATTCTAAAGAAATTTAAAGAAAAAACAACAAGAACGCAAGATTTATAGTGGTTTGGCGTTAACTAGCCTACGTCCGCTTTTGTACTTCTTTGATTGATGAATTAATACAAATAAACTAATGAATTCTACTCAATCTCACAAGTACAACAATGATTTCTCTCAATTTCGTGGAGTTATGCTTCAAAATTACAAGTATAATCTGAAATGATAGAGAGAAACTACTGGTGATGAAGTTAGAGTAGAATAATTGCCAAAAGATCCCCTCAATTGGAGTGTTATAGGCTGAGAGTCCATCCGGTTCGGGTGCCACGTGGGGCCCATCTCATGAACTTCGGATCCGGTAGCTCTGGGATGTTGACAGCACATCAAGAACGTGGGATAATGGAGTGTAACCGCTTCGGATTTGCAAGAACGTGGGATATGACTGTTGCAGTTTCGATACTCGGTTCAGATCGATGGTGAAAAAGGGGTTTCGGTCGGAGAAATTTACACTGAATCGATCCGTGTATGCTACCTGTAATCAGTCTTTTGGCTCGCGCGTAATAAAGAGAATGTGTTCGGTTCGAGAGCTCCGAACCGATCCGAGGGATTTTCTACCATGCTCTTTATTCTTAAGTACATTCGTTGAACCATTCCTTAGCTTTGTGTAGCCTAAGTACAAAGTAGGCTAACATTTTATCCCCTCGAAGTACGTGTTTACTGAAGATAAGTTGTGCTTCGAAATGATCAACTTATTTGCTTCTGAATTAGTGCCATTCAATAGTTGTTTCCATCTGTTCACAGAGTCGCGACACTTCATGAAGTTGTATCTTTAGTATTTATAGGATCTATAAATACATCATGAGGTCTGGAATTTCTTCTGTTATTTCTGAAAACTCCAGGATTTCACTTAGGGCTCAAGCGCTTCTTCCAGGTAAACTTTGCAATTTGTGCTCTTAAATAATTCATCTGAATTTCCTTTGTTTTAAGACTGGTTCGAATTCATTTTTATAACCTTGGATTAGGGCTTAAATGATGGATCGAATTGGTTTATTCGATCCACCTGCACATCGGAACAGGCCGCCCTCTGGGCCATCACTGTTTTGAGGGCTAATGGATCGGATTAACCCATCACTTCAAGTAATATGAATGGCCTTCTATACCCTCTATATAAAACAATTTTCTCTCATTTTTTTTACCTTTTACTGTCGCATTCTCAACTCTTGTTTCTCTTATAAAACCCTAATTCCCCTTTATTAATTTCATTTCGAAACCTGAATCCACATATAGGTAGATTTGAATCTCTGAATTCGTGTGATTTAGTCTTCAATTTTTATGAATAATTTTTGGATTCGCGTATCAATCCATGTCATGCCTTCAAATCAATGGCAGTGGTGCGGCCGAGATCGTCTGATTTGCCATCGTCGACGGTGAATCATTGTCTCATCAAGATGGAGATTCCGACGACCTATAAACCCTGGTGGGAGTGCTGGACGATGGACTCATGTTTGGGCTATTATGAAAAATGAGTTTTGGAAGTACGGTTTTGATATAGTGGAGGAAAGGGAGACGACTAGGTGACATTCGGATCGGAGAGGCTGACGTTGGATGGAGCCTTGAAAATGTTTAAGTGAAGAAGTTGGGCTTCGAAGTGTTGGAGCGGTACGGTTCGGTGTTGGCCGATCCGAATGGAGTTGTCTTCATAATTTCCCATCTGAGCCGATCCCATCTATTGTAGAACTCTGACCCGATCCGTTGCTCTAATGCTTGGATCTTCGAACTGATCCGTAGTTCTAATGCTTGGATTTCAGAACCGACACCACATTTTCAATACATATGCGTTCAATCCGATCCTGTTATATCGTCCAGACTACCAAACCAATCCGATGTGTTGACCCGAAGGACCCCAATCCGCAACAATATTTTCACTATGGAGCAAGAAAACAACTCAATTCCCATGAATTTGGATAAAAATCAAAACTCCCAGGATGTGAATCTATGATATAATCTTGCCTATAAAAAAATCAAGCACAGTTGGTAAATTCATGGAAAGTTAGGATAGGCCCCTCCATATTTGGACATTCATGGACTAAACGAATAAAAGACTGCTAACTCTTTTTTATACTGCATTCCGTTCTTTGCGCTTTTATACTTTTCTGACTTTTGTATTGGACACACTAGCACACACACACGGGGGTCACAAGCAGCTATACTCTTATTTCTGCTATCTCTTAGATAGTACAACGATCATGACCAGAATACGTTCGGCTAGGTTAGTAAAGAGAAAAGAAACCACAGGGTCATATGAAAATCCCATCATTGAAGTCGTATCCTCTATTTTGGACCCAGATTGGGACAACACGGGTCCGAAATACGAAACAGAAACTCATGAAAGTGACACATTATCCGGAGGTGAAGTCTCTATGGATGAAGAAGAGGAGGGAGGAGTAGGATACAATCATGCTCCCAATGAATTCGAAAGTTCCATTATCTTAGAATCACTTGGAGACTCCGTTGAATCGACAATTGATAACCTCAAACTTACGCGAATATGTTTAAAGCATGGAATTCTTCGAAAAGACACTGTGCTTCCCGCTAAAACAAATCGACCTCATAACCCACTCGAAGGGTATATGGCGATTAGTAGGTTAATGTGCATTGTTAGGGGCGATACCTCTGTTTCTGCCATTCGTCGTTGATTTTTTGAGACGAATGCAAATCGCTCCCATGTAGCTCCTCCCCGATGCCTATGCTTATCTATACAATTTGTGCATCTCTTATAGGGAAATTCTTGGGATGGAGCTCACCTTCGAAGATGTATGCTTCTTCTACAATTTCAAACACCGAACCCAAGATACTCCGTCTTTTGTATATTTTGAATCGGTGCCAAAAAGGAAGATAATTAGCATACCATTCAGCAACAAAGTAGTTGATGGGAAACCTGAATGGTTTTATATTAAGCAGAAATCAGGATGCGCGAGGTGATGGCTTAAATTGAGTAAGTTTCAGGTCCCAACATTCTGATTTTAATTGCTGCCGCCATTTAATTAATATATCTCATATTTATTTATAGTTGCTAAACCGAAGCAGGAAGTTCACCAGGTTTACCTGGATTGCCTAAATGGTCTGCTTAATGGTTATAAAAAATTCTAACTATCAGAGAATGTCTAATAAATGACTATCTTCACTGCCATCATCTTCTTGCTATGACTCGTAGCATAGGCCACGTGGAAGGTCCTTACATATATGTGCCTCCAGTCGAGGGACCAACTGAAACTTTAGTTGAAAAGGGAAAATCTTCAAAGAATCCAACTGCACTTCGAAAGAGTCCTTCTCCCGCTTCAATCCAGGACGACATATTAGCGAACATAGCTTCCGGAGATAGGCATAATTACATTATTCCTGAGGATGCAGCCACTCCCGAAAAGCCAACGTCTCTAGAAAAGCTGCCATCAGCCAAGTATCGAGGCGATGATTCTTTCATGGATGATTCTATATATCAAGGTTTGGGAAGCTTCCCCTTCCCGATTCCATTTACACTTCCCAAGATTTCGAAACAGACTCTTTCTTTCTCACTTCTGAAGAAGATGTCACTCCCATGAAAGCTGGGAAGACTGCATAAATAGGCCTAGCTCCAGGATCCGGTCTATTGGGGGGATCACTTAAGATATGCATAACACACTGGCACTGCACGTTACAACACTCGTGTATCATATTGATCCCGATTCTAATACTTGTGTAATTTTGTAGGACAAATGACGTGCTATAACTACCCTCTCAGGAATGTCTGCTCAAGCATGCCCAGATTTGACTTTGATACAAAACATAATCGGGATGATAATCGTGGAAGAGATGACAAGAGGAACCTCCCACCTCAACCTTATTGATCTTCACGTTCCCGGTCTCCGCATCGAATGGATTTGGATAAACACAAGAGCTACTCCACATATCATGAAGGGGAAAAATACGCCCCTAAAACTATAACCTCCTCCAAGGATAAAACTCATCAGCAGAAATCATCGAAGAAAGGTTCTGATCCAAAAGAGAAACAAAAGGAACCAAGCAAGGAAGCAGAGAAAGGTAAAACATCTATCGTACCATCTAATCGTCGCAACATTGACATCACCACAACAAGGCCAGTCATACTCGATGATGAGAACAAGGCCAAATTGGAACTTTTGAAGAAGCAATTTGTTTATCATCATTTTGGGAATATGCATTTTATTCTGGCTCTTAAGCCATTAGATTCCGACTGGGTAAAAGAGGTTAAGGCCAAGATTGATTTTGCGGATACTTAGTACAAAGAGATGAATAAATATTCGCGGACTCTATCCAAGATCATTCTGGGCTTGCTGGCCGATATTAAATATATAAAGGATAATGCTAAATTTGACGCAAAGGCCATTGAGAATTCTGAGAGATCTTGAGGATGCTCAAGCTAAACTTGCCCTTGCTCAATGTGACGCGGACGATTATAAGAATCAATATGAAGAATTACAGCAGCGTTACCGTACCGAGCTTGAATCCCATAGTCAGGACGCATAAACTTAAAGAAACAAATCAATGATGCCACATTTGAGTGCACCAAAGCACAATCGACTTGCGCTCGTCTTGAACAGGAGAAAGCAGAGTTAGCGAAGAAGAACGCTGAGATAGAAGCCAAGTTAAAGGAAATTGAATCGAAGGCGGTCCTAGTAGAAGGGAATGTAAGCATTGCTATTAAATCTGTCGAGGATACCCACACAACTTTCTGCTGCAAAAAAAGAATTAAACGATTATGGCGAGCTCATGATACAATTTTTTGCTTAAGTGATCCGTTATCGGGGCATCTCTTGGAAACAGGAATACCCAAGAACTCTGGTTTATGTATGGGACCAAGTTGTTGAATGGGAGAGGGAAGAACTCAAAGTCGACTCCATTGACAGAGAAACTCATGGAGAAATATCTAAAGGGTGAAGAGCCAGTACGCTTAGCTGAAGGGCATAAACTTATTGTTGTTGCTATAGAGGGGGAGAGGCGTCAGGCCAAAGGAAAAGAAACCATCGAAGCTGGTTCTTCTTCCACTACCCCTGATGCTACTGAAGCGGAGGGATATGACCTAGAGAATCCAGGAATTCCCAAGGCATCTTTCTTGTCTCCTATTACTGAAACGACTCCAGAGACTCCTGCTGCTCATGTTTAAAAATCATCTGAAGGTATCTCCACCTTTTCACCTTAATTTGTTTGTGCTATTTCAACTTTTCGTCGTATTGTTGGACAAACAATTAAAGAACCCGAGTTTTCTCCTGAGTTAATAGCTGTCGCTTCTTGTCCTGTAGGTGCAGAACCAGCTGGAAAGGTTGATGAACAACAAGAAGAAATCATTGATGCAAAGGCTGTTGAGAAGGCTTAGGAGAAAAAGGAAGAAGCTACCGACTCAAAATCTATGGAGAATACCAAGGATAAAAAAGAAGAAGTCACTGACAAAGCTGTCGTGCCGTCTAGCATTGAGACTCCAATGTTGATGATACTACCATCATATAATTCGTACTCACATAAAGTTGGTGCATAAATAATGTTTGCGAACGAACTGGACAATGTTGTATATGACGTAGTTGTATACACAATTATATGATTTTTGTTTGATGATAACAACCAAATAAATATTATTTTAAATGTGTTCGTTACTGTACTGTTCTATATATACATCACAGACAGGAATATAATATTTATATTTAAATAGAATACGACTGTACAGACATTCATATATTCATACAGTATTTTATTTAAACTAAAGATTATATTTCAAACACTACAACTATTTATAACTCCGCTATTTACAATTCACCTAAATATGTTTGAATATTTCTGACATGACACATCACACATGAAATTGTAATATTAAGGAATTCAAATAAAAATAGACAGATTGAATTGAACACAATAAAATAATATTTTATTTCAATTAAATCTGTTTATTACAAATAACAGTACAATTTTATACACGTCTATAATCGATTTCATATACACAGATTCCTCATTACATACATCACTCATCACTCAGTATATTTGCATACACACACACTGACACTCTGCCTTCAGTCTTCTGAATCTTCATGTGCTCCAATCCAGTTCACCATGTGCATAACTGTCACATACAGAAGAACACATAGTAGACTACAACAAAAATAAAATTCAATAAAAGCAAATAAAAAATTTATTTTTAAATTTTATTTGCCCCAGAATTACGGTGTGTTTCTCATCATTTTTCAGACTTAGTCTGATATATATCAAATGCTTACATCTGTTTAAGTGTATAGAAAAGAAAACAGTATTGCACTGAGGAGCATCCTCGTAGACCAACTCAACTCAGTGCAAATCAAGGCAGAATCTTTTCTTATCATTTTTTTATAAAAGCCAGAAAAATTCAAGGAGAAGTAAAAAAGTATTCAAGTGTACGAGTTCAAGGCAGTATGATCAAAATGGTCAAGCACAAGTCATGATATGCTCAAAGCAAATATGAGTGAAACCGGGATGTAAAAGTGCAAAAAACAAGTTCAAGGCAGCCAAACCCAAGTACAAGAACAATGGACAAGTACAAGCCATTACGGACTCAAGAAATGATCAATACAAATATGCTTCAACATATACAGGTCATAGTCCAGCAAAGTGATGTAGTTCTACATGTTTTTAAAGATGGTTGTGAACATATGTTCAAAAACGAGTGTCAAAGTCGAGGAAGTGCATGCTTATGTGTGTGTACAAAAATGAATAACTCAAGTTTAGTGTTTAAACAGGACAGGTGCAACAGCATAAGCAACAAGGTTTAAAAACAAAATAAAGCAAACCGAGTTTCAACTACGCAACAATGAACACAACATAGTGTGGACATGTTTCAGTGGTTCAAGATGGTGATGCAGTCCAAATATCATAAACAAGTACAGTAAGAAGCCCAGGAGTATACACTGATAATATGGTTCATGTTCAAGACAACCAAGTGGCCAGACCAAGACAACTAGACGTAATCATGAACATGGTGCAACAATATCTCAAGGAACATGGATAGAGTGCACAAGTGGAAGGTCACAACAACAAAACAAATAGCTCAAGCATAAGTCTGCTCGGGGTACAAACAATTCAAGTGTAGCATCAGCTCAACATTCATCTCAATCAAAATATAGTATCTGTTCTTATCAAATAAGTGCTTTAAATAAAAGGCGCGATCGTATCATATTTTTTTATGAAGCAGTATAAAAATGATCGGGTGGTTCTGTTAAAATTTTGGCAAATCAAGTATAACATCTGTTCAGTTTTTAATCAGCAGGAAGTCGAAAAAAAATTCAGTACAAAAATTACTGGAAGGTTTAAAATGGTCGAGCCAGAGTCAAACAGATGGTGCATACAAGTTTGAACATCAACAATTAGGGCATGTAAGTAGCACAAGTATAATCAAAGTAGTATCTGTTCTTATAAAAGTGTATGAAGCATCAGTTCAAATCTATTTGCAAGGATTAGCCAAACAAGTCTGTTCGAAGCAATACAGAAGGGGATCAGGAAAAACAAAGCAAGTCACACTCTATTAAGTCAGAGTTTAATTCTGGAGTATATATGAAATATATTAGCAAGATTTAAATTCTAGGATTCACGCAAAAGATTCCTGAAAATTATATAAGGTTTCATTTAAATAAAGGAACCAATTCAAAGCTGTATTCTCACTTAAGTTTGAAATTTTCAAAGATCATGAATTCAAAAATCGAGTCTCATCAGATTTCAAGCCCCAAAATTTACTCATATATCATGGCCAAGTAATATGGGAAATCGGAGAATATTCAGGATTTTAACCTTATAAATATCCACCGATTCATCACTGGCATTCATCCAAGTTTCAACGAAATTATAGAAAATTCGAAGTGAAAAATCATACCAATATTTACTTGGATCTGAATCGAGTGGAGTTGCAAATAGAAGGACATCAGAGCACGAGATTAACATCGGAAATCATCAAAGCACGAGAACGACATCGGAAAACATCAGAGCACGAGTACGGTCAATCATTTTGTAAAAAATCGGATTCCAGAAGGAAACCCTAGATCGCAAATCGCCAACCCCCATTTTTTATTTCCAGAGAGAAAAAGGAGATCGGGCTCAAGTGAAAATGGGTGAAGCAAACTAAGATAGCCGGCCAAGAAAAAGGGCTAAGGATTTAAAGGAGTTTATTAATTAAAACTAGGGTTTTGTTTTTAAAAGGGTTTTCTATTTAAAGCTAGGGTTTCTATTTTAATTGTTTTAATTTGTTTTTATTGTTTTCAACTTTGTAATCAGTCTAGAGTTTTCTAGTTTGTCTCTAAAACTAGGGAGACGAATTACGAGGTTTGTAATTCAGGAAAATCTGGTTTCGGGGATAGAAACCAATGCAGGGTTTTGAGCGTAGGATTAGTGCAACTAGAGCGAGATTGTGAGGCCTGTTTGTGTAGCTTCTAGCAGAAACTGGGGATAAGTTTTGAGTGTGGGGTTAGGGTAAAGAGGCTAGGAATTATCGTGAGTTTACGGGTGTTGTAAGCGTTGTAATTGTTGACTAATACGTAGTAGAAACCTTGGGGAATGCAACAGTAGGCAGGGTTTTGCCGAAGCTGGGTATATGTGTGTGTTATTTATTTTCTGCATTTACTCTGATTATTATCTGTGTTGTTATTATTCAATTACCCAGCAAAAATCTTTGATGAACCCTATTCACCCCCCTCTACGGTTAATTTAGATCCTACAAGTGGTACCAGAGCAGGTATTTTTTTATATTTTATTTTAACTCTAGAGTCATGAATCTGTCTAATAACGCTTTTTCTGAGGGCTGGTCCATAGCTAGGCCACCAATGTTTAATGGAACTGATTATGCCTATTGGAAAGCTAGAATGAAAATTTATTTGAGTTCAATCGATTATGATGTGTGGGATATTATCGAAACGGGTTATAGGACTCCCACTGTTATTATTAATGGTATTGATGTTCCAAAAGAAAAAGACAGGTGGGATGCTAATGATAAAAAATCATTTTCAACTAATGCCAAAGCGATGAATGCATTATTCTATGCTCTTGATAAAACTAAATTTAATCGAATTTCTCAATGTGAAACTGTACAGGAAATATGGCATACGTTGGAGGTCACACACTAAGGAACATCTCAAGTGAAGGAATCTCGTCTCACTCTACTTAGCAACGAATATGAAAATATCTCTTTGCAAAGAGAAGAATATATAAAAGAAATGTGTGGACACTTCTCGTCACTAGTCTACAATGCAAAAGCTCTTGGAAAAACTTATACTGAAGTGGAATTGATCAGAAAAATATTGAGAGTGCTACCGATGAATTTTTAAGCTAAAGTGATGGCGATTCAAGAATCAAAAGATCTGAATAAAGTAAGCATGGAAGAGTTGATCAGAAATCTGATTACTTACGAGTTGGAGTTAAAAGCAAGAGAAGAACGGAAGAATTGTGAATCAAAGAAAAAGACGACCGCTCTAAATAATACAGTTGAAAGTGATGGTGATGATCCCGCTGAAGAGCTAGCGATGATTTTGAGAAAGCGGGCCAAAGGATATTACAAGCCACAAAAGAAGAATTCAAAAACTAACAAGTCTGAAAGCTAAGAAAGTTCAAACGATGAAGTATTTTGCTGCAATTGCAAGAAACCCGGACATATCAAACCAAATTGCCCACAACTCAAAAATGAAAAGAAGAAGAAGTTCAGAAGGAAGAAGAAGGGTTTTGCTGCTACACGGGATGATGAGGAAGGATAAGAAGTTTCTGAAAGTGATGAAGGGGAAGCTAATTTTTGTCTTATGGCTCAATCTGATTCGGAAAGTAGTGAAGAGGATTCAAGTGAGGTATCGAATTTTACTTATAAAGATTTAATTTTAATGTGTCACGATCTCACAAAAACCGTTGATTGTCTTGAACTAAAAGTTAAGAAATTGTAATCTGATAGGTCAAAACTAGTTCAACAAAATAACAGTTTAGAAAGAAAACTTGAAAAAGTTAAGAATTCACTGTTTTCAAAATGCGAAAAATGTCAATTTTTGAGTAATGATCTTTTGAAATTCAAAACTGATTTTGAGTTACTTAAAAGTGAAAACGTGAATTTGAAGAAAGAAAATTGTGATTTTGAGAAGGAGATTGAAAAGCTTAGAGAATCTGAAAAACTTGATTTTGAAAAGCGAAAACAATTTGAAATTGAAATTTCTAAGTCCAGTGCGAAAATCAAAGCACTTAAAAACGAAAATTTGGTTTTAAAACAAACTGATGTTGAAAAGAGGAAAATCACTATTAATCGTTGCTCAAATTTAATGAAAGAAAATAGTGACCTTAAATTTATAATTCAACGACTTGAGTCAACTTTGACTAAATTTTCCAAAGGAAGAAATCGTTGAATATGTTGTTAAAAAACCAATTTTTTGTTCAGAATAAAAAGGGACTTGGTTTTTGGATTTGATCTAGTTGAAAAACGAAATCCTAATGATTTAAAAAATCCTTTAAATTATTTAGAAAACGATCAAATTGAAATTTTGAAATCAAATAATTTCAAAGGGTTTTTAAATCATAAACGAAATAATAACTCGTTTAAAAACAATTCATTTAAACATGTATGGATTCCAAAAAATAACAAAGTGATTTTGAATAAGTCTAAACGAATTTGGGTACCAAAGGGTACTATTGTGGATAGTAATGGATTGTTATATAAACAGATTTGGGTACCAAAATGTGTAAACGAAGATAAAAGTGGTAAAACAACATTTTTTAGAACACTCGATCCTATAAACATTTAGGTACCGAGGGAGGCTAAGGAACAACTGTGCTTAAGAGAGATAAAATTAAAATTGATTCATATTATCGAATTATTTGGAGTTCCTTAGCCATAGATGCAGAGTTGGAGATTCATTGGATCACATCAATTATGGTAAGTCAGGTATGATCTCTAAACTCATATTTTTTATTTTCTTTTATTTCCTTTGTAGTTTATTTCTCTTTTTAGTTTTTATTTCTTTTATTTTTTATGCATATTTTTGGTTGATAAGACTGTAATTTTTTGAGCATATCTTGAACATGGTAAATTGGAATTTTAAAATTTATTATATTCTTGTATACAAATGAAGTTTCACACATATTTGCTGTTTTTAGTTTCTTCTTATTCACTTTGGAAAATATTGAAAAATCGAACTCAATACAGTAGACTACTTGAAAGCCATGATTGACTAGTTGTGAAAATTTCATTTTTTTTACTTGGCTTGATTTTGAAATCATTCATTTTTTATTGTTAAATTTCTTGGATTATAAAAAAAATTATTTTTTTCAAGTGATTTTCAATAATTATCTTCAGATTTGATCGTTGAATGTTTCTTGTGCTTATTTAAAAATTCTCTGAAAATGTCACTTGTGATTCATGCTTTGAAAATGATCTTGTGCTGCTCTGATAAAGAAATTGATTTGATGCATTTGAATATCTTGGTGACCGGACGATGAGTTGAAAAATCTGTAATTAAATATCTTTAAATTCCATAGACAATTTGAATTAAATATATAAGTGGTTTTAAAAAAATTCTAGGAGCAATCAACTTTAAAAATATTGGAAAATTCCATATTCTACTGATTGATTTTTGAAACTGATTTTCAACTTGCATTGATATTTAAAAAAAACTCCTCTTGAAATTGATATTTTCAATTTTTAAAATTATTTTTGATTATTTATTGAAAAATTGAAATTATTGATTGATTTGAACCGTTTTGTGACTCATCAAAATTATTAATAGATTTATAAAATGTGGTGAGTTGTGACTAAGGTATAATTCATAACTAGAGGAGACGTTATTTTAAATCTCATGATGATTGGACATATTTTATAATATCTTTGAATTAGAGCTTATTTCACGACCATGTTCTACATTTACCATATTTCTGTCATTCATCATGGTTTTATTTAATTTGGGGAGTTCAAATTATTCTTGGAAATAAAAATAAAAGAAAAAGAAATATATATATATATATTATTTATTATTGGTATTCACTCCCATTTAAAAGTCCTCGCGGTTATGCGTGGGTGAATTACCTTAATCTCTATGTGCTTCCATTCTCACTTAAAAGACCTTTGGGTTGTGCATGGATGTAACTCATTAGAGAGGATAAAGTTAAGTTACTACTAACTCCATTTAAAAGACCTTTGGGCTATGCGTGGTTAGCAAGTGCTTAACACATTTTGTGTTTACTTAAAACCTTTAAAATTCATATTCAAATATTTAATTTTATTGAACTCTCCTTATTCTATAAAATCCATGGTAAATACATTCATTCTGAAAGTGAAATTCGTATCTGATTTATAGATTATTATGATTTTTGTTTGATTAAATGGGTTTTACGATATATATTCTCTCTCTTAATCTGAATTTATACTTCTAGTCTATATTCATCACTGTTTCGATTTCTATTATCCTTTTGATGATAATAAAAGGGGGAGAATGGTCAAGATTTTGATTGATGAGTATTTAATTCAAAAATATTTTAAGATTGGAAATTAAATATCTAGAGGGAGAATGGTCAATTGGATTTCATCATTCTTATTTTCCACATATATAGGGGAGTTCAGTTGTTGGGGGAGCTAATAAATAAGGGGAGTTCAATTTCACTGTCAAACACATTTAATATGCTCAAAATCTTTTATTTGTTTGTCATCATCAAAAGGGAGAGATTGTTGTATATGACATAGTTGTATACACAATTATATGATTTTTGGATGATAACAACCAAATAAATATTATTTTAAATGTGTTTGTTACTGTATTGTTCTATATATACATCACAGACAGGAATATAATATTTATATTTAAATAGAATACGACTGTACAGACATTCATATATTCATACAGTATTTTATTTAAATTAAATATTATATTTCAAATATTCAAACAGTACAACTATTTATAACTGTACTATTTACAATTCACTTAAATATGTTTGAACATTTCTGACATGACACATCACACATGAAATTGTAATATTGAAGGAATTCAAATAAAAATAGACAGATTGAATTGAACACAATAAAATAATATTTTATTTCAATCAAATCTGTTTATTACAAATAACAGTACAATTCTATTCACGTCTATAATCGATTTCATATACATAGATTCCTCATTACATACATCACTCATCACGTAGTATATTTACATATACACACACACTGACACTCTGCCTTCAGTCTTCTGAATCTTCACGTTCTCCAATCCAGTTCACCATGTGCATACCTGTCACATACAGAATAACGCACACAGTAGACTGCAACAAAAATAAAATTCAATAAAAGCAAATAAAAAAAAATATTTTTAAATTTTATTTGCTTCAGAATTATGGTGTGTTTCTCATCATTTTTTAGACTTGGTCTGATATATATCAAATGCTCACATCTGTTTAAGTGTATAGAAAAGAAAACAGTATTGCAGTGAGGAGTAGCCTCGCGGACCAACTCAATTCAGTGCAAATCAAGGCAGAATCTGTTTGTATCATTTCTATTATAAAAGCCAGAAAAATTCAAGGAGAAGTAAACAAGTATTCAAGTGTACGAGTTCAAGGCAGCATGATCAAAATGGTCAAGCACAAGTCATGACATGCTCAAAGCAAATATGAGTGAAACAGGGATGTAAAAGTGCAAAAAGCAATTTTAAGGCAGCCAGACCCAAGTACAAGAAAAATGGACAAGTTCAAGCCATTACAAACTCAAGAAATGATCAATACAAATATGCTTCAACATATATAGGTCATAGTCCAACAAAGTGATGCAGTTCTACATGTTTTTAAAGATGGCTGTGAACATATGTTCAAAAACGATTGTCAAAGTCGAGGAAGTGCATGCTTATATGTGTGTACAATAATGAATAACCCAAGTTTAGTGTTTAAACAAGACAGGTGCAACAGCATAAGCATCATAGTTTAAAAACAAAATAAAGCAAATCGAGTTTCAACTACACAACAATGAACACAGCGTACTGTGGACATGTTTCAATGGTTCAAGATGGTGATGCAGTCCAAATAT
Source organism: Allium sativum (assembly GCA_030737875.1). Lineage (NCBI taxonomy): Eukaryota > Viridiplantae > Streptophyta > Magnoliopsida > Asparagales > Amaryllidaceae > Allium > Allium sativum. The sequence goes on from CM060911.1 coordinate 285,659,214, forward strand.
CATAAACAATTACAGCAAGAAGCCCAGGAGTATACACTGATAATATGGTTCATGTTCAAGACACCCAAGTGGCCAGACCAAGACAACTAGACATAATCATGAACATGGTGCAACAATGTCTCAAGGAACAAGGATAAAGTGCACAAGCACAAGGTCACAGCAACAAAACAAATAGCTCAAGCACAAGTCTGATCGGGGTACAAACAATTCAAGTGTAGCATCAGCTCAACATTCATCTCAATCAAAATATTGTATCTGTTCTTATCAAATAAGTGCTTCAAAGAAAAGGCGTGATTGTATCATATATTTTTATGAAGCAGTATAAAAATTATCGGGTAGTTCTGTTAAAGTTTTGGCAAATCAAGTATAACATCTGTTCAGTTTTTAATCAGCAGGAAGTTGAAAAAAAATATTCAGTGCAAAAATTACTGGAAGGTTTAAAATGGTCGAGCCAGAGTCAAACAGATGGTGCATACAAGTTTGAACATCAACAAGTAGGACATATAAGAAGCACAAGTATAATCAAAGTAGTATCTGTTCTTATAAAAGTATATGAAGCATCAGTTCAAATCTGCTTACAAGGATTGGCCAAACAAGTCTATTCGAAGCAATACAAAAGGGGATCAAGAAAAACAATGCAAGTCACACTCTATCAAGTCAGAGTTTAATTCTGGAGTATATATGAAATATATTAGCAAGATTTAAATTCCAGGATTCACGCAAAAGATTCTAGAAAATTATATAAGGTTTCGTTTAAATAAAGGAACCAATTCAAAGTTGTATTCTCACGCAAGTTTGAAATTTTCAAAGATCACGAATTCAAAAATCGAGTCTCATCGGTTTTCAAGCCCCAAAATTTACTCATATATCATGACCAAGTAATATGGGAAATCAGAGAATATTCAGGATTTTAATCCTATAAATATCCACCGATTCATCATTGGCAGATCATCCAAGTTTCAAAGCAATTAAAGAAAAATTTGAAGTGAAAAATCATACCAATATTTACTTGGATCTGAATCGAGTGGAGTTGCAAATCAAAGGACATCAGAGCACGAGATCAACATCGGAAATCATCAGAGCACGAGATCGACATCGGAAAACGTCAGATCACGAGTACGGTCAATCATTTTGTAAAAAATCGGATTCCAGAAGGAAACCCTAGATCAAAAATTTCCAACCCCCATTTTTTATTTCCAGAGAGACTAAGGAGATCAGGCTCAAGTGAAAATGGGTGAAGCAAACTAAGATGGCTGGCCAAGAAAAAGGGCTATGGATTTAAAGGAGTTTATTAATTAAAACTAGGGTTTTGTTTTTAAAAGGGTTTTCTATTTAAAGCTAGGGTTTCTATTTTAATGGTTTTAATTTGTTTTAATTGTTTTCAACTTTGTAATCAGTCTAGAGTTTTCTAGTTTATCTCTAAAACTAGGGAGACGAATTACGGGGTTTGTAATTCGGGGAAATCTGGTTTCGGGGATAGAAACCAGTCCAGGGTTTTGAGCGTAGGATTAGTGCAACTAGAGCGAGATTGTGAGGCCTATTTGTGTAGCTCCTAGTAGAAACTGGGGATAAGTTTTGAGCGTAGGGTTAGGACAAAGAGGCTAGGAATTGTCGCGAGTTTACGGGTGTTGTAAGCGTTGTAATTGTTGACTAATACCTAGTAGAAACCTTGGGGAATGCAGTAGTAGGCAGGGTTTTGCCGAAGCTGGGAATATCTGTGTGTTATTTATTTTCCGCATTTACTATGATTATTATCTGTGTTGTTATTATTCAATTACTCAGCAAAAATCTGCGATAATCCCTATTCACCTCCCCCCCCTCTAGGGTTAATTTAGATCCTACAGACAACAATGAATGATAAATTGGTACATGAACAATGTTTGCAACTAAATTGGACAGTGAAGAGCAAAGATGACTCACAAACGTGAGTATGAAATAAATTCTATCTGTAAACAATCAAAATGGCATGCAAACAAGATATAGACTTCACTTGATGGTCAAACAAGCGATATTTTCTGGATGTGATACCCTTATTTATTCTTTTCGCACTTATTAAATAAATTCCGTCATAGGTAAGTCTCTCCTTTTACCTTTAATATTTCGATTACATCATATTCGAGGCGCTTTCTTCAGTATTTCGATAATTTCAAAAGTTTTGTTATGCTTTTTGATTATTTATCTTTTGATTAAAAGCTGTCAGAAATTTCAATCAGCAAGCCCGTCTAGCTCAGTTGGTAGAGCGCAAGGCTCTTAACCTTGTGGTCGTGGGTTCGAGCCACGGTGGGCGAATAGGCAATATATTTTTTCCGGTTAACTTTTGCCCAAACTGTACACCCATCTTCCATCATGCTACTGAACGACGCTTTGACCACGATGGAGATCATTATTACGTTTGGGTTTTCCCGATAGAACATGAGGGAATACTTTTTAACCAATGTATTAATTCAGTATTTTTCTCCTTTGTTTGAATTTCCAATTAGGACATCAAAGTTAACAAGCTAGATGGATAACAAACAAGGAGTCCCTATTTGAAATTCAGATAATTAATTGGGTTCGCTCAAACTTAGTAATGCACTAGGAAAATATACGATTATTATATTCATCCTTGGAAACTCTTATATAGGCCTTAGCTTTCCCACAAAAAAAACAAACTACGCACCAGCCTGAGCAATGTTGCTGATAAATACACCATTAAAACACTGCCCAAACCAATTCACAATGGAACCAAAATTGTTAATATTTAACCTGAAAGTGTTCTTCCTTCTACCTTATATGATAGCGGTCTTCCTTGTAATTTCATTTCTGAGTGCGACCCAGCATACTCAGAATGTCCGAATCCTAGGCAATATGGTATTTTGAGTCCATTGTGTAAACTTATATCCCTTGCTCAAAATATTGATGATATTACCATCATATAATTCGTACTCACATAAAGTTGGTGCATGAACAATGTTTGCAAACAAATCGGACAACAATGAATGATGAATTGGTACATGAACAATGTGTGCAACTAAACTGGATAGCGAATTGCAAAGACGACTCACAAACATGAGTATGAAACAAATTCTATATGTAAACAATCAAAATGGTATGCAAGCAAGCTATGGACTTCACTTGATGGTCAAATAAGCGACATTTTCCAGAGGTGAAACCCTTATGTATTCTTTTCACACTTCTTAAATCAATTCCATCACAAGTAAGTCTCTCCTTTTTCCCTTAATATTTCGATTACATCATATTCGAGGCACTTTCTTCTGCTATTTTGACAATATTAAAAGTTTTTTTTTGTTTTTGATTGTATTATCTTTTGATTAAAAGCTATCAGAGATTTCAATCAGCAAGCCTGTCTAGCTCAGTTGGTAGAGCGCAAGGCTCTTAACCTTGTGGTCGTGGGTTCGAGCCCCACGGTGGGCGAATTAGTGATCTATTTTTGTCGGTTGACTTTTGACCAAACTGCATATGCCTCTATCATCATGCTACTGAACGACGCTTTCGCCACGATGGAGATCATTTTTACATTTGGGTTTTCCCGATAGACTTTGAGGGGATACTTTTTAACCAATGTATTAATTCAGTATTTTTCTCCTTTGTTTGAATTCCCAATTATGACATCCCAGTTAGCAAGCTGGATGGATAACAAACTAGAAGTCCTTATTTGAATTTCAGATAATTAATATGGTTCCCTCAAACTTAGTAATGCACTAGGAAAATATATGATTATTACTTTCAACCTCGGAAATTCTTATATAGGCCTTAGCTTTCCCAAAAAAAACCAAACTATGCACCAGCTTAGGCAATATTGCTGATAAATACACCATTAAAACACATCCTAAACCAATTCATAATGGCACCAAATTCGTTAATATTTAACTTGAAAGTGTTCTTCCATCTACCTAACATGATAGCGACCTTCCTTGTAATTTCATTTTTGAGTGCTACCCAGCATACTCAGATGTTCCTAATCCTGGGCTATATGGTATATCGAGTCCATTGCGTAAAATTATATCCCTTGCTCAAAATGTTGATGATACTACCATCTATAATTCGTACTCACTTAAAGTTGGTGCATGAACAATGTTTGCAAACAAACCAGACAACAATGAATGATGATTGGTACATGAACAATGTTTGCTACTAAACTTGATCGCGAAGAGCAAAGATGCTCACAAACATGAGTACGAAATAAATTCTATCTATAAACAATCAAAAATGGTATGCAAGCAAGATATAGACTTCACTTGATTGTCAAACAAGCAATATTTTCCAGAGGCGAAACCCTTATATATTCTTTTCACACTTCTTAAATCAATTTCGTCATAGGTAAGTCTCTCATTTTCCCTTAATATTTCGATTACATCATATTCGAGGCGCTTTCTTCTGCTATTTTGACAATATTAAAATTTTTGTTTTTCTTTTTGATTATATTATCTTTTGATTAAAAGATGTCAGAGATTTCAATCAGCAAGCCCGTCTAGCTCAGTTGGTAGAGCGCAAGGCTCTTAACCTTGTGGTCGTGGGTTCGAGCCCCACGGTGGGCGAATTGGTGATCTATTTTTGCAGGTTGACTTTTGACCAAACTGCATATGCCTCTACCATCATGCTACTGAACGATTCTTTCGCAACGATGGAGATCATTTTTACGTTTGGGTTTTCCCGACAGACTATGATGGGATACTTTTTAACCAGTGTATTAACTTAGTATTTTTCTCCTTTGTTTGAATTGCCAATTAGGACATCCCACTTAGCAAGCTGGATGGATAACAAACTGGGAGTCCTTCTTTGAATTTCAGATAATTAATAAGGTTAGCTCAAACTTAGTAATGCACTAGGAAAATATATGATTATTACTTTCATCATTGGAAACTCTTATATAGGCCTTAGCTTTCCCCCCAAAAAACCAAACTACGCACCAGCCTAAGCAATATTGCTGATAAATACACAATTAAAACACTGCCCAAACCAATTCAAAATGGCACCAAATTTGTTATTATATAAATTGAAAGTGTTCTTCCATCTACCTAATATGATAGCGATATTCCTTGTAATTTCATTTTTGAGTGCAACCTAGCATACTTAGATGGTCCTAATCCTGTGCTGTATCGTATATCGAGTCCATTGTGTAAACTTATATCCCTTGTTCAAAATGTTGATGATACTACCATCATATAATTCGTACTCACTTAAAGTTGGTGCATGAACAATGTTTGCAAACAAACCAAACAACAATGAATGATGAATTGGTACATGAACAATGTTTGCAACCAAACTTGATAGCGAAGAGCAAAGATGCTCACAAACAAGAGTATGAAATAAATTCTACCTATGAACAATCGAATGGTATGCAAGCAAGATAGAGACTTCACTTGATGGTCAAACAAGCGATATTTTCTGGAGGCGGAAACTTATGTATTCTTTTCACACTTCTTAAATCAATTCCGTCATAGGTAAGTCTCACCTTTTTCCCTTAACATTTTGATTATATCATATTCGAGGCACTTTCTTCTGCTATTTTGATAATATTTAAAGTTTTGTTTTGCTTTTCAATTGTATTATCGATCTATTAAAAGTTGTCAGAGATTTCAATCAGTAAGCCCGTCTAGCTCAGTTGGTAGACCGCAAGGCTCTTAACCCTCTGGTCGCGGGTTCGAGCCCCACGGTGGGAGAATTGGCGATCTATATTTGCCTTTGACTACTGGCCAAACTGCATATGCCTCTACCATAATGCTACTGAACGACGCTGTCACCACGATGGAGATCATTTTTACGTTTTGGTTTTCCCGATAGGCTTTGAGGGGATAGTTTTTAACCAACGTATTGATTCATATAAGTAATAGGGTTCACTCAAACTTAGTAATGCGCTAGGAAAATATATGATTATTACTTTCATCCTTAGAAACTCTTATATAGGCCTTAGCTTTCCCCCAAAAAAACCAAACTACGCACCAGCCTGAGCAATATTGCTGATAAATACACCATTAAAACACTGCCTAAACCAATTCATAATGGCACCAAATTTTTTAATATTTAACCTGAAAGTGTTCTTCCTTCTACCTAACATGATTGCAATCTTCCTTGTAATTTCATTTTTGAGTGCAACCTGGCATACTCAGATGGTCCTAATCCTGGGATGTTTAGTATTTCGAGTCCATTGTGTAAACTTATATCCCTTGCTCAAAATGTTGATGATACTACCATCATATAATTCGTACTCACTTAAAGTTTGTGCATGATCAATGTTTGCAAACAAATTGAACAACAATGAAATATGAATTGGTACATGAAGAATGTTTGCAACTAAACTGGATACGAAGAGCAAAGATGGCTCAAAAACATTAGTATGATATAAATTCTATATATAAACAATCAAAATGGTATACAAGAAAGATATAGACTTCACTTGATGGTCAAACAAGCGATATTTTCTGGAGGTGAAACCCTTACGTATTCTTTTCACATTTCTTAAATCAATTCCGTCATAGGAAAGTCTCTCCTTTTTCCCTTAATATTTCGATTACATCATATTCGAGGCACCTTCTTCTGCTATTTTGACAATATTATAAGTTTTGTTTTTCTTTTTGATTGTATTATCTTTTGATTAAAATCTGTCAGAGATTTCAATTAGCAAGCCCGTCTAGCTCAGTTGGTAGAGCGCAAGGCTCTTAACCTTGTGGTCGTGGGTTCGAGCCCCACGGTGGGCAAATTGGTGATTTATTTTTGCCGGTTGATTTTTGACCAAACTGCATATGCCTCTACCATCATGCTACTGAACGACGCTTTCGCCGCGATGGAGATCATTTTTACGTTTGGGTTTTCCCGATAGACAATGAGGGGATACTTTTTAACCAATGTATTAACTCAGTATTTTTCTCCTTTGTTTGAATTGCCAATTAGGACATCCCACTTAGCAAGCTGGATGGATAACAAAATGGGAGTCCTTCTTTGAATTTCAGATAATTAATATGGTTCCCTCAAACTTAGTAATGCACTAGGAAAATATATGATTATTACTTTCATCCTCGGAAACTCTTATATAGGCCTTAGCTTTCCCCAAAAAAAAAACTATGCACCAGCTTGAGCAATATTGCTGATAAATACACCATTGAAACACTGCCCAAACAAATTCATAATGGCACCAAATTCATTAATATTTAACTTGAAAGTGTTCTTCCATCTACCTAACATGATAGCGACCTTCCTTGTAATTTCATTTTTGAGTGAAACCCAGCATACTCAGATGGTCCTAATCCTGGGCTGTATGGTATATTGAGTCCATTGTGTAAAATTATATCCCTTGCTCAAAATGTTGATGATACTTCCATCATATAATTCGTACTCACTTAAAGTTGGTGCATGAACAATGTTTGCAAACAAACCAGACAACAATGAATGATGAATTGGTACATGAACAATGTTTGCAACTAAACTTGATTGCGAAGAGCAAAGATGCTCACAAACATGAGTACGAAATAAATTCTATCTATAAACAATTAAAATGGTATGCAAGCAAGATATAGACTTCACTTGATTGTCAAATAAGCGATATCTTCCAAAGGCGAAACCCTTATATATTATTTTCACACTTCTTAAATCAATTCTGTCATAGGTGAGTCTCTCATTTTTCCCTTAATATTTCGATTACATCATATTGGAGGCGCTTTCTTCTGCTATTTTGACAATATTAAAAGTTTTCTTTTTCTTTTTGATTGTATTATCTTTTGATTAAAAGCTGTCAGAGATTTCAATCTGCAAGCCCGTCTAGCTCAGTTGGAAGAGCGCAAGGCTCTTAACCTTGTGGTCGTGGGCTCGAGCCCAACGGTGGGCGAATTGGTGATCTATTTTTTTCGGTTGACTATTGACCAAACTGCATATGCCTCTACCATCATGCTACTGAACGACGCTTTCGCCGCGATGGAGATCATTTTTACGTTTGGGTTTTCCCGATAGACAATGAGGGGATACTTTTTAACCAATGTATTAACTCAGTATTTTTCTCCTTTGTTTGAATTGCCAATTAGGACATCCCACTTAGCAAGCTGGATGGATAACAAACTGGGAGTCCTTCTTTGAATTTCAGATAATTAATAAGGTTAGCTCGAACTTAGTAATGCACTAGGAAAATATATGATTATTACTTTCATCCGTGGAAACTCTTATATAGGCCTTAGCTTTCCCCCAAAAAAAACCAAATTACGCACCAACCTGAGCAATATTGCTGATAAATACACCATTAAAACACTTCCCAAACCAATTCATAATGGCACCAAATTTGTTAATATTTAATTTGAAAGTATTCTTCCATCTACCTAACATGGTAGCGATCTTCCTTGTAATTTCATTTTTGAGTGCAACCTAGCATACTCAGATGGTCCTAGTCCTTGGCTGTATCGTATATCGAGTCCAGTGTGTAAACTTATATCCTTGCTCAAAATGTTGATGATACTACCATCATATAATTCGTACTCACTTAAAGTTGGTGCATGAACATTGTTTGCAAACAAACAAAACAACAATGTTTGCAACTAAACTTGATAGCGAAGAGCAAAGATGCTTACAAACATGAGTATGGAAAATATTCTATCAATAAACAGTCAAATGGTATGCAAGCAAGATAGAGACTTCACTTGATGGTCAAACAAGCGATATTTTCTGGAGACGAAACCCTTATGTTTTCTTTTCACACTTCTTAAATCAATTCCGTCATAGGTAAGTCTCACCTTTTTCCCTTAGTATTTCGATTATATCATATTCGATGTGCTTTCTTTTGCTACTTTGATAATATCAAAAGTTTTGTTTTGCTTTTCGATTGTATTTTCGATCGATTAAAAGCTGTCAGAGATTTCAATCAGCAAGCCCGTCTAGCTCAGTTGGTAGACCGCAAGGCTCTTAACCCTCTGGTTGTGGGTTCGAGCCCCATGGTGGGAGAATTGGCGATCTATTTTTTCCTTTGACTACTTGCCAAACTGCATATGGCTCTACCATCATGCTACTGAACGACGCTCTCACCACGATGGAGATCATTTTTATGTTTGGGTTTTCCCGATAGGCTTTGAGGGAATACTTTTTAACCAACGTATTAATTCATATAAGTAATAGGGTTCGCTCAAACTTAGTAATGCGCTAGGAAAATATATGATTATTACTTTCATCCTTAGAAACTCTTATATAGGCCTTAGCTTTCCCCGAAAAAAACCAGACTACACACCAGCCAGAGCAATATTGCTGATAAATACACCATTAAACACTGCCAAAACCAATTCATAATGGCACCAAATTTTTTAGTATTTAACCTGAAAGTGTTCTTCCTTCTACCTAACATGATTGCGATCTTCCTTGTAATTTCATTTTTGAGTGCAACCCAGCATACTCAGATGGTCCTAATCCTGGGATGTATGGTATTTCGAGTCCATTGTGTAAACTTATATCCCTTGCTCAAAATGTTGATGATACTACCATCATATAATTTGTCCTCACATAAAGTTGGTGCATGAACAATGTTTGCAAAAAAAACGAACAACAATGAATGATCAATTGGTACATGAACAATGTTTGCAACTAAACTGGATAGCGAAGAGCAAAGATGGCTCAAAAACATGAGTATGAAATAAATTATATATGTAAACAATCAAAATGGTATGCAGGCAAGATATAGACTTCACTACATGGTCAAACAAGTGATATTTTCCAAAGGCGAAATCCTTACGTATTCTTTTCACACTTCTTAAATCAATTCCGTCATAGGTAAGTCTCTCCTTTTTGCCTTAATATTTCGATTACATCATATTCGAGGCACTTTCTTCTTCTATTTTGATAATATTAAAAGTTTTGTTTTGCTTTTTGATTGTATTATCTTTTGATTAAAAGCTGTCAGAGATTTCAATCAGCAAGCCCGTCTAGCTCAGTTGGTAGAGCGCAAGGCTCTTAACCTTGTGGTCGTGGGTTCGAGCCCCATGGTGGGCGAATTGGCGATCTATTTTTTCCAGTTGACTTTTGACCAAACTGCATATGCCTCTACCATCATGCTACTGAACGGTGCTTTCGCCACGATGGAGATCATTTTTACATTTGGGTTTTCCCGATAGACTATGAGGGGAAACTTTTTAACCAACTTATTAATTCAGTATTTTTCTTTCTTGTTTTTATTGCCAATTAGGGCATCCCAATTAGCAAGCTGGATGGATAACAAACTAGGAGTCCTTATTTGAATTTCAGATAACTAATAGGGTTCACTCAAACTTAGTAATGTACTAGGAAAATATATGATTATTACTTTCATCCTTGGAAACTGTTATATATGCCTTAGCTTTCCCACAAAAAAACCAAACTACGCACCAGCCTGAGCAATATTGCTGATAAATACACCATTAAAACACTGCCCAAACCAATTCATAATGGCACCAAGTTTGTTAACGTTTAACTTCAAAGTGTTCTTCCATCCACCTAACATGATAGCGATCTTCCTTGTAATTATATTTTTTAGTGCAACCTAGCATACTCAGATGGTCCTAATCCTTGGTTGTATGCTATATCGAGTCCATTATGTAAACTTATATCCCATGCTCAAAATGTTGATGATACTACCATTATATAATTCGTACTCACTTAAAGTTGGTGCATGAACAATGTTTGCAAACGAACCAAATAACAATGAATGATGAATTGGTACATGAACAATGTTTGCAACAAAATTTGATAGCGAAGAGCAAAGATGCTCACAAACATGGGTATGAAATAAAGTATATCCATAAACAATCAAAATGGTACGCAAGCAAGATATAGACTTCACTTCATGATCAAACAAGCGATAGATTCCAGGGGCGAAACCCTTATGTATTCTTTTCACACTTCTTAAATCAATTCCATCATAGGTAAGTCTCTCTTTTTTCCCTTAATATTTCGATTACATCATATTCTAGGAACTTTCTTCTGCTATTTTGATAATATTAAAAGTTTTGTTTTGCTTTTTGATTATATTATCTTTCAATTCAAAGCTATCAGAGATTTCAATCAGCAAGCCCGTCTAGCTCAGTTGGTAGACCACAAGGCTCTTAACCTTGTGGTCGTGGGTTCGAGCCCCACGGTGTGAGAATTGGCAATCTAATTTTGCCGTTTGATTTCTGACCAAACTGCATACGCCTGTACCATCATGCTACTAAACGGTGATTTCACCACGATGGAGATCATTTTTTCGTTAGGGTTCTCCCAATAGACTATCAGGGGATACATTTTAACCAATGTATTAATTCGGTATTTTTCTCCTTTGTTTGAATTGCCAATTAGGACATCCCAGTTAGCAAGCTAGATGGATAACAAACTGGGAGTCCTTGTTTGAATTTTATATAATTAATAGGGTTCGCTCAAACTTAGTAATGCACTAGGAAAATATATTATTATTACTTTCTTCCTTGGAAACTCTTATATAGGCCTTAGCTTTCCCCCAAAAAAGAAACTAAACTATGCACCAGCCCGAGCAATATTGCTGATAAATACACCATTAAAACACTGCCTAAACCAACTCATAATGGCAACAAATTTGTTAATATTTAACCCGAAAGTGTTCTTCCTTTTACCCAACATGATAGTGATATTCCTTGTAATTTCATTTTTCAATGCAACCTAGCATACTCAGATGGTCCTAATCTTGGGTTGTACGATATTTCGATTCCCATGGGCAAACTTATATCCCTTGCTCAAAATGTTGATGATATTATCATCATTTAATTCGTTCTCACAGAAAGTTGGTGCATGAACATTGTTTGCAAACAAACCGAGCAACAATGAATGATGGATTAGTACATGAACAATGTTTGCATCTAAACTGGATAGCGAAGAGCAAAGATGGCTCACAAACATGAGTATGAAATAAATTCTATTTGTAAACAATCAAAATGATATGCAAGCAAGGTAGAGATTTCACTTGATGGTTCAATAAGCAATATTTTTCGAAGGCAAATCCTTACGTATTCTTTTTACACGACTTCAATCAATTCCGTCATAGGTAAGTCTCTCATTTCCCTTGATATTTCTATTACATCAAAGGCTCTCTCTTCAGCAATTTCGATAATTTTAGAAGTTTTGTTACGATTTTTGATTGTTTATCTTTTACTAAAAAGCTATTAGAAATTTCAATTAGCAAGCCTGTCTAGCTCAGTTGGTTAAGTGCAAGGCTCTTAACCTTGTGGTCACGGGTTCGAGCCCCTTGGTAAGGGAATAGGCAATTTATTTTTGCCGGTTAACTTTTTACTAAACTGCACACCCCTCTACCATCATGCCACTGAACGACGATTTGACCATGATGGAGATCATTTTTACATTTGGGTTTTCGCGATAGACTATGAGGGGGTACTTTTTAACCAATTTATTAATTCAGTAATTTTCTACTTTGTTTGAATTGCCAATTAGGACATCCCATTTAGCAAGCTGGATGGATAACAAACTGGGGGTCCTTATTTGAATTTTCAGATAATTAATATTGTTCACTCAAACTTAGTAATGTGCTAGGAAAATATATGATTATTACTTTCATCCTTGGAAACTCTTATATAGGCCTTAGCTTTCCCCCAAAAAAACAAAACTACGCACCAGCCTAAGCAATATTTCTGGTAAATACACCATTAAAACACTGCCTAAACCAATTCATAATGGCACCAAATTTTTTAATATTTAACCTGAAAGTGTTCTTCCTTCTACCTAACATGATTGCGATCTTCCTTGTAATTTCATTTTTGAGTGCAACCCAGCATACTCAGATGGTCCTAATCCTGGGATTATGGTATTTCGAGTCCATTGTGTAAACTTATATCTCTTGCTCAAAATGTGGATGATACTACCATCATATAATTCGCCCTCACATAAAGTTGGTGCATGAACAATGTTTGCAAACAAACTGAACAACAATGAATGATGAATTGATACATGAACAATGTTTGCAACTAAACTGGATAGCGAAGAGCAAAGATGGCTCAAAAACATATGTATGAAATAAACTCTATATGTAAACAATCAATATGGTATGCAAGCAAGATAAAGACTTCACTTCATGGTCAAACAAGCGATATTTTCCAGAGGCGAAACCCTTACGTATTCTTTTCACGCTTCTTAAATCAATTCAGTCATAGGTAAGTCTCTCCTTTTTTCCATAATATTTCGATTACATCATATTCGAGGCACTTTCTTATTCTATTTTGATAATACTAAAAGTTTTGTTTTTCTTTTTGATTGTATAATCTTTTGATTAAAAGCTGTCAGAGATTTCAATCAGCAAGCCCGTCTAGCTCAGTTGGTAGAGCGCAAGGCTCTTAACCTTGTGGTCGTGGGTTCGAGCCCCACGGTGGGCGAATTGGCGATCTATTTTTTGACTTTTGACCAAACTGCATACGCCTCTACCATCATGCTACTGAACGGCGCTTTCGCCACGATGGAGATCATTTTTATGTTTGGTTTTTCCCGATAGACTATGAGGGGATACTTTTTAACCAACTTATTAATTCAGTATTTTTCTTCTTTGTTTTTATTGCCAATTAGGACATCCCAGTTAGTAAGCTGGATGGATAACAAACTAGGAGTCCTTATTTGAATTCCAGATAACTAATTGGGTTCTCTCAAACTTAGTAATGCACTAGGAAAATATATGATTATTACTTTCATCCTAGGAAACTCTTATATAGGCCTTAGCTTTCCCCCCAAAAAACAAAACTACGCACCAGCCTGAGCAATATTGCTGATAAATACACCATTAAAACACTGCCCAAACCAATTCATAATGGAACCAAATTTGTTAATGTTTAACTTCAAAGTGTTCTTCCATCCACCTAACATTAAATTTTAATATTGATAAAAAGGGTTGCAAAAGCATGAATATGAATGGGAAACTAGGTGATTCGGGAATGGGAAACTAGGTCGTCACCAGACCCTATTGCGATCATTTCCCGAGGAGGGTTGTTCAGCAGAAGCAGAACCATTAGCCTTTTCAGAGTTGGATGGTTTATTGTCCTTAACAACATTAACATCAAGGGCCCTTTTGTTGTCAGTCTTCGCGTCCTCTTCCAAATGGAATCTTTCAGCCTCAAAATAAAATTCTCTGAGATTTCTTGGTGGGTCATAGTGTAGAGAAGTCTTGAAGTCAGAATTATCCAAAACACCTGATACTGCTCCCATTAAAAACATAGAAGGGTCAGGCCTGTTAACTAAAATGACTGCAGCATTGAATCATTTTAAGAATATACATAGAGTCTCTTCGGACTTCTCCCCTATGCCACTGAGAGTCATGACGCTTTTCAGACGAGCTATGTTGACTCTAAACTTTTCCACAAATCTAGTAATCAAAGTATTCAAAGAAGTAATGGAGTCCGCCTCTAGCCGCCTGAAACACATTGCAACTATATCTATTAAGTAAAGAGAAAAACACATCGCCATGATGTTTTCTAAAGAAGAGAGGACTCCCATGTGTCGCATATATCTCATGAGGTGAGCGGTCGGATCTTTACGACCATTATAGGGTTACAGAGTCAGTAGCTTGAAATTCGGTGGGTCATGTGAGTTCCTGATATCCATAGAGAGCGGACTGCGAGTTATAGAATCTAAGTCCATAGAAGAAGAGGCACTGCCTCGTGTGAATTAACGGATAACATCCGTGATCTGAGATCCGTTACCAAAAGAAAGCAACTGATTGAGGTTATCCAATGTGACACTACTTCCCCAGTGTTTAAGTCCAAATTAGGAATCAATTGATTAAGAAAAATATCCGGTTGAATTTCAACCTGAGGGGCCGCATCGAGCTTAATCCTGACTCCCAGAACCGTTGGAGCACTACCATCCAAAGCTATGTGCACCGACGCTTGGGCAACATTACCAACAACGGAGCCTGCGACTTGACCGACTAAAGCCTCATGGGTTGGAGCGACATAGGGATTAGGGGTTCCCCCGAGTATAGCGGGACTGACACCAATCCAAGGCGCGACATCGACCTGTTGATTAGTTTGCGGGGTTCCCCCAAGTCCTGAGTCGCGGGTGGAGGAACATTGGGACTAGTTCCAGTAATATTTGTCTGGCCAGTCGGGCTTGAAGTAGTTCTTATACTTTCCTCAATTCGAGCAAGAAAGGTATTGAAAGTGTCTTCATACTGCTCGAGTCGAGCGTTCAAATCCATAGCTCGGTTATTAATCATTCCATTGACGTCTTCTCGTGTGACCTAGTTCGATGCAATTCCAATCGAGGAGAGTTCTTGAATCCCTCCCCCTTTTGCACCTTGAGCTTCAGTTATAACATCGAGCTTCTTGCGCTTAACCACGATGAGAAGTGAGTAACTGAATTGAAGTTGAAACCCGTAGATGAAACTGAGAAACTTATCCAAAGCATAGGTCAAAGCTGTGCGTCCCCACCTAGCACGCCAAAATGTTGACATGGGAAGTTGTCGTTTACTCAACGCACGCCAATACCCGAAGGTATGTTTAATGTGAACACGGTAATCCAAAGATATAATAAAATAATATAGAAAGACATAACTTTTTATAATGGTTCGACACTAATATCTACATCCACTTTATAATAATCATTCAACATATACTTGCTGATTACAAATTTGTACAAGTTCGAACAATGTTTAAGTACAAAGCGTTACAATAGAATAATTAAATGATTATTAATTCTAAACTTTGACTAAAATGTCCTTCTTCTTCTTCTTCATTAAGTGAGTTGGCTTAGTCAACTATGTCCAAATTTACCTTTAAAGTCCAAGAAGTGCAAAACATCCCAAAAGTATCATAATTATCCTTTGAAAGTCCAAAAGTTAATGGAAAAACGTGCATGCCACGTTTTAATGGTCCAAGCTATGTCCAATATCCTTGGAGAAGAAGATGGAAGCCATTAATGATGCTTTTGAAGCTCTAGAAGTAAAAATTCCAAGCCAAAGGTTCCCCAAATGAAGGCTAATCCTTGGAGTATTTATAGGTGGGAGTTTGTAGTGCAGTACGTAGGAAATGGGGCCCACAAACCGGAAATTCAAGTCCCTGAAGAGAAGCACCTTGGAATTTCGTATCCCTCGTCAATGCATTAGAAGAATTCGGATCCCCTCCTAGGGATACGAATTTCGTATCCCAAGGGATATGAAATTCCTATCCCCTAGGATACGGACATCCCGTTTCCCCTAGGGATACGTTAACTCGTATCCCCTTAGGGATACGTTATCTCGTATCCCCTTAGGGATACGAATTCATATCCCAGGAGATACAAAAATTTCATATTCCCCTAATGATACAAAAATCGTATCCTAGGGATATGGAATTTTGTATCCCAGGGATACAAAATTTCATATCCCCGTGTGGCATACGAAATCGTATCCTAGGGATACATTGAGAAGGCTTCGAAGGGGGGATTCGAAATGTACGAGATGGCGGGATACAAAATTCCTATTTTGTGATAAGGGAGTCGAAATGGGAGTCAAAATTCGGGTGATTCATGCTTTGAGAGGTGCGATATAAAGGGATTCGAAATTACATAGGGATCCAAAATTCCTGCACAAGTTCACGGAAACGGGCGTAACTTTGAAACTGTAAGTCCGTTTTGGTCAAACGAAAGTTGTACCTGAATCTAATTTAGAGGGCCACAATAGTTACCATGCTAACACCATGATTGATGTTTTCAGGCCCAAAAGAGGTCATCTAAAGTGGTTTGAAGCCTTTTTTATGTTTACAACGTGACTTTAACCAAATCACTTTGTGTTTTCTGACGATGTTACTGGCGCTTGAGCGCGTTGCTAACCAGATACTTGACATGTGACCGCTTTGACTAAAAAGCATGTCAACATTTTCACCTAAAAACATATCTTGCTTGATCCAAGGAAGGTGTGTTTTGCGAGAAGAATAGAAATCCATAAACCCACGATCGCTTCGGATCATATTATTCATAAGTCGGAAGACCAGAAAGCTTGAACTTTAAAGAAGGTCGACGATTGATTTGGATCGTATTATTCAGAAAACCACGATCACTTTAGATCGTATTAATAGAAGTCCATGATCACTTCGAATCATATTAATTTAAAAACCACGATTTCTTCGGATCGTATTAATTGGAAATCACCAGAATAGCCGGAGTATGAGGGGGACTGGAGGAGTCCAATACCTGCAAAGAAAAGAGATTCACATAACCGTTTGTGTGCGATCTCGCTGTATCACCGACGAGGCCGCCACCCATTGTTGTATTTTTCCAAGGAGATCTTGTCGAGACAAGATGACCCAGGGATGTAATATCGTTTGTGGTGATCTCACATTTGTAAGACGACCAAGGCATGTCATTTCGTCCTTGGTCATTTTGCATTCGCAAGTCAACCAAGGGATTAATTTCATCCTTGGTCTGCTCGCATTCCTGAGATAGCCAAGGGATTCATTTCATCTTTGTTCAGATCGCGTTTGTGAGACATCCAAGGAATACATTAAATCCTTGGTCTTTTCGCTTTCGCGAGACAACCAAGGAATACATTTCATCCTTAGTCTGCTTGCATTTCTGAGACGGCCAAGGGATACATTTCAACCTTGGTCTGCTCACATTCGCGAGACGGCCAAGGGATATGGTTTCGTCCTTGGTCTGCTTTCATTCGTGAGCCAGAGATATGGTTTCGTCCTTGGTCTGCTCAACTTCGCAAGACAACCAAGGGATATGGTTTCGTCCTTGGCGATCACGCATTGATGATGCAACCAAGGGATACATTTTATTCTCGGTCTGCTTGCATTCGCAAGACAGCCAAGGGATACATTTCATCCTTGGTCTGCTATCATTCATGAGACAGCCAAGTGATGCATTTCATCCTTGGTCCGTTCGCATTAGCGAGACAACCAAGGGATATGGTTTCGTCCTTGGCAATCATGCTTTGGTGATGCAACCAAGGGATACATTTTACCCTTGGCGATCACACTTTGGTGATGCAATCAAGGGATATGATGCATTCGAGGCGATCTTACATTCGCAAGATGACCAAGGCATGTAGTTTAGGTTCGATGCGGCCTTACTTTATAAAAACGACTAAGAAATGTCAGAAAATCCATTTTACTGGTTACCAGATGGTGTGTTGTCTAGCAAAGAGCATGCCTAGGGATTATAACTGCTCTCGTGCATGGGTAGGTCGACTCAACCATTTACATTCTAAAAAGCCAAAAGAAACAACACCATGGGGTCGGAGCACGAATATCCATAATTAGAGAAAGCCAAGAGAGTCAATGCTTTTGGGCTCGTTGGATCCGAAAGCCGGAAAATCATATGTAAGAAAGCCATATGTGAGGAGCTCGTTATTTGAGATCCATTAACCCATAAGCCACGAAGATTAGAATCTGCAAGTCATAAGATACTGATGCCCTGGAGACTTGCATCCAAGACATTAGAGCCAGTGAGAGATCCAGTTGATGACAATGTCGCCGGGACGGTTTCTAGTCCCAGGCCTATCTTGATTCCCTTAAGGAGGTCGTGCATGTTCTAGTACTGCAAACTGAGCTCGAACGAAACGTGCTAACTCCCCGTTTCTGATACATTCTTCATTAGCATTCCGGAGATGTTGACACTCATTCA
Organism: Allium sativum; assembly: GCA_030737875.1. NCBI lineage: Eukaryota > Viridiplantae > Streptophyta > Magnoliopsida > Asparagales > Amaryllidaceae > Allium > Allium sativum. The sequence goes on from CM060911.1 coordinate 285,677,766, forward strand.
TGTTGTGACCATCGATGTCATGGAATATGTAGTGTCGGCCAGAATCTCTTTCTCTTTGAGTGGGCACCCAAACGGAAGGCTTTTTGAAGGGAGAGATATAATGAACCTTTAGATTAATTTCCTCGAGGGTGTGAGTAAGTCCCGGATAATTCAAGAACGGGAAACTAGGTCATCTCCAAACCCTATTGCGATTATTTCCTTAGGAGGGTTGTTCAGCAGCAACAGAATCTTTAGACTTTTCAGAGTCGGACAGTTTCCTATCCTTAACAACGTTAACATCAAGGACCATTTTTTTATCAGACTTTGCGTCCTCTTACTGGAGAAATCTTTCAACCTCAAAATAAAATTCTTTGAGATCCCTTGCTGGGTCCCAGTATAGAGAATTCTTGAAGTTAGATTTATCCAAAACCTCAGATACTGTGACCATTAAAACCATAGAAGGGTCAGGCCAATCAACTGAAGCGACTACAACATTGAATCATTTTAAGAATTTATGCAGAGTCTATACAGACTTCTGCCTTATGCCATCGAGAGTCATGATGCTTTTCAGACGAGCTATATTGATTCTAAACTGTTCCACAAATCTATTTATCAAATTATTCCAAGAAGTAATGGAGTCCGCCTCTAGCTGCCTGAACCACATTGTACATCTATTAAGTAAAGAGAAAAGCGCGTCACCATGACGTTTTCTGAAGCAAAAAGGACTTTCATGTGTCGAATATATCTCATGAGGTGAGCGGTCAGATCTTTTCTACCATCATAGCACTTCAGAGTAGGTTACTTGAAATACAGTGGGTTACGAGAATTCCTGATATCCATAGAGAGCGGACTACGAGTTATAGAACCTAAGTCCACAGAAGAAGAGGCACATCCTCGTGTGAATCGACGGATAACACCCGTGATCTGAGATCCATTACCAAAAGCAAGCAACTGATTAAGGTTATCTTAATCGACACTGGTGCCCCCAGTGTTTAAGTCCAAATTAGGAATCAGTTGACTAAGAAGAATATCCGGTTGACTTTCAACCTGTGGGGCCGCATCGGGAGCAATCCTGACTCCCGAAATCGTGGGAGCACTACCATCTAAAGCTACCTACACTGACACTTGAGCAACATTACCAACTGCAGAGCCCACGACTTGACCGACCAAAGCAACACGGGCTGGAGCAACATTGAGATTAGTGATGGCCCCGAGTGTAGCACGACTGACAGCACTCCGAGGAGCGGCGTTGGTCTACTGATTAGTTTGCGGGGTTACCCTAGGTCCCGAGTCGCATGTTGAGGAACATTGGTACTAGTTCCATCAATGTCTACCTGGGCAGTCGGCCTTGAAGTATTTCTTATCCTGTCCTCAATCCGATCACGAAAGGTATTGAAAGCGTCGTCCTGCCGCTTGAGTCGAGCATTCAATCCGTAGTTAGGTTCTTAATCATTCCATCGACGTCCTCTCTAGTGACATAGTCCGGTGGAGGTCCAGTCGAGGAGAGTTCTTGACTTCCTCCCCCTTCAGTACCTTGAGCTTCAGTTATAGCATCAAGCTTCTTATACTTAACCATGATGAGAATCGAGTAACTGAAGTGAAGTCGAAAATTGAAGACATAATCCGAAGATGAAACCGAGAAACTTATCCAAAGTAAAGGTCAAAGTTGTGCGTCCCCACCTGGCACGCCAAAATGTTAACGTAGGAAGTTGTCATTTACTAAACGCACGCCAACACCTGAAGGTATGTTTAATGTGAATACAATAATCCAAGGATACAATAAAGTAATACAGGGAGACACAACCTTTTATAGTGGTTTGGTACTAATGCCTATGTCCACTCTATAATAATCATTCGTCATATACTTGTCGATTACAAAGTTGTACAAGTTCGGACAATGTTTAAGTACAAAGCGTTACAATAGAATAAAAAATGATTGTTAATTCTAAATTTTGACTAAAATGTCCTTCTTCTTCGTTAAGTGAGTTGACTTGGCTAGCTATGTCCAAATTTACCTTTAATTTCCAAGAAGTCCAAAATAACCCAAAAGTAGCTTAATTATCCTTCTGAATGTCCAAAAGATAATGGAAAACATGCATGCCACATTTTAATGGTCCAAGCTATGTCCAATACCTTGGAGAAGTAGATGGAAGCTATTAATGCTGCTTTTGGAGCTCGAAAAGTCCAAAAATCAAAGCCAAAGGGGACCTAAATGAAGGCTAAGACATGCGATATTTATAGGTGGGACTTGGCATTGGAGTAAGTTGGAAATGGGCCCACACACCAAAAATTCGTGTCCCTGAAGAGAAACACCCTGGGATTTCATATCCCTCATCAATGCATTGGCCGAATTTGGATCCCCTCCTAGGGATACGTAATTCATATCCCTTAGGATACGGTCGTCCTATATCCCCTAGGGGATACGAAATCTCGTATACCCTTAGGGATACGAATTTTTATCCCAGGAGATACAGAAATTTTGTATCCCCTTAAGGGATACAAAAGTCTTATCCCAGGGATACAGAATTCCGTATCCCCTTAGGGGATATGGAATTTCATATTCCCCGGGGGATACGAAATTGTATCCCAAGGATACGTTGAGAAAGCTTGGAAGGGGGATTCGAAATGTATGAGGTGGTGTGAAACACCCCACCTCCGTTAAGGTCACTCACAAAGGGAATGCATTAACTTCAGTGAAGCATTATAGGTAAGAGATGCAGATAAATTACAAGACAGATAAATAAAGCAGCGGAAAATAAAGTCATTTTATAAGCAACGTAGTTCAGTCAAGCTTTTACAACAATTGACTCAATCATACTTAAAAGTATTACATAAAACTTCTATCTTGATTCAAAAACTTCCAAGTATATAAGAAGCATAAAACATAGCAAAGTAGCATAAGTCCCCAAATTAAAGTGCAATCACAGCCATAGCCAAAGATAAGAGGTTCCAAGCCATACATCACAGAATCTCCGAGCTTGGAAAGAGAAACGGTCCAAACTAAGCTGAGCTATTCCCTCCTTGACTACCCCGGGGGGGGGGGGGGGGAGAATGGAAGAAAAGAAGACGAAAGAAAACATGTCAGACATAAGTCTAGTAAGTCCAGTCATTTTTCAGCATATAAACAAGATAAAGGATCATGACATGAATAAACTGAAAATAGGACAATAACATAAAACAAGATAACTTAAGACAAGATTAGGCAAGGTAAACTGGATGCGCTTCTACTATTTCTCTGCTTCGCTACTACCCTGTTATTCTGATTTCTATATCTCTGCACTGCCTAACTAGTGTTCGAACTAGTAATCTGTATAAAATGATAAAATTACAATGTGATCCAAATCTCCGCAATTGTGGTAGCCTTCAGGTGTACATCTAGTGGGAGGACCTTACCTCAATCATCCTAATTGCCACGAAGATGTTAGATGTACCCATACTACCCTATCGATCGGCTCCCTACTTGTATTAAGGTTCCATGTGTCTGTGTCAATCGGACCTCTCTTGCATGAAGATACCTTGTGTTGGTCCCACCATAAGGTCTATCAATCCTTATGATAGCAACCCGACACGATTCAAGATGCACAGTGTGTAACTACTGGTACCCAGTGCCTACTTTTTCCCACTCCAAAGTACGTGCATGCCCGTAAACCATTGGAACCTACACTGACGTACCCCCTGCCGCTATTTTGACCGCTTATAATCAGCCCAGTAATCGTGCCCCTCCCTGCCTAGTTCAGGGTACCATGATACATCTATGTGGGTTACTGCTGAAATGGGTCCCCGTTACTAAGGTTTCTTACTGGTTAAGCTTGTGGGCCTATATATAAAAATATTACTCACCTACACGAGATGTACTTAACCCTCTCACTGATTCAAGCATGTCTATTTAATGGTTAAGTTTGTGGGCCTATATATACTAATATCATCTGCCTACACGAGATGTACTTAACCCTCCCACTGATCAAGTCAATACGTATTATTGGTTAAGCTTGCCTTAACCCTATCCGCTTCGTTCATGTAATATTGGTTAAGTGTTGTCCATTCATGTTAACTTAACCTACCCACACATCATGTTGTATTGGTTAAGTGTTTTCAATTAACTTAACCCCACTCGTTCATCATGTTATATTGGTTAAGTGTTGCCCTCTTATGTTACTTAACCCTATCATACATCATGTTATATATATTGGTTAAGTGTTGCCTTCTTGTGTTACTTAACCCTACCATACATCATGTTATATATTGGTTAGGTGTTGCCTTCTTGTGTTACTTAACCCTACCATACATCATGTTATATCGGTTAAATGTTGCCTTCTTGTGTTACTTAACCCTACCATACATCATGTTCCTTCTTGTGTTACTTAACCCTACCATACATCATGTTATATATATTGGTTAAGTGTTGCCTTCTTGCGTTACTTAACCCTACCATACATCATGTTATATCGGTTAAGTGTTGCCTTAGTTAACTTAACCCTACCATTTGTTTAATTAATATGTTGTACTGCTTAAGTGTTGCCTTAGTTAACTTAACCCTACCATTCTTAACATGCCCTGTTTATTAGCATTAATTGATTTGTTAATGCACCAACCTCTCACATTAGATCTGTGATGTTGTGGTTATTGGATGTGTCGGGCGGTTCCGGGAAGTTTTACACCACAACTCAATCTAACCTCGGGTTTTTCTTGGGCATGATGCACTAACCTCTCACATTAGATAGGTGTTGTTGCGGTTACTGGATGTGCCGGGCGGTTCCGAGCAGTTTTACACCACAACTCAATCTAACCTCGGGTTAGGCATGTTCATCCTTTATTTAATTTACATATTCGTCATTTATGTCAAGTTTATATGTAAATTATCCATAAGTGTTGTCATGTCACATTTACTATTAAAATTATGTTCTTAATTAATGGTATACAAATTATACCATTTCATGTTATTAATCATTTACATGATTATGAGCCAATCTATGCCATTAGCATATAATTTAATATTTTTCCCAACGTATCCCCCGTTATTCGTTCGCATAAATTACATAGAACGTTAGGCTCGCAAATTAGCCTAACTCATAAACAAAGAGGGATAAAGAAAAGGGACATGTTACATTCCAACGGCATAAAACGGTTTAGATCAACTAAGCATGTTTAATATAAATTTGACGTAGTACTACACAAATTTAATTAAGCATGTAAATGTGAACTTGTATTTGAGTTGGATCAAATTAACATAGATCTAAACATCCAAGCATGTAGATCTAGACATATAAGCATATATGAACATGACTTAGCTTATGATCTTGCATATAACATAACATAAGGAATCACCAAATTTATATACAACATGATAGGTTCATTGCCAAATTATAATACAACATGATAGGTTCATTACCAATTTAAACATACAGCATGATAAGTCCATTACCAATTTAATATACAACATGATAGGTTCATCACCAAAGTTATATACAACATGATTGGTTCAGCACCAAATTAATATACAACATGAAAGGTTCTTCACCAAATTAATATACAACAGGATAGGTTGTATCAATCACAATAGTCACGTAGGCACAGGTAATTTCAGAATTGCCACATGAATTAGAATACGATTATCATACAACTAGGCACAGTTCTAGTTTCTCTTCATTACAAGTCATGACTTTTATTTGTTCAAATCTAAAGAATAACCGAACTTGCAAACAAAAGAACAAATCTTGTTTTCTGGGATTTGATTTCTGAAAATGAAAAGCTATCCTTTGATGTAGACTACTGATTCTCTAGTTTTGATTTGATTTGGGAATTCCTAACTTGACTTGTAGTTTAGAGAAAAATGGAGGCTACGCTAGTCTAGCCATGGACAGCATGACGGCTTCAGAGAGCAATTTTATGTGGTTTTAGGGTTGAGGGTTGGGGTTATTTATATAGAAGTTTATATTAATGAGAGCTGTTAGATCATCCTAGGAGAAATCAGAGCCATCTAGACCAAATAGAGCCAACCGGAAGTCGCCACATATGCCCTAATGACTCAGAAAAAAGGTCATTGGACAAAACAGTGCAGATCTGGCTGAGGGGGTCGACCCCTACAAGGGGGTCGACACCCCAGACGACACCCCTCTTGGGGGGTCGACCCCTATGTTGACCCCCCCCCCCCCCGGGGTGAGTCGACCCCTACGGGCGGGAATTTTCCCGCCCAACCGCTTCTCTCAGAATTTTGAATTTGAACTGCTTTTTAATTTAATTATTATTTATATTTAATTTCTGATTAAACTTGAAATCTTATGAACTCCATAACTTCTTCATATAGAGTCCGATTTACGCAAACTCAGACTCTATCTCAAGCAGAATTCCGAGATGAACATAATGGTGTAACCCGTTTCCCTTAATTCTTCTTTTAAAGATTAATTATTCTTTAATTATCTCTTATGTCCCTTTTTAAAATTACAGAGTGTTACATGATGGGATACGTTAGTCCTATTGTGTGATAAGGGAGTCGAAATTCTGGTGAGGTGTGCTTTGAGAGGTGCGAAGTGGAGGGATTCGAAATTAAAGAGGGATCTGAAATTCCTGCATACGTTCACGAAAACAGGAGTAACTTTCAAACTGTAAGTCCGTCTTTGTCAAACAAAAGTTGTACCTGAAGCTAATTTAGAAGGCTATAAGAGTTACTGTGCAATGCACCGTAGTTGATGCTTTTCAGGCACAAAAGAGGTCATCTAAAGGGGTTTTCAGCCCTTTTTATGTTTACAATGCGACTTTAAACAAATCGCTTTGTGTTTTCTGATGATGTTACTGGCGCTTGCTAACCAGATATTTGACATCTGACAACTTTGACTAAAAAGCGTGTCAACAGTTCCACTTCGCCAATCTTTATAGTATGAGAGCCTAGTTAACTATTGTCATCCAGAACCGAGATTTGCTCTAGCGGAAAGTATATCCGCACTGACTTCTTCAAAAAATATTATATTATATATTTATTATTATTATTATTAGAAGGAGGTGGAGATGGTCATGGTTAGGTGCGGGTGTGGAGGCCGATAAGTAGGGTGCTTGGTGGTGGCGTAGGTGGTGCAATGGAAGAGGGAGGAGGTGGCTTGGTGGGGCTAAGGTAGGAGGGGGTAGGACCAATGTGAGGAGGACGCGGTGGAGTGGATAGTTGGATGTGTGGAAGGAGGAGGAAGCGGTGGTTTTCGGTGGTGGAAGATGAGGAGTTCATGGCCAGAAAACAGGTCAAATTGAGGAGGAGAGGAGAGGAGAAGAAGGGAGGAAAGAGGAGATGGATTTAGGAAGCCATGATAGAAAGGAGAGAGATGCTTTAGTAGAAGGAGGAAGAAGTAGAAAAGGTGGAATGAAAAAAAATGAGAGGAGGAGGGTGGTTTATATAGGCTTTACGTGAGGGTATTCTGGTAAAAAGGCTTTCACAAAACCATGCGCCAAAAACCAAAACCATGGATGGTAAGAACATGGTTTCTACCCACCATTTAGTGACACTTTTGTCCCACTTTTGAAGTGTTTCAAATTTGCTACACCATATATATGTTGCTACTTATCAACATATAATTTACCGTTTAACCGTTTCAACATCCGATGATTAATATTATCAAATCCTAACGATGTTTATTTTTGGTAAGTAATTCAAAAACAGTTATTTATTTGATAATTTAGATTTAAGATTTATATCTAACTAAAGAATATCATATTTAAAAATAGTTTTATTAATACGTATTTATGCAACAAATTTTTGAACAAAGTTGATATATTTTTATCGATGTATTTTACTATTATATTCTATGGTTTTAAACAACATTTCTTTATTCGAATCAAAATCCAACTTAGAATTATCAAATTAATATTTCAAATGATTAAACCGAATAAAAAATTTCAAGTTATAAAATTCCATTTTGACAAATTTGTTGAATTGACAAAACCCATTTTTAGAAGATTCGTTATAACGAAAGTTGATAAATTCTCACTAGTATTTTACCATTATATTCGACAAATTTAAATATCTAAATTTATCGCTTAAACCATATTTATTTCAAAATTTTATTTTATATATTCAAATTTCTTATTTAAAATTGGTTAAAATCCTAGATCGTTACAATCTCCCCACTTAAAACTTTTCAACCACGAAAAGGAGATAAAATCATAATTATATAACCAATCTCATTTATTAACAACTTATAAGTTTTCAATTTCTTAAATTTTTTCCAAGAGTTAGAAATCTTCCTAGGGTTTATCTTGTTATCCTTTATAATTACTCCTAATTCAAAGCAATGAAACTTATTTTTACAATTTTTAAAGTTTTTAGAAATTATAAAGATTTATCCCTTATATATTTTTATTTTACAAATATAGAAGAATTCTACTATCTTAACTTGTACAAATACTTGATTTAGAAAAATTCTTGACCTTTACTACATACGAAAAGGTTACAATACCCTAAGTTTAGATAACCTCTTAACTTTTAATTTATTTATCAAATACCTATCATTCAAAATTGTGGACTTAATTCATCGGGTATTTGTACCTACATAAACATTTCACTTATTTACCTAAACACATTTTAGAATTTATCCACTGTCAAGAATCACCGAAAATTCTGATCTTCCCATCTATGCCTAACTTTTTAAATTTAAATTAACTTAATCATTTTACGTATTAAACTCAATATCTTTTTTATTAGAATAGAATTTATTTGAGTATAAGATAGAATACATCAAAAAGATTGATAAAAGTAGTTTTTCTTTATAATTAACATCATATACATACATTCATTCATACATCTTTTCCTACTCCCTTTCCAACTCTTTAGAGATAACTCCCTAAGGTTAAAGAGCTTTCTTTAATTACACAATTCTTGCATTCCCTCTCCCTCACTTATGATTTTAGATGGTGTTACTTTAACTGGTGTTTCTTCCTTCTTTAAATGACAATCCCGGACTCCATGCCCCACTTTTCTACATCGATAACACTTCTTTTCATTTGTTGGTTTCATGGGTTCCTACTTTATTTTAGGACACTTACATATAAAATGTCTTTTCTTCTTGCATTTGAAACAAATTATATCTTCCCGAATGGTTTTCTTTTCTACTCTTTGTGGGAATAAAACCGCAAAATTTCGTTCTTGATGACATCTAGAACAATAGATCCCCTTGTGTTTTCCCAATCTAAGGAATTCTTTTCGTTTTAGTTATGAGCTTTTCTTGCTTTTTTGGGGTCATCCACCATTCAATACCTGATAGACCGAACTCCATCTTTGTCCCTATGTGATATTTTCGTAATTGTGTCAGAAAAGAGTTTATCCAATTTATCTTGATTTAGGTAAATCGCTAAATTTTATTACCAAAATTTATTTGGTTAAATTGTGAAACTTAATTCACAAGGTATTCGTACTTAGTTACCTAATTTAATTCACTTCCTTTCCATGTTCAAAATTTGTCAAAATCGTTGAGAATTCTGATTTCTTATTCAATTCCTAATGTTTTTACATGGTACTCCAAACATCCTCTTAATTGATTGATTTATCCGATATAGTTATTATAATTTTACCAAAATTTCAAAATCGCGCGCATCGTCAAATACCTTATAGTCGAATTGTGAAATTGAATTCATAAGGTATTTGCACTTGTATTACTTATCATAATCAGTTAGTGAGAACTAATTACTATGTCATATGAAATTTAATTGCGAAATTCTAATTGCAAAATACCCATATTAAAAATTTAACAATCTCTATTCTTAATCGCCCAAATTTTTGTATATACCTAACTATATATATCTTTCAAAACATATTAATTTATATTCAAGGTATAAAAACCTAATTCATTTAGCAAATACGTTCTCTCATATATATTACTCTCAAACTCAGTCTAGGGCATTACTAACCCTATCTCTAATGAGCTTCTCGTCCTAGGATACTACTGATCCTATCTCCGACGAGTCTTCTGTTCTACTGAGTCATACCCCATAAGCTTTGTATGAACCAAAGCTCTGATACCAAGTGTGACGACCCGTATTATCGACCTTTGAAAATCAGCACCTAATACATCCTCGGTATTCGAATGCCGGAATTTCAAACCCCGGAACCTGCATCGCCTAGGGTAATTATAACAATCCTTATTTTTGGAACCGATTAAAAATTTATTTTTAATTCATTTTCACAGAAATTAAATATTTTAGATGATTTATTTTGAGAAAAACGATTTAAATTTTTATTTAAATCGAAGTTTGAACGTATAAATTTAAAATTTAATTAAAACGAGCTTGAAATGGCATGGTAGTTTGAAAATTCGATTTTAAACTTTGAATGAATGCATAGAATTCAATATAAGTCAGAATTGGATAAAACAAGAAATGTTGGAATATTTTGAATTGTAATTTTCTAACGAATGTAAGAAATTGAGATTTCACTTTATAAATTGTAAGTTATGTCTAAATTAAAATTTAGAATAGTCGCTATGAAATATATATATATATATATTATAGCCCTTTAAAATGGCCATTTTGTAAACGACTTCAGTTTTCGATGAAACCACTTTCATTGGGTTCAGAATGTCGTTTGTGACTTTTGAAACTATAAACATTGATACCTTTAGGGTTGGAGAAAATTTTCTCTTACATTTGATGTATGACCAAAATATCATTTTTTACATATGGACGAATTTGGAATCGAAACCATTTCCATTGAGTTCAAAATGTCATTTGCGTGTTCGAAAAGTATAGACTTCAATATATTCCGAGCTTTAGAGATTTGGCACTTGGGCTGGGTCTTGGTTGAGCTAACCTAGCCCAACATATAACCCCCAAATCATCCTCCTTCTCTTCATTCACTTCAACAATTATGCAAAATTAAAAAAAAAGAGTGGAAAGGGAAATTAAAGTTCATAAGCAAGGTTTTGCAAATCCAAGCCCAAATCAAAGCGGAAATCGAAGAGGAAACCTAGGTAAGCTTCTCCATCTTCTCCAACTCCATTCCTGTTCAATTTCTTATGATTTCCTAAAGCTAACTGTGACGGCCCGCCCCGCACCAGCTGACATTTCCAACGAAACGCGTTGTGCCGATGCCCAACCAGCACGGGACGGTCGTCAAAAGAAAAGAAAGAAGACGATGAATCATCAAAGAACCTCTAGTATATCTAACATCACATGGAACAAAATATAATAATAACATAACTTGAAAAAAGGCGAGACAGTGCATAAGCTGAAAGCGAAATCATCATAGTAGCGGAAAATTCAAAATACAGCTTATGATCCAAACCATCTTTATTATAACTTTTAAAACTGTCTCTAAAGCAAAATAGGAAGGTACACTACTAATGCTCAAAGTAGTGACCAACAACAACACAGAGTGAATATATGGGAGTAATACGTGTAAGCCTCCTGCTCATTTCCGGACAACTACTCGTGCATAACCAGCTAACATGTCTCTAGTCTGCTCGTTTAGGAGCACCCAAAGTAATAAGAAGAGACATAAAAATCTGGGTCAGACAAAAGTCTGGTATAAGCGATAAGCAGCAAAAACAGAACAATAACAGGTATACATAACCATACCTGAACCTGGACCTGCAACCAAGGAGTTTCCACAACAGGATGTACAATACTCTAAGGTGACACTAACACATAGTGTGAAAATAATGGGGAGGGGTTGTGAATGTCATGGTGATAACAAACATCAAATATAACAATCATCCTCACATCTCTCACTTAATGCGTAAAGTATACGATATCTACCAATTTGATCACCCAAATCTTTGCTACGATCACTCTGCCACATGGAGTCATGACGGCTCCACTGCACTGATCCGTAGCCACTAATCCTTTGTTATGTCCACTCTACCCCATGGAGTCATAACAACTCCACTGCACTGGCTCATAGCCCTGCTACGATCTCTTTGCCCTATGGAGCCATGATAACTCCACTACATTGATCCATAGCCACTATCCATCTATCCATGGTGAGTCAAAGCTATAGACATCGATAACCCCTTTGCATACGTCCCGCAGCAAAGTCCAACTCATGAAGTTAACTCGTTGATCCCCACTTGGATCCTGAGTTACAACTTCTCATTTGGACTACCTTTGCATCTCGGGTTCTAGTCTTCTTCGGATCAGTTCGGAAAACAGCTCCACTCGGCTTGTGATGTCCTCCCTCTGGCGGTTCGGTTCGTGCTCACCAACCCGGTTCAGATCAAGTTGCATCCCTCCACCGGTTCGTGACTCCTCCAGGCATCGGATCGTGGTCTCCGTTCATGTTGCATGCGGCTTGAATACTCCCTCATCGGTTCGGGGTAACTGGTTCGGGTGTGCGTGGCCTGCTCATGGGGAGGCGACTCATGGGAGGTGGTTCACAACGGTTCGGCTCGGAGGTTCTTCATGTGTGGGTTCGAGGTCCTAGCATCGGCTCGGTTATATGATGTGGTTCGTGGGTGTGTTATACGACTCGACCCTGTCCTTCTCCACCGATCCGATCCGGTTTCCTGTACTTATTTCCAGCAACTGTTTACGCCACACGATGGCGTTTCTGACCATTATATCTTCTTTATGCAAACACAAACCATACCAAATAGTAATAGCAACATAGAGAATCAACCATAAACACCAAAACAATGATTTAAGATGTCAATATGGATCAAACATACCCAAAACCCATGTTTTCCTTTTAATCTCCTTAATCATGATTTAACCACACGATTAGCAGAACAAGTCCATATTGACCCAAATTTTTATCAGAGCCCTAAAATAATATTTAAGAATTTTTACATATTTTTCCAGAATTTTAACATGCATAATTTCATGAATTGTACCTTGCGATATACTCCAGTTGTTTCCATTCAAGAAACATAGCCCCTAAACTGGCATGTCTCCTACTCAATGCATCAGCTATCGCATTGCCCTTGCCGGATGTGTATGCGATATCAAAATCATATGAAGCCAAGAATTCTAACCATCTCTGCTGACGGAGATTTAAATCCTTCTGAGAGAAATGTTACTTTAACGATTTATGATCGGCAAACAACTCGAATCTTTCTCCCAAGAGATAATGTCTCCACATCTTCAATGTGAACACGATCGCTGCAAACTCCAAATCATGGGTAGGATATCTTTTCTCATGTGGTTTCAGTTGCAGACTAGCATAGGCTACAACCCTACCTCCTTGCACCAATACAACACCTAGTCCGGTACCACAGGCATCCGTGTATACCGTCATCTCTTCGTTCCCCTTAGGAATAACTAACACTAGTGCACACGTCAACTTTTCCTATAGACTCTTAAATGCATTCTTGCACCTTTCATCCCAGACGAAAGCTTGATTCTTCTTAGTCAACTGAGTTAACGGAGCTGCTATCTTGGAGAAATCCTGGATGAACTTACGATAATATCCAGCTAACCCCAAGAAACTTCTTACTTCCGTTGCATTCTTGGGCGTAGACCAATCTTGCATCATAGCCACCTTTGTAGGATCCACGGCAATACCATTCTCTAAAACAACATGGCCTAAGAATCTCACTTCCCTCCTCCAGAAGTGACACTTAGAGAATTTCACTTTCAATTGGTGTTTTCTCAACACCTCTATCACTATCCTCAAATGTTCCTTGTGTTCCTCCTCTGTCCTTGAGTAAACAAGGATATTGTCCACGAACGCAAGAACAAACTTATTCAACTGATCCCTGAATATCCTATTCATAAGATCCATAAAATATGTTGGTGCATTAGTCAACCCGAATGGCATGACCAACCACTCATAGAATCCAGACGGCGTCTGAAAGGTCGTTTTAGGAATACTCTCAGCAACTACTCGGAGCTGATGAAATCCTGTCGCGGTTTCCAATTGGGAGAACACTCTTGCTCCTTCCAGTTGATCAAACAAATCATTTATTCGTGGAATACGATACTTATTCTTCCTAGTCACTTTATTCAACTTGCGGTAGTCCACACATAAATGAAGGGAACCATCTGCCTTAGTGGCAAATACAACTGGTGCTCCCTACTCGGAAACACTTCTTCTGATAAATACCTTCTTCAAAAGATCACTTACTTACACCCCGAGCTCTCGCTGCTCCCTTGGTGCCATACGACGAAGTGGCATCACTATAGGTCTGACATCTTTCACTAAATCAATACGGAATTCAATCACTCGGTGTGGTGGAAGTCCGGTCACTTCCTCAAAGATATCCAGATACTGGCCAGCAATGGGAACCCCTAATAACTCGTCCTGCGGGATGTCGAGGGAAATTAGAAAACTAGCCATCACCTCATCACTAGGTAGGCTACCAAACACTACCCTCCGCCCATCATCCGCCCTAATAGCCACCGAAAATCCCTCACAGTCTACCACTACCCCATACCTTTGGAGCCAATCGACTCCCAAAATAATGCCAAACCTAGTAAAGACCAAAACAAAGCAATCACAAGCAAACATACATCCATGACATGATAAGACCAAATTTCGACAAATCATGCTAAGCCTAGTCGAACCACCAATCGGGTTCGTCAACACTAAAGGTCTATCGACTATCTCGGGTTCCAATCCCAACCTATCTAACAGGTCACTAGATATGAAGGAATAGGAAGCCCTAGTATCAAATAATACTCGAACAGGAACATCATAAATAGAAATCATACCTTGAATGACGACATTCTTTCCTTTCTCCGCCGCAGTTGGGGCATTCGACGAAGAAGGAACAACACTAATAACATATGCTTTCACAATCTGCTTCTTTTTAGGGGGTTGTGGACATTTATCCTTATGATGTCCCACTTGGCCGTAGTTGAAGCACTTCTTGTCCGCTGGCTTTGCTCGACATTCTTTAGCATGATGGCCCATCTTGCCACAACTAAAGCACTCTACATCTTTCCTGTCTTTCTTTTTCTGACCATCCTTGTTCTGACTCTACTTCTTTTATTCTGAGAATTATTCTTGCCTCCACCGCTTGCCTGCGGCTTTGGCCCTCTGCAGATGCAATAGCGACTTCAGTCTTGGGTTTAGGATAAAGGCTCTCTGACCTCAATGCTTTCCCAACAATCGATTCGAAAGTCTCATCAATATGGTTTATGAGTCTTTCCCCCAAGTACTGATCTAAGCCTGTTATGAACTTCTCGTTTTTCTTCTCGGCAGTATCGATAAGAGATAATCCATACTTCGATAAAGTATCAAACTCGGAATATATTCCGAGACTTCCCTACCATTCTGCTTAAGCTCTAGAAATTTCCTAAACAATTCTGACTTCTGAGCAGCTGGGATAAACTTATCACTAAAGCGGGTCTTAAACTGGTTCCAAGTAACTTGATCCTTAGGAGTAGCTGCTTTAATAGCATTCCACCAATTCATAGCCCTTCCTTGCAACTGACGCGATGCTTAGTTTCTTTTCATTGCATTATTGATCCTTAAGTCCTCGAAGATGCGCTCACAACTATCTATCCAATCTTGAACTTCCGTAGCCGATTCCGTTCCGTGGAACGACTTTCCACCAAGACTAGTATAATCCTTGCAGAGATTGGCGAAATCGGCTCTAGGCGCCGGCGTTGCTACACCACCACCGTTAGAAGCATTAGGAACTGCTCCATGAACATCCCTGAGCATTTCCCTCATGAAGGAACATCTTCGTCATGTCAGGATCATTCATATTATTGGCCCCTGAACCCCTACCCCTCGTATATCGGCTCATCGTCCAATCTGTAAAGAGAAAATGATTAAACATCTCCATAGTGGTGCCAATGCAATGCGATTTCATCCTTAAATATACTAATTGTGTATATATAGCTTTTGAAAACCAAAATATCACAAATACGCGCTCTCATATACGTATACTATCTCTCCCTAGTGTCTTTCCCTAGGTTAACTACGCAACCTAGAGCTCTGATACCAAGTGTGATGGCCCGCCCCGCACCAGCCGACATTTCCAATGAAATGCGCTGTGCTAATGCCCAACCAGCACAGGATGGTCATCAAAAGAAAAGAAAGAAGATGATGAATCATCAAAGAACCTGTAGTATATCTCACAGCGCATGGAACAAAATATAATAATAACATAACTTGATATAAAAAGGCGAGACAGTGCATAGGCTGAAAACTAAATCATCATAGCAACGGAAAATTCAAAATACAGCTTATGATTCAAACCATCTTTATTACAACTTTTAAACTGTCTCTAAAGAAAATTAGGAAGGTACACTACTAACGCCCAAAGTAGTGACCAGCAACAACACAAGGAAAATATATGGGAGTAATAAGTGTAAGCCTCATGCTCGTCTCCGAATAGTTGCTCGTGCATAACCAGCTAACATGTCTCTAGTCTGCTCGTTTAGGAGCACCCAGAGTAATAAGAAGAGATATAAAACTCTGGGTCAGACAAAAGTCTGGTATGAGCGATAAGCAGCAAAAACAGAACAATAACAGGTATACATAACCACACCTGGACCTGCAACCAAAGAGTTAGCACAACAGGATGTACAATACTCTAAGGTGACACTAACACATAGTGTGAAAATAATGGGGAAGGGGTATTCATGTCATGGTGATATCAAACATAGCAATCATTCTCATATCTCTCACTCGGTACGTAAAGTATACGATATCTACCACTTTGATAGCCCAATTCTTTGCTACGATCGCTCAGCCCCATGGAGACATGATGACTCCACTGCACTGATCCATAGCCACTAATCCTTTGCTATATCCACTCTGTCCCATAGAGTCATAACAGCTCCACTGCACTGGCTCATAGCCTTGCTACGATCACTTTGCCCCATGGAGTCATGATAACTCCACTGCACCGATCCATAGCCAATATCCATCTCTCCGTGGTGAGTCAAAGCTATAGACATCGATAACCCCTTTGCACACATCCAGCAGCAAAGTCCAACTCATGAAGTTAACTCGTTGATCCCCATTTGGACCCTGAGTTACAATTTCTCATTTGGACTACCTTTGCATCTCGGGTTGTAGTCTTCTCCGGATTGGTTCGGAAAACAGTTCCACTCGGCTCGTGATGTCCTCCCTCTGGCGGTTCGGTTCGTGCTCACCAACCCAGTTCGGATTGGGTTACATCCTTCCACCAGTTCGTGACTTCTCCAGGCATCGGTTCATGGTCTCCGTTCATGTTGCAAGCGGCTTGAATACTCCCTCATCGATTCGGGGTAACTTGTTCGTGATGGCTCTGGTTCGGGTGTACGTGGCCTGCTCATGGGGAGGCGACTCATAGGAGGTGATTCACAACGGTTCGGTTCGGAGGTGCTTAACGAGCGGGTTTGGGGTAATGGCATCGGCTCGGTTATATGATGTGGTTCATGGGTGGGATATACGACCCAACCCGGTCCTTCTCCACCAATCCGATTTCCTGCACTTATTTCCAGCAACTGTTTACACCACACTACGGCGTTTTCAACCATTCTAGCTTCTCTATGCAAACACAAACTGTAACACCCCTTGAATTCTATAACATTAAGCTTCACAAATTAAAGTGTAATTAATTCTAAATGAAAGAATTAAGGGAAATGGGTTACTCCATTGCGTTCGTCTCGGAATTCTGTTTGAGATAGAGTCCGAGTTTGCGCGAATCGGACTCCGTATGAAGGAGTTATGACCTTCGGAAGTTTCAGAATAAAATTTAAATTCAAACAGCTCAGTTTTAAATTCGAAATTCGAAAAACGGGTCCAAACTGGGCTGGGCGGGAAAATTCCCGCCCAGAGACCAGGTCGACCATAGGGTCGACCATGGTGTCGACCTAGTAACCCCAGGTCGACCATAGTGTCGACCTGGGTGTCGACCTGCCAGTCGACCTGCCTGGTCGACCTGGCTGGCTAGGTCTGGCTCTGGCTCGAATTTCTGTGACTCGGTGTGTCACTAGGGCTGACATGTCACCTCTTGATTGGCTCTTTGAACTTTGTATGGTCTAGATTCCTCCTGTCTTCATCTGACGGCTCAATACAATTTAAAAATCTATAAATACACCCTAAGTCTCAACTGAAAATTCACATAAAAAAATAAGATGGGAGTTGTCATGCTGCCAGGGAGGAATTGAGCATAGCCGTCAAGAGAGAAAAGCCTAGAGACGAATCAAATTAAGAAGAAGATTATATTTTAATCAAATTAATCAACGCAACATTAATCTACCCAAAGGAGCGCATCTCAATTTCAGAATTCAGAATCCAGAATTCAAGATTCTGCATTCGTTGTAAGTATAGTGACCTTTCAGAATATGAATAAAAACTGTGATGTGATTCGATGTAAATGAAAATAGAATTGTGTTATTGTATGAATATGATATAAATTCTATGTATTGTAATGATTCTATCATGACTTGTGTATTGATATTTGTGGTCTAAATTGATTGATGCAAGCCTATTGGACATTTGTATATGAAAGTAATAAAAATAGCAAGTTGTGGCAAAAACTAGAAATTGATCCCTTTATGTATATGTCGATGGCATGGACTATGTATACTCCCTTAATCTAAGTTAGAATTTATGTAAACATGTTCTAGATTTGAGATCCTTTATATGCCTACATGACCCAAAACCTATGATATCATTCTTATGTTAATTTGCAAGTATAATTGGATCTATGTTAAGTATCGTTTGGGTTTCATAAACTATGCAAGTTCATGTTGAAATAGGCTATGTGATTAGATGTTATAATTGGACATTTTGGCGAATATACAACAAGCTAGTTTTGTGGTTGACATTATGCCAAGTTAAACATGTTTAAACACAAATTTGTATTAGCCTAAACTATGCCATTTCATATGTCACCTACTTAGTTACACTTTGATTTGACTGCAAGTTCACATGACCCATATTATATGTTAGTTGAATCGCTAAATTGCAAGTTCATGCGCCACACACCTTTATGTATTACATGTTCTTGATTTCCCCTTTTTCTCACGTTTATAAAGTTAGGCTGAATTGTGACAAGCCCAACACATGTTATAATGTTGCGAACGTACAAACGAGGGTAATAACATTGGGTGTAAAACATGAAAATATATGTTGGCATGTTTGGCACATGCCAACGACAATGACATTTAAGCGGTATGAATTGATATACCCAAGAATAAAAGATATGACATTTACATATATAATTAAGAAATAATAAAATATGTAAATTTAGAAAACACGAAATGCTTAACCCGAGGTTGGATTGAGTTGTGATGTAAACCTGCCCGGACCCGCCCGGCTGTTCAGTAGTCACAACAATACCTATCCAATGTGGGTGGTTAAGCATTGAGCCCAATAATGACCCGAGGTTAGACTGAGCTATGGTGTAAACCTGCCCAGAACCGACCGGCACATCTAGTAACCATAGAAATACCTGTCTAATGTGAGTGGTCTGGTGCTCTAAGCGGCTAAGGACAGATGGTAGGGTTAAGTCAACTATGACACTTAACCAAATTCAACATGTTAAAAAGAATTGATGGGTGGGGTTAGGTAAATACAGACACTTAACCACTTAACATGTTTGACTAGAAAATCCTGGTAACGAGGGACCGTTTCAGCAGTAACCCAAGTTAGGTATCATGGTACCCTGAAACTAGGCAGGGTGGGGCACGATTACTGGGCTGATTGTAAGCGGTCAAAGCGACGGCGGTGGGTGCAACGGTGTAGGTTCTAACGGGGTGCGGGCGTGCACACACTCCGGAGCAGACAAACAGGGCACTGGGGGCACCAGTAGTATAACCTATGCCTTCTAGAATTTGTGTCGGGGCCGCCACCATGGGTCTTGATACACCCCATGGTGGGACCAACATAGGTATCTACAATTCTTGGGGGCCGTATGACACATGTTTACGGGAGTAGGAGCCGATCTTTAAATAAAAATGGGGATCACTTCACCCTCAGCATGGGGTGCCAGTTAAAGTAAGCTCAAGTAGGTGCAGAGATACAGTATGGGTGCGATAGTACATTCGACACTTCCTTAGCTTGTGACACTTTCATGTTTTCAGTTTATATCTATCATGCCCTTTTCTTATTCACATACTGAAGAGTTACTAGATTTACTCAGGCTTTATGTCTGACTCTATTTTCTTTTCGTCTACTTTTCTTTCGCCCCCCCCCCAGGTCCACAGGGAGGAAACAACTCAGCTCAGTCAGACTCTTTACAAGCTCCAAGAACGTAGATGTATGATTTGGATCTCTTTTGCTCGGATTATGGCTTTGGATATCTCTATGGGGATTTTTGTCACTTTATTTATGTTTTATGCTTCTTTAATAATCAAGACAGTAATGAGGTTGTATTGTTGGAAGTATTTTGAGACAATTATGGAATGTTTTGTTTGAACACGTATTGATGAAATAAAAGTCTGTTTGGTTTCCGCTGTTTAAAATATGTGTACTTATATCTGTCTTGAGTTTATCTGTGGCTTTTACTTATGAACCTCCACCAAAGTTAAGGCATTCCCTTTGTGAGTGACCTTAACAGAGGTGGGGTGTTTCACTTGGTATTAGAGCATAGGTTTACCAGATAAGATAAAGTTTTTTTTTTGAAATTGTTTTCAAAAGAAAGTTTAAAGAAGCATTTTTTTTAAGAAAAAAAAGTATTATATTTTAAAAGGCATAATCCCCCAAAGCCATATGCACTATCTCTCTATCCTTCGTTTTGAATCTTTCCTTTCTGTTTCAGCATGTCTGGGGACCTTACTCCCCAGCTACAGATGCTTTTACTCCTCCTCCTCCTCTACGTGAACCAGCAAACGGAAGAATCGTCAAACAAGAAGACAGATAATAGTCAAGGAGGAAAGGACCACAACAATAATAAAAAGACACGTGAGAAAAGGAAATGTTAATTCTGTGGCATTGTTGGACATGTGGTGAACGACTGCAGAAAGAAGAAGAGGAAGATGAGTGCTACTTGCTTCCACTACGGTGAGGCTGGACACATGGCTAAGGACTGCCCTAAGAAGCAAGGGCAAGGCCCGCAAGCAGGACCTTCTGGGGGTACCTCTTTAACTTCTTCTCCTAGATGCTTTGTTTTATCCTGCTTATCTTCTCAATTCTATCTTGAGAACTTTAGGTAGAAATATTTCTGTAGAAAGCTTAGTTTATCTGTATGATCATCCAGTTCGCACTCTCTTTGATTCTCGTGCATCACACTCCTTTATTTCATCTGCTTTAGTATAATCTCTGCATCTAGACACTAGTATGATAGAGGATCCCTTAGTAGTTTCAAATCCAATTGGGGGCTCCGCTTACTTGTCAATGGTTTGTTTGGGTTTGAAAATCTCTATTCTCAGCGTTGAGTTTAGTTGTAATGCCTTTGTTTTGGGCTTCTCGGGATATGGTTTGATCTTAGACATGGACTGGTTATCCAGTAATGGGGCCATCCTTGATTGTGAGAAAAGAGTAGTTAGACTCTTGACTCGGCTTGGTAACACTCTAGAAATTTCTTGTAATCCCTTAAATGCTGTTATGCTTAGTTATCTAGAGTCGCTTGATGCTTCTGATGAGAATTTGCAATCAGTTAGAGTAGTCCGGGAATATCCGGATGTCTTTGAGGAGGTGAAAGGCTTACCTCCGAGGCGGGAAATAGACTTCCGCATATATCTTGTGGATAATGCAAAGCCTGTAGCTTTACCTGTCAGACACATGGCTCCAAAGGAGAGAAAGGAGCTCAGTAAGCAGGTTAAAGAACTTCTCGAAAAGGGGTTCATTAGATGGAGCATTTCGGAATGGGGTGCTCTAGTGGTGCTCGCAACCAAAGCGGACGGTTCGCTTCGCCTTTGCGTCGACTATAGGGAGTTAAACAAATTGACCAAGAAAAATAGGCACCCTCTTCCCCGAATCGACGATTTGTTTGATCAGCTTATAGGAGCGTCGGTCTTCTCCCAACTTGATCTGGCAACTGGGTTCCATCAGCTAAGAGTAGCTGAAGATAGCATTGATAACACGGCTTTCAAAACCCCAGACGGTTTCTTCGAGTGGCTTGTCATGCCTTTCGGCTTGACAAATGCACCCGCTTATTTCGTAGACCTAATGAGCAGGGTGTTCAAAGAATTCCTCAACAAATTTGTGGTTGTCTTCGTAGATGATATCTTAATCTTTTCAAAGAATGAGGAAGAGCATGCTCAGCATCTGAAAGAAATCTTGGAAACTCTCCGTTCACATCAGCTAAAAGCCAAATTCTCCAAGTGCCACTTTTGGAGAAAGGAGGTAAGATTTCTGGGGCATATAGTGTCCAAAGAGGGGTTGGCTGTGGACCCCGCGAAAGTGGTGGCAGTACAAGATTGGAAGACACCAAGAAATGCAACCGAAGTTCGAAGCTTTCTTGGGCTAGCCGGTTTTTACCGAAAGTTTATTAGGGATTTCGCGAAAATCTCAGCCCCACTCACAAGGCTAACAAAGAAGAATCTGGCGTTCACTTGGGATTTAGACTGTGAGTTTGCTTTACAACGATTAAAAGGGCTCTCACAACAGCCCCAGTTCTAACCTTGCCAGATGGAAGCAAAATATTCATAGTATACACGGATGCATGTGGAACGGGACTAGGCGTTGTTCTAATGCAAGAAGGAAGGGTAGTAGCTTATGGCGGAAGACAATTGAAAGTTCATGAAAAGAACTACCCAACCCACGGTCTTGAGTTAGCCGCCATCATCTTTGCACTGAAGTCTTGGCGCCATTATCTCCTAGGTGAGAAGTTCGAATTATACACTGACCATAAATCATTGAAATATCTCTTCTCGCAGAAGGATCTTAACTTGAGGCAACAAAGATGGATGGAGTTTCTTGCCTCGTATGACTTTGAAATTTCCTATACTCCCGGAAAAGGCAACATGGTAGCAGACACGTTGAGCCGAAAGAAACTGACCTTAAGCCCGCTCTTTGTGGAAAGGCAAAGCTTGGAGTATATAGCCAGTTTTAACTTTAGGCCCTCCTCAGATTTTGTACCGGGTTTGTTAGCATCTCTCGAAGTATGCCCTGCTCTCTTGGACTCAATAGGTGCTGCACAACGTGAAGACCCTCATCTTGTTGATGTGATTGATAAACTTATTAGGGGTGAGACTGCTAGTCACCTCAGTAGGTACGCCATCGATGATAAGGGTTGACTGAGGCTAGATGGAAGATTATGCGTCCCACAAGCAAGGGAGTTAACAAAGAAGGTTCTCGAGGAAGCGCAACACTCCAAGATGACTATACACACTGGCGGTGATAAGATGTACAAGGAAATAAAAAGGACTTTCTTTTGGAGTGGCATGAAGCAAGACGTGGCAGATTTCGTTTCTAAGTGCATGACCTGCCAACAGGTCAAGGAGGAACAGAAGAAGCCTGGAGGACTACTTCATCCTTTAGAGGTCCCACAGCGGAAGTGGGATATCATTTCAATGGACTTCATTGATGGACTGCCTAGATCGAGAAGAAGCAACACTAGCATTTGGGTAATAGTGGATAGGCTTACTAAAAGCGCCCACTTTATACCTATCAAGAGTAGAAGGACTGCCGCATTTCAAGCATCTCTTTATCTCAAGGAAATAGTTCGACTCCATGGGATACCCTCCAGCATTGTTAGTGACCGAGACCCTATCTTCACAAGTGAGTTTTGGCGGAGTCTGCAAGAAGCTGTAGGCACACAGTTATGTTTGAGCACGGCCTATCACCCCCAAATCGATGGCCAGACGGAAAGGGTGAATAGAGTTTTGGAGGATCTTTTAAGACTTTGCGTTCTTGACTTTGGAGGGACGTGGGAGGATCACCTTCCTTTAGTAGAATTTGCCTACAACAACAGCTACCAAGCTACCATAGGCATGGCACCCTTCAAAGCCTTGTATGGAAGACCGTGCAAATCACCAACTTGTTGGTGGGAGTCTACAGATAAGCTTATACTTGGGCTAGACATGATTCGAGAGACTACGGAGAAAGTGGACTTGATACGTAGGAGAATGAAGACTTCCCAAGACAGACAGAAATCCTACGCCGATAAAAGAAGGACCGACCTTGAGTTTGAGGTTGGGGACAGGGTTTTCCTTAAGGTATCTCCTTTAAGGAACGTTGTTCGCTTTGGATCCGCAGGAAAGCTAGCAACAAGATTTGTAGGACTGTTTCCTATCATCGAGAAGGTTGGGAAGATGGCCTATAGATTAGAGCTACCTGAGAGACTGGCCGGAGTTCACAACGTCTTTCACGTTTCTCACCTCCGAAAGTGTTTGCATGAGTCTGCGGAAGTGGTAGAACCTAGCACTCTAGAACAAGCCGAAGTGGAACATGAAGCAACTGTGAGGAAAGTTCTAACCCACATCTTAGGAACTGAAGTGAAAAAGCTATGCAACCGCGAAGTCAAACTCATTAAAGTTCAGTGGAGCGATGCCGAGGAAGACGCGACTTGGGAAACTGAGGACAGAATACGCGCTGCCTACCCTCTTCTTTTTGAGGGTACATCTTTGATCTCTCTTTTTCCTTAAGTTATGCTTTATCTATCTTTTTAGGTATATCTCCTCGGTCCTTTTCCTAACTCCTTAGGTAGAAAACAAATGGACGCAAACATGTATTTGAAAACATGTTATGGATGATGGCTGCAAATGGTTGCTAGTGATTGCTAGTGGTTGCTCGTGGATGCATATACACACACACACTAGGTTATAGATCGGCTCAGTCACTTCATATTGCATATGCATATATGTATTCTCATTTGTATATGATTGAAACTTGATATGCTGTCATATGGTCGTCGCATTTGTATGAATAGTTGTGCACTCATGTAGAATTATGAGTAGAAAAAAATTTGCATACATAATGGATTCAGGCCACCTACATGATTCGCATTAAGGAGGTCAACTGAATCAGTAGACCACCTGATTTCTGCATTAGATAAGGACATGTACACACACTATGCATATGATCACGAAGCATTAGAAGTCTTTTAAGGACAGTGGACGCCTGTGTTTGTTGGTTGAGTATATGGACTGTTGGATGGTAGGATATACATTCTTCCTAACTTGAAGATTTCGGGGACGAAATCCTTTTAAGGGGGGAGAATGTAACACCCCGTGAATTCTATAACATTAAGCTTCACAAATTAAAGTGTAATTAATTCTAAATGAAATTATTAGGGGAAATGGGTTACGCCATTGCGTTCGTCTCGGAATTCTGCTTAGGATAGAGTCCGAGTTTGCGCGAATCGGACTCCGTATTAAGGAGTTATGACCTTCGGAAGTTTCAGAATAAAATTTAAATTCAAACAGCTCAGTTTTAAATTCGAAATTCGAAAAACAGGTTCAAACTGGGCTGGGCGGGAAAATTCCCGCACCGAGACCAGGTCGACCATAGGGTCGACCATGGTGTCGACCTGGCCACCCCAGGTCGACCATAGTGTCGACTTGGCCACCCCAGGTCGACCTGGGTGTCGACCTGCCTGGTCGACCTGGCTGGCTAGGTCTGGCTCTGGCTCGAATTTCTGTGGCTTTGTGTGTCACTAGGGCTGACATGTCACCTCTTGATTGGCTCTTTGAACTTTGTATGGTCTATATTCCTCCTGTCTTCATCTGATGACTCAAAACAATTTAAAAATCTATAAATACACCCTAAGTCTCAACTGAAAATTCACATAAAAAAATTAAGATGGGAGTCGTCATGCTGCCAGGGAGGAATTGAGCATAGCCGTCAAGAGAGAAAATCCTAGAGACGAATCAAATTAAGAATAAGATTATAGTTTAATCAAATTAATCAACGCAGCGTTAATCTACCCAAAGGAGCGCATCTCAATTACAGATTTCAGAATCCAGAATTCAAGATTCTGCATTTGTTGTAAGTATAGTGACCTTTCAGAATATGAATAAAAACTATGATGTGATTCGATGTAAATGAAAAAAGAATTGTGTTATTGTATGAATATGATATAAATTCTATGTATTGTAATGATTCTGTCATGACTTGTGTATTGATATTTGTGGCCTAAATTGATTGATCCAAGCCTATTGGACATTTGTATATGAAAGTAATAACAATAGCAAGTTGTGGCAAAAACTAGAAATTGATCCCTTTATGTATATGTCGATGGCATGGACTATGTATACTCCCTTAATCTAAGTTAGAATTTATGTAAACATGTTCTAGATTTGAGATCCTTTTTATGCCTACATGACCTATAACCTATGATATCATTCTTATGTTAATTTGCAAGTATAATTAGATCTATGTTAAGTATCGTTTGGGTTTCATAAACTATGCAAGTTCATGTTGAAATAGGCTATGTGATTAGATGTTATAATTGGACATTTTTGTGAATATACAACATGCTAGTTTTGTGGTTGACATTATGCCAAGTTAAACATGTTTAAACACAAGTTTGTATTAGCCTAAACTATGCCATTTCATATGTCACCTACTTAGTTATACTTTGACTTGATTGCAAGTTCACATGACCCATATTATATGTTAGTTGAATCGCTAAATTGCAAGTTCATGCGCCACACACCTTTATGTATTACATGTTCTTGATTTCCCCTTTTTCTCACGTTTATGAAGTTGGGCTGAATTGTGACAAGCCCAACACATGTTATAATGTTGCGAACGTACAAACGGGGGTAATAACGTTGGGTGTAAAACATGAAAATATATGTTGGCATGGTTGGCACATGCCAACGACAATGACATTTAAGCGGTATGAATTGATATACCCAAGAATAAAAGATATGACATTTACATATATAATTGAGAAATAATAAAATATGTAAATTTAGAAAACACGAAATGCTTAACCCGAGGTTGGATTGAGTTGTGATGTAAACCTGCCCGGACCCGCCCTGCTGTCCAGTAGTCACAACAATACCTATAGAATGTGTTTGGTTAAGCATTGAGCCAAATAATGACCCGAGGTTAGACTGAGCTACGGTGAAAACCTTCCCGGAACCGACCGACACATCCAGTAACCGTAGCAATACCTGTCTAATGTGAGTGGTCTGGTGCTCTAAGAGGCTAAGGACAGATGGTAGGGTTAAGTCAACTATGACACTTAACTAAATTCAACATGTTAACAAGAATTGATGGGTGGGGTTAGGTAAATACAGACACTTAACCACTTAACATGTTTGACTAGAAAATCCTGGTAACGAGGGACCCGTTTCAGCAGTAACCCAAGTTAGGTATCATGGTACCCTGAAACTAGGCAGGGTGGGGCACGATTACTGGGCTGCTTGTAAGCGGTCAAAGCAACGGCGGTGGATGCAACAGTGTAGGTTCTAACGGGGTGCGGGTGTGCACACACTCCGGAGCATACAAACAGGGCACTGGGGGCACCAGTAGTATAACCTATGCCTTCTAGAATTTGTGTCGGGGCCGCCACCATGGGTCTTGATACACCCCATGGTGGGACCAGCATAGGTATCTACAATTCTTGGGGGCCGTATGACACATGTTTACGGGAGTAGGAGCCGATCTTTAAATAAAAATGGGGATCACTTCACCCTCAGCATGGGGTGCCAGTTAAAGTAAGCTCAAGTAGGTGCAGAGATATAGTATGGGTGCGATAGTACATTCGACACTTCCTTAGCTTGTGACACTTTCATGTTTTCAGTTTATATTTATCATGCCCTTTTATTATTCACATACTGAAGAGTTACTAGATTTACTCAGGCTTTATGTCTGACTCTATTTTCTTTTCGTCTTCTTTTCTTTCGTCCCCCCCCAGGTCCCCAGGGAGGAAACAACTCAGCTCAGTCAGACTCTTTACAAGCTCCAAGAACATAGATGTATGATTTGGATCTCTTTTGCTCGGATTATGGCTTTGGATATCTCTATGGGGATTTTTGTCACTTTATTTATATTTTATGCTTCTTTAATAATCAAGACAGTAATGAGGTTGTAATGTTGGAAGTATTTTGAGACAATTATGGAATGTTTTGTTTGAACACGTATTGATGAAATAAAAGTCTGTTTGGTTTCCGCTGTTTAAAATATGTGTATTTATATCTGTCTTGAGTTTATCTGTGGCTTTTACTTATAAACCTCCACCAAAGTTAAGGCATTCCCTTTGTGAGTGACCTTAACGGAGGTGGGGTGTTTCACAAACCATACCAAACAGTAATAGCAACACATAGAATTAACCATAAACACCAAAACAATGATTTAACATGTCGATATGGATCAAACATACCCAAAACTCATGTTTTCCCCTTAATCTCCTTAATCATGATTTAACCATACGATTAGCAAAACATGTCCAAATTGACCCAATTTTTTATCAAAGCCCTAAAATAATATTTAAGAATTTTTACATATTTTTCCAGAATTTTAACATGCATAATTTCGTTAATTAACACTGATCAACCCTAATTAGCCATAATTAGTGAAAAACAATGCAAATCACTCACCTTAGCCACAAAAGAATTATACATCTGAACTTTTCTAATGTTTTGGGTCGAATTCCTATGCAACACATCTGCTCCAACTCTGATTTGGTGTTGATTTTCCTTGATTTGATGTAGCTTGCTTAATCTTCGATTAGAAAGCGATTAGGTGTTGTTTAGAAGAGATTTAGAAGGTGAAAGCCATTGTTAGGGTTGAAGAGAGGTAAGTGGCGGCTGTAAAAATGACAAAGAAATGTTTCTCTAACCCATTTCAACCTTTATATAACCCTATTCCCGAAATCCCCAATGGGCCTAGCTGTTAATTATCCAATTAAGCCCAATTATGCTGTTTTTCACCCTCCAAACCTTATTTCAGCCATATCTCCCAAACGGTAAGTCGTTTGATTAACGTGACCACTCTATGGAAAGGTAAACCATCATCAGAATCCAATGGAATTGGTTTCAGGTCAAAACTCCTTACCAATCAAAAGTTATAGGCGAAACAAAATTCGTTAGGGGTAAAATGGTCATTCAAAAATCGGCAAAAATCGTGAACTTGGAAAATGACCCCAATAGTCGTTTCCCAAGGTTACACGACCTTACGACCTCATACGAAAATAAAATAAATATTCTACGATCCTCCGATGCGTAGAATGCAGGTCGTCACACTAACTCTTAGGAAATTGGCTTGTTTTGTGTATGGATTGAAGATTCATGAGCAATATTGGAAGAGAGGTTGGTGTTGCTTGCTATTGGATCTATTCTTGTTTCTAATCAAGCAAAGGTGAGTTCTTTAATGAACCCACATCCATGCCACAAGCCTAGAGGCTTGTAGGAGCGTAGTTTAGAGTCCATGTGAGTTTGCATATGCTAGTGGATTGGATAGGCTAGTGAAACTTAGTCGGTTTTATATATTCATGCTTCATTAAATTGTAAATTATGAGTAGAATAGTCCAAACAATCAAATGCATATGCTATAAGTTGTTTTGGCGATACTGTGAAGCTTCGTTGTTGCACCGGCAAGTTGTAAGACTTCACAATTCGCTTATTTGGCATTGGAGAGCTATGGTTAGAGAATTTGTTCATTTTTTTGAACTTATAATCAAAACCATTACAAATCTCTTGTATGAATGTTTGTGCCTGTGAATTTGTGCTAAGGCTTGCTTCATTGAGTATAGAAGCCTCATTTGCATGTATATAACATCATAGACCTTCCGGACATGTTTTCAAGTAAAAAATGTAAAAAATTTGGGGTTTTAACAGCCATTCGTCCATTAATGACCATGGGATCGGCTTCTGGTCGGCCATTAATGGCCGAACAGAGTTTTTTTTTAAATATTGAAACGATCATAACTTTTTCATACGAACTCAGAATTCAGCGAAACAAGATGCGTTGGAACCGTCTCGACGAATTTGGAGTGATTTGGAGCTCATGAAATTTTTTGATGGAATAAAACATCCAATGTAAACAACCGAACAGAGAAAAACAAAGAGTGAAATAATTAATTTACTTTAAACGATCATAACTTTTTCGTACTTTATCAGAATTCAGCGAAACAAGATGCGGTGGAACCGTATCGACAAGAGATTCTCAATGAAACAAATTCAGAGTGATTTGAATGTCGTATGCGGACCGTTGAGCCAAAAAGGTTGCATTCTTCCACATAAAGACTGACAGAGTGGAAACCAATGGTGAGAACTCTCTAACTATGTATTTTATACAGTTATGTATTTTTATAACTGAACATTTATTGATTGCCTATGGTTACAACGTTTGTTTGCATGATGATGGATGTTTACAGTTTTATTTTTATCATTATATTAAACTGTGAAAATATTAGATAAGTTCACAGGGATTGTGATTTAAACCCCACACGGGTATTGGGACGATAATTTTATACATCGCCCAAGTATGCAATAATAATCATTGGATGTTGATTGAAAACCCCATACGGGTCTGGGGATGATAATAACTTCACACATCTCCCTTGTGTTAAGTTGTATGTCGATCAATTGGTGGATAGGCCGTAGTAAGCGTTATTTAATTATTTAATGCTTACATAGTTGTAGATCACACCTTTGGATGTGAATTGGATGTTTAATAGTTGTTCATTATTATCTTTGAATAATATGGAATCCATATAAATAAAATTATGGTAATTGATTGAGTCTGATTCCAATTCCGAAATAACGAATATTTTAAAATAATATTCAGTGAAGAATCATAATATGACTTTAATGTCCGATTTTGGATGGACTCGGAAATAGTGAAATACTCCAAGTCTGAAAAGATATTTTTATCTGAATGAAATGGTTAACAACTAGAATAAAGAATTGATATGGTTTTGATATAACTAGAATTTTTCCAAAATTTGTATTGGAAAGGATTTGAATAGAAATAATCTTCGGAATATTTCGATATTGTTTTCTGTCATTATATGGATTTTTTTAAGAATTTGGAAGATATATATCGTTATTCCCAATACGATATATGTTAGTTTCAGAATTTGATATTG
Source organism: Allium sativum (assembly GCA_030737875.1). Taxonomy (NCBI): domain Eukaryota; kingdom Viridiplantae; phylum Streptophyta; class Magnoliopsida; order Asparagales; family Amaryllidaceae; genus Allium; species Allium sativum. The sequence goes on from CM060911.1 coordinate 285,708,530, forward strand.
AATATAAGTCGATATGATTTTTATTTAGAGCCTGGTATTTGATATCTAATTGGATTTTGGGTTTGTCGTGAATGGTGTCTTCAATAACACAGTTCTTAAACCTAGTTGAGAAAAGAATAAATCTTTTAACTAAGATTTGATGAAGTTTTCCAATTAACAAATATGATGGGAACTAAATGGTAGTTGATTTTGGGTTCGTTGTGAACTGTGTTTTAAATGACACTAGTTCTTAAACCCAATTAACCGTGAAGATATTATTTAAAGTTTATAAATCTTTTAACTAAGATTTAAGGGAATTTGCCAAAGTAAAAGTTTTCTTTTCCAATTTAATATATTAAATTGGAATAGAGTGGGACTAATTTAGTGATAATCGAAATGAGCTTCTGCGAAGGAAGACCGTTACTATCTATGGAATTTAAAAGGCGTTTCCGTTATTCCACCTATAGTATTAGTCTGATATGGAAATTTATAATGATTATATACTGTTATGATTTCCGTGAAGGTTCCATTTTTATGGAAGATGATTTTGGGTTTATGATGAATTGTGTTTTAAATGATATTGGTTCTTTACCCCAAGTGAAAGACTGGATTAATTTTCCTAAAGTTGAATAATCATTAAGAAATGATTTTTGAGATTAAAACCAAGTGGAGTTGTAATGATTCTTTAATTAGATTGAAATGGGAATGAAGTAATTAAATTTATCGAATTCAAGAAGTGATCGAGATATGGAATATCACCAGTTTTACTCCATGCGATAGTTAAATCTTTAATTAGACTTGAAACGTGAAATGGTAATTAATTTTACCGATAAAACAATGGTTGTCGATATGGAGTACTACTAGTTTTGCTACATGGGATGAATAGGTTGGGATTGGGAATATTAGAATAAATGACTACTTCGATAAGGCTCGATAATCCGGGCTAGTTTGATAAACCTTAATATGGTTGAAGTTGTGAAAAGATAAATTGAAATCTTTTGGAAAAGATATCTAAAGGAAGAATAAATATTATGTTTAAAAGAATTTACCTTTGATTAAATTAATGGGAATCTTTCCCTAAATATGTGAGTATTTGAATAAAAAAATATTCTGGATTGGAATGAGGCGTATGATGTGTTTTTGTAGCACTTGATTATAAGATATGCGAGTTATTCGGAAAGACTGGGTTTAGCCCATTCTCAATAACCGATACGACGACTAAAAGTCATAGAAGACGGTGATTAAAGACTGGAGATCTTCGCATCGTTTGGATGATTATTGATGTCTTGATTGGGCTGTACACCCAAGACGAGGTAATAAGTGGTGATCGTCCAGACGTACTTGGAGATCGACCGGATATGAGAGGGCCTCTCTCCTATATTAGACATATGGGACGAGAAATTAGGTGCCTCCGGTTTTGTTAAGACCCAGAACAGATTTGTAAATGGATTATGTATGACATTTTATTGTGTGCTATATTCATTGTTCTCTGCTAAATATATATCTATTTGGTGGCGGAGAATTTATTCTCTTGCTTAACACCCTTCTCTGAGACGTACGAGCTTAGAGGTGTTATATTGGTAGAACTCAATGGTATGATATGGATTGACAATGTGGCATGCTGGGATGCAAATGATCGAGGCTTTTGTTGAAAAGCAAAGTCTTGTGGTTGATGATCAAAGCACGACTTTAAGTAGCATAGCTTTGTGTATAACATTAATTCGCGTGCCTCACACCCCAGTATGAGTCAAAAACGGATAGTGACTGCAGATAGTACTTGTGTTTCTTTCTAACTAGAAGTGGTTTCATGGTATGGAGCTCAAATATTTTTACTTATGTGGATGATTGATTGCGAGGCGCCTCAAATATGATTAGTCGCCAATGGCCAAGTGATAGGTCCGATAGGACCGGGAAACTTACTGTTCAGGAATAACTAATCCACAAACGTTAGGTTTGGACCAGCCCTGAAGATCCAAGGGTTTCCCATAGGTGTGATCCTGAGACATGTGCCAGAGTGTCTCGAATGGTAAGGAGACGTTCCTTGCCTCGACTCATAGATAAGATCCAATTTTCAATACACTACTTTTGGTTTTAGTTGTAAACCTATATGGCGACATATTAGGATGGGATACTATGTCGTCTATGATTGATACAGTTATATTTGAAGTTGTTTTCACACTATGCCCTTATAGTAATATCAAAATGATTTGTTTTAAAGCATATCAAGCATGTTTGGCTATTATAAGGTAAAACTCTATCCTCCGGCTTGCGCTGCATTGTGTGATGGGACCTAAGTCTTATAATAACTTCAATTTTCAAAAATCATTGAGTTGTTTATAAATTGTTTTATTTTAGAGTATTCATGGGAGTAAACCCATTCCGTGACATGCGGCGTGGTCCCATGATATACCTTATTTTGAAGTAAAGTTTAATAACTATTTTGAGTTCTCACACCAGTCCCATGACTGACCTGGAGTTTATTGTTCCTACCTAAACTCTGGGTGCCCATATTCTCCACACGGGTAGCCAGTAGTTTTGGTTTGCAGATATTTCTTTTCGCATGATCCTAGATTACAGCTGGAGCTACATTTGGAATGCTCTGTATTTGTGTATTTCATTAAGCTGTGGTAGTTGATGTTTTCCACTACATATTATGTTTATGTATTTTTGTGGAAGTATGTTTATGTATTTAAATGTAATTTAAATCTCTGATATTGTATATCTGCTGCATATTATTTATTTCAATCTCTGATATCTTGTACTCTGATGTAAATTGTTGTAACAACAATGAAATATTCACATGTTTGTGTTCTGATGCGTCATGTTCTCGAAGTAGTCCGTCTTCTTGTTCGGTTTAGGTCGGTTGGGAAGTTCGGGTCGCTATAGGTGGTATCAGAGCTTTGGTTTACAAAGCTCGAGAACCAGACACATTAGAACCGAACGAAAGAATTCACCAGAGATAGGATTAGTAACATCCTATAAGAATAACTTGTTAGAGATGGGATTAGTAATACCCTATTATGAGTTTGAGGAGTGCTATTTCTAAAAAAGATAGTAATACCCTATTATGAGTTTGAGGAGTGCTATTTCTAAAAAAAGAGTTCTGGTTTTGAGATTATATCCTATTATAAAGATTTAGATATTATATTTGATATTGATTTTGGACTATAGGGTATAAGAAGATTTTGTATATATGCGTCATGAGCATATATTCGAAGTCTTAAGTATAGTTGGTAGATATAGAATCACACTCTAGTCGCTCAGGGATAATTCTGATGATGATGCATCATCATTAGTGTTTATGTTTGAGTTTCAAAAGTGGGATATCTATATATTTCCAATTGACTTGTGTGAGAACCAAAAACTTAGTCAGGGTTTATGTTGTGATTTTGCAATGAAATATGATTTTTGAGTATATATAAAAGTTATATATTTGAAAAGCTAATTAACTAATTGATTGCTGCTTGTGATGGATGATAATTAGTTTGACTAATAAAAATATTGGAATAATAAAACCAATATGAAAATGAAAGGTCAATTAAGCCAAATTAAACCAAATATTGGTCTGAATTTAAAATTGATCGGAATTGGATACATATACATGTATATATATTGAACAAGTCATAGCATGGAAGCTAAGAAGAGGAATAAAATTGTATGCCCGACGAATAGGTACATGTTTACTAAATTGATGGGATATGATCATTTTATGATCCGATTGGCTTTTGGATTTTCTTTTGATATATGAGAGCCTATAGAGGACATTTGTGGTTGTACCGATCAACCCGTACAAAGGATGTAAAGGCGAAATTTTTCAAAAATTTAAGGCATTAGCCAAATTTTGAGAAATCAGAAAGTTTTTAGAAACTAAAAGGTTGAAGAACTTAAGTCAAGCGAAGATTGAGTTGGTTAAGTAAACGACCTTCGGTTCCATCTTCCTTTTCGGGGACGAAAAGATTTTAAATGTGGGAGATTGTAACAACCTGTATTTTTGGAACCAATTTAAAATTTATTTTTAATTCATTTTCAAAGAAATTAAATATTTTAGATGAATTATTTTGAGAATAAACAATTTAATTATTTATTTAAATTGAAGTTTGAACGTATAAATTTAAAATTTAATTAAAACGAACTTGAAATGGCGCGGTAGTTTGAAAATTCGAATTTAAACTTTGAATGATGTATAGAATTCAATATAAGTCAGAAGTGGATAAAACAAGAAACATTGGAATATTTTGAATTGTATTTTTTTAACGAATGTAAGAAATTGAGATTTCATTTTATAAACTGTAAGTTATGTCTAAATTAAAATTTAGAATAGTCACTATGAAATATATATATATATATATATATATATATATATATAGCCCTTAAAAATGGCCATTTTACAAATGACTTCCGGTTTCGACGAAACCACTGTCATTGGGTTCAGAATGTCGTTTGTGAATTTTAAAATTATAAACATCGATACCTTTGGGGTTGGAGAAATCTGGTCTCTTTCATTCGATGTATGAAAAAAATATCACTTTTTACATATGGACGAATTTGGACTCGAAACCATTTCCATTGAGTTCAAAATGTCATTTGCGTGTTCGAAAAGTATAGACTTCGATATATTCCGAGCTTCGGAGGTTTGGCACTTGGGCTGGGTCTTGGTTGAGCTAACCTAGCCCACCATATAACCCCCAAATCATCCTCCTTCTCTTCATTCACTTCAACAATTAGGCAAAAATTAGAAAATGGAGAGTGGAAAGGGAAATTAAAATTCGTAAGCTAGGTTTTGGATATCCAACCCCATATCAAAGGGGAAATCGAAGAGGAAACCTAGGTAAGCTTCTTCATCCTCCTCTTCATCTTCTCCATCTTCTCCAACTCCATTCCTCTTCAATTTCATATGATTTGCTAAAGCTAACTCTTAGGAAATCAGTTTGTTTTGTGTATGGATTGAAGATTCATGAGCAATATTGGAAGAGAGGTTGATGTTGCTTGCTATTGGATCTATTCCTTGTATCTAATCAAGCAAAGATGAGTTCTTTAATGAACCCACATCCATGCCACAAGCCTAGAGGCTTGTAGGAGCGTAGTTTAGAGTCCATGTGAGTTTGCATATGCTAGTGGATTGGATAGGCCAGCGAAACTTAGTCGTTTTCATATATCCATGCTTCATTAAATTGGAAATTACGATTAGAATAGTCCACACAATCAAATGCATATGATATAAGTTTTTTTGGCGATTTTGTGAAGCTTCGTTGTCGCACTGGCAAGTTCTAAGACTTCACAATTCTCTTATATAGCATTGGATAGCTATGGTTAGAGAATTTGTTCATTTTTTTGAACTTATAATTAAAACCATTGCAAATCTATTGTATGAATGTTTTTGCATGTGAATTTGGTGCTATGACTTGCTTCGGTGAGTTATAGAAGCCTCATTTGCATGTATATAACTTCATAGACCTTCCGGACATGTTTTCAAGGCGAACTCGGAATTCAGTGAAACAAGATGCATTGGAACCATCTCGACGAGAGCTTTGCAATGAAACCAATTTGAAGTTATTTGGAGCTCATGACAATTTTGGATGGAATAAAACATCCAATGTAAACAACTGAATAGAGAAAAATAAAGAGCGAAATAATTAACTTACTTTAAACGATCATAACTTTTACGTTCCTTATCAAAATTCAGCGAAACAAGATGTGGTGGAACCGTATCGATGAGATCTTCCCAATGAAACTAATTTGGAGTGATTTGGATCTTGTATGCAGACCGTGGAGCCAAAAAGGTTGCATTCTTCCACATAAAGACTGACGAAGTGGAAACCAATGGTGAGAACTCTCTCACTCAGGTATTTTATACAGTTATGTATTTTTATAACTGAATATTCGTTTATTGCCTATGGTTGCAACGTTTGTTTAGTGGATGATGGATGTTTACAGTTTTATTGTTATTATTATATTAAACTGTGAAAATATTAGATAAGTTCACATGGATTTTGATTTAAACCCCACACGGGTATTGGGACCATAATTTTATACATCGCCCAAGTATGCAAATAATAATCATTGGATGTTGATTGAAAACCCTACATGGGTTTGGGGATGATAATAATTTCACTCATCTCCCTTGTGTTTAGTTGTATGTCGATTGATTGATGGACAGACCATAGTAAGCGTTATTTAATTATTTAATGCTTATATAGTTGTAGATCACACTCTGGATGTGAATTGGATGTTTAATAGTTGTTCATCATTATTTTTGAATACAGGTGATGTATGGAATCCATATAAATAAAATTATATGGTAATTGATTGAGTCTGATTCCAATTCAGAAATAACGATATTTTAAAATAATATTCAGTGAAGAATCAAAATATGACTTTGATGTCTGATTTTGGATGGACACGAAAATATTGAAATACTCTAAGTTTGAAAAGATATTTTTTAACTGAATGAAATGGTTAATAACTAGAATAATGAATTGATATTGTTTTGATATAACCAAAATTTTTTCAACATATGAATTGGAAAGGATTTGAATGGAAATAATCTTCGGAATATTTCGATATGGGATTCCTTGATTATACGAATACTATTAAGGAATTTGGAAGATATCTATATCATTATTCCTAATACGATATTTGCTAGTTTCAGAATTTGATATTGAATATAAATCGATATGATTTCTATTTGAGGCCTTGTATTTGATATCTAATTGGATTTTGGGTTTGTCATGAATGGTGTCTTCAATAACACTGTTTTTAAACCTAGTTGAGAAAAGAATAAATCTTTTAACTAAGATTTAATGAAATTTTCCAATTAAAAATATAATTGGAATTAAATGGTAGTTGATTTTGAGTTCGTTGTGAACTATGTTTTAAATGACACTAGTTCTTAAACCCAATTAACCGTGAAGGTATTATTTGGAGTTTATAAATCTTTTAACTAAGATTTAAGGGAACTTGCTAAAGTAATGCTTTTTTTCAATTTAATATATTAAATTGGAATTGAGTGGGACTAATTTAGTGATAATCGAAATGAGCTTCTGTGAAGGAAGACCATTACTATATATGGAATTTAAAAGGCCTTTCCGTTATTCCACCTATAGTATTAGTCTGATAGGAAATTTATATTGATTATATATTGTTATGATTTCCGTGAAGGTTTGATTTTTATGGATGATGATTTTGGGTTTATGGTGAATTGTGTTTTAAATGATATTGGTTCTTTACCCCAAGTGAAAGACATGACTAATTTTCCTAAAGTTGAATAATCATTAATAAATGATTTTTGAGATTAAAACTAAGCGGAGTTTTAATGCATCTTTAATTAGATTGAAATGGGAATGAAGTAATTAAATTTATCGAATTCATTGAGTGATCAAGATATGGAGTATAACCAGTTTTACTCCATACGATAGTTAAATCTTTAATTAGATTTGAAACTTGAAATGTTAATTAATTTTACCGATAAAACAATGGGTGTCAATATGGAGTACTACCAGTTTTTCTCTATGGGATGAATATATTGGGATTGGGAATATTAATATAAATGACTACTTTGATAAGGCTCGATAATCCCGGCTAGTTTGATAAACCTTAATATGGTTTCAGTTGTGAAAAGATAAATTGAAAACATTTGGAAAAGATATCTAAAGGAAGAATAAAGATTATGTTTAAAAGAACTTATCTTTGATAAAGTTAATGGTAAGCTTTCCCTAAAGATGTGAATATTTGAATAAAAGAATATCCTGGATTGGAATGAGGCATATGATGTGTTTTTGTAGCACTTGATTATAAGATACACGAGTTATTCGGAAAGATCGGGTTTAACCCATTCTGAATAACCGATATGACGACTAAAAGTCGAAGAAGACGGTCATTGAAGATTGGAGATCTTCACATCGTTTGGATGATTAATGATGTCTTGATTGGGCTGTACACCCGAGATGAGGTAATAAGTGGTGATCGTCCATACGTACTTGGAAATCGACTGGATATGCGAGGGTCTCTCACGTGTATTGGACATATGGGACAAGGAATAAGGTGCCTCCAGTTTCGTTCAGACCAAGAACGGACTTGTTAATGGATTATGTCTGACATTGTGTTGTGTGCTATATTCGTTGATCACTGCTAAATATATATATCTGTTTGGTGGTGGAAAACTTCTCTTGCTTAACACCCTTCTCCGAGATGTACGAGCTTAGAGGTTATATATTGGTAGAAATCAATGGTATGGTATGGATTGACAATGTGGCATGTTGAGATGCAAATGATCAAAGCTTTTGTTGAAAAGCAAAGTCGTGTGGTTGATGATCAAACACGACTTTAAGTAGCATAACTTTGTGTATAACGTTAATTCGCAAGCCTCATACCCCGGTATGAGTCAAAAAGGGATAGTGACTATAGGGAGTGCATGCGTTTCTTTAGCTAGAAGTGGTGCCATGATATGGAGCCCAGACATTTTTACTTATGTGGATGATGGACTACAAGGCGCCTCAGATATGATTGGTCGCCAATGGCCAAGTGATAGGTCCGATAGGTCCGGGAAACGTATTGTTCAGGAATAACTAATCCACAAACGTTAGGTGTTGACCGGCCCTGAAGATCCAAGGGTTGCCCATAGGTGTGATCCAGAGACATGTGACAGAGTGTCTCAAATCGGTGAGGAGGCATCCCTTGCCTCGACTCATAGATGGAATCCAATTTCCAATACGCGATTTTTAGTTTGAGTTGTAAACCTATATGGCGACATAGTAGGATGGATAGTTATGCCATCTATGATTGATAAAATTATATTTGAAGTTGTTTTAACACTATGCACTTACAGTAATATCATAATGATTTGTTTTAAAGAGTATCAAGCATGTTTTGCTATTATAAGGTAAAACTCTATCCTCCGGCTTACGTTGCATTTTGTAATGGGATCTGAGTCTTATAGTAGCTTCGTTTTTCTAAAAGTATTGCGTTGTTTATAAATTGTATTATTTTAGAGTATTCATGGGAGTAAACCCGTTCCATGGCATGCGGCATGGTCCCGTGATTTACTTTATTTTAAAGTAAAGTTTAATAACTTTTTTGAGTTCTCACACCAGACCCATGACTGATCTGGAGTTTATTGTTTCTACCTAAACTCTGGGTGCCCATATTTTCCACACGGCAGCTAGTAGTTTTGGTTTGCAGATATTTCTTTTCATAGGATCCTGGATTACAGCTGGAGCTATATTCGGAATGCTTTGTATCTGTGTATTTCATTTAGTTGGGGTAGTTGATGTTTTCCACTATATATTAAGTTTATGTATTTTTGAGGAAGTATGTTTATGTATTTAAATGTAATTTAAATCTCTGATATTGTATTTTCGCTGTATATTATTTATTTCAATCTCTGATATCTTGTACTATGATGTAAATTGTTGTAATAGCAATGAAATGTTCTCATATTTGTGTTCTGATGCGTCGTGTTCTCAAAGCAGTCCGCCTTCTTCTTTGGTTTTGGCCGGCAGGGAAGTTTGAGTCGCTACAGTAATAATACATTAGAAGAACAAAATTAAACTTTTATTGATATAACAATATTTTACATCAGAGTTTACAAAGATATATAAGAGTACATTGATTACACAGTGGAAAATATGATGACTTTAGAGGAAGACTACGGCTGCTCCAAATACTACTTTAGTCCTAATCCTTAACTTACTCTAAAAAGACTCCAAAACTATTTAAACCATAACTACCAAGCTTACCATATGGAAAATTATGGGCACTCAGGGTTTAGGAGAAGGATAAATAAGCTCCAGGTCAGTCATGAGATTGGTGTGAGAACTTAAAATATTTTATTTTATATAATGAGGTAGCTCATAAGACCATGTCGTAAAACACGGAACGGGTTTTTCCCTTATGAATACTTGTGTAGAAAAATCATACATGCTTTTTAAAAAAGGAAGCTATCATAAAGTCTCGTACCACACGCACAATGAATCGCATATATTGGACGAGGTTTCTCCTTCCGATAACAAAAAATACTTGGTACATTAAAACCATTTGATATTATTGCTAGTGCATAGTATTGAAGATCACTTCGCAAGTAAATGTATCGATCTTAGCCATTGTAAGTACCATATACTATGCTGACGTAATAATATACAACTAAAACCGTAATAGCTCGTATTGAAGAATAGGTTTCCAACATGATGGTTCCGGATACGAAAGAGATCTCGTGGACTCAAGACCTTAGCGCATCATAGGTCACAATACTCGCGGTTGTACATTCGGACTTAGACACCATTGTACTATCCCATATAACATGAATCAGGATATCCAAACAAATAGCGTCCCAGACTCGAGATTTTGTAATGCCCTTTCATCATCCTACCTTTGTGCACTAAAATATGCATACAAATCTAACCACCAGTTTACCATCATATCGGAGTGTGAGGCTTGACGAGGTCACGTTATACAAAGCTGCGCTTATACAAAGTCATGTTTTGATTATCCATAGCTCATTCACTTAGCATGACACATTGTCATTTCATAACATATGATTGATAATCACAAACCATATCACCTTTGAGCTCGTATGTCTCAAAGAAGGGTACTAAGCTAACAGAACATATTATCCGCCACCAGTCAGAAATATGTTTAGTAAAGATAAATCATGCATTACAAAATACAATATCAGACATAAATCCATACAAGTCCGTTCTTGGTCTAAACGAAACCAAAGGCGCTTTATTCCTTGCCCAATTAAGGAGTGAATCCCTTGCAAATCGGAAATCCTCCAAATACATTCGGACAACTGCTAAAATATGAACTAAAAATCTCAAGATGGGAGCTACCCGCTTAAGACCATCAATGAGAAGTCCTTTTGATGTGAAGATTCCCATACTTCAATCATCATCTTCAAAATCTTCATTTGCTTTATTTCGTCGTATCATTATTCGAAATGGTTTTCGGATAGAAATCCAGTTTCCATCTTTTCAAATAATGAGCGCAGTTTTAAAACGATATTGAAATACAGGATTTGCTAAGTCCCCTCCCACTTAGATGATTAATTAACATTTCCATCAAATTGATAAAACCTTAATTATTAACAAAATCGTTTCATTAAACCTTTAACAAAGACTTATTGAATCTTAACAAAGATTTATTCATTACTTAACAATATTTCTATTAACTAAATCAATGAAAATTTAACCTTTAACTTTTCTATTAAAACACATCTTTTAAGACTATTTTAATATTAAATCTTAATTAAAACATTTTCCAATTCTTAAACCTTCTTTAAAGTACAAACAAAAGCCAATCGATATTACGTATAAGATTTGTAAATTGAATCGCTTCCAAGCAAAACCAAAATAGATTGATATTAAATATAAGATTAGTATAGAAATTATATCATCTTATATCCAATACCGATTCTCATAATCAAAAAATACTGTAAGTGGAATAACGGAAAAAATGTCTTTAAATTCCTTGAATAATATAAGTTTTATGGATTTTATATTGAATATCTGAATATTATTTCCATCCAAATCCAATTATTTATAATTGGAAAATATTATCCATATTAAGGTTATATACAATCTCAAAGTTATCATTAAAAAAATTAATTATCTATTTGAAAAGGTTTATAAAAGGTTTGGATCCTCAAATTAGAACCATTAAATTTCATTATTGGTAAAAAAGTGTCTCAAAAGCATTGCAAAAGCGTTACAAAAGTGTTTCAAATGATCTAATTTTACAAAAATAACCTTTTAATTATCCAAAACTTTATATTTTCAACTCAAATATCTTTTAAATAATTTGTTTTGATTTATCCAAAATTTAAATAATTTTTATAAAGCCATTTCTATCTGTTTCCCATTACGGCCACCGAACTACAAAACCGCGATTCTATTTGAAAATAGATTCGAGCATAACTTGAAATCTTCATATTGAAAATTTAAAAATTCCTTTTTCAATTTAAAACTATCATCATTTAGAAGTAAACATTTTTCGATTCAAGAAAATTCATTTTAAAATGAATCTGTTATGTCATTTAAAGTTTATGGTCAAAATTTGCGAACTACTATAGTGCTACAAGCTCTATTCTAAACGCATTTTAACTTCATATTGAAAATAACATTTTTACTTTAAAATAGATATGAATACTATTTTAAACATATATAATACTATTTCAAAACAATATTTAAAAATTTCATCTTTAAATTCAAATATTTATTTTCAAACGAATATTATATTATTATTTAATTAATAAAATATTATTTTTCAAAAATTAACTTTTTAAAATCCAAACTTTGCAGAAATTAAATTAAACATTATATAAGACTGTTGGAACAATCAATTTGAGTTTTAAACATCGTTTTCATATCTATCTCAAATTCAATTTCAAAATCGAAATCGGTTTCACTTATTAAAACTGAATTAGCCATTTATAATCAAAATTACTTTCAGATATGTTTCCACCTTTACAAAAGTTATTGGTAAACACTTTAATTTCATTTTCAAACTATTTCGGATATCAAATTCCAATTTCGGTTTTTATGCCTTATTTTTACTTAAATGAATATAATATTCATTTATATTGTCCAAATGGAACGAGACTTAATTAATACTCATATAATCCATATATGTGGGTGTAGTGTGTTATACTATTAATAATTACGATCAAAGTAACATTCATAACAATCATTCATCCATCATACTGTATTAATAATGTAAGCGTTTAGAATATTGAACGCTTAATAGTACATGAGTGATAATAACTGTAACACATCCATAACAACCATGAAGCAGACATAACAACAACAAAAATCCAATAAAATCGTACATTAATTAAAGTAAGTATTAAAATATTTCTCACCGAGGGTTCCACTCCGCCATTCTTTACGGTAGGAGAGACTAGTTAACTATTATCATCCTGAACCAACATTTGCTCTAACGGGCAGTATTTTCGCATCGACTTCTTTGAAAAATATTATATTATATATTTATTATTATTTTTAACAGGAGGACGAGCTGGAGATGGCCGTGGGTAGGTGGGGGTGTGGATGCCGAGGAGGAGGGTGCGTGGTGGTGGGGTAGGTGGCGCAATAGAGGAGGGAGGAGATGCCTTGGTGGGGCTGAGGTGGGAGGGGGTAGGGCCGACGTGAGGAGGGGGAGGAGGTGGAGGGGGTAGTTGGTCGAGGGGAAGGAGGAGGAAGGGGCGGTTTTTTATCGTGGAAGGAAGAGGAGGTCATGACGAAAAGGGGGACAAATTAATTAGGGGCAACGAAGAAGGAGGAGGAAGAGAGGAAGGAAAAGGGAGGAGATGGCTTTAGGAAGCCATAAGAGAAAGGAGAGAGAAGCTTAATAGGAAGGAGGAGGAAGTAGAAAAGATGGAAGGAAGAATGAGAGGAGGAGGGTGGTTTATATAGGCTTAAAGTGAGGGTATTATGGTAAAAAGGATTTCACAAAACCATATGCCAAAAACCAAAACCATGGATGGTGAGAACAAGGTTTCTGCCTACCATTTATTAACACATTTGTCACACTTTTGATGTGTTTCAAGTTTGTTACACCTTATATATGTTACTAGTTATCAACATATTGTTATTGTTTAACTGTTTCAACATTCGACAATTAATGTTATCAAATCTCGATGATATTTATTCTTGGTTAATAATTCAAAAATAATTATTTATTTGATAATTTAGATTTAAGATTTATATTTGACTAAAGAAGATCATATTTAAAAATAGTATTATTAATACATATTTGAGCAACAAATTTTGATAAAAAACTGATATATTTTTGTCGATGTATTTTACTGTTATATTCTATAGTTTTAAACAACATTTTATTATTCAAATCAAATTCGAAATCCAACTTATAATTATCAAACTAAAATTTTAAATAATTTAACAGAATCAAAAATTTCAAGTTATAAAATTCCAATTTGACAAATTTGTTATACACTATAAATTGACAAAAGTTGTTTTATAAATAGAAAATTCATTATAACAAAAGCTGATAAATTCTCACTAGTATTTTACCATTATATTTGACAATTTTAAATATCTAAATTTATTGCTTACACCATATTTATATCAAAATTTTATTTTATATATTCAATATCTTGATTTAAATTTCGTCAAAAATCCTGGATCGTTATAATTTCCCCTCCTTAAAACTTTTCATCCTCTAAAAGGAGACCAATGTAATTATATGACCATCCCCATCCCCATACCCCACCTCGGCCTCCTCCTTAAATAATATATATATATATATACATAATAATAATTTTAATAATATCATCAAAGTCGGTGAAGGCCGGAAGTCATCTCGTAGCAGTCGTGTATAGATAAGTAGTCCTACGGTAAAGATTGGTGGAGTGGAACACTCAGTGAGAAACTCTGCACTTATATTTGTTTATTTGTTAATGGATGGTTAATTAGCTGTTAATCATAGTGTAAGCATTAATTATCGAACGCTTATATCTACATATTATGATATGCATGCTACGGGATGGATGAATGGATGCTACGAATATTGTAATAACTGTTAGTAGTGATACTAGTTCACATTACACATGTTACACCTACCTGTGTGGAGATATTCGGGTATTGGTTAAGTATCATGCTTATTGGGTAATATAAATGAATATTTTATTCACTTAAATATAGTAGAAAAAAATTTGGAATTTTATATTTAGAATTTAATACAAATGAAATTGAAGTGATTTTGAAGAACTTTTGTAAAACTTGGAATTTTATTGAACAACGTTTTGAGGTTAAACGATGTGTTCAAGTTAAAATAATTAAATTGAATTCGATTTTGAAATTGAAGTTCAGTTTGGCGATATAGAAAGTGTTTTAACTCAAACCGATTGCTCCATATAGCTTATATAATATTTAATTTGAGTACTGGAAAGTTTGGGTTTTAAAGGATTAATTTTTGAAAAAAATTAATATTTTAATAATTAAATAATATTAATTAAAAATGAATATTTGAATTTTAAGTTGGAATTATAAAACATTGTTTTGGAATAGTCTTATATACATTTAAATGGTTTTCTAAACTATTTTAAGGTGAATCAGATTATTTTTATTATAAATATAAAATACGGTTAGAATAGAGCTTGTCGCGCAGCGGTAGTTCGCGAATTACGACCGTAGACGTTAAACTACGATAACAGATTCATTTTAAATTATTTTTTCCCCAAACGAAAAGCATTTTCTCTCTTATAACAATAATTTTCAAATTAAAAAAGAATTTTGTAATTTTGATGAATAATTTTCATGTTATGTCCAAAACGGTTTTTAATAAAAATCACGGCAGTGCAGTTTATTGACCAACTATGGAAATCAACTAAAATGGCTTTATAAAAAATATTAAAAATAAGAATTTTTTTGGTAAATTATAATAAATGATTTCAAAGTCATTTGGGTTGAAAATATAGTGTTTTTAAGTTACTTTCATCAAACTAGTTAAAAGGCCATTTTGTAACGCTTTATGCTTATTAATTAATTTTGAAAAAAAAAATTAAACTTAATAATCAATATTTGACCTTTTTAAAACCCTTCTAAGTGAGTAATGAAGTGTTTTAATGATGAATAGAAGTTTCAAAGATTAAGATGGGGTTGGGACTTAACTAGAATCCAATATATCCATATTATTTCAAAATGACGCTTATTATTCGGGAAGTCCTAGATTGGAACGTATGTCTGGAAACCATTCCGTAATAATACCAATGTCATTACTTCTGCTCTAGTGCTAGCTATTATAAATGGAAATAAAGCTCTATCAATTTATACAGATGCGTGCAAAGAAGGAATAGGCGCAGTTTTGATACAAGAAGGTAGAGTAATTGCCTATGCAAGCAGATAATTGAGACCTCATGAAAGGAATTAACCAACTCATGACTTAGAACTGCTAGCTGTAAAATTTTCTTTGAAAATATGGAGGCACTATCTATTAGGAAAAAAGTTTGAAATGTACACTGGCCACAAGCCTTTGAAGTACTTGTTCACTCAGAAAGACTTGAGCTTAAGACAACAACATTGGTTAGAATTTCTAGCATCATATGATTCGGATATTCAATATACACTTGGGAAAGCCAACGTTGTAGCCAATGCTTTAAGTAGGAAATACGCTGTCATCGCTTATTTGGTTATCACCCCAACTCTTCTTGGAAAGACCAAGTGAAGACAAACTTTTACAAAGAATAGATGAGAATACAAAACAAGGTAAGAATTCAAGTTTTGAAATTAATGATAAAGGCATTTTGAGATAGAAAGGAAGAATTTGTGTCCCAAACATAAAAGAGCACAAGAAAGAAATATTGGATGAATATCATAAATCTAAATTCAGCATCCAACCTGGAGTTAATAAAATGTAACGAGATGTCAAACATTCATTTTGGTGCAGAATGATGATGAGGGACATATCAATAGATGATGATAGGATTACTTCAGCCTCTGCAATTTCCAAAGTGGAAATGGGAACAAGTCTCTATGGATTTCACTAACGGACTGCCCATATCTCACAAAGGAAATGAAGGAATTTGGGTCATTGTAAATCGTCTAATAAAAGTGCCCATTTCATTACTGTTAGATCTACCAGAGCCACTGCGAGCTTTAAATAGTTATACATGAAGAAGATCGTTAGACTGCACGGAATATCGAGCAGTATAGTAAGTGACAGAGAACTAATTTTCACTAGTCGTTTTTGGGAATCCTTTCAAGATGCCTTGGGAACTGGACTCATGTTCAATACTACTTATCACCCTCAAATGGACCATCAGACAGAAAGAGTTAATAGGATTTTGGAAGATTTGTTACACACATGTGTTCTTGACTTCGGAGGGTAGTGGGAAAATAATTTACCCCTGGTTGAATTTTCTTATAATAACAATTACTAAGCTAGTATCAAGATAGCACCTTTTGAAGCATTGTATGGAAGTTCGTGTAAGCCGCCAGCTTATTGGATTGGGTCTAGAGATAGATGGTACTCGAACCCAATATGATCAGAGAAGCCACAGAGAAAGTAGATTGATTAAGAAGAAGCTGAAAATTGCCCCGGATTAGCAAAAGGGTTACGCTGATTGCAGAAGGAGAGCACATGAATTCGCAGTTGGAGATTCAATTTTCTAAAAAGTTTCTCCAAATCATGGAGTTATAAGATTTGGAAGAACAAGAAAGATAGCACCTCGCTATAATAGACCATTCCCTATCTTGGAAAGAGTTGGACCACCGGGATATAAAGTTCGGTTACCGAAATGGCTATCGGGTGTGCATAATATCTTTCACGTATCTAATCTAAGGAAGTATGTTCACAACCCTGACCCGATTGTTGAAGAGGCCACTAAACAAGATCTGGAGATTACCCCAAATTTATCAGTCAAGAGGGACCCATAAAGATCATTTCTCGAAATTTAAAGAGATTGAGGAATAAAACTGTGAAATTGGTTAAAGTACAATGGAGCAGTGATCCTAACGATTGTATCTAGAAAACAGAAGAGACCATGCGAATGCTCTACCCTGACTGTCGAGTGGACATCTATGTCTAGCCCAACCCTCGGTAAACTCAGTTCTTTATCTATTTCCTTTTAGTTATTCCTTTCTTATGCCATTTCGAGGGCGAAATCCTTTAAGCGGGGTCGATGTAACGATCTAGAATTTTAGACAAGTTATATAATTAATTTACAACTTGAAAATATAATTTTATATAGAATAAACCTTTTATTAGATCGAAAAGTGGTTCTAGCACCCAATCAAATGATAATTCTAAAGAAATTTAAAGAAAAAACAACAAGAATGCAAGATTTATAGTGGTTTGGCGTTAACTAGCCTACGTCCACTTTTATACTTCTTTGATTGATGAATTAATACAAATACACTAATGAATTCTACTCAATCTCACAAGTACAACAATGATTTCTCTCAATTTCGTGGAGTTATGCTTCAAAATTACAAGTATAATCTGAAATGATAGAGAGAAACTACTGGTGATGAAGTAAGAGTAGAATAATTGCCAAAAGATCCCCTCAAATGGAGTGTTATAGGCTGAGAGTCCATCCGGTTTGGGTGCCATGTGGGGCCCATCTCATGAACTTCGGATCTGGTAGCTCTGGGATGTTGACAGCACATCAAGAACGTGGGATAATGGAGTGTAACCGCTTCGGATTTGCAAAACGTGGGATATGACTGTTGCAGTTTTGATACTCGGTTCAGATCGATGGTGAGAAAGGGGCTTCGATCGGAGAAATTTACACCAAACCGATCCGAGTATGCTACCTGTAATCAGTCTTTTGGCTCGCGCGTAATAAAGAGAACGTGTTCGGTTCGAGAGCTCCGAACTGATCTGAGGGACTTTTTGTGTATCAGCTTATATATTATCCTTGTTAAAGTCTTTTTTATTCGATAAAAAAATGATGACGGAAATTGAAACTTGTGCTGATGAGGTGGTAATTTTCATTTTCTAGACAGTTTTGTTCAATTAAGTTATAAAATCTTGCAGTTTGGATTCTTTGTTGCAACTTATTTCTAGTTGGATTTCTTACCGGAATAAAAAAAAACATGGGCGAATTACAGCAGAAACAGAAGGCTAGGAATCAAGAGAATAAGAGGTTTTCATGTATCTATCATAAATATTAAGACTTTCATTATGATATTAATGGCAGGATAAATATTCCTTACCCTTGTGGGCATATACAACTGGCAGTCATAACATATCGTAACATGGCATGAGTAATGAGTACTATAACAGTTGCATAATTTACCAAAAAAAAAAAAAGACATCGAACTATAGACTTCTTGTAAACAATAATCTGCAACATGACATATAAAAACCATGCATGATTATCACCACAGTTGCACCACAAAGAATAAGGACTGCATTAAAATATGGTCAAAAAATGCAGAGAACATGAAAAAACTCAACACATTCAAGAACAATGAAACATGAATAAAAGTACAACTTTACATGTATATAACATAATATAGCACTGTTTTTTAAATTTACAGATGTTATTCCACAATACTAAACATAGATGTACTAATTTCCCCATTTTTATAAATTCTTTTACTTACAACAGCAAAATAATTTCTTCTTGATGTAAAGAGGCTTCTTGCACCTAGGGGTGAGCATTATTTGGTTAAACCAAATAAACCAACCGAACCAATTTATTTTGGTCGGTTTGGTTTGGTTTTGAAATCAAATCGGTTTGAAATTGGTTCGGAAAAATATTTAGTTTGGTTATCGGTTTAACCAAATTAACCGAACTTTTATTATATTTTAAAAATTATAAATATTATAATAAATATTTTAAGTTAAATTAGTTCTCCAAGTAAATTTTAATCATCATGCATGTGTCAAAATTACTTTTAAAAAGCATAAAAATCATAAATAATAATACTCTAATCATGTGCTTATGGTTTATTTCAAATTACAGTTAAAATTACAATCATAAGGTTTAAAATATTTTTAGTTTGGTTAAATCGGATAACCAACCAAACTTAATTTGGTTGGTTTGGTTTTCATTTTTATCGGTTTTAGTTTGGTTTGACAATTTTCATCATCGGATAAACCGAACCAACCGAACGCTCACCCCTACTTGCACCGATCCATGTCTGTATTTTAGTGGTTATGTCACTCTTTTAGGAAATAACTGCAGGTTGCAGACAATGATGACCCTTAATCAATTCCAGCTACATATAATAGTATGTTAGAAATTAACTACCACGTAAGCATCATGTGACTAATCACCAATGTTAATGACTAACGGTTAAATTTTAATATATGATAGACTACACAACATACGTAATTTTGTTATGTGTTCAATCTGCTTCCTATGAATGCTATGTGCAAATTTTGAAATGCATTGGAAATTTCTTCATGCACGCATGATGATATATGTATTTATAAAAAATATCAGATGGTGGGTAGCCAAGTTAAACATTGCAACCAAATGACACAAATCAATAAATAAGCAATCAAAAGTTCACCATAGTCCAGTGTAGGTCCCATTATACTGTACAAATGTCCACCGATTATATTCCAGCGCCCTTAAAAGCAGTTTGTATTAAGTTCATATTCCAAGTGTAAAAACATGTTCTATACATGCATTCTATCTACTTAAAACCCATAGAATTAAATTCAATAGTACGCTTGTGGACTGCAGAATTTCAGTCATACCTGTTTTGATTTATCTAAAAATAGATCGCAATATTTTAGCATAATCAAGCTTAAGACCACCTAAAATTACATTAACTTAACCATAGGACATCCATAACAGAGAGTTAGTTGCTAAATTTAGTTTTAAAAAAATCAAAGAAATAACAGTTATATTGCATTTAAACGTTCAATTTCCAAATAAATTTAAATATTTCTTGTGACAGAGAATTTTTTTACTGGATGCATAATTTCAAAGGAGGTTGTCGTTGTAACAATTATATAATATTGGATTATTTTGCTAACATTTGAAGATTTGGCGTACGCCGATGCCGATTAATGATATTTCAAATTAACCAATATGCATGGACTACAAAAGCTATATTTTAAAATACCAGCAAAAATAAAACAATATTAAATAGATTACTCAACATGCTTGAAATGTATTACAACATCGTTCAATTTCAAATTGGATGGCCGACTTCAATTTGATAGAATAAAAACATAATATGGTTTTCACATGGATAGATAACTTGTTCTTCTATGGTAAATTAATCAATATGTATCCAATGGACATGGACGTGTGCATGAATAAATCTGACCAAGCTTCGGTTTGGGTCATTATCTGCCATAAATGGAATCATTTTGGTAGAGGCACATTAATTATGCTTATTAGGTAACTTGTTGTAATTATATAAAAGTTTGGACTAATTTGTATATATTATTGAAGTTTCTTATATAGTATTTTTTTCTTTTTTAATTTCTCAATAGTAATTTGGATGTATATACGAATGACAAAATTAATTTAAATAAACTAATCAAAAAAGTCACTGAAAATAAGTAGTTTTAACAATATTATTAAAGTTTGGTCAACTCGATAAATTGTTTTATGGGAAGCTTTCTAAACTAATATTGGTTTCAATGAAAACTGAACCAATTGAAATACATAGGTCCAATCGGTTTATTTAATCCTAGTCAAAGCTTTCTCATAACTACTAAATAAGACTAAAATACGGGATATGCTATAAAATGTAGAAAGTACCCATAATTGCTCCTTTTAAGTTAGTAAACAAACAAAAGATATTTTAATGTATTCAAAGGCTTCAAATATAAGTGTTCCCATCATAGATCATTATTGTTAAAAGTACGCATGTACATTCCATGGACTTATGCATAAGAAACTGTGTTTAAAGTTAAAAATAAGAGTCATGTGTAGCTGCTGCAACTCTAATTGTTGTTGATGCTCCCTAGCATTGGATTGTTGTGTCTCTATGTAGGCAGCAGCAACTTTAGAACACTTCTCATTCGTTCTAGCAATGAATGTCCTAAAAAACAGACTTCCATTCAAATAAAAACCCGTAGAAGCATCGATGGCTACTGGATCAGCCGGCAACCTTTCCCTAAGCCATAAATGCTTTCATGGTGGCTTGCAAGTTTCACACATGAAGCATTTTATAAGCTTCCCAATTACTTTGTGCGATGTTTAGAATCAAGTCAAATTTTCTCCTTCACTTCTTAATCCTTTAGATGTTGAAGATTTGAGATCAAACGCAGTTCTATATAAGAAATGAAATCAATTGATAATTTGAAAGGAGAAAAAAAAAAAAGTAACTGTAAATAATTGAGGAAAGCCAAATTAGCTTCTTCCTGCAGTAATTACACTTTGTTGTTAAAATGAAGCTTCTTCTCTTTTTCTAACCGTTCATATAACTCTCTCATCTACTTATCTTTGAAATTTTTTTTTTTTTGCATTTACTGGACTCTATGGAACATTTATATGAATATGTATTGTTGATTGTAATTAAATAAAATCCAAGTCCTGTCGGCCTATCGGAGGACCACTCTTTTATAAAAAAAAAAAAACATTAAAATTGATAACTTTGATAAACCCAAGACTGTTTGGTTTACTTTTTTGTTAAGCGCATTTGCTGCATGACTCAATAAAAAAAGAAAATAAAATCATGGCTAAAAACATTATTCTGTACATAAGCAGGAGTACCTGTGGCTGTGTACATGTAAGTTCACAATAGACCTCTTATCTATTTTTTTGTAATAGATCAGGGGCTTCCTTCAGCAAACGGATGATGCCCAGGAAAGGTAAACCATAATGCATGCTTTTCACTTTAATCCAAGGGTCAGGTGCTTCATTCTTTCAGCTACATGAAGCAGCTCAGGCCAGCGTAGCTTGCCATCATAACTCATAGTCATCACAATAGCTTTTAAGGCTAGCATTAGTTCAGATCTCTGCCCAGCTCATCATTCCAGTGTGTTGCTGCCAAGATGCATCTCGACTGCTCTTTACTTTACTACATTGCTTTGCCACATTGCAACTTCCCCACCTACTGCCTGCTCCAATTCTTCTTAATTGGTGCTACGCATCGCTTGAAGGGCTCCAGGCAGCATCCCACCTGCTAAAACAGTGAGGAAACATTGACTACCTCATTTTCTCAGCATTTGATAGCTTGTAGATTGTTGTCAATTAGGCTTGCATCACCAGCTCCTTCAATAACTCATAGTCATCACAACATAAAACAGTTTCTTACATTTTTGCATGCGCTTGAACAACAAATAAAATAAGTCTTGTTAGCACTTTTTAGAGCTCACTTTGACACTGCAATCGAAATAATCATTTGATGGATGATAATATTCACATCTCAAGAAATCATGTAATACATCGGATAAATCAATGGTTAGAATGAAAAGAAAAAACTCTACTTCAATGTAACCTGGTAGTGTGCACTATTAAGGAGATCTAGCAAATGAAATTGGATGAAATATTCCACATCTGCACAACTTCAACTGTTTATTATAGTCTAATAGAAATGGTATCTCCTATTTTATGATTGTAATCAACAGCTTCTAAACACTCAGCCTTACAATTAGTGCATCTAAATTATTTGGAGGGGACCTGGGAGAGAGAAGCTTCGGCCAATAGCATATTTGGTTTACGGACAGTTTGTACAAAAATAAAAATGATTGGAAATGAAAAAAGGGTGAATATCCAAATTCAGTTGAACATATATGAGTAGTTATCCTTTTTCAAATGACATGATTGGAGAAATTTTCATGTAAAATTAGTATAACCTCCAACAACCTTGCTTCTGGAGTGATAAATTGAAATACTTAATGAAGTAAACATGGGACACATACATGCTTTGAAGAATATATGCAATGTTCAAATATCCCATGGAAGAAGCAGTACAGCTAAAAATGATATTAAATTTGAAGAATGGTGAACATTCTTACACACATGTTACACTAAATAATTAATTTATTGATCGAATCTAGCGAATATTTGCAAATTCTCACCAGAAGCGAACATATTTTAAGAATGGTGTCCAGCACACCATTATTCATCCGTTCCACCTTCTCGCTCCTTCCTCTTACTTAACATGGAAGCAATACCGCAAAGCTTTCGGAGTCGACACAGAAGTCAAGCACATCTTGCGCCATCCAACCAACCAACCAATTTAATCCGTCACCCTCACAACATGCGTAATTCGATCGTCAGATAGAATTAATAGTACATCATACTCCGTATCTACCATACTCCTGCTTTCTTTACAAATACGCACACGGTCCAAATGATTACTGAACACTTGTAAATGTTATTATTAAATAAGGATTAAACATTATATTCAAGGATTAAACAAAATTTAACCAAATGATGTGTATGCCTAAATGGACTTGCGCATCCAGTTCAAAATTTCTTAAGCTGAATTATTTTGGACTAATTACAACTCAAATTTTGCAGTGAATAGGATTATTTTTTTTGTATATATACATTGACATCTGACGTATTACTATTTTAGAATCCGTTGCAATTTAATTTTTGGCAAAGAAATATGAGTTGAGATGAAAAATGATGGCACCTGATTCTCTTGCCCAGCACTTCAAAAGTTCTTCTGTCTCTTATGGCCACATATGCCCTCTTTGACTCATTGATCCAAAAGCAGCACATGAAATGCTGTTCTTATACAACATTGAAGGAAATTGTTACTTCGAACTCGAAAGCATATCACATGATAATCAACGTAGATGATATCTCATTTAAAGTTTTTCAACATATACAATGCACGATAAATATACATACAGCTCGGATTAAAATTTTGTAACTGTATGGTTCTAACAGAACACCCAACCTCCTAGATAAAGAACACCAATCCAAATTTGATTAATCCATCTGAAAGTGTAATGTCAGATAGTTCTTAAATATTTTTCAACATAGTTTGTGTTCAAGATGAACTCAACTATAGCATCTACTATTTTGTGCTATAGAATGTTGCTAAAATAAAATTTAGATGAACCACACAAGAAAATGATTTCATAGATATTTGGAAAATTACCAGTTGACATGATCCAAAAGCAATGCATAGTAAAGTAAATGGTGAGACAAAATCCATGTGTGTTGGGAGTTCGTATCATTTTCAAACATTTAATTTCGCATATAATGGATGGTTAGTATTGTAGTTTATTTGCCTTATTTTTGTAAGCATAAAATTATGAAAATATCTATATAACTGCATTAACTATAGACAAAATCAATATAATCTTGACTAAGAAAAATTCTAACATCGTTTAACCAAAATGAATTGGAATAAAATGCTAAGGTTAGCTATCATCTTAGCAGTACTCTTAGATGATAATATGATAAAAAAATTAATGGCATTTACAAAAGAATGTTGCCGACATTTTGAACATACCCCTCAACCTTCCACCAAGTATCTGTATCAAGGAAAAAATAATATGCATATAGTCATTAGTCAATGTAAAAATAAAATAAAAAATCAACGATGGTAAGTAAAGATAAACTCTAAATTTTGTAGGATGACATCAAAAATCAAAGTACACTTTCATAACATACAAACAAAATCATGCAAAAGGAGAAAACAATATGATAAGTGGCAAACATATGCAATATCTTGTTATATTGACACTCTTAATTACAACAATGAACCCAGAATCTGTATCAGAATGACACTGGATGTTTCCTATATAATGGTGCTGATAAGGAAGAGTTTCATTCCACTTGTAAGTGTAATATATCAAAGTGTTTTGTTTTAGAATCTAAAGCATGCTTCGTTTTTGTTTTCTTTTCTGTTTTAGAATCTAAAGCACCTAAAAATGAGTAAACATGCACGAACAAAAAGTGAAGGATGGGAAAGGTTAGCTGTCAGCACACTTCAACCAAAGCAGTAAAGAATCTTTTATTCTTTTCAGTTCATGCATAACCTGCAAGATTTAATGCCAAAAATGTTTATTAAATACTCAATACTCCCAAAAAGGCAGAACATGGCTAAAAATTGAAGGAAAAAAATATGAAGGTATAAACCAGGAAACATGCAAAACATTGGGAAAATGCTACTCTGAGGTTTTTTCCTATATCAATATTGAAGGTGAACTATGAAAAAGGGATTAGAGAATGTGATGATGATTGTGGCAGAAGTAACGCAAGAGATGTTATATATAAAAATATCCATAAATTAAGGAATATTGTTATATAAAACCCATTAATTAAAGAATATTGTTACACAAAGTAGCACGTGTGGTACTTAAACTGTCTCACAGTAATTTTTTTTAACAGGAATAATAATATGTATAACAAAAAAGGAGAATCACAGTAGAAACAAAACTCAGATGAAATTTATTTGAATCGGAACAACAGACAGAAATGATAATAAAAAGCAAGCTCTCTTTGTAAAACCAGCATGTATGAAAGTCATGATTTTAACAATTGGGAAAGATAAACATAAGGTACGCTAAACATAATTAGTCAATCAATTGGTGAAATTTGATCATGCTATCCATTTAGATATCCATAAATCAAAGAATATTACTATAAAAACAAAAAGGATATTGCTCGATCAACCGGCTGAAAGAAGTAAAAAAAAAATTGTATGATACTGATAGTGGTAATTTTCTCTGATGAAAATGACGGAATACAATGGAAGGATCCATCTGCTCATTTTCCATTGCAACTTCTCACTGCTAGTAAGGCAGATTGTTTTAGCATTTTCCGAACTAAAATTTACTTTGACAACTGGTATGGTCGATGATGAAGCTTGATAACCAATGAGAAATAAAGTCCAAAAATGAACAAAAACACTCTACACATATTTTGTTTTGCATCTTCACTACCAATAATAGTTTCAGAATCTAACCAAAAGCATTAAACATCCCGTACACTTAATCTATTCCTTTTAAACGAAAAATCAATACACAAACGTAAACATCTGGAACACATCATTTCAAATTATTAAAATTGTGATTTTTCTTTTCTTTTTTTCACAATAGAATAGATCTAGTGAACATAGAGCATAAGATATCATTTTTGTACTTTGAGTAAGCAAAAAATGTAAAATATGAAACTGGGGATAGAAGAAAATGAAATGTTAGCACTTGTACACCAATCCAGTTAAGTAATATACTACTTGAAAAGGACAACACCTGCAAACTTCTATTTAAAAAAACATATATATTCATATACCTCTGTTTTGAAGTGTTGTAAGCCAAATTTCAACCTCTCAACAGCATTCATTTTCTACAACTACAAAATAACTAATGTCAACCATCTAATTTAGCACATAAAGATGTTTTTTTTTCATTAAATAAGCAACACATTAATCATAATTAAATGAAAATTTTCCTGTGCATAAGAGGAGGTGATAAATAATCCACTTAGGAAGAGCAAGCCTATGATGGGATGGACAATGCCATAAAGGAGGATTCGGTCAACACAACATTGACCTTAGTGCTATAATGTATCCCATGTACAAAGTTTGCAATATGTTTTAATCAAAATTTGAAAGTAACTCATTTGTAAAGATCAATTAACCACAGAAAGAAGAAAAGGTGAAGTGCTAAATTGAGCCATGTATTTCATTATTTGTGGGTAAGTACGAAATACCAATTATGAATAAATGAAAAAACATATAAAATTCTGTACAATTTTTAAGAAGAACCAACATAAATTGGTATTTTCCTTAAATAGAGTAGATGATTGGCTCAAGCAAGACAGATTGCTATTGAATTTACCAATAAAAATACTGCTGCCCAATGAAATAAGTCCAAGGAAGGGCAGAATCACTCTCAGCCGGTATAAAAAAAAATGGCTTAGATTTCCATTTTTCTGTTGGCACTTAAGACCAGTTAAAAATGTGCAAACGAAACTTTGATTTTGTCCAAAAATTATCGCAAAATCACACAACAATGAGACTTGAAAATGACTACTTCGGAAGAATAATTTTAACCATATATGAGAGGGACTAACATGTTACGCAATGGAATCAATTCACAAATGGAACTTAATTCAGCTCATATTAAATAAATCTAATCCAGTTGAAATAAGTCTTATCCACAAAAGTGCTGACCAGCAATTAAATGTTGTAAAAAAAAAAATAACATTTAGATAATATTATTTAGGTAACTGAAGAAGACAATAAAATATATATATTAAGAGATGACACAAGCTGACATGATTCCAAGCTTACAGAAGATTCAAGGGGAGAAAACCGCATGGCATCGTGTGGCCTATAGGTGGAGCGACCGCAGGGAAAACCGACGAATAACAAAAAAAGGATGCAGTGACAATACCTAGGGTTTAAAGAGCAGGAGGCGTGAACGGCAAGGAGGGGGAAACTTGCTGCTGAAATCGTGGACAATTGAGGCAAGAGGTTTTTGCCATGGATGCAGGTAGGATGTATCGGCCATGGATGGAGGCAGGAGGTATTAGGCGAAACGAAGGGCGCATAGGGGAACTAAAAAGTTAGATGGAGACGGGAAAGGAAGTAATGCTAAAATGTGATTTGAGAAAAGGCGGAGACTCTTCAGTGCACATTCCACGTGTCTCAAATGCAATCCTTACACAAATTTGAGGAGTTCCGAGCTCAACCGAAAAACAACTCAGCTTTAATAGTATAGTATAGATTCGTTGAACCATTCCTTAGCTTTGTGTAGCCTAAGTACAAAGTAGGCTAACATTTTATCCCCTCGGAGTACGTGTTTACTGAAGATAAGTTGTGCTTCGAAATGATCAACTTATTTGCTTCTGAATTAGTGTCGTTCAATAGTTGTTTCCATCTGTTCACAGAGTCGCGACACTTCATGAAGTCGTATCTTTAGTATTTATAGGATCTATAAATACATCATGAGGTCTGGAATTTCTTTTGTTATTTCTGAAAATTCCAGGATTTCACTTAGGGCTCAAGCGCTTCTTCCAGTAAACTTTGCAATTTGCGCTCTTAAATAATTCATCTGAATTTCCTTTGTTTTAAGACTGGTTCGAATTCATTTTTATAACCTTGGATTAGGGGTTAAATGATGGATCAAATTGGTTTATTCGATCAACCTGCACATCAGAACTGGCCGCCCTCTGGGCCATCACTGTTTTGATGGCTAATGGATCGGATTAACCCATCACTTCAAGTAATATGAATAGCCTTCTATACCCTCTATATAAAACAATTTTCTCTCATTTGTTTTTACCTTTTACTGCCGCATTCTCAACTCTTGTTTCTCTTAGAAAACCCTAATTCCCCTTTATTAATTTCATTTTGAAACCCGAATCCACATATAGGTAGATTTGAATCTCTGATTTCGTGTGATTTAGTCTTCAATTTTTATGAATAATTTTTGGACTCGCATATCAATCCATGTCATGCCTTCAAATCAGTGGCAGTGGTGCGGCCGAGATCGTCTGATTTGCCATCATCGACGGTGAATCATTGTCTCCTCAAGATGGAGATTCCGACGACCTATAAACCCTGGTGGGAGTGCTGAACCATGGATTCATGTTTGGGCTATTATGAAAAATGAGTATTGGAAGTACGGTTTTGATAGAGTGGAGGAAAGGGAGACGACTAGGTGACATTCGGATCGGAGAGGCTGGTGTTGGATGGAGCCTTGAAAATGTTTAAGTGAAGAAGTTGGGCTTCGAAGTGTTGGAGCGGTACGGTTCGGTGTTGGCCGATCTGAATGGAGTTGTCTTCATAATTTCCCATCTGAGCCGATCCCATCTATTGTAGAACTCTGACCTGATCCGTTGCTCTAATGCTTGGATCTTCGAACCGATCCGTAGCTCTAATGCTTGGATCTCCAAACCGACACCACATTTTCAATACATATGCCTTCAATCCGATCTTGTTGTATCGTCCATACTACCAAACCAATCCGATGTGTTAACCCGAAGGACCCCAATCCGCAACAATATTTTCACTATGGAGCAAGAAAACAACTCAATACCCATGAATTTGGATAAAAATCAAAACTCCCGGGATGTGAATCTATGACATAATCTTGCCTATAAAAAAATCAAGCATATTTGGTAAATTCATGGACAGTTAGGATAGGCCCCTCCATATTTGGACATTCATGGACTAAACGAATAAAAGACTGCTAACTCTTTTTTATAGTGCATTCTGTTCTTTGCGCTTTTATACTTTTCTGACTTTTGTATTGGACACACTAGCACAGCTTAGCACACACACACGGGGGTCACAAGCAACTATACTCTAATTTCTGCCATCTCTTAGATAGTACAACGATCATGACCAGAAGACGTTCGGCTAGGTTAGTAAAGAGAAAAGAAACCACAGGGTCATATGAAAATCCCATCATTGAAGTCGTATCCTCTATTTTGGACCCAGATTGGGACAGCATGGGTCCGAAATACGAAACAGAAACTAATGAAATTGCAACATTATCCGGAGGTGAAGTCTCTATGGATGAAGAAGAGGAGGGAGGAGTAGGATACAGTCACGCTCCCAATGAATTCGAAAGTGCCATTGTCTTAGAATCACTTGGAGACTCCGTTGAATCGACAATTGATAACCTCAAGCTTACTCGAATATGTTTAAAGCGTGGAATTCTTTGAAAAGACACTGTGCTTCCCGCTAAAACAAATCGACCTCATAACCCACCCGAAGGGTATATGGAGATTAGTAGGTTAATGTGCATTGTTAGGGGCGATACCTCTGTTTCTTCCATTCGTCGTTGATTTTTTGAGACGAATGCAAATCGCTCCCATGTAGCTCCTCCTCGATGCCTATGCTTATCTATACAATTTGTGCATCTCTTATAGGGAAATTCTTGGGATGGAGCTCACCTTCGAAGATGTATGCTTCTTCTACAATTTCAAACACCGAACCCAAGATACTCCGTCTTTTGTATATTTTGAATCGGTGCCAAAAAGGAAGATAATTAGCGCACCATTCAGCAGCAAAGTAGTTGATGGGAAACCTGAATGGTTTTATATTAAGAAGCAATCAGGATGTGCGAGGTGATGGCTTAAATTGAGTAAGTTTCAGGTCCCAACATTCTGATTTTAATTACTGCCGCAATTTAATTAATATATCTCATATTTATTTATAGTTGCTAATCCGAAGCAGGAAGTTCACCAGGTTTACCTGGATTGCCTAAATGGTCTGCTTAATAGTGATAAAAAATTCTAACTATCAGAGAATGTCTAATAAATGACTATCTTCACTGCCATCATCTTCTTGCTATGACTCGTAGCATAGGCCACGTGGAAGGTCCATACATATACGTGCCTCCAGTCGAGGGACCAACTGAAACTTTAGTTGAAAAGGGGGAATCTTCAAAGAATCCAACTGCACTTCGAAAGAGTCCTTCTCCCACTTCAACCCAGGACGACATATTAGCGAACATAGCTTCCGGAGATAGGCATAATTACATTACTCCTGAGGAAGCAGCCACTCCCGAAAAGCCAACTTCTCCAGAAAAGCTGCCATCAGCCAAGTCTCGAGGCGATGATTCTTTCATGGATGACTCTATATATCAAGGTTTGGGAAGCTTCCCCTTCCCGATGCCATTTACACTTCACAAGATTTCGAAACAGACTCTTTCTTTCTTACTTCTGAAGAAGATGTCACTCCCGTGAAAGCTGGGAAGACTGCATAAATAGGCCTAGCTCCAGGATCCGGTCTGTTGGGGGGATCACTTAAGATATGCATAACACACTGGCACTGCACGTTACAACACTCGTGTATCATATTGATCCCGATTCTAATACTTGTGTAATTTTGTAGGACAAATGACGTGCTATAACTACCCTCTCAGGAATGTCTGCTCAAGCATGCCCAGATTTGACGTTGATACAAAACATAATCGGAATGATAATCGTGGAAGAGATGACAAGAGGAACCTCCCACCTCAACCTTATTGATCTTCACGTTCCCGATCTCCACATCGAATGGATTTGGATAAACACAAGAGCTACTCCACATATCATAAAGGGGAAAAATACGCCCCTAAAACTATAACCTCCTCCATGGATAAAACTCATCAGGAGAAATCATCGAAGAAAGGTTCTGATCCAAAAGAGAAACAAAAGGAACCAAGCAAGGAAGCAGAGAAAGGTAAAACATCTATCGTACCATCTAAGCGTCGCAACATTGACAACACCACAACAAGGCCAGTCATACTCGATGATGAGAACAAGGCCAAATTGGAACTTTTGAAGAAGCAATTTGTTTATCATCATTTTGGGAACATGCATTTTATTCTGGCTCTTAAGCCATTAGATTCCGACTGGGTAAAAGAGGTTATGGCCAAGATTGATTTTGCGGATACTTAGTACAAAGAGATGAAGAAATATTCGCAGACTCTATCCAAGATCATTCTGGGCTTGCTGGCCGATATTAAATACATAAAGGATAATGCTGAATTTGATGCAAAGGCCATTGAGAATTTTGAGAGATCTTGAGGATGCTCAAGCTAAACTTGCCCTTGCTCAATGTGACGCGGACGATTATAAGAATCAATATGAAGAATTACAGCAGCGTTACCGCACCGAGCTTGAATCCCATAGTCAGGACGCATAAACTTAAAGAAACAAATCAATGATGCCACATTTGAGTGCACCAAAGCACAATCGACTTGAGCTCGTCTTGAACAGGAGAAAGTAGAGTTAGCGAAGAAGAACGCTGAGATAGAAGCCAAGTTAAAGGAAATTGAATCGAAGGCGGTCCTAGTAGAAGGGAATGTAAGCATTGCTATTAAATCTGTCGAGGATACCCACACAACTTTCTGCTGCAAAAAAAGAATGAAATGATCATGGCGAGCTCATGATACAATTTTTTGCTCAAGTGATCCGTTATCGGGACATCTCTTGGAAACAGGAATACCCAACAACGCTGGTTTATGTATGGGACCAAGTTGTTGAATGGGAGAGGGAAGAACTCAAAGTCGACTCCATTGACAGTGAAACTCATGGAGAAATATCTAAAGGGTGAAGAGTCGGTACGCTTAGCTGAAGGGCATAAACTTATTGTTGTTGCTATAGAGGGGGAGAGGCGTCAGGCCAAAGGAAAAGAAACCATCAAAGCCGGTTCTTCTTCCACTACCCCCGATGCTACTGAAGCAAAGGGATATGACCTAGAGAATCCAGGAATTCCCATGGCATCTTTCTTGTCTCCTATTACTGAAACGACTCCAGAGACTCCTGCTGCTCATGTTGAAAAATCATCTGAAGGTATCTCCACATTTTCACCTCAATTTGTTTGTGATATTTCAACTTTTCGTCGTATTGTTGGACAAACGATTAAAGAACCCGAGTTTTCTCCTGAGTTAATAGTTGTTGCTTCTTGTCCTGTAGGTGCAGAACCAGGTGGAAAGGTTGATGAACAACAAGAAGAAATCATTGATGCAAAGTCTGTTGAGAAGGCTTAGGAGAAAAAGGAAGAAGCCACCGACTCAAAATCTACGGAGAATACCGAGGATAAAAAAGAAGAAGTCACTGACAAAGCTGTCGTGCCGTCTAGCATTGAGACTCCCAAGGAGCGAGGCATGATCGATGCTCGGGTGACAGGAGGCTCGGGTGAAGCCGATGACATGACTATGGCTGAAATGAAGGCAAAGAAAGATGCATTTTTAAAAGTCAAAGTCGAAAAGGAAGAGCCCCTTAACATTAATCCTCTTCAAGCCATTGCTCCTCAGTCAGGATTAGTTGTCAAGCTTTCTACCCAATCAATAACTGGGAATTTGACTTAGAAGTCTCTAACTGATCCGAATGCGCCTCAAGTTGATAAAGGTAGAGAGAAACGCGTCCTAACTGACGTTGAGCGAGAGGATAAAACTAGACTCAAGGCTGCCAAAAAGTCTAAAATTTCCCCAAAGCCCAAGTAAAACGTTGTTTAGACTTTTCCATTTTATTTTCCACTGGCCCGTTGTTGTTGTACGAGTGCGGCTCTCGCTCCTTTTGATTAGTTTCCTTGTATAATCCTGCATTTATGTAAAAAAAGTAGCTTTTTTTTCTTATAATATCAAATATTTGCAAGTTTGTCAGTCATTTCAATTAAATGCATAAGTAGTCAAAACATTATTAATATAAGTAACAAATAATAAATCACATCACAGATCGAGCAAGAAGTCCTGTACGAGTTTCCCTGCGAACAATAGTCTGTGAAACATAAGAATCATTGCTAAACCGAGTAGTGAACAATAGGGGGAAGTGATTTGATATGTATGCCCCTAATCAATCTTGAATAAAATGCCTGGTCATGGCTCATTCGAGATTGATTAGGTTTGATGTTATATTGCCCCCAGTCCTTTAGTGGGGTTAAGATCCTTTTTCATTGGCACTTGTTCTTAGCATCTTTATACTCTCATGTCATATGATTAGGTTAGAGTGTGTTCAAGGCGGTCTCTTATTGTGGTGCACCTTCACGCCTTAGGGACGTCGTCTTCCCGTCCTTTATACTCTTTCTTGAATCATGAGAGTTAGAGTTTGGGACGTCGTCTTCCTATCCTTTATACTTTTTATTGAATCATGAGAATTAGAGTTTGGGACGTCATCTTCCAGTCCTTTTCATCTTGTTATGCAAACGGTCATCTCGTTCGCTCCAGTTTTCTTTCTATGCATAGTTTCCTAAGGTAAAGTCTCACCGGTTAGATACATGAGAAATTCAATTCAAATTTAATGTCTCATACTCAGAGCATAGCAATTATAGAATATAAAGAGATTTATGCCGGAAAAGTAAATGACACATGATGTTTTTATAGTGGTTCGTCCAAGATATAGCTTACGTCCACTTTATAATCTTTTATTTATGTCAACTAGCCTTTTCTAGGCAAGTTGTGCCTTTTTACATGGTCCATAAAACAAAAGTAAAATAGTGCAACTTTAAGTCAAGTACTGTCGCAAGTGTTGGGCATTCCATGCTCTAGGTACCTCTTCACCATCCATGGTCATTAACTTGAAAGCTCTTGTGTCAAGTTTCCGTTGAACAGTGTACGGTCCTCCCATTTCGGACCCAAATAGACAAGTGTCGGGAAGACAATAGACAAGTGTCGAGAAGACATGCTTTAATACTAAGTCTCCAGGTTCAAAGGTCTGAGGCCGAACCTTCCTATCATGGTATCATGCCACTTGACGTCTGTGCCTCGAGGCACGCAAATCCGCTTCATCTCTTTTCTCTTCAACCATGTCCAGGGATTTAAGGAGAAGCGCTTTGTTTGTCATTGGATCGTAATACATTATCTTATGAGAGGGAACTTTCAACTCCACTGGAATGACTGCTTCTGATCCGAAAGAAAGTGAAAAAGGGGTATGACCCGTTGCCGTCTTAAAAGTCGTTCAGTAGGCCCATAGTGCTAGGGTAGTTCATCGACACATATGGCTTTTGCCTGCTCCAATCTCTTCTTCAGGATGGACTTAATGATTTTGTTTATTGCTTCAACCTGTCCGTTTGATTGCGGGTGAGCTACTGCAGTGTATCTCTTATCAATTTTGTATTTCTGGCAGAAATTTCTGAACTCAGTACTATCGAATTGGGTTCAATTATCAGTTATGATGGTTTTTGGGATTCCAAATCGATAGATTATATTCCTAACCACAAAATCTATCATTCGCTTTGTCGTAATCATAGTTAACGGTTCGGCTTCCACCCCTTTTGTGAAATAACCTACGGCTACGATTGCATATTTTGCTCCTCCTTTGGCAATTGGCAGGCTTCCAATGATGTCTATCCCCACGTAGCGAACGACCAAGGCTCACCATTGACTTAAGTTGACTTGTAGGTGCTCTAGAAATTTTTGTGAATTTCTGGCACCTATTGCAGCGTCGTGAATAATCATCTGCATCTTTGCATATGGTAGGCCAGAAATAGCCATACCGTAATATCTTCTTTTCCAGTGTTTGAACCCCGATGTGGTAACCACATTCACCTTCATGTACTTCTTTCAGTACACGCTTGATGTCGTCATGTGCTATACATCGGAGCAAGGGCATAGAAAATCCTTGGCGGTAAAGAACTTCATCCTGCACAACATATTTTGCGGCTTTACGAACTATAGCCCGTCTTTCATTCTTCTTTGCTGGAAGTTTTCCGTTTTGCAGGAAGTTCTTTAGTGGTGTCATCCATGATGCTCTTTCCGGTTTGGATTCCAACGCCGAGTCGACTTCCATATGGTCAAAGCTTGAGGACTTTAATACTTCAATCGATACCATCTCCGTCTCTCCCGGATTGTCAGAGCTTGCTAACTTAGCTAGTCTATCTGCTTTATGATTTTCCGTCCGTGGAATATGAGTTATGCTATAATGCTCTAATTTGCCTAACAACTCCTCCACCCTTTCTAGATAAGTGACGAGTCGAGGTCCCTTAGCTCGGAATTCCTTCCCAACCTAGCAAACGACGATCTTTGAATCACAGAAAATGTCTAATGTTATCACACCCAATTCCCTTGCGAGTTTCAACCCGACAATTAGGGCCTCGTATTCAGAATCATTGTTTGTCATGTAAAATTCTAATCGCAATGCATATTAAATCGATCGTCCTTCAGGGGTTATTAAAATAACTCCAGCGTCGGATCGTCAGTCATTCATAACCCCATTTGTATATAGTTTCCAAGGACTAAGTTCTAGCTTCTGTTCTGAGGGGCCAGCCTGGTCATCCAATACATCCTCCTCAGGGATTGTGAATTTAGCAATGAAATCTGCTAAACCCTGCCCCTTATTGATCTTCTGGGTTGGAAGTTTAAATCGAACTAACTGAGCTCAATATTCCACTTAAGCAAACGTCTGGATGCTTCAGGTCGTTGTAGAACCTGTCGAACTATTGATATATATATAATAATCGGATGATCCTAGAAATAATGGCGGAGTTTTCTGGATGCAATAAGAAGGCTATAAACAAGCTTTTCTGTCCTTGGATAATTGCGTTCCGCTGTAGCTAACTTCTTGCTTACGTAATATACTGGCCTCTGAACTTTGTCTTCCTCGCGTGCTAGAGCTAAACTGATGGTATGAGATGATACTGCTAGATATACAAACAAATCCTCATGTTCCACCGGCTTGGATAATATCAGGGGTTTCTCTAGTAAATTCAACAAGTTTTGGAAAGCTTCTATACAATTTGGGTCCACTCGAAATTGCATCTCCCTCGTTTGATTAGATCGAAGAAAGGGACGCACTTGTCTGTTGCTTTAGAGATAAACCTGCTCAAGGCTGCCACTTTTCCTGCCAGGCTTTGAACATCCCGTTATTTTCGAGGCTCTTCTATGTTCCTGATTGCTACAATTTGGTTAGTATTAAACTTGACCCTATGAGAATCGACCATGAACCCGAGGAATTTTCCTGATGCAACCCCCGAAAGAACTTTTCAAAGGCTTCAACTTCATCCCGTATTGCCGTAGAATTTCGAACATCTCCACCAAGTCTTTTGTGTGATTGGACAATTGCAAGGATTTCATAAGTATATCATCTACATAAACTTCCATTGTTTTCCCAATATGATTGTAAAACATTCGGTTCACTAAGCACTGATACGTGGCTCCGGCATTCTTTAGTCCAAATGGCATCACCACATAACAGTACAACCCTAAGTCCGTAATGAAACTAGTATGCTCCTGATCTGGTACACGCATGGGGATCTGGTTGTACCCTGAATATGCGTCCAATAAGGAGAGAAGCTCGTGCTCCGCCGTTGAATCTACTAGTTAATCAATCATAGGGAGTGGAAAGCTGTCCTTTGGGCAGGCTTTTTTTAAATCAGAAAAGTCGATACATGTTCGCCATTTCACATTGGATTTTTTAACCAGTGCAGGATTTGATATCCAGTCACGATACGTTGAATCTCTGATGAACCCGTTGTCTTTTAGCTTTCTCACTTCTTCATTCAAGGCTGCTGACCTTTCGAAGCCCAACATATCCCTTTTTTGCTTCATAGGAGGATGTTTCAGGTTTATGCTTAGTGAATGGCTCATGACCGAGGGAGAAATTCTACACATGTCTGCGTGGGTCCAAGCAAATGCGTCAATGTTTGCTTTCAAAAAGTCAGTTAATGGCATCATTCGGAGGGGATCTACGTGAGATCCTATCTTCATGACCTTCGTCGGGTCGTCGTTATCGACCAGGATGTCTACGGTTGCCTCATTAGGCGTTGCCTTCCTGCTTCCTATTTCCTCGTCCTCTCTAGGATCGATATCTTCATGCAAGTCGTTAGGTGACTCCCTTAGCGGTATTGTCTTTAGTTGCTATGTTGAATTCTCCTTAGCAGGAGAGGAAGCATTCTTAGACTCTGAACATTTTCCGTTATGCAATATCTTCAATTCTGCCAAATAACAGGCTCTTTTAGTAACTTGGTTACCACGAATCACTCCCACTCTAGCTTCAGTTAGGAATATCATTAGAAGGCACTAGGAAGCGATGCAAGCTCTAAACTATGAAAGTGCTGGCCGTTTTAGGAAAGCATTGTAAGGTGAATCAATGTCCATGATGACGAATTGGAGGATCCTTATTCTTCTGTGCTCTCCCTCACCTAACTCCATGGGTAAGTCTATCACTCCAACTAGGGCGGTTGAAGCTCCGTTAAAGCCCCGAATCCATCCTTCACACCGCTTTAAATCCTTCATTTCTAATTTCATGTGATCAAAAGTCTTTTTAAACAGGATGTTAACAGAACTCCCATTATCCACAAGGACTTTCTTGACTATTGCAGGTCCGATAACTGCAGTTATTACTAATAGATAGGTGCTCGGCGCTTTGACTCCAACACTCTCTCTGTCTCGAAAGACAACGTCATCGGTCGCTATCTTTTGCTATTTTTACTTGTGTGGTTTCTTCGAGGTTACTATGTTCTCCTATTTCTAGATGTTTGGCTACGTTAACATACTGCTCTATTATCCTGTTACAAGACCCAGCAGGATGTGGTCCCCCAACGATGGTACTTATGACAATATTCTTTCCCTTCTACTGAGCTGTGGGTTTAGAATCGGGTTGGTTCTGATTTGGGGCTTTCCCTCCTTGCGCCTTGTCCTTCGGGACGACTTTGTATTCGTCTAGTTTTCCTGCATGGAGCAGTTTTTCAATAACATCCCTCAGATGACGACATTCGTTCGTAAAGTGACCGTGGGTTTCATGAAACAAACAGAATTTCCCGATTACGCATTCCTTCTCAGTGGAGTCCCTGGGTGGAGGTTTCTTGTACTGTACGACGTTATAAGTATCCAGATAAATGTTCTCCAAAGTGTCGCTCAACGGCGTATAATTTTCGTTAGTTTGAAATCGAGGTCTTTTCTAGAATTGTTCCCTCAATTCCTATTTATTTTGCCACCACTTCCATCCCGACTACCATTTCCTCCATTTTTGTTGCCGACGTTTACCTCTACTTTCCCTGCACTGTCTCCGGATTGCTTGATAGCAACATTGCCTTGTATGTCTTCCCTGGGGTCTCCACCAGACTTTCTCTTTTTGTTGTCATAAATCTCTTCTTATCCCAATCGAATATTAGCCTTTTCATAGAATAGCTCTCTAGTTAAAGGAGGCTTTCCGGCTAAATATTCCCTGAATTCAGTATCCTTATCCACTCCGTCTATTAACGCCATCAGAATAGTTTTCTTATGTGGATCACTTACCTCCGTAACTTCCAGATTAAAGCGATCCAAATACGATTTTAATGTTTCTCTGGGAGCTTGCTTGGTCGCAGACAACTCGATAACTCTTTTAGACTTCCACGAATGGAGTCGGAACTGGTTTATAAAGCATTTGCTTAGTTCTTTAAAGCTTGATACTACTCGAGGAGGGAGTCGAGTGAACCACATCAATGCAACATGTTCGAGATATATTGGGAAAGCCTTACATTTCACAGTGTCAGGTGTTGCTGCGGCGTTCATATACCATGAATACCTCATCAAATGTTGTCTTGGATCGGTTATCCCTCTATACCGATCCATTGTAGGAAGGTTGAAACACCTAGGAAATTGGAAATCAAGAATATCATCGGTGAATGGGGGTGTGGCTACGCTCAATACCCCAGTCCTCATTGGGGTAATGTGGACTATCAGCCATGATCTAGCGTACCATCGCCTCTACCTCAGTACTGGTTAAAGTTGGTTCAGGATCCACACTTCTATTTCTTCTAACATGCCTGGTCCCTACATCAGGCGACGTTCTTTGATTTCGGGAACAGCTGAACTTCCTTGCCCTCTACGATACCGGTCATTCACAGGATGGGTGGGCTGGAGAAGTTGTCCTTGAGTAGGATTAGTGATATTAGGGTCTCTGGGTAGAACATGTGATCCTCGTATTAGCAACAACATCGGTTCTCTCAAGCTGGGGTCATCAGGTCCCAAGACACGGGCCACGTCCTCACGAAATCCCAACGATCCAATTGTTAATTGATCAAGATTCTCGGGCCTTTCAGAGGGTCTCCTTTGATGTGGATGTTCTTCGTCTGAAGTGGATGAATGATCTACTACGAGATGGTGAGTTGGAGAGGGTGTTCTTTGTCTACGAAGCTCGTCTATTTCTCTACTCATGTTTTTCATGTTTTCCTGCATCGAAAAGCTATCATGTCTCTGAGCCTCTAAAGCATCATTATTTCTGTCTAAGATATCAAGCAAGTACGAGAAATCCATATGTGAAACGAGTGAATTGGGTGTAGGCTGATTACTAGTTGTCGCGTCTGACATTGGAGCATTTGCAGGAGCTCGAGTAGAAGTACCCGCCTCAACTGCAGCCGGTTCGGTTCGGGTTGTAGTTGCACCGTCGGTTCAGGTCGGAGGAGTGCTACCATAGATGTTCAAATTTCTGATTGGGTTCTTGTCTTCACCATCAGCTCGGTTCAGATCGTCGGTTTTGGGTCGGATCGGTGACACTCTTTCGGATCGGTTCGATCTTGAACCGTGCCCCTTGACCCGGTGACAACTATCGCTTGCTGATCTTCATTTGTTTCATTATCCCGAGAAACTTGTGGTTCTTTTCCTTTTCCTTTTCCTTTAGCCATAAAGCCTGATTCTCTCAAGATTAACCAAAAAACCTTTGAAAATACTGAAGAAAGTAGATTAACTTCTTGGACTTGAGGATCCAAACAAAAGAATGATAATCCAAAATGCTAAGAGTTCAAATTTCTCAGTGAAAGCACCAAAATTTTAGACCGAAAAGTGGTTCTAACACCCAATCGAATGATAATTCTAAAGAAATTTAAAGAAAAAAAACAAGAACGCAAGATTTATTGTGGTTCGGTGTTAACGAGCCTATGTCCACTTTTGTACTTCTTTGATTGATGATTTAAATACAAATACACTAATGATTTCCACTCAATCTCACAAGTACAACAATGATTTCTCTCAATTTCATGGAGTTATGCTTCAAAATTATAAGTATAATCTGAAATGATAGAGGGAAATTGTTGGTGATGAAGTTAGAGTAGACTAATTGCCAAAAGATCCTCTCAAATGGAGTGTTAAGGGTATTTATAGGCTGAGCGTCCATCCGATTCGGGTGCCACGTGGGGCCCATCTCGTGAACTTCAGATCCGATAGCTCTGGGATGTTGACAGCACATCAAGAATGTGGGATAATGGGGTCTAACCGCTCCGAATTTGCAGGAATGTGGGATATGACTGTTGCAGCTCTGATCCTCGGTTCGGATCGGTGGAGAAAAAAGGGTTCGGATCAGAGAAATTTACACCGAACTGATCCGAGTATGCTACCTGTAATCATTCTTCCGGCTCACGCGTAATAAAGGGAAGGGGTTCGGTTCGAGAGCTCTGAACCGATCAAGGGGACTGTCTACCATGCTCTTTATTCTTAAGTACATTCGTTGAACCATTCCTTAGATTTGTGTAGCCTAACTACAAAGTAGGCTAACGCCTTTCATAGAAATTTTGTTAAGTATCGCATATAGTTTTTATAGCAGTTAAGGGAAAAATGCTACCTAAGGTACCTTCCTCCTTTTTACATGTGTTAGGACACTTCTCCTTATGCATGCACCACTTCTTACATGAAAGCCAGGTTTCCTATGTGTTGTCTTTAC
Organism: Allium sativum; assembly: GCA_030737875.1. Classification (NCBI taxonomy): domain Eukaryota; kingdom Viridiplantae; phylum Streptophyta; class Magnoliopsida; order Asparagales; family Amaryllidaceae; genus Allium; species Allium sativum. The sequence continues at coordinate 285,749,922 of CM060911.1, forward strand.
CATATTATTCCTCTCCATGTATAAAAAGACCCCCTCCCATCACTTAAACCTCATTCCATTCTCTCCTCTCATTTCTACCTTTTTCTCCACCTTAATGGCAATGGCTTCCACAGACTAGTTCCCTCTTTTCTTTTCCTTTTCCTCCTTCAAGGATTCGACTATAGCCCCCTCTCCCATCCATTCGGCCCCTTTTCCCTCGCCCCTAGGCCGCCACCTCCCTCCTCCCTTTGTTGTCCAACTCCGGCCAAAAACTCGGCCTCACCACCCCCACTCCACAGCCCCACACCCTCCTCCTTGTGCCATTTCTCATCCACCAAAACTAACGCTAGCTCGGCCCAAATCACCACCATTCCCTTGTCCAAGTTCGGCCACCCCATCTCCACTCCTTGTGCTACCTTCCTCCTCCTTAAACTAAAAATATTTTTATTTAATAATAATAATAATTATTATTATTATCATCAAATTCGGTGAAGGTCGGAAGTCAGTTCACAATAGTCCGGTATAGCTAGGCAGGTCCTACAATAAAAATTGGCAGAGTGGAACCCTCGGTTACAAACTCTACACTTATATTTGTTCATTATGTTTGTTATGTCAATGGATGGTTAATTAGTAGTTAAACATAGTGTAAGCGTTAGTTACTGAACGCTTATGCATATATACTATTATATTCATGTTATGTGATGGTTGAATGGTTGTTGTGAATGTTGTAATGGTTGTTAGTAGTGATGCTAGTTCATACTACACATGTTACACAAACTTGTGTGGGGATATTTGGGTATTGGTTAAGTCTCATGCTTATCGGGTAATATAAATGAATATTTTATTCATTTAAATATTGTGGAAAAATAAAAGTTGGAATTTTATATTAGGAATTTGATAGAAATGAAACTGAAGTGATTTCGAGAAACTTCAATAATGGTTGAAATTTTATTGAATAAAGTTTTGACTTAAACGGTGTGTTGAAGTTTAAAATAATCAAATTGAATTCGATTTTGAAATTGAAGTTTAGTTTGGCTAAATTAAAGGTGTTTTAACTCAAATATATTGTTCCATATAGCTTATATAATATTTAATTTGAGTTCTAAAAAGTTTATGTTTCAAAATATTAATGTTTGAAAAAATAATATTATTTTAATAACTAAATAATATTATAATAGTAATTAAAAATAAATATTTGAAATAAAAGATGAAAGTATGAAATATTATTTTGACATAGACTTATATAAGTTTTAAATGGATTTCTAAACTATTTGAACCGAATTGGATTATTTTTATTATAAATATTTGTTGACACGCTTTTTAGTCAAAGCCGTCACACATGAGATCTTTGGTTAACAATATGCTCAAGTATTGGGAACATCGTCAGAAGACAGGAAGCGATTTGGTTGAAGTCGCATCACAAACAAAGAATAGCCCCAAACTCCTAATAGATGACCTCTTTTGTGCCCGAAAACATCAATTACGGAGCTTTGCTCTATAACTCTTGTAGCCTTATGAATTAGCTTCAGATCGAGCTTTTGTTTGGCCAAAACGGACTTACGGTTTGGAAGTTACGCTCATTTCCGTGAACGCATGCAGAATTGGAATAACTTGGAAGTTTGGAGTTTGGCATGGGACAGAACCTCAGATTGGATCGGAGGTCTCGGTTCGGATTAGACCTTATCTTCCTAATGGATAACTTGGCATTTGCATTGGCACGCAGACACCTTCGGTTCAGTTCCTCCTGGACCCGATCCGCTTTCTCCAGATGCTCCGAAGAGCACGCTGTCTTTGGCTTGAAGGCTCCAGATCGGTTTGAGGGCACCGTTTCAGCTCGGATCCGATCCGACCCACCTGGAAATTCCTGCACGCATAGCAAAGTTGACTGATTCTCATGCCATAACCACCTCCTATTAATCCGGATCGGCTTACACTTGGCATAATACAAATTGGACAGGCTTTCTCCACGTTCTCCATGATATCTCGAGATGAAAGGGACGTCCTCCACATGGCATCCGAACCGGAACTCCTTAGGGCCTCTCTACGGCTATAAATACATGCTCACATGGCATTTCGGGGGGACTTTTGTCCACTTCAACACTTGGCCTCCATTATAACCAAGCAAGGACATTGCTCATCACTCTAAAACAAGGAATTCGTGTATAAAATCAATCTCTAATCTCGTCTTCTTCATCGTATCAGAAGGCTATTGTGTATGAACGAATCTCCCGGATTATGAGATAACATTGTACTTGTAATTTCTTACGGTTTAAGAAACTATAAAGTGGACGTAGGCTTCGTTTGAGCCGAACCGCTATAAAAACTGCGTGTGTCTCCTGTTATTTACTGCTTTCCTTGCATTTATTCTTTGTGATTGGGGATTGTGAGGATTTAACATTGAGTTTGGGTGTTAGTACCAGATTTTGGTCTAACATTTTGGCGTGCCAGGAAGGGGGCACACGATACTACTTCAATTACTAGCTCTAAAGGAATTGATTTGCTTAGCTATTGGATCAATGGCAATCAAAAGGAAGAAAACTGGAACTTCCACTCATGCTGAGGATGATGACGCTGAAAACGCAAGGAACGAGGCAAGCCATGAGGCTTCATCTCATGAAAACCCATCAGCATTCTTAACCAGAGATGAAATAGGCAGCGTTCTCACTGAACTGAGAGCTCAAATGGCAAGGAAAGATGATCTCCTTAGGAAGCAACAGGAGATGATCGACGGATTCTTCGCTCGGATGGCAGACAGGCCGAGCGGCAACAATCAGATCACTGGAAACAATGCTGCATGGATAGGAGCAGCGATGGAATCATCCCCAGCAGGAGCAACCATCCGGGTCGGTTCAGACTCGATCCGAACTGCAGGGGACCCAAATTCAAGTGAACTTAGGGGCAATCCCCCTCAACAACTCACATCCTCAACACTTAACGTTTTGAATGGAAAAAGTCACTAGAAGCATAGGCCTGGCACGCCCAACATCCGCTCTGGTTCGGATAGGAAATACAACAGCGCAACTCTGAAATGGAACGCAACAGGAAAATGACCACGAACCCGTTCGAGTCGAGCACAACGAACCGTAAGGGTTCGGAGCCTCCGACCCGAACCGAACCACCGACCCGAACCGGATCACACTCCAAGCACCCAATGTTTTTCCAAACCCCTCTGGAATCAATGATGGGGGCACCAGCTCAGATTTTGGCAGTTTGTAACAGATTTTTGAAGGCCATCGGCTCGCTAATCTCATTGAACGCCTCTCGAGAGGCCGCACTTATCAAATTGACATGGATGATGTCAATCACAGTCCATTCACATAGGAAATCAGGAATTCTTGCAATCCCCCAGATTTCAAACTTCCACAACTGGAGCCCTATAACGGCAGGACGTATCAATGCGCTACAAACGACACATGGAAGTTCAATCGGCATCGGAAAACGTCATGGCAAAATGATTCCCCCTCTTCTTGACTGATATAGCCGCTATGTGGATTCGGCAACTAGAAACGGAATAGATCAACAGTTGGAACATGTTGGTCGCTCGCTTTGTTGAGCAATTTCGGGTCCACATAGCACGACCCAAGAATGTCATGTCGCTCACCACAATCAAGCAGAGACCCAGAGAAACTCTGTGTTCATTTCTGGAAAGATTCAACGTTGCAGCAGCATCAGTTGATCGATTTGAACCATCAATGGTACTGATGGCAGCGGTATCCGGTGTCTTGGATAACTCAGAATTCAAAAAATCTTTGTACCGCGAATCCTTGGTGAATTCTACCTTGAAGCAAACAGATTTCTGAGGGAAGAAGATGCAATCTCCGAGACGAAAATTCTCGATGTCAATATGCTTAAAGATGGAGAACCGTCTGACTACGGAAAAAGCAAGGGAAAGGCCACTATCAAGAATGACCGTAACACTCAACCCCGGAGAGGGCCTAGATACAAAAATTACACTGAACTCAATTCGCCGTTGACTGACATTTACATGGACACAAGCGGTGCTATTTCCTACCCAAAGCCTCCCAGAAGGGAGCCATCGCAAAGAGGGCGTGACTCCGGAAAACATTGCATATTCCATGATATGGACGGTCGTGATAAAAATGACTATAGGCACATGCGAGACTTGATTGAGGAATGGGAAAGACGCTGAGAGCTACCCGAGTATGTGAAATAACCAACAACGCCTGCACCTGCGTTTCCACCTCCTGCCCCTGGAGAGGGAATGATCCTGGATCGAGCTCCCGTGGGCTGATCATCAACTGATCTGGAGGAGATTAACCAGCATTTTCTGCATTTCTTAGGATTTAATATATGTTCTTTTGCTTTCTTTAAGTTTTCCAATTGGCTGAATAGGAGTACACACGTACGGGGTTAGGATTTAGCCCCAAAGCGTTCTCTGGACTCGATGACAAACCAATTAGGATTTGCTTTGGTTTTGTACTATGAATTGAATAAGGAAGCACTTTCTGAGCATGGAATATGTTTGACAAATTTAAGTATGTCTTATACTTATTGCGAATCCCTAGGTATGGATTATGCCTAGGGACGAACTATCTTGTCAGGCTGTGGCAAGTAAATCTCTTTCTCGGTATAAGTACGGTTTGTACTCAGTTAAATTCTTAAGTATGGATTATACTCTGGAACGGCGAACGGTCATGTTAGGATTCGACAACGGAACTCAATAAAACTCGAGTATGGCTTATGCTCAGTTTGAACTTCCTGGTATGGCTTATGCCTGGAAGGTTAGGTCCCTCGTCAGGTCTTGGCAGGATGATTCAAATGTTTCTTGAGTATGGATTATACATGCAGCTAGCAGGCCCGGCGTGGCCTTGATTCTCTTGGATTATCCATAACACATCTTCCTTCAACCAACAAGATATATTCTGAGGGGAAAAATGTTGACACACTTTTAAGTCAAAGCCGTCACACATGAGATCTCAGGTAAACAATATGCTCAAGTATTGGGAACATCATCAGAAGACAGGAAGCGATTTGGTTGAAGTCGCATCACAAACAAAGAATAGCCCCAAAGTCCTAACAGAAGACCTCTTTTATGCTCGAAAACATCAGTTACGGAGCTATGCTTTGTAACTCTTGTAGCCCTCCGAATTAGATTCAGAGCGAGCTTTCGTTTGGCCAAAACGGACTTACGGCTTGGAAGTTACGCTCGTTTCCGTGACTGCATGAAGAATTGGAATAACTTGAAAGTTTGGAGTTTGGCTTGGGACAGAACCTCGGATCGGATCGGAGGTCTCGGTTTGGATCAGACCTTATCTTCCTGATGGATAACTTGGCATTTGCGTTAGCACGCTGGCACCTTCGGTTTGGTTCGTCGTGGACCCGATCCGCTTTCTCCAAATGCTCCGAAGAGCACGCTATCTTCGGCTTGAAGGCTCCGGATCGGTTTGAGGGCACCGTTTCAGCTCGGATCCGATTCGACCCGCCTGGCAATTCCTGCACGCACATCAAAGTTGACCGATTCTCATGCCATAACCGCCTCCTATTAATCTGGATCGGCTTACACTTGGCATGATACAAATTGGACATGCTTTCTCCACGTTCTACATGATATCTTGAGATGAAAGGGACGTCCTCTACATGGCTTCCGAACCAGAACTCCTTAGGGCCTCTCTACGGCTATAAATATACCCTCACATGGCATTTCGGGGGGGATTTTGGCCACTCCAACACTTGGCCTCCATTACAACCAAGCAAGGACATTGCTCATCACTTTAACACAAGGAATTCGTGTATAAAATCAATCTCTATTCTCCTCTTCTTCATCATATCAGAAGGCTATTGTAAATGAACGAATCTCACGGATTGTGAGATAGCATTGTACTTGTAATTTCTTAGGCTTTAAGAAACTATAAAGTGGATCTATGCTTGGTTTGAACCGAACCACTATAAAAACTGCGTGTATCTCCTATTATTTACTATTTTCCCGACATTTATTCTTTGTGATTAATGACTGTAAGGATTTAACATTGAGTTTGGGTGTTAGCACCAGATTTTGGTCTAACATTTTGTTGCGCCAGGAAGGTGCACACGATACTACTTCAATTACTAGCTCTAAAGGAATCGATTTGCTTGGCTACTGGATCAATGGCAATTAAAAGGAAGAAAACTGGAACTTCAACTCATGCTGAGGATGCTGACGGTGAAGACGCAAGGAACGAGGAAAGCCATGAGGCTTCATCTCTTGAAAACCCATCAGCATTCTTAACCATAGATGAAATGGGCGGTGTTATCACTGAACTCAGAGCTCAAATGGCAAGGCAAGATGATCTCCTCAGGAAGCAACCGGAGAGGATTGACGGATTCTTCACTCGGATGGATGGCAGGCCGAGCGGCATCAATCAGATCACTGGAAACAATGCTGCGCGGACAGTAGCTGCGTTGGAATCAGCCCCAGTAGGAGCAACCATCCAGATCGGTTCGGACCCGATCCGAACTGCAAGGGACCCAAATTCAAGTGAACTTGGGGGCAATCCCCCTCAACAACTCGCAGCCTCAACACTTAACATTTTGAATGGAAACGTCACTAGAAGCACAGGCCTGGCACGGCCAACATCCGCTCCGGTTCGGATAGGAAATACATCATTGCAACTCCGAAATTGAATGCAACAGGAAAATGACCATGAACCCGTTCGAGTCGAGCACAATGAACCGGGACGGTTCGGAGCCTCCGACCCGAACCAAACCTACGACCCAAACCAGATCACACTCCAAGCACCCATGTTTTTCCAAACGCCTCTGGAATCAATGATGGGGGCACCAGCTCAGATTTTGGCAGTTTGCAACAGATTTTTGAAGGCGATCGGCTCGCTAATCTCATTGAACGCCTCTCGAGAGGCCGCACTTATCAGAGTGACATGGACGATGTCAATCACAATCCATTCACACAGGAAATCTGGAATTCTCGCCATCCCCTAGATTTCAAACTTCCACAACTGGAGCCCTATAATGGCAGGACGGAACCTACTGTGCATCTGATGCGCTACAAACGACATATGAAAGTTCAATCAGCATCGTAAAACATCATGGCAAAATGCTTCCCCCTCTTCTTGACTGATATAGCTGCTATGTGGATTCGGCAGCTAGAAACGGAATCGATCAAGAGCTGGAACTTGTTAGTCGCTCGTTTTATTGAGCAATTTCAGGTCCACACTGCAGGACCCAAGAATGTCATGTCGCTCACCACAATCAAGCAGAGACCCAGAGAAACTCTGCATTCATTTCTGGAAAGATTCAACGTTGCAGTAGCATTGGTTGATTGACCTAAACTATCAATGGTACTGATGGCAGCGGTATCCGGTGTCTTGGATAACTCAGAATTCAAAAAATCTTTGTATCGAGGCCCCCCATGAAACCTCAGCGAATTCTACCTTGAAGCAGATATATTTCTGCGGGAAGAAGATGCAACCTCCGAGAAGAAAATTATCGATGTCAATATGCTTAAAGATGGAGAATCGTCTGACTACGGAAAAGGCAAGGGAAAGGCCACTGTCAAGAATGACCGCAACACTCAACCCGGAGAAGGCCTAGATACGAAAAGTACACTGAACTCAATTCGCCGTTGATTGACATTTACATGGACACAAGCGGTGCTACTTCCTACCTAAAGCCTCCCAGAAGGGAGCCATCGCAAAGAAAGCGCGACTCCGGAAAACATTGCATATTCCATGATATGGACGGTCATGATACAAATGATTGTAGGCACTTGCGAGACTTGATTGAGGAACGGGTTAGACGCGAAGATCTACCCGAGTATGTGAAACAACCAACAGCGCCTGCACCTGCGCTGTCACCTCCTGCTCCCCGGAGAGGGAATGATCCTGGATCGAGCTCCCGTGGGCTCATCATCACCTGATCTGGATGAGATCAACCAGCATTTTCTGCATTTCTTAGGATTTAAGATATGTTCTTTTTCTTTCTTAAGGTTTTCCGATTGGCTGAATCGGAGTACACACGTACGGGGTTAGGATTTGGCCCCAAAGCATGCTCTGGACTCGATGACAAACCAATCAGGATTTTCTTTGGTTTTGTACTTTGAATTGAATATGGAAGGACTTTCCAAGCATGGATTATGTTTGACAAATTTAAGTATGGCTTATACTTATTGTGAATCCCTAGGTTTGGATTATGCCTAGGGACGGACTATCTTGTCAGGCTGTGGCAAGTATATCTCTTTCTCGGTATGAGTACGGTTTGTACTCAGTTAAATTCTTAAGCATGGATTATACTCTGGAACGGCGAACGGTCATGTTAGGATTCGATAACGGAACTCAATAAAACTCGAGTATGGCTTATGCTCAGTTTGAACTTCCTGGTATGGCTTATGCCTGGAAGGTTAGGTCCCTCGTCAGGTCTTGGCAGCGTGATTTAAACGTTTCTTGAGTATGGATTATACATGCAGCTAGCAGGCCCGGCGTGGCCTTGATTCTCTTGGATTATCCATAACACATCTTCCTTCAACCAACAAGATATATTCTGAAGAGCAAAATGTTGACACACTTTTTAGTCAAAGCCGTCACACATGAGATCTCAGGTTAACAATACGCTCAAGTATTGGGAACATCGTTAGAAGATAGGAAGCGATTTGTTTGAAGTTGCATCACAAACAAAGAAAAGCCCCAAAGTCCTAACAGATGACCTCTTTTATGCTTGAAAACATCAGTTACGGAGCTATGCTTTGTAACTCTTGTATCACTCCGAATTAGCTTTAGAGCGAGCTTTCATTTGGCCAAAACGGACTTACGGCTTGGAAGTTACGCTCGTTTCCGTGAACGCATGAAGAATTGGAATAATTGAAAGTTTGGAGTTTGGCTTGGGACAGAACCTCAGATCGGATCGGAGGTCTCGGTTCAGATCAGACCTTATCTTCCTGATGGATAACTTGGCATTTGCATTAGCACGCTGGCACCTTCGGTTTGGTTCGTCCTGGACCCGATCCGCTTTCTCTAGATGCTCCGAAGAGCACGCTATCATTGGCTTGAAGGCCCCGGATCGGTTTGAGAGCACCGTTTCAGCTCGGATCCGTCCCGCCTGGCAATTCCTGCACACACAACAAAGTTGACCGATTCCCGTGCCATAACCGCCTCCTATTAATCCGGATCGGCTTACAATTGGCATAATACAAATTGGACATGCTTTCTCCATGTTCTACATGATATCTTGAGATGAAAGGCACGTCCTCTACGTGGCTTCCGAACCAGAACTCCTTAGGGCCTCTCTACGGCTATAAATACACCCTCACATGGCATTTCGGGGGGGATTTTGGCCTCTCCAACACTTGGCCTCCATTACAACCAAGCAAGGACATTGCTCATCACTTTAACACAAGGAATTCGTGTATAAAATCAATCTCTAATCTCCTCTTCTTCATCATATCAGAAGGCTATTATGAATGAATGAATCTCACGGATTGTGAGATAGCATTGTACCTGTAATTTCTTAGGCTTTAAGAAACTATAAAGTGGATGTAGGCTTGGTTTGAACCGAACCACTATAAAAACCGCGTGTATCTCCTGTTATTTACTATTTTCCCGACATGTATTCTTTGTGATTAGTGACTGTGAGGATTTAACATTGAGTTTGGGTGTTAGCACCAGATTTTGGTCTAACATTTTGTTGCGCCAGGAAGGTGCACTCGATACTACTTCAATTTCTAGCTCTAAAGGAATCGATTTGCTTAGCTACTGGATCAATGGAAATCAAAAGGAAGAAAACTGGAACTTCAACTCATGCTAAGGATGCTGACGGTGAAGACGCAAGGAACGAGGAAAGCCATGAGGCTTCATCTCATGAAAACCCATCAGCATTCTTAACCAGAGACGAAATGGGCAGTGTTCTCACTGAACTCAGAGCTCAAATGGCAAGGCAAGATGATCTCCTCAGGAAGCAACAGGAGATGATTGACGGATTTTTCGCTCGGATGGATGGCAGGCCGGGCGGCATCAATCAGATCACTGGAAACAATGCTGCGCGGATAGTAGCTGCGTTGGAATCAGCCCCAGTAGGAGCAACCATCCAGATCGGTTCGGACCCGATCCGAACTGCAAGGGACCCAAATTCAAGTGAACTTGGGGGCAATCCCCCTCAACAACTCGCAGCCTCAACACTTAACATTTTGAATGGAAACGTCACTAGAAGCACAGGCCAGGCACGGCGAACATCCGCTCCGGTTTGGATAGGAAATACAACAACGCAACTCCGAAATGGATCGCAATAGGAAAATGACCACGAACCCGTTCGAGTCGAGCACAACGAACCGGGACGGTTCGGAGCCTCCGACCCGAACCAAACCTACGACCCAAACCAGATCACACTCCAAGCACCTAATGTTTTTCCAAACGCCTCTGGAATCAATGATGGGGGCACCAGCTCAGATTTTGGCAGTTTGCAACATATTTTTGAAGGCGATCTGCCCACTAATCTCATTGAACGCCTCTCGAGAGGCCGCACTTATCAGAGTCACATGGATGATGTCAATCACAATCCATTCACACAGGAAATCTGGAATTCTCGCCATCCCCTAGATTTCAAACTTCCACAACTGGAGCCCTATAATGGCAGGACGGATCCTACTGTGCATCTGATGCGCTACAAACGACATATGGAAGTTCAATCGGCATCGTAAAACATCATGGCAAAATGCTTCCCCCTCTTCATGACTGATATAGCTGCTATGTGGATTCGGCAGCTAGAAACGGAATCGATCAACAGTTGGAACATGTTGGTCACTCGCTTTATTGAGCAATTTCAGGTCCACACTGCACGACCCAAGAATGTCATGTCGCTCACCACAATCAAGCAGAGACCCAGAGAAACTCTGCATTCATTTCTGGAAAGATTCAACGTTGCAGTAGCATCGGTTGATCGACCTAAACTATCAATGGTACTAATGGCAGCGGTATCCGGTGTCTTGGATAACTCAGAATTCAAAAAATCTTTGTATCGAGACCCACCATGAAACCTCGGCGAATCTACCTTGAAGCAGATATATTTCTGCGGGAAGAAGATGCAACCTCCGAGAAGAAAATTCTCGATGTCAATATGCTTAAAGATGGAGAACCGTCTGACTACGGAAAAGGCAAGGGAAAGGCCATTATCAAGAATGACCGCAACACTCAACCCGGAGAGGGCCGAGATACGAAAAGTACACTGAACTCAATTCGTCGTTGATTGACTTTTACATGGACACAAGTGGTGCTACTTCCTACCCAAAGCCTCCCAGAAGGGAGCCATCGCAAAGAGAGCGCGACTCCGGAAAACATTGCATATTCCATGATATGGACGGTCATGATACGAATGACTGTAGGAACTTGCTAGACTTGATTGAGGAACGGGTTAGACGCGGAGAGCTGCCCGAGTATGTGAAACAACCAACAGCGCCTGCACCTGCGCTGTCACCTCCTGCTCCCCGGAGAGGGAATGATCCTGGATCGAGCTCCCGTGGGCTCATCATAGACTGATCTGGATGAGATCAACTAGCATTTTCTGCATTTCTTAGGATTTAAGATATGTTCTTTTTCTTTCTTTAGGTTTTCCGATTGGCTGAATCGGAGTACACACGTACGGGGTTAGGATTTAGCCCCAAAGCGTGCTCTGGACTCGATGACAAACCAATCAGGATTTTCTTTGGTTTTGTACTTTGAATTGAATAAGGAAGGACTTTCCGAGCATGGATTATGTTTGACAAATTTAAGTATGGATTATACTTATTGTGAATCCCTAGGTATGGATTATGCCTAGGGACGGACTATCTTGTCAGTCTTGGTAAGTATATCTCTTTCTCGGTATGAGTACGGTTTGTACTCAGTTAAATTCATAAGTATGGATTATACTCTGGAACGACGAACGGTTATGTTAGGATTAGACAAAGGAACTCAATAAAACTCGAGTATGGCTTATGCTCAGTCTGAACTTCCTAGTATGGCTTATGCCTGGAAGGTTAGGTCCCTCGTCAGGTCTTGGCAGGATGATTTAAACGTTTCTTGAGTATGGATTATACTTGCAGCTAGCTGGCCCGGCATGGCCTTGATTCTCTTGGATTAACCAGAACACATCTTCCTTCAACCAGCAAGATATGTTCTGAGGGGCAAAATGTTGACACGCTTTTTAGTCAAAGCCGTCACACATGAGATCTCTGGTTAACAATATGCTCAAGTATTGCGAACATCGTCAGAAGACAGGAAGCGATTTGGTTGAAGTCGCATCACAAAAAAAAGATTAGCCCCAATGTCCTAACAGATGACCTCTTTTGTGCTCGAAAACATCAATTACGGAGGTTTACTTGGTAACTCTTGTAGCCTTCTGAATTAGCTTCAGATCGCGCTTTCGTTTGGCCAAAACGGACTTATGGTTTGGAAGTTACGCTCTTTTCGGTGAGCGCATGCAGAATTGGAATAACTTGGAAGTTTGGAGTTTGGCATGGGACAGAACCTCGGATCAGATCGGAGGTCTCGGTTCGGATCTGCCCTTATCTTCCTGATGGATAACTTGGCATTTGCATTGGCACCTTCGGTTCAGTTCGTCCTGGACCCGATCCGCTTTCTCCAGACGCTCCGAAGAGCACGCTGTCTTCGGCTTGAAGGCTCCGGATCGGTTTGTGGGCACCGTTTCTGCTCGGATCCGATCCGACCCGCCTGGCAATTCCTACACGTACAGCAAAGTGGACTAATTCTCATGCCATAACCGCCTCCTATTAATCCGGATCGGCTTACACTTGGCATAATACAAATTGAACAGGCTTTCTCCACGTTCTCCGTAATATCTCGAGATGAAATGGACGTTCTCCACGTGGCATCCGAACCGGAATGCCTTAGGGCCTCTCTACGGCTTTAAATACACCCTCATATGGCACTTCAGGGGGACTTTTGGCCACTCCAGCACTTGGCATCCATTACAACCAAGCAAGGACATTGCTCGTCATTCTAACACGATGAATTATTGTATAAAATCAATCTTTAATCTCCTCTTCTTCATCGTATCAGAAGGCTATTATGTATGAACAAATCTCACGGATTGTGATATAGCATTGTACTTGTAATTTCTTAGGCTTTAAGAAACTATAAAGTTGACGTAGGCTTGGTTTGAGCCGAACCACTATAAAAACTGTGTGTGTCTCCTGTTATTTACTTTTTTTCCCAGCATTTATTCTTTGTGATTTGAGATTGTGATGATTTAACATTGAGTTTGGGTGTTAGCACCAGATTTTGGTCAAACATTTTGGTGCGCCAGGAAGGGGGCACACGATACTACTTCAATTTCTAGCTCTAAAGGAATCTATTTGCTTAGCTATTGGATCAATGGCAATCAAAAGGAAGAAAACTGGAACTTCCACTCATGCTGAGGATGCTGATGCTGAAGACGCAAGGAACGAGGCAAGCCATGAGGCTTCATCTCATGAAAACCCATTAGCATTCTTAACCAGAGATGAAATGGGCGGTGTTCTCACTATACTGAGAGCTCAAATGGAAAGGAAAGATGATCTCCTCTGGAAGCAACAGGAGATGATCGATGGATTCTTCGCTCGGATGGAAGGCAGGCTGAGCGACAACAATTAGATCATTGGAAACAATGCAGCGCAGATAGGAGCAGCCATGGAATCAGCTCCAGCAGGAGAAACCATCTGGGTCGGTTCGGAACCGATCCGAACTACAGGGGACCCAAATTCAAGTGAACTCAGGGGTAATCCCCCTCAACAACTCGCAACCTCAACATTTAATGTTTTGAATGGAAACGTCACTAGAAGCACAGGCCTGGCACGACCAACATCCGCTCCGGTTCAGATAGGAAATACAACAACGCAACTACAAAATGGAACGCAATAGGAAAATGACCACGACCCCATTCGAGTCGAGCACAACGAACCAGGGCAGTTCAGAGCCTCCGACCTGAACCGAACCTCCGACCCGAACCGGATCACACTCCAAGCACCCAATGTTTTTCCAAACTCCTATGGAATCAATGATGGGGGCACCAGCTCAGATTTTGGTAGTTCGCAACAGATTTTTTAAGGCGATCGGCTCGCTAATCTCATTGAATGCCTCTCGAGAGGCCGCACTTATCAGAGTGACATGGATGATGTAAATCACAATCCATTCACATTGGAAATCAGGAATTCTCGCAATCCCCAAGATTTCAAACTTCCATAACTGGAGCCCTATAATGGCAGGACGGATCCTACTGTGCATCTGATGCACTACAAACGGCATACGGAAGTTCAATCGGCGTCGGAAAACATCATGTAAAAATGCTTCCCCCTCTTCTTGATTGATATAGCCGCTATGTGGATTCGGCAGATAGAAACGGAATCGATCAACAGTTGGAACATGTTGGTCGCTCGCTTTATTGAGCAATTTCGGGTCCACATAGCACGACCCAAGAATGTCATGTTGCTCACCACAATCAAGCAGAGACCCAGAGAAACTTTGCGTTCATTTCTGGAAAGATTCAACGTTGCAGCAGCATCAGTTGACCGACCCGAACCATCAATGGTACTGATGGTAGCGGTATCCGGTGTCTTGGATAACTCAGAATTCAAAAAATCTTTGTATGGAGACCCAATGCGACACCTCGGCGAATTCTACCTTGAATCGGACAGATTTCTGCGGGAAGAAGATGCAACCTCCGAGAAGAAATTTCTCGATGTCAATATGCTTAAAGATGGAGAACCGTCTGACTACGGAAAAGGCAAGGGAAAGGCCACTGTCAAGAATGACCGCAACACTCAACCCCAGAGAGGAACTAGATACGAAAAGTACACTGAACTCAATTCGCCATTGACTGACATTTACATGGACACAAGCGGTACTATTTCCTACCCAAAGCCTCTCGAAGGGAGCCATCACAAAGAGAGCGCGACTTTGGAAAACATTGCTTATTCCATGATATGGACGATCATGATACAAATGACTGTAGGCACTTGCGAGACTTGATTAAGGAACGGGTTAGACGCAGAGAGCTACCCAAGTATGTGAAACAACCAACAGCGCCTGCACCTGCGCTGTCACCTCCTGCTGTCCGGAGAGGGAATGATCCTAGATCGAGCTCCCGTGGGCTCATCACCAACTGATCTGGATGATATCAACTAGCATTTTCTGCATTTCTTAGGATATAAGATATGTTCTTTTTCTTTCTTTAGGTTTTCCAATTGGATGAATCTGAGTACACACGTACAGGGTTAGGATTTAGCCCCAAAGCGTGCTCTGGACTCGATGACAAACCAATCAGGATTTTCTTTGGTTTTGTACTTTGAATTGAATAAGGAAGGACTTTCCAAGCATCGATTATGTTTTACAAATTTAAGTATGGCTTATACTTATTGTGAATCCCTAGGTTTGGATTATGCCTAGGGACGGACTATCTTGTCAGGCTGTGGCAAGTATATCTCTTTCTCGGTATGAGTACGATTTGTACTCAATTAAATTCTTAAGTATGGATTATACTCTGGAACGGCGAACGGTCATGTTAGGATTCGACAAAGGAACTCAATAAAACTCGAGTATGGCTTATGCTCAGTTTGAACTTCCTGGTATGGCTTATGCCTGGAAGGTTAGGTCCCTCGTCAGGTCTTTGCAGGATGATATAAAGGTTTCTTGAGTATGGACTATACTTGCAGCTAGCAGGCCCGGCGTGGCCTTGATTCTCTTGGATTATCCAAAACACATCTTCCTTCAACACGAAAGATATGTTCTGGAGGGAAAAATGTTGACATGTTTTTTAGTCAAAGCCGTCACACATGAGATCTCAGGTTAACAATGCGCTCAAGTATTGGGAACATCGTCAGAAGACAGGAAGCGATTTGGTTGAAGTCGCATCACAAACAAAGAAAAGCCCCGAAGTCCTAATAGATGACATCTTTCGGGCCAAGAAACATCAATTACAGTGCTTTGCTCTGTAACTCATGTAGCCCTCTGAATTAGCATCAGATCGAGCTTTCGTTTGGCTAAAACGGACTAACGGTTTGGAAGTTACGCTCGTTTCCGTGAACGCATGAAGAATTGGAATAACTTGGAAGTTTGGAGTTTGGCATGCGACAGAACCTCAGATCGGATCGGAGGTCTCGATTTGGTTTCGACCTTATCTTCCTAATGGATAACTTGGCATTTGCATTGGCATGCTGGCACCTTCGGTTCGGTTCGTCCTGGACCCGATCCTCTTTCTCTAGACGCTCCGAAGAGCACGCTGTCTTCGGCTTGAAGGCTCCGGATCGGATTGAGGTCACCGTTTCAGCTCGGTTCCGATCGGACCCGCTTGGCATTTCTTGCATGCACATCAAACTTTTACGATTCTCATGCCATAACCGCCTCCTATTAATCTGGATCGGCTTACACTTAGCATATTACAAATTGGACAGGCTTTCTCCACGTTCTTCATGATATCTCGAGATGAAAGGGATGTCCTCCACATGGCATCCAAACTGGAACTCCTTAGGGCCTCTCTATCGCTATAAATACACCCTCACATGGCATTTCGGGGGGACTTTTGGCCACTCCAACACTTGGCCTCCATTACAACCAAGCAAAGACATTGCTCATCACTCTAGCACGAGGAATTCATGTATAAAATCAATCTCTAATCTCGTCTTCTTCATCGTATCAGAAGGCTATTGTGTATGAACGAATCTCACGGATTGTGATATAGCATTGTACTTGTAAGTTCTTAGGCTTTAAGAAAATATAAAGTGGACGTAGGCTTGGTTTGAGCCGAACCACTATAAAAACTGCATGTGTCTCCTGTTATATACTGTTTTCCCTGCATTTATTCTTTGTGATTGGTGATTGTGAGGATTTAACATTGAGTTTGGGTGTTAGCACCAGATTTTGGTGTAAAATTTTGGTGCGCCAGGAAGGGGGCACACGATACTACTTCAATTTCTAGCTCTAAAGGAATCAATTTGCTTAGCTATTGGATCAATGGCAATAAAAAGGAAGAAAACTGGAACTTCCACTCATGCTCAGGATGCTGACGCTGAAGACGCAAGGAACGAGGCAAGCCATGAGACTTCATCTCATGAAAACCCATCAGAATTCTCAAGAAGAGACGAAATGGGCGGTGTTCTCACTGAACTGAGAGCTCAAATGGCAAGGTAAGATGATCTCCTCAGGAAGCAACAAGAGATGATCGACGAATTCTTCGCTCGGATGGAAGGCAGGCCGAGCAGCAACAATCAGATCATTGGAAACAATGCTGCACGGATAGGAGCAGCGATGGAATCAGCACCAGCAGGAGCAACCATCCAGGTCGGTTCAGACCCAATCCGAACTGCAGGGGACCCAAATTCAAGTGAACTCAGGTGCAATCCCCCTCAACAACTCGCAGCCTCAACACTTAACGTTTTGAATGGAAACGTCACTAGAAGCATAGGCCTGGCATAACCAACATCCAGTCCGGTTCAGATAGGAAATACAATAATGAAACTCTGAAATGGAATGCAACAGGAAAATGACCACGAACCCATTCGAATTGAGCACAATGAACCGGGACGGTTTGGAGCCTTTGACCCGAACCAAACCTCCGATTTAAACCGGATAACACTCCAAGCACCCAATGTTTTTCCAAACTCTTTTGGAATCAATGATGGGGGCACCAACTCAGATTTTGGCAGTTTGCAACAGATTTTTGAAGGCGATCGGCTCGCTAATCTCACTAAACGCCTCTCGAGAGGCCGCACTTATCAGAGTGATATGGATGATGTAAATCACAATCCATTCACACAGGAAATCAGGAATGGTACTGATGGCAGCGGTATCTGGTGTCTTGAATAACTCAGAATTCAAAAAAATCTTTGTATCGAGACCCACTACAAAACCTCGGCGAATTCTACCATGAAGCAGACAGATTTCTGCGGGAAGAAGATGCTACCTCCGAGAAGAAAATTCTCGATGCCAATATGCTTAAAGATGGAGAACCATCTGACTATGGAAAAGGCAAGGGAAAGGCCACTGTCAAGAATGACCGCAACACTCAACCCCAAAGAGGGCCTAGATACGAAAAGTACACTGAACTCAATTCGCCATTGACTGACATTTACATGGACACAAGCGGTGCTATTTCCTACCCAAAGCCTCCCAGAAGGGAGCCATCGCAAAGAGAGTGCGACTCCGGAAAAGATTGCATATTCCATGATATGGACGGTCATGATACAAATGACTGTAGGCACTTGTGAAACTTTATTGAGGAACGGGTTAGATGCGGAGAGCTACCCGCGTATGTGAAACAACCAACAGCGCCTACACCTGCGCTGCCTCCTCCTGCTCCCCGGAGAGGGAATGATCCTGGATCGAGCTCCCGTGGGCCCATCATCAACTGATCTGGATGAGATCAACCAACATTTTTTGCATTTCTTTGGATTTAAGATATGTTCTTTTGCTTTCATTAGGTTTTCCGATAGGCTGAATCAGAGTACACACGTACAGGGTTAGGATTTAGCCCTTAAGCGTGCTCTGGACACGATGACAAACCAATCAGGATTTGCTTTGGTTTTGTACTTTGAATTGAATAAGGAAGGACTTTCCGAGCATGGATTATGTTTGACAAATTTAAGTATGGCTTATACTTATTGCGAATCCCTAGGTATGGATTATGCCTAGGGACGGACTATATTGTCAGGCTGTGGCAAGTATATCTCTTTCTCGGTAAGAGTACGGTTTGCACTCAGTTAAATTCTTAAGTATGTATTATACTCTGGAACGGTGAACGGTCAAGTTAGAATTCGACAAAGGAACTCAATAAAACTCTAGTATGGCTTATGCTCAGTTTGAACTTCCTGGTATGGCTTATGCCTGGAAAGTTAGGTCCCTCGTCAGGTCTTGGCAGGTTGATTAAACATTTCTTGAGTATGGATTATACTTGCAGCTAGCAGGCCCGGCGTGGCCTTGATTCTCTTGGATTATCTAGAACACATCTTCCTTCAACCAACAAGATATGTTCTCAGGGGCAAATAGTTGACACACTTTTTATTCAAAGAAGTCACACATGAGATCTCTGGTTAACAACATACTCAAGTATTGGGAACATTGTCAAAAGACAGGAAGCGATTTGATTGAAGTCGCATCACAAACAAAGAATAGCCCCAAAGTCCCAATAGATGACCTCATTTGGGCCCAAAAACATCAATTATAGAGCTTAGCTCTGTAACCCTTGTAGCCCTCTGAATTAGCTTCAAATCGAGCTTTCGTTTAGCCGAAACAGACTTACGGTTTGGAATTTATTCTCGTTTTCGTGAATGCATGTAGAATTGGATTAACTTGGAAGTTTGGAGTTTGGCATGGGACAAAACCTCGAATCAGATCGGAGGTCTCAGTTCGGATCAGACCTTATCTTCCTGATGCATAACTTGGCATTTGCGTGATGACGTTGGCACCTTCGGTTCAGTTCGTCCTGGACCTGATCCGCTTTCTCCAGACGCTCCGAAGAACGTGCTGTCTTCGGCTTGAATGCTCCGGATCGGTTTGAGTGCACCATTTCAGCTCGGATCGGATCCGACCCACCTGGCAATTCCTGCACGCACAACAAAGTTGACCAATTCTCATGCCATAACCGCCTCCTATTAATTCGGATCGGCTTACACTTGGCATAATAAAAATTGGACAGGCTTTCTAAACGTTCTCCATGATATCTCGAGATTAAAGGGACGTCCTCCACATGGCATCCAAATCGGAACTCCTTAGGCCCTCTCTATGGCTATAAATACACCCACACATGGCATTTCGGCGGGACTTTTGGCCACTCCAACACTTGGCCTCCATTACAACCAAGCAAGGACATTGCTCATCACTCTAACATGAGGAATTCGTGTATAAAATCAATCGCTAATCTCCTCTTCTTCATCGTATCAGAAGGCTATTGTGTACGAACGAATCTCACGGATTGTGAGATAGCATTGTACTTATAATTTCTTAGGCTTTAAGAAAATATAAAGTGGATGTAAGCTTGGATTGATCCGAACCACTATAAAAACTGCATGTGTCTGCTGTTATTTACTGTTTTCCCTGCATTTATTCTTTGTGATTGGTGATTGTGAGGATTTAGCATTGAGTTTGGGTGTTAGCACCAGATTTTGGTCTAACATTTTGGCACGCTAGGAGGGGCCACACGATACTACTTCAATTTCTAGCTCTAAAGGGATCGATTTGCTTAGTTATTGGATCAATGTCAATCAAAAGGAAGAAAACTGGAACTTCCACTCATGTTGAGGATGCTGACGCTGAAGACGCAAGGAACGAGGCAAGCCATGAGGCTTCATCTCATGAAAACCCATCAACATTTTTAACCAGAGACGAAATGGGCGGCGTTCTCACTGAACTGAGAGCTCAAATGGCAAGGCAAGATGATCTCCTCAGGAAGCAACAGGAGATGATCGATGGATTCTTCACTCGGATGTAAGGCATGCCGAGCAACAACAATCAGATCACTGGAAATAATGCTGCGCGGATAGGAGCAGTGATGGAATAAGCACCAGCAGGAGCAACCATCCGGGTCGGTTCGGACCCGATCCGAACTGTAGGGGACCCAAATTCAAGTGAACTCGGGGTCAATCCCCCTTAACAACTTGCAGCCTCAACACTTAACGTTTTGAATGGAAACGTCACTAGAAGCACAGGCCTGGCACGACCAACATCCGCTCCGGTTCGGATAGGAAATACAATAATGCAACTCCAAAATGGAACGCAACAGGAAAATGACCACGAACCTGTTCGAGTCGAGCACAACAAACCGGGACGGTTCGGAGCTTCCGACCCGAACCAGATCACACTCCAAGCACCCAATGTTTTTCCAAACTCCTTTGGAAACAATGATGGGGGCATCAGCTCATATTTTGGCAGTTTGCAACAGATTTTTGAAGGCGATCGGCTCCCTAATCTCATTAAACGCCTCTCGAGAGGCTGCACTTATCAGAGTAACATGGATGATGTAAGTCACAATCCATTCACACAGGAAATCAGGAATTTTCGCTATCCCCCAGATTACAAACTTCCACAACTAGAGCCCTATAACGGCAGGACGCATCCTACGGTGCATCTGATGCTCTACAAACGGCATATGGAAGTTCAATCGGCATCGGAAAACATCATGGAAAAAAGCTACCCCCTCTTCTTGACTGATATAGACGCTATGTGGATTCGGCAGCTTGAAACGGAATCGATCAATAGTTGGAACATGTTGGTCGCTTGCTTTATTGAGCAATTTTGGGTCCACATAGCACGACCCAAGAATGTCATGTTGCTCATCACAATCAAGCAGAGACCCAGATAAACTCTGCGTTTATTTCTGGAAAGATTCAACGTTGCAGCAGCATCGGTTGATCGACCTGAGCCATCAACGGTACTGATTGCAGCGGTATCCGGTGTCTTGGACAACTCAGAATTCAAAAAATCTTTGTATCGAGACCCACCACGAAAACTCGGTGAATTCTACCTTGAAGCAGACAGAATTCTACGGGAAGAAGATTCAACCTCCGAGAAGAAAATTCCCGATGTCAATATGCTTAAATATGGTGAACTGTTTGACTATGGAAAAGGAAAGGGAAAGGCCACTGTCAAGAATGACCGCAACACTCAACCCCGGAGAGGTCCTAGATAGGAAAAGTACACTGAACTCAATTCGTCGTTGACTGACATTTACGTGGACACAAGCAGTGCTATTTCCTACCCAAAGCCTCCCAGAGGGGAGCCATCGCAAAGAGAGCGCGACTCCGGAAAACATTGCATATTCCATAATATGGACAGTCATTATACAAATGACTGTAGGCACTTGCGAGACTTGATTGAGGAATGGGTTAGACGCCGAGAGCAAACGGAGTATGTGAAACAACCAATAGCGCCTGCACCTACGCTGCCATCTCCTGCTCCCCGGAGAGGGAATGATCCCGGATCGAGCTCCCGTGGGCTCATCATCAACTGATCTGGATGAGATCAACCAGCATTTTCTGCATTTCTTAGGATTTAAGATATGTTCTTTTGCTTTCAGTAGGTTTTTTCGATTGGCTGAATCGGAGTACGCACGTATGAGGTTAGGATTTAGCCCCAAAGCGTGCTCTGGACTCGATGACAAACCAATCAGGATTTGTTTTGGTTTTTTTTACTTTGAACTGAATAAGGAAGGACTTTCCGAGCATGGATTATGTTTGAAAAATTTAAGTATGGCTTATACTTATTGCGAATCCCTAGGTATGGATTATGCCTGGGGACATACTATCTTGTCAGGCTGTGGCAAGTATATCTCTTTCTCGATATGATTACGGTTTGTACTCAGCTAAATTCTTAAGTATGTATTATACTCTGGAACGGCGAACGGTCATGTTAGGATTCGACAAAGGAACTCAATAAAACTCGAGTATGGCTTATGCTCGGTTTGAACTTCGTGATATGCCTTTTGCCTGGAAGGTTAGGTCCCTCGTTAGGTCTTGGCAGTATGATTAAACGTTTCTTGAGTATGGATTATACTTGCAGCTAGCAGGCCCGGCGTAGCCTTGATTCTCTTGGATTATCCAGAATACATCTTCCTTCAACTAGCAAGATATGTTCTGAGGGGAAAAATGTTGACATGGTTTTTAGTCAAAGCCGTCACACATGAGATCTCAGGTTAACAATATGCTCAAGTATTGGGAACATCGTCAGAAGACACGAAGAGATTTGGTTGAAGTCGCATCACAAACAAAGAATTGCCCCCAAATTCCTAAAAGATGACCTCTTTTGGCCCCAAAAACATCAATTACAGAGCTTTGCTTTGTAACTCTTATAGACCTCTGAATTAGCCTCAGATCGAGCTTTCGTTTGGCCAAAACGGACTTACGGTTTGGAAGTTACGCTCGTTTCTGTGAACGCCTGCAGATTTGGAATAACTTGGAAGTTTGGAGTTTGGCATGGGACATAACCTTGGATCGGATCTGAGGCCTCGGTTCGGATGAGACCTTATCTTCCTGATGGATAACTTGGCATTTGCATTGGCATGCTGGCACCTTCGGTTCGTCCTGGACCCGACCAACTTTCTCCAGACGCTCTGAAGAGCACGCTGTCATCGGCTTGAAGGGTCCAGATCAGTTTGAGGGCACCGTTTCAGCTCGGATCCGATCCAAACCGCCTGGCAATTCCTGCATTAACACAAAAGTTCACCGATTCTCATGCCATAACCACCTCCTATTAATCCGGGTAGGCTTACACTTGGCATAATACAAATTGGACAGGGTTTCTCCACGTTCTCCATGATATCTCGAGATGAAATGGATGTCCTCCACGTGGCTTCCGAAACGGAACTCCTTAGGGCCTCCCTACAGCTATAAATACACCCTCACATGGCATTTCGGGGGGACTTTTGGCCACTCCAACAGTTGGCCTAAATTACAACCAAGAAAGGACATTGCTCATCACTCTAACATGAGGAATTCATGTATAAAATCAATCTCTAATCTCCTCTTCTTCATCGTATCAGAAGGATATTGTGTATGAACGAATCTCATGGATTGTGAGATAGCATTGTACTTGTAATTTCTTAGGCTTTAAGAAACTATAAAGTAGACGTAGGCTTGGTTTGAGCCGAACCACTATAAAAACTGCGTGTGTCTCCTATTATTTACTATTTTCCCTGGACTTATTCTTTGTGATTGGTGATTGTGAGGATTTAACATTGAGTTTGGGTGTTAGCACCAGATTTTGGTCTAACATTTTGGCGTGCCAGGAAGGGGGCACATGATACTACTTCAATTTCAAGCTCTAAAGGAATCAATTTGCTTAGCTATTGGATCAATGGCAATCAAAAGGAAGAAAACTGGAACTTCCACTCATGCTGAGGATGCTGACGCTGAAGACGCAAGGAACGAGGCAAGCCATAAGGCTTCATCTCATGCAAAACCCATCAGCATTCTTAACCAGAGACGAAATGGGCGGTGTTCTCACTGAACTAAGAGCTTAAATGGCAAGGCAAGATGATCTCCTCAGGAAGCAACCGGAGATGATCGACGGATTCTTCGCTCGGATGGAAGGTAAGCCGAGCGGCAACAATCAAATCACTAGAAACAATGCTACGCGGATAGGAGCAGCGATGGAATAAGCCCCAGCAAGAACAACCATACGGGTCGGTTCAGACCCGATCCGAACTGTTGGGGACCCAAATTCAAGTGAACTCGGGCGCAATCCCCCTCAATAACTCGTAGCCTCAACACTCAACGTTTTGAATGGAAACGTTACTAGAAGCACAGGCCTAGCACGACCAACATCCAGTCTGGTTCGGATAGGAAATACAACAACGCAACTCTGAAATGGAACGCAATAGGAAAATGACCACGAACCCGTTCGAGTCGAGCACAATGAACCGGGACGGTTCGGAGCCTCTGACTCGAACCGAACCTCCGACCCGAACCGGATCACACTTCAAGCACCCAATAATTTTCCAACCTCCTCTGGAGTCAATGATGGGGGCACCATCTCAGATTTTGGCCGTTTGCAATAGATTTTTGGAGGCGATTAGCTCGCTAATCTCATTGAATGCCTCTCGAGAGGCCGCACTTATCAGAGTGACATGGATGACGTCAATCACAATCTATTCACACAAGAAATTAGGAATTCTCGCAATCCCCCAGATTTCAAACTTCCACAACTAGGGCCCTATAACAACAGGACGCATCCTACAGTGCATCTGATGTGCTACAAACGACATATGGAAGTTCAATCGGCGTCGGAAAACGTCATGGCAAAATGCTTCCCCCTCTCCTTGACTGATAAAGCCGCTATGTGGATTCGACAGCTGGAAACGGAATCGATCAATAGCTGGAACATGTTGGTCGCTCGCTTTGTTGAGCAATTTCAGGTAGCACGACCCAAGAATGTCATATCGCTCACCACAATCAAGCAGAGACCCAGAGAAACACTGCGTTCATTTCTGGAAAGATTCAATGTTGCAGCAGCATCGGTTGATCGACCTGAACCATCAATGGTACTGATGGCAGCGGTATCCGGTGTCTTGGATTACTCAGAATTCAAAAATTCTTTGTATCGAGACCCACCGCGAAACCTTGGCGAATTCTACCTTAAAGTAGACCGATTTCTGAGGGAAGAAGATGCAACCTTCGAGAAGAAAATTCTCGACGTCAATATGCTTAAAAATGGAGAACCGTCTGACTATAGAAAAGGCAAGGGAAAGGTCACTGTCTAGAATGACCGCAACACTTAACCCCGGAGAGGGCTTAGATACGAAAAGTACACTAAACTCACTTCGTCGTTGACTGACATTACATGGACACAAGCAGTGCTATTTACTACCCAAAGCCTCCCAGAAGGGAGCCATCGCAAAGAGAGCGCGACTCCGTAAAACATTGCATATTCCATGATATGGATGGTCATGATACAAATGACGGTAGGCACTTGCGAGACTTGATCGAGGAACGAGTTAGACGTGGAGAGCTACCCGCGTATGTGAAACAAACAACATCGCATACACAAGCGCTGCCGCCTCTTGCTCCCCAGAGACGGAATTATCCTAGATCGAGCTACCGTAGGCTCATCATCAACTGATCTGGATGAGATCAACCAGCATTTTATGCATTTCTTAGGATTTAAGATATGTTCTTTTCCTTTCTTTAGGTTTTCCAATTGGCTCAACCAGAGTACACACGTACGGGGTTAGGATTTAGCCCTAAAGCGTGATCTGGACTCGATGACAAACCAATCAGGATTTGCTTTGGTTTTGTACTTTGAATTGAATATGGAAGGACTTTCCGATCATGGATTATGTTTGACAAATTTAAGCATGGCTTATACTTATTGCAAATCCCTAGGTATGGATTATGCCTAGGGACGGACTATCTTGGCAGGCTGTGGCAAGTATATCTCTTTCTCGGTATAAGTACGGTTTGTACTCAGTTAAATTCTTAAGTATGGATTATACTCTGGAATAGCGAACGGTCATGTTAGGATTCGACAAAGGAACTCAATAAAACTCTAGTATGGCTTATGCTCAGTTTGAACTTCCTGGTATGGCTTATGCCTGGAAGGTTAGGTCCCTCATCAGGTCATGGCAGGATGATTTAAATGTTTCTTGAGTATGAATTATACTTGCAGCTAGCAGGCCCGGCGTGGCCTTGATTCTTTTGGATTATCCAGAACACATCTTACTTCAACCAGGAAGATATGTTCTGAGGGGAAAAATGTTGACACGCTTTTTAGTCAAAGCCGTCACACATGAGATCTCTGGTTAAAAATATGCTCAAGTATTGGGAAAATCGTCAAAAGGCAGGAAATGATTTAGTTGAAGTTGCATCACAAACAAAGAATAGCCCCAAAATCCTAACAGATGACCTCTTTTGGTCCTGAAAACATCAATTACAAAGCTTTTCTCTGTAACTCTTGTAGCCCTCTGAATTAGCTTCAGATCGAGCTTTCGTTTGGCCAAAACGGACTTACGGTTTGGAAGTGACGCTCGTTTCTGTGAACGGATGCAGAATTGGAATAACTTGGAAGTTTGGCATAGGACAGAACCTCGGATCGGATCGAAGGTCTTGGTTCGGATCATACCTTGTCTTCCTAATGGATAACTTGGCATTTGCATTGGCACGCTGGCACCTTCGGTTCGGCTCCTCCTAGACCCGATCCGCTTTCTCCAGACGCTCCAAAGAGCACGCTGTCTTCGGCTTGAAGGCTCCGAATTGGTTTGAGGGCACCGTTTCAGCTCGGATCCTATCTGACCCGCCTGGAAATTCCTGCATACATAGCAAAGTTGACCGATTCTCATGCCATAACCGCCTCCTATTAATCCGGACAGGCTTACACTTGGGAAAATACAAATTGGATGGGCTTTTTCCACGTTCTCCATGATATCTCGAGATGAAAGGGACTTCCTTCACGTGGCATCCGAACCGGAATTCCTTAGGGCCTCTCTACGACTATAAATATACCCTCATATGGCATTTCAGGGGGAATTTTTACCACTCTAACTCTTGGCCTCCATTACAACCAAGCAAGGACATTGCTCATCACTCTAACACGAGGAATTCATGTATAAAATCAATCTCTAATCTCCTCTTCTTCATCGTATTAGAAGGCTATTGTGTATGAACGAATCTTACGGATTGTGAGACAGCATTGTACTTGTAATTTCTTAGGCTTTAAGAAACTATAAAGTGGACGTAGGCTTGGTTTGAGCCGAACCACTATAAAAACTGCGTGTGTCTCCTGTTATTTACTGTTTTCCCTGCAGTTATTCTTTGTGATTGGTGATTGTGAGGATTTAACATTGAGTTTGGGTGTTAGCACTAGATTTTGGTCTAACAATATTAAATCGGTTAGAATAGAGCTTGTCATGCAGCGGTACTTCGCGAATTTCGAACGTAGGCTTTAAACTGTCATAGCAGATTCGTTTTAAATCGAATTTTCCCCAGACGAAAAATATTGATTTCTTATAATTGTAACTTTAAAATGGACAAAGAATTTCCCGATTTTGTTAAATAATTTTCAATTAATGTCCAAACCAATTTGCAGTAAAAACCGTAGTATGGTAGTTTAGTGACGAAATTTGGAAATTAACTTAAATGGCTTTACAAAATTATTAAAAATACGGAATTTTTTAATAAATCATAATAAATGAATTCAACGTAGTTTGGATTAAAATTATAGAGTTTTAAAGTTATTTTCATCAAACCAGTCTAAATAGCCTATTCATAACTCTTTTAGTAACATTTTTGAAACATTTTGTTTTACTTAATAACTGATTTTGAAGGGTTTAAACTTAATAATTGATATCCAGCCTTTATTAAACCATTTCAAAGGAATAATGAAATGCTTTTTATGTGGAACAAAAGTTTTAAAAGTTAAGATGGGTTGAGACATGACTGAAATCCGATATATCCATACTATTTTATAATGACGCTTATTATTCGGGAAGTCCGGGATCAGAAATTGTGTCTAAACCATTCTGAATAATAATATGATGTGATGAAGAAGAGATATTTGAAGACGATGATTAAAGACCGGGAATCTTCACATCGTAGGACTGCTTGTTGATGTCTCAGATAGATGACTACCTATTATGAGATTTTATTGTAGCAGCGGTCCAGATGTACTTGGAGATTTTCCGGATTTGCAAGGACCTCTTTCCATTATGGACGAGGAATAAGGTGCCTTCATTTTCTTTTAGACCTGGAATAGATTTGTATGGATGCGTGTCTACCATTGTATTTTGTAATGTGTGATTGATCTTTACTAAACATATTTATGATTGGTGGCAGAGAATATATTATCTTAGTTTAACACCCTTCTTTGAGATGTACGAGCTCAAAGGTGATATGGTTAGTGATTATCAATTATATGTTCTGAAATGACAAAGTGGCATACCAAGTGATGAGCTATTGATGATTAAAGCATGGCATAAGGATAAGAGCAGCTTTGTGTAATGAGACTTTGGCAAGCCTCACACAACCGGAAATGGAAAAAAGAGGAAAATGAAGTGAGGATATGGGTGTGTCATTGCCTTCTAGATAAAAAAAAGTGTTCCATGGTATGGAGCCCAGGTATTACTTATGTGAAAACTTCTATTTACGTGGATGTTGATGTTAGGGGGCCGTGATTAAAGGTTGGTAATGATCGGGAGATGGCATACCCAAGAGTGCTCTTAGTTATCCAAATAAGGGATAATCCGACCTTGCATTAGCAGAGAGCCAGTGAGTTCTTGGGACATTCCTCTAGAGGTATATCCATCGGATAAGGAAGTTCCTTAGCCTGGTCATTTGTTAGAAATCCATCATCCGCTACGAACCTGTACGGTTTCAGTTGTATACTATATGTCATCACAGTAAATGGTACCTATGTTGGCTAGGATTGATACATTTACTTACGAAATGATTTTCAACACTAATAATAATATCAAATGGTTTTTATATATCAAGCATTCTATGTTATCATAAGGAAAAACCTCACCCATATCTGTGTTTACATTGTTTGTATGCGCCGCAAGACCTTAAGGTAGCTTCATTTTCCGAAACCAATGCGAACTTCACTGTACATAACAAATATATTGAGTTTCTCACACCAGTCCCATGAACGACCTAGAGTTTATTTGTTTCCCTTAATCTTTAGGTGCCTATAATTTTTCACACGGGCAGCCTAGTGGTCAGGTAACATTAGCAGCATCTTAGAGCATTTGTCAGGTCTCGGTAGGAGCATTTTGGAGTCTTTCTATGGAGTTTCTATGGAGCCGTATATTGGTTTTTTTGTGCTTAGTGGTTTGGAGCTTTCTGAGGTGAAGATGGATGTTTTCGGATTAACCCAGTATATCCCAGTTGTGTTTCCACTATTTTATTTTGTATCTAATAGTCAGTATAACTGGATATGTGTGTATTCTCTAATGTTATAGTAGTGTTGTACCCCTTTGTAACCCAAATATTATATTAATGATAATGTTATTTATGTTTCATTGTGTTGTTTCTAATGTGTTATAATCCCATGCAATTTGGATTTCGATGTTTGAAATTTGGACATTTGTTTACTTGGATGTATAAAATGTCGATTTTTGAAGGTTGAAAGCCTGGGTCGATACAATGTCCCTTCAACATCTACATCAACATAAGTAGTTGTTACTACTTGACTAATACCTGGGCTCCATAACATGATACAATTTTTATCTAGAAGGAGAGGACATACCCATATCATTGCCACATTTTTCCTATTTTGGCCATTTTTCATGGTGTGAAGCTTGTCGAAGTTATGTTACATAAAGCTACGCTTTACTAGCCATGCTTTTATCATCAGTAGCTCATAACTAAGCCAATCTTTGTTGAGCTCCACTTACCTATCTCTTACTTCAGCCTCACTGTTTCATACCTTTCCTCCTCATCGCCGACTCTGAAAACTCCCCCTTCTGCTACCCCATGGCTATTTCAGGCAACCACGTGTATTTGCGTCCTTCAACTGGTAACAAAGGTGGTTTTGGAAGGCTTTTACTGATGTGGAGGCTCTATTCACACAGTAACTCTCTTAATGGCTTTGTGGTATCGCGTCTCATCTTTGGATTGTGATGGTACCGTCTATCACTTTGGGTATTCAATATTTTTCAAGTTCACGCCTTATTTGTATCTCTGGTTTTTGGATTTGTTTATTGGGAGTAAAACGATTGATCTGGTGCTTGGTTTTTTCTTCTAGGTACTGAGCTCGGCACTAAAACATGATAATGTGAATTGCTCGCCCCTTTTGTTCCTCTATTGCTAGCACTATATCATGTTGTCTGGTAATAGTATAGTCGAGTCACCACCTACGTTTAATAGTAATACACGAGATGCCTAGCACTGAACTTTGTTGTTCTACAATTGGTGACGTTTATGCTCGACTGTAATTTTTACTAGTTTAGTAATGCTAGTTTTACAACTTTCTTCTATGAGCGGTTTACCTTTGGTATGCAGTATAGTGTTCGTGACTATGGAGGTCTGGTTCTAGCATTGCCACTGAGGTTTCAGTGAAGTTGGTGAAGCATGTCTCTCATTTTTGTTGTATCCCCTGATGTGCCCTATGGTATCCTCTCACTCCCATGTCACTGTTTAGTATGGCTGAATGTCATTTCACATGTAATCTATCTTGTTTCTGCTACTTCCTGGAGTGGGCTCAAGACTATTGCTTATTACTGTATGTTACTAGGTAGTTGTTTCCTAGTCATACTGTAGCCTTAGCTTGTAATTTGAGGGATACCATACTTTTAACTGTTCAGTCTTGTACTGATTATTTTTATTCATATGTAATAACTACTATTGTATTATGTAACATTATTTTCTCGTTGCGTGGAGACTAATTCATGAGAAAATGTAATATTGTAGTCTAGCATCTAGCTAGCTCCAATGCTCCTAGCCTGTTTAGGTAGAGTGGACGGAACACTATAAACTCCCTAGGCGGTGAACGGTTGTGACATCCCCACGTCTGTTAATGTCACTTTTTATCAGAATGCATTAAGTTCCGTGAAGCGTAATAGGTAAACAGAAATAGAATCTCACAAGACAGATATACAAATAGCAGCGAAATTTTAAAACATTTTTTCCAGTAGAAAACATCATGGTCTTAAATCCAGTTACAACATCAGACTAAAATACTGGAACAAAATACATCAAACAAAAAAATATGTCATGCGCTAAAAACAATCAGAGTAGATAAATGAAAAATCTTAATCCCATAAGTAGCCATATCAAACAAGACAAATAGTCAAAGCGATACATCAAAGCAGATCCAAATCCAAGCAGGAACAGAAGAGAGAGAAAGTCCTACTCACGCCTGAGCGTTCCTACCCTGAGAACCTAGGGGGGAGGGAGGAAAGAGAGAAAAAGAAACAAAATGGGTCAGACATAAAGTCTGGTGAGTCCAGTGACTTCTAACATATAAAGAAATAAAAGTACCAAGACAGTGAAATAAACTTGATGAGAGATAACTGTAATATATAACGGGTATAAACAGGATGGACATGATAAACAGAATAAATAGGATAAACTGTGCTTCTCAATTACTTTCTCTGTACCAAAACTACTATACTAGATTGGGTGTTTTCCAATTACTTAACAGAAACAGAATGATACCAGCATAAACATAATGATAGATTTAAGTGTACTTCTAATTACATAACGTGTTTTGCCCCAAACAGAAATAACAGGTACCCCAATAGAAATAACGGGTGTTACCCCAAACATAAATAACGAGTACTAAACAGGCATGACTAGATGTACCTTAATTGCTACCCCCAAGCGATGGGCTTCCTAACACGTAAATACCCTGTTTCGGCCCCATAGTAGGGTGTATTACTTCCTAAAGTGGCAACCTACAGAAGGACACAGACCTATTTACAGGTGTTACGGTGGCTTATTTTCTTAGGCAGGTCGGACCCATGCATGCATATGACCCCATTGGAAAGCACCACCAAAACACCCCTCCCCAGATGGACCTTTTACAATTAGCTCAGTAAGAATGCACTGACCCCTACCTAGTGTTCTGTCCCCATTTAATATCGGAATGGGTTACTGACTAATATGGGTCCCACACAACATAACATAAGTCAAACCCCTGAACTTGTGCCCCCAATCAACTAGGATTTCCATAGGTTAAGTCTTACATCCTAACCCCCACAAGTTCAACAGTTAAGCTTCAAAGGTTAACATTGTCTACACAACCCCAACAGATTAAACAGATTTACTTGACCATTTAGTTTTAACTGTTTTACTTAACCCCCACAGATTTAACAGGTTACATAGGTGACATACAGTTTCATTAACATGTTCCATTTAATCTTTGAATTAAGCCTATAAATTTACATGTTGATACACCCCAAATTTCAGTCATATTCCACAGTATAAGGTATGCCCCAAATTTCCCACTTTTATTTTCATTCCAAAATATTCCACAATTCTCCCAATTTCATTCATACATATGTCTCTAACGAGATTGTCCTAGGCTCAAAGGTAGCCTAGGCTTATAAAATAAAAAGGGAATAAGAGAGGGAGAAGAAAAGAAATAGGAATATAATAACATAAATCAACATATAATAACAACTGAACAACAAAATAGGTGTATGGAAAATTATATGTAATTATAGTAGAACAGTTTAGATATAAATCAGTTTCTTAACAGGCATAGGCTCAAATCTGGTTTATAAACATGTCAAGGTTACTATTAAATTTTATATCTAAAAGTAACATGAATTCATAGAGATTGGATCGGAGTAACAGAATAGTCTCTGATGTATGTATAGGCTGATGTTGTAGAAGATAGTCTAATCCAATCCAAGCTGAGGCAGCATCTCCTTGTCTCCATTGTTTTAGGTGTGGGAAAACAATAGAAATGTTGGCCTTCATATGGACTATCTCCAACGAATCCCGCTAACAAACAAGTCCAGGTTCAGAAAATGAATCTGCCTAGATCAGGGGTGAGTCGACCCTAGGGTCATGGGTCGACCCCTTTGGGGCGTGGGTCGACCCCAAATGGGTATTATTCCTGCATTGGTTTTCCTCCCCTCTAATTCCATTTATTTTGAATTTCTGGTTTGATTTGTTCACATATATCCTCCTTATATGTATACAAACTTCTAACCTTTATATCTTCTTCATACGATGTCCGTTTTATGCAAACTCGGAGTCTACTTGAACCATAATTCCGAGACGAATGCAATGGTACAGTTCGTTTACTTTATTCCTAATATTTAATTAAGTATTCTTTAGCTTACTAATGTTCTTTAAAATTACGAGGTGTTACATTCTCCCCTACTTAAAGGATTTCGTCCCCAAAATTTCCAAGTTAAGAAGAATGTTACTATCCTAACAACCACAAACATATGCTTATCCATCATTCACAAGCATCCATTTTCCTTTAGATTTTTCTAATGCTTGTATGAACATATGCAATGGTCTGTGTATATATCCTTGCACTAATGACAAAATCAGGCTGTCGACTGATTCAGTTGACCTCCTTAATGCCGTTTATGTTCGTGCCATGTAACCAATATGTATGCAAATAATCCTAGTATATCATATTAGTTCTATATGTATGTACAATCATTCATCCAAATGCAACATCCATATGATGATACATCCATATAAAATCCTGATGCACACGCATCCATATGCAATATATACGTGATCGAACCGGTCAAGTGCCTAGTGTGTGTGTATATGCATCCACGAGAAACCACTAGAAAATACTTGTATCCACTTGCATCCATCAAACATAACATGTCTCAAACACATGTTTACACCCATTGGTTTTCCAACTAAAGGTCGAAGATTCGATTGATAGGATACCTACGAATGATAGAAGCAAGTACTAATAATAACTTGGAAGAAGTTAAGAAAATACTCTCGAAAAGAAAAGGTTATGAAGCGCTAATCTTGTCTTTAGTTTCCCAAGTTGCATCCTCGCGGTCTTTTCCCCATTGCACTTTTATTAAATTAACTTGCTTATTGCGCAGTTTCTTAACCTCTGATCGAAGTATACGAGTAGGGACTCGTCTAACTGTTGCCTCCTTTTCTACCTCCACTTCCTTAAGCATGCTCGGCTCAACCACCTCTACTGAATCATGAAGACATTTCCGCAAATGGGAAACGTGGAAACATCATGAACACCCGCCAACCTTTATCTCACGATATAGGCCATCTGTCCTATCCTCTCCACTATGGGAAATGGCCCTACAAACCTCGGTGCCAATTTCCCTATAGATCCAAAATGAACCACATTCCTTATAGGAGATACTTTGATGAAAACCATGTCTCCTACCTTAAACTCAATGTCAGCCCTTGGCGTAGGATTTCTGCCTTTACTGAGCTGTCTTCATACGTCTTCGGATAAGGCCAATCTTTTCTAAAGTCTCTCTAATCATCTCAGAAACCTATCCGTAGACTACCACCAACATCTCGGTGATCTGCAAGGTCGTCCATATAGTGCCTCGAAGGGTGCTATGCCGACACTAGTCTGATAATTGTTGTTATAGGCGAACTCCACTAATGGAAGGTGCTCCTCCCAAGTCCCTCCAAAGTATAGGATACACAGCCTCAAAAGATCCTCAAGAACTCTATTCACCCTCTCAGTCTGTCCATCGGTCTGAGGGTGATATGAGGTGCTCAAACATAACTGTGTCCCAAGTGCCTCTCGTAGGCTCTTCCAGAACTCACTAGTGAAGATGGGATCATGATCATTCATTATGCTAGAAGGTACTCCATGTTGACGGACTATCTTATGAAGATAAACTGATGCCAACCATGCTGTCGTTCTCTTGCTCTTAACAGGAATGAAATGAGCGCTCTTAGTATGCATGTCTAATATAACCCAGATACTGGTGTTGCCTCTCTTCGACCTAGGCAAACCACCGGTGAAATCCGTAGAGAATCTATCCCACTTCCATTGTGGTACATCCAAAGGATGAAGCAAACCTCCAGGCTTTTTCTGTTCTGATTTTACTTGCTGGCATATTAAACATCGAGCTACGAATCCCGCTACAATTTTCTTTATCCCAGCCTAAAAGAAAACTATCCTCATGTCTCGATACATATTATCGCCGCCCGGATGGATAGTCATCCTAGAATGATGGGCTTCCTCAAGGATTGTCCTCAACAAATCTCCAACTCGGGGAACACAAAGCCTACCATCTCGTCGCAGCCACCTTTTATTATCTATGGAATATCTACTAAGGTGACTAGAAATCTCCTCTCTACTGAGTCTATCCAAGATGTCTTCTATTTGTGGGTCCTCTCACTGTGAAGATCCTATCTGATCCACAAGAGCAGGTTTCACCTCTAGAGATGCCAAAAAACTAGGTGTAAGACCATAGATGGCCTAAAATCGAAGGTCGATAAGTTCTCCAAACTCTGCCTCTCTACGAATAGAGGACTCAAGGTCATCTTCTGGCTACTCAACGCGTCCGCCACTACATTAGCCTTGTCAGGGGTATAAGAAATCTCGAAGTCATAGGACGTTAGGAACTCCATCCATCTTTGTTGTCTCAAATTGAGATCCTTCTACGAGAACAAATACTTGAACGACTTATGGTCCATGTATAACTTGAATCTTTCTCCCAAGAGATAATGTCGCCGAGTCTTAAGTGCGAACACTATAGCAGCCAATTCCAAATCATGGGTAGGGTAGTTCCTCTCATGAACCTTCATCTATTTACTACCATAGCATAATACCCTTCCCTCCTGCAATAAGACGGCATCGAGCCATGTACCACATGCATTAGTATACACTATGAACACCTTGCTTCCATCAGGATGTTAGAACTGGGGCTGTTGTAAGAGCCCTCGTTAATTACTGAAAAGCATCCTCACAATCAGTACTCCAAGCAAGGGTCAAATTCTTCTTTGTCAGTCTTATGAGTGCGGCTGATATCTTTTCGAAGTCCTTGATAAACTTCCTATAGTAGCCCGCTAAACAAAGAAAACTTTTCACCTCCATTGCATTCTTTGGAACTTTCCAATCTTGAACTGCAACTACTTTCATGGGATCCACCGTTATCCAATCCTTGGAGACCACACGCCCTAAAAATCTTACTTCCTTTATCCAAAAGTGACACTTGGAGAATTTCGCTTTAAGCTGGTGTGCTCTAAGTGTCCTCAAGACCTCTCCTAAATGTAGGGCGTGCTCTTCCTCGCTCTTCAAGAAAATCAGGATGTCATCCACAAAGACCACCACGAACTTATTTAGAAACTCCCTAAACACTCTGCTCATCAAATCCACAAAATACGCGTGTAACACCCTACCTCCGCTAGGGTCACTCACAAAGGGAATGCACTAGGTTTGGTGAAGCATTATCGAGGTAAACATGCACAGAAATATTACAAGATAGAACATATATATAAATCAGCGGAAGTAAAACAAATTTCATTACCTTATAAAATAAGGTCTAAAGCCTTTTACATCAGAATACATCAAAACCTGTCTTGCAATAGTAAAGAAGCATAAAACCTTTCCATAAATTATTCCCCAAGTAAAATAGTAAAGTAGCCATAGCCAAGAAAAGTCCAAGCCATACATGATGACCTTCAAACAGAAGAAGTCCGAACTAACAATAGCATTTCCTCCCTGTAACCTTGGGGGAAACGGAAGACAAAGAGGCGAAACAAAACGGGGTTAGTCATAAAGACTGGTAAGTCCTATCTACTTCCAGTATAAAAACAGGTAAAGGTAACATGACATGCATAAACTAAAAGTAAACATAAGGATGACGACAAGATAGATAAGCTAAACCAAGGTAACTAGATGAACTACTGTAGCAAGATAAACTAAGGTATCATGATAAACTACGGTGTCAAGATAAATCAAGGTATCACATCGTCAGGTTTCTATCAAGTATACTATTCCAAGGTATCTATCATGTATAACATCCCAAGGTATTTATCATGTGTATTTGCTCTGCACCTCTCGTACTAGTATCCCAACCCGCGTTATGTGTTAACTATGAATGTCCCTTGCCCAATGTCATGTAATGGTCCATGTCAACTTAATATATAGCATATGTGGGTTTTTCCAACTCGTATGTTTCTTTCCCTGTATAAGTTCAGTCCTTTGCCGTAGGCCGTACGGGCTTCCCCATGTAAATCTATACCACCTCATCGTAGTACCATTGTATCCTTGAAGTTGTTTTGGACTACTACGCTTGGTCTGGTTATGTTTTCTTACCATGAACTATCGCGTGTTTACCTAGAGTTTATGCCACTTAGGACCGCAAGGGATTATGCTACCTAATGAACGTTTTCGTGTCTCGGTTTGGGTTTTAGCCACCTAGGGCTACTAGGGATTATGCTACCCGTCAACCTCGCCCTTTTATCCCACGTATGTATCGTGAATCGTTTTCCATGTCTAGACGCACATGTATCTCAATGTGCCATCCGAGTTCCGTGCTAGGGCAAATCAAGAAATACGGAACTCGGTCGGGAGCTTTAAGTCGTCTGCTAATGAAGATATCAAGGTCTGTTTTTGTACTCGTGGCTATGGTCCCACGTGACCCCTCCCTCAACTACTGAATAGCAAAACAAGAAAAGTCATGTATGAGAACTACACTAAGGCCATCGATGCCCTCTTTCCGGACGGCCAACCTCACCCATACCTAGATAGCAAGTATGGTATGTTGGGTGTTCTCTGCCTTTCCGTACGCACACGATTGACTAAAGATGGTAGGTGGCCGACGAATGTGCTATCTAGGGCTACCGTGAAAATATCGCCGACCCCACGCTAATCCACCCCAGCCTTTAGGTTGCTCGCACAGCAACCAAGGCATACCCTTGGCTCTTCTACCGCAGACCTTAACCTCTGTGAGGCCAGGTTTCATGGACCATCCACTACCTCACAGAGGGATACCAAGAGTATCCTCACGTTCCCCGAAGCTACTGCTTCGTCACCCAGTTCATTGGAGCCTTTATTTAAATCAGATATTGCTCCACCTCGTATTTTAAGCGATGACCTACCGTATCGGGTTACTCATCTATCTGTGAACTGGTCCCAATCCCTTGACTAAGAATTATTACTTAGTTCCCTAAACTAAGGTTTACCACTT
Organism: Allium sativum; assembly: GCA_030737875.1. Lineage (NCBI taxonomy): Eukaryota > Viridiplantae > Streptophyta > Magnoliopsida > Asparagales > Amaryllidaceae > Allium > Allium sativum. The sequence continues at coordinate 285,787,905 of CM060911.1, forward strand.
AGTCTCCTTTCCCGTTATCCTTGTTAATCCCCTTTTTCCACATAGTCCCCTGAACTAGGGTTTTGTCTAATGGGTTAAGTATTGTCATTTAAGTTCATGACTTAACCTATCTACGAATCATGTCAAGATTTGGCTAAGTATTCAAGTCCAAGACCTAGCCCTACAAGTTGGTTAAGTATACCAAGAAGCTCATGACTTAACCTTATTCAATCATCAAGTCAAATTGGTTAAGTATTTAGTTATCTTAACCCTATCAGATTATCGTGTTAGATTGGTTAAGCATAGATTATCTTAACCTCATCGGATTATCGGGTCGGATTGGTTAAGTATGGGTTACTTAACCCCATTAAATTTTCATGTTAAATTGGTTAAGTATTGGTTACTTAACCTCATTGAATTATCAAGTTTAGATTGGTTAAGTGTTTAACTTACTCCATCGAATCACCGTGTTTAGATTAGTTAAGTCTAGGTTAACTTAACTTCATCTAATTACCGTGTTTAGATTAGTTTAGTGTAGGTTACTTAACTCCATCTAATTACCGTGTTTAGATTAGTTAAGTGTAAATTACTTAACCTCATCCCCTAATTGTCTTATATGGTTAAGTGTCATTAAGAAATCAAGCCCGGTCCCACTTAACCTACCCATTCGTGTCATATCGGTTAAGTGTCATTAGTCAAACTTACTTAACCTTATCATGTGGCATTAATTTAATTAATGCACTCTCAACCTCTCACATTAGACTTTGTTGTGGTTACTAGTTAAGCCGGGCGGGTCCGGGTAGTTTTACACCACAACCTAGTCTAACCTCGGGTCTTAAGCGCGACATGACCAACTTCTCACATTGGATCCTATTGTTTGTAGCCACTAGTTAAGCCGGGCGGGTCCGGGTAGATTTATGCTACAAACTCAACCCAACCTCGAGTTGGCCACTTTCATGTTTGGTCTAGTGTCATATTACACTTACAACCCACACGTGTCTAGTTTCAAGTCCCATGTTTACCCCACATGTCATTCCCACATTTAGGTGTATAATAAGTGTCATATTTCCATGAAATCCCATGTCAAATTATCATGTCATAATCACGCACGTCTAACCTACCCCAAAGCGTGTTTCCAACCCAAGTAAAAGCGAGTCAACATAGTAAGGGTACTATGCTACATATTGGCCTCACAACATGCACGATGTCAAAAAGAGATTGGCCACAAACATGCATGGTATCATAAGGGGTTTGGCCTTAAAATATGCATAGCATCATAAGAGAATTTGGCCACTAGCATGCATAGTATCATAAGGGAATTTGGCCATAAACATGCATAGTATCATAAGGGATTTTGGCCACAAACATGCATAATAACATAAGGGGTTTGGGTTCATTTACATGCATAAGCCCCAAAGTCAAGTCTTTGCCAATGTTTCACAAGTCAAATGGTTCCCAAAGGTTCATGCTAGCATTACATAGATAAAGATTCAAACTTGCAAGATAAACTAGGTTAATCGTAACATGAATAGCATGATTTAGTCACTAAGCATAGCCAAAAGTCGAAGGTTCAAGCAAAAGAGGCATGACAAGGTTCATATAGGCTAGCATACTTAGTTTAATCTCGTTTTATTCCATGCCATCATTAAAACTACCGTTTAGATCTAGAAATAGCTAGAACTTACATAGCGAGGCTTAGGGAATGAGCATGATCCGTCTTGACGAAGAAAGGTGGCTCCTTTGTCGAAGAATTGTCATGAAACTCGCATAGCAACATTGATCTACCCTCGATTTGATGTAGGAAGCTTGGACCTTTTTTATTTGAACCCGATTTGAATGCATAAGCCCTTGGAGTTGGAGACGGAGGCCATGATCACTCGGCATTTGGGCAGCACTTCGTGGCATGAGTGATTTGTGAGGGTTTAGGGTAGGCTTAGGGGTCTTTTTATAGAGATTAGGAGTAGTTTAGGCCGTAGGATAAACCCTAGGATATATCTGAATCCTCAAAAATCGTCACAAGCCTCCAGAACCGAGCCAACGTGACAAGCAGGTGCACCAGGTCGGGGTTCTACAGGGGGGGTCGACACAGGGGTCGACACCCATGTCGACCCCCTAGAGGGGGGTCGACACCCATGTCGACCCCCTGGAGGGGGGGTCGACCCAGGGGTCGACACCCTGTGGGTCTAGCGGGAATTTCCCCGCTTTCTCTTTCCGGGCTGAATTTCAAATCTGTTTTCGGATTTGAATTTTCATGAAACTTCGTTGGCCCTTAACTGGGTCATACGGACTCCGATTTATGAAATTTCGGACTCTATTTCCAGTATTTTTCCGAGACGAACGCAATGGCGCAACCCGTTTATCCTGATTCAGATTTTATAATTTAATTCTGCCTTGATTCTTGTCTTAACACGTTGTTTAAAATTCGGGTTGTTACATTCTACCCTCCTTTAAGGATTTCGTCCCCGAAATCTCCAAGTTAGGAAGAACGCATCCTACCATCCATCATCCATCTACTCAAAACATCATCCACAGGTAACCATTGTCCTTAGACGACTACTAATGCTTTATGAACACATGCAGAAAGTGTGTGTATATGTTCCTTAGCTAATGCTAATGATCAGGCCTGAATGATCTTCTAATGCAAATTATGTTTAGTGCCATGAATCCAACATGTATGCAAATAGTCCTAGTCATATAAGTACTATATGCGTGCACAAACATCCATCCACATGCAACATCCACATGATAACATATTCAATTTCATCCATAAACAAGTATAAATACTCGTGCATATGCAACGTGAAATGTGCCTGAGTCGATCTAGTATCAAGTGTGTATTCGCGCATCCACGAGCAACCACTTGCAACCATTTGCAACCATATCAAACATAACATGTTTCAAATACATGTTTACATCCATAGGGTTCTACCTAAGGTTCCCAAGACAGGATCGAGAAGATAAACAAGACAAACTCCTTACGGGGGTTGCAACAGAAACAGGACCGAGAGTATATGCACCAAAAGATAACATGCGAGCAAGCTCTACAGGAAAAACCAGGGATCAAGGATACACTCTTTAAAAAAAAGAGGTACGATGCGCGTGTCTAGCCTTACATCTTCTAAGTCGCGTTTCCTTGAGCTTAATTCCTCGGTGCCTTGACCATCTTTTTAACTCCATGATTTCGTAGCTCCTTGATTCCTATTTCCAAGATATGAGTTAGAACTCATTTCTTTGTCGCCTCTTATTCCACTTTCACTTATCCTTTCCCTAGTATACTTGGCTCAAACGTATCCACTTACTCATGCAAGCTCTCCAAAATTCACTAGGGAATTCTGGATCTCGTTTGCCGATGTCAATCCATGTTGCCAAGGGTACTTACTAGGGTGATTCCCATAACTCATGCATAAGCGAAACGAAACATCCGACTTAGCGGCGAATTCTACTCGAACGGATTACCAACAACTGCATCATGAGATTTTAGGTAACTAGCCATGACAGAACCTAGAAGGTTACACGAGACTTCGAGGGTATTACCAAAGCAAGTCAAGAGTCTAACTACCCTCCTTTCAATACCGAGGATGGCACCCCTTATTGGGTGACCACTTTATCCCTAGAATCCATCTGTAGCCGAGACATGTCATTCTCAAATCCAAACAAGTCATGAAGAAATGGACCAACTCTCCAACCAGATTTTTGGGACAAAAACTGGGATCCTCTACCATGCTAGTACTAAGGTGCAGAGACTCAACTATCCAAGCAGACTTAAATGATACGATGATCAAGACAAAGTTTGGACGGGATGATAGAAAAGAACGACTAAACCTTTACCAGAAACGGTACCATCTCTTTTAGGTACCCTAGAAATGGGAGCATACAATTGCCCTCTCCGATGATCTTATCCTTGTCCTCCTTGATGGACCAAGCCATACCAACAAGTTGCTTATCCTTAAGCTCGCGTTCTTTATCCTTACTCTTATTATCCTTCCTTGTACCACGACAACAGGTCTCTCGAGAACCACCTCCATCGTACGGAAAACACCTACGTGGCTAGACAAAGATTAGTCACAGTTAGAACTACTGTGACTACAGATGGAGGAAAGAAAGGAAAAGAGATTCAATCAAGGAATCAAAGGATAGTGCTAATGGCTTTTGGGGAATAGCCTTTAAAAACTTTTCTTGAAAAAATGCTTCTTTGTAAACGGTTTTTCAAATAGTTTTCAGAAGGTTTTAAAAACTTTTGCCCAGTCTGGTAACCTGGCTCTGATACCAAATGTAACACCCCACCTCCGCTAGGGTCACTCACAAAGGGAATGCACTAGGTTTGGTGAAGCATTTTCGAGGTAAACATGCACAGAAATATTACAAGAAAGAACATATATATAAATCAGCGGAAGTAAAACAAATTTCATTACCTTATAAAATAAGGTCTAAAGCCTTTTACATCAGAATACATCAAAACCTATCTTGCAATAGTAAAGAAGCATAAAACCTTTCCATAAATTATTCCCCAAGTAAAATAGTAAAGTAGCCATAGCCAAGAAAATTCCAAGCCGTACATGATGACCTTCAAACAGAAGAAGTCCGAACTAACAATAGCATTTCCTCCCTGTAACCTGGGGGGAAACGGAAGACAAAGAGGCGAAACAAAACGGGGTCAGTCATAAAGACTGGTAAGTCCTATCTACTTCCAGTATAAAAACAGGTAAAGGTAACATGACATGCATAAACTGAAAGTAAACATAAGGATGAGGACAAGATAGATAAGCTAAACCAAGGTAACTGGATGAACTACTGTAGCAAGATAAACTAAGGTATCATGATAAACTACGGTGTCAAGATAAATCAAGGTATCACATCGTCAGGTTTCTATCAAGTATAATATTCCAAGGTATCTATCATGTATAACATCCCAAGGTATTTATCATGTGTATTTGCTCTGCACCTCTCGTACTAGTATCCCAACCCGCGTTATGTGTTAACTATGAATGTCCCTTGCCCAATGTCATGTAATGGTCCATGTCAACCTAATATATAGCATATGTGGGTTTTTCCAACTCGTATGTTTCTTTCCCTGTATAAGTTCAGTCCTTTGCCGTAGGCCGTGCGGGCTTCCCCATGTAAATCTATACCACCTCATCGTAGTACCATTGTATCCTTGAAGTTGTTTTGGACTACTACCCTTGGTCTGGTTATGTTTTCTTACCATGAACTATCGCGTGTTTACCTAGAGTTTATGCCACTTAGGACCGCTAGGGATTTTGCTACCTAACGAACGTTTTCGTGTCTCGGTTTGGGTTTTAGCCACCTAGGGCTACTAGGGATTATGCTACCCGTCAACCGCGCCCTTTTATCCCTTGTATGTATCGTGAATCGTTTTCCATGTCTAGACGCACATGTATCTCAATGTGCCATCCGAGTTCCGTGCCAGGGCAAATCAAGAAATACGGAACTCGGTCGGGAGCTTTAAGTCATCTCCTAATGCAGATATCAAGGTCTGTTTTTGTACGCGTGACTATGGTCCTACGTGACCCCTCCCTCAACTACTGAAAGGCAAAACAAGAAAAGTCATGTATGAGAACTACACTAAGGCCATCGATGCCCTCTTTCCGGACGGCCAACCTCACCCATACCTAGATAGCAAGTATGGTCTGTTGGGTGTTCTCTGCCTTTCCGTACGCACACGATTGACTAAAGATGGTAGGTGGCCGACGAATGTGCTATCTAGGGCTACCGTGAAAATATTGCCGACCCCACGCTAATCCACCCCAGCCTTTAGGTTGCTCGCACAGCAACCAAGGCATACCCTTGGCTCTTCTACCGCAGACCTTAACCTCTGTGAGGCCAGGTTTCATGGACCATCCACAACGTCACAGAGGGATATCAAGAGTATCCTCACGTTCCCCGAAGCTACCGCTTCGTCACCCAGTTCATTGGAGCCTTTATCTAAATCAGATATTGCTCCACCTCGTATTTTAAGCGATGACCTACCGTATCGGGTTACTCATCTATCTATGAACTGGCCCCAATCCCTTGACTAAGAATTGTTACTTAGTTCCCTAAACTAAGGTTTACCACTTAGTCTCCTTTCCCGGTATCCTTGTTAATCCCCTTTTTCCACATAGTCCCCTGAACTAGGGTTTTGTCTAATGGGTTAAGTATTGTCATTTAAGTTCATGACTTAACCTATCTACGAATCATGTCAAGATTTGGCTAAGTATTCAAGTCCAAGACCTAGCCCTACAAGTTGGTTAAGTATACCAAGAAGCTCATGACTTAACCTTATTCAATCATCAAGTCAAATTGGTTAAGTATTTGTTTATCTTAACCCTATCAGATTATCGTGTTAGATTGGTTAAGCATAGATTATCTTAACCTCATCGGATTATCGGGTCGGATTGGTTAAGTATGGGTTACTTAACCCCATTAAATTTTCATGTTAAATTGGTTAAGTATTGGTTACTTAACCTCATTGAATTATCAAGTTTAGATTGGTTAAGTGTTTAACTTACTCCATCGAATCACCGTGTTTAGATTAGTTAAGTCTAGGTTAACTTAACTTCATCTAATTACCGTGTTTAGATTAGTTAAGTGTAGGTTACTTAACTCCATCTAATTACCGTGTTTAGATTAGTTAAGTGTAAATTACTTAACCTCATCCCCTAATTGTCTTATATGGTTAAGTGTCATTAAGAAATCAAGCCCGGTCCCACTTAACCTACCCATTCGTGTCATATCGGTTAAGTGTCATTAGTCAAACTTACTTAACCTTATCATGTGGCATTAATTTAATTAATGCACTCTCAACCTCTCACATTAGACTTTGTTGTGGTTACTAGTTAAGCCGGGCGGGTCCGGGTAGTTTTACACCACAACCTAGTCTAACCTCGGGTCTTAAGCGCGACATGACCAACTTCTCACATTGGATCCTATTGTTTGTAGCCACTAGTTAAGTCGGGCGGGTCCGGGTAGATTTATGCTACAAACTCAACCCAACCTCGAGTTGGCCACTTTCATGTTTGGTCTAGTGTCATATTACACTTACAACCCACACGTTTCTAGTTTCAAGTCCCATGTTTACCCCACATGTCATGCCCACATTTAGGTGTATCATAAGTGTCATATTTCCATGAAATCCCATGTCAAATTATCATGTCATAATCACGCACGTCTAACCTACCCCAAAGCGTGTTTCCAACCCAAGTAAAAGCGAGTCAACATAGTAAGGGTACTATGCTACATATTGGCCTCACAACAGGCACGATGTCAAAAAGAGATTGGCCACAAACATGCATGGTATCATAAGTGGTTTGGCCTCAAAATATGCATAGAATCATAAGAGAATTTGGCCACTAGCATGCATAATATCATAAGGGAATTTGGCCATAAACATGCATAGTATCATAAGGGAATTTGGCCACAAACATGCATAATAACATAAGGGGTTTGGGTTCATTTACATGCATAAGCCCCAAAGTCAAGTCTTTGCCAATGTTTCACAAGTCAAATGGTTCCCAAAGGTTCATGCTAGCATTACATAGATAAAGATTCAAACTTGCAAGATAAACTAGGTTAATCGTAACATGAATAGCATGATTTAGTCACTAAGCATAGCCAAAAGTCATAGGTTCAAGCAAAAGAGGCATGACAAGGTTCATATAGGCTAGCATACTTAGTTTAATCTCGTTTTATTCCATGCCATCATTAAAACTACCGTTTAGATCTAGAAATAGCTAGAACTTACATAGCGAGGCTTAGGCAATGAGCATGATCCGTCTTGACGAAGAAAGGTGGCTCCTTTGTCGAAGAATCGTCATGAAACTCGCATAGCAACGTTGATCTACCCTCGATTTGATGTAGGAAGCTTGCACCTTTTTGATTTGAACCCGATTTGAATGCATAAGCCCTTGGAGTTGGAGACGGAGGCCATGATCACTCGGCATTTGGGCAGCACTTCGTGGCATGAGTGATTTGTGAGGGTTTAGGGTAGGCTTAGGGGTCTTTTTATAGAGATTAGGAGTAGTTTAGGCCGTTGGATAAACCCTAGGATAGATCTGAACCCTCAAAAATCGTCACAAGCCTCCAGAACCGAGCCAACGTGACAAGCAGGTGCACCAGGTCGGGGTTCTACAGGGAGGGGGGGGGGTCGACACCCATGTCGACCCCCTGGAGGGGGGTCGACCCCAGGGTCGACACCCATGTCGACCCCCTGGAGGGGGGGTCGACCCAGGGGTCGACACCCTGTGGGTCTGGCGGGAATTTTCCCGCTTTCTCTTTCCGGGCTGAATTTCAAATCTGTTTTCGGATTTGAATTTTCATGAAACTTCGTTGGGCCTTAACTGGGTCATACGGACTCCGATTTACGAAATTTCGGACTCTATTTCGCGTATTTTTCCGAGACGAACGCAATGGCGCAACCCGTTTATCCTGATTCAGATTTTATAATTTAATTCTGCCTTGATTCTTGTATTAACACGTTGTTTAAAATTTGGGTTGTTACAACGCGGGTGCTTTCATCAACCAAAAAGGCATGACTAGCCACTCGAAGAAGCCATCTAGAGCTCTGAAAACGGTCTTATCTATACTGTCCTTGGCCACCCTCAACTGATGAAATCCCATGGCCAATTTAGAGAAAACAAATGCACCAACAAGTTGGTCAAACAGATCATCAATCCTCGAGAGTGGGTGCTTATTCTTCTTGGTGAGCTTATTCAACTCCATGTAATCTACATATAAACGAAGCAAGCCATCCGCCTTGGTTGCAAAGATGACTGGAGCACCCCATTCAGAAATACTTTGCCTAATTCAAGTAACTGCCCTAATTACTTGCTAAGTTCCCTCCTTTCCCTAGGAGCCATGTGGCGCACAGGAAATGCAACTGGCTTCGTATTATCCACCACGTATATCCGAAAATCAATATCGCGCCTCGAAGGCAAGCCCCTAAACTCATCGAAAACATTCGGATACTCATAGACTATGGGTACAGATTGCAAATCATCGACAGAAGCATCGATTCTAGGAAGCTAAGCATGATGGACCCCTTAGGTCATAGGAAATCTAGAAAGTCCTCCCATGGCAAGTCAAAATTATAACAACCCTTCTCTCACAGTCTAGGATGGCACCATACATGGTTAGCCAATCCATCCCCAGAATCAGAACATAGCCCATAAAACCAAGCACATATGCATCGCACTCGAACTCGACGCCCAATACAGATATCCTCAAACCCTGACATATCATAGACAAATGAGCCATGCCCCAGTAGGATTTGAGACAATAACGGTATCAGAAACAATACAAGTACTAAGGTGCAAGGACTCAACCACAAAATCAGATATAAAAGAATGAGAAGCTCTAGAATAAAAAAGAGTCCTAACTGGATGATCGGAAAGGGAAATCAAATCTTTAACAGAAACTTTCCTACCTCTGTCCGGTCCGCTAGCCTTGAGAGCATGCACCATCCCTCCAGAAGGTCTTGTCCTTTGCCCCTGTCCTTGCTTCTTCGTCCATTCCTTACTATAGTGTCCAGTTTCACCACAACAGAAACAAGCATTCTTCCTTTTTCTGCAATCCTTGACCAGATGACCCAAGCTCCCACAAGCATGACATTTTTTCTTGTTCCGAGCTTTGTCACTCTTTCCACCTTTCTGTTGTTGTTCTTTCTTGGGCCACGCTTTCTTGTTTTGCGTCTCATCGGTCTTGGCCTCTTTCTTCTCATCCTTACCCTCGTAGTGCATCAATGTCATGTCAATAAGTCTTTCAAAAGTTGCCCCATAAGGTTGTGTGATAATTCCAATGCTTGGAGAGGTTGATTCAACCCTCTCGCAAACCTATAAAGCTTCCTTGTGCGGGGTATTCACCAGTTCTAGACCAAACCTTGCCAGCTGATTGAACTTATTAACATACTCTTTAACAGACATACTTCCTTGCTTAAGTGCTAAGAATCTCTCCATCTGCATACTCTATTCTGCCAGAGAAAGAAACTTCTCCTCGAATCTCTATCGGAAATCAGACCAAGTTTCTATCGGACGCCCTGCTTGTGTCACTTCCCACCAAAACGAAGCCTCATTCATATGCTGCCATACGGCCAATTGTATCTTTCTACGGTTGAAACGACCCAGACTTCCCCTTACGGGAAAGCCCGGATTGAGTTGAGAACACGATGCGTCAAAACAAAAAAAATCGAACATTTCATTGCTATTACAACAATTACATCGGAGTACAAGAATATATCAGAGTATGAATAAATATTATACAATAGAAATACAATATTAGAGATTAAAAATACATTTTAAATACATAAACATAATGTGCAGTGGAAAATAACAATTGACACAACTGAAAGAAATACGCGGATACAAAGCTTTCCGAATATAGCTCCAACCGTAATCCAGGATCCTGTGAACGAAGTATCTGCGAAAACAAAAAACTACCAGTTGCCCGTGTGGAAAATATGGGCACCCAGAGTTTAGGTAGAAACAATAAACTCTGAGTCAGTCATGGGACTGGTGTGAGAACTAAAACAGTTATTAATCTTTTATTTTAAAGTTAGGTAAATCACGGGACCACGCTGTGTAACACGGAACGGGTTTATACCCCATGAATACCATAAAACAAAACTCGCGATGCTAATTAAAAGAAAAATAAAGCTATTACAAGACTCAGATCCCATCACACAATGCAACGCAAGCCGAAGGATAGAGTTTTACCTTATAATATCCAAATATGCTTGATACTCGAAATTTATCTTTTATTACTATAAGTGTATAATGAAAACACCGTAATGCACATCCACCTTTTTGGGAAATCAAGTACCACTGCGGCTTAAGTCCAGTTCGTTTGAAAACACCGCTTACTCTATCCCTTTGGGAATGAGGTGTGCCATATCCCTCTAAGAGTGGAGAGACCACACTCAGCTCATCTCGGTCGACTGAATCCGTGATAACCCTAAAAGTGTCTATCCTCATCTCAAAAGCTGCTGACCTGACCATCAATTCCCCATCATACCGGTGTGTGAGGCTCGCGAATTAACACTACACAAAGCTATACTAACTAAAGCTATGCTTTGATCATCATCCACAAGACTCTGCTTTTCAACAAAAGCCTTGATCCATGCATCTCAGCATGTCACATTGTCCATCCATACCATACCATTGATTTCTGCCAATATATAACCTCCAAGCTCGTACGTCTCAAAGAAGGGTGTTAAGCAAGAGAATAAATTCTCCGCCACCAAACAGATATTTATTTAGCAGAGATCAACGAATAAAGCATAAAGGAATACAATGTCATACATACCATCCATTTGCAAGTACGTTCTGGGTCTGAACGAAACAGGAGGCACCTTATTCCTCGTCCCATATGTCCAATACAGGAGAGACACCCTCGCATATCTGGACAATCAACAAGTACATCCAGACAACTATCACTATAACTTCATCATGGGAGCTACCCAAATCCAAGGCATCAGTAGTAATCCATTCGATGTGAAGATCGTCTATCTTCAACCACCATCTTCAATATCTTCAACTTTTAGTCGTCGAATCAATTGTTCAGAATGGGTTAAACCCGGTCTTTCCGAATAACTCGCGTATCTTATAATAAAGTGCTATAAAAACACATCATACGCCTCATTTTAATCCATAATATTCTTTTATTCAAATATTCTTTACATTGGGAGTTATTCCCATAAATCTTATCAAAGATTTAATTCATTTAAACCTCTTGTTTAAATCTTCACATGGAAACCATTTCAAAAGATTTTGTATTATCTTTTTACAACTTTAATCCAAATTAAAGTTTATCAGACTAGTCGGGATTATCGAGCCTTACTGAAGTAATCATTTATTTTATTTTTCTAATCCCTACCTATTCAGCCCATGGAGCAAACTTGGTAGTACTCCATATCTAACACCCACTGTGTTATTGGTAAATTCAATTACCATTCAACGTTCAAATCTAATTAAAGATTTAATTATCACATGAAGTAAAACTGGTTATACTCCATTTTCGAACAGTTCTCAAATTTGGCAAATTTAGTTACCACGTTATCATTTCAATCTAGTTAAAGATTTATTAAAACCACACTTAGTTTTAATCTCCAAAAATCTTTATTTAATGATTATTCAAATTTAGGAAATAAATCCTGTCTTTAACTGGGTTAAAGAACCAATGTCATTTAAAACACAGTTCATGATAAACCCAAAATCATCTTCCGTCAAAATGGAATCTATACGGAAATCATAACAGTGTATAATCGATATAAATTCCCGTATCTGACTAATAATATAAATGGAATAATGGCAAAGCCTTTTAAATTCCATATATAGTAACGATCTTCCTTCACAGAAGCTAATTTCGATTATTACCGAATCGAATTCCAATTTAATAAATTAAATTGGAAAACTTTACTTTGAAAAATTCCGTTTATCTTAATTAAAAGATTATAAATTCCAAATCATATCTTCACTGTTAATTGGGTTAAAGAACAAATGTTATTTAAAACATCGCTCACGATAAACCCAAAAATCCAATTCTTTTTCAATTCCAATTAAATATTAATTAATTGGTAAACTTTACTAAATCTTAATTAAAAGATTTATTCTTTTCTCAACTGGGTTTAAGAACAGTGTTATTTAAGACACTTTTCATGACAAACCCAAAATCCAATTTGATATTAAATACAAGGCCCTAAATAGAAATTATATCGACTTATATGAAATATCAAATTCAAAAACCAAAAAATATCGTACTGGGAATAACGATATATGTATCTTCCAAATTCCTCGACGATATCCATATAATCACGAAATCCAATATTCAAATATTCCAAAGATTATTTCCATTCCAAATCATACATTGGAAAAAATTTGGTTATTTTTAAACCCATTTTCAATTCAATTTATTATTTAATAACATTGGATTATCGTTCTAGTTATTAACTAGTTCATTTAGATAAAAATATCTTTTATATTTTCAAAACATGGAATTTTTCATCAAAACTCTTTCCAAATCAATTATTATGATTTTACACAACTTTTCCATATTTTTAATAATTTTATTAAGGCCTTTACTGTCGGTTTCCGATAACGGCCACCGAACTGCCTCTATAGCGATCTTTTCTAAAATTTATTTGGACATAATTTGAAATCCAACCATTCAAATTTAAATCACATATATTCATTGGAAAGATCTTTCCGATACGAACCCAACGGTTCTGTTTTTAGGAGAATCCGATGGTCGGATCTCCCGTTACATCAATTTAAAGTCAATGGTTGAAATTCGCGAACGGTTGCTACGTGGCGCGCTATATTCAAGCCATTAAATATATATAATATATATATCTTCGATTTCTATCTAAAAAGGATATTACAAATTTGTGTGTAAATTCATTTCAAAATGATTTCTGCTTCCATTTCAATTATAAATCAAAATTGAATATTCCACATCATTACAATATTAAAATGATAATATTTTCAAAATATCAGATTTTGAAATCAATTCGTTTCGATATTCATTATAAAATGAATAAAATCGATATAAAAATCCATTTGAGTTAAAATGGCGTTCCACTACTTAACTCGGCTGCTTATATTTCAATATTTTCATGTCCATCCAAAATCGGACATCAAAATCATATTTTAATTTTTTACTGAATATTATTTTAAAATATTCGTTATTTCTGAATTGGAATCAGACTCAATCAATTACCATATAATTGTATTTATATGGATTCCATACATTGCACGTTTTCAAAAATGGTGATAAACAACTATTAAACAGTCAATTCACATCCAGAGTGTAATTTCCATCTGTATAAGCATTAAATAACGCTTATCGCAGTATGTCGATCTATCGATTGACATATAATTAAATCCAGGGGATATGTGAATAAATTATCATCCCCAAACCCGTGTGGGGTTTTCAAACATTAACAAATAATTGGGTGATGTGTAAAATTATCGTTCCAATACCCGTGTGGGGTTTGCATCACAATCCATGTGAACTTATTTATAATTTATAAATATTTGTAATCACGGTTTAATAATGATTACATTAAACTGTACACATCCATCAATCATCAAACAATTATAGCTATCACAGACAGTCAATATAAATTTAGTTATAATAATAAATAACTGTACGAAATATTTAGTGAGAGAATTCTCACCTTGAATGATTCGAAATAATTTTAATAACGATTGCTTCTAATAAAATTAAACAGATGTTCAATTCTATCAAAAATCCAAATGTCTTCTGTTTCAGTTTTGGTCTGCTCCATGTTGTAGTGCTCGAATTTACGGTTCCAACGGTGCTTGCTTTGAAGAATTCTGTTTTAGTTTGAACAAGTTACACAGTTTTAAACCTTTAAATAATTTGATTACATTATTAAATAAATTAATTAAGGTTTTAATTAACCTTGACCAAAAATTAGGCCGCTCCATTCAATCTTCTTCCTGTTCGTTCTGTACACATGCGAACCCGTGAAAAACCGTAACTCCACTTCTAGGGCTAAGGACCGTTGCCGCCTCTCTCAACGTGGACCCGATCAGAGAACGCCATGAGGTGCGCCTTAAGCTCCTCCCGTGGTGCACCAAACGAGGTGCAACTCGCACCTCTCTTTGCATCTGAAATGGCGCTTGAAAGCTGTGCCTTTGAGCACGAAATCCAAGCTGAATATCCCATGAGAAATGATCAAACCCATTCAGAAATGAAGCCCTCACATCCCTCTTTAATTTTACTTTGGAAAGTGTTTGAGATTATTGCGTGTATTATTCAATTTTGGGGGAGGAAGTCGGCCAAAATTCTGCCCTTGATTTTGAATGAGGCGGCTGAATGGGTTTGACCGAGAAAATGAACTTGGTTAGGGTTTTGACCAAAATATTATATATATTTATATTAATTCCATTTTTCTTTAAATGTGACACTTCGCGTCTGATCTCCAAATCCAACCCAACGACTGTTGCCCCTAACCAAATACCCCTATTCTAGATACAATGGAATATGTTTCGTAAGCCAATTCGACTGTTTCGATCAGTCTTTATCAAAATTAAAATATAAATCAATATATACTGAATTTAAACATACATTTTAATTTACCGAGGCCACATACTAACTCAAAAAGTTATGAATTTTGAAATCTAGCTATGTTTTGACGATACGGTCCCAACAAAATTAGTTTCGTCGAATTTGGGGCCCATTTGAAAAATCGCCTTTTTAACTGGCTTTTTAAATTTAAAATGAAATTCAAAAACGTTCAAATTTACAACGCTCACATATTAAGTCCAAAAATTATGAAATTTTAAACTTAGCAATAATTTGACATTCTGGATCCAAGAAACGTAGTTTCATCGAAAACGGAAGTCATTTGCAAAATGGCTATTTTTAAGGGCTATATATTATTTCAAAATATATATAAATACCACAACGACTATCTTAAATTTTAAACTGGACGTAACTTTCAATTTCTTTTATAAAATATGAATTTTTCACATTCATTAGAAACATATAATTAAACAGATTCTAACGTTTCTGATTTTAATGAAATCCGATTTATATTTCATTATGTACATTCATTTAAAGTTCAAAATCAAATTTTCAAACTACCGCGCCATTTCGAGTTCATTTTAAAATTAAAATAAATTTATACATTCTAACTTCGATTTAAATAAATTTTTAGTCATTATTATTTAAAATAAATCATTTTAAATATTCAAAACCCATTAAAATTGCTAAAATAAAAATTTTAAATTAGTTCAGAAATTTCGGGTTTTTACAACAATCGTCGACCTCAAAAAGTCCAAACAATTTCTCTGTCTCTCGCACCCAATTTCGTGCTTCCAGAAAGCTTTAAGTTCCATGGAATGGTTTTCCTCCCATAGCCTAAAAGTCCTTGTATATCTTAGAGAAATTTTCCGCTCACGGAGGAGGAGGAACAACGGCTACAGCTAGAGGAAGGACGTCTCCTTGGCCCCCGGTAGGTGCCGTAGCCTCAAGATACATACGGAACCAAGCTGGTATCTAAACGCCCTCAAGAAGATTCGGTTCCCAAGACATGCTGAAAAAGAAAAGGAAACGGGGGTTCAAACAGAGAATCGAAAGATATTTTATATGGCTTTGGGGAATATGTTTTTTCAAAAATAGATTTTTCTTTGAAAATACTTTGCTTTTGAAAACAATTTTTCAAAACTCTTATTCGATCTTGTAACCTTCTGCACTGCTACCAAATGTGACACCCCACATCCGTTAATGTCACTCTTTATCAGAATGCATTAAGTTCCGTGAAGCGTTATAGGTAAACAGAAACATAATCTCATAAGACATATATATGAAATAGCAGTGGAAATTTTAAAACTTTATTTTCAAACATAAAACATCGTGGTCTCAAATCCAGTTACAACATCAGACTAAAATACTGGAACAAAATACATCAAACAAAAACATCAGTCTTGCGCTAAAAATCATTAGAGTACATTAATGAAAAATCATAATCCCCATAAGTAGCCATATCAATGTAGACAAATAGTCAAAGCGATACATCAAAGCAGATCCAAATCCAAGCAGGAACAGAAGAGAGAGAAAGTCCTAATCACGCCAGAGCGTTCCCACCCTGAGAACCTTAGGGGGAAGGAAAGGGAGAAAAGGAAACAAAATGGGTTAGACATAAAGTTTGACCAGTCCAGTGACTTTTAGCATATAAAGAAATAAAAGTACCAAGATAGTAAAATAAACTAGATGAGAGATAACTGTAATATATAACGGGTATAAACAGGATGGACAGGTATAACCGGATGGACGGGATAAACAAAATAAATAGGATAAACTATGCTTCTCAATTGCTTTCTTTGCACCAATACTAGTATACCAGATTGGGTGTTTCCAATTACTTAACAGAAACAGAATGATCCTAACAGAAACATAATGGTAGATTTATGTGTACTTCTAGTTACATAACGGCTTTTACCCCCAAATAGAAATAACAGGTACCCTAACAGAAATAATGGGTGTTACCCCAAACAGAAATAATGGGTACCTAAACAGGCAGGACTAGAAGTACCCTAATTAATACCCCCAAGCAATCGGCTCCCTAACACACAAATACCCTGTGTCGGCCTCACAGTAGGGTGTATTTCTTCCTAAAGTGGCAAACTACAGAAGCACATATACCTATTTATAGGTGTTACAATGGATTATTTTCCCAGGCAGGCTGGACCCATGCATGCACATGACCCCGTTGGAACGCGCCACCAAAACACCCCTTCCCAGATGATCCTCTTATAATTAGCTCAGTAAGCATGCCCTGACCTTTAACACCCCACCTCCGCCAGGGTGACTCTTGCAAGCACTCTGACTTTGGAGGGGCGTTTGAATCAGGTAAACATGCATAATGATATATCAAGGCAGAACAAGAACATATGTATATATGTAAACAGAGTAAATAACATAGATAAAACAGCGGAAGATTTCAAACCATTTCAAAACAAGTCTGGTACAACATAATGTCAACTTTCCAAATAAACAAGTCTAGATAAAACAACATCATCTGAAAACTGAAATACATAAGTACTATCCCCAAAATAAGTGATAACCATAGCTAGCTTCATGTCAAGACCGTACATGAGCTAAAATCCCACAAGCAAGCGATCAGAAATCCAGCTAAGCTCCAATATTCCCTCCCTGAGAACCTGGGGGGGGGGGGGGGGAAACGGAAGAAAAGAGGCGAAAGAAAACAGGTCAGTCAAAAAGACTGAGTAAGCCCTACTACAATCAATGTAAACTGATAAAGTTAACTGTCATGAGCAGCAGGGATGAACATAAGGATAACAACATACTAGCATGATGATTAACTAACAAGGTAGATAAAGGTGTCATCGCATAATCAGGTTTAAGGGTTTTGCACCACAGGTGTACTAGCAAGCTAACATGACTTGAATAACAAGTATTGATCCCTTGGCCCAAGCTTTGGCCCAATAGCATGAAGTGACCCTAATAAGCGGTCCAACCAAACGGTCTAGTCGATCGGCTCCCTAAGCCTAACTCGTCACGTGTTGGTGTCAATACGGCCCAAACATAATTGTAGTCGAACTGTGTCGGGTCCACCCTTCGGGTGTATCAAGCCCTAGGGTACCAACCCCTGGACACCATAAACATGAGTGCACCGTCTCGATCTACTGGTACCCATGGGTGACTTCTCCAAATACGGACTACGTGCACGACCATAGTCCGTCCGGAACTACATCGGCGTACCACCCGGCCGTCGTTTATTGGTCGCTTACCTCCAGTTCAGTAATCGTGCCCCACACCCTAGCCTAGTCCCTAGGGCCATAATGATACAAACTTGGGATTACTGCTGGAGTGGACCCCCATTGCTAGGATTTTTCTAGTGGGTTAAGTACGGTTTAACCCTCTTGCTAATCATGGATTAACTTGGTTAAGTGTAACGATGAGTTCACGACTTAACCCTGATTAATCTACCAAGCCCAAATTGGTTAAGTATTAAGTGGACCATGACTTAACCCTAATCACGAGGCATTAATTAATTTAATGCGCCTTAACCTCTCACATTAGACCTTGTTGTGGTTACTAGTTAAGCCGGGCGGGTCCGGGTAGCTTTACACCACAACTTGGTCTAACCTCGGGTTCAAGGTACAACATGGCCAACTTCTCACATTGGGTCCTATTGTTTGTAGCAACTAGTTAGGCCGGTCGGTTCCGGGTAGGTTTATGCTACAAACTCAACCCAACCTCGAGTTGGTCACACTTATATTTTCTAAGTGTCATGTCCATCATGTTTCCAAAACACATTACAAGTTTTCAATCAATTGGGTAGACCTAACTTAATAGGTAAATTCCCAATGGGTAGACCTAACTTAATAGGTAAATTCCCAAGCTTATGTTTTTATGTCTTTTAAGTTTACCCAACCCCAAACGCAATCCCATCGCTTACATATCGCCATAGCGCATAAAGGATAGAAAGAGGGAACTTGGCATAATCATGACATAAAGGTGTTGAAGCCACAAGTTCAACATGGTGGCATATGAAACGTACATATGTTCATATACTTGCATATTACATTTTTAGGCCTCAAAAGCATGCATAAAACCAAACTTAGCATATTGGTGATACATGGTGATAGGTGACATGTAAAAATGGCCATAAGTTCGCATTTAGCCTCACATGCAAGTTATCATAAGAGATATGATAACTTACATGTTTCCAAAATGCAACCTTTAGCATAAAGCTTGAAGCTTTATGTTCATAAACCCAAGATAAGCTTGCATAACATGATAGCATGAACAAAATGTTCAACCCAAACTTGCATAACATAACTTGCATATCATATGACAAACTTGCATATCAAACTTGCATAACATAACACGATAAACTTGCATATCATGACATGGCATACTTGCATAACATAACATGATGAACTTGCATATCATAACATGGCATACTTGCATATAATCTTGCATATCACAACATGATAAACTTGTATATCATAGCATAGCAAACTTGCATAAAAACTTGCATATCACAACTTGATAAACTTGCATATCATAGCATAGTAAACTTGCATATAAACTTGCATATCATACATTTAACTTTAGAGTTTAAGTATGAAAGTAGAATAGGGCTTACAATACTTATGAAGGCACAAAAGATATGACAAAGCCCTTATGCATTCAAATAGACCCAAAATGCAAGCTCTAACATAAAAATTCTTGAGCCAAAATGATCAAAACTCTTTCTTTATGATGCAAATATAGAAACTTGACTTGAATGCAAGCTAATGATGCTCATACAAGCTTGAAAACACTTGTATGCATGGAAAATCTCATAGAAATTTATTTAGGAATTTTATGAAGAGAGTGGAGGCCATGAGAGGGTTGATTTTGCCATAGTTTAGTTACTAGAATGAATAATGATGATTTAGGTTTAGGTTAGGGCCTTATTTATAGAGATTAGGACTAGTTTCAACCTTAGGATTAAACCCTAGTTCCAATCTCAGCCCTTAAAACCGAATCTGGCACCCAAACTCAACACAATCTCAAGATGGTGCACCAGGCTAAACAGCCCGGCTGAACCAAGTCGACAGCCAAGTCGACAGGGCTGTCGACTTGGGTCCAACCAAGTCGACTCCCAAGTCGACAGGGCTGTCAACTTGGGTGCTCTGGCGGGAATTTTCCCGCCCAGCCCTGTATGACCAAATTTTCAAATTCAAACTTTGAATTTGAAATCTGTTTTTAATTTGAATTTTTCTAAAAACTTCGTTGGGCCTTAATCGGGTCATACAGACTCCGATTTTCGAAAACTCGGACTCTATTTCGCGTATTTTTCCGAGACGAACGCAATGGCATAGCCCGTTTCCCTTGATTCAGATTTTAGAATTAAATTCTGCCTCGATTTACATTATTACAGGTTATTGAAAATGCGGGTTGTTACATTCTCCCCTCCTTAAAGGATTTCGTCCCCGAAATCTTCAAGTTAGGAAGAACGTATCCTACCATCCAACATCCATCTACTCAAGTCATCATCCACGAGCAATCATTGTCCTTACAAGATTCTAAATGTTGAATGAACATATGCAAAGGTGTGTGTATATGTACTTATCTAATGCAAATATCATCAATGCAAATTATGTTGGTGAAATGAATCCATATGTATGCAATTCCTAACATAATGTATAACATCTATATGTGTGCACATAACATACATCCATATGCAACATCCATGTGATAACACAAAAATTTTCATCCATGAATAAGCATAAACACTCATGCATATGCAATATGAGGAGTGTGTGAGCCAATCTAGTGCCTAACGTGTATAATGCATCCACGAGTAACCACTTGCAAACACTTGCAACCACTTGCAACCATCAAACATAACATGTTTCAAACACATGTTTCATCCAAAGGGTTTCTACCTAAGGTTCCCATGACAAGATTAACATAATAAACTAGATAATCAAGACAAACATGGATAGCAGAAGATATGCTACAAAGAGATCGGGAAGATAAGCAGGATATACTCCTTTCGGATTACAAGAAATCCCTTCCTAACCCAAACCAATCCTATAAAAACCCAAAAGGTTTAGTCAACCTAACGGACCCCTTATGGAGTTTACAACAGAAATGGGATCGAGAATGGGACCGAGAGGATATATGTAAAAAGATATCATGCGAGTAAGTTCCACAGGAAAACAAGGATCAAGGATATACTTTTAAAAAGAGATATGATGCGCGTATCTAGCCTTCAATCTTCTAAGTCACGTTTCCTTGAGTTTAACTCCACTGTGCTTTGACCATCTTTTACCTCATGATTTCTTAGCTTCTTAACTCTTATTTCCAAATATGAGTTGGAACCCATTTCATTGTCGCCTCTCATCTTCCTCTTTCACTTACTCTTCCATCATTCTTGGCTATGACCACATGATTTCATGCAAGCTCTCCAAAATTCACTAGTGAATCCTGGATCTCGTTCACTTACTATAAAGTATTCCATGCAGCAGAACTTTTCTTGAAAATACCAATCCACGTTGCCAATTGCTCTTACTAACGTGATTTTCTATAACTCATGCTTGAACAAAATGAACCATCCGTCTGCGAATGATAGGCCGTACTTAGATTCAGTCGTTTGCCCATGACTTCCCGTAGACTATCCCAAAACTGGCTAGTGAAGATTGAGCCATGGTTACTAACTATCCTTTAGGGAACCCCGTGCAACCGCTTTATTTCTTGAAAGTAAACTATCGCTAGCTATGATGCAGTCCTTTTGCTCTTTAATGAGCACTCTTCGTGAGTCTACCTACTATGACCCACATGCTCGTATTCCCTTTCCTTGATCTGGGCAGTCCATCCACGAAATCCTTCGTGACGCTTTTCCTTCTCCCATTGCGGGGACCTCCAATGGATATAATAGCCCACCGGGCTTCTATGACTCAGCCTTTAACCTGTTGGTACAACATGCACCTTGGGACAAACTCGGCCACCTCCTCGAGTGATGTGCATCTTCAAGAACCTTCTTTCTCTCATCGCGTCTTAGCCATCCCTTGTCATCTATAGCGAGATGACTTACTATCTCGCCTCGAATCAACTTGTCCATGATCTCGACTAACTGCGGGTCTTCTTTTTGTGAAGTCCCTACTTGATCCAGAAGGGTAGGCCTAAACTCAAGGGACGCTAACTGACTAATTAAACTGAGAAAGCTTCTTACTTTAATTGTCCTCGTCGGAGCTTTCCGGTCTTGAACCGCGACCACTCTAGCGGGATCCACCGCTAAGCCTTGCTTAGCTACTATATGCCCAAGGAATCTAACTTCCCTTCTCCAAAAGTGACACTTGGAGAACTTGGCCTTCAACTGATGCGCTCTAAGCGTATCCATCACCTCCACGAGATGCCTTGCGTGCTCTTCCTCATCCTTTGAGAAGATCAGAATATCATCTACGAAGACTACCACAAACTCGTTCAGGAACTCCCTAGACACCCTACTTACCAAGTCCACGAAGTATGCGGGTGCATTAGCCAAACTGAATGGCATGACCAGCCATTCTAAGAATCCATCTGGAGTTCTGAACGCAGTCTTGTCTATACTATCCTCAGCTACTCTGAGCTGATGGAATCCAGTAGCAGGATCAAGAGAAAACGGAGGTTCCTACAAGCTGAACAAATCATCGATCCTTGGCAATGGTTATCTATTCTTCTTGTTCAACTCACGATAATCAACACACGGGTGAAGCGAACTGTCCGCATTAGTAGCGAACACTACTAGAGCACCTTCCTCGGAAATGCTTCATCGAATGAAGTTCTTATCAAGCAACTCCTTCACTTGCTTACTTAGCTCCCGTCTTTCACGCGGAGCCATGTGCCGAACGAGCAAGGAAACCAGCTTTGCATTATCCACTAGATAAATGCAGAAATCAAACTCTCGCTTAGGGGTAACCCCCTTCACTTCACCCAAGATATCAGGATATTCTCGGACCACCCTCACCGATTACAAACTATCGATAGACGAGTTGAGGGATTCAAGATAACACAACATGACGGGACTCATAGGGTTACTAGAAATTTTTAGGGTATTACCGAGGCGAGTCATGAGCCTCACAACCCTATGCTCAAAAATCAAGGATGGCTCCAAAACTGGACAACCCATCCATGCCCAAAAATCAACCCATACCCCATGAAACCGAGAATATAAGCATCACACGAGAACTTTACACTCAAGATAGAGATTTTCAAATCCACGTAGATCATAGACAAATGGGCGAAACCCCCAATTGGATTTGAAACACACACGGGATCATAAATTAGACTAGTACTTAGGTGCAAACTATCAACAAGATCAGATAAGATAAAGCTATGCGATGCACCAGAATCAAACAAGGTACGAACTGGAAAATCAGAAATATATACAAGGCTCTCAACAGAAATACTACCTCGATCGGGAACTGGAGCGGTATTGAGAGCATTAACTTGCCCTCCTGAAGGTCCAACACGCTGAGTCTGACCCTGGCCTTGCCCTTGCTTCTTCGGGCAATCCCTAGTGAAATGTCCAGTCTCACCGCAGAAAAAGCATTCACCACTCCTCCATTTCCTCTTCTTATAATCCTTAATAAGATGCCCAACTGAACCGCAATAATGGCACTTCCTCTTGTCATTATTGCCCTTGTTGTTGTTCCCCTTATTGCCTTGACTCTTGTTCTTGTTCTTATTGCCTTGACTGCTCTGACCCCTTGGATTACCCTTATTTCCTTCCCACTGGGAATCAGTCTTCTTGGCTTGAGTATCATTCATCTTGATCTCTTTCTTGTCACTCCTATTCTCTTCATTGAGTAGGGCCATATTCACCAAACTCTCGAAAGTTGCCCCCAAGGGTATATGAGTCATGGCTAAATCATGTAATGGCTCGTTTAATCCTAGAGCAAAGTATAGGGCCTTCTTCTGAGCTGTGTTAACCAAGTCTAAACCGACCCGAGCCAGTTGATTAAACTTATCTATGTATTCCCTAATAGTCATGTCCCCTTGCTTCAGTGATAGGAACCTTAGTCCAAACTTTCCCCGAAAGTCATCCCAAGTCTCAATTGGCCTAGTAGCGGTGGTGACCACCCACCAACGTGCAGCTTCTTCCTTTAGCAACCACACTGCTAATAAAACCTTCCTACGGTCATCTATATCAAAGAAGGTAAAAAGATCTTCGGTTTCTTTCAACCAATTCCTTGCCTCTACATAAGTCTCGGTTCCAATGAAATTCTTGCAACCCATCGCCTTAAAGTCTTTGCAAATCTCCGCGAAATCCTTTTGTGGATGCTGAGGGGGAGGAGGAAGAGGAACCTCAGCGACAAGAGGAGGAGGAACATCAACTACCGGAGGAGGAGTAATATTTGCGGGGCCGGCTTCGGTCGCCCTAGCCTCCAAAAGTCTCCTATACCAAACAGGTACGTGTACTCCCTCCGCAATGGCAAAGTTATTGGCCATACTGAAAACGAAGAAAAAGATAGATTCAGAATGGAGAAAAACGAGGGAATTTTGCTAATGGCTTTTTGGGGAATAGCCTTTAAAATAAACTAGACTTTTCTTTGGAAAATACTTTATACTTTGTTTTGAAAATAGTTTTCCAAAAGTTTTCTAAAAACCTTTTTGTTCCTTCTCGTAAACCATATGCTCTGATACCAAATTGTAACACCCCACCTCCGCCAGGGTGACTCTTGCAAGCACTCTGACTTTGGAGGGGCGTTTGAATCAGGTAAACATGCATAATGATATATCAAGGCAGAACAAGAACATATGTATATATGTAAACAGAGTAAATAACATAGATAAAACAGCGGAAGATTTCAAACCATTTCAAAACAAGTCTGGTACAACATAATGTCAACTTTCCAAATAAACAAGTCTAGATAAAACAACATCATCTGAAAACTGAAATACATAAGTACTATCCTCAAAATAAGTGATAACCATAGCTAGCTTCATGTCAAGACCGTACATGAGCTAAAATCCCACAAGCAAGCGATCAGAAATCCAGCTAAGCTCCAATATTCCCTCCCTGAGAACCTGGGGGGGGGGGGAACGGAAGAAAAGAGGCGAAAGAAAACAGGTTAGTCAAAAAGACTGAGTAAGCCCTACTACAATCAATGTAAACTGATAAAGTTAACTGTCATGAGCAGCAGGGATGAACATAAGGATAACAACATACTAGCATGATGATTAACTAACAAGGTAGATAAATGTGTCATCGCATAATCAGGTTTAAGGGTTTTGCACCACAGGTGTACTAGCAAGCTAACATGACTTGAATAACAAGTATTAATCCCTTGGCCCAAGCTTTGGCCCAATAGCATGAAGTGACCCTAATAAGCGGTCCAACCAAACGGTCTAGTCGATCGACTCCCTAAGCCTAACTCGTCACGTGTTGGTGTCAATACGGCCCAAACATAATTGTAGTCGAACTGTGCCGGGTCCACCCTTCGGGTGTATCAAGCCCTAGGGTGCCAACCCCTGGACACCATAAACATGAGTGCACAGTCTCGATCTACTGGTACCCATGGGTGACTTCTCCAAATACAGACTACGTGCACGACCATAGTCCGTCCGGAACTACATCGGCGTACCACCCGGCCGTCGTTTATTGGTCGCTTACCTCCAGTTCAGTAATCGTGCCCCACACCCTAGCCTAGTCCCTAGGGCCATAATGATACAAACTTGGGATTACTGCTGGAGTGGACCCCCATTGCTAGGATTTTTCTAGTGGGTTAAGTACGGTTTAACCGTCTTGCTAATCATGGATTAACTTGGTTAAGTGTAACGATGAGTTCACGACTTAACCCTGATTAATCTACCAAGCCCAAATTGGTTAAGTATTAAGTGGACCATGACTTAACCCTAATCACGAGGCATTAATTAATTTAATGCGCCTTAACCTCTCACATTAGACCTTGTTGTGGTTACTAGTTAAGCCGGGCGGGTCCGGGTAGCTTTACACCACAACTTGGTCTAACCTCGGGTTCAAGGTACAACATGGCCAACTTCTCACATTGGGTCCTATTGTTTGTAGCAACTAGTTAGGCCGGTCGGTTCCGGGTAGGTTTATGCTACAAACTCAACCCAACCTCGAGTTGGTCACACTTATATTTTCTAAGTGTCATGTCCATCATGTTTCCAAAACACATTACAAGTTTTCAAGCAATTGGGTAGACCTAACTTAATAGGTAAATTCCCAATGGGTAGACCTAACTTAATAGGTAAATTCCCAAGCTTATGTTTTTATGTCTTTTAAGTTTACCCAACCCCAAACGCAATCCCATCGCTTACATATCGCCATAGCGCATAAAGGATAGAAAGAGGTAACTTGGCATAATCACGACATAAAGGTGTTGAAGCCACAAGTTCAACATGGTGGCATATGAAACGTACATATGTTCATATACTTGCATATTACATTTTTAGGCCTCAAAAGCATGCATAAAACCAAACTTAGCATATTGGTGATACATGGTGATAGGTGACATGTAAAAATGGCCATAAGTTCGCATCTAGCCTCACATGCAAGTTATCATAAGAGATATGATAACTTACATGTTGCCAAAATGCAACCTTTAGCATAAAGCTTGAAGCTTTATGTTCATAAACGCAAGATAAGCTTGCATAACATGATAGCATGAACAAAATGTTCAACCCAAACTTGCATAACATAACTTGCATATCATATGACAAACTTGCATATCAAACTTGCATAACATAACACGATAAACTTGCATATCATGACATGGCATACTTGCATAACATAACATGATGAACTTGCATATCATAACATGGCATACTTGCATATAATCTTGCATATCACAACATGATAAACTTGTATATCATAGCATAGCAAACTTGCATAAAAACTTGCATATCACAACTTGATAAACTTGCATATCATAGCATAGTAAACTTGCATATAAACTTGCATATCATACATTTAACTTTAGAGTTTAAGTAAGAAAGTAGAATAGGGCTTACAATACTTATGAATGCACAAAAGATATGACAAAGCCCTTATGCATTCAAATAGACCCAAAATGCAAGCTCTAACATAAAAATCCTTGAGCCAAAATGATCAAAACTCTTTCTTTATGATGCAAATATAGAAACTTGACTTGAATGCAAGCTAATGATGCTCATACAAGCTTGAAAACACTTGTATGCATGGAAAATCTCATAGAAATTTATTTAGGAATTTTATGAAGAGAGTGGAGGCCATGAGAGGGTTGATTTTGCCATAGTTTAGTTACTAGAATGAATAATGATGATTTAGGGTTAGGTTAGGGCCTTATTTATAGAGATTAGGACTAGTTTCAACCTTAGGATTAAACCCTAGTTCCAATCTCAGCTCTTAAAACCGAATCTGGCCCCCAAACTCAACACAATCTCAAGATGGTGCACCAGGCTAAACAGCCCGGCTGGACCAAGTCGACAGCCAAGTCGACAGGGCTGTCGACTTGGGTCCAACCAAGTCGACAGGGCTGTCGACTTGGGTGCTCTGGCGGGAATTTTCCCGCCCAGCCCTGTATGACCAAATTTTCAAATTCAAACTTTGAATTTGAAATCTGTTTTTACTTTGAATTTTTCTGAAAACTTCGTTGGGCCTTAATCGGGTCATACGGACTCCGATTTTCGAAAACTCGGACTCTATTTCGCGTATTATTCCGAGACGAACGCAATGGCATAGCCCATTTCCCTTGATTCAGATTTTAGAATTAAATTCTGCCTCGATTTACATTATTACAGGTTATTGAAAATGCGGGTTGTTACATGACCCCTACCTAGTGCGGGGTCCCCGTTTAATACCAGAATGGTTTATTGACTAATATGGGTCCCATACAACAGATGACACGAGTCAAACTCCTAAACTTGTGTCCCCAATCAACTAGGATGTCCACAGGTTAAATTTTATAGCCTAACCCCCACAAACTCAATAGGTTAAGTTTCACATGTTAACAATGTCCATACAACACCAACATATTAAACAGGTTTACTTACTCCCATAGTTTTAACTGATTTACTTAACCCCCACAGATTTAATAGGTTACATAGGTGACATATAGTTTCATTAACATGTTCCACTTAATCTTTGAATTAAGCCTACAGATTTACATGTTCATACACCCCAAATTTCATTCATATTCCATAGTATAAGGTATGCCCAAATTTCCCTCTTTTATTTTGATTCCTAAATATTCCCCAATTCTCCCGATTTTGTTCATACGTATGTCTCTTAATAGATTTGCCTAGGCTCGAAGGTCGCCTAGGCTTATAAAATAAAAAGGGAACAAGAGAGGGAGAAGAATAGAAATACGCATATAATAACAGAAATAGGCATATAATAACAACCGAACAGCAGAATAAGTGTATGGAAAATTTTATGTAATAAGAGGAGATCGGTTTAGATATAAATCAGTTTCTTAACATGCATAGGCTCAGATCCAGTTTATTAGCAAGTCAAGCTTATTGTTAAATTTTTATATCTAAAAGTAACACGAACTCACAGAGGTTGGATCGGAGTAAAAGAAATGTTCTAATGTATGTATAGGCTGATGTTGTAGAAGATAGTCTAATTTAATCCAAGCTGAGGCAGCATCTCCTTGTCTCCATTGTTTTAGGTGTAGGAAAACAATAGAAATGCTGGCCTTTATATAGACTATCTCCAACAAATCTCGCTAACTAACAAGTCCAGGTTTAGAAAATGAATCTGCCCAGATCTAGGGTGCGTCGAGCCCTGGGTCGACCCTAGGATCGATACTCCCTTGTGTGGGTCGACCCATAGGTAGACCCCCTTGGGGGATGGATCGACCCCAAACGGGTCTAATTCCCACGTTGATTTCCTGCTCCTCTAATTCGATTTATTTTGAATTTTTGGTTTGATTTATTTACATATATCCTCCTTATATGTATACAAATTTCTGACCTTTATATCTTCTTCATACGATGTCCGTTTTACGCAAGCTCGGAGTCTACCTGAACCAGAATTCCGAGACGAACGCAATGGTACATTCCGTCTTACTTCATTCCCAATATTTAATTAAGTATAATTCAGTTTACTAATGTTCTTTAAAAGTACCGGTTGTTACAACGGTCCACCTTAAGAACTGAAATTAGCTGACTGCTTACTACGGTCACCTATACTATATTGTTTTTTAATTATTAGTCATAATAAAAGGTGTTTGCGGTCACCTAAAAAACTGGGTGGCTTTTCCAAAAGAAAGAACTTTTCCATTATCATTACAATAATATTACATCAAAGCTACAAGAAATATCATTGTACAACATAAACACAGCGGAAAAAACACAAATATACTCCCAACGGAAGGAAAACGATCCAAAATATAGCTCTAACTCCAATCTTGAATCCAGCTCAAAGGACTAAATCTGCAAACCAAACAATTAGCTGCACGTTTGGAAAACTATGGGCACCCAGAGTTTAGGTGTAGGAATAATAAACTCTAGGTCAGTCATAGGACTAGTGTGAGAACTCAAAACCAGTTGTATTTTGGGTTTATTTTAAAGTTAGGTAATTCACCGGACCACACTGATAAACGTGGAATGGATCTACTCCGTGTGAATACTAGTGCATAGAAATATGGAATGACTTTTTGAAAAATAAAACTAACATAAGATCTCATGGCACACAAACAATGCAAACGAACATTTGAGCGAGATTTCTCCTTGTGACAGTCAAAAAATTCTTTGATATGTGGAAATCCTCTTTCATATTATTATTAGTGCATAATGTGAATAACCTTTACAAAGTAAATATGTTAATCTAGCCTGCAGAATTCCCCATCCCATTATACTGACGTAATTCTGTAAGTAACTAGCAGGCTATACGATTAAAACTGTACTGCTCGTAGTGGAGATTGAGTTTCCAACAAATGACCAGGCAAAAGAACTTCCTTACCGAACCAACGGGTACGCCTCTAGAGGGACGCCCTCAGAACCAAATGGGCACTCTCCCAACACGAGGCCAGCCTCTCCCTTACTGGATTGATTAGATCACGCTTAAGAAACTCATCCTTTAATCGTTACCAACCTTTAAAACCGGGTACCCGCACCAACACTACCACGAAAGTAGTTTTCCACATAGTTTAATACCTGGGCTTCGTACTATGGTGCACCTTTTATCTAGAAGGAGATGACTACTTATGTACTCACTGCATCTTTCCTATTTCAGCTATTATCTGGGGTGTGAGCTTGTTGAGGTCACGATATACACAAAGCTACGCTTCAGTAAGCCATGCTTTGACCATCCCTAGCTCATCACTTAAGTATGCCACATTGTCTATTCACCACATATCACTGATATCTATTAATATATAACCTCTAAGTTCATACGTCCCAGAGAAGGGTGTTAAGCAAAGAGAATAAATTCTTCGCCACCAAACAGATATATATTTAACATATATCAGTGTTACGCAATCAAGTACAATGTCACACACAATCGATACAAGTTCATTCTAGGTCTGAAAAAGCCAAAATCCCAATTCCTCTAAATTCGATCGGAATACTTACCACTTAAACGATATAAAATCCATCTGCAAACGGAAGCAACGCATTCGAGACATTCAGCAAGACACCCTTTTGATGTGAAGGGAACCAGTGTTCAATACTGCATTTAATTGCTCCATAACTCGTATTATTATTTGTAATGGTTTTCGGACATAAATTCAATCCCAATCTTTCCAAATAATAAGCACAATTTAAAAAATACATAATTATAGATCACACTGGATTTTAACCAAGTCTCCTTTCATCTTGAATTTTGTTAATTTAAACTTCTTTAAACTCATTCTGAAATTATCTTTAACAAAATCCGTATTTCAAAAATTCATTCAAAACGTATTTTTTAAATTAAAGATAATTTAGCTTCAAAAATCTCAATTAACTTTTCCATTTGATAACTCATTATCAAAATCCAATTTCTTTTGAAGAACCCTAATCTGCATTTCGCAATTTCAACCATAGTTTCAATTTGAAAAGATATACCAACAATCACTTTTTTAATCTTAATTAAAAGATTATAATTCCTTCCTAATTCCTTATTTTAAATTTCCTCAAATCAAAGATTTGATTAAATTCCCAATTACGATATGAATTTCCACAACTCAATCTTGTCAGGTTCCAAGAATGATATTATTGAAGATATCATCCACAACAAAACCCAAATCAATCGATATTGAACATAAGTTACACAAAAATTATATCTACTTATATTCGATACCAATTGTCATAATAAACGAATACTATATGCGGAATAACAATATAAATATCTTCAAATTCCTCAAATAGTATACATTTACACCACATAATTTCATATCAAATATCCGAAGATTATTTCAATATTGTCTCAACTAAATCGGGAAACTCTTTTCTTAGTTCGAAAATTCATCAAACCCATTGATGTTAGATCTGGATAGAAATATCATCAACTCATCCTCAATATTAATATCCATATCCAACCCATATTATAAGAGGAATAATGGTAAACAACCTTCTAAATTCCTCAAATGGTAAGAGTTGGCATCTACTGAATTAATATCAGCCATCCAAAGATTTTTCTCCAACCATATCCAATTTATTTAAAATTGGAAACCCCTTTTTATATTAAATAAATCAATTTAACTTCAATATCAAATATTTTAATAATTTTAACCCTTTTTAAAATATTTCACAAATCATTTTTAAAAGTATTACTGGTAGCTCAGAAAACAGTTTGCGGGTTAAAAACTTAAAAATAGATTGTTTTCAAAGAAACATTATAACAACGTTACAAAAGCGTTACAAAAACAATACAAAATAGCTCATATTGGCTAGTTTGATCTAAATAACTTTATATCATTAAGAACTAAAAATTTCCAATTCAAAACACTTTAAAATAATTTATAATGATTTTACAAAAAAATTCCATATTTTTAAAACATTAAAAATAGTTCTTTACAGTTATGGTCGACGAACTGCACTTCCAGCGACCTATTTCAAAACTGTTTTAAACATAACATGTAAACTATTCTTCAAAATTTGAAAATTTCTTTATAACTTGAAAGCCAATGTTATTTGAAAGCAAACCCTTTTCGTTTTGCTAAAATCCAATTTAAAATGCTTAAGTTATAAGGGTTTAAAGTTATCGGTCGAAATTCGAGAACCATTATTGCGCGACTAGTTCTATTCAGACCAAATAGCATCGTATAATAAAACTACGTCCGAATTACTTCCAAAATGATTATACCACTTTATAAACATATATTAATTCATACCAAATAGCGTTGTGTAATTAAATTACACTCCTGATATAGTATGTACAATGTGAAGAGGTAAGCATAGGATGTGGTGTACAATTGCATAGGCGCTAGTCTCATGCGATGAACGAAATTGTGAATGAATCGACTAAATGGAGGAATGCACCCACTATGCATATTTTTCGGTTGTAAGCTATATATTCCTCTGGATGATTATGAGTAGTCTTGCATCGAGCCGATACTCAGACCTCATCGAAGGAAATCCCGTGTTTGCGCATAATCTTCTCAATTTTTGTTCATCCATTGATGTAGTCCAAGAATCGATCAAATTGTCTAGAATGAATATCCTATATAAAGTGTCAGGAGCACCATCACCCCCAGTCTCTTTTTCCTTTCCCTAAGAGCTTGAATCCCAAGACGTTCAGGTCGATTGTTCATTATAAGGATGGACAACAAACTGCGAATCTTCATCCAATTCAGGCCCGGATTTAGAATTCAAGCCGGGATCTTAATGGACCACATCTCTCCTCTCGGCCTCAAAAGCTCTGTTTGGGTATCTTCCAAACATGATAGCAGTGATACACATAAAATTTCACTAGTTAGAGTAACTATC
Organism: Allium sativum; assembly: GCA_030737875.1. Classification (NCBI taxonomy): domain Eukaryota; kingdom Viridiplantae; phylum Streptophyta; class Magnoliopsida; order Asparagales; family Amaryllidaceae; genus Allium; species Allium sativum. The sequence continues at coordinate 285,820,767 of CM060911.1, forward strand.
TTGTACCCTTCCTGTACGTGAACTAGTGAAGTGTGTGTAATGAAGATTGTACAAAGGCATTAGCAGAAATAAAATATAAAAAACAAATGAAAGAGGACAACTCCATAGACCGTTGTTCCCGACTGCCTTACCAAATTGTGATCGTAAGCAGTTCCAAGCCATAATCTTGTGAGAAGCGGTATTCTATACTTGGGTAGTCCTAAGTTATATGCAAATTCAAAAGTGTTCATATGCAAGTATTGTAACACCCCACTCCCGCTATGATCACTCACTAAGGGAATGCCATAGCATCGGTGGAGTATTTTTGTGAATATAGAACAGAAAAATTACAACAAGACAGATATAAATAGTACTTGAAATTTAAAACATCATCTCATAACAGCGGAAGTAAAACATGTCTGGTTACATCATAAAACCACAATAAAAGTCAAGTACAATATCCATCAAAATAAAGAAGTACATAATCCCACTCTCATACAATAGCCATAACAAAAGAAAAGATAACTGGGTAACTGGAGCTTTACATCTATCCAAGCTCCTAAAGACTGGAACAGCAATCCGATCAAGCTCCACTACTGCTAGGATCCACCGTAGGACCTGAGGGTTGGGAAAAAGATAAAAAAACAACGGGGTCAGACATAAGTCTGAGCGAGTCCTATAACTTTAACAATACAATCGTCAAAGTAACCAGAGAAGACATAAACTGATATACGGTAACGACTGGGGATGAATGGCTACACTAAGCAGCTTGGTAGACTTAGGATAAACTAAGATAACCGTAAAGACGCATCTACCCACCCAAGGATAATTACTACACTGCACCACACCAGTCATTCCTAACTTAAAGGTTGATCCCACCCATGGACTTATAAAATTAACTTAATAGTTCTCGCGTACCCCTAGGTGACTAAGTAGACGCCACGGGGCCCTACAATCCACTAGGTGTACACACTACTCCCCATTCGATCGGCTCCCTAACGTAGATACCCGTGCTGGCCCCACCGTGGGGTGTACCATTCCCCAACGTGGCAACCTGATAAAACTAACGGTGCACGGCTTATATCTACACGATGCAACAATGACTTACCAACCAGCCCGGGTCCACACACGCATATGAAACCCGTTGGTCCTGCGTTGCCACCGCTAACCCGTTTTGGCCTCTTATAGTCAAGCCCAATATGCGTGTCCCGTCCTCGACTTGAGTCGAGCCCACTAAGATACGTTTGGGATATTGGTTGAGATGGGCCCCCACAAGCTACCCACCTAAGCTTGTCATTTCTAGTGAATCCCACTTAACCCTTTAACCATGTCCACTTACATGTTATAAATTTTGGCTAAGTCATTTAATCATATTCTAATTGTCATACAAGGTACCCACTAGATTTTCACATGCCACCCATGGCACTTACTTAACCCTTTAATCATGTTTAATTACATGTTCCACTTTGGTTAAGTATTCTAATCGTATTTTCTATTGCCACCCAGGGCAACCACTACATTTCCACATGCCACCCAAGGCACCCACTTAACCCCTCATGTCCCTCTACATGCTAATTTGGTTAAGTGTTTCTTAATTAATTAAGAACGTAACCTTTGTAAAGACCCCTCACATTAGACTATCTTTTATGACCGCTGGTTAAGCCGGTTGGGTCCGGGCAGCCTTATGTCATAACCGAGTCTAACCTCGTGTCTTTACATTAATCACGTATTTAGTTTGTGCCTAAGACCTCTCACATTGGGCTAACATTTGTAGCAACTGGTTAAGCCGGTTGGGTCCGGGCAGTTTTACGCTACAACTGAGTCCAACCTCGTGTCTTAGTCGATTAATTACACCTAATTAATCACCCTCATAATTTATATTAATTATCCCTAATTAATTACACATTTTTGAGAATATGGGTAGACCTAACTAAATAGGTAAATTCCCAATTCCATAGTATGGGTAGACCTAACTTAATAGGTAAATTCCCAACTCCATAATATGGGTAGACCTAACTTAATAGGTAAATTCCCAATTATGTCCATTTAATTTGTGGTATGCTTAATCATACCCAATTCACATCATTTTATTAATATGCATAATTATATTAATTTCACACAATCTTATTAACATATGCATTTAATTAACCCATCGTTCCCACGTAATTTCGTTCTCATGACATAACACATATAAAAGGTGTCAACTTGCATATGTATGAACATGTTTCAAGGGTGCCATCTTGCATATTAACAAACACATAACTTGCATATGAACTTGCATAACATGTCACATAACTTGCATATAATCTTGTATAACATGTCACATAACTTGCATATTAACTTGCATAACATGTTACATAAACTTACATATTAACAAATACATAACTTGCATATGAACTTGCATAATATGTCACATAACTTGCATATGAACTTGCATAACATGTTACATAACTTGCATATGAACTCATAAACTTGCATATGAACTTGCATAACATGTTACATACTTGCATATGAACTCATAAACTTGCATATGAAGAAACATACAACTTGCATAATATCATACATGTAACTTGCATATTATCATACATGTAACTTGCATATTAACATATGATCACAAAGCACAAAACTTGCATATGAAGAAACATACAACTTGCATAATTATCATACATGTAACTTGCATATTATCATACATGTAACTTGCATATTAACATATGATCACAAAGCACAAAACTTGCATATGAAGAAACATACAACTTGCATAATTATCATACATGTAACTTGCATATTATCATACATGTAACTTGCATATTAACATATGATCACAAAGCACAAAACTTGCATAACCCACATACATTAGCAAACTAACATCATGTCATATGACTTAAAACCCATTAATCCACAAACAAAACCATATGATCTCATCATATCTCATCTACTTAGTTTAGCAATTGATCATTAGAGTGATAGAAACTCACCAAAACCAAGATTAGCAAACTTATGAAGTAGAACTAGTTGCTATACAAGAAGGAGATGATGATTAGAGGTTGATTAGCTTGCAACTTTCTTCATAAACTAGTGGAGGCTCCTCTCAAGTTTGATTTTGGCGGCATGATGGCATCATTTCTATTTTTAGTAGGGATTAGGCTTGCATTAGGGTGTATTTATAGGATTAGGGTGTGTTTTAGACCATAGGATTAACCCTAGGTTAGATTAGGTCCGTCAGATTTAGGAAGTTTCCAGAACTCAGCCCAAACCAGCCAGAAAACCAGACCTGGTGCACCCAGGTCAATTGGCTCGACACCCTGTGTCGACAGGCAAGTCGACAGGCAAGTCGACTCCTCAGTCGACAGGCCTGTCGACAGCCCTGTCGACATGGCTAGGGCGGGAAGTTTCCCGCCTGGCCCCCAGCTGGCTCCAATTTCGAAATCTTAATTTGAATTTTAAATCTGTTTTGAACTTTGAATTTTCTGCAAACTTCATTGGGCCATAACTGGGCCATACGGATTCCGATTCTCGAAAACTCGGACTCTATTTCGCGTATTTTTCCGAGGCGAACGCAATGACGCAGCCCGTTTTCCCCCAATTCTCATATCTGAGATTATTTATTCTGTAATTAGTGAATATTAGTATTAACTGAAATTCGGGGTGTTACATTCTCCCCTCCTTAAAGGATTTCGTCCCCGAAATCTCTAAGCTAAGGAGAATGCATATCCTACCATCGAAACAACCATCTACTCAATCCTTCAAACACGAGCATCCATTGTCCTTAAAACAATTTCTAATGATGTATGAGCATATGCAAAAAGTGTGTGTATATGTTCCCTATCTAATGTATGAACATATGCAAACCATGATAGTGCCATGCATCCAATATGTATGCGGAAGAACCCTATCGACACATACAATATCTATATGAGTGCACAATCATTCACCAAAATGCATCATCCATATGATAACACAACCATTATACATCCATAAATATAGCTACCTACACACAATTATATGCAATATGCAATATGAAGTGACTGAGCCGATCTAGTGCCTAGAGTGTGTATATATGCATCCACGAGCAACCACTAGCAACCACTTGCATCCACATGCATCCATCAACCATAACATGTTTCAAACACATGTTTCAACCATAGGTTTTACCCTATCTAAAGGTCATAGGTACTAGCGAGAGGATATACTAATGATAAGATAAGTACTAGACAAGCGATAAAGGAGAAGTTAAAAGACATACTCTCAAAAAGAATTGGGTACAAAGAACGCATCTTCGCTTCCGTCTCCCAAGTAGCATTGCTTTCGTCATCTCCCCATTGCACTTTAACTAGCTGAACTTCTCTGTTCCTCAACTTCCTAGTTTTTGACCCAAGGATGCGAGTAGGAGCTCGTCGAATCGTCGCATCACGCTCTACCTCTACATCTCTAAGCAAGCTCGGCTCTACCACCTCTGCGGTCTCATGTAAGCACTTCCTCAAATGTGATACATGGAATACATCATGAACACCACTAAGTCTGTTGGGCAACTCCACCCTATATGCCATCCGTCCAATCCTTTCCTTAATAGGAAACGGCCCAACAAACCTCGGTGCTAACTTCCCAACGGACCCAAAGCGAACAACATTTCTTAACGGAGATACTTTGACAAAAACCAGGTCCCCAACCTCAAACTTAAGATCCGTCCTTCTCCGATCCGCATAAGATTTCTGTCTATCTTGTGCTGCCTTCATCCTTCTTCGAATCAAATCAATCTTCTCTGAAGTCTCTCTAACCATATCTGGCCCAAGCAAGATCTTATTCGTAGATTCCCACCAACATGTAGGAGATCGACAAGTCCTTCCATAAAGAGCTTCGAAAGGTGCCATGCCAATACTAGACTGAAAGCTGTTATTGTATGCGAACTCCACCAAAGGAAGATGTTCTTCCCATGTACCTCCAAAATCCAAGATACAAAGCCTCAAGAGATCTTCTAAGATACGGTTCACCCTCTCGATCTGACCGTCCGTCTGAGGATGATATGCGGTGCTCAAACACAACTGAGTCCCTACCGCCTCTTGCAAACTTCTCCAAAACTCACTAGTGAAGATAGGATCTCGATCACTCACAATGCTGGATGGTACACCATGCAATCTAACAATTTCTCTAACATAGACTGAAGCAAGCCATGGAGCGGTCCTCTTACTCTTCACGGGTATAAAATGGGCACTCTTGGTAAGTCTGTCTACCACAAACCAAATTCCCATATTGCCCTTCCTCGATCTCGGTAACCCATCGATGAAATCCATCGAGACACTATCCCACTTCCAATGCGGAACTTCCAATGGGTGTAGCAACCCACCGGGTTTCCTTTGCTACGCTTTAACTTGTTGGCACACTAAGCATCTAGCCACATACTCGGCCACATCTTTCTTCATACCGGCCCAGAAGAAAACTCTCTTCATGTCTTGGTACATTTTGTCTCCACCGGGATGAATAGTCATCCTTGAACGATGTGCATCATCCAAAATAGCCTTCTTCAAACCCTCATCTTGCGGTACACAAAGTCTACCGTCTCTATGCAACCATCCCCTATCATCTATGGTGTATCTACCCAAATGGCTGGACGACTCCCCCTTTATAAGCTTCTCTACCAACTCAACCAACTGTGGGTCGTCTCGCTGAGCCTCGCCAATCCGTCCCAAAAGAGTAGGTCTAACCTCCAAGGATGCTAACAAACCAGGTACAAAGTCAACAGAAGGTCTGAAGTCGAACAAAGAAAGAAACTCCAAGCTTCGCCGTTCTACGAACAATGGACTCAAAGATAGCCTTTTTCTACTCAAGGCGTCCGCCACCACGTTACCCTTGCCAGGGGTATATGCTATCTCGAAATCATAGGATGCTATGAACTCCATCCACCTTTGCTGTCTTAAGTTTAAATCCTTCTGAGAGAATAAGTACTTCAATGATTTATGGTCAGTGAACAACTCGAATCTCTCACCAAGAAGATAATGGCGCCAAGACTTAAGTGCGAAAACAATCGCGGCCAACTCTAGATCATGGGTAGGGTAATTCTTCTCATGCACTCTCAATTGCCTCCCTCCATAGGCTATTACCCTTCCCTCCTGCATCAAGACTGCGCCTAATCCTGTCCCACAAGCATCGGTATAAACAACAAACGGCTTACTCCCATCTGGAAGCACTAAAACTGGAGCGGTGGTCAAAGCTCTCTTTAACCGTCGAAAAGCATCATCACAATCTACGTCCCATGAGAAAACCAGATCCTTCTTCGTCAAGCGGGTTAATGGGGCTGATATCTTCGCGAAGTCTTTGATGAACTTCCTATAATATCCTGCCAACCCCAAGAAACTTCTTACTTCGGTAGCATTTCTAGGAACTTTCCAATCCTGGATAGATACTATCTTTGCGGGATCCACAGCTATCCCTTCCTTAGAGACCACATGCCCTAAGAATCGCACTTCTCTTCTCCAAAAATGACATTTAGAGAATTTAGCTTTAAGACTATGTGCTCGAAGAGTCTCCAACACTTCTCTGAGATGTAAGGCATGCTCTTCACCACTTTTAGAGAAAACCAGGATATTACCCCATCCAAAATCATCACAACTGTCCATCTCTCACGCAGACCATCCTAGTCGAACTTGACATCCCCCAAGTGCAAGCCCCAAAGGCCTAAACCAATATCAGACAAACACCCAAGGGATATCTCCTTCGAGTTCAGACGACCTACGTGAGATGATACTAGTAAAAATGGCTAAACAATTAAGCCTTTGACCAACTTCGGATGTCCTCGCCAGTCTTACTCCAAAACCACCGTTTTTCCCATAACTGGCTTTGCTCAACCTATTAAGCACACACGAAAACTCATTTAGCTCCTAGAAAAGACCAAGATGTCATTTACAAAGACCATCACAAACTTATTTAGGTACTCCCTGGACACCCTTCTCATCAAATCAACAAAGTATGCGGGGGCGTTCGTCAAACCAAATGGCATCACCAGCCACTCATAAAAACCATCCGGAGTCCTAAAGGCAGTCTTCTCTATACTATCCTCAGCCACTCTCAATTGACGAAACCCCGTGGCTAAGTCCATCTGCGAAAACACTGAGGCGCCAACCAACTGATCAAAGAGATCATCTATCCTCGGTAATGGGTGTCTATTCTTCTTCGTGAGCTTATTAAGTTCTCTATAATCCACACAAAGTCTGAGGGACCCATCCGCCTTCGTGGCAAACACTACTGGAGCTCCCCACTCCGATATACTTCGCCTTATGAACCCCTTCTCAAGCAACTCCCCTACTTGCTTATGAAGTTCTCTTCTCTCACGAGGATCCATGTGGCGCACTGGCAATGACACTGGTTTGGCATTATCCACCAAATAAATTCGGAAATCTATCTCCCGCTTCGGAGGCAAACCCTTCACCTCTTCAAACACATCCGGATATTCCCGGACCACTCTGACAGAACGCAAACTCTCGACCGAAGCATCGAGCGATTCAAGATAACTTAGCAAAACAGATTCCATGGGATTACAAGAGATCTCGAGAGTATTACCCAAGCGGGTCATAAGCCTGACAACTCTCCTTTCAAAATCAAGAACGGCACCATTACTGGATAACCAGTCCATGCCCAAAATCAACCCATAGCCCGTGAAGCCCAATACAAAAGCATCACATCCAAACTCAACGCTACGTATAGAAATCTTCAAACCCAAACATATCATAGACAGATATATGGAGCCCCCAATTGGGTTTGAAACAACCAAGGGATCATCAACTAAACTGGTGCCTAAGTGCAGTGACTCAACTAAAAATGATGAGATAAACGAACTCGATGCGTCAGAATCAAATAAAGTTCGAACCAGAAAATAAAGGAATCCAAATTTCCAACCTAGACGGTCCTATCCCCATCTGGTACACTAGCCGCGAGGGAATACAACTACCCTCCAAAAGATTTCGTACCTTGCCCTTGCCTCTTTGGACAACCCTAATAAGGTGTCCTATTCCTCCAAAAGGATAACTACTCGCCTTCTTCTTCCCATTCTCCACTCGTAACCTCCCATCAATGAGGTTTCATCCTTCATTAACCAAACAACTATTTGAGCCTTCCTCCCATCGTCTATCCAATAGATACCTACCAGTCCTCCTCCTTCTTGAACCAACTTCTAATCCGACTAATGTCTAAGTCCCTTGAAGTGGTTTTCCATTCTTATCTATCTTAGAAAGGGCATCTATACGCGGAGGGGAAACTCAAAACGAGAGAGGAAGAGATTCAAAACGGAGAATTCGAAAGATAAAGATATGGCTATCGGGGATTATGCTTTTCTTTCAAAAACTTTTCTCTTAAAAGACATGTTTTTGAGAATACTCCTTTCAAAAATATTCTTAGAAAATAGTTTTTCTAAAATTTTTATCTGTTCTGGTAACCTTAAGCTCTGATACCACGTGTAACACCCCACTCCCGCTATGATCACTCACTAAGGGAATGCCATAGTATCGGTGGAGTATTTTTGTGAATATAGAACAGAAAAATTACAACAAGACAGATATAAATAGTACTTGAAATTTAAAACATCATCTCATAACAGCGGAAGTAAAACATGTCTGGTTACATCATGAAACCACAATAAAAGTCAAGTACAATATCCATCAAAATAAAGAAGTACATAATCCCACTCTCATACAATAGCCATAACAAAAGAAAAGATAACTGGGTAACTGGAGCTTTACATCTATCCAAGCTCCTAAAGACTGGAACAACAATCCGATCAAGATCCACTACTGCTAGGATCCACCGTAGGACCTGAGGGTTGGGAAAAAGATAAAAAAACAACGGGGTCAGAAATAAGTCTGAGCGAGTCCTATAACTTTAACAATACAATCGTTAAAGTAACCAGAGAAGACATAAACTGATATACGGTAACGACTGGGGATGAATGGCTACACTAAGCAGCTTGGTAGACTTAGGATAAACTAAGATAACCGTAAAGACGCATCTACCCACCCAAGGATAATTACTACACTGCACCACACCAGTCATTCCTAACTTAAAGGTTGATCCCACCCATGGACTTATAAAATTAACTTAATAGTTCTCGCGTACCCCTAGGTGACTAAGTAGACGCCACGGGGCCCTACAATCCACTAGGTGTACACACTACTCCCCATTCGATCGGCTCCCTAACGTAGATACCCGTGCTGGCCCCACCGTGGGGTGTACCATTCCCCAACGTGGCAACCTGATAAAACTAACGGTGCACGGCTTATATCTACACGATGCAACAACGACTTACCAACCAGCCTGGGTCCACACACGCATATGAAACCCGTTGGTCCTGCGTTGCCACCGCTAACCCGTTTTGGCCTCTTATAGTCAAGCCCAATATGCGTGTCCCGTCCTCGACTTGAGTCGAGCCCACTAAGATACGTTTGGAATATTGGTTGAGATGGGCCCCCACAAGCTACTCACCTAAGCTTGTCATTTCTAGTGAATCCCACTTAACCCTTTAACCATGTCCACTTACATGTTATAAATTTTGGCTAAGTCATTTAATCATATTCTAATTGTCATACAAGGTACCCACTAGATTTTCACATGCCACCCATGGCACTTACTTAACCCTTTAATCATGTTTAATTACATGTTCCACTTTGGTTTAGTATTCTAATCGTATTTTCTATTACCACCCAGGGCAACCACTACATTTCCACATGCCACCCAAGGCACCCACTTAACCCCTCATGTCCCTCTACATGCTAATTTGGTTAAGTGTTTCTTAATTAATTAAGAACGTAACCTTTGTAAAGACCCCTCACATTAGACTATCTTTTATGACCGCTGGTTAAGCCGGTTGGGTCCGGGCAGCCTTATGTCATAACCGAGTCTAACCTCGTGTCTTTACATTAATCACGTATTTAGTTTGTGCCTAAGACCTCTCACATTGGGCTAACATTTGTAGCAACTGGTTAAGCCGGTTGGGTCCGGGCAGTTTTACGCTACAACTGAGTCCAACCTCGTGTCTTAGTCGATTAATTACACCTAATTAATCACCCTCATAATTTATATTAATTATCCCTAATTAATTACACATTTTTAAGAATATGGGTAGACCTAACTAAATAAGTAAATTCCCAATTCCATAGTATGGGTAGACCTAACTTAATAGGTAAATTCCCAACTCCATAATATGGGTAGACCTAACTTAATAGGTAAATTCCCAATTATGTCCATTTAATTTGTGGTATGCTTAATCATACCCAATTCACATCATTTTATTAATATGCATAATCATATTAATTTCACACAATCTTATTAACATATGCATTTAATTAACCCCATCGTTCCCACGTAATTTCGTTCTCATGACATAACACATATAAAAGGTGTCAACTTGCGTATGTATGAACATGTTTCAAGGGTGCCATCTTGCATATTAACAAACACATAACTTGCATATGAACTTGCATAACATGTCACATAACTTGCATATAATCTTGTATAACATGTCACATAACTTGCATATTAACTTGCATAACATGTTACATAAACTTACATATTAACAAATACATAACTTGCATATGAACTTGCATAATATGTCACATAACTTGCATATGAACTTGCATAACATGTTACATAACTTGCATATGAACTCATAAACTTGCATATGAACTTGCATAACATGTTACATACTTGCATATGAACTCATAAACTTGCATATGAAGAAACATACAACTTGCATAATATCATACATGTAACTTGCATATTATCATACATGTAACTTGCATATTAACATATGATCACAAAGCACAAAACTTGCATATGAAGAAACATACAACTTGCATAATTATCATACATGTAACTTGCATATTATCATACATGTAACTTGCATATTAACATATGATCACAAAGCACAAAACTTGCATATGAAGAAACATACAACTTGCATAATTATCATACATGTAACTTGCATATTATCATACATGTAACTTGCATATTAACATATGATCACAAAGCACAAAACTTGCATAACCCACATACATTAGCAAACTAACATCATGTCATATGACTTAAAACCCATTAATCCACAAACAAAACCATATGATCTCATCATATCTCATCTACTTAGTTTAGCAATTGATCATTAGAGTGATAGAAACTCACCAAAACCAAGATTAGCAAACTTATGAAGTAGAACTAGTTGCTATACAAGAAGGAGATGATGATTAGAGGTTGATTAGCTTGCAACTTTCTTCATAAACTAGTGGAGGCTCCTCTCAAGTTTGATTTTGGCGGCATGATGGCATCATTTCTATTTTTAGTAGGGATTAGGCTTGCATTAGGGTGTATTTATAGGATTAGGGTGTGTTTTAGACCATAGGATTAACCCTAGGTTAGATTAGGTCCGTCAGATTTAGGAAGTTTCCAGAACTCAGCCCAAACCAGCCAGAAAACCAGACCTGGTGCACCCAGGTCAATTGGCTCGACACCCTGTGTCGACAGGCAAGTCGACAGGCAAGTCGACTCCCCAGTCGACAGGCCTGTCGATAGCCCTGTCGACATGGCTAGGGCGGGAAGTTTCCCGCCTGGCCCCCAGCTGGCTCCAATTTCGAAATCTTAATTTGAATTTTAAATCTGTTTTGAACTTTGAATTTTCTGCAAACTTCATTGGGCCATAACTGGGCCATACGAACTCCGATTCTCGAAAACTCGGACTCTATTTCGCGTATTTTTCCGAGGCAAACGCAATGACGCAGCCCGTTTTCCCCCAATTCTCATATCTGAGATTATTTATTCTGTAATTAGTGAATATTAGTATTAACTGAAATTCGGGGTGTTACAAGTATGGTGATCTTGATATGCTTTATCATAACTGTTCAAAAGCTCGAGTATGCAAGTACGAGATCAAGTTATTTCAATAATTTTCCATGCAAAGTTGTTAAGTCTTAGGCCGTTTTGAACTCAAGTGTGGTCGTCTAGCGTAATGGGGACAACAGAGTGCTGGTTAAGTGTCAAAACTGGATCGACCCCTCGGTTTGATCTTTCCAAGTCAATCAGCTCTGGACCAATCAATCTGGGTTGACATTTCCATATAGACCCTTCTGGGTCAAAGTTCTCAAGTCGACCTCCCCAGTTCGACATTCCCCGTATTGACCCATGTCAATGACGATCAAAGCATGACGAGGTGTTCTCGTCACTTCTACCACACTTTAAAGCTTCTACTACGTTCTCAAGGATTCCACATTTAACCTTGCCCCTCTTCATTTTTCTTCCACCAGCAGTTGCTTCACCACTCCATGCGTCAACCTGCTGCCTCGACCTCATTAGTCACCAATACCTCATCTTGCCACACCCATCATCTAAGCCACTCCTATCACCATCGATACTCCACGTCACTTCCACCATCACCAACATGACCCAATCGCACCTCCTCTATCGTCACCGCAACTACTTCTAATACAGGAAACATCAAACCCAACCTTAACAACCAAAATCGAAGCTTTAAATTCAAGAAAGCACGAAGAAAGCTTAGTTTGACCTACCAAGAATTTTTCAAACTTGAGATATTATGCGTTGATTGTAGTGTTTCTAGGCGATTGTAGGAATCAATGGTACTGGATTGGAGACGAAACTCAATTTGACAGATGGTGAAAAGTAAAAAGGTACAAAAGAGGCATTAGCCTGGTATTTCCAACAACCTATATTCTACGTATCGTAGGATCCTGGAGTATTTATATTAATTGCAAATTAGGTCGTATGGCTGTATAACTTTGGGAAATGTCTAATAAGGTCATTTCCTATTCTCACTATTTTTGTCGAATTTTAGTGTGACCATTTTTCATTTGGGAAATTTTGTTTCGCCCATAACTTTTGATTGATAAGGAATTTAGACCTGATACCACTTTCATTAGATTTGGATGATGATTTCCATTCAATATAATGGTCACATTATGCAAACAAACTTACCGTTTGGGAGGAATGACCGAAAAGGTTTTGGAGAGGATTAGACAACTCAAATAAGCTTAAATGGGTCATTAACAGGTGATTCCAATACCCATTTTGGGATTTCTAAGTTGTGGGGACTAAAATGAGTAGGAGAACATTCTCCTACCATTTGATAATTCCCAAAATAAGACCCTACACCCATTAATGGCTTCCCTCTTTCAAAACCCCCTCTCAACCACACTTTTTTGGAATGGCATCTCCAAAACATACTTTAATTAGCCTAAACAACATATTAAGAAGAGTCTAAGTCAAATCAAGTCAAGAGCTATTGGAATATATTGGAATCTGAACTAAATCTACTCCAACTTTGATCTAAAGCATCGGGGGTAATTAACGTGAGTAAATAGTATTCTTACTCACTAATTAGTGTATATTAATATGTAAACACCTTACAAAAATACAATAAATTTTTTAATAAATCATTATTAATCATATGAATACATAAATGTAAGTTTGCAATGATGTGGGTAAGATTTGTGAAACCCGAGATTTATGGAAAGGTTGGGGATTGTAATATGAACATGGGTTTTGGTTGGTTTATTTTTCTTTGTTGATCTAAATGCTACTTGAGTATGTTTTACATGTTAATATATTGAGTAGGAATGCTAGAATAGTTGCAAATGCCCGCGGATGGCGAAATAGAATGGAGAAAGCATGTAGCAAATTCTGTTTCGGCTAATCCTGATTCGGCTGCCTAGCTGGATTTACATGACCCAGATAGACACGATACTTTGTGGGGACGACGAGGAAGGTCCAAGGAGGCCTTAGGCCAAGTTTCATTTAACAACCCAGAATTTTGGCGATAATTAATTTGTAGTTTATGCAGTTTTGGTTATGATAATAATAATCCTATTGTGTTTGATATAGTTTTGGTTTTACTTGGTTATTGTAATTTTGTTCTTTTTTAATCGAAAGGCATTATTTTAAATTCTACAAGGAACGTAAATAAGTTGAATAGAGAGAGATATGCAAATTCACGTATTTTGAACGTAGTTTGCAACATCTATTCAAAATAAAAGTTTAAAATATTTCCTTAGGATTTTAAATAATATCAATTTCCACTTTTAAATAATTTGATAAATATTTACATTAATTATAGTAAATAACCTTTTATAAGATTTTGAATCTTAAAACAAGATTAAACACAAAAAGGGTTGTTTTGCTCATTAGTTTAGACTAGAATACAGTTAATAAATAATAATAAAATATAAATTAGTAACTACGTTAACTTCATGTTCAAATTATAAATATAAATACATATTAATCTTATTTATCCAATTCTACGTAAATGATGCTATTATATTAAATAAGTGTTTGTTTGTTTTTGTGTGTTAGAATTTGAAGTGTTTCCATTTTATAGGAACAAACGTATGGTAATATCTCCCATAATAAATGGGATTAAATGTTTGTGACTGTTGTAGCAATAAACATGGAACTTTTTCTTGTAATAATAGGTCATAAATACGGTAGTAATTATTATAACCATATTTTTTAGGGAAATGTATTATTGAATAGGATAAATATGCTTAAACGGTTACAAATAAAATTGGTGTTTAGGAATAGAAATTGTAACTCCAACTAGGAAAATAAATAAATAAATAATAAACTTATATACATATATTTAAATAAGGATTATACGAAATTAACTTTATAGTAATATTCGGGAGTTACAATAATTAGATTAGAATTTAAATAGTTTTGATATAAATGGCATTAAATAGTTTAATTGATGCCTTAGGAAATATAACCGTTAGGGTCATTAATGGTAGATAACCTAATTAATAGTAATAAATAGAATTAAATGGGATTAATGGGGATTGATTGGCATAGTGAATGATAAGTCAAATAAGGAAATAAATAATTAAACATCCTAAGATAGGAAGTTATAGGTTTTCCTTATTTTATTATAGTTAATTTAGAAATAATATAATTAGAAATAATAGTTGGACTTAGTTGGATAATGATGTGAGGTCAGTTTCCTTATTCGATTGAAGTCTGCACTTTCCAGCAGTCAGATACATGTATAACTGATGTGACATATCATTAACCATAGGAACCCGTGACAATAATTAATTTTGTAGTGAGAATTATTTCCTAAAATTGGTTCTCCAAAAGAAGAAACTATTCAGGGAACAATTCGTAAGTGTAGCCTGCTTCAGGATTAGAGATATTAAGTAGTTAGATCCACCCTTAAAAGGGTATAAAGTGATCTCGTAGCTGCCTCCCCATATATAAGATGTATTAAATGGCTATTGGGTACGAGTTGGGTAATCCCCTTTAGGTTGTAAGTGACTGAGGTGAGAGTTACCTTGAGATTAGGTATTAAATGACATTTAAGGAGGTGCTATGAGTCTTCCTATCCTGCAGGAAGTATTAAGTGGCTAGGGGATTATCTAATAAGGTCAGTTAGATAGTAACATGGAGATCCATCAGGAGGGTCTTAATTGGTGTCATACTCTTACATAAACCTGGTATTAAGTGGCTAGTTACTATCTCTCTCCTTATGTGGGGTTTTGAGTATATGCGTAAATGACGAAAACCTTAAATTAGTAGGACTTAATAGCTAATGTCCTCTAATTTATATTCGTGTAGAGTAAACTACCGAATAAGGTATTAAGCGATCAATATATTTTCTTTGGGTCTTAAGTTATCGAAAGGATCCACCCTTATCTTATATTGATAGTGAGATCTTAAGTGGCTATATAAAAATGAATGACCTCCTTATGAAATCCTGATTAGTTGGGAGCCCGCCTCTTTGTCTTTAGTGATTAGTTGAATGGTGGTTTAAAGGCTTCATACTTATGCGTAAACGTTCTATCTCAGTATTGCGATATCGTTATCTTTGGGAATGCTATCTTGGGTACGGTAGTTAGTCATCGTGTCTAAATCTTTATAGGGTTTGGTTAGAATTACTAGCCTTGTTAGACATATGTTTTGGTTCTGACCAAACGGGAAACATTTGTGTATTATAGACAGTGTTATATATTTTCTACTCACCAGCACCTATTTTTCTGACCCTCCTCTTCATAACAACTCTTCAGTTTATCTTGGAAAAGGAAGGTCTTAACAGGTGTTCGGTTGTGATTTCGGTTCTCGTTCTCTCGTGCTCGATATCGATGTGGCGATTTGTTTTAAGGTAGTCACCTTAATCGGTTTTAGTTATTTAATTTTGTTTCCAATGTGAGTTTATTTTATTTTAAACTCTGATCATGCTTATGCTCATTATTTGCAAGTACCAGATTTATACTCTCTATTCTTAGATGGGTTTGAGTTTTAATTTTTGTTGAAATTTGTGCTCAGAAATGTATGGGGTGTTGCACATGGTATCAGAGCTTAGGTTTAGACAATCAAAGGGATTAACCAATTAAGATTAGTGAGAGAACATATTCAAATTTCGTTTCTATTTTCTTTCGTCTTTCTTACTCGGCTCTAAATTATTTCAACGATGAGATAGTCGGAGGCCTATTTAATTAAGATAGGTTTTAAACGACTAGGAGTTAAAAGTACTTTGAGTTTAATTGTTTGGCCAACCCCGATTTACCCCCGTAGCATGAGGACAATATATAGTGAATCCCATGGATTTGGGCTTGGTGACTGGACGAAAAGCTATCTACAACTGAGACAGTCACATTTTCTTGTTTTTGATTTCGTTGGCACCATTCGGTGACCTTTTTCGGTCTTAAACGGGCAATTCACGTTAATGTTCATTATAGTTTGGATATTCTTTAGATAGGACTATTCATTTGAATCTTTAGCACTCTGTGCGGAGAGATTTTATTTTTTTAAAACTATTTTGAAAATTAAGAAGGGGTGTCAGAAATTTTAAACTTTGGTTTTCGAGAAATTGTTTATAAGTAAAGATTTAAGTAAATAAAACAATTCTTAGAATTTTAAATTTAACCATGCTTTGGATCGTTGGGTTTTCTGTAATTTTAATAAATAATCCATTCTAGGTAAAAAGAAGGAATTTTGAAAATGGAAAGGAGTAAGCCTCTAAATTCAAAAACAATAATTACCCATTCCTTATGATTTTTAATATTCCTCTTTCCAGATTTTTTTTGATGATTTATAGGAATCATCCCAAATAACAATTTTAGAGATTTAAAATCATTGTAGTCCAAAACATAGAAAAGAATCCAAAGAAGCCAAGAAGATGAAAAGGGAAACCAAATTCTCCTCTTACGCAGACTTGAACGAGACCGTAGAGTGGATCTACCTGGATAGTAGGGGCGCCTTCCAAATCAAAAGTCGATGCAGAGAGAGCCACAAAGCATGAGTGGACATTTGAAAAAACTGTCTACTCTATGAGTTGGATGGCTACAACATAAATAATTGCAGGTATTTGTGTTAGGAACAATCTACTATGGTAGTGTATTAAATATTCGACTATAATGGTGTAGTCGAAGAAACCACCATCTACTTTGAGAAAAATCTAAGATCTGGTTAAAGACCCATGGTCCTACGATCGAGGTGGACATGGTTGTTCATTTCTCCTACTCTCTGGCTTTAACAATTTTTTATAATTAAAAAATAAACTTGGATTTTTACACTTGTACGAAAATTGAACAGATCCCTAGACTCGCTCTGAGTTAGATATCTAAGATGACTACCTAGGATTTCTATTTTCTTTGCTTTGATTTAAATGCTTGAAATTATAAACCTACACTAGAGAGTGGTGACTTGTTGGATTACCATAAAAACTAGAATGGATAGACGGGGTCAGAAAGAACTCAAGTCCCCTTACTAAAGAGAGGGTGATAAACCACCTAAGCAAAGAGAAAGGCCCCGAGTGGAGAATATGTGCCCTTCATGGAAGAGTAAAGGAAGAGCTCGTACATGCTTGTCTCATTTTTTCATAAAGAGAGGAACAACTGGAGAGCAAGAAGTATGTCGCTTCCTCGAAGAGAAACAGAATTGACTTACTATCAATAAGTTTCCTACCAAAGAGAGAGGGGCTCATAAGACATTGCAAAATGTTTTATTAGAGAGTGGGTCAAAGTGTAAGGAGTAGGTCGCTTCAATGGATAGCAAGATGATCATCATACTCGTCATTATGTTCTCTAGTCAAAAAGCTAGAATATCGAGCTTAGCAAAGATCCAAAGAGACTATGAATCATTCTGGAAAAAAAATTAACTAGCGTACCGGTCCAGGGAGACCATGTTCCTATTAAAAAATTCAGTGAGATCATCCCTTTTATTTAACTCTAACTTTAAATGGTCCAGAGAATCATTCAGCTAATGCTTGATTATAAAACAATTTGAAGAGGTCATCTTTAACTTGCAGACTAGACGATCCAGAGTGAACGTCTCCTTGTAATAAAAACTTAACAATCTAGAGAGATCGCACAAATTAGCTTGGCAAGAATGGTATGAAGAGGCCGCAACTCGAATAAGGTTAAGTATAAGTGACGAGGCCATGTTCCAGAATGGATGTTGTACACTAGAAAGGATTTAGGTGCTTTAAAGATGGATAAAAAAAAGTGCTTCCTAGGCGACCATGGGATGAATTGGAACTAGGGAACGTGATATTCAGATAATTGACTTAGATTTGGAGGGCTTGACTTTGATCGAATCTTCCATAGATCTAAATTCAATTATCGTCACCAAGGTGCTTCATCTTAATTGGATCAGTCAAAGAGCTTTGTCTTGCTTGAAGTTTATCAAAAGACTTAGACTTTATTTTAGTTAACCAAAGAGTCGGTTTCAAACCCAAGCAATTCGAATATTCTATGTTGATTGGATTGAATAAGGACTTGGATTGGAAGCAGTCGAAGTGCTCGACTACTGGACTAGGATTATTGAGACTCTTTCTTTTTCAAAAAACACATTACGTTTGGAAGACATACTTTAAAGGGTAAAATATTTACCTACTTTTAGGTCAAAGTAGCTTTAATTGGACTTAGAGAGCTCAAACAAAACCATATTAATATGAAACTTAAAACAAACACTTAGAAAATGATAAGAAATGAGATGGAAAAAACTTCACTTCGTATAGTGGAAAAGTGAAGACTCGGTACTGAGTTAGCATGATAACACTGAGTCATCTTGGTAGGCCAGGTGACAACCTCGGTTTCATGATTTGAATCCTTTGCTCTACTACTTTGCATTGAGGTGATTTCAGGTGATTAAAACAAGGACTGGATGAAGATTAGGTGAATCATGCTATGGAATTGAATGGACAAGAAGAGCTAAAAAGATTAGTGACACTCTTAGCTCAAAAGAAATGGAGACTAGACCAAATTATTCAATTAGAAGATAGAAGGACGACTCATGAAAAAAAGATAGAAATATTCTAAGTGTAAGACTCAGTATTAAGGCGTCACCC
This sequence comes from Allium sativum, assembly GCA_030737875.1. Lineage (NCBI taxonomy): Eukaryota > Viridiplantae > Streptophyta > Magnoliopsida > Asparagales > Amaryllidaceae > Allium > Allium sativum. The sequence continues at coordinate 285,840,070 of CM060911.1, forward strand.
TAACTTGATACTGGGTCCTTAGTTTGGCTTAATATGATTGATCGTTGCATTGGGACTCGACTTCTTCCGGACTTCACTGCACCTAGATTTCCGAGCAAATACTTGATGGATTTATCAATAAATATTTGACCTTCTGAAATTAGAAATAGACATTTTGGTGATCTAGTCAAAAAGTCTTCCATTACTCTGCTTGTTCACCTTTACTTCTTCAATTTCTATCTCCATTAAAAAAATTCAAATACTTTGTAACTCAAACTTAGGGCTAACAAGTTGAGTTCTAAATGGATCTAGCTAACATAATCATAATAAAAGACCAACTGAAGTGAATGTAGACAAGAGTAAGCCAAACCGCCATAATTTTTTTTGTCTCTTTACTGTCTTCGCAATTTTTTATTTTATTCGTGCTTATTATCTTCTGGATTGGTGCTTTCACATTAAATCTGGGTGTTAATTCAGTTTCTGGCTTAACGGAATTACACTCTAAAAATTTATTTTCTCACCCATATTTTACCAATATTAACATTTCATTTCTTCTTCTTTTCTTTCATTTTTACCACATTTTTTTAATGTTTTTAACCTTTTTACTTCATAAAAGTAAGAATGAAAACTTGTTGTAGTTTTTATCATTTTAAAATAATGTAAAATAAGTTCGTGAAAAAAATGGTTGTTTATAGGTTGGAGTTTATAATATTTTTTAATTAAGTAAATAATACTAGAAGTTTCATAATTGTATCCAACTTGTATTCATGATCATTAGAATAACGAAGGAATAAATAAAGTATATTGCTAAGGACATCGAACTTATTGTTAGTGGTTATCCTCTCGATGCTTAATTGACAGTTATCTGTCGAGCGAGGCTTGACCGATGGACAACTGCCGATTAAACATTTCTTTGATCGATGGTTAACCCCGATGATAAAGCACTGGGTTGGTAGCCCTTAGCAACTAGTCTAGTGCCCTTAGCAACACACTAAATCGATATTTTAGCCAATAAATGAAATGGCAAACCGATTGTTTGATCGACGGTTGTCTGTCGAATGGAACCCAATCTATGAACAATCATTGGCCAATCACTTTTTTAATCGGCGGTTAACTACCTATTAGATATGGACTACAAGCACTAGCAACTGGCCCTTTTCAACACACCAAATAAATATTATGGATGGACAAACCAGTATTATCCGCCTTTAGTTTTAAATGAGTAGAAAGGAAAGTAACGGAAGGTAGAAATAGATTTGACAACGTTTTATAATCCTAATTCAGTTTCCAAATTCATCGTCTTCGATTACTCTCAACTTCTTCTACTCCACTTGATGGTCGAATGAGCGATATTTTACGCAGGCGAAACCCGTATGTATTCTTTTCACACTTACTCAATCAATTTCGTTATAGGTAAGTCTCCTTTTCCGTTAATATTTCAATTACATCATATTTGAGGCGCTTTCTTCGATTATTTTGGTAATTTTAAAAGTTGGTAGAGATTTCAATTACTAAGCCCAACTAGCTTAGTTGATAGAGCGCGGCTCTTAACCTTGTGGTTGTGGGTTCGAGCTCCATTGTGGACGAATTGGCGATTTATTTTTGTCGGTTGACTTTTGACCAAACTTCACACTCCTCTACCATCATGTTACTGAATGACGCTTTCACCACGATGGAGATCATTTTTACATTTGGGCTTTCCCTGTAGACTATGAGGGGATACTTCCAACTAATGTATTAATTCAATATTTTTCTCCTTTGTTTGAATTGTCAATTAGGACATCCCATTTAGCAAGCTGGATGGATAAAAAACCGGGATTCCTTTTTTGAATTGTAGAGAATTAATAGTGTTCGTTCAAACTTAGTAATGGACTAGACAAATATATGATTATTGCTTTCATCCTTGAAAACTCTTACATAGGCTTTACCTTTCCTCCCGAAAAAACTAAACTACGCCCAGCTTGAGCAGTATTGCAGATAAATAAACCAATAAAACACTGCCCAAACCAATTCATAACGGCACCAAATTTGTTAATATTTAACCTAAACATTTTCTTCCTTCTGCCTAACATGATACTGATCTTCCTTGTAATTTCATTTTTCAATGCAACCTAGTATACTCAAATGTTTCTAATCCTGGGGTGTATGGTATTTCGAGTCCATTATGTAAACTTATATCCCTTGCTCAAAATGTTGATGATATTACCATCATTTAATTCGCCTTCATAGAAAGTTGGTGCATGGACAATGTTTGCAAACAAACTGAATAACAATGAATGATGAATTGGTACATGAACAATGTTTGCAACTAAACTGGATATCAATGAGCAAAAATTGCTCACAAACATGAGTATGAAATAAATTCTACCTGCAAACAATCAAATGGTATGCGATCAAGATATAGACTTCACTTGATGGTCAAATTAGCGATATTTTCTGGAGGCAAAACGCTTATGTATTCATTTCACACTTCTTCAATCAATTCCGTCATAGTTAAGTCTCTCCTTTTTCCCTTAATATTTTTATTACATCAGATACGAGTCCCTTTCTTCAGTTATTTTGATAATTTTAAAAGTTTTGTTTCGCTTTTTATTGTATTATGTTTTGATAAAAAGCTGTCATAGATTTCAATCAGCAAGCCCGTCTAGCTCAGTTAGTAGAGCGCAAGGCTCTTAACCTTGTAGTCGTGGGTTTGAGCCCCACGATGGGTGAATTGGCGATTTATTTTTTATGGTTGACTTTTGACCAAACTGCACACCCCTCTACCATCATGCTACCGAATGGCACTTTCACCACGATGGAGATCATTATTTTTACGTTAGGGTTTTACCGGTAGACTATGAGGGGATACTTTTTAACCAATGTATTAATTCTGTATTTTTTCTACTTTTCTGAATATTCAATTAGGACATCCCATTTAGCAAGCTGGATGGATAACAAACTGGGTGTCCTCATTTGAATTTCAGATTATTAATAGGGTTCGCTCAAAATTAGTAATGAACTAGAAAAATATATGATTATTACTTTCATCCTTGGAAACTCCTATATAGGCCGTAGCTTTCGTACAAAAAAACCGAAATACACACCAACATGAGTAATATTGTTTAGAAATACACCATTAAAACACGCCCAAACCAATTCAGAATAGCACCAAATTTGTTAATATTTAACCTGGAACTGTTCTTCCTTCTACCTAACATGATAGTGATCTTCCTTGTAATTTCATTTTTCAATGCAACCTAGCATACTCAGAAGGTCCTAATCCTGGGCTGTATGGTATTTCGAGTCCATTGTGTAAACCCATATTCCTTGCTCAAGATGTTGATGATATTACCATCGTTCAATTCATACTCATAGAAAGTTGGTGCATGAACAGTGTTTGCAAACAAATCGGATAACAATGAATGATGGATTTGGTACATGAACAATTTTTGCAACTAAATTGGATACCTATAAGCAAAGATGGCTCACAAACATGAGTATGAAATAAATTATACGTGTAAACAATCAAAATGCTATGCATGCATGATATAGACTTCACTTGATGGTCAAATGAGTGATATTTTCCGAAGGAGAAAACCTTATGTATTCTTTTCACACTTCTTCAATCAATTCTGTCATAGTTAAGTCTCTCCTTTTCCCTTAATATTTTGATTACATCATATTCGAGGTGCTTTCTTAAGTTATTTTGATAATATTAAAAGTTTTGTTTTGCTTTTTAATTGTATTATCTTTTGATTAAAAGCTGTCAGAGATTTCAATCAACAAGCCCGTCTAGCTCAGTTGGTAGAGCGCAAGGCTCTTAACCATGTGGTTGAGGGTTTGAGTCCTATGGTGGGAGAATTGGTGATTTATTTTTGCTGGTTGACTTCTGACCAACCTGCACACACCTCTACCATCATGTTACTGAATGGCGCTTTCAGCACGATGGAGATCATTTTTACGTTTGGGTTTTCCCATTAGACCTTGAGGAGATACTTTTTAACTTATGTTTAATTTAGTATATTTCTCCTTTGTTTGAATTGTCAATTAGGACATCCCATTTAGCAAGCGTGATGGATAACAAACTGGGAGTCCTTATTTTAATTTCTGATAATTAATAGGGATCACTCAAACTTAGTAATGCACTAGACAAATATATGATTATTACTTCCATCCTTGGAAACTCTCGTATAATCCTTGGCTTTCCCCAAAAAAAACCAAACTACTCCCCGGCCTGAGCAATATAGTTGATAAATACACCATTAAAACACTGCCTAAACCAATTCATAATGGCACCAAATTTGTTAATATTTAACCTGAAAGTGTTCTTACTTCTATCTAACATGATAGTGATCTTCCTTGTAATTTCATTTTTCAATGCAAGCTAGTATACCAAGATGGTCCTAATCCTGGGATGTATGGTATTTCGAGTCCATTTTGTAAACTTATATCCCTTGCTCAAAATGTAGATTATATTACCATCATTTAATTCACACTCATAGAAAGTTGGTGCGTGAATAATGTTTGCAAACAAACCGGATAACAACGAGTGATGAATTGGTACATGAACAATGTTTGCAACTAAACTTGATAGCGATGAAAAAAGACGTCTCACAAACATGAGTATGAAATAAATTCTACATGTGGACAATCAAAATGGTATGCAAGAAAGATATAGACTTCACTTTGTGGTCAAATGAGCGATATTTTTCTAACGCGAAAGCGTTACGTATTCTTTTCACACTTCTTCAATCAATTCCGTCATAGGATAGTCTCTCCTTTTCCCCTTAATATTTCGATTACATCATATTCAAGGCTTTTTCTTCAGTAAAAATGTTTTTCTTTGCTTTTTGACTGTATTATATTGTGATTAAAATTTGTGAGAGATTTCAATTAGTAATCCCGTCTAGCTTAGTTGGTAGTTCGCAAGGCTCTTAACCTTGTGGTCGTGAGTTTGAGCCCCACGTGGGCGAATTGGCGATTTATTTTTGTCAGTTTACTTTGGACCAAACCGCACACCCCTCTACCATCACGCTACTCAACGACGCTTTCACCACGATGGTGATCATTTTTACGTTTGGGTTTTCCCGGTAGACTTTGAGGGATACTTTTTAACCAATGTATTAATTGAGTATTTTTCTCCTTTGATTGAATTGTCAATTAGGACATCCCATTTAGCAAGCTGGATGGATAACAAACTGCGAGTCCTTATTTGAATTTTAGATTACCTATAGGGTTCACTGAAACCTAGTAATGCACTAGACAAATATATGATTATTACTTTCATCTTTGGAAACTGCTATATATTCCTTAGCTTTCCTCCCAAAAAAATAAAACTACGCACCAACCTGAGCAATATTTCTTATAAATACACCATTAAAACAATGCCCAAACCAATACAAAATGGCACCAAATTTGTTAATATTTAACCTGGAAGTGTTTTTCCTTCTACCTAGCATGATGGTGATCTTCCTTGTAATTTCATTTTTCAATGTAACCTAGTATACTGAAATGGTCCTACTCCTTGGTTGTATGGTATTTCGAGTCCATCGTGTAAACTTATATCCCTTGCTCAAAATGCTGATAATATTACCATCATTTAATTCGTATTTATAGAAAGTTCGTGCACGAATAATGTTTGCAAACAAATCGCACAACAATGAACGATGAATTGGTACATGAACAATGTTTGGCACTAAACTGGTTAACGATGAGCAATGATGGCTCAAAAACATGTGTATGAATTCTACATGTAAACAATCAAAATGGTATGCAAGCAAGATATAGACTTCACTTGATGGTCAAATGAGCGACATTTTCCGGAGGCAAAACCCTTATGTATTCTTTTCACCCTTCTTCAATCAATTCCATCATAGGTAAGTCTCTCCTTTTTCCCTTAATATTTCGATTGCATCATATTCGAAGCACTTTCTTTAGTTATTTTGATAATTTTAAAAATTTTGTTTTGTATTTTGATTGTATTATCATTTGATTAAAAGCTGTCTAAGATTTTAATCAACAAGCCCATCTAGCTCTGTTGGTAGAGCACAAGGCTCTTAACCTTGTGGTCTTGGGTTCAATCCCCATGGTGGGCGAATTGGCGATTTATTTCTGCCAATGGACTTTTGACCAAACTGCACACCACTCTACCCTCATGCTTCTGAACGACGCTTTCACACGATTGAGATTATTTTTACGTTTGGGTTTTCCCGGTAGACTATGAGGGGATACTTTTCTACCAACGTATTAATTCGGTATTTTTTCCTCTGTTTGAATTGTCCATTAGGACATCCCAGTTGGCAAGCTGGATGGATAACAAAATGGGATTCCTTATTTGAATTTGAGATAATTAATAGTGTTTACTCAAACTTAGTGATGCACTAGACAATTATACGATTATTACTTTCATCCTTGGAAACTCTTATATAGGCCTTAGTTCTCCCCTTAAAAAACCAAACTTTGCACCAGCCTGAGCAATATTGCTGATACATAAACTATTAAAACACTGCCCAAACCAATTCAGAATGTCACCAATTTTTTTTGTATTTAACCTGAAAGTGTTCTTCCTTCTACCTAACATGATATCTTCCTTGTAATTTCATTTTTCAATGCAACCTAGCATACTCAGATGGTCCTAATCCAGGGCTGTATGGCATTTCAAGTCCATTGTGTAAACATATATCCCTTGCTCAAAATATTGATGATATTACCATCATTTAATTCATACTAACTGAAAGTCGGTGCATGAACGATGTTTGCAAAAAAACCAAACAACAATGAATGAAGAATTAGTACATGAACAATGTTTGCAACTAAATTGGATAGTGATGAGCAAAGATGGCTCACAAACATGAGTAAGAAATAAAGTCTATGTGTAAATAATCAAAGTGGAATGAAAGAAAGATATAGACTTATATTGACGGTCTGATGAGCGATATTTTCCGAAGGTGAAACCCTTATGTATTCTTTTCACGGTTCTTCAATCAATTCCGTCATAGGTAAGTCTCTCTTTTTCCCTTAGTATTTCGATTACATCATATTCGAGGTGCTTTCTTCTGTTATTTTGATAATATTAAAAGTTTTGTTTTGCTTTTTGATTGTATTATCTTTTAATTAAAAGCTTGTGGTCGTGGGTTCGAGCACCACGGTGGGCGAATTGGTGATTTATTTTTGTCGGTCAACTTTTACCTAACAACATACCCCTCTACCATCATGCAACTGAATGGCGCTTTCACCACGACGGAGAACATTTTCACGTTTGGGTTTTCCCGATAGACTATGAAGGGTTAACCAATATATTAACTTAGTATTTTTCTCCTTATTTGAATTGTCAATTAAGACATCCCATTTAGCAAGATGGACAGATATCAAACTGGGAGACCTTATTTGAATTTCAGATAATTAAAAGGGTTCGCTCAAACTTAGTAATGCACTAGAAAAATATACGATTATTACTTTCATCCTCTGTAATGGCGCGTTTTGTTAGCTGTTGAATAATTAATTTATTTAATGATTTATATATCGATTTGGTGATATCGATAACTTAAAGTACAACGTTAGAACTTATAATTTATAATTATAATTAAAACGAACCTGAAACGTCGCGGCAGTTCGCAATTTGGCGATTTGAACTTTAACTGAATGTACATGATTCATTTTAAGCCGGATTTCTGTGAAACAAGAAACGTGTGGAGCTGGTGGAGTATATCTTTCTAGTGGAAGAGAAAAATCGGGATTTCGTCGTGTAGATTTTGTGTTATGTCCAAATCAAATTTCAGAAAAGTCGCCGTGGAATTCCTTTATAATTTGCAACGCTTTATATACGTTATAAATCGATTTTTCGATACGAACTGAATATCGGGATAATCTGGAGTCTGGAAATCAAGTCAAAAAATCTAAGGTGATATTCTGGAGCCGGACGACATCGTATATGGATATATACGATAATATTAATTTATTAATATTTAATTTAATTATATTTAAATATATTTATATATTTAAATGGGTCATTCAAAGCGTTAAAAATAGCCAGTTTTGCAAACGAAGTCGGAATTCGACGAAACTAGTTTTGTTGGATCCGCAATGTCAAATAGTTGTTAGATTTCCAGTTTCATGATTTTTAGAGTCACTATGTGGCCGTACGGATTTTTAGAGTGGAAAACAGTCAGTATTTTGACAGTTAAAAATACGCTGTGTGAGCATACGGAGTCGGAATTCGACGAAACCAGTTTCGTTGGGACCGTAATGTCAAATTCTATCAGCTTGTCAGTTTTCATGATTTTTAGGCGTCGTATGTGGTCACAGGGATTTTTAAGGGGTGAGAGAAGCTTATAAAAACGATAAATAAAATAGAAAATCAAATTAAAAATATCTCCCCCATTTTTCTATGATCCGAGACAGGCCACACGACCTTCCTTCTCAACCACAGATGCTACCAACCCAATCTCAAGTATAAAACCCCATTCAACGATACACAGCAAGTTTTCGATCAAAAGAAAAATCCAAATCAATTCCAAACAAAACCTATAAATCGAACGATGTATATATTTGGATTCCTGGTGCGAAGCTCTTCGATATGATGTGACCCTTAGATGGTGCGACGCAGTATTAGGCGGACCAGTTTTCGAGCAGCGAGGTTAGGGCAAGGGTTTTCGGGAGATTGAGGCTTTAATTCGAGATTTGGCTAGTGTAATTGGGTTTAGGAGATCGAAGTTGTTAGGGGGGAGGACGCTGGTGGTGTTCGGTGGTAGAAGGCGTCGGGGTCTTCCTGTAGCCGAGCTCCGAAGCTCGAAGTCGCGCTTCACGAAGGTGCGTGCGAGTTCGACAGTGAGGGGTGGAGTGGATGGAGATCGTTGAGTGAAGAACATTGGTGGTTTCCATTTTGATTTCGGTGATGTATTGATGGTGAACGGTGGATCCAAGAATCGGTTGTGGAGGAATTGTTTCCTGGAGATGTCGATCAAAATGAGGAGGAAGGAAGAGAGGAGCACGGGTCTTTGTTTATGCGGGTGGGCTTGTGTGTGGTGATGGGCCGAGGGAAAATCAAGGTGAAAGCCCAATATAAAATGAGTTAAGTTATTTTAAATATAAATTAGTGTATTAACTTGTGTATGCGATATCTAGCTCATACGGAATTGAAATCGCGAACCGTAAGTTGCGTTGCGATCGTATGGACGGGAGCAACACAATGAGACTGACCGGGAGTGAATCCGAGCTCGTTACAATTTATGGCGAAATAAATTGTTTGATTCAAATCAAACAAACAGTTTATCGTTCTTTAACGATGAACTGCAAATGTGAGTAAATCTCACTAACTCTTAACAGTTTATAATTTCATGTTGTATTGTTAGAACTGTTAAAATATTGTCTGTTTGACTGTGTGTTGATTGTTTGCTTGAACTGCTAGTCAGTTAGTAGAGATTTTATATATATATTTACGTATGTATATATATATATATATAAACCGTCAAATAGTTATATGTTGATTCTGTTTATCAGAATATTATACTGGTGTTGTTTAACATCTGTGGATGCAGGGAAACAGGTTGGAGGAATCCAACTGGATTCCTCAACAGTTATTTTTACTGTGATTTATGTATTGTGATATATAAATGTGATGTATATAATCTGTTGTGATTACGTGTGGTTGGACGATATTCATCGTTGTTAGGTGATGTGTTAAAAACCATAAGAAATACCAGAGTGTGATAAAAGGATTAAACAAAGTAATTGGTTAGGTTAACCAAAGCAAGTTAGTCAAGTTAAACAAAGTAATTTGTTAGGTTAACCAAAGCAAGTTAGTCGAGTTAAACAAAGTAATTGGTTAAGTTAACCAAAGCGAGTTAGTCGAGTTAATCAAAGTAATTGGTTAAGTTAACCAAAGTAAATTAGTTAAGATAAACTAAGCGGTTAATCGAAGTGAATTAGTTAAGTTAAACTAATTGGTAAATCAAAGTGAATTAGTTGCGTCAAACTAAGTGACTTAGTTAAGTTAAACTAATTTGTAAATCAAAGTGAATTAGTTGCGTCAAACTAAGTGAATTAGTCAAGTTAAACTAATTGGTTAATCAAAGTAAATTAGTTGGGTTAATCAAAGTGAATTAGCTGAGTTAAACTAAGTAAATCGGTTAGAGTTAATCAAAGTCAATTAACTAAGTTAAACTAAGTGGATTAGTTCAGTTAATCGAGACAAGTAAATCAAGTTAGGTTAAACCCTTTGAGTTAACCAGTTAGGTTAAACCATTTGAGTTAACCAGTTAAAGATAAACAGTTAGAGTTGACCAGTTAAAGTTGACCAGTTAAAGTTGACCAGTTAGAGTTGACCAGTTAAAGTTGACCAGTTAAAGTTGACCAGTTAGAGTTGATCAGTTAGAGTTACTCAGTTAGAGTTGACCAGTTAGAGTTGACCAGTTAGAGTTATCCAAGTGGAGTTAATCGAGTAGAGTTGCCGAATATCACTTATTCGAAGTAGAGTTATCGAATATAGTGTATTCGAGGGAAGAGTAATCGAATATAGTTTATTCGAGTGGAGAAATCAAATGTTATTCATTTGAGAAGAGTTACCGAATATTATTTATTCGAAGAGTAGTTATCGAATATTGGTTATTCGAAGTTAGTTAATCCAAAGGAGTTATTCGAAGTTAGTTAATCCAAAGGAGTTATTCGAAGTTAGTTAATCCAAAGGAGTTATTCGAAGTTAGTTAATCCAAAGGAGTTATTCGAAGTTAGTTAATCCAAAGGAGTTATTCGAAGTTAGTTAATCCAAAGGAGTTATTCGAAGTTAGTTAATCCAAAGGAGTTATTCGAAGTTAGCTAATCCAAAGGAGTTATTCGAAGTTAGTTAATCCAAAGGAGTTAGTCGAAGAGTTAATCGAATATAGTTATTCGAAAGAAGGTGTTAATCGAATATAGTTATTCGAAAGAAGGTGTTAATCGAATATAGTTATTCGAGTAAAGTTAAAAGAGTTAATTGAATTTAGTTATTCGAAATGAGTTATTCGAATTAGATATTTGAATAGAGTTAAACACATTAGAGTGATTCGAATTACTTATTCGAATAGAGTTAAACACGTAAGAGTTAAATTGAATATTAGTTATTCAATTTGAGTTAATCGAATTTAGTTATTCGAGAAGAGTTAAATCGAATTTAGTTATTTGAAAGGAGTTAATCAATTTGAGTTAAGTTAATCGATTTGAATTAAGTTGAATCAAAATGGAGTAAGTCGATTAGAATTAAGTTAATCGAGTTAGAGTAAATCGAATATTAGTTTTTCGAAGGTAAGTTATTCGAATTATTTATTCGAAGGAGTTAATCAATTAAGTTATTCGAATGAGTTATTCGAAGGAGTAAATCAAATTAAGTTAATCGATTAGAGTTGAGTTAATCGATTTGGGTTAAGTTAAGTTATCGAGTTAAGTAATCGAGTTAAGAAATCGAGTTGAGATAATCGAGTTAAGAAAATCAAGTTGAGTTAATCGAATAAGTTATTCGATAAGAGTAAATCCATTTAAGTTAAATCGGATGTTAGTTATTCGATAAGAATAGACACATTTAAGAAAATCGAATATTTGTTATTCGATAAGAGTTAATGAAATAGAGCCAACCAAGAAGAGTTATTCGAATATTAGTTATTCGATAGGAGTAAATCGAATATAAGTTATTAAAAAGGGAGAGTTAATCGAATAGAGATTACTCGAAAGAGAGTTATACGTCGAATTCGATTATAGCGAATTCGGGAAAGTACTATTTACTTTCCAGGGTTTAAATCAAGATTTAGTTATTGATTTAGAAATTAGGTGTCTGTTAAATTATTCGAGTTAGGAAATAAATTTATAATTTAGGTTAGATATTTTAGGGGTAGGAATTATAACGTTATAGTTATAATCAAACGGTGTCATATAATAAGGGGATTCGTAACCTGAATCCGAGAATTTGCGTAAACAGATGATTGGAAAAAGTGAGTGACGAGCTTCATCTATTTCACAGTAAAGGACGTTGTTAAATTAAGGTCTGAGAGGTAATTATACCCCAACTTGATTGACTTCAGAATTGACAAAGGAATAGTTGTGGTTCGATAGAAAAGGTTGATTTGAAATATAGTTAAGGAATAAGCGATTAATGGATTAAGCGTAACGATGTTTTATACAACGTTCATTGGAAATCCGTAAATGAGTTTTGGAAACGTTTTCCAAATATAGTCAGATATGTTTTCTAAACATAGAAAATGAAATGTTTTCATGATAAGAATTTAAGAAATAGAGTTAAGCAAATTCAGAAACTGACTGGAGAGGGTAAGTTGAACGGTTTTCTAAGTGACGATCTGATGTTGGTTTCGACCTTCCGGATTGATACTTAGAGAACTGTTCTCATACTAGTTACAGTTAGGGACTGATAGTTGCGAAATAATAGTGATGCGTAAATAAGCTATGGAAATGTTTTCCCATGATTAATAACATATATTTTCTAAATATATGAAATAAGGAAATATGAACATATATGTGTATATGATGATTGATCGATCGAATTTCCATTTGGAAATAAGATCGTTGTTTGTACACCGACATGTTTTCATTTGATAGTTGAATCACAGACTATCAAAGTTTTGACCATATTTACGTTGTTATTATGGAGAGACCGGTTGGATTATTATCCGACGAAACACTCCGTATTAGCATAAGCGTTGCGAATCAAGTACGCTGAAGATAATTGAAGACGGAGTGAAGTGCAAGGGCTATTGTGAAAAGCCTAGGTAGGATGGATTCACTGAAGAGTACCTTCGGTTTGTTCAGTCCCAGGACAACGTATATGGACAAGTGTCTGACAAAGTATTCTTAACAAATCATATATGTTGATCTCTTCAAACGTATTACATTGGGTGGCGGAGAAATTCGTTTCTCTTAGCTTTTATACCCGTGATGCTTTGAGAAATCGATAATGATTTGGCGGGTATGACGATGTGGCATTCAAAGTAATTGAAGAAATAATCTGTCAAAGTGATAAACGTGACCTCAAAACCTCACAACCGGAAAATAACAGAAGTTGGGCTAGGCAGCATGGCTAGTTGGGCCATACCCAAGCAGGGTGTATTATCACCATCTAGAGAATATTCAATTGTACTTCTTTATAATCTATTTCAATGCTGTCCCTTATCGGGAAGGATGGTTGCTGATCCCAACCATCGGTGATAATATATTCGTTACACTCAAGCTAAATGAGTAGACGATCATGTGTGGCCGGGTTGCAAGACGTTCTTGTTGAACCCTAGTGTATCTCCTCTAGAGTACACTGATCGGAAGGTGCTCCCATACCTTGTCTCTTGGAATCCAATCTCCAATAAGCGCTCACGGTTTTATTTGTATACTATGAATGTGGAACGTGAGATGCAAGCGTTCTGCTAGATTGATATCTATTTGTATTTAGACATTATTATAATATCAGAAAGATATCCTTTATTTAACCAAGTGTTGGAGTTTTATTCACACCAGTCCCATGACTGACCCGGAGTTTATTTTGTTTTGTTTTCCCTAAACTCTTGGGTGCCTAAATTTGTACGGGCAGTCAAGTAGTCGGGATTTTACAGATACACTTGGAGAGCTTGGAGCAGGAGACTTCAGGATTATAGCTATTATTATTCCGCTGTGTTGTTAAGTGTTGTACTTTGAAATGGTATGTATATACGAGTACTGATTTGTATTTCAAAGTTATGTTATATTTTATTCGTTCCGCTGTGAGATTCGTGTTTACTCTGATGATGTAAGTTCTTCTTCTTCTTCTATTCTATTAGTTCTATCTTTTCTTCCTCACCCTCTACTTTCTTTCACTAACGTCTCGGGATTTTCGACTCTCGAGGAGTCGAAAATTTCCAGCCGTTACAGTTGGTATCAGAGCTTAAGTTAAGTGATTACCTTGGCTCTGTGGCATAACTCGATAGATATGGGATTAGTAATATCCTAGATTGAGTTTGAGTGTATATATATGAGCGCGTAATTGTTATTCAATATAAAATGGTTTTATATTGTGGAGACTCGTTGGTTGAGTGGCTTATGAATTCTGGTCGATCAGTTTGATCCACTGTATCGATAAGGGTTACTAAACACTCGAATACGATGAACTGACATGGTATGTTTTGAAAGAGGGTAAATGAAATAATTTTTCCCAAAATATATTTGTTTATAGAAGAAATATATATCTTGAAATTATTATAGTATATTGATTGTGTTGGTTGTTATTATAATCGAATAAGATTATAAAAGGGTGAAATGGTTATAAATGACCAATCAGAATTCATATGAATGTAATATATGAAATAGTTTGAATTAAATATGAATTTAAATCAGAATTTGGAATTTAAAATAAGGAAATTTTAAGTTCCTGGGAGATTTTGAAAATATTTTTCAAATTGAAAATGATATAGTATTGAACTCACTTCGATAGCTGGAAAATAGATTCTGATGATGAATCTAGACATCATCAGTGTTCATTTTCGAGTTCTAAGTGACGGATTACTACCAAAGGTTTTGTTTTTGAATTGTTTTGAGAAAACAAGTTGTTTAGAAATTCAAAGGTTTTGAATTGGCATTATGATTTCAAATTGATTTGAAAGAAACCCAGGAACTTAAGTTCTGGAATTAAAATTTAACTAATGAAGTTAAATAAAATGAGATGGTAAAAATAAATTGAAATTTAACTTGAACCGAGTTAAATAAAATTGAATTGGATTAGAGATAATCTAGAATGGAACCAAATTGATAAGTCAATAATTTGGAATTTGATATTAGAGTTCGAGTGAAATTCGATTTGGATTTGAGGATATGAACTGATTGGAGATCAATTGGAATGGATAACATTGGTATATGTTGAAGTGGTAGCAGATGAAAGGGATAGAGTTAAATGCCCGACAAAAAGGTACAAGTTTATATCATATATGAATTTGGATTTTATGAGCCGAATTAGCAAGCCGCTTGGCTATTTTGATTTTCTTTTGGATTGGAGGAGGCCTAGAGAGGCGAGTTGTGGTTTGACGTATTGAGCCATACAAAGGAGGTTATGACGAAAATTTTCGAAAATTTAAGGTGTTAGAAAATTTTAGTTGGTAGGAAATGAATTAATAAATTAATTAAAATTAAATGAGTCCAGTCGAAACTGAAATTCAGAGGTAAAAAAAAAAAAAGATTTTTAAATCTAGTTAGTAGAGTTAGTAGCATTTTTCTAACTTAGCAATTTCGAGGACGAAATTATTTTAAGGGGGGAAGTCTGTAATGGCGCGTTTTGTTAGCTGTTGAATAATTAATTTATTTAGTGATTTATATATCGATTTGGTGATATCGATAACTTAAAGTACAACGTTAGAACTTATAATTTATAATTATAATTAAAACGAACCTGAAACGTCGCGGCAGTTCGCAATTTGGCGATTTGAACTTCAACTGAATGTACATGATTCATTTTAAGCCGGATTTCTGTGAAACAAGAAACGTGTGGAGCTGGTGGAGTATATCTTTCTAGTGGAAGAGAAAAATCGGGATTTCGTCGTGTAGATTTTGAGTTATGTCCAAATCAAATTTCAGAAAAGTCGCCGTGGAATTCCTTTATAATTTGCAACGCTTTATATACGTTATAAATCGATTTTTCGATACGAACTGAATATCGGGATAATCTGGAGTCTGGAAATCAAGTCATAAAATCTGAGGTGATATTCTGGAGCCGGACGACATCGTATATGGATATATACGATAATATTAATTTATTAATATTTAATTTAATTATATTTAAATATATTTATATATTTAAATGGGTCATTCAAAGCGTTAAAAATAGCCAGTTTTGCAAACGAAGTCGGAATTCGACGAAACTAGTTTTGTTGGATCCGCAATGTCAAATAGTTGTTAGATTTCCAGTTTCGTGATTTTTAGAGTCACTATGTGGCCGTACGGATTTTTAGAGTGGAAAACAGTCAGTATTTTGACAGTTAAAAATATGCTGTGTGAGCATACGGAGTCAGAATTCGACGAAACCAGTTTCGTTGGGACCGTAATGTCAAATTCTATCAGCTTGTCAGTTTTCATGATTTTTAGGCGTCGTATGTGGTCGCAGGGATTTTTAAGGGGTGAGAGAATCTTATAAAAATGATAAATAAAATAGAAAATCAAATTAAAAATATCTCCCCCATTTTTCTATGATCCGAGACAGGCCACACGACCTTCCTTCTCAACCATAGATGCTACCAACCCAATCTCAAGTATAAAACCCCATTCAACGATACACAGCAAGTTTTCGATCAAAAGAAAAATCCAAATCAATTCCAAACAAAACCTATAAATCGAACGATGTATATATTTGGATTCCTGGTGCGAAGCTCTTCGATATGATGTGACCCTTAGATGGTGCGACGCAGTATTAGGCGGACCAGTTTTCGAGCAGCGAGGTTAGGGCAAGGGTTTTCGGGAGATTGAGGCTTTAATTCGAGATTTGGCTAGTGTAATTGGGTTTAGGAGATCGAAGTTGTTAGGGGGGAGGACGCTGGTGGTGTTCGGTGGTAGAAGGCGTCGGGGTCTTCCTGTAGCCGAGCTCCGAAGCTCGAAGTCGCGCTTCACGAAGGTGCGTGCGAGTTCGACAGTGAGGGGTGGAGTGGATGGAGATCGTTGAGTGAAGAACATTGGTGGTTTCCATTTTGATTTCGGTGATGTATTGATGGTGAACGGTGGATCCAAGAATCGGTTGTGGAGGAATTGTTTCCTGGAGCTGTCGATCAAAATGAGGAGGAAGGAAGAGAGGAGCACGGGTCTTTGTTTATGCGGGTGGGCTTGTGTGTGGTGATGGGCCGGGGGAAAATCAAGGTGAAAGCCCAATATAAAATGAGTTAAGTTATTTTAAATATAAATTAGTGTATTAACTTGTGTATGCGATATCTAGCTCATACGAATTGAAATCGCGAACCGTAAGTTGCGTTGCGATCGTATGGACGGGAGCAACACAATGAGACTGACCGGGAGTGAATCCGAGATCATTACAATTTATGGCGAAATAAATTGTTTGATTCAAATCAAACAAACAGTTTATCGTTCTTTAACGATGAACTGCAAATGTGAGTAAATCTCACTAACTCTGAACAGTTTATAATTTCATGTTGTATTGTTAGAACTGTTAAAATATTGTCTGTTTGACTGTGTGTTGATTGTTTGCTTGAATTGCTAGTCAGTTAGTAGAGATTTTATATATATATTTACGTATGTATATATATATATATATATATATAAACCGTCAAATAGTTATATGTTGATTCTGTTTATCAGAATATTATACTGGTGTTGTTTAACATCTGTGGATGCAGGGAAACAGGTTGGAGGAATCCAACTGGATTCCTCAACAGTTATTTTTACTGTGATTTATGTATTGTGATATATAAATGTGATGTATATAATCTGTTGTGATTACGTGTGGTTGGACGATATTCATCGTTGTTAGGTGATGTGTTAAAAACCATAAGAAATACCAGAGTGTGATAAAAGGATTAAACAAAGTAATTGGTTAGGTTAACCAAAGCAAGTTAGTCAAGTTAAACAAAGTAATTTATTAGGTTAACCAAAGCAAGTTAGTCGAGTTAAACAAAGTAATTGGTTAAGTTAACCAAAGCGAGTTAGTCGAGTTAATCAAAGTAATTGGTTAAGTTAACCAAAGTAAATTAGTTAAGATAAACTAAGCGGTTAATCGAAGTGAATTAGTTAAGTTAAACTAATTGGTAAATCAAAGTGAATTAGTTGCGTCAAACTAAGTGACTTAGTTAAGTTAAACTAATTTGTAAATCAAAGTGAATTAGTTGCGTCAAACTAAGTGAATTAGTCAAGTTAAACTAATTGGTTAATCAAAGTAAATTAGTTGGGTTAATCAAAGTGAATTAGCTGAGTTAAACTAAGTAAATCGGTTAGAGTTAATCAAAGTGAATTAACTAAGTTAAACTAAGTGGATTAGTTCAGTTAATCGAGACAAGTAAATCAAGTTAGGTTAAACCCTTTGAGTTAACCAGTTAGGTTAAACCATTTGAGTTAACCAGTTAAAGATAAACAGTTAGAGTTGACCAGTTAAAGTTGACCAGTTAAAGGTGACCAGTTAGAGTTGACCAGTTAAAGTTGACCAGTTAGAGTTGACCAGTTAGAGTTGATCAGTTAGAGTTACTCAGTTAGAGTTGACCAGTTAGAGTTGACCAGTTAGAGTTATCCAAGTGGAGTTAATCGAGTAGAGTTGCCGAATATCACTTATTCGAAGTAGAGTTATCGAATATAGTGTATTCGAGGGAAGAGTAATCGAATATAGTTTATTCGAGTGGAGAAATCAAATGTTATTCATTTGAGAAGAGTTACCGAATATTATTTATTCGAAGAGTAGTTATCGAATATTGGTTATTCGAAGTTAGTTAATCCAAAGGAGTTATTCGAAGTTAGTTAATCCAAAGGAGTTATTCGAAGTTAGTTAATCCAAAGGAGTTATTCGAAGTTAGTTAATCCAAAGGAGTTATTCGAAGTTAGTTAATCCAAAGGAGTTATTCGAAGTTAGTTAATCCAAAGGAGTTATTCGAAGTTAGTTAATCCAAAGGAGTTATTCGAAGTTAGCTAATCCAATGGAGTTATTCGAAGTTAGTTAATCCAAAGGAGTTAGTCGAAGAGTTAATCGAATATAGTTATTCGAAAGAAGGTGTTAATCGAATATAGTTATTCGAGTAAAGTTAAAAGAGTTAATCGAATTTAGTTATTCGAAATGAGTTATTCGAATTAGATATTTGAATAGAGTTAAACACATTAGAGTGATTCGAATTACTTATTCGAATAGAGTTAAAACACGTAAGAGTTAAATTGAATATTAGTTATTCAATTTGAGTTAATCGAATTTAGTTATTCGAGAAGAGTTAAATCGAATTTAGTTATTTGAAAGGAGTTAATCAATTTGAGTTAAGTTAATCGATTTGAATTAAGTTGAATCGAAATGGAGTAAGTCGATTAGAATTAAGTTAATCGAGTTAGAGTAAATCGAATATTAGTTTTTCGAAGGTAAGTTATTCGAATTATTTATTCGAAGGAGTTAATCAATTAAGTTATTCGAATGAGTTATTCGAAGGAGTAAATCAAATTAAGTTAATCGATTAGAGTTGAGTTAATCGATTTGGGTTAAGTTAAGTTATCGAGTTAAGTAATCGAGTTAAGAAATCGAGTTGAGATAATCGAGTTAAGAAAATCAAGTTGAGTTAATCGAATAAGTTATTCGATAAGAGTAAATCCATTTAAGTTAAATCGGATGTTAGTTATTCGATAAGAATAGACACATTTAAGAAAATCGAATATTTGTTATTCGATAAGAGTTAATGAAATAGAGCCAACCAAGAAGAGTTATTCGAATATTAGTTATTCGATAGGAGTAAATCGAATATAAGTTATTAAAAAGGGAGAGTTAATCGAGTAGAGATTACTCGAAAGAGAGTTATACGTCGAATTCGATTATAGCGAATTCGGGAAAGTACTATTTACTTTCCAGGGTTTAAATCAAGATTTAGTTATTGATTTAGAAATTAGGTGTCTGTTAAATTATTCGAGTTAGGAAATAAATTTATAATTTAGGTTAGATATTTTAGGGGTAGGAATTATAACGTTATAGTTATAATCAAACGGTGTCATATAATAAGGGGATTCGTAACCTGAATCCGAGAATTTGCGTAAACAGATGATTGGAAAAAGTGAGTGACGAGCTTCATCTATTTCACAGTAAAGGACGTTGTTAAATTAAGGTCTGAGAGGTAATTATACCCCAACTTGATTGACTTCAGAATTGACAAAGGAATAGTTGTGGTTCGATAGAAAAGGTTGATTTGAAATATAGTTAAGGAATAAGCGATTAATGGATTAAGCGTAACGATGTTTTATACAACGTTCATTGGAAATCCGTAAATGAGTTTTGGAAACGTTTTCCAAATATAGTCAGATATGTTTTCTAAACATAGAAAATGAAATGTTTTCATGATAAGAATTTAAGAAATAGAGTTAAGCAAATTCAGAAACTGACTGGAGAGGGTAAGTTGAACGGTTTTCTAAGTGACGATCTGATGTTGGTTTCGACCTTCCGGATTGATACTTAGAGAACTGTTCTCATACTAGTTACAGTTAGGGACTGATAGTTGCGAAATAATAGTGATGCGTAAATAAGCTATGGAAATGTTTTCCCATGATTAATAACATATATTTTCTAAATATATGAAATAAGGAAATATGAACATATATGTGTATATGATGATTGATCGATCGAATTTCCATTTGGAAATAAGATCGTTGTTTGTACACCGACATGTTTTCATTTGATAGTTGAATCACAGACTATCAAAGTTTTGACCATATTTACGTTGTTATTATGGAGAGACCGGTTGGATTATTATCCGAAGAACCACTCCGTATTAGCATAAGCGTTGCGAATCAAGTACGCTGAAGATAATTGAAGACGGAGTGAAGTGCAAGGGCTATTGTGAAAAGCCTAGGTAGGATGGATTCACTGAAGAGTACCTTCGGTTTGTTCAGTCCCAGGACAACGTATATGGACGAGTGTCTGACAAAGTATTCTTAACAAATCATATATGTTGATCTCTTCAAACGTATTACATTGGGTGGCGGAGAAATTCGTTTCTCTTAGCTTTTATACCCGTGATGCTTTGAGAAATCGATAATGATTTGGCGGGTATGACGATGTGGCATTCAAAGTAATTGAAGAAATAATCTGTCAAAGTGATAAACGTGACCTCAAAACCTCACAACCGGAAAATAACAGAAGTTGGGCTAGGCAGCATGGCTAGTTGGGCCATACCCAAGCAGGGTGTATTATCACCATCTAGAGAATATTCAATTGTACTTCTTTATAATCTATTTCAATGCTGTCCCTTATCGGGAAGGATGGTTGCTGATCCCAACCATCGGTGATAATATATTCGTTACACTCAAGCTAAATGAGTGGACGGTCATGTGTGGCCGGGTTGCAAGACGTTCTTGTTGAACCCTAGTGTATCTCCTCTAGAGTACACTGATCGGAAGGTGCTCCCATACCTTGTCTGTTGGAATCCAATCTCCAATAAGCGCTCACGGTTTTATTTGTATACTATGAATGTGGAACGTGAGATGCAAGCGTTCTGCTAGATTGATATCTATTTGTATTTAGACATTATTATAATATCAGAAAGATATCCTTTATTTAACCAAGTGTTGGAGTTTTATTCACACCAGTCCCATGACTGACCCGGAGTTTATTTTGTTTTGTTTTCCCTAAACTCTTGGGTGCCTAAATTTGTATGGGCAGTCAAGTAGTCGGGATTTTACAGATACACTTGGAGAGCTTGGAGCAGGAGACTTCAGGATTATAGCTATTATTATTCCGCTGTGTTGTTATGTGTTGTACTTTGAAATGGTATGTATATACGAGTACTGATTTGTATTTCAAAGTTATGTTATATTTTATTCGTTCCGCTGTGAGATTCGTGTTTACTCTGATGATGTAAGTTCTTCTTCTTCTTCTATTCTATTAGTTCTATCTTTTCTTCCTCACCCTCTACTTTCTTTCACTAACATCTCGAGATTTTCGACTCTCGAGGAGTCGAAAATTTCCAGCCGTTACATCCTCGGAACTCTTATATAGGCCTTATATTTCCCCCAAAATAAAAAATAAAACTATGCACCAGCCTGGGCAATATTGCTGATAAATACACCATTAAAACACTGCCCAAACCAATTCAAAATGGCAACACATTTGTTAATATTTTACCCGAAAGTGTTCTTCCTTCTACCTAACATGATATTGATCTTCCTTGTAATTTTATTTTTCAATGCAACCTAGCATACTCAGAAGGTCCAAATCCTAAGTTGTATGATATTTCGAGTCCATTGTATAAACTTATATCCAAAGCTCAAAATGTTGATGATATTACCATCTTTTAATTCGTACTCATAGAAAGTTGGTGCATGAACAATGTTTGCAAACAAACCAGATAACAATGAATAATGGATTGATACATGAACAATGTCTGCAGCTAAACAGGATAGCGAAGAGCAAAGATGGCTGACAAACATGAGTATGAAATAAATTCTATCTGTAAATAACCAAAATGGTATGCAACCAAGATATAAACTACACTTAATGACCAAATAAGCGATATTTTCTGGAGGCGAAACCCTTATGTATTCTTTTCACACTTCTTCAATCAATTCCACCGTAGGTAAGACTCTCCTTTTTCCCTTAATATTTCAATTACATCATATTCAAGGCTATCTATTCATCTATTTGGATAATTTTAAAAGTTTTGTTATGCTTTTTGATTGTTTATCATTTGATTAAAACCTGTCAGAAATTTCAATCAGCAAGCCCGTCTAGCTCAGTTGGTAGAGCGCAAGGCTCTTAACCTTGTGGTCGTCAGTATGAGCCCCAAGGTAGGCGAATTGGCGATTTATTTTTTTCGGTTAACTTTTGACCAAACTGCAAACCCCTCTACAATCATGCTACTGAACGATGTTGTGACCACGATGGGGAACATTTTTACGTTTGGATTTTCTCGATAGACTATGAGGGGATACTTGTTAACTAATGTATTAATTCAGTATTTTATCCTCTGTTTGAATTGCCAATTAGGAAATCCCAGTTAGCAAGCTGGATGGATAACAAACTGGGAGTCCTTATTTGAATTTCAGATAATTAATAGGGTTCGCTCAAACTTAGTAATCCACTAGGAAAATATATAATTATTACTTTCATCCTTAGAAACTCTTATATAGGCCTTAAATTTCCCCCAAAAAAAACCAAACTATGCACCAGTCTGAGAAATATTGCCGATAAGTACATCATTAATAAACTGTCCAAAACAATTCATAATATCACCAAATTTGTTAACATTTATCCTGAATGTGTTCTTCCTTCTACCTAACATGATAGTGATCATCCTTGTAATTTAATTTTTGACTGCAACCTAGCATAACCGGATGGTCCTAATCCTGGGTTATATGGTATTTCGAGTCCATTGTGTAAACTTATAACCCTTGCTCAAAATGTTGATGATACTATCACCATATAATTCATACTCACATAAAGTTGGTGCATGAACAATGTTTGCAAACAAACCGGACAACAATGAATGATGAATTGGTACATGAACAATGTTTGCAACTAAACTGGATAGTGAAGAGCAAAGATGACTCACAACATGAGTATGAAATAAATTCTAGCTGTAAACAATCAAAATGGTATGCAGACAAGATATAAACTTCAATTGATGGTCAAACAAGCGATATTTTCCGGAGGCGTAACCCTTATGCATTCTTTTCACACTTCTTAAATCAATTCCATCATAGGTAAGTCTCTCCTTTTTCCCTTAATATTTCGATTACATCATATTCAAGGCTCTCTCTTCAGCTATTCCGATAATTTCAAAAGTTTTGTTATGCTTTTTGATTGTTTATCTTTTAATTAAAAGCTGTCAGAAATTTCAATCAACAAGCCCGTCTAGCTTTGTTGGTAAAGCGCAAAGCTCTTAACATTGTGATCGTGGGTTCGAGCCCCATGGTGGGCGAATAGGCGATTTATTTTTTCTGATTTACTTTTGACCAAACTGCACACCCCTCTACCATCATACTACTGAACGACGCTTTGACCACGATGGAGATCGTTTTTACATTTGGGTTTTCCCGATAGTCCATGAGGGGATACTTTTTAACTAATGTATTAGTTCAGTATTTTTCTCATTTGTTTGAATTGCCAATTAGGATATCCTAGTCTCAGTAAGCTGGATGGATAACAAACTGGGAGTCCTTATTTGAATTTCAGATAATTAATAGGGTTCGCTCAAACTTAGTAATGCACTAGGAAAATATATGATTATTACTTACATCCATGGAAACTCTTATATAGGCCTTAGCTTTCCCCAAAAAAAATCAAACTACGCACCAACCTGAGCAATATTGCTGATGAATACACCATTAAAACACTGCCCAAACCAATTTAGAATGGCACCAAATTTGTTAATATTTAACCTGAAAGTGTTCTTCCTTCTACCTAACATGATAGCGATCTTCCTTGTAATTTCATTTTTGAGTGAAACCTAGCATACTTAGTGTTCATCCCATTGTGAGAAAGCAGTTCAAAAAATAATACGTCAACTGTATTATGACACAGCAGATAGGTCGTACACCATTTCTGATCGTGTAGAGCTCCTTCTGATCGGTCAGACATACAATCATCGTCGGCTCGGTTAGCACTTATACTAGTCGATCGGTCAGTTTTCATAACGATTGGTCGGGCAGCCTTGATAACTGGGATAGTTGATCATCTCACCTTTCTGGTCGGTTGACTCCCCAAGCGATCGGTCAATAAGTAGAAACACCAATCGGTCGAGCAACACTTAACTGATGGGCCAAGCACATTTAATACATGGAATTAGCTCACTTATGGACAAAAATGCATACATTAATATGTTTATACACAACATGCTCGGGTGGATCAGTATGTATATAAGATAGCATGGAATTTGGGTCAACATGAACACGTTGTGTGAACATTGTACCATTTGAACGTTACTGGGTTGGCGTGAAGCAGTAACGTGAGAAAATGGTCCAATATATACCATACAAATACCAAACAGCATGAATTAATTCATGCATGTATTGTATGCATTAACCACTATGATGCCACGTCACAAAGCACATGAAGCTGCTGATCGATAGAGCATTACGTGGCAGCATACTGACGATGCATGGAGTTAATTATATGAGCACACAAAAGATGACATGGCAGCACCTAAGTTCATGTTCGGTCACGAGAAAAGGACAATAGGTGACCGATATTAAAATTCATCTATGCGATGGTACTTTAAAAGTGTGGTCGGTCGGCATCTAAGCCATAGTCAGCAACGGAATGTACTTGATGCATACGACAAACGTTTGCATGGAGCAACACAGAAGGCACGTAACACTTTCCCTGAGGAAGTATAAAAGTGGAAAAATGTATACTAGCACGTGTACACTATTGGAGCATGTTCAAAGTATATAATCTGGTCAGTATTAGAATAAGACAACAAGACGGATGCAGGAATTGAGGCGGTCGGTGCATAATTCTAGGGCGATCGGTTTGCAAAAGAACGGGCCGATCAGTGGTGAAAGAATAGGCCGATCAGTAGTTTATTCCTAGCCATGTACAGCTGTACCAGTGGCAGTTTCGTAAATATTTTCAGGACCGATCGGTACCCAGCACACCATAATTACAACACCGCCACTACCCCCAAATTTCACATATAAATAGCCCACTTCTTCACCATTCAAAAGACCAATTTTTCCTCCCCGAAGGGCTATCCAAATCATTTCTCCACCACTCTCAAACACTCCAAACTCCATTAATGGATTCTCCAACTCAATCTACCTTCCTTTAACAACAAGTGGATCAAATCTCCTCCAAACACCATTAAAAATCTCTCTAAATCAACTGATCAAGTGACTTCTAATCTCTGCTAATCCCCTCTAAAGCCTAGATCTAACACCAAATCACTATGGAATCCAAGAAGATCGCTCAATTGCTAAAGTGATCCATCATCACAAAGCAAGAGAACTCACCGATTCCTTTGCAAATTCAAGCGAAATCTAGATCATACAAAGAGAGAAAAGAGAGAGATGAACAATATGGGTGAATTCATAAATTCATGTACTTTGTAAAGCGAACAGTGATAATGAGAAATGATTCAAAAGTGGAAGTAGATCTATTCTAGATCAAACCACTATAAAATTCATGTGTTTTTTACTTGCTTATATTTTTCGTGGCTCTATTTTCCTTAATCTTACCATTTGGTGTAGTGTGATCTCACACCCTTGGTGCTGTAGACCAATTTTGGTTTCAACATTTGGCGTCCACCATGGGGCCATGTTTGCACTTCTCTCAAGTTTAAGAGCCCTACATTGAAGTTCTAAGCCTAAATCTACCATAGATTCTACAAGTCTAAGATCTAGGCCAATCGATGAACTCTCTTCCAAATTCAAGTCATTATCCGAGCTAATGCTAAATCTAAGAAAAATGCAAGTAAAGCCGTTGAAGAAAATGACAATGTTACTAACAATGAAAATACTCCACTTACCAACCGCTTTAAAGTTTGGAGATAATTCAACAGCTGGAGCCGGAGTGACCAAAGTTGAACCAGATGTTGTTGTCGCCAATTTAAATCAACGGATGGAAACTTCAAATAAAGCTTTGATGGATGCTAATGATGATTTAATGGGGAAGATGAACGCTCTTCTAAACGCTTAAGCAAATCACGCTCCTCCTCTGAAAATCCATGTCAATCTTTAAGAGAATGCAAATTCATCAGCCTCCAATCATCATCATGATGACAACATGGAAGGATTTGATGACAAAGGCGATGCTAATGATGAAGACTCAAAGCCGAGAGCCAAAAGCCATTCCGACCGAAATACCCAACGAGTTGCGAGTCCTGCCAAGGGGGCACCTCTCCATAGTAGAGGTAAAAGGCCTAGATCCTCTAATCGCGATCGCTCGCCGAGACGAGCCTCCGGAAAAGAGATCGAAGTCCGCTCTACGGAATGACACAACTCGAAGGAATATATCGCGGATATGGTAAAACAAATTATGAAAGATAGCATGGCCCGCAATGATAGTGAAAGAGAATGAGACTTGTCCCCCAGCAAAAATCCATTCACAGGGAGGATCCACAGAGCTGAGTTCCCTAAAAAGTTCACTTATCCTACTTTGCCTCCGTACAATGGGACTTCTGATCCGATTCACTTCCTATATAGATATGAATGGTATATGAATGCAGACAAACCAACAGACGAGATAAAATGCCTGTGCTTCCCTCCCTATATATAAGGTGTCTCATCGTTCATGGTTCACAAGGCTGCCGCCCAAATCCATCGACTGATTCGATGATTCGATTCTGAAATTCAAGGAGCAACTCAGGCTATAAGCTACTAAGGCTAAGGATGTTATTTCTCTGACATAAATGAATCAAAATCCAGGAGAATCTGTTAAAGCCTTCCTCAATAAATTCCACACTGCTTTGTCTGAAGTAGGAAATCCTAAGCCCCACATGATCTTAATGTCTCTAATCGACGCCATAAATGAGAAGAGCGAATTTAGTAAATGGATCAAGATGAAAGAACCAAACATGCTTGAGAAGTTTTATAAAAAAGCAGAAGTGTATATGAGAGTGGATAACAATCCTGTGCCTCTTCAGATCATTGAGGGTAACCAACTTCTTGAAGCTCCCAAAAATGCTACTACTCAGTATAATCAGAAGAATACCCACGGACAGAAATGAGCCAATGACGGGAACGACAACAAGGCTAATAAGAAGTCTCGCCTTTTCAACTCATCAGAGCTGACACCTTTGATCGAAACTCCTGAAAATATCTATCTTGCAACAAAGAATTCTGAAGAGTATGTGGAGCCAAATCCGATAAGGATAAGTGACAAAGAAGCAAACTCAAGAAAGTTCTGTAGATTTCACAACCAGCCATGTCATAACACTAATTAGTGCCGACACCTGAAGAACGTCATTGAGGAATCAATCAGGAAAAATAGGTTGCAGCAGTATGTAAAGAATCCATAGACCATGAATCCTTCTACAACTCCCCAGGGGCAGGGAGCATCAAATAACAAGTCTGGTCCAAGCAACGTAGCTCCTGCTCAAACAATTCCAAGACTGATCATCAACTGACATCAACTGATAACCTTTGATTGTGCTCTAATTTCAATGGCTCAGAATAAGCAATCAACATCACCATTGCTTTATCTTTGTTCTTTAATACATGTTTTACTTTCTGCTATATTCAGGACTTCATGTGCAAAAGTCTGTAATGTTTTACAAATACTGTATTGAACATTAGCTCTGTGACTAAGGGCATATCTACCTGAATAAATTCCTTGCTTGCATAATTATATGTCAAATCAAAACTTGCTTAAAAGATGATTTCATATTGTATGCCATTTGTCGAGCGCTTGTTCCTGTGAACTCTGACAAAATATAGCGACCACAACAACGCTAATTCGAGTGCCAAATGTTATAAATATCAACATACACAAATGCAAAAATAGAAAAGCACCGCCTTGAAAAGTGAATGGGAAGAGTCGGAAAAGATTCAAATAACGAACAAGCGCCACGACAAACAAACAAGAGAGCTGTAATTTTTGTTGAAGGGGCACTTCCCCAAGTGAGAGGTTCAAAGCCTCAGTTCCCAAACTAAAATAGCCTGCCAAGTCAAGCATCCGACAAAGGACCTTATGGATGCCCCGTGGAACAATATAACAGCCGCCCAAAACCATTTGCATAACATCTGAAATATCAGATGTAATGAATGAAAAACATTTGCATAGCATCTGAAATATCAGGTGTGAAGAATGGAAAACTATTTGCGTAGCATCTGAAATATCAGATGTGAAGAATGAAAATCATTTGCGTAGCATTTGAAATTTCAGATGTGAAGAATGAAAACCATTTGCGTAGCATCTGAAATATCAGATGTGAAGAATGGAAAACCATTTGCGAAGCATCTGAAATATCAAATGTGAAGAATGAAAACCATTTCCATAGCATCTAAAATATCATATGTGAAGAATGAAAACCATTTACATAGCATCTTAAATATCAGATGTAAAGAATGAAAACCATTTGCGTAGCATCTGAAATATCAGATGTGAAGAATGCAAACCATTTGCATAGCATCCAAAATACTAGACGTGAACAATCGAAAACCAAATGACTCGCGTAGTGTCTGAACGATTCAGATATGACGAGTGTTGGACATTAACCAGTTCATTGGCGTAGTGTCTGAATACCCCCAAACACAACAAGTGTTAGATCTTAACCCAAGCAGGGGCACTAAATCCAAATTCCTCCCCTACTAGGGGAACTAAATCCAAATATCTCCCCGAGCGGGGGCACTAAATCCAAAGTCCTCCCCTAGTGGGGGCACGAAATATAAAGACCTCCCCGAGTAGGGGAACTAAATCCAAAGTCCTCCCCTAGCGAGGGCACGAAATATAAAGACCTCCCCGAGCGGGGGCACTGAATCCAAAGACCTCCCCGAGCAGGGGTGCTAAATCCAAAGACTTCCCCAAGCGGGGGCATTAAATCCAAAGTCCTCACTTAGCGAGGGAACAAAATATATAGACCTCCCCGAGCGGGGGCGCTAAATCCAAAGTCCTCCCCTATTGGGGGCACAAGGTATAAGTCCTCCCCTAGCGGAGGCACAAGGATATGAAACTTCTCCAAGTAGAAGTACTAAACAAGTCAGTAAAGTCGAAATTCCTATTGAGTTGACAGGTTCAGAGGTTCTATGCATGATTGGCGAGTTTAGATAACTCTAGCCAATAAAGTAGAAGCTTCTAACGAGTCAACCAGAATCAATGAAATTAGACAAGCTGATCAGAATGTGAACTGGTGACTCGTGGCGACCCACGGTACTGAGGCAACACAACCACATAAGAGTTGAATAGTGCCCGAAAAATACCATTGGTCCACCATGACACTACGACAAGCCAGAAACCGATATGCTTAATATGCCGATAAAACCCACTGCACTGATAAAGATCAACCTGGGAAACCTGTTAGAATCTCTTAACACAAAGGCTTCCTCATCTACAAATCTCGAACCATAAATATCTCACCAGAAATCCGACGATATCTTCCTTCAAATCTAAGGAAGCAACGCTTAAAAGGGGGACCGTGCGAATACGACATGGTTCGAATCTAATAGAGTAGTAACGTTTTCTCAAGGAGTTGAGGCTAATATCCGTCAACAGTTTCAATGTGTGATATAAAAAGGTGATTGAGCAACAATCACGCACTGGGACAAGCCGTCTTGTAACAGAGGTTCAAAATTTTATACATCCCAGGATGATACATGGTGTCAAAGTGAATTTAAATTCGAGTTCCTAAATCTAACTAAGTTACTGCAATGGGTCTGAGGATGAATAGTCAGCAACCCGTGACAATTCTACGTCAAATTCAGAAGTGCCAAAATAAGTGTACGCTTGATTAAAAAACATATTGAATTAAGCACAGAAGGGAACCTTTCTAGCAAATTGTCAAGAGGATTAGCCAAAGACCAATTCATTTTCAATTCAAAGCTGAGATTGCCCTAGCATCGGAAACTTAAATCAAAGTTCCAATTTGAACAGGTACATGTTTCATAAAATATGAACCGTCGTACAATATCATATAAGTCGATCAAAACGATAACGTTTGAGATACACAAGTCGGCTTTAGTCGATTAGTTGATCTTAAGCGTTAATGCGAATTCAAGCTAGAATATCATGTTTGTGCAGATAATGTTCAACAAGCTATAAACTGTTGAATAAAATAGTCCTATGCAAACATTTTATTCAATCCATGATAAAATTCGCTATAATTCATTTTCTAATAATTAGCTAATCCTCTATCGTTATGGATGGTCGATGGCGAAGTATAAGTCCAAAATTGTGCAATCGCTTGTTTTAATTACAGAACAGGTGGTACGAGGCATATAAATTCAACTAACAAATGTTGTGCTTGGATCAACAAGTCAAAAGGTCAAAGCATGATTCGCTATAGCAAACAAAAAGCTACGACTGAATCTCAACGCAAGTTGTATTAGCAATATACAGTTCAAAGCCCACATCTTTCACAAGAAAAAAATACAAGCTTCGAGGGGAAAATGTTAACCTAATTGTGAAAAAGCGGTTCAGAAAATAATACCTCAGCTGTATTATGACACATCGGATCGATCGTACAACATTTCTGATCGAGCAGAGCTCCTTCTGATCGGTCGGACATACAATCATCGTCGACTCGGTTAGCACCTACACAGGTCGGTCGGTTGTCATATTGATTGATCGGGCAACCTTGATAACTGGGTCGGTTGATCATCTCACTTTTCTGGTCAGTTAACTCCCCAAGCGATCGGTCAATAAGTAGACACACCGATCAGTCAAGCAACACTTAATTGATGGGCCAAGCACGTTTAATATATGGAATCAGCTCACTTATAGACTAAAATGTATAAATTAATGTGTTTATACAAAACATGCTCAGGTGGATCAATATGAATATAAGATAGCATGGAAGTTGGGTCAACATGAACACGTTGTGTGAACATTGTACCATTTGAACGTTATTGGGTTAGGGTAAAGCAGTAACGTGAGAAAATGGTCCAACATATACCATACAAATACCAAATAGCATGAATTAATTCATGCATGTATTGTATGCATTAACCACCATGATGCCACATCACAAAGCATTATATGGGAACACGTGAAGCTGCTGATCGATAGAGCATTACGTGGCAGCATACTGACGATGCATGGCATTAATTATATGAGCACACTAAAGATGACGTGGCAACACCTAAGTTCCTGACCGGTCACGAGAAAAGGACAACAGGTGACCGGTATTAAAATTCGTCTATGCGATGGTACTTTAAAAGTGTGGTCAGTCGGCATCCAAGCCACAGTCAGCAACGTAATGTACTTGATGCATACGACAAACGTTTGCATGGAACAACATAGAAGACACATAACACTTTGCCAATGGAAGTATAAAAGTGGATAATGTATAATTGCACGTGTACACTATTGGAGCATGTTCAAAGTATACAATCTGGTCGGTATTAGAATAAGACAACAAGACGGATGCAGGAATTGAGGCGGTCATTGCATAATTCTAGGGCGATTGGTTTGCAAAAGAATGAGCCGATCGGTGGTGAAAGAATAGGCCGATCAGTACCTTATTGCCAACTATGTACAACTGTACCAGTGGCAGTTTCGTAAATATTTTCAGGACCGATCGGTACCCAACACACCATAATTACAACACCACCACTACCCCCAAACTTCACCTATAAATAGCCCAATTCTTCACCATTCAAAGGCCCAATTTTTCCACCTCGAAGGGCTGTCGAAATCATTTCTCCATGTAACACCCCACATCCGTTAGTGTTAATCACAAAGGGAATGCACTAAGTTCTGTGGAGCATTTAGGGTAAAAGATGCAGATAAATTACAAGACAGACAGAAATTAAACAGCGGAAAATAAAACTTTGCTTTATTGATAAAATAGTTTGTACAATGATTTCTTTACAATATCAGAGTATCATTTGTCTTACAAAATAAAGAAGCATAAAACAATATTTATATTCCCCAGTTTTAGCAAGAGCCAGCCATAGCATCTGAGAAGAGAACCCAAGCAAAACTTCGACAAACCTTCAAGCTGGGAAAGAGTGACAGTCCAACTTAACCTGAGCTATATTATTCCCTCCTTTACTACCTGGGGGGGGGGGAACGGAAGAAAAGAAGACGAAAGAAAAACAGAGTCAGACATAAAGCCTGAGTAAGTTCAGTAACTTCTAGCATGTGAACATGGAAAAACAGAACGACATGAATTAACTGAATACAAGATAACACCATGATGATAGGGTCAGCAAGATTAGACAAGATAATCAGAAGATATGCTAAGATAAGATAAACTGGATATGCTCTAATACTTTCGCCGCTTCGCTATTTCCTTTATACTGGTTTCTATATCTCTGCACCACCTAACTAGTGTCCCAACTAGTAACGATTACGTGATACCAATCCCTGTATTTTCCATTGCCTTCAGGCATACATTCATTATTTATTACCTAGATCTAATCTAGGGTTTTCTATCAAGTGCTTTCTAGAATCAACTAGAGTTTACGCTATCTGCTGAACGCTTCTCGGATTCAGGGTTTATGCCACCTAGTCCAACTAGGGATTATGCTACCTGACGAACGATGCTCCCAAGTCTAGGACACACTACCTAGAGTGGTATATGTTCCTATACTTCCCCACGCATGTATCGCGAATCGTTATCGCTTGTCTAGATGCACATGTCCTGTAATGTGCGGCCCGAGTCCTATGGCAGGGCAAATCAAGAAACACCGTACTCGGTCGGGAGCTTTCAGATATCTGCCGATGCAGATGTTAAGGTCTGTTTTTATTCCAGTGGCTATGGTCCCACTTGACCCCTCCCTCAACTAATGAAAGGCACACCTTGAAAAATGAGAACTATACGCAGGCCCCCTATGCCCCACTGTCCTATGGCCATCCGCAACCATAACTAGATAGCAAGTATATGGTCTTTTGGAGTTCTCCGCCTTTCCGCTTCACGTATCTCGATTGATTGAAGATGGATGGTATACGACGAGTTGATATCACAGGGCTACCGGTTTCTCGCCGAATCACGCTGGTCCATCCTAGTCTTTAGGTTGCCATATTTTGCAACCAAGGCATACCCTTGGTTCTTCTACCGTAGACCTTAACCTCTGTGAGCCCAGGAGGATCATCTGCAGCCTCACAGAGGGATACCAAGAGTACCCTCACGTCCCCTCGAAGCCTCGGGCTTCGTACCCCAATTCGTTGGAGCCTTCGTTTTAATCAAACGGACGTTCTCTCCTTCCCGTGTTATACTAAGAATTACTACTTAGTTCTACTAACTAAGGTTTACCACTTAGTTTCCAGAATCGTTGTTTTCTTAACTAAGGTTTACTACTTAGCTCCTTTTAACTAAGGTTTACTACTTAGTTCTCTTTCTCGTCAATTTGGATTGGTTAAGTGTCATTAGTCAATTCAAGCTAACTTAACCCTCTTTATTTATCCTGTTAAACTGGTTAAGTGTTATCAGTAATTCATGTTGACTTAACCCTCCCACAAACCAAGTTATATTGGTTAAGTATTTCTTATTACTTAACCCTACCCATTCATCCTGTATTGGTTAAGTGTTCCTTTTTAACTTGACCTTGCCCGTCTGTTTTAACTAACATGTTATTAATGGTTAAGTATTATCCCTTCATGTTTTAGACTTAACCCTATTCCTTTGTCAAAATCTGATGGTTAAGTGTTCAAGTTTACTTAACCCTACGGTCTAGCCCAGCCAACATATCAAATTGGCTAAGTGTATTAAATTCTTACTTAACCCCAACCTCTAGTCTAGTTAACATGTTAATTTGGCTAAGTGTATTAACTTTACTTAACCCCACCTTCTAGTCTAGTTAACATGTTAATTTGGCTAAGTGTTTTCTAAGTTACTTAACCCCACCTCCTCGTCTAGTTAACATGTTAATTTGGCTAATTGTTTTCTTAGTTACTTAACCCCTACAAATCTTGTCTTGTTACCATGTTAAGTTGGTTAAGTGTCCTTATGGACTTAGCCCTCCCATTCTAGCTTAACTGAGTTAAGTGTCTGTATGAACCTAACCCCACCCATCGGTTTGGTTATCATGTTGAATTGGTTAAGTGTCTTTAGTTAACTTAACCCTACTATTCTTGTTCTAGCTTTAACTAAATAAATTAAAGCCGCGACCACTCACATTAGACAGATATTGTTGCGAATACTGGATGTGCCGGTTGGTTCCGGGCAGGTTTACATCGCAACTCAGTCTAACCTCGGGTTAGGCATATTCGTGTTTTCTAAGTTCAAAGGGTTTTGATTAATTTTCAAATCAGGTTTTGAAAGTAACCATCCCGTCCGTCGGATCAGTTAGGGATAGCCAGGGAGAGCAGGAAACTTGTATTTTCCAAACTCAAGCCTAGACACTATCCTCTCTGTCGCCCTAGAACTTTCTGGTGTGTTATTAAAAGAGATGTCGTTAATAAACCTTTAATCTGCCTAAATTTAGATTTCCTCATTTAGGACAAATTCTATAAGTAAATTATTCCTAATTTACTTATTTCCTAATTACTCTTTTAATGTAAATTGTCAACACTTATTCTTATGGCCCATTTTCCCCTCTATATCATATTTAGGCTTTTTGGTATGTAAACTATACCAAATTAAGTGTCACTAACCATGATTTTGCTAAACCTGACAATTACTCACAATTATGGCCAATTTCAAATTTATACCAATATGCCAAATTAGCTAATCCAATTCTGATTTAATATTCTAATTACAGTTCATGTCAAACTAGACTTATTATTCTAGTTCACAATTCATGTAAATGCTAGATTTACAAGTCAATACTAGATTCGAATTATACATCCTATAATTCATGTCAAATTTATCCAATTTGCATTTCTATGAACATGCCATAATACATGTTCCTAATTTATGCCAATTTCCAAGTTACAAAACTACATTTCTAGTAAATTTCATATTTTGCCCAAATCGTATTCCCACCGTTCGTATAATCGCGATTCAATCTAGATTATAGATAAATCTAGATTCGTAGAAAATAGGGAATGAACCAAAGATGCTATGAAAAAGATAGACATAATAACTGGCATAAAATGATAATTTACTAATCATAGACCTAACGAATTACACTGAAATTGATCTAAAACATCGAAAGCCTATAGGTCTGAAAATCTTATGGCATAAAAAGGGTTGAACAACGAAGTAGATTCAAGAGCATGGGTAGACCTAA
Organism: Allium sativum; assembly: GCA_030737875.1. Lineage (NCBI taxonomy): Eukaryota > Viridiplantae > Streptophyta > Magnoliopsida > Asparagales > Amaryllidaceae > Allium > Allium sativum. The sequence goes on from CM060911.1 coordinate 285,875,461, forward strand.
CTTAATAGGTAAATTCCCAATATCTTAAAACCAAAGAAAACCAAGAATAGACAGAATATATAATCAGGTTTAGACCCAATTTCACAGTCACAAAACTTAAGCAACACTTTCCTAGTCATGAGTCATAGGTATTTAATCACAGTTGTCATTGTTATGTCATAGGCAATAGTCTATGTTTCCTAATCAAAGGCATAGGCTTGTGTTTATAGTCAAGGAAATAATTCCCATAGTCCCAGTCAAAGTCATAGGCAATGTTCATAGTCATAGGCAATGCCTAATTGGTCATCGAATCATAACAGTTCTTATTTAGGTCCAAGAATATAAGCACTGATAGAAAGATTTGGCATATTCTTTTATTCATTTAATTTCATGTCACGAATAGAGAAAGCGTTCAAATCTAAAAAGTAACCGACTTACAGAGATTAGATTAGATTCGTAGAAAAACAGTCGTTTGAAGTCATTTGAATCTTCACTTGAATCCTAGCTTGACTTGAATCTCCTCTCGAAAGTCTTGAGCATCATTTCCTCGTCTTGATTTATTTTATATATTATTTATTTATACATTTTCTCAGAGGCAGCATAAGGATAGAAAAGAATTGTGAATAGAGAAGGAGACTAAGGCTGTTTATATAGGATTAGGCGGACGAATCTGGTCAGAGTGGCGTCCGGATACATCAAAATGAACCCAGGTTCAAAACCTGGATTTCGGGAGCAGGTCGACCCCTAGGTCGACTGGGTAGTCGACCTGGTCAAGGGGGGGTCGACCCCCAGGTCGACACCCTAGTCGACCTGGGTACCCAGGTCGACTCCCAGGTCGACACCCTGGTCGACCTGGGTCCTGGGCGGGAAATTTCCCGCCCAGCCCGCTTCTGGGTCTGTTTTGAAATTTGTACTCGTTTTCTGACCTGTTCGAATTTTAAATCGAATTCTGAAACTTCCGGAGGCACTATCTTTCTCATACAGACTCCGATTTACGCAAACTCGCACTCGTTTTCATGTAGAATTCCGAGACGAACGCAATGGCGCAGCCCGTTTCCTTTGATTTTGAATTTAAAACTTAATTCTTCCTTGATTCGTGAATCCTAGTGTTACAGAATTACGGGGTGTTACACTCCACCACTCTCAAACACTCCAAACTCTATTAATGGCTTCTCCAACTCAATCTACCTTCCTTCAACAATAAATGGATCAAATCTCCTCCAAACACCAATAAAAATCTCTCTGACTCAACTCAAGTGATTTCTAATCTCCGCTAATCCTCTCTAAAGCCTAGATCGAAGGCCAAATCACTATGGAATCCATGAAGATCGCTCAATTGCTAAAGTGATCGAAGATCTACACATCCATCATCACAAAGCAAGAGATCTCACCGATGCCTTTGCAAATTCAAGCGAAATCTAGATCATACAAAGAGAGAAAAGAGAGAGATGAACAATATGAGTGAATTCATAAATTCATGTACTTTGTAAAACGAAGAGTGATAATGAAAAAAGATTCAAAAGTGTTGTAGATCAATTTTAGATTGAACCACTATAAAAATTTTGTGTGTTTTAGTTGCTTATATTTTTCGTGACTCCATTTTCCTTAATCTTACTGTTTGGTGTAGTGTGATCTCACACCCTTGGTGTTGTAGACCAGTTTTGGTTTCAAAACTCAGATGGTCCTAATCATGGACTGTATGGTATTACGAGTCCATTGTGTAAACTTATATCCCTTGCTCAAAATGTTGATGATACTACCATTATATGATTCGTGCTCACATAAAGTTGGTGCATGAATAATGTTTGTAAACAAACTGGACAACAATGAATGATGAATTGGAACATGAACAATGTTTGCAACTAAAATGGATAGCGAAGAGCAAAGATGGCTCACAAATATGAGTATGAAATAAATTCTATATGTAAACAATGAAAATGGTATGCAAGCAAGACATAGACTACACTTGATGGTCAAGCAAGCGATATTTTCGAAGATGAAACTCTTATGTATTCTTTTCACACTTCTTAAATCAATTCCGTCATAGGTAAGTTTCTCCTTTTCCCCTAATATTTCGATTACATCATATTCGAGGCACTTTTTTCTGCTATTTTGACAATATTAAAAGTTTTGATTTTCTTTTTGATTGTATTATCTTTTAATTAAAAGTTGTCATAGATTTCAATTAGCAAGCCCGTCTAGCTCAGTTGGTAAAGCGCAAGGCTCTTAACCTTGTGGTCATGAGTTTGAGGCCCACGGTGGGCGAATTGGCATTTTATTTTTGCTAGGTTACTTTTGACCAAATTGCACACCCCTCTGCCATCATGCTACTAAACGATGCATTGACCATGATGGAGATCACTTTTACGTTTGGGTTTTCCCGATAGACTATGAAGGGATACTTTTTAACTAATGTATTAATTCAGTATTTTTCTCCTTTGTTTGAGTTGCTGATTAGGACATCCCGGTTAGCAAGCTGGATGGATAACAAACTGGGAGTCCTTATTTGAATTTAAGATAATTAATAGGGTTCGCTCAAACTTAGTAATGCACTAGGAAAATATATGATTATTATTTCTTTCCTTGGAAACTTATATAGGCCTTAGGTTTCCCCCAAAAAAACAAAACTATGCACCAGTCTGAGCAATGTTGCTGATAAATACACCATTAAAACACTTCCCAAATCAATTCATAATGGCACCATATTTGTTAATATTTAACCTGAAAGTGTTCTTCATTCTACCTAACATGATAGCGATCTTCCTTATAATTTCATTTTTGAGTGAAATCTAGCATATAGATGGTCCTAATCCTGGGCTGTATGGTATTTCGAGTCCATTGTGTAAACTTTTAACCCTTGCTTAAAATGTTGATGATACTACCATCATATAATTCGTACTCACATAAAGGTGGTGCATAAAAAATGTTTTCGAACGAACTGGACAATGTTGTATATGACGTAGTTGTATACACAATTATATGATTTTTGATTGATGATAACAACCAAATAAATATTATTTTATATGTGTTTGTTACTGTACTGTTCTATACATACATCACAGACAGAAATATAATATTTATATGTAAATAGAATACGACTGTATAGACATTCATATATTCATATAGTATTTTATTTAAACTAAAGATTATATTTCAAACAGTACAACTATTTATAACTCCGCTATTTACAATTCACTTAAATATGTTTCAATATTTCTGACATGACACATCACACATGAAATTGTAATATTAAGGAATTCAAATAAAAGTAGACAGATTGAATTGAACACAATAAAATAATATTTTATTTCAATTAAATCTGTTTATTACAAATAACAGTACAATTTTATACACGTCTATAATCGATTTCATATACACAGATTCCTCATTACATACATCACTCATCACTCAGTATATTTGCATACACACACACTGACACTCTGTCTTCAGTCTTCTAAATCTTCACATGCTCCAATCCAGTTCACCATGTGCATAACTGTCACATACAGAAGAACACACAGTAGACTACAACAAAAATAAATTTCAATAAAAGAAAATAAAAAAATTATTTTTAAATTTTATTTTCCTCAGAATTACGGTGTGTTTCTCATCATTTTTCAGACTTAGTCTGATATATATCAAATGCTTACATCTGTTTAAGTGTATAGAAAAGAAAACAGTATTGCACTGAGGAGCATCCTCGTAGACCAACTCAACTCAGTGCAAATCAAGGCAAAATCTTTTCTTATCATTTTTTATAAAAGCCAGAAAAATTCAAAGAGAAGTAAAAAAGTATTCAAGTGTAGGCAGCATGATCAAAATGGTCAAGCACTAGTCATGACATGCTCAAAGCAAATATGAGTGAAACCGGGATGTAAAAGTGCAAAAAACAAGTTCAAGGCAGCCAAACCCAAATACAAGAACAATGGACAAGTACAAGCCATTACGGACTCAAGAAATGATCAATATAAATATGCTTCAACATATACAGGTCATAGTCCAACAAAGTGATGCAGTTCTACATGTTTTTAAAGATAGCTGTGAACATATGTTCAAAAACGAGTGTCAAAGTCGAGGAAGTGCAAGCTTATGTGTGTGTACAAAAATGAATAACTCAAGTTTAGTGTTTAAACAGAACAGGTGCAACAGCATAAGCAACATAGTTTGAAAACAAAATAAAGCAAACCGAGTTTCAACTACGCAACAATGAACACAGCATAGTGTGGACATGTTTCAGTGGTTCAAGATGGTGATGCAGTCCAAATATCATAAACAAGTACAGTAAGAAGCCCAGGAGTATACACTGATAATATGGTTCATGTTCAAGACAACCAAGTGGCCAGACCAAGACAACTAGACGTAATCATGAACATGGTGCAACAATATCTCAAGCAACATGGATAGAGTACATAAGTGGAAGGTCACATCAACAGAACAAATAGCTCAAGCATAAGTTTGCTCGGGGTACAAACAATTCAAGTGTAGCATCAGCTCAACATTCATCTCAATCAAAATATAGTATCTGTTCTTATCAAACAAGTGCTTTAAATAAAAGGCGTGATCGTATCATATTTTTTTATGAAGCAGTATAAAAATGTTCAGGTGGTTTTGTTAAAATTTTGGCAAATCAAGTATAACATCTGTTCAGTTTTTAATCAGCAGGAAGTCGAAAAAAAAATTCAGTGCAAAAATTACTGGAAGGTTAAAAATGGTCGAGCCAGAGTCAAACAGATGGTGCATACAAGTTTGAACATCAACAATTAGGGCATGTAAGTAGCACAAGTATAATCAAAGTAGTATCTGTTCTTATAAAAGTGTATGAAGCATCAGTTCAAATCTGTTTGCAAGGATTAGCCAAACAAGTCTGTTCGAAGCAATACAGAAGGGGATCAGGAAAAACAAAGCAAGTCACACTCTATTAAGTTAGAGTTTAATTCTGGAGTATATATGAAATATATTAGCTAGATTTAAATTCCAGGATTCACGGAAAAGATTCCTTAAAATTATATAAGGTTTCATTTAAATAAAGGAACCAATTCAAAGCTGTATTCTCACTCAAGTTTGAAATTTTCAAAGATCACGAATTCAAAAATCGAGTCTCATCAAATTTCAAGCCCCAAAATTTACTCATATATCATGGCCAAGTAATATGGGAAATCAGAGAATATTCAGGATTTTAACCCTATAAATATCCACCGATTCATCACAGGCATTCATCCAAGTTTCAACGAAATTAAAGAAAAATTCGAAGTGAAAAATCATACCAATATTTACTTGGATCTGAATCGAGTGGATATGCAAATAGAAGGACATCAGAGCACGAGATTAACATCGGAAATCATCAGAGCACGAGATCGACATCGGAAAACATCAGAGCACGAGTACGGTCAATCATTTTGTAAAAAATCGGATTCCAGAAGGAAACCCTAGATCGCAAATTGCCAACCCCCATTTTTTATTTCCAGAGAGAAAAAGGAGATCGGGCTCAAGTGAAAATGGGTGAAGCAAACTAAGATAGCCGGCCAAGAAAAAGGGCTAAGGATTTAAAGGAGTTTATTAATTAAAACTAGGGTTTTGTTTTTAAAAGGGTTTTCTATTTAAAGCTAGGGTTTCTATTTTAATTGTTTTAATTTGTTTTTATTGTTTTCAACTTTGTAATCAGTCTAGAGTTTTCTAGTTTGTCTCTAAAACTAGGGAGACGAATTACAGGGTTTGTAATTCGGGAAAATCTGGTTTCGGGGATAGAAACCAATGCAGGGTTTTGAGCGTAGGATTAGTGCAACTAGAGCGAGATTGTGAGGCCTCTTTGTGTAGCTTCTAGTAGAAACTGGGGATAAGTTTTGAGCTTGGGGTTAGGGTAAAGAGGCTAGGAATTGTCGCGAGTTTACGGGTGTTGTAAGCGTTGTAATTGTTGACTAATACATAGTAGATACCTTGGGGAATGCAACAGTAGGCAGGGTTTTGCCGAAGCTGGGTATATCTGTGTGTTATTTATTTTCCGCATTTACTCTGATTATTATCTGTGTTGTTTTTATTAAATTACCCAGCAAAAATCTTTGATAAACCCTATTCACTCCCCCTCTAGGGTTAATTTAGATCCTACAAGTGGTACCAAAGCAGGTATTTTTTTTATATTTTATTTTAACTCTAGAGTCATGAATCTGTCTAATAACGCTTTTTCTGAGGGCTGGTCCATAGCTAGGGCACCAATGTTTAATGGAACTGATTATGCCTATTGGAAAGCTAGAATGAAAATTTATTTGAGTTTAATCGATTATGATGTGTGGGATATTATCGAAACGGGTTATATGACTCCCACTGTTATTATTAATGGTATTGATGTTCCAAAAGCAAAAGACAGGTGGGATGCAAATGATAAAAAATCATTTTCAACTAATGCCAAAGCGATGAATGCATTAATCTGTGCTCTTGATAAAACGGAATTTAATCGAATTTCTCATTGTGAAACTGTACAGGAAATATGGCATACGTTGGAGGTCACACACTAAGGAACATCTCAAGTGAAGGAATCTCGTCTCACTCTACTAGGCAATGAATATGAAAATTTCTCTATGCAAAGAGAAGAATATATAAGATAAATGTATGGACGCTTCTCGTCACTAGTCTACAATGCCAAAGCTCTCGGAAAAAATTATACTGAAGTGGAATTGATCAGAAAAATATTAAGAGTGCTACCGATGAATTTTGAAGCTAAAGTGATGGCGATTCAAGAATCAAAAGATCTGAATAAAGTAAGCATGGAAGAGTTGATCAGAAATCAGATTACTTACGAGTTCGAGTTAAAAGAAAGAGAAGAACGAAAGAAGTGTGAATCAAAGAAAAAGACGACCGCTCTAAATAATACTGTTGAAAGTGATGGTGATGATCCCGCTGAAGAGCTAGCGATGGTTTTGAGAAAGTGGGCCAAAGGAAATTACAAGCCACAAAAGAAGAATTCAAAAACTAACCAGTCCGAAAGCTAAGAAAGTTCAGACGATGAAGTATTTTGCTACAATTGCAAGAAACCCGGACATATCAAACCAAATTGCCCACAACTCAAAAATGAAAAGAAGAAGAAGTTCAGAAGGAAGAAGAAGGGCTTTGCTGCTACACGAGATGATGAGGAAGGAGAAGAAGTTTCTGAAAGTGATGAAGGGGAAGCTAATTTTTGTCTTATGGCTCAATCTGATTCGGAATGTAGTGAAGAGGATTCAAGTGAGGTATCGAATTTTACTTATAAAGATTTAATTTTAATGTGTCACGATCTCACAAAAACCGTTGATTCTCTTGAACTAAAAGTTAAGAAATTGTAATCTAATAGGTCAAAACTAGTTCAACAAAATAACAGTTTAGAAAGAAAACTTGAAAAAGTTAAGAATTCACTGTATTCAGAATGCGAAAAATGTCAATTTTTGAGTAATGATCTTTCGAAATTCAAAACTGATTTTGAGTTACTTAAAAGTGAAAACGTGAATTTGAAGAACGAAAATTGTGATTTTGAGAAGGAGATTGAAAAGATTAGAGAATCTGAAAAACTTGATTTTGAAAAGCGAAAACAATTTGAAATTGAAATTTCTAAGTCCAATGCGAAAATCAAAGCACATAAAAACGAAAATTTGGTTTTAAAACAAACCGATGTTGAAAAGAGGAAAATCACTATTAATCATTGCTCAAATTTAATGAAAGAAAATAGCGACCTTAAATTTAAAATTCAACGACTTGAGTCAACTTTGACTAAATTTTCCAAAGGAAGAAATCGTTGAATATGTTGTTAAAAAACCAAATTTTTGTTCAGAATAAAAAGGGACTTGGTTTTTGGATTTGATCTAGTTGAAAAATGAAATCCTAATGATTTTAAAAATCCTTTAAATTATTTAGAAAACGATCAATTTGAAATTTTGAAATCAAATAATTTCAAAGGGTTTTTAAATCATAAACGAAATAATAACTCGTTTAAAAACAATTCATTTAAACATGTATGGATTCCAAAAAATAACAAAGTGATTTTGAATAAGTCTAAACAAATTTGGGTACCAAAGGGTACTATTGTGGATAGTAATGGATTGTTATATAAACAGATTTGGGTACCAAAACGTGTAAACGAAGATAAAAGTGGTAAAACAACTTTTGTTAGACCACTCGATCCTATAAACATTTAGGTACCGAGGGAGGCTAAGGAACAACTGTGCTTAAGAGAGATAAAATTCAAATTGATTCATATTATCGAATTATTTGGAGTTCCTTAGCCATAGATTCAGAGTTGGAGATTCATTGGATCACATCAATTCAGAATTTTTTATTTTCTTTTATTTCCTTTGTAGTTTATTTCTCTTTTTAGTTTTTATTTCTTTTATTTTTTATGCTGATTTTTGGTTAATAAGACTGCAATTTTTTGAGCATATCTTGAACATGGTAAATTGGAATTTTAAAATTTATTATGTTCTTGTATACAAATGAAGCTTCACACATATTTGTTGTTTTTAGTTTCTTCTTATTCACTTTGGAAAATATTGAAAAATCGAACTCAATACAGTAGACTACTTGAAAGCCATGATTGACTAGTTGTGAAAATTTCATTTTTTTACTTGGCTTGATTTTGAAATCATTCATTTTTTATTGTTAATTTTCATGGATTATAAAAAAAATTATTTTTTCAAGTGATTTTAAATAATTATCTTTAGATTTGATCGTTGAATGTTTCTTGTGCTTATTTAAAAATTCTCTGAAAATGTCACTTGTGATTCTCGCTTTGAAAATGATCTTGTGCTGCTCTGATAAAGAAATTGATTTGATGCGTTTGAATATCTTGGTGACTGGACGATGAGTTGAAAAATCACTAATTAAATATCTTTAAATTCCATAGACAATTTGAATTAAATATATAAGTGGTTTTAAAAAATTTCAAGAAGCAATCAACTTTAAAAATATTAGAAAATTCAATATTCTACTATTTGATTTTTGAAACTGATTTTCAACTTGCATTGATATTTAAAAAATAACTCCTCTTGAAATTGATATTTTCAATTTTTAAAATTATTTTTGATTATTTATTGAAAAATTGAAATTATTGATTGATTTGAACCGTTTTGTGACTCATCAAAATTATTAATAGATTTATAAAATGTGGTGAGTTGTGACTAAGGTATAATTCATAACTAGAGGAGATGTTATTTTAAATCTCATGATGATTGGACAGATTTTATAATATCTTTGAATTAGAGCTTATTTCACGACCATCTTCTATATTTACCATATTTCTGTCATTCATCATGGTTTTATTTAATTTGGGGAGTTCAAATTATTCTTGGAAATAAAAATAAAAGAAAAAGAAATATATATATATATATATATATATATATATTATTTATTATTGGTATTCACTCCCAATTAAAAGTCCTCGCGGTTATGCGTGGGTGAATTACCTTAATCTCTATGTGCTTCCATTCTCACTTAATAGACCTTTGGGTTGTGCATGGATGGAACTCATTTGAGAGGATAAAGTTAAGTTACTACTAACTCCATTTAAAAGACCTTTGGGCTATGCGTGGTTAGCAAGTGCTTAACACATTTTGAGTTTACTTAAAATCTTTAAAATTCATATTCAAATATTTAATTTTATTGAACTCTCCTTATTCTATAAAATCCATGGTTAATCCATTCATTCTGAAAGTGAAATTTGTATTTGATTTAAAGATTATTATGATTTTTTTTTGATTAAATGGGTTTTACGGTATATATTCTCTCTCTTAATCTGAATTTATACTTCTAGTCTATATTCATCACTGTTTCAATTTCTATTATCATTTTGATGATAACAAAAGGGGGAGAATGGTCAAGATTTTGATTGATGAGTATTTAATTCAAAAATATTTTAAGATTGGAAATTAAATATCTAGAGGGAGAATGGTCAATTGGATTTCATCATTCATATTTTCCACATATATAGGGGGAGTTCAGTTGTTGGGGGAGCTAATAAATAGGGGGAGTTCAATTTCACTGTCAAACACATTTATTATGCTCAAAATCTTTTATTTGTTTGTCATCATCAAAAGGGAGAGATTGTTGTATATGACATAGTTGTATACACAATTATATGATTTTTGGATGATAACAACCAAATAAATATTATTTTAAATGTGTTTGTTACTATACTGTTCTATATATAGATCACAGACATGAATATAATGTTTATATTTAAATAGAATACGACTGTACAGACATTCATATATTCATACAGTATTTTATTTAAATTAAATATTATATTTCAAATATTCAAACAGTACAACTATTTATAACTCCACTATTTACAATTCACTTAAATATGTTTGAACATTTCTGACATGACACATCACACATGAAATTGTAATATTGAAGGAATTCAAATAAAAATAGACAGATTGAATTGAACACAATAAAATAATATTTTATTTCAATCAAATCTGTTTATTACAAATAATAGTACAATTTTATTCACGTCTATAATCGATTTCATATACACAGATTCCTCATTACATACATCACTCATCACTCAGTATATTTACATATACACACACACTAACACTCTGCCTTCAATCTTCTAAATCTTCACGTTCTCCAATCCAGTTCACCATGTGCATACCTGTCACATACAGAATAACGCACACAGTAGACTGCAACAAAAATAAAATTCAATAAAAGCAAATAAAAAAATTATTTTTAAATTTTATTTGCTTCAGAATTATGGGGTGTTTCTCATCATTTTTTAGACTTGGTCAGATATATATCAAATGCTCACATCTGTTTAAGTGTATAGAAAAGAAAACAGTATTGCACTGAGGAGCAACCTCGCGGACCAACTCAATTCAGTGCAAATCAAGGTAGAATCTGTTCGTGTCATTTCTATTATAAAAGCCAGAAAAATTCAAGGAGAAGTAAATAAGTATTCAATTGTACAAGTTCAAGGCAGCATGATCAAAATGGTCAAGCACGAGTCATGACATGCTCAAAGCAAATATGAGTGAAACAGGGATGTAAAAGTGCAAAAAGCAATTTTAAGGCAGCCAGACCCAAGTACAAGAAAAATGGACAAGTACAAGCCATTACAGACTCAAGAAATGATCAATACAAATATGCTTCAACATATACAGGTCATAGTCCAACAAAGTGATGCAATTCTACATGTTTTTAAAGATGGTTGTGAACATATGTTCAAAAACGATTGTCAAAGTCGAGGAAGTGCATGCTTATATGTGTGTACAAAAATGAATAACTCAAGTTTAGTGTTTAAACAAGACAGGTGCAACAGCATAAGCATCATAGTTTAAAAACAAAATAAAGCAAATCGAGTTTCAACTACACAACAATGAACACAGCGTACTGTGGACATGTTTCAATGGTTCAAGATGGTGATGCAGTCCAAATATCATAAACAATTACAGCAAGAAGCCCAGGAGTATACACTGATAATATGGTTCATGTTCAAGACACCCAAGTGGCTAGACCAAGACAACTAGACATAATCATGAACATGGTGCAACAATGTCACAAGGAACAAGGATAAAGTGCACAAGCACAAGGTCACAACAACAAAACAAATAGCTCAAGCACAAGTCTGCTCGGGGTACAAACAATTCAAGTGTAGCATCAGCTCAACATTCATCTCAATCAAAATATAGTATATGTTCTTATCAAATAAGTGCTTCAAAGAAAAGGCGTGATTGTATCATATATTTTTATGAACCAGTATAAAAATGATCAGGTAGTTCTGATAAAGTTTTGGCAAATCAAGTATAACATCTGTTCAGTTTTTAATCAACAGGAAGTTGGAAAAAAAATCAGTGCAAAAATTACTGGAAGGTTTAAAATGGTCGAGCCAGAGTCAAACAGATGGTGCATACAAGTTTGAACATCAACAAGTGGGACACGTAAGAAGCACAAGTATAATCAAAGCAGTATTTGTTCTTATAAAAGTATATGAAGCATCAGTTCAAATCTGTTTACAAGGATTGGCCAAACAAGTCTGTTCGAAGCAATACACAAGGGGATCAAGAAAAACAAAGCAAGTCACACTCTATTAAGTTAGAGTTTAATTCTGGAGTATATATATGAAATATATTAGCAAGATTTAAATTCCAGGATTCACGCAAAAGATTCTAGAAAATTATATAAGGTTTCGTTTAAATAAAGGAACCAATTCAAAGTTGTATTCTCACGCAAGTTTGAAATTTTCAAAGATCACGAATTCAAAAATCGAGTCTCATCGGATTTCAAGCCCCAAAATTTACTCATATATCATGACCAGGTAATATGGGAAATCAGAGAATATTCAGGATTTTAACCTTATAAATATCCACCGATTCATCATTGGCAGATCATCCAAGTTTCAATGCAATTAAAGAAAAATTTGAAGTGAAAAATCATACCAATATTTACTTGGATCTGAATCGAGTGGAGTTGCGAATCAAAGGACATCAGAGCACGAGATCAACATCGGAAATCATCAGAGCACGAGATCGACATCGGAAAACATCAGATCATGAGTACGGTCAATCATTTTGTAAAAAATCGGATTCCAGAAGGAAACCCTAAATCAAAAATTGCCAGCCCCCATTTTTTATTTCCAGAGAGACTAAGGAGATCGGGCTCAAATGAAAATGGGTGAAGCAAATTAAGATGGCCGGCCAAGAAAAAGGGCTATGGATTTAAAGGAGTTTATTAATTAAAACTAGGGTTTTGTTTTTAAAAGGGTTTTCTATTTAAAGCTAGGGTTTCTATTTTAATTGTTTTAATTTGTTTTAATTGTTTTCAACTTTGTAATTAGTCTAGAGTTTTCTAGTTTGTCTCTAAAACTAGGGAGACGAGTTACGGGGTTTGTAATTCGGGGAAATCTGGTTTCGGGGGTAGAAACCAGTCCAGGGTTTTGAGCATAGAATTAGTGCAGCTAGAGCGAGATTGTGAGGCCTGTTTGTGTAGCTCCTAGTAGAAACTGGGGATAAGTTTTGAGCGTAGGGTTAGGACAAAGAGGCTAGGAATTGTCGCGAGTTTATGGGTGTTGTAAGCGTTGTAATTGTTGACTAATACCTAGTAGAAACCTTGGGCAATGCAGAAGTAGGCAGGGTTTTACCGAAGCTGGGAATATCTGTGTTTTATTTATTTTCCGCATTTACTATGATTACTATGTTTGCAACTAAACTGGATAGTGAAGAGCAAAGATGACTCACAAACATGTGTATGAAATAAATTCTATCTTTGAACAATCAAAATGGCATGCAAACAAGATATAGACTTCACTTGATGGTCAAACAAGCGATATTTTCTGGATGTGATACCCTTATTTATTCTTTTCGCACTTATTAAATCAATTCCGTCATAGGTAAGTCTCTCCTTTTACCTTTAATATTTTGATTACATCATATTCGAGGTGCTTTCTTCAGTATTTCGATAATTTCAAAAGTTTTGTTATGCTTTTTGATTATTTATCTTTTGATTAAAAGTTGTCAGAAATTTCAATCAGCAAGCCCGTCTAGCTCAGTTGGTAGAGCGCAAGGCTCTTAACCTTGTGGTCGTGAATTCGAGCCACGGTGGGCGAACAGGCAATATATTTTTTCCGGTTAACTTTTGCCCAAACTGTACACCCATCTTCCATCATGCTACTGAACGACGCTTTGACCACGATGGAGATCATTATTACGTTTGGGTTTTCCCGATAGAATATGAGGGAATACTTTTTAACCAATGTATTAATTCAGTATTTTTCTCCTTTGTTTGAATTTCCAATTAGGACATCAAAGTTAACGAGCTGGATGGATAACAAACAAGGAGTCCCTATTTGAAATTCAGATAATTAATTGGGTTCGCTCAAACTTAGTAATGCACTAGGAAAATATACGATTATTATATTCATCCTTGGAAACTCTTATATAGGCCTTTGCTTTCCCACAAAAAAAACAAACTACGCACCAGCCTGAGCAATATTGCTGATAAATACACCATTAAAACACTGCCCAAACCCATTCATAATGGAACCAAAATTGTTAATATTTAACCTGAAAGTGTTTTTCCTTCTACCTTATATGATAGCGGTCTTCCTTGTAATTTCATTTTTGATTGCGACCCAGCATACTCAGAATGTCTTAATCCTGGGCAATATGGTATTTTGAGTCAATTGCATAAACTTATATCCCTTGCTCAAAATATTGATGATATTACCATCATATAATTCGTACTCACACAAAGTTGGTGCATGAAAAATGTTTGCAAACAAATCGAACAACAATGAATGATGAATTGGTACATAAACAATGTGTGCAACTAAACTGGATAGCGAATTGCAAAGACGGCTCACAAACATGAGTATGAAATAAATTCTATATGTAAACAATCAAAATGGTATGCAAGCAAGCTATGGACTTCACTTGATGGTCAAATAAGCGACATTTTCCAGAGGTGAAACCCTTATGTATTCTTTTCACACTTCTTAAATCAATTCCGTCACAAGTAAGTCTCTCCTTTTTCCCTTAATATTTCGATTACATCATATTCGAGGCGCTTTCTTCTGCTATTTTGACAATATTAAAAGTTTTGTTTTTCTTTTTGATTGTATTATCTTTTGATTAAAAGCTATCAGAGATTTCAATCAGCAAGCCCGTCTAGCTCAGTTGGTAGAGCGCAAGGCTCTTAACCTTGTGGTCGTGGGTTCGATCCCCACGGTGGGCGAATTAGTGATCTATTTTTGTCGGTTGACTTTTGACCAAACTGCATATGCCTCTATCATCATGCTACTGAATGACGCTTTCGCCACGATGGAGATCATTTTTACATTTGGGTTTTCCGATAGACTATGAGGGGATACTTTTTAACCAATGTATTAATTCAGTATTTTTCTCCTTTGTTTGAATTCCCAATTATGACATCCCAGTTAGCAAGCTGGATGGATAACAAACTAGGAGTCCTTATTTGAATTTCAGATAATTAATATGGTTCCCTCGAACTTAGTAATGCACTAGGAAAATATATGATTATTACTTTCATCCTCGGAAATTCTTATATAGGCCTTAGCTTTCCCCAAAAAAAAACCAAACTATGCACCAGCTTGAGCAATATTGCTGATAAATACACCATTAAAACACTTCCCAAACCAATTCATAATGGCACCAAATTCGTTAATATTTAACTTGAAAGTATTCTTCCATCTACCAAACATGATAGCGACCTTCCTTGTAATTTCATTTTTGAGTGCTACCCAGCATACTCAGATGTTCCAGATCCTGGGCTATATGGTATATCGAGTCCATTGCGTAAAATTATATCCCTTGCTCAAAATGTTGATGATACTACCATCTATAATTCATACTCACTTAAAGTTGGTGCATGAACAATGTTTGCAAACAAACCAGACAACAATGAATAATGATTGGTACATGAACAATATTTGCTACTGAACTTGATTGCGAAGAGCAAAGATGCTCACAAACATGAGTACGAAATAAATTATCTCTATAAACAATCAAAATGGTATGAAAGCAAGATATAAACTTCACTTAATTGTCAAACAAGCGACATTTTCAGGAGGCAAAACCCTTATATATTCTTTTCACACTTCTTAAATCAATTCCGTCATAGGTAAGTCTCTCATTTTCCCTTAATATTTCGATTACGTCATATTCAAGGCGCTTTCTTCTGCTATTTTGACAATATTAAAAGTTTTGTTTTTCTTTTTGATTGTATTATCTTTTGATTAAAAGCTGTCAGAGATTTCAATCAGCAAGCCCGTCTAGCTCAGTTGGTAGAGCGCAAGGCTCTTAACCTTGTGGTCGTGGGTTCGAGCCCCACGGTGGGCGAATTGTTGATCTATTTTTGCAGGTTGACTTTTGACCAAACTACATATGCCTCTACCATCATGCTACTGAACGATTCTTTCGCCACGATGGAGATCATTTTTACGTTTGGGTTTTCCCGACAGACTATGAGGGGATACTTTTTAACCAGTGTATTAACTCAATATTTTTCTCCTTTGTTTGAATTGCCAATTAGGACATCCCACTTAGCAAGCTGGATGGATAACAAACTGGGAGTCCTTCTTTGAATTTCAGATAATTAATAAGGTTAGCTCAAACTTTGTAATGCACTAGGAAAATATATGATTATTACTTTCATCCTTGTAAACTCTTATATAGGCCTTAGCTTTCCCCCAAAAAAACCAAACTACGCACCAGCCTGAGCAATATTGCTGATAAATACACCATTAAAACACTGCCCAAACCAATTCAAAATTGCACCAAATTTGTTAATATATAAATTGAAAGTGTTCTTCCATCTACCTAACATGATAGCGATCTTCCTTGTAATTTCATTTTTGAGTGCAACCTAGCATACTTAGATGGTCCTAATCCTGGGCTGTAACGTATATCGAGTCCATTGTGTAAACTTAAATCCCTTGCTCAAAATGTTGATGATATTACCATCATATAATTCGTACTCACTTAAAGTTGGTGCATGAACAATGTTTGCAAACGAACCAAACAACATTGAATGATGAATTGGTACATGAACAATGTTTGCAACTAAACTTGATAGCGAAGAGCAATGATGCTCACAAACAAGAGTATGAAATAAATTCTACCTATGAACAATCGAATGGTATGCAAGCAAGATAGAGACTTCACTTGATGGTCAAACAAGCGATATTTTCTGGAGGCGAAACCCTTATGTGTTCTTTTCACACTTCTTAAATCAATTCCGTCATAGGTAAGTCTCACCTTCTTCCCTTAACATTTTGATTATATCATATTCGAGGCGCTTTCTTCTGCTATTTTGATAATATTTAAAATTTTGTTTTGCTTTTCAATTGTATTATTGATCTATTAAAAGCTGTCAGAGATTTCAATCAGCAAGCCCGTCTAGCTCAGTTGGTAGACCGCAAGGCTCTTAACCCTGTGGTCGTGGGTTCGAGCCCCACGGTGGGAGAATTGGCGATCTATATTTGCCTTTGACTACTGCCAAACTGCACATGCCTCTACCATAATGCTACTGAACGACGCTGTCACCACGATGGAGATCATTTTTACGTTTTGGTTTTGCTGATAGGCTTTGAGGGGATAATTTTTAACCAACGTATTGATTCATATAAGTAATAGGGTTCACTCAAACTTAGTAATGCGCTAGGAAAATATATGATTATTACTTTCATCCTTAGAAACTCTTATATAGGCCTTAGCTTTCCCCCAAAAAAACTAAACTACGCACCAGCCTGAGCAATATTGCTGATAAATACACCATTAAAACACTGCCTAAACCAATTCATAATGGCACCAAATTTTTTAATACTTAACCTGAAAGTGTTCTTCCTTCTACTTAACATGATTGTGATCTTCCTTGTAATTTCATTTTTGAGTGCAACCTAGCATACTCAGATGGTCCTAATCTTGGGATGTTTAGTATTTCGAGTCCATTGTGTAAACTTATATCCCTTGCTCAAAATGTTGATGATACTACCATCATATAATTCGTGCTCACTTAAAGTTTGTGCATGAACAATGTTTGCAAACAAATCGAACAACAATGAAATATGAATTGGTACATGAAGAATGTTTGCAACTAAACTGGATAGCGAAGAGCGAAGATGGCTCAAAAACATTAGTATGATATAAATTCTATATATAAACAACCAAAATGGTATACAAGAAAGATATAGACTTCACTTGATGGTCAAACAAGCGATATTTTCCGGAGGTGAAACCCTTACGTATTCTTTTCACATTTCTTAAATCAATTCCGTCATAGGAAAGTCTCTACTTTTTCCCTTAATATTTCGATTACATCATATTCGAGGCACCTTCTTCTGCAATTTTGACAATATTAAAAGTTTTGTTTTTCTTTTTGATTGTATTATCTTTTGATTAAAAGCTGTCATAGATTTCAATTAGCGAGCCCGTCTAGCTCAGTTGGTAGAGCGCAAGGCTCTTAACCTTGTGGTCGTGGGTTCGAGCCCCACGGTGGGCAAATTGGTGATTTATTTTTGCCGGTTGACTTTTGACCAAACTGCATATGCCTCTACCATCATGCTACTGAACGACGCTTTCGCTACGAGTGAGATCATTTTTACGTTTGGGTTTTCCCGATAGACTGTAAGGGGATACTTTTTAACTAATGCATTAATTCAGTATTTTTCTCTTTTGTTTGAATTCCCAATTATGACATCCTAATTAGCATGCTGGATGGATAACAAACTAGGAGTCCTTATTTGAATTTCAGATAATTAATATGGTTCCCTTAAACTTAGTAATGCACTAGGAAAATATATGATTATTACTTTCATCCTCGGAAACTCTTATATAGGCCTTAGCTTTCCCCCAAAAAACCAAACTATGCACGAGCTTGAGCAATATTGTTGATAAATACACCATTAAAACACTGCCCAAACCAATTCATAATGGCACCAAATTCATTAATATTTAAATTGAAAGTGTTCTTCCATCTACCTAACATGATAGCGACCTTCCTTGTAATTTCATTTTTGAGTGAAACAAAGCATACTCAGATGGTCCAAATCCTGGGCTGTATGGTATATTGAGTCCATTGTGTAAAATTATATCCCTTGCTCAAAATGTTGATGATACTTCCATCATATAATTCGTACTCACTTAAAGTTGGTGCATGAAAAATGTTTGCAAACAAACCAGACAACAATGAATGATGAATTGGTACATGAACAATGTTTGCAACTAAACTTGATTGCGAAGAGCAAAGATGCTCACAAACATGAGTACGAAATAACTTCTATCTATAAACAATCAAAATGGTATGCAAGCAAGATATAGACTTCACTTGATTGTCAAATAAGCGATATCTTCCAGAGGCGAAACCCTTATATATTCTTTTCACACTACTTAAATTAATTCTGTCATAGGTGAGTCTTTCATTTTCCCCTTAATATTTCGATTACATCATATTCGAGGCGCTTTCTTCTGCTATTTTGACAATATTAAAAGTTTCTTTTCTTTTTGATTATATTATCTTTTGATTAAAAGCTGTCAGAGATTTCAATCAGCAAGCCCGTCTAGCTCAGTTGGTAGAGCGCAAGGCTCTTAACCTTGTGGTCGTGGGTTCGAGCCCCACGGTGGGCGAATTGGTGATCTATTTTTTTCAGTTGACTATTGACCAAACTGCATATGCCTCTACCATCATGCTACTGAACGACGCTTTCGCCGCGATGGAGATCATTTTTACATTTGGGTTTTCGCGACAGACAATGAGGGGATACTTTTTAAACAATGTATTAACTCAGTATTTTTCTCCTTTGTTTGAATTGCCAATTAGGACATCACACTTAGCAAGCTGGATGGATAACAAACTGGGAGTCCTTCTTTGAATTTTAGATAATTAATAAGGTTAGCTCAAACTTAGTAATGCACTAGGAAAATATATGATTACTACCTTCATCCTTGGAAATTCTTATATAGGCCTTAGCTTTCCCCCAAAAAAAAACAAATTACGCACCAACCTGAGCAATATTGTTGATAAAAACACCATTAAAACATTGCCCAAACCAATTCATAATGGCACCAAATTTGTTAATATTTAATTTGAAATTATTCTTCCATCTACCTAACATGATAGCGATCTTCCTTGTAATTTCATTTTTGAGTGCAACCTAGCATACTCAGATGGTCCTGATCCTGGGTTGTATCGTATATCGAGTCCAGTGTGTAAACTTATATCCCTTGCTCAAAATGTTGATGATACTACCATCATATAATTCGTACTCACTTAAAGTTGGTGCATGAACAATGTTTTCAAGCAAACAAAACAACAATGAATGATGAATTGGTACATGAATAATGTTTGCAACTAAACTTGATAGCGAAGAGCAAAGATGCTTACAAACATGAGTATGGAATAAATTCTATCAATAAACAATCAAATGGTATGCAAGCAAGATAGAGACTTCACTTGATGGTCAAACAAGCGATATTTTATGGAGACGAAACCCTTATGTTTTCTTTTCACACTTGTTAAATCATTTCCGTCATAGGTAAGTCTCACTTTTTTCCGTTAATATTTCGATTATATCATATTCGAGGCGCTTTCTTTTGCTACTTTGATAATATCAAAAGTTTTGTTTTGCTTTTCGATTGTATTATCGATCGATTAAAAGCTGTCAGAGATTTCAATCAGCAAGCCCGTCAAGCTCAATTGGTTGACCACAAGGCTCTTAACCCTCTGGTCGTTGGTTCGAGCTCCATGGTGGGAGAATTGGCGATCTATTTTTGCCTTTGACTACTGGCCAAACTGCATATGGCTCTACCATCATGCTACTGAACGACGCTCTCACCACGATGGAGATCATTTTTACGTTTGGGTTTTCCCAATAGGCTTTGAGGGGATACTTTTTAACCAACGTATTAATTCATATAAGTAATAGGGTTCGCTCAAACTTAGTAATGCGCTAGGAAAATATATGATTATTACTTTCATCCTTAGAAACTCTTATATAGGCCTTAGCTTTTCCCCAAAAAAACCAGACTACGCACCAGCCTGAGCAATATTGCAGATAAATACACCATTAAACACTGCCTAAACCAATTCATAATGGCACCAATTTTTTTAATATTTAACCTGAAAGTGTTCTTCCTTCTACCTAACATGATTGCGATCTTCCTTGTAATTTCATTTTTGAGTGCAACCCAGCATACTCAGATGGTCCTAATCCTGGGATGTATGGTATTTCGAGTCCATTGTGTAAACTTATATCCCTTGCTCAAAATGTTGATGATACTACCATCATATAATTCGTCCTCACATAAAGTTGGTGCATGAACAATGTTAGCAAAAAAACCGAACAACAATGAATGATGAATTGGTACATGAACAATGTTTGCAACTAAACTGGATAGCGAAGAGCAAAGATGGCTCAAAAACATGAGTATGAAATAAATTATATATGTAAACAATCAAAATGGTATGCAAGCAAGATATAGACTTCACTACATGGTCAAACAAGAGATATTTTCCAAAGGCGAAACCCTTACATATTCTTTTCACACTTCTTAAATCAATTCCGTCATAGGTAAGTCTCTCCTTTTTGCCTTAATATTTCGATTACATCATATTCAAGGCACTTTCTTCTTCTATTTTGATAATATTAAAAGTTTTTTTTTGCTTTTTGATTGTATTATCTTTTGATTAAAAGCTGTCAGAGATTTCAATCAGCAAGCCCGTCTAGCTCAGTTGGTAGAGTGCAAGGCTCTTAACCTTGTGGTTGTGGGTTCGAGCCCCACGGTGGGCGAATCGGCGATCTATTTTTTCCAGTTGACTTTTGACCAAATTGCATATGCCTCTACCATCGTGCTACTGAACGGTGCCTTCGCCACGATGGAGATCATTTTTACATTTGGGTTTTCCCAATAGACTATGAGGGGATACTTTTTAACCAACTTATTAATTCAGTATTTTTCTTCTTTGTTTTTATTGCCAATTAGGGAATCCCAATTAGCAAGCTGGATGGATAACAAACTAGGAGTCCTTATTTGAATTTCAGATAACTAATAGGGTTCACTCAAACTTAGTAATGTACTAGGAAAATATATGATTATTACTTTCATCCTTGGAAACTGTTATATAGGCCTTAGCTTTCCCCCAAAAAAACCAAACTACGCACCAGCCTGAGCAATATTGCTGATAAATACACCATTAAAACACTGCCCAAACCAATTCATAATATCACCAAGTTTGTTAATGTTTAACTTCAAAGTTTTCTTCCATCCACCTAACATGATAGCGATCTTCCTTGTAATTTTATTTTTTAGTGCAACCTAGCATACTCAGATTGTCCTAATCCTTGGTTGTATGCTATATCGAGTCCATTGTGTAAACTTATATCCCATGCTCAAAATGTTGATGATACTACCATTATATAATTCGTACTCACTTAAAGTTGGTGCATGAACAATGTTTGCAAACGAACCAAATAACAATGAATGATGAATTGGTACATGAACAATGTTTGCAACAAAATTTGATAGCGAAGAGCAAAGATGCTCACAAACATGAGTATGAAATAAAGTATATCCATAAACAATCAAAATGGTATGCAAGCAAGATATAGACTTCACTTCATGGTCAAACAAGCGATAGATTCCAGGGGCGAATCCCTTATGTATTCTTTTCGCACTTCTTAAATCAATTCCATCATAGGTAAGTCTCTCTTTTTTCCCTTAATATTTCGATTACATCATATTCTAGGCACTTTTTTCTGCTATTTTGATAATATTAAAAATTTTGTTTTGCTTTTTGATTGTATTATCTTTCGATTCAAAGCTGTCAGAGATTTCAATCAGCAAGCCCGTCTAGCTCAGTTGGTAGACCACAAGGCTCTTAACCTTGTGGTCGTGGGTTCGAGCCCCACGGTGTGAGAATTGGCAATCTAATTTTGCCGTTTGATTTCTGACCAAACTGCATACGCCTGTACCATCATGCTACTAAACGGTGCATTCACCACGATGGAGATCATTTTTTCGTTAGGGTTCTCCCAATAGACAATCAGGGGATACATTTTAACCAATGTATTAATTCGGTATTTTTCTCCTTTGTTTGAATTGCAAATTAGGACATCCCAGTTAGCAAGCTAGATGGATAACAAACTGGGAGTCCTTGTTTGAATTTTATATAATTAATAGGGTTCACTCAAACTTAGTAATGCACTAGGAAAATATATTATTATTACTTTCTTCCTTGGAAACTCTTATATAGGCCTTAGCTTTCCCCCAAAAAAGAAACTAAACTATACACCAGCCCGAGCAATATTGCTGATAAATACACCATTAAAACTCTGCCTAAACCAACTCATAATGGCATCAAATTTGTTAATATTTAACCCGAAAGTGTTCTTCCTTTTACCCAACATGATAGTGATATTCCTTGTAATTTCATTTTTCAATGCAACCTAGCATACTCAGATGGTCCTAATCTTGGGCTGTACGATATTTCGATTCCCATGGGCAAACTTATATCCCTTGCTCAAAATGTTGATGATATTATCATCATTTAATTCGTTCTCACAGTAAGTTGGTGCATGAACATTGTTTGCAAACAAACCGAGCAACAATGAATGATGGATTAGTACATGAACAATGTTTGCATCTAAACTGGATAGCGAAGAGCAAAGATGGCTCACAAACATGAGTATGAAATAAATTCTATCTGTAAACAATCAAAATGATATGCAAGCAAGGTAGAGATTTCACTTGATGGTTCGATATGCAATATTTTTCAGAGGCAAATCCTTATGTATTCTTTTTACACTACTTCAATCAATTCCGTCATAGGTAAGTCTATCATTTCCCTTGATATTTCAATTACATCATATTCAAGGCTCTCTCTTCAGCAATTTCGATAATTTTAGAAGTTTTGTTACGATTTTTGATTGTTTATCTTTTGATAAAAATCTATTAGAAATTTCAATCAGCAAGCCTGTCTAGCTCAGTTGGTTGAGCGCAAGGCTCTTAACCTTGTGGTCACGGGTTCGAGCCCCTTGGTAAGGGAATAGGCGATTTATTTTTGCTGGTTAACTTTTTACAAAACTGCACACCCCTCTACCATCATGCTATTGAACGACGCTTTGACCATGATGGAGATCATTTTTACATTTGGGTTTTCCCGATAGACTATGAGGGGGTACTTTTTAACCAATGTATTAATTCAGTAATTTTCTACTTTGTTTGAATTGCCAATTAGGACATCCCATTTAGCAAGCTGGATGGATAACAAACTGGGGGTCCTTATTTGAATTTTTAGATAATTAATACAGTTCACTCAAACTTAGTAATGTGCTAGGAAAATATATGATTATTACTTTCATCCTTGGAAACTCTTATATAGGCCTTAGCTTTCCCCCAAAAAAAACCAAACTACGCACCAGCCTAAGCAATATTGCTGGTAAATACACCATTAAAACACTGCCTAAACCAATTCATAATGGCACCAAATTTTTTAATATTTAACCTGAAAGTGTTCTTCCTTCTACCTAACATGATTGCAATCTTCCTTGTAATTTCATTTTTGAGTGCAACCCAGCATACTCAGATGGTCCTAATCCTGGGATTATGGTATTTCGAGTCCATTATGTAAACTTATATCCCTTGCTCAAAATGTTGATGATACTACCATCATATAATTCGCCCTCACATAAAGTTGGTGCATGAACAATGTTTGCAAACAAACTAAACAACAATGAATGATGAATTGGTACATGAACAATGTTTGCAACTAAACTGGATAGCGAAGAGCAAAGATGGCTCAAAAACATGAGTATGAAATAAACTCTATATGTAAACAATCAAAATGGTATGCAAGCAAGATAAAGACTTCACTTCATGGTCAAACAAGCGATATTTTCCAGAGGCGAAACCCTTACGTATTCTTTTCACGGTTCTTAAATCAATTCAGTCATAGGTAAGTCTCTCCTTTTTTTCCTTAATATTTCGATTACATCATATTCGAGGCACTTTCTTATTCTATTTTGATAATACTAAAAGTTTTGTTTTGCTTTTTGATTGTATTGTCTTTTGATTAAAAGCTGTCAGAGATTTCAATCAGCAAGCCCGTCTAGCTCAGTTGGTAGAGCGCAAGGCTCTTAACCTTGTGGTCGTGGGTTCGAGCCCCACGGTGGGCGAATTGGCGATCTATTTTTGCCAGTTGACTTTTGACCAAACTACATACGCCTCTACAATCATGCTACTGAACGGCGCTTTCGCCACGATGGAGATCATTTTTATGTTTGGTTTTTCCCGATAGACTATGAGGGGATACTTTTTAACCAACTTATTAATTCAGTGTTTTTCTTCTTTGTTTTTATTGCCAATTAGGACATCCCAGTTAGCAAGCTAGATGGATAACAAACTAGGAGTCCTTATTTGAACTCCAGATAACTAATAGGGTTCTGTCAAACTTAGTAATGCACTAGGAAAATATATGATTATTACTTTCATCCTTAGAAACTCCTATATAGTCCTTAGCTTTCCCCCAAAAAAACCAAACTACGCACCAGCCTGAGCAATATTACTGATAAATACACCATTAAAACACTGCCCAAACCAATTCATAATGGCACCAAATTTGTTAATGTTTAACTTCAAAGTGTTCTTCCATCCACCTAACATTAAATTTTAATATACATAAAAAGGGTTGCAAAAGCATGAATATGAATGGGAAACTAGGTGATTCGAGAATGGGAAACTGGGTCATCACCAGACCCTATTGCGATCATTTCCCGAGGAGGGTTGTTCAGCAGAAGCAGAACCATTAGCCTTTTCAGAGTTGGATGGTTTCTCGTCCTTAACAACATTAAAATCAAGGGCCCTTTTGTTGTCAGTCTTCACGTCCTCTTCTAAATGGAATCTTTCAGCCTCAAAATAAAATTCTCTGAGATTTCTTGGTGGGTCCTAGTGTAGAGAAGTCTTGAAGACAGAATTATCCAAAACATCAGATACTGCTCCCATTAAAAACATAGAAGGGTCAGGCCAGTTAACTAAAATGACTACAGCATTGAATCATTTTAAGAATATACATAGAGTCTCTTCGGACTTCTCCCCTATGCCACTGAGAGTCATGACGCTTTTCAGACGAGCTATGTTGACTCTAAACTTTTCCACAAATCTAGTAATCAAAGTATTCAAAGAAGTAATGGAGTCCGCCTTTATCCATCTGAAACACATTGCAACTATATCTATTAAGTAAAGAGAAAAACACATCGCCATGATGTTTTCTAAAGAAGAGAGGACTTCCATGTGTCGAATATATCTCATGAGGTGAGCGGTCGGATCTTTGCGACCGTTATAGGGTTACATAGTCAATAGATTCAAATTCGGTAGGTCATGTGCGTTCCTGATATCCATAGAGAGCGGACTGCGAGTTATAGAATCTAAGTCCATAGAAGAAGAGGCACTGCCTCGTGTGAATTAACGGATAACATCCGTGACCTGAGATCCGTTACCAAAAGCAAGCAACTGATTAAGGTTATCCAATGTGACACTACTTCCCAGTGTTTAAGTCCAAATTAGGAATCAATTGATTAAGAAAAATATCCGGTTGAATTTCAACCTGAGGGGCCGCATCGAGCTCAATCCTGACTCCCAGAACCGTTGGAGCACTACCATCCAAAGCTATGTGCACCGGCGCTTGGGCAACATTACCAACAACGGAGCCTGCGACTTGACCGACTAAAGCCTCATGGGTTGGAGCGACATAGGGATTAGGGGTTCCCCCGAGTATAGCGGGACTGAAACCATTCCAAGGCGTGACATCGACCTGCTGATTAGTTTGCGGGGTTCCCCCAAGTCCCGAGTCGCAGGTGGAGGAACATTGGGACTAGTTCCAGTAATATTTGTTTGGCCAGTCAGGCTTGAAGTAGTTCTTATACTGTCCTCAATTCGAGCAAGAAAGGTATTGAAAGTGTCTTCATACTGCTCGAGTTGAGCGTTCAAATCCGTGGCCCAGTTATTAATCATTCCATTGACGTCTTCTCGCGTGACGTAGTTCGATGGAGGTCCAATCGAGGAGAGTTCTTAAATCCCTCCCCCTTCTGCACCTTGAGCTTCAGTTATATCATCGAGCTTCTTGCGGTTAACCATGATGAGAAGTGAGTAACTGAATTGAAGTTGAAACCCAAAGTTGAAACTGAGAAACTTATCCAAAGCATAGGTCAAAGTTGTGCGTCCCCACCTAGCACGCCAAAATGTTGACATGGGAAGTTGTCGTTTACTCAACGCACGCCAATACCCGAAGGTATGTTTAATGTGAACACGGTAATCCAAAGATATAATAAAATAATATAGAAAGACATAACTTTTTATACTGGTTTGACACTAATATATACGTCCACTTTATAATAATCATTCAACATATACTTTCTGATTACAAATTTGTACAAGTTCGAACAATGTTTAAGTACAAAGCGTTACAATAGAATAATAAAATGATTATTCATTCTAAACTTTGACTAAAATGTCCTTCTTCTTCTTCATTAAGTGAGTTGGCTTAGTCAATTATGTCCAAATTTACCTTTAAAGTCCAAGAAGTGCAAAACGTCCCAAAAGTATCATAATTATCCTTTGAAAGTCCAAAAGTTAATGGAAAAACGTGCATGCCACATTTTAATGGTCCAAGCTATGTCCAATATCCTTGGAGAAGAAGATGGAATCCATTAATGATGCTTTTGAAGCTTTAGAAGTAAAAATTCCAAGCCAAAGGATCCCCAAATGAAGGCTAAGCCTTGGAGTATTTATAGGTGGGAGTTTGTAGTGCAGTATGTAGGAAATGGGGCCCACAAACCGGAAATTCGAGTCCCTGAAGAGAAGCACCTTGGAATTTCGTATCCCTCGTCAATGCATTAGAAGAATTCGGATCCCCTCCAAGGGATACGAATTTCGTATCCCAAGGGATATGAAATTCCTATCCCCTAGGATACGGTCATCCCGTTTCCCCTGGGGATACGATATCTCGTATCCCCTTAGGGATACGATATCTCGTATCCACTTAGGGATACGAATTCATATCCCAGGAGATACAAAAATTTCATATTCCCCTAATGATACAAAAATTGTATCCTAGGGATACAGAATTTTGTATCCCAGGGATACAGAATTTCATATCCCAGTGTGGCATACGAAATCGTATCCTAGGGATACATTGAGAAGGCTTCGAAGGGGGGATTCGAAATGTACGGGATGGCAGGATACAAAATTCCTATTGTGTGATAAGGGAGTTGAAATGGGAGTCAAAATTCGGGTGAGTCATGCTTTGAGAGGTGCGATATAAAGGGATTCGAAATTACATAGGGATCCAAAATTCCTGCACAAGTTTACGGAAACGGGCGTAACTTTGAAACTGTAAGTCCGTTTTGGTCAAACGAAAGTTGTACCTGAATCTAATTTAGAGGGCTACAATAGTTACCATGCTAACACCATGATTGATGTTTTCAGGCCCAAAAGAGGTCATCTAAAGTGGTTTCAAGCCCTTTTTATGTTTACAACGCGACTTTAACCAAATCACTTTGTGTTTTTTGACGATGTTACTGGCGCTTGAGCGCGTTGCTAACCAGATACTTGACATGTGACCGCTTTGACTAAAAAGTGTGTCAACAATTTCACCTAAAAACATATCTTTCTTGATCCAAGGAAGGTGTGTTTTGCGGGAAGAATAGAAATCCATAAACCCACGATCGCTTCGGATCGTATTATTCATAAGTCGGAAGACCAGAAGGCTTAAACTTTAAACAAGGCCGACGACTGATTTGGATCGTATTATTCAGAAAACCACGATCACTTTGGATCGTATTAATAGAAGTCCATGATCACTTCGAATCATATTAATTTAAAAACCACGATTTCTTCGGATCGTATTAATGGGAAATCACCAGAATAGCCGGAGTATGAGGGGGACCAGAGGAGTCCAATAACCTGCAAAGAAAAGAGATACACATAACCGTTTGTGTGCGATCTCGCCGTATCACCAACGAGGCCGCCACCCATTGTTGTATTCTTCCAAGGAGATCTTGTCGAGACAAGATGACCCAGGGATGTAATATCGTTTGTGGTGATCTCACATTTGTAAGACGACCAAGGCATGTCATTTCATCCTTGGTCATTTCGCATTCGCAAGTCAACCAAGGGATTCATTTCATCCTTGGTCTGCTCGCATTCGTGAGATAGCCAAGGGATTCATTTCATCTTTGTTCAGACCGCGTTTGTGAGACATCCAAGGAATACATTAAATCCTTGGTCTGTTCGCTTTCGCAAGACAACCAAGGAATACATTTCATCCTTAGTCTGCTTGCATTTGTGAGACGGCCAAGGGATACATTTCATCCTTGGTCTGCTCACATTCGCGAGACGGCCAAGGGATATGGTTTCGTCCTTGGTCTGCTTGCATTCGCGAGCCAGAGATATGGTTTCATCCTTGGTCTGCTCAACTTCGCAAGACAACCAAGGGATATGGTTTCGTCCTTGGCGATCACGCTTTGATGATGCAACCAAGGGATACATTTTATTCTAGGTCTGCTCGCATTCGCAAGACAGCCAAGGGATACATTTCATCCTTGGTCTGCTATCATTCACGAGACAGTCAAGTGATGCATTTCATCCTTGGTCTGTTCGCATTCGCGAGACAACCAAGGGATATGGTTTCGTCCTTGGCAATCATGCTTTGGTGATGCAACCAAGGGATAAATTTTACCCTTGGCGATCACACTTTGGTGATGCAATCAAGGGATATGATGCATTCGAGGCGATCTTACATTCGCAAGATGACCAAGACATGTAGTTTAGGTTCGATGCGGCCTTACAATATAAAAACGACCAAGAAATGTCAGAAAATCCATTTTACTGGTAACCAGATGGTGTGTTGTCTGGCAAAGAGCATGCCTAGGGATTATAACTGCTCTCGTGCATGGGTAGGTCGACTCAACCATTTACATTCTAAAAAGCCAAAAGAAACAACACCATGAAGTCGGAGCACGAATATCCATAATTAGAGAAAGCCAAGAGAGTCAATGCTTTTGGGCTCGTGGGATCCGAAAGCCGGAAAATCATATGTAAGAAAGCCATATGTGAGGAGCTCGTTATTTGAGATCCATTAACCCATAAACCACGAAGATTAGAATCTGCAAGTCATAAGATCTGATGCCCTGGAGACTTGCATCCAAGACATTAGAGCCAGTGAGAGATTCAGTTGATGACAATGTCGCCGGGACGGTTTCTAGTCCCAGGCCTATCTTAATTCCCTTAAGGAGGCCATGCATGTTCTAGTACTGCAAACTGAGCTCGAACGAAATGTGCTAACTCCCCGTTTCTGATACATTCTTCATTAGCATTCCTGAGATGTTGACACTCATTTGTGTTCTGACCATCAATGTCATGGAATATGTAGTGTCGGCCAGAATCTCTTTCTCTTTGAGTGGGCACCCAAACGGGAAATCTTTTTGAATGGAGAGATATAATGAACCTTTAGATAAATTTCCTCGAGGGTGTGAGTAAGTCCCGGATAATTCAAGAACAGGAAACTAGGTCATCTCCAAACCCTATTGTGATTATTTCCTGAGGAGAGTTGTTCAGCAGCAACATAACCTTTAGACTTTTCAGAGTCGGACGGTTTCCCATCCTTAACAACGTTAACATCAAGGACCGTTTTTTATCAGACTTTGCGTCCTCTTACTGGAGAAATATTTCAACCTCAAAATAAAATTCTTTGAGATCCCTTGCTGGGTCCCAGTATAGAGAATTCTTGAAGTTATATTTATCCAAAACCTCAGATACTGTGACCATTAAAACCATAGAAGGGTCAGGCCTATCAACTGAAGCGACTGCAACATTGAATCATTTTAAGAATTTAAGCAGAGTCTCTACGGACTTCTGCCTTATTCCATTGAGAGACATGATGCTTTTCAGACGAGCTATGTTGATTCTAAACTGTTCCACAAATCTATTTATCAAATTATTCCAAGAAGTAATGGAGTCCGCCTCTAGCTGCCTAAACCACATTGTATATCTATTAAGTAAAGATAAAAGCGCTTCGCCACGACGTTTTCTGAAGAAAAAAGGACTTTCATGTGTCGAATATATCTCATGAGGTGAGCGGTCGGATCTTTTCTACCATCATAGGGTTTTAGAGTAGGTTGCTTGAAATACGGTGGTTTACGAGAATTCCTGATATCTATAGAGAGAGGACTATGAGTTATAGAATCTAAGTCCATAGAAGAAGAGGCATTTCCTCGTGTGAATCGACGGATAACATCTGTGATCTGAGATCCATTACCAAAAGCAAGCAACTGATTAAGGTTATCTTAATCAACACTAGTGCCCCTAGTGTTTAAGTCCAAATTAGGAATCAGTTGACTAAGAAGAATATCCGGTTGACTTTCAACCTGTGGGGCCGCGTCGGGAGCAATCCTGACTCCCGGAATCATGGAAGCACTAACATCCAAAGCTACCTACACTGACACTTGAGCAATATTACCAACTGCGAAGCCCACGACTTGACCGACCAAAGCGACATGGGCTGGAGCAACATTGAGATTAGGGATGGCCCCGAGTGTAGCACGACTGACAGCACTCCGAGGAGCGGCGTCGGTCTACTGATTAGTTTGCGGGGTTACCCCAGGTCCCGAGTCGCATGTTGAGGAACATTGGTACTAGTTCCATCAAAGTCTACCTGGGCAGTCGGCCTTGAAGTATTTCTTATCCTGTCCTCAATCCGAGCACGAAAGGTATTGAAAGCGTCGTTCTGCCGCTTGAGTCGAGCATTCAATCCGTAGTTAGGTTCTTAATCATTCCATCGAAGTCCCTCGAGTGACATAGTCCGGTGGAGGTCCAGTCGAGGAGAGTTCTTGACTTCCTCACCCTTCTGTACCTTAAGCTTCAGTTATAGCATCAAGCTTCTTATACTTAACCATGATGAGAAGCAAGTAACTGAAGCGAAGTCGAAAATTGAAGACGAATTCCTAAGATGAAACCGAGAAACTTATCCAAAGTAGAGGTCAAAGTTGTGCGTCCCCACCTGGCACGCCAAAATGTTAACGTAGGAAGTTGTCATTTACTCAACGCACGCCAACACATGAAGGTATGTTTAATGTGAATACAATAATCCAAGGATACAATAAAGTAATACAGGGAGACACAACCTTTTATAGTGGTTCGACACTAATGCCTATGTCCACTCTATAATAATCATTCGTCATATACTTGTCGATTACAAAGTTGTACAAGTTTGGACAATGTTTAAGTACAAAGCGTTACAATAGAATAAAAAATGATTGTTAATTCTAAATTTTGACTAAAATGTCCTTCTTCTTCGTTAAGTGAGTTGACTTGGCTAGCTATGTCCAAATTTACCTTTAATTTCCAAGAAGTCCAAAATAACCCAAAAGTAGCTTAATTATCCTTCTGAATGTCCAAAAGATAATGGAAAACATGCATGCCACGTTTTAATGGTCCAAGCTATGTCTAATACCTTGGAGAAGTAGATGGAAGCTATTAATGATGCTTTTGGAGCTCGAAAAGTCCAAAAATCCAAGCCAAAGGGGACCTAAATGAAGGCTAAGACATGCGATATTTATAGGTGGGACTTGGTATTGGAGTAAGTTGGAAATGGGCCCACACACCAGAAATTCATGTCCCTGAAGAGAAACACCCTGGAATTTCATATCCCTCATCAATGCATTGGCAGAATTCGGATCCCCTCCTAGGGATACACAATTCATATCCCTTAGGATACGGTCGTCCCATATCCCCTAGGGGATACGAAATCTCGTATACCCTTAGGGATACGAATTTTTATCCCAGGAGATACAGAAAATTTGTATCCCCTTAAGGGATACAAAAGTCTTATCCTAGGGATACGGAATTCCGTATCCCCTTAGGGGATATGGAATTTCATATTCCCCGGGGGATACGAAATTGTATCCCAAGGATACGTTGAGAAAGCTTGGAAGGGGGATTCGAAATGTATGAGGTGGTGTGAAACACCCCACCTCCGTTAAGGTCACTCACAAAGGGAATGAATTAACTTCAGTGAAGCGTTATAGGTAAGAGATGCAGATAAATTACAAGACAGATAAAAAAAGCAGCGGAAAATAAAGTCATTTTATAAGCAACGTAGTTCAGTCAAGCTTTTACAACAATTGACTCAATCATACTTAAAAGTATTACATAAAACTTCTGTCTTGATTCAAAAACTTCCAAGTATATAAGAGGCATAAAACATAGCAAAGTAACATAAGTCCCCAAATTAAAGTGCAATCACAGCCGTAACCAAAGATAAGAGGTTCCAAGCCGTACATCACAGAATCTCCGAGCTTGGAAAGAGAAACGGTCCAAACTAAGCTGAGCTATTCCCTCCTTGACTACCCTGGGGGGGGGGGGGGAGAATGGAAGAAAAGAAGATGAAAGAAAACAGGTCAGACATAAGTCTAGTAAGTCCAGTGATTTTTCAGCACATAAACAAGATAAAGGATCATGACATGAATAAACTGAAAAAAGGACAATACCATAAAACAAGATAACTTAAGACAAGATAAGGCAAGGTAAACTGAATGCGCTTCTACTCTTTCTCTGCTTCGCTACTACCCTGTTATTCTGATTTCTATATCTCTGCACAGCCTAACAAGTGTCCGAACTAGTAATCTATATAAAATGATAATATTACAATGTGATCCCAATCCCCACAATTGTGGTAGCCTTCAGGTGTACATCTAGTGGGAGGACCTTACCTCAATCAGCCTAATTGCCACGAAGATGTTAGATGTACCCTTACTACCCTATCGATCGGCTCCCTACTTGTATTAAGGTTCCATGTGTCTGTGTCAATCGGACCTCTCTTGCATGTAGATACCTTGTGCTGGTCCCACCATAAGTTGTATCAATCCTTATGATAGCAACCCGACACGATTCAAGATGCACAGTGTGTAACTACTGGTACCCAGTGCCTACTTTTTCCCACTCCAAAGTACGTGCACTCCCGTAAACCATCGGGACCTACACTGACGTACCCCCTACTGCTATTTTGACCGCTTATAATCAGCCCAGTAATCGTGCCCCACCCTGCCTAGTTCAGGGTACCATGATACATCTATGTGGGTTACTACTGAAATGGGTCCCCGTTACTAAGGTTTCCTACTGGTTATGTTTGTGGGCCTATATATAAAAATATTACCCACCTACACGAGATGTACTTAACCTTCTCACTGATTCAAGCATGTCTATTTAATGGTTAAGTTTGTGGGCCTATATATACTAATATCATCCGCCTACACGAGATGTACTTAACCCTCCCACTGATCAAGTCAATACGTATTATTGGTTAAGCTTGCCTTAACCCTATCTGCTTCGTTCATTTAATATTGGTTAAGTGTTTCCATTCATGTTAACTTAACCTACCCACACATCATGTTGTATTGGTTAAGTGTTTTCAATTAACTTAACCCCACTCGTTCATCATGTTATATTGGTTAAGTGTTGCCCTCTTGTGTTACTTAACCCAATCATACATCATGTTATATATATTGGTTAAGTGTTGCCTTCTTGTGTTACTTAACCCTACCATACATCATGTTATATATTGGTTAAGTGTTGCCTTCTTGTGTTACTTAACTCTACCATACATCATGTTATATCGGTTAAGTGTTGCCTTCTTGTGTTACTTAACCCTACCATACATCATGTTATATATATTGGTTAAGTGTTGCCTTCTTGCGTTACTTAACCCTAGCATACATCATGTTATATCGGTTAAGTGTTTCCTTAGTTAACTTAACCCTACCATTTGTTTAATTAACATGTTGTACTGCTTAAGTGTTGCCTTAGTTAACTTAACCCTACCATTCTTAACATGCCCCGTTTATTAGCATTAATTGATTTATTAATGCACCAACCTCTCACATTAGATCTGTGTTATTGTGGTTATTAGATGTGCCGGGCGGTTCCATGCAGTTTTACACCACAACTCAATCTAACCTCGGGTTTTTCTTGGGCATGATGCACTAACCTCTCACATTAGATAGGTGTTGTTGCAGTTACTGGATGTGCCGGGCTGTTCCGAGCAGTTTTACACCACAACTCAATCTAACATCGGGTTAGGCATGTTCATCCTTTATTTAATTTACATATTCGTCATTTATGTCAAGTTTATATGTAAATTATCCACAAGTGTTGTCATGTCACATTTACTATTAAAATTATGTTCTTAATTAATGGTATACAAATTATACCATTTCATGTTATTAATCATTTACATGATTATGAGCCAATCTATGCCATTAGCATATAATTTAATATTTTTCCCAACGTATCCCCCATTATTCGTTCGCATAAATTACATAGAACGTTAGGCTCGCAAATTAGCCTAACTCGTAAACAAAGAGGGATAAAGAAAAGGGACATATAACATTCCAACGGCATAAAACAGTTTAGATCAACTAAGCATGTGTAATATAAATTTGACATAGTACTACACAAATTTAATTAAGCATGTAAATGTGAACTTGCATTTGAGTTGGATCAAATTAACATAGATCTAAACATCCAAGCATGTAGATCTAGACATATAAGCATATATGAACATGACTTAGCTTATGATCTTGCATATAACATAACATAAGGAATCACCAAATTTATATACAACATGATAGGTTCATTGCCAAATTATAATACAACATGATAGGTTCATTACCAATTTAAACATACAACATGATAAGTCCATTACCAATTTAATATACAACATGATAGGTTCATCACCAAAGTTATATACAACATGATTGGTTCATCACCAAATTAATATACAACATGATAGGTTCATCACCAAATTAATATACAACATGATAGGTTGTATCAATCACAATAGTCACTTAGGCACAGGTAATTTCAGAATTGCCATATGAATCAGAATACGATTATCTTACAACTAGGCACAGTTCTAGTTTCTCTTCATTACAAGTCATGACTTTTATTTGTTCAAATCTAAAGAATAACCGAACTTACAAACAAAAGAACAAATCTTGTTTTCTGGGATCTGATTTCTGAAACTGAAAAGCTATCCTTTGATGTAGACTAATGATTCTCTAGTTTTGATTTGATTTGGGAATTCCTAACTTGACTTGTAGTTTAGAGAAAAATAGAGGCTACGCTAGTCTAGACATGGACAGCATGACGGCTTCAGAGAGCAATTTATGTGGTTTTAGGGTTGAGGGTTGGGGTTATTTATATAGAAGTTTAGATTAATGAGAGCTGTTAGATCATCCTAGGAGAAATCAGAGCCATCCAGACCAAATAGAGCCAACCGGAAGTCGCCACATATGCCCTAATGACTCAGAAAACGTCATTGGACAAAACAGTGCAGATCTGGCCGAGGGGGTCGACCCCTACAAGGGGGGTCGACACCACAGTCGACACCCCTCTTGAGGGGTCGACACCTATGTTGACCCCCCCGGGGGGAGTCGACCCCTACGGGAGGGAATTTTCCCGCCCAGCCGCTTCTCTCAGAATTTAGAATTTGAACTGCTTTTTAATTTAATTATTATTTATATTTAATTTCTTATTAAACTTGAAATCTTCTGAACTCCATAAGTTCTTCATATAGAGTCCGATTTACGCAAACTCACACTCTATCTCAAGCAGAATTCCGAGATGAACGTAATGGTGTAACCCGTTTCCCTTAATTCTTCTTTTAAAGATTAATTATTCTTTAATTATCTCTTATGTCCCATTTTAAAATTACAGAGTGTTACATGATGGGATACGTTAGTCCTATTGTGTGATAAGGGAGTCGAAATTATGGTGAGGTATGCTTTGAGAGGTGCGAAGTGGAGGGATTCGAAATTACAGAGGGATCTGAAATTCCTGCATACGTTCACGAAAACAGGAGTAACTTTCAAACTGTAAGCCCGTCTTTGTCAAACAAAAGTTGTACCCGAAGCTAATTTAGAGGGCTATAAGAGTTACTGTGCAATGCACCGTAGTTGATGCTTTTCAGGCACAAAAGAGGTCATCTAAAGGGGTTTTCAGCCCTTTTTATGTTTACAACACGACTTTAAACAAATCGCTTTGTGTTTTCTGATGATGTTACTGGCGCTTGAGCGCTTGCTAACCAGATATTTGACATCTGACAACTTTGACTAAAAAGCGTGTCAACAGTTCCACTTCGCCAATCTTTATGGTATGAGAGCCTAGTTAACTATTGTCATTCAGAACAGAGATTTGCTCTAGCAGAAAGTATATCCGCACTGACTTCTTCGAAAAATATTATATTATATATTTATTATTATTATTATTAGAAGGAGGTGGAGATGGTCATGGTTAGGTGCGGGTGTGGAGGCCGATAAGGAGGGTGCTTGGTGGTGGCGTAGGTGGCGCAATGGAAGAGGGAGGAGGTGGCTTGGTGGGGCTAAGGTAGGAGGGGGTAGGACCAATGTGAGGAGGACGAGGTGGAGTGGGTAGTTGGATGTGTGGAAGGAGGAGGAAGCGGCGGTTTTCGGTGGTGGAAGATGAGGAGTTCATGGCCGGAAAACGGGCCAAATTGAGGAGGAGAGGAGAGGAGAAGGAGGGAGGAAAGAGGAGATGGATTTAGGAAGCCATGATACAAAGGAGAGAGATGCTTTAGTAGAAGGTGGAAGAAGTAGAAAAGGTGGAATGAAAAAAAAAATGAGAGGAGGAGGGTGGTTTATATAAGCTTAAAGTGAGGGTATTCTGGTAAAAAGGCTTTCACAAAACCATGCGCCAAAAACCAAAACCATGGATGGTATGAACATGGTTTCTACCTACCATTTAGTGACCCTTTTGTCCCACTTTTGAAGTGTTTCAAATTTGCTACACCATATATATGTTGCTACTTATCAACATATATGTTACCGTTTAACCGTTTCAACATCCGATGATTAATATTATCAAATCTTGACGATGTTTATTCTTGGTAAGTAATTCAAAAACAGTTATTTATTTGATAATTTAGATTTAAGATTTATATCTAACTAAAGAATATCATATTTAAAAATAGTTTTATTAATACGTATTTAAGCAACAAATTTTGAACAAAGTTGATATATTTTTATCGATGTATTTTACTATTATATTCTATGGTTTTAAACAACATTTCTTTATTCGAATCAAAATCCAACTTAGAATTATCAAATTAAAATTTCAAATGATTAAACCAAATAAAAAAAATTCAAGTTATAAAATTCCATTTTGACAAATTTGTTGAATTGACAAAACCCATTTTTAGAAGATTCGTTATAACGAAAGTTGATAAATTCTCACTAGTATTTTACCATTATATTCGACAAATTTATCGCTTAAACCATATTTATTTCAAAATTTTATTTTATATATTCAAATTTCTTATTTAAAATTGGTTAAAATCCTAGATCATTACAATCTCCCCACTTAAAACTTTTCAACCTCGAAAAGGAGATAAAATCATAATTATATAACCAATCTCATTTATTAACAACTTATAAGTTTTCAATTTCTTAAATTTTTTCCAAGAGTTAGAAATCTTCCTAGGGTTTATCTTGTTACCCTTTATAATTACTCCTAATTCAAAGCCATGAAACTTATTTTTACAATTTTTAAAAGTTTTTAGAAATCATAAAGATTTATCCCTTATATATTTTTATTTTACAAATATAGAAGAATTCTACTATCTTAACTTGTACAAATACTTGATTTAGACAAATTCTTGACCTTTACTAGATACGAAAAGGTTACAATACCATAAGTTTATATAACCTCTTAACTTTTAATTTATTTATCAAATACCCATCATTCAAAATTGTGGACTTAATTCATCGGGTATTTGTACCTACATAAACATTTCACTTATTTACCTAAACACGTTTCAGAATTTATCCATTGTCAAAACTCACCGAAAATTCTGATCTTCCATCTATGCCTAACTTTTTAAATTTAAATTAACTTAATCATTTTCCATATTAAACTCAATATCTTTTTTATTAGAATAGAATTTATTTGAGTATAAGATAGAATACATCAAAAAGATTGATAAAAGTAGTTTTTCTTTATAATTAACATCATATACATACATTCATTCACACATCTTTTCCTACTCCCTTTCCAACTCTTTAGAGATAACTCCCTAAGGTTAAAGAGCTTTCTTTAATTACACAATTCTTGCATTCCCTCTCCCTCACTTATGATTTTAGGTGGTGTTACTTTAACTGGTGTTTCTTCCTTCTTTAAATGACAACCCCGGACTCCATGCCCCACTTTTCTACATCGATAACACTTCTTTTCATTTGTTGGTTTCACGGGTTCCTTCTTTATTTTAGGACACTTACATATAAAATGTCTTTTCTTCTTGCATTTGAAACAAATTATATCTTCCCGAATGGTTTTCTTTTCTACTCTTTCTGGGAATAAAACCGCAAAATTTCATTCTTGATGACATCTAGAACAATAAACCCCCTTGTGTTTTCCCAATCTAAGGATTTGTTTTCTTTTCAGTTATGAGCTTTTCTTGCTTTTTTTGGTGTCATCCACCATTCAATACCTGATAGACCGAACTCCATCTTTGTCCCTATGTGATATTTTCGTAATTTTATCAGAAAGAGTTTATCCAATTTATCTTGATTTAGGTAAATCGCTAAATTTTATTACCAAAATTTATTTTGTTAAATTGTGAAACTTAATTCACAAGGTATTCGTACTTAGTTACCTAATTTAATTCACTTCCTTTCCATGTTCAAAATTTGTCAAAATCGTTGAGAATTCTGATTTCTTATTCAAATCCTAATGTTTTTACATGGTACTCCAAACTTCCTCTTAATTGATTGGTTTATCCGATATAGTTCTTATAATTTTACCAAAATTTCAAAATCGCGCGCATCGTCAAATACCTTATAGTTGAATTGTGAAATTGAATTCATAAGGTATTTGCACTTGTATTACTTATCATAATCAGTTAGTGAGAACTAATTACTATGTCATATGAAATTTAATTGCGAAATTCTAGTTGCAAAATACCCATATTAAAAATTTAACAATCTCTATTCTTAATCGCCCAAATTTTTGTTTATACCTAACTATATATATCTTTCAAAACATATTATTTTATATTCAAGGTATAAAAACCTAATTCATTTCGCAAATACGTTCTCTCATATATATTACTCTCAAACTCAATCTAGGGCATTAATAACCCTATCTCTAATGAGCTTCTCATCCTAGGATACTACTGATCCTATCTCCGATGAGTCTGCTGTTCTACTGAGTCGTACCCCATAAGCTTTGTATGAACCAAAGCTCTGATACCAAGTGTGTCGACCCGTATTTTCGACCTTTGAAAATCAGCACCTAATACATTCTCGGTATTCGAATGCCGGAATTTCAAACGTCGAAACCTACATCGCCTAGGGTAATTATAACAATCCTTATTTTTGGAACCGATTAAAAATTTATTTTTAATTCATTTTCACAGAAATTAAATATTTTAGATGATTTATTTTGAGAAAAACGATTTAAATTTTTATTTAAATCGAAGTTTGAACGTATAAATTTAAAATTGAATTAAAACGAGCTTGAAATGGCATGGTAGTTTGAAAATTCGATTTTAAACTTTGAATGAATGCATAGAATTCAATATAAGTCAGAATTGGATAAAATAAGAAACGTTGGAATAGTTTGAATTGTAATTTTCTAATGAATGTAAGAAATTGAGATTTCACTTTATAAATTGTAAGTTATGTCTAAATTAAAATTTAGAATAGTCGCTATGATATATATATATATATATTATATAACCCTTAAAAATGGCTATTTTGTAAACGACTTCAGTTTTCGACGAAACCACTTTCATTGGGTTCAGAATGTCGTTTGTGACTTTTGAAACTATAAACATTGATACCTTTAGGGTTGGAGAAATTTTCTCTTACATTTGATGTATGACCAAAATATCATTTTTTACATATGGATGAATTTGGACTCGAAACCATTTCCATTGAGTTCAAAATGTCATTTGCGTGTTTGAAAAGTATAGACTTCAATATATTCTGAGCTTTAGAGATTTGGCACTTGGGCTGGGTCTTCGTTGAGCTAACCTAGCCCACCATATAACCCCCAAATCATCCTCCTTCTCTTCATTCACTTCAACAATTAGGCAAAATTAGAAAAAAAGAGAGTGGAAAGGGAAATTAAAGTTCCTAAGCAAGGTTTTGCAAATCCAAGCCCAAATCAAAGTGGAAATCGAAAAGGAAACCTAGGTAAGCTTCTCCATCTTCTCCAACTCCATTCCTGTTCAATTTCTTATGATTTCCTAAAGCTAACTTTGACGGTCCGCCCCACACCAGTAGACATTTCAAATGAAACGCGCTGTGCCGATGCCCAACCAGCACGGGACGGTCGTCAAAAGAAAAGAAAGAAGATGATGAATCATCAAAGAACCTATAGTATATCTAACAGCACATGGAACAAAATATAATAATAACATAATTTGAAAATAGGCGAGACAGTGCATAAGCTGAAAACAAAATCATCATAGTAGCGGAAAATTCAAAATACAGCTTATGATCCAAACCATCTTTATTATAACTTCTAAAACTGTCTCTAAAGCAAAATAGGAAGGTACACTACTAATGCTCAAAGTAGTGACCAACAACAACACAGGGTGAATATATGGGAGTAATACGTGTAAGCCTCCTACTCATTTCCGGACAACTACTCGTGCATAACTAGCTAACATGTCTCTAGTCTGCTCATTTAGGAGCACCCAAAGTAATAAGAAGAGACATAAAACTCTGGGTCAGACAAAAGTCTGGTATGAGCGATAAGCAGCAAAAACAGAACAATAACAGGTATACATAAACATACCTAAACCTGGACCTGCAACCAAGGAGTTTCCACAACAGGATGTACAATACTCTAAGGTGACACTAACACATAGTGTGAAAATAATGGGGAGGGGGTGTGAATGTCATGGTGATAACAAACATCAAATATAACAATCATCCTCACATCTCTCACTTAGTGCGTAAAGTATACAATATCTACCAATTTGATCACCCAATTCTTTGCTACGATCACTCTGCCCTATGGAGTCATGACGGCTCCACTGCACTGATCCGTAGTCACTAATCCTTTGCTATGTCCACTCTACCCCATGGAGTCATAACAACTCCACTGCACTGTCTCATAGCCCTGCTACGATCTCTTTGCCCTATGGAGTCATGATAACTCCACTACACTGATCCATAGCCACTATCCATCTCTTCGT
The DNA here is from genome assembly GCA_030737875.1 of Allium sativum. NCBI lineage: Eukaryota > Viridiplantae > Streptophyta > Magnoliopsida > Asparagales > Amaryllidaceae > Allium > Allium sativum. Next base: position 285,917,188 of record CM060911.1, read on the forward strand.
GGTGAGTCAAAGTTATAGACATCGATAACCCCTTTGCATACGTCCCGTAGCAAAGTCCAACTCATGAAGTTAACTCGTTGATCCCCACTTGGACCCTGAGTTACAACTTCTCATTTGGACTACCTTTGCATCTCGGGTTCTAGTCTTCTCCGGATCGGTTCGGAAAACGGCTCCACTCGGCTCGTGATGTCCTCCCTCTGGCGGTTCGGTTCGTGCACACTAACCCGGTTCAGATCAAGTTGCATCCCTCCACCGGTTCGTGACTCCTCCAGGCATCGGATCATGGTCTCCGTTCATGTTGCAAGCGGCTTAAATACTCCCTCATCGGTTCGGGGTAACTGGTTCGTGATGGCTCTGGTTCGGGTGTGCGTGGCCTGCTCATGGGGAGGCGACTCATGGGAGGTGGTTCACAACGGTTCGGTTCGGAGGTTCTTCATGAGTGGGTTCGAGGTCCTAGCATCGGCTCGGTTATATGATGTGGTTCATGGGTGGGTTATACGACTCGACCCGGTCCTTCTCCACCGATCCGATCTGGTTTCCTGTACTTATTTCCAGCAACTGTTTACGCCACACGACGGCGTTTTTGACCATTCTATCTTCTTTATGCAAACACAAACCATACCAAATAGTAATAGCAACATAGAGATTCGACCATAAACACCAAAACAATGATTTAAGATGTCAATATGGATCAAACATACCCAAAACCCATGTTTTCCTTTTAATCTCCTTAATCATGATTTAACCACACGATTAGCAGAACAAGTCCATATTGACCCAAATTTTTATCAGAGCCCTAAAATAATATTTAAGATTTTTTACATATTTTTCCAGAATTTTAACATGCATAATTTCATTAATTAACACTAATCACCCCTAATTAGCCATAATTAGTGAAAAACAATGCAAATCACTCACCTTAGCCACAAATGAATTATACATCTGAACATTTCTATAGTTTTGGGTCGAATTCATATGCAACACAGTAGCTCCAACTCTGATTTGGTGTTGATTTGCATGGATTTGATGTAGCTTAGCTTAATCTTCGATTAGAAAGCGATTAGGAGTTGTTTAGAAGAGATTTAGAAGGTGGAAGCCATTGTTAGGGTTGAAGAGGTAAGTGGAGGCTGTAAAAATGACAAAGAAAGTTTTTTTTTAACTCTTTTCAACCTTTATATAACCCTAATCCCGAAATCCCCAACGGGCCTAGCTGCTAATTATCCAATTAAGCCTAATTATGCTGTTTTTCACCCTCCAAATCTTATTTCAGCCAGATCTGCCAAACGGTAAGTCCGTTTGATTAATGCGAACACTCAACGGAAAGGAATACCATCATCCGAATCCAATGGAAGTGGTTTTATGTCAAAACTCCTTACCAATCAAAAGTTATAGGTGAAACAAAATTCGCTAGGGGTAAAACGGTCATTTAAAAATCGGCAAATATCGTGAACATGGAAAATGACCCCAATAGTCGTTCCCCAAGGTTGCAGTACCATATGACCTCATATGAAAATAAAATAAATATTCTACGGTCCTCCAATGCGTAGAATGCGGGTCGTTAAATTCTCCTCTCCTTAAGAAATTTCGCCCCCGAAATTCCTTAACAAAAACATATAATGGGTCCCGCATGCCTATCAACCATTTACGAACAATCAGAAACACATAATAATACAACAAGTCTATCCTAGCATGTGGAATAGTTAAATTACAATTAAAATCTTACCAAGTAAAGAGTTCTGGATACGACTTCCTTACGCTTTCCTCTGTTTCCCAAGAACAATCGTTCTCATTCTCGCCCCACTGAACCTTGACCAGTTTCACCGCCTTCCTTCGAAGTTGCTTCGTATCATACTTGACAATACGGATCGGCTTGCGGTTCCCAACCACCTCGGGTTCTACTTCGATGTCATCCAACTGATCCGGTGAAATAGTCATATCGGGGTCGTGCACGTACTTCCTTAACTGGGAAACATGAAATACGTTGTGAGCTCCTGCCATCTTGTCTGGTAATCCAACTTTATATGCTAAATTCCCAGCTAGTTCGAGAACTAGGAATGGACCAACAAATCTTGGTGCTAACTTGCCTCTCCTACCAAATCGAATCACGCTCTTTAACAGAGAAATCTTGACAAACACCAAGTCTCCAATGGAGAATTTCAATTCTCTTCGTCTCTTATCAGCATAACTCTTCTTCCTATCTTGTGCATCCTTCATTCTCTGTTGGTTAACCTTGATCTTGTCTGAGGTTTCTCTTATTACGTCTGGCCCAAGCACGAATTTCTCACCAGTTTCTAGCAAACATGATGGTGAGTTGCACGGTCTTCCGTACAAAGCTTCAAATGGAGCCATAACAATACTGGACTGATAACTATTATTATATGTGAACTCCACTAGATGTAAATGGTCATCCCATGACCCTCCAAAATTTAATATGCAAGCTCTCAAGAGATCTTCTAATACTCGATTCACCCTCTCTGTTTGACCATCGGTTTGAGGATGGTACGCGGTACTAAGATGTAATTCTGACCCTAAAGCCTCTTGTAAGCTCTTCCAAAACCCACTAGTAAACAACAGATCTCGGTCACTCACAATGCCTTTGGGTACTCCATGAAATCTCTCTACCCATTTCATATACAGTTCTGCTAACTTAGTTGCCGTTCTATTTGACTTGACCGTTATAAACCTTGCACTTTTGGTCAATCAATCCACAATCATCCAAATGTATCATGGCCCGATCTAGTCCTGGGTAAACCATCGTTGAAATCCATTGTGACTTGTTCCCATTTCCATTCGGGAATTTCTAATGGTTGTAACAAACCACTAGGCTTCTTTTGCTCAGCTTTAACTAGCTGGAAGTTCATGCATTTGGATATAAACTTCCCAACGTCTCTTTTCATTCCTTCCCAGCAGTAGGTCTGCTTCATGTCTCGATACATTTTTTTTACCACCGGGATGTATAGTCAGTTTTGAGTGATGACATTCTCCAAGCACTTCATCTCTCAATCCATTGACATTGGGTACAACTAGTCTCCCATTCCTTCTAAGCCATCCTTCTCGATCAAGCCCATATTTTATTATCTTCTTACTATCGATACCCATCTCTAACTTAGAGATGATTTCCAATAGGTTAGAATCGTCCCTTTGACTAGAACCAATCCGCTCAATCAAAGTCGGTATGATCATCAAACTTGCTAACATCCCTGGACCTAATTCACACTTCGGCCTGAAATTGTACCTTGCGATATACTCCAGTTGTTTCCATTCAAGAAACATAGCCCCTAAACTGGCATGTCTCCTACTCAATGCATCAGCTATCGCATTGTCCTTGCCGGAAGTGTATGCGATATCAAAATCATATGAAGCCAAGAATTCTAACCATCTCTGCTGACGGAGATTTAAATCCTTCTGAGAGAAATGATACTTTAACGATTTATGATCGGTAAACAACTTGAATCTTTCTCCCAAGAGATAATGTCTCCACATCTTCAATGTGAATACGATCGCTGCAAACTCCAAATCATGGGTAGGATATCTTTTCTCATGTGGTTTCAGTTGCAGACTAGCATAGGCTACAACCCTACCTCCTTGCATCAATACAGCACCTAGCCCGGTACCACAGGCATCCGTGTATACCGTCATCTCTTCATTCCTCTTAGGAATAACTAACACTAGTGCACACGTCAACTTTTCCTATAGACTCTTAAATGCATTCTTGCACCTTTCGTCCCAGACGAAAGCTTGATTCTTCTTAGTCAACTGAGTTAACGATGCTGCTATCTTGGAGAAGTCCTGGATGAACTTACGATAATATCCAGCTAACCCCAAGAAACTTCTTACGTCCGTTGCATTCTTGGGAATAGACCAATCTTGCATCGTAGCCACCTTCGCAGGATCCACGGCAATACCATTCTCTAAAACAACATGGCCCAAGAATCTCACTTCCCTCCTCCAGAAGTGACACTTAGAGAATTTCACTTTCAATTGGTGTTTTCTCAACACCTCTATCACTATCCTCAAATGTTCCTTGTGTTCCTCCTCTATCCTCGAGTAAACAAGGATATCGTCCACGAACACAAGAACAAACTTATTCAACTGATCCCTGAATATCCTATTCATAAGATCCATAAAATATGCTGGTGCATTAGTCAACCCGAATGGCATGACCAACCACTCATAGAATCCAGACGGCGTCTGAAAGGCCGTTTTAGGAATACTCTCAGCAACTACTCGGAGCTGATGAAATCCTGTCACGAGTTCCAATTGGGAGAACACTCTTGCTCCTTCCAGTTGATCAAACAAATCATCTATTCGTGGAAGACGATACTTATTCTTCCTAATCACTTTATTCAACTTGCGGTAGTCCACACATAAACGAAGGGAACCATCTGCCTTTGTGGCAAATACAACTGGTGCTCCCAACTCGGAAACACTTCTTCTGATAAATCCCTTCTTCAAAAGACCGCTTACTTACAGCCCGAGCTCTCGCTGCTCCCTTGGTGCCATACGACGAAGTGGCATCACTATAGGTATGGCATCTTTCACTAAATCAATACGGAATTCAATCACTCGGTGTGGTGGAAATCCGGTCACTTCCTCGAAGATATCCAGATACTGGCCAGCAATGGGAACCCCTGATAACTCGTCCTGCGGGATGTCAAAGGAAATTAGAAAACTAGCCATCACCTCATCACTAGGTAGGCCACCAAACACTACCCTCCGCCCATCATCCTCCCTAATAGTCACCGTAAATCCCTCACAGTCTACCACTACCCCATACCTTTGGAGCCAATCGACTCCCAAAATACTGCCAAACCTAGTAAAGACCAAAACAAAGCAATCACAAGCAAACATACATCCATGACTCGATAAGACTAAATTTCGACAAATCATGCTAAGCCTAGTCGAACCACCAATCAGATTCGTCAACACTAAAGGTCTATCGACTATCTCGGGTTCCAATCCCAACATATCCAACAGGTCACTAGATATGAAGGAATAGGAAGCCCTAGTATCAAATAATACTTGAACAAGAATATCATAAATAGAAATCATACCTTGAATGACGACATTCTTTCCTTTATCCGCCGCAGTTGGGGCATTCGACGAAGAAGGAACAACACTAATAACATATGCTTTCACAATCTGCTTCTTTTTAGGGGGTTGTGGACATTTATCCTTATGATGTCCCACTTGGCCGTAGTTGAAGCACTTCTTGTCCGCTGGCTTTGCTCGACATTCTTTACCATGATGGCCCATCTTGCCACAGCTAAAGCACTCTACATCTTTCCTGTCTTTCTTTTTCTGACCATCCTTGTTCTGACTCTACTTCCTTTTATTCTGAGAATTATTCTTGCCTCCACCGCTTGCCTGCGGCTTTGGCCCCTCTGCAGATGCAACAGCAACTTCAGTCTTGGGTTTAGTATAAAGTCTCTCTGACCTCAATGCTTTCCCAACAATCGATTCAAAAGTCTCATCAATATGGTTTATGAGTCTTTCCCCCAAGTACTGATCTAAGCCTATTATGAACTTCTCGTTTTTCTTCTCGGCAGCATCGATAAGAGATAATCCATACTTCGATAAAGTATCAAACTCAGAATATATTCCGAGACTTCCCTACCATTCTGCTTAATCTCTAGAAATTTCCTAAACAATTCTGACTTCTGAGCAGTTGGGATAAACTTATCACTAAAGCGGGTCTTAAACTGGTTCCAAGTAACTTGATCCTCAGGAGTAGCTGCTTCAATAGCATTCCACCAATTCATAGCCCATCCTTGCAACTGACGCGATGCTAGCTTTCTCTTCATTGCATTATTGATCCTTAAGTCCTCGAAGATGCGCTCACAACTATCTTGCCAATCTTGAACTTCCGTAGCCGATTCCGTTCCGTGGAACGACTTTCCACTAAGACTAGTATAATCCTTGCAGAGATTGGAGAAATCGGCTCTAGGCGCCGGCATTGCTACACCACCACCGTTAGCAGCATTAGGAACTGCTCCATGAACATCCCTGAGCATTTCCCTCATGAAGGTGGTAAACGTCGTCCTCATGTCAGGATCGTTTCTATTATTGGCCCCTGAACCCCTACCCCTCGTATATTGGCTCATCGTCCAATCTGTAAAGAGAAAATGATTAAACATCTCCATAGTGGTGCCAGTGCAATGCGACTTCATCCTTAAATATACTAATTGTGTATATATAGCTTTTGAAAACCAAAATATCACAAATACGCTCTCTCATATACGTATACTATCTCTCCCTAGTGTCTTTCCCTAGGTTAACTACGCAACCTAGAGCTCTGATACCAAGTGTGATGGCCCGCCCCGCACCAGCCGACATTTCCAATGAAATGCGCTGTGCTGATGCCCAACCAGCACATCATGGTCATCAAAAGAAAAGAAAGAAGATGACGAATCATCAAAGAACCTGTAGTATATCTCACAGCGCATGGAACAAAATATAATAATAACATAACTTGATATAAAAAAGGCGAGACAGTGCATATGCTGGAAACTAAATCATCATAGCAGTGGAAAATTCAAAATACAGCTTATGATTCAAACCATCTTTATTACAACTTTTAAAACTGTCTCTAAAGAAAATTAGGAAGGTACACTACTAACGCCCAAAGTAGTGACCAGCAACAACACAAGGAAAATATATGGGAGTAATAAGTGTAAGCCTCCTGCTCGTCTCCGGATAGCTGCTCGTGCATAACCAGCTAACATGTCTCTAGTCTGCTCGTTTAGGAGCACCCAGAGTAATAAGAAGAGATATAAAACTCTAGGTCAGACAAAAGTCTGGTATGAGCGATAAGCAGCAAAAACAGAACAATAACAGGTATACATAACCATACCTAAACCTGGACCTGCAACCAAAGAGTTAGCACAACAGGATGTACAATACTCTAAGGTGACACTAACACATAGTGTGAAAATAATGGGGAAGGGGTGTGCATGTCATGGTGATATCAAACATAGCAATCATTCTCATATCTCTCACTCAGTACGTAAAGTATACAATATCTACCACTTTGATAGCCCAATTCTTTGCTACGATCGCTCTGCCCCATGGAGACATGATGACTCCACTGCACTGATCCATAGCCACTAATCCTTTGCTATATCCACTCTGCCCATAGAGTCATAACAGCTCCACTGCACTGGCTCATAGCCTTGCTACGATCACTTTGCCCCATGGAGTCATGATAACTCCACTACACTGATCCATAGCCACTATCCATCTCTCCGTGGTGAGTCAAAGCTATAGACATCGATAACTCCTTTGCACACATACTGCAGCAAAGTCCAACTCATGAAGTTAACTCGTTGATTCCCATTTGGACCCTGAGTTACAATTTCTCATTTGGACTACCTTTGCATCTCGGGTTGTAGTCTTCTCCGGATCAGTTCGGAAAACAGTTCCACTCGGCTCGTGATGTCCTCCCTCTGGCGGTTCGGTTCGTGCTCACCAACCCAGTTCGGAATGGGTTACATCCTTCCACCAGTTCGTGACTTCTCCAGGCATCGGTTCATGGTCTCCGTTCATGTTGCAAGCGGCTTGAATACTCCCTCATCGATTCGGGGTAACTTGTTCGTGATGGCTCTGGTTCGGGTGTGCGTGGCCTGCTCATGGGGAGGCGACTCATGGGAGGTGGTTCACAACGGTTTGGTTCGGAGGTGCTTAACGAGCAGGTTTGGGGTACTGGCATTGGCTCGGTTATATGATGTGGTTCATGGGTGGGATATACGACCCAACCCGGTCCTTCTCCACAATTCCGGTTTCCTGCACTTATTTCCAGCAACTGTTTACGCCACACTACGGCGTTTTCGACCATTCTAGCTTCTCTATGCAAACAAAAACCATACCAAACAGTAATAGCAACACATAGAATTGACCATAAACACCAAAACAATGATTTAACATGTCAATATGGATCAAACATACCCAAAACTCATGTTTTCCCCTTGATCTCCTTAATCATGATTTAACCATACGATTAGCAAAACATGTCCAAATTGACCCAATTTTTTACCAAAGCCCTAAAATAATATTTAAGAATTTTTACATATTTATCCAGAATTTTAACATGCATAATTTCGTTAATTAACACTGATCAACCCTAATTAGCCGTAATTAGTGAAAAACAATGCAAATCACTCACCTTAGCCACAAAAGAATTATACATCTGAACTTTTCTACTGTTTTGGGTCGAATTCCTATGCAACACATCTGCTCCAACTCTGATTTGGTGTTGATTTTCCTTGATTTGATGTAGCTAGCTTAAACTTCGATTAGAAAGCGATTAGGTTTTGTTTAGAAGAGATTTAGAAGGTGAAAGCCATTGTTAGGGTTGAAGAGAGGTAAGTGGCGGCTGTAAAAATGACAAAGAAATGTTTCTCTAACCCATTTCAGCCTTTATATAACCCTATTCCCGAAATCCCCAATGGGCCTAGCTGCTAATTATCCAATTAAGCCCAATTATGTTGTTTTTCACCCTCCAAACCTTATTTCAGCCATATCTCCCAAACGGTAAGTCCGTTTGATTAACATGACCACTCTACGGAAAGGTAAACCATCATCAGAATCCAATGGAACTGGTTTCAGGTCAAAACTGCTTACCAGTCAAAAGTTATAGGCGAAACAAAATTCGCCAGGGGTAAAGTGGTCATTAAAAAATCGGCAAAAATCGTGAACATGGAAAATGACCTCAATAGTCGTTTCCCAAGGTTACACGACCTTACGACTTCATACAAAAATAAAATAAATATTCTACTATCCTCCGATGCGTAGAATGCGGGTCGTTACACTACCTCTTAGGAAATTGGCTTGTTTTGTGTATGGATTGAAGATTCATGAGCAATATTGGAAGAGAGGTTGATGTTTCTTGCTATTGGATCTATTCCTTGTTTCTAATCAAGCAAAGGTGAGTTCTTTAACGAACCCACATCCATGCCACAAGCCTAGAGGCTTGTAGGAGCGTAGTTTAGAGTCCATGTGAGTTTGCATATGCTAGTGGATTGGATAGGCTAGTGAAACTTAGTCGGTTTTATATATTCATGCTTCATTAAATTGGAAATTATGAGTAGAATAGTCCAAATAATAAAATGCATATGCTATAAGTTGTTTTGGCGATACTGTGAAGCTTCGTTGTTGCACCGGCAAGTTGTAAGACTTCACAATTCGCTTATTTGGCATTGGAGAGCTATGGTTAGAGAATTTGTTCATTTTTTTGAACTTATAATCAAAACCATTACAAATCTCTTGTATGAATGTTTATGCATGTGAATTTGTGCTAAGGCTTGCTTCGTTGAGTATAAAAGCCTCATTTGCATGTATATAACATCATAGACCTTTCGGACATGTTTTCAAGTAAAAAATGTAAAAAAATTGGGGTTTTAACAGCCATTCGTCCATTAATGACCATGGGATCGGCTTCTGGTCGGCCATTAATGGCCGAACAGAGTTTTTTTTTAAATATTGAAACGATCATAACTTTTTCATACGAACTCAGAATTCAGCGAAACAAGATGCGTTGGAACCGTCTCGACGAATTTGGAGTGATTTGGAGCTCATGAATTTTTTTGATGGAATAAAACATCCAATGTAAACAACCGAACAGAGAAAAACAAAGAGTGAAATAATTAATTTACTTTAAACGATCATTACTTTTTCGTACTTTATCAGAATTCAGCGAAACAAGATGCGGTGGAACCGTATCGACAAGAGATTCTCAATGAAACAAATTCGGAGTGATTTGAATGTCGTATGCGGACTGTTGAGCCAAAAAGGTTGCATTCTTCCACATAAAGACCGACGGAGTGGAAACCAATGGTGAGAACTCTCTAACTATGTATTTTATACAGTTATGTATTTTTATAACTGAACATTTATTGATTGCCTATGGTTGCAACGTTTGTTTGCATGATGATGGATGTTTACAATTTTATTGTTATCATTATATTAAACTGTGAAAATATTAGATAAGTTCACTGGGATTGTGATTTAAACCCCACACGGGTATTGGGACGATAATTTTATACATCGCCCAAGTATGCAATAATAATCATTGGATGTTGATTGAAAACCCCATACGGGTCTGGGGATGATAATAACTTCACACATCTCCCTTGTGTTAAGTTGTATGTCGATCAATTGGTGGATAGGCCGTATTAAGCGTTATTTAATTATTTAATGCTTAAACAGTTGTAGATCACACCTTTGGATGTGAATTGGATGTTTAATAGTTGTTCATTATTATCTTTGAATAATATGGAATCCATATAAATAAAATTATGGTAATTGATTGAGTCTGATTCCAATTCCGAAATAACGAATATTTTAAAATAATATTCAGTGAAGGATCATAATATGACTTTAATGTCCGATTTTAGATGGACTCGGAAATAGTGAAATACTCCAAGTCTGAAAAGATATTTTTATCTGAATGAAATGGTTAACAACTAGAATAAAGAATTGATATGGTTTTGATATAACTAGAATTTTTCCAAAATTTGTATTGGAAAGGATTTGAATGGAAATAATCTTCGGAATATTTCGATATTGTATTCCGTCATTATACGGATTTTTTTAAAGAATTTTGAAGATATATATCGTTATTCCCAATACGATATCTGTTAGTTTCAGAATTTGATATTGAATATAAGTCGATATGATTTTTATTTAGAGCCTGGTATTTGATATCTAATTGGATTTTGGGTTTGTCGTGAATGGTGTCTTCAATAACACAGTTCTTAAACCTAGTTGAGAAAAGAATAAATCTTTTAACTAAGATTTGATGAAGTTTTCCAATTAACAAATATGATGGGAACTAAATGGTAGTTGATTTTGGGTTCGTTGTGAACTGTGTTTTAAATGACACTAGTTCTTAAATCCAATTAACCGTGAAGATATTATTTAAAGTTTATAAATCTTTTAACTAAGATTTAAGGGACTTTGCCAAAGTAAAGTTTTTTTTTCCAATTTAATATATTAAATTGGAATAGAGTAGGACTAATTTAGTGATAATCGAAATGAGCTTCTGTGAAGGAAGACCGTTACTATCTATGGAATTTAAAAGGCGTTTCCGTTATTCCACCTATAGTATTAGTCTGATATGGAAATTTATAACGATTATATACTGTTATGATTTCCGTGAAGGTTCCATTTTTATGGAAGATGATTTTGGTTTTATGATGAATTGTGTTTTAAATGATATTGGTTCTTTACCCCAAGTGAAAGACAGGATTAATTTTCCTAAAGTTGAATAATCATTAAGAAATCATTTTTGAGATTAAAACCAAGTGTAGTTGTAATGAATCATTAATTGGATTGAAATGGGAATGAAGTAATTAAATTTATCGAATTCAAGAAGTGATCGAGATATGGAATATCACCAGTTTTACTCCATACGATAGTTAAATCTTTAATTAGACTTGAAACGTGAAATGGTAATTAATTTTACCGATAAGACAATGGTTGTCGATATGGAGTACTGCTAGTTTTGCTCCATGGGATGAATAGGTTGGGATTGGGAATTTTAGAATAAATGACTACTTCGATAAGGCTCGATAATCCCGGCTAGTTCGATAAACCTTAATATGGTTGGAGTTGTGAAAAGATAAACTGAAATCTTTTGGAAAAGATATCTAAAGGAAGAATAAATATTATGTTTAAAAGAACTTACCTTTGATTAAATTAATGGGAATCTTTCCCTGAAGATGTGAGTATTTGAATAAAAAAATATTCTAGATTGGAATGAAGCATATGATGTGTTTTTGTAGCACTTGATTATAAGATATGCGAGTTATTCGGAAAGACTGGGTTTAGCCCATTCTCAATAACCGATACGACGACTAAAAGACATAGAAGACGGTGATTAAAGACTGGAGATCTTCGCATTGTTTGGATGATTATTGATGTCTTGATTGGGCTGTACACCCAAGACGAGGTAATAAGTGGTGATCGTCCAGACGTACTTGGAGATCGACCGGATATGAGAGGGCCTCTCTCCTGTATTAGACATGGGACGGGAAATTAGGTGCCTCCGGTTTTGTTAAGACCCAGAACAGATTTGTAAATGGATTTTGTATGGCATTTTATTGTGTGCTATATTCATTGTTCTCTGCTAAATATATATCTATTTGGTGGCGGAGAATTTATTCTCTTACTTAACACCCTTCTTTGAGACGTACGAGCTTAGAGGTTATACATTGGTAGGACTCAATGGTATGATATGGATTGACAATGTGGCATGCTGGGATGCAAATGATCGAGGCTTTTGTTGAAAAGCAAAGTCTTGTGGTAGATGATCAAAGCACGACTTTAAGTAGCATAGCTTTTTGTATAACATTAATTTGCGTGCCTCACACCCCGGTATGAGTCAAAAACGGATAGTGACTGTAGATAGTGCATGTGTTTCTTTCTAACTAGAAGTGGTTTCATGGTATGGAGCTCAGACATTTTTACTTATGTGGATGATTGATTGTGAGGCGCCTCAAATATGATTGGTCGCCAATGGCGAAGTGATAGGTCCGATAGGACCGGGAAACTTACTGTTCAGGAATAACTAATCCACAAACGTTAGGTTTGGACCAGCCCTGAAGATCCAAGGGTTTCCCATAGGTGTGATCCTGAGACATGTGCCAGAGTGTCTCGAATGGTAAGGAGACGTTCCTTGCCTCGACTCATAAATGGGCTTTAATTTTAAATAAGCGACTTTTGGTTTTAGTTGTAAACCTATATGGCAACATATTAGGATGGGATACTATGTCGTCTATGATTGATACAATTATATTTGAAGTTGTTTTGACACTATGCACTTATAGTAATATCAAAATGATTTGTTTTAAAGCATATCAAGCATGTTTGGATATTATAAGGTAAAACTCTATCCTCCGGCTTGCGCTGCATTTTGTGATGGGACCTAAGTCTTATAATAACTTCATTTTTCAAAAAGCATTGTGTTGTTTATAAATTGTTTTATTTTAGAGTATTCATGGGAGTAAACCCATTCCGTGACATGCGGCGTGGTCCCATGATATACCTTATTTTGAAGTAAAGTTTAATAACTGTTTTGAGTTCTCACACCAGTGCCATGACTAACCTGGAGTTTATTGTTCCTACCTAAGCTCTGGGTGCCCATATTCTCCACATAGGCAGCCAGTAGTTTTGGTTTGCAGACATTTCTTTTCGCATGATCCTAGATTACAGTTGGAGCTACATTCGGAATGCTCTGTATTTGTGTATTTCATTCAGTTGTGGTAGTTGATGTTTTCCACTGCATATTATGTTTATGTATTTTTGTGGAAGTATGTTTATGTATTTAAATGTAATTTAAATCTCTGATATTGTATTTCTACTGCATGTTATTTATTTCAATCTCTGATATCTTGTACTCTGATGTAAATTGTTGTAACAACAATGAAATATTCTCATGTTTGTGTTCTGATGCGTCATGTTCTCAAAGCAGTCCGTCTTCTTCTTCGGTTTAGGTCGGTCGGGAAATTCGGGTCGCTATAGGTGGTATCAGAGCTTTGGTTTACAAAGCTCGAGAACCAGACACATTAGAACCGAACGAAAGAATTCACCAGAGATAGGATTAGTAACATCCTATAAGAATAACTTGTTAGAGATGGGATTAGTAATACCCTATTATGAGTTTGAGGAGTGCTATTTCTAAAAATGAGTTCTGGTTTTGAAATTATATCCTATTATAAAGATTTAGATATTATATTTGATATTGATTTTGGACTATAGGGTATAAGAAGATTTTGTATATATGCGTCATGAGCATATATTCGAAGTCTTAAGTATAGTGGGTAGATATAGAATCACACTCTAGTCGCTCAGGGATAATTCAGATGATGATGCATCATCATTAGTGTTTATGTTTGAGTTTCGAAAGTGGGATATCTATATATTTCCAATTGACTTGTGTGAGAACCAAAAACATAGTCAGGGTTTATGTTGTGATTTCGCAATGAAATATGATTTTTGAGTATATATAAAAGTTATATATTTGAAAAGCTAATTAACTAATTGATTGCTGGGTGTGATGGATGATAATTAGTTTGACTAATAAAAATATTGGATTAATAAAACCAATATGAAAATGAAAGGTAAATTAAGCCAAATTAAACCAAATATTGGTCTGAATTGAAAGTTGATCGGAATTGGATACATATACATGTATATATATTGAATAGGTCATAGCATGGAAGCTAAGAAGAGGAATAAAATTGTATGCCCGACGAATAGGTACATGTTTACTAAATTGATGGGATATGATCATTTTATGATCCGATTGGCTTTTGGATTTTCTTTTGATATATGAGAGCCTGTAGAGGACATTTGTTGAAACACCCCACCCTCTATTAAGGTCACTCACAAGGGACTACCTTAACTTTGGTGGAGGTTTGTAAGTAAAAGTCACAGATATAAACACATATATATAAGCAGCGGAAAACAAACAGACTTTTTATTTCATAAAATACTTGTTCATACAAACCATTTCCATAATTGTCTCATAACAACTTCCAAAACATTACAACATCATTTCTGTCTTGGTTATTAAATAAAGAAGCATAAAACATGATTAAAACTGCATAAATCCCCATAGAGCGTGACCAACAGCCATAGCAAAGGAAAGAGACTCCAAACCGTACATCAACTATCTTGAAGCTTTTAAAAAATCTGACTAAGCTGAGTTATTTCCTCCCTACGGACCTAGGGGGAGGGGGGAAACGGAAGAAAAGAAGACGAAGGAAAATAAGTTCAGACATAAAGCCTGGTAAGTCTAGTGACTCTTCAATATGAAAATAAGAATAAGGGCATGTTAGGTATAAACTGGAACAGGAAAGTATCATAAACTAAGATGAAGTAGTTTTGAAACGAATATACTATCGCACCCCACAACACTATATCTCTGCACCTACTTGTATTATCTTAACTATCACCCCATGCTGGAGGTAAAGTGATCCCCTTTTCTAAAGATGCACCCTATGCTGAGGGTGAAGTGATCCTGTTTCTAAAGATCGGCTCCTACTCGCATAATCATCTGTGTCTTACGACCCCCAGAGATTTGTAGATACCTATGCTGGCCACACCATGGGGTGTATCAAGTCCCATGGTGGCGACCCGACACAAACCTTAGAATGCATAGGTTATACTACTGGTGCCCCCAGTGCCCTGTTTGTCTGCTCCGAAGTGTGTGCACGCCCGCACTCCATTAGAACCCACACTGTTGCACCCACCGCCGTCGCTTTGACCGCTTACAATCAGCCCAGTAATCGTGCCCCACCATGCCTAGTTTCAAGGTACCATGATACCTAATTGGGTTACTGCTGAAACGGGTCCCCGTTACTAGGGTTTTCTAGTCAAACATGTTAAGCGGTTAAGTGTCTGTATTTACCTAACCCCACCCATCAATTTCATTAACATGTTGATTTGGTTAAGTGTTTTAGTTAACTTAACCCTACCATCTGTCCTTAGCCTTTTAAAGCAACGACCACTCACATTAGACAGATATTGTTACGGTTACTGGATGTGCCGGTCGGTTCCAGGAAGATTTACACCGTAACTCAGTCTAACCTCGGGTCCTTATTAGGCTTCGTGCTTAACCACCCACATTGAATAGGTATTGTTGTGACTACTGGACAGCCGGGCGGGTCCGGGGAGATTTACATCACAACTCAATCCAACCTCGTGTTAAGCATATTCGTATTTTCTAAATTTACTTATTTGTCTTTATTACCGAATATATGTAAATTTGTCAACAGTTAAATGTTATGGCCCACATTTCAAGTTTAACATTTTTTTGTATAAGAATTTATACCGTTTAAATGCCACCAATTTTGGCATGTGACAAACATGCCAATTTCATATATTTTTATGTCAAGTTTTATTTATATTCCCAACGTTACCCCGTTTAAACATTAGGCTAAGAATCTTAGCCTAATTTTCGTTCGCATAGTCTTAACATATAATATTAGGCTAAAAACTTAGCCTAATTTAGCGCACACAAATAGGCATAAGGGAATTCATAAACATAAACATGACATAGATGTAAACTTGGCATAGTCAATATGAACATCATAGGTGTAAACTTGCAAAATAGCCAACATGAATGTCAGAGATGTGAACTTGCAAAATAGTCAATATACATATATGTGAATTTGCAACATAGCCTAAATCAATTTTACATATATGTGAATTTGCATTGAAATAGGTATTTATCCAAACAGGTGTCACATACTTTAGCATATGATTTAGATAACATAAGTCTAAACTTGTTTTTGGATCTAGGCATAACATCGAACATCAGTAGCATATGACAATAATATGGCATATTCATAAATATGTATAATTTTATGACAAGGGTGTGAACTAGATCCAATCGCATATCTAATTACAACATGAAACATGTACTAAAGTGGATCTTGACATGGATCCAATTAGGAACTTACAACTTTTGTATAAACATAGGGACATGTATATGAACATAACCATTTAGGCATAAAAGTTCTAGCATAAAGTATATACATGAGGTTCTAATCATAAACAACCTATATAATCACATAAACATGAACTATACAACTTGCTTGTAGTGTTGTTGTCGTTCTAAAAATACAATAGGATCAACATCAATCTTAATTATACCACAAACATCCCAATTTCATTCGCAACACAATCATTTCAATACATAGATATTAATTAACATCGTCGTTACATAATAGCACAATTCCACTTCCAATTTACATCGAATCAAGTCTTAGTTTTATTCTCATCGGAAAAATCACTTTACTTACAACGAATGACGAACTTGGATTCTAGATTCTGGATTTGATATGCTTTCCTTTGGGTAGACTAACGTTGTTTTGATTCATGTTTTGCTTTAGTATTGGCTTGTCTCTAGGCTTTCTAACTGACGGCCACTCCTAGTTTCTTTCCAGCAGCATGACGGCTTTAGTATTATATTATTTGTGTGAATTTAGGGTTAGACTTGAGTTGTATTTATAGAATTTCAATCTAATTAGAGCCGTCGATGAAGCTAGAGTGAATCCAGACCATCCATCTCAAGAGAAGCCAATCAGAAAGTGACACGTATGCCCTAGTGACTCAGCCTAGCCTCAGAATTCGACTAGACCCTGACCAGGCCAGCCAGGGCCTGACCAACAGGTCTTTCTGACCTGGGCGCACTTGGCAGGTGCGCCAGTGCTAAAATTGTACTGGCGCACTTCCCAAGTGCGCTAGTTCAATTTTGTTCTGGGGCACTTCCCAAGTGCGCCAGTGCATTCTGACCCATTTTTGATTTTTTTGCCCAACTTCGTTCGCCCAAATCTTCTTCATACGGTATCCGTTTTACGCAAACTTGGACTCTATCTCAAGAAGAATTTCGAGACGAACGCAATGGCGTAACCCATTTCCCTTAATTTCATCATTTAGAATTAATTATACTTTAATTTGTTAAGTTACAGTTAACAGAAAATTCGGGGTGTTACATTCTCCCCTCCTTAAAGGATTTCGTCCCCGAAATCTTCAAGTCTAGAAGAACGTAAGTCCTAACATCCAATCGTCCATCTACTCAACCAACAAACACAGGCTTCCGTTGTCCTTAAAAGACCTCTAATGCTTTATGATTATATGCACAATGTGTGTATATGTCCTTAACTAATGCAAAATCAGGCGGTCTACTGATCCAGTTGACCTCCTTAATGCAAATCATGTAAGAATCATGAATCCATTATGTATGCAAATTTGTCCTTACTCATAATTCTACATGAGTGCGCAACCATCAATACAAATGCGACATCCATATGACAACATATCAAGTTTCAACCACATAGAAATATAAATACATATATGCATATGCAGTATGAAGTGATTGAGCCGACCTAAGACCTAGGTTGTGTGTGTATATGCATCCACGAGAAACCACTAACAACCACTTGCAACCACTTGCAGCCATCAACCATAACATGTTTCAAATACATGTTTACATCCAAAGTGGTTTCTACTTAAGGATAAAGGATAATATCGAGGAGATATACCTAAAAAGATAGATACAAGCACAACTTAAGGAAAAAGAGAGATCAAAGATATACCCTAAAAAGGAAAAGGGTAGGCCGCGCGTATTCTATCCTCCGTTTCCCAAGTCGTGTCTTCCTCGGCGTCGCTCCACTGAACTTTAACGAGCTTTACTTCGCGGTTGCGTAGCTTTTTTATTTCAGTTCCTACGATTCGAGTTGGAACTCTCCTCACAGTTGCTTCGCGTTCCACTTCGGCTTCTTCTAGAATGCTTGGCTCCACCACTTCCACTGATTCATGTAGACATTTCCGAAGATGAGAAACGTGAAAGACGTTGTGAATTCCAGCCAATCTTTCAGGCAGATCTACTCTATAAGCCATTTTCCCAATCTTCTCGATGATAGGGAACGGTCCTACAAATCTTGGTGCTAGCTTTCCTGCGGATCCAAAGCGAACGACGTTCCTTAAAGGGGATACCTTAAGGAAAACCCTATCCCCAACCTCAAACTCAAAGTCGGTCCTTCTTTTGTCAGCGTAGGATTTCTGTCTGTCTTGGGCAGTCTTCATTCTCCTTCGTATCAAGTCCACTTTTCCTGAAGTCTCTCTGATCATGTCTGGCCCAAGTATTATCTTGTCAGTGGACTCCCACCAACAAGTCGGTGATCGGCAAGGTCTTCCATACAAAGCTTCGAAGGGCGCCATACCGATGGTGGCTTGGTAACTGTTGTTATAGGCAAATTCCACTAAAGGAAGGTGATCCTCCCAAGTCCCTCCGAAGTCAAGAACACACAGTCTTAGAAGATCTTCTAGTGCTCTATTCACCCTTTCTGTCTGACCATCAGTTTGGGGGTGATAGGCCGTGCTCAAGCATAACTATGTGCCGATAGCTTCTTGCAGACTCCGCCAAAATTCGCTCGTGAAGATGGGATCTCTGTCACTCACTATGCTGGAGGGTATTCCATGGAGTCGAACTATTTCCTTGAGGTAAAGAGATGCTAGAGACGAAGCAGTCCTTCTACTTTTGATAGATATAAAGTGGGCGATTTTAGTAAGCCTGTCCACTATTACCCAAATGCTAGTATTGCCTCTTCTTGACCTAGGCAACCCATCAATGAAGTCCATTGAAATGCTATCCCACTTCCATTGCGGGACTTCTGGAGGATGAAGCAGTCCTCCAGGTTTCTTTTGTTCCGCCTTGACCTGTTGGCATGTCACGCACTTAGAAACGAAATCTGCCACGTCCTTCTTCATGCCACTCCGATAGAAAACTCTCTTTACGTCCTTGTACATTTTGTCTCCGCCTGGGTGTATTGTCATCTTGGAATGATGTGCCTCCTCGAGAACCTTCTTCACAAAATCCCTATCTTGTGGGATGCATAGTCTTCCATCTCTCCTTAGCCAACCCTTATCATCGATGGAGTACCTATTGAGGTGACTGGAAGTTTCACCCCTAATTAGTTGATCAATCTCATCCACAAGTTGTGGGTCTTCACATTGTGCGGCCCTTATCGAGTCTAAAAGAGTGGGTCGTACTTCTAGGGATGCCAATAAACCAGGTATAGAATCTGAGGAGGGCCTAAAGTCAAAACTGGCTATATACTCCAAGCTTTGCCTTTCTACAAAGAGAGGGCTTAAGGTCAGTTTCTTTCGGCTCAACGCGTCTGCTACTACATTGCCTTTGCCGGGAGTATAGGAAATTTCAAAGTTATACGAGGCAAGGAACTCCATCCATCTTTGCTGCCTCAAGTTAAGATCCTTCTGCGAGAAGAGATATTTCAACGATTTATGGTCAGTATATAATTCGAACTTCTCACCTAGGAGATAATGGCGCCAAGACTTAAGCGCCAAGACGATGGCGGCCAACTCAAGATCGTGGGTTGGGTAGTTCTTTTCATGCGCTTTCAATTATCTTGCACCATAAGCTACTACCCTCCCTTCTTGCATCAGAACAACGCCTAGCCCGGTACCACAAGCATCCGTATATACTGTGAACATTTTGATTCCATCTGGCAAAGTCAGAACTAGGGCTGTTGTAAGAGCCCTTTTTAATCGTTGGAAAGCAAACTCGCAATCCAAATCCCAAGTGAACGCCATATTCTTCCTTGTTAGCCTTGTGAGTGGAGCTGAGATTTTTGCGAAATCCCTAATGAACTTTCTGTAAAAACCGGCTAGCCCAAGAAAGTTTCGAACTTCGGTTGCATTTCTTGGTGTCTTCCAATCTTGCACTGCCACCACTTTCGCGGGGTCCACAGCTAACCCCTCTTTGGACACTATATGCCCCAGAAATCTTATTTCCTTTCTCCAAAAGTGGCACTTGGAGAATTTGGCTCTTAGCTGATGTGCACGGAGAGTATCCATGATCTCTTTCAGATGCTGAGCATGTTCTTCCTCATTCTTTGAGAAGATCAAGATATCATCTACGAAGACCACCACAAACTTATTGAGGAATTATCTGAACACCCTGCTCATCAGGTCTACGAAATAAGCGGGTGCGTTCGTCAAACCGAAAGGCATGATAAGCCACTCAAAAAACCGTCTAGGGTTCAGAACGCCGTTTTATCAATGCTACATTCTGCTACCCTTAGCTGATGGAACCCAGTTGCCAGATCAAGTTGGGAGAAGACCGACGCACCTACAAGCTGATCAAACAAATCGTCTATTCGGGGAAGCGGGTGTCTATTCTTCTTAGTCAGCTTGTTTAGCTCCCTATAGTCCACACAAAGACGTAGTGAACCATCAGCTTTGGTGGCGAACACCACTGGAGCACCCCATTCTGAGATACTCCGCCTTATAAACCCCTTCTCGAGAAGCTCCTTAACTTGCTTACTGAGCTCCTTTCTCTCTTTTGGAGCCATGTGCCTAACAAGCAGAGCTACGGGCTTTGCATTATCCACAAGATATATGCGGAAGTCTATTTCCCGCTTCGGAGGTAAGCCTTTCACCTCTTCAAAGACATCCGGATATTCCCGGACTACTCTAACCGACTGCAAATTCTCAACAGAAGCGTCAAGCGACTCTAGATAACTAAGCATAATAGCATTCAAGGGATTACAAGAAATTTCTAGAGTGTTACAGAGCCGAGTCAAGAGCCTAACCACTCTTTTCTCACAATCAAGAATGTTACCGTTACTCGATAACCAGTCCATGCCTAAGATCAGTCCATATCCTGAGAAGCCCAAAATAAAGGCACTACATCTAAATTCAACACTTAGAATAGAGATTTTCAAATCCAAGCAAACCATCGACAAATAAGTCGAGCCCCCAATTGGATTCGAAACAACCAAGGGATCTTCTACCATACTAGTGTCTAGGTGCAGAGATTCTACTAAAGCAGATGAAATAAAGGAGTGTGATGCACCAGAATCAAAGAGAGTGTGAACTGGATGATCATACAGATAAACTAAGCTTTCTACAGAAATATTTCTACCTAAGGTTCTCAAGATAGGATTGAGAAAATAAGCAGGATAAAACAAACCATCTAGGAGAAGAAGTTAAAGATGTACCCCCAGAAGGTCCTGCTTGCGGGCCTTGCCCTTGCTTCTTAGGGCAGTTCTTGCTGATATGTCCAATATCACCACACTGAAAGCATGCTCCCATCTTCATCTTCTTCTTTCTACAATCCTGGACTATATGCCCAACAATGCCACAGAAATAACATTTCCTTTTCTCACGTGTCTTGTTATTATTGTTGTGGTCCTTTCCTCCTTGACTATTATCCATCTTCTTGTTCTGTGATTCTTCCGCATGCTGTTTCACGTAGAGGAGGAGGAGGAGTAAAAGCGTCTGTAGTTGGGGAGTAAGGTCCCCAGACATGCTGAAACGAAAAGGAAAGATTCAAGACAAAAGGATAGAGAGATAGTGCTTATGGCTTTGGGGGACTTATGCCTTTTAAAAAAACAACGCTTTTCTTGAAAACATTGCTTCTTTAAACTTCTTTTTGAAATTAGTTTCAAAAACTTTAATCTAGTCTGGTAAATCTGTGCTCTGATACCAAGTGAAACACCCCACCCTCCATTAAGGTCACTCACAAGGGACTGCCTTAACTTTGGTGGAGGTTTGTAAGTAAAAGTCACAGATAAAACACAAGACAGATATAAACACATATATATAAGCAGCGGAAAACAAACAGACTTTTTATTTCATAAAATAATTGTTCATACAAACCATTTCCATAATTGTCTCATAAGAACTTCCAAAACATTACAACATCATTTTTGTCTTGGTTATTAAATAAAGAAGCATAAAACATGATTAAAACTGCAGAAATCCCCATAGAGTGTGACCAACAGCCATAGCCAAGGAAAGAGACTCCAAACCGTACATCAACTATCTTGAAGCTTTTAAAGAATCTGACTAAGCTGAGTTATTTCCTCCCTGCGGACCTAGGGGGGAGGGGGGAAACGGAAGAAAAGAAGACGAAGGAAAATAGGGTCAGACATAAAGCCTGGTAAGTCTAGTGACTCTTCAATATGAAAATAAGAATAAGGGCATGATAGGTATAAACTGGAACAGGAAAGTATCATAAACTAAGATGAAGTAGTTTTGAAACGAATATACTATCGCACCCCACAACACTATATCTCTGCACCTACTTGTATTATCTTAACTATCACCCCATGCTGGAGGTAAAGTGATCCCCTTTTCTAAAGATGCACCTTATGCTGAGGGTGAAGTGATCCCGTTTCTAAAGATCGGCTCCTACTCGCATAATCATCTGTGTCTTACGGCCCCCAGAGATTTGTAGATACCAATGCTGGCCCCACCATGGGGTGTATCAAGTCCCATGGTGGAGACCTGGACACAAACCTTAGAATGCATAGGTTATACTACTGGTGCCCCCAGTGCCCTGTTTGTCTGCTCCGAAGTGTGTGCACGCCTGCACTCCGTTAGAACTCACACTGTTGCACCCACCGCCGTCGCTTTGACCGCTTACAATCAGCCCAGTAATCGTGCCGCACCCTGCCTAGTTTCAGGGTACCATGATACCTAATTGGGTTACTGCTGAAATGGGTCCCCGTTACTAGGGTTTTCTAGTCAAACATGTTAAGCGGTTAAGTGTCTGTATTTACCTAACCCCACCCATCAATTTCATTAACATGTTGAATTGGTTAAGTGTTTTAGTTAACTTAACCCTACCATCTGTCGTTAGCCTTTTAAAGCACCGACCACTCAAATTAGACAGATATTGTTACGGTTACTGGATGTGCCGGTCGGTTCCGGGCAGATTTACACCGTAACTCATTCTAACCTCGGGTCCTTATTGGGCTTCATGCTTAACCACCCACATTGGATAGGTATTGTTGTGACTACTGGACAGCCGGGCGGGTCCGGGCAGATTTACATCACAACTCAATTCAACTTCGTGTTAAGCATATTCGTATTTTCTAAATTTACATATTTTTCTTTATTACTGAATATATGTAAATTTGTCAACAGTTAAATATTATGGCCCACATTCCAAGTTTAACATTTTTTTGTATAATTTATACCGTTTAAATGCCACCAATTTTGGCATGTGACAAACATGCCAATTTCATATATCTTTATGTCAAGTTTTATTAAAATTCCCAACGTTGCCCCGTTTAAACATTAGGCTAAGAATCTTAGCCTAATTTTCGTTCGCATAGTCTTAACATATAATATTAAGGTAAAAACTTAACCTAATTTAGCGCACACAAATTGGCATAAGGGAATTCATAAACATAAACATGACATAGATGTAAACTTGCGTAGTCAATATGAACATCATAGGTGTGAACTTGCAAAATAGCCAACATGAATGTCATAGATGTGAACTTGCAAAATAGTCAATATACATATATGTGAATTTGCAACATAGCCTAAATCAATTTTACGTATATGTGAATTTGCATTGAAATAGGTATTTATCCAAATAGGTGTCACATACTTTAGCATATGATTTAGATAACATAAGTCTAAACTTGTTTTTGGATCTAGGCATAACATCGAACATCAGTAGCATATGACAATAATATGGCATATTCATAAATATGTATAACTTTATGACAAGGGTGTGAACTAGATCCAATCGCATATCTAATTACAACATGAAACATGTACTAAAGTGGATCTTGACATGGATCCAATTAGGAACTTACAACTTTTGTATAAACATAGGGACATGTATATGAACATAACCATTTAGGCATAAAAGTTCAAGCATAAAGTATATACATGAGGTTCTAATCATAAACAACCTATATAATCACATAAACATGAACTATACAACTTGCTTGTGATGTTGTTGTCATTCTAAAAATACAATAGGATCAACATCAATCTTAATTATACCACAAACATCCCAATTTCATTCGCAACACAATCATTTCAATACATAGATATTAATTAACATCGTCATTACATAATAGCACAATTCCACTTCCAATTTACATCGAATCAAGTCTTAGTTTTATTCTCATTGGAAAAATCACTATAATTACAACGACTGACGAACTTGGATTCTGGATTTTGAATTCTGGATTTGATATGCTTTCCTTTGGGTAGACTAACGTTGTTTTGATTCATGTTTTGCTTTAGTATTGGCTTGTCTCTAGGCTTTCTAACTGACGGCCACTCCTAGTTTCTTTCCAGCAGCATGACGGCTTTAGTATTATATTATTTGTGTGAATTTAGGGTTAGACTTGAGTTGTATTTATAGAATTTCAATCGAATTAGATCCGTCGATGAAGCTAGAGTGAATCCAGACCATCCATCTCAAGAGAAGCCAATCAGAAAGTGACACATAAGCCCTAGTGACTCAGCCTAGCCTCAGAATTCGACCAGACCCTGACCAGGCCAGCCAGGGCCTGACCAACAGGTCTTTCTGACCTGGGCGCACTTGGCAGGTGCGCCAGTGCTAAAATTGTACTGGCGCACTTCCCAAGTGCGCCAGTTCAATTTTGTTCTGGCGCACTTCCCAAGTGCGCCAGTGCATTCTGACCCATTTCTGATTTTTCTGCCCAACTTCGTTCGCCCATATCTTCTTCATACAATATCCATTTTACGCAAACTTGGACTCTATCTCAAGCATAATTTCGAGACGAACGCAATGGCATAACCCATTTCCCTTGATTACATCATTTAGAATTAATTATACTTTAATTTGTTAAGTTACAGTTAATAGAAAATTCGGGGTGTTACATTTGTGGTTGTACCGATCAACCCGTACAAAGGAGGTAATGGCGAAATTTTTCAAAAATTTAAGGCATTAGCCAAATTTTGAGAAATCAGAAAGTTTTTAGAAACTAAAAGGTTGAAGAACTTAAGTCAAGCGAAGATTGAGTTGGTTAAGTAAACGACCTTCGGTTCCATCTTCCTTTTCGGGGACGAAAAGATTTTAAATGGGGGAGATTGTAACAACCTGTATTTTTGGAACCAATTTAAAATTTATTTTTAATTCATTTTCATAGAAATTAAATATTTTAGATGAATTATTTTGAGAATAAACAATTTAATTATTTATTTAAATCGAAGTTTGAACGTATAAATTTAAAATTTAATTAAAACGAACTAGAAATGGCGCGGTAGTTTGAAAATTCGATTTTAAACTTTGAATGAATGTATAGAATTCAATATAAGTCAGAAGTGGATAAAACAAGAAACATTGGAATATTTTGAATTGTATTTTTTTAACGAATGTAAGAAATTGAGATTTCACTTTATAAACTGTAAGTTATGTCTAAATTAAAATTTAGAATAGTCACTATGAAATATATATATATATATATAAATATTATATATTGCCCTTAAAAATGGCCATTTTACAAATGACTTCCGGTTTCAACGAAACCACTGATCGTTTGTGAATTTTAAAATTATAAACATCGATACCTTTGGGGTTGGAGAAATTTGGTCTCATTCATTCGATGTATGAACAAAATATCACTTTTTACATATGGACGAATTTGGACTCGAAACCATTTCGATTGAGTTCAAAATGTCATTTGCGTGTTCGAAAAGTATAGACTTCGATATATTCCGAGCTTCGGAGGTTTGGCACTTGGGCTGGGTCTTGGTTGAGCTAACCTAGCCCACCATATAACCCCCAAATCATCCTCCTTCTCTTCATTCACTTCAACAATTAGGCAAAAATTAGAAAATGGAGAGTGGAAAGGGAAATTAAAATTCGTAAGCTAGGTTTTGGAAATCCAACCCCATATCAAAGGGGAAATCGAAGAGGAAACCTAGGTAAGCTTCTTCATCCTCCTCTTCATCTTCTCCATCTTCTCCAACTCCATTCCTCTTCAATTTCATATGATTTCCTAAAGCTAACTCTTAGGAAATCAGTTTGTTCTGTGTATGGATTGAAGATTCATGAGCAATATTGGAAGAGAGGTTGATGTTGCTTGCTATTGGATCTATTCATTGTATCTAATCAAGCAAAGATGAGTTCTTTAATGAACCCACATCCATGCCACAAGCCTAGAGGCTTGTAGGAGCGTAGTTTAGAGTCCATGTGAGTTTGCATATGCTAGTGGATTGGATAGGCCAGCGAAACTTAGTCGGTTTCATATATCCATGCTTCATTAAATTGGAAATTACAATTATAATAGTCCACACAATCAAATGCATATGATATAAGTTGTTTTGGCGATATTGTGAAGCTTCGTTGTTGCACTGGCAAGTTCTAAGACTTCACAATACTCTTATATAGCATTGGATAGCTATGGTTAGAGAATTTGTTCATTTTTTTGAACTTATAATCAAAACCATTGCAAATCTATTGTATGAATGTTTGTGCATGTGAATTTGGTGCTATGACTTGCTTCGGTGAGTTATAGAAGCCTTATTTGCATGTATATAACATCATAGACCTTCCGGACATGTTTTCAAGGCGAACTCGGAATTCAGCGAAACAAGATGCGTTGGAACCATCTCGACGAGAGCTTTGCAATGAAACTAATTTGAAGTTATTTGGAGCTCATGACAATTTTGGATGTTATGACAATTTTGGATGGAATAAAACATCCAATGTAAACAACTGAACAGAGAAAAATAAAGAGTGAAATAATTAACTTACTTTAAATGATCATAACTTTTACGTTCCTTATCAGAATTCAGCGAAACAAGATGTGGTGGAACCATATCGATGAGATCTTCCCAATGAAACTAACTTGGAGTGATTTGGATGTTGTATGCAGACCGTGGAGCCAAAAAGGTTTCATTC
This sequence comes from Allium sativum, assembly GCA_030737875.1. Lineage (NCBI taxonomy): Eukaryota > Viridiplantae > Streptophyta > Magnoliopsida > Asparagales > Amaryllidaceae > Allium > Allium sativum. Next base: position 285,944,399 of record CM060911.1, read on the forward strand.
TTCCACATAAAGACTGACGTAGTAGAAACCAATAGTGAGAACTCTCTCACTTAGGTATTTTATACAGTTATTTATTTTTATAACTAAATATTTGTTTATTGCCTATGGTTGCAACGTTTGTTTAGTGGATGATGGATGTTTACAGTTTTATTGTTATTATTATATTAAACCGTGAAAATATTAGATAAGTTCACATGGATTTTGATTTAAACCCCACACGGGTATTGGGACCATAATTTTATACATCGCCCAAGTATGCAAATAATAATCATTGGATGTTGATTGAAAACCCTACACGGGTCTGGGGATGATAATAATTTCACACATCTCCCTTGTGTTTAGTTGTATGTCGATTGATTGATGGACAGACTATAGTAAGCGTTATTTAATTATTTAATGCTTATACAGTTGTAGATCACACTCTGGATGTGAATTGGATGTTTAATAGTTGTTCATCATTATTTTTGAATACATGCAATGTATGGAAACCATATAAATAAAATTATATGGTAATTGATTGAGTCTGATTCCAATTCAGAAATAACGATATTTTAAAATAATATTCAGTGAAGAATCAAAATATGACTTTGATGTCCGATTTTGGATGGACACGAAAATATTGAAATACTCTAAGTTTGAAAAGATATTTTTTAACTGAATGAAATGGTTAACAACTAGAATAAAGAATTGATATTGTGTAACACCCCACGTCCATTAATGTCACTCACAAAGGGAATGCATTAACTTCTATGGAGGTTTTAGGTGAATATAGAACAGTAAAATTTCAACAAGACAGATATAAAATAGTACTTGGAAATTTAAAAACTTTATTTCAATTGCAGCAGAAGTCAAAACATGTTTGATTAAATCATAACACCATAATCAAAGTCAAGTACAATATCTATCTTGATAAAACAAGTACATAATCCCATTACATAAATAGCCATTAAAAAGAAAGATAACAAGCTGGACTTTACTTCAGCAGTCCAAGCTTTCCAAGAGATAAGCAATCCAATCAGACTCCACTGGAACTTGGCCCAACCTGAGGACCTGAAGGGAGAAAAGGATGAAAAAGAGGGGGGGGGGTCAGACATAAAGTCTGGCGAGTATGATAATTCTACAATACTATTATCAAAATAACTGGACTAAGGCATAAGCTGGAAAACAAGGAAATGTCTATGAAAGAGCAGATTAAGGACATAGACAATCGCTAAAGGAAACGTTATAGGCGCTCCTAAATACTAAAGGATAAACACTATACTGCACCACACCAGTCACCCTAAAGATTGATTCCACTTAGCTTCACTTAGAAACTTTCTTAATGGCTTTACGTACTCCTAGCTGACTACATAGGTGTCGCCTGCCCCTATCTCCACTAGGTGTACCCCACTTTCCATTTTTCGATAAGCTCCCTACTCGTAGATACCCGTGCTGGCCCCACAGTGGGGTGTATCATTCCCCTAAAGTGGCAACCCGATATAACGGAGATGCACGGCTTATACCTACACGATGCAACAACGTCTTACCTACCAGCCCGGGTCCACACACGCATATGAAACCCGTTGGACTTGCGTTGCCACCGCTCCCTGTTTTGGCCTCTTATAGTCAAACCCAGTATGCGTGTCCCGTCCTCGACTTGGGTCGAGCCCACAAAGATACGTTTTGGGATACTGGTTGAAATGGGCCCCCATTATTTCCCACAAGCATTCCACCTAAGCTTGTCCCATTAGTCCATCCACTTAACCCACTTAGTCATGTTCATTTACATGTGTATTTGGTTAAGTCTAATCGTATTTCAAATGCCTCTAAAGGCAACCACTAGATTCCTCATGCCACCCAAGGCACCTACTTAACCCCCATGTCCCACCTTACATGATTATCTGGCTAAGTATTTCTTAATTCATTAAGGCCATAACCTCATAAAGACCTCTCACATTAGACTGGCATTTATGGCAGCTGGATTTTCCGGGCGGGTCCGGGCAGTCTTACACCACAAAAGAGTCTAACCACGTGTCTTTACAACTGTTATGCTTTAGTTTGGGCCTAGGACCTCTCACATTGGGCCGACATTTGTGACTACTGGATTTGTCGGGCGGGTCCGGGCAGGTTTACGTCACAAACGGGTCCAACCTCGTGTCCTAAGCATTGATTATTATTAATAATCCACTTTCCCCAATTTTAATAATTCCCTACTTGAATTATTAATTAATTCCAAATTTAACAATGTCCATAATTGACTCAATTATGGACATCCATTTAAGGCATGCAAAATCATATCAATTGCACCCCAATTTATTAATTTCCTAATATTACCCCTACCCCACGTTTGAACGTTTATTCGCAAAATGTATGCTAGACCCTATTAGTCTAACTCATAGCATAAAAGAAAATATTCACAACAACAACATATATATGTGACTAAATAAATCATAACAAGGGGTAAAACTTGCATACATTACAACTTGCATAAGGTTATACATGTCATGGATCTAAGGGTGTCAACTTATTCATAATTCACATAATATGATTTTGATCAAATTTCATAAACTTGTATAGGACATGTGTGAATCAACATCATTAACAATATGGTTTTATATGGGTACACCTAACTCAATAGGCAAATTCCCAAAAATCAAAATTCATTTAATCATAGATTCATGTATATGGGTACACCTTACTTAATAGGCAAATTCCCATATTCAAGATCCAATTAATTTGTAGATTCATGTATATGGGTACACCTAACCCAATAGGCAAATTCCCATAATCAAGATCTATTATAAAAAAAACATAAACTTTAAACATGATCCAATTCGCATAAATACTAACATCATGATTTTACAACTTGTATGATTCAACACAACTTAACATGACATCATTATCATATAACATAAGTATTTTAACATATGTGATAATATGAGATCTACAACATATATAAGATTTACAACATAGCATATCATAAATTGCAACATAGCATGATATGATTTACAACATAGCATAGCATGATTAATCACATATGACATAGCATAGGATTATTTACAACATAATCACTACAACATAACAACATATATATGATAACATAATAGCATAACAAGAGATCCACAACATAATTTACAAATACATAACAATTCACATCACTTTCTTGTGATCCATTCATAACTTAATCAAATTATTTTATAATAATATTGTGAGATTCATCATACTCACAATTTTAAAGAAGAGAAATAGAAAGAGAGAGAGAGCTTTTGATTTGAGTAGATTTAGTTTGTAGATTAGGCCTTCTTCTTCTTTAGTTTGTGACGGCTATGCTGAACTCCATGGCAACGGCATGTCGGTAGCTCTCCAATTTTTCAAGCGATTTAGGGTTAGAGTATACCCACTTATTTATAGATGTTAGGATTCATTTAGGCCATTAGATTTAACGCAGAAATAACCGCAGCCATTCAAACCAGATGAGGTTTATCTTATTGACTCAGCAATGAGTCAGAAGTGACTCAGCAAACACTCAGCAAATTAATAAACTTCTATTCATGTTTACATTAACTGCCCATATATATATAAATATATAAATATATACACACGCACCTATTCATGAATTCAAATTAATCCATAATTAACTTATGACCATTTCTACACATTAATTTTCCAATCAATGTCTTAATTCCATTTTTCGCCTTATAAGGCAATTCACATATCTCAAATTTGTTATATGCCTTTTTAAGGCTATTTCGTGCAAATTCTCAATATTAATTCTTTTAATTTGTGAATATTAGTATTAACAGAAATACGGGGTGTTACATTCTCCCCTCCTTAAGGGATTTCGACCCTGAAATCTTCAAGTTTATATCCTATCATCAACCATCTACTCAATCAACAAACACTGGCATCCATTGTCCTTATAGACTTCTAATGCTTTCATGTTTAAATGCACAGTGTGTGTCTATGTCCGTATCTAATGCAAAATCAGGCGGTCCACTGATTCAGTTGACCTCCTTGATGCAATTCATGATAGTGTCATGCATCCATTATGTATGCAAAAGATCCTAATTGCTTACAAACTACTTCTATATGCGTGCACATCCATTCAACCGAATGCAGCATCTATATGATGGTACAACCATTATACATCCATTATACTAAATATATTCATTTATGCAATATGCAATATGTAGTGACTGAGCCGATCTAGTGCCTAAAGTGTGTGTATATATGCATCCACGAGCAACCACTAGCAACCACTTGCATCCATTTTGCATCCATCATACATAACATGTCTCAAACACATGTTTCAACCATAAGATTATCCTAACTAAAGGTCAAAGATACTAATGAGAGGACATAGTAAAGATAAGATAAGATAAGCTAAGCGATAAAGGAGAAATTAAAAGACATACCCTCAAAAAGAAAAGGGTATAGCGAACGCATCTTCCCTTCTGTCTCCCAAGTAGCGTTGCTCTCATTATCTCCCCATTGCACTTTAACTAGTCTGACCTCTCGATTTCTCAACTTTTTGATCTCCGACCCAAGAATGCATGTAGGAGCTCGTCTAATTGTTGCATCACGCTCTATTTCCACCTCTTTAAGCAAGCTCGGCTCTACCACCTCCGCGGTCTTGTGCAAACACTTCCTCAAATGTGATACATGGAATACGTCGTGTACTCCACTAAGTTTCTCAGGCAACTCCACCCTATACGCCATCTTCCCAATCCTGTCTTTTATAGGAAACGGCCCTACAAACCTTGGCGCTAATTTCCCAACGGACCCAAAGCGAACAACATTCCGTAACGGAGACACTTTGATAAAAACCATGTCCCCAATGTCAAACTCAAGATCTGTCCTCCTCTTATCAGCATACGATTTCTGCCTATCTTGTGCTGCTTTCATCCTCCTTCGAATCAAATCAATCTTCTCCGAGGTTTCCCTAACCATATCGGGCCCAAGTAGGATTTTATCGGTAGATTCCCACCAACATGTAGGCGAACGGCAAGGCCTTCCATAAAGAGCTTCGAAAGGTGCCATGCCAATACTAGACTGAAAGCTATTATTATATGCGAATTCTACCAACGGAAGGTGCTCTTCCCATGTACCCCCAAAGTCTAGGATACAAAGCCTTAAAAGATCCTCTAGAATACGATTCACCCTCTCGGTCTGGCCGTCCGTCTGAGGATGATATGCGGTGCTCAGACATAGCTGAGTCCCTACCGCCTCTTGTAAACTCTTCCAAAATTCGCTAGTGAAGATGGGATCACGGTCGCTTACTATACTAGAAGGAATACCGTGCAAACGAACTATCTCTTTAATGTATACAGAAGCCAACCACGGAGCAGTCCTCTTACTTTTCATGGGAATAAAATGGGCGCTCTTAGTAAGTCTATCTACTATAACCCAAATCCCCGTATTACCCTTCCTTGATCTTGGTAATCCATCCACAAAATCCATTGAGACGCTTTCCCATTTCCATAGTGGAACTTCCAATGGGTGAAGCAACCCACCGGGTTTCTTTTATTCCGCTTTTACTCGTTGGCACACCCAGCATCTAGCGACGTACTCGGCCACATCCTTTTTCATACCGGCCCAAAAGAAAACCCGCTTCATATCTTTGTACATCTTGTCTCCGCCGGGATGAATGGTCATCTTTGAGCGATGAGCATCATCAAGAATGGCCTTCCTTAAGTCTTCGTCTTGTGGTACACAAAGTCTATTATCCCTTCGTAACCAACCCTTATCGTCTAGGGTATACCTACGAAGATGGCTAGACGACTCCCCTCCTTTGAGATTTTCTACTATCTCAACCAACTGGGGGTCGTCTTGCTGTGCCTCACCAACTCGTCCTAGAAGTGTAGGTCTAACCTCCAAGGATGCTAACAAACCAGGTACTAGGTCAACGGAGGGTCTAAAGTCAAACACGGAGATGAATTCTAAGCTTCGTCGTTCAACAAACAACGGACTCAAGGACAACCTTTTCCTACTTAAGGCGTCTGCTACCACGTTACCCTTGCCCGGGGTATATGCTATTTCAAAATCGTAGGAGGCTAGGAATTCCATCCACCGTTGCTGCCTTAAATTCAAATCCTTCTGAGAGAATAAGTATTTTAATGATTTGTGGTCAGTGAACAGTTCGAATTTCTCACCAATAAGATAGTGATGCCAAGACTTAAGCGCGAAAACAATTGCGGCTAACTCAAGGTCATGCGTAGGGTAATTCTTTTCATGAACCCTCAACTGCCTTCCACCATAGGCTATTACTCTTCCCTCTTGCATGAGGACCACGCCAAGTCCCGTCCCACAAGCATCAGTATAGACGGTAAACGGTTTATTCCCGTCTGGCAGCACTAAGACTGGGGCTGAAGTTAAGGCTCTCTTTAAACGTTGGAACGCATCATCACAATCTTCGTCCCACGTAAAAACCAGGTTCTTCTTCGTTAATCGTGTTAATGGAGCTGATATTTTTGCGAAGTCTTTGATAAACTTCCTATAATAGCCAGCCAACCCCAAGAAACTTCTTACTTCGATTACATTTTTAAGGACCTTCCAATCTTGGATGGCCACCACCTTTGCGGGATCCACTGCTATCCCTTCCTTGGAAACCACGTGCCCTAAGAACCGTACTTCTTTCCTCCAGAAGTGACACTTAGAAAATTTTGCCTTAAGGTTATGCGCTCGAAGGGTTTCCAACACTTCCCTAAGATGTAGGGCATGCTCTTCTTCATTCTTAGAAAAGACTAAGATGTCATCCACAAAGACTACCACGAATTTGTTAAGGTACTCCCTAAACACCCTACTCATCAAATCAACAAAATATGCGGGGGCGTTTGTCAAACCAAAGGGCATCACTAGCCATTCATAGAATCCGTCAGGAGTCCTAAAAGCAGTCTTATCTATACTATCCTCAGCCACTCTCAGTTGATGAAAGCCAGTGGCTAAGTCCAACTGCGAAAACACTGAGGCGCCAACTAACTGATCAAAGAGATCGTCAATCCTCAGCAGTGGGTGTCGGTTCTTTTTAGTAAGCTTGTTTAGTTCTCTATAGTCCACACAAAGTCTAAGGGACCCATCCGCCTTTGTAGCAAATACTACTGGAGCACCCCACTCTGATATACTACGTCTTATGAACCCCTTCTCAAGCAACTCCTTCACTTGCTTATTGAGTTCCCTCCTTTCACGAGGAGCCATGTGGCGCACTGGCAAAGATACGGGTTTAGCATTATCCACAAGATAAATTCGAAAGTCTATCTCCCGCTTTGGAGGTAAGCCCTTCACCTCCTCAAACACATCCGGATATTCCCGGATCACCTCTACCGTTCGCAGATTCTCTACAGACGCGTCAAGCGATTCAAGATAACTTAGCATAACGGAATTTATGGGACTACAAAAGATGTCGAGAGCATTACCAAGGCGAGTCACAAGCCTAACTACTCTCCTTTCACAATCAAGAATGGCCCCATTTCTAGATAACCAATCCATTCCTAAAATTAGCCCATAGCCCGTGAAGCCCAATACATAAGCATCACATCTAAATTCAACGCTAAGTATAGAGATTTTCAAATCCAAACATATCATGGTCAAATGAGCCGAACCCCCAATTGGATTTGAAACAACCAAGGGATCCTCTACTAAACTGGTGTTCAAGTGCAGTAATTCAACTAATGATGCAGAGATAAACGAATGAGATGCGCCAGAATCGAATAAGGTACGGACAGGATGATCAAACAGAAAAACTAAGCTTTCAACAGAAATTGTTCTACCTCTTTCTTGTAGCGGTGGGGCCGCAATAGCCTGAACTTTCCCCCTTGCCTGCCCTGGTGCCATAAGAGCCTGCACCTGTCCTCCCGAGGTAGACCCTGCCCTCTGCCCCTTCTTTGGGCAGTCCTTCACCAAATGTCCCGCATCTCCACAATGAAAACAACCAGTCTTCTTTTTCTTTCTACAATCTTTGCTGAGATGGCCAGGCGTCCCACAATTGAAGCATCTCTTCTTCCCTTTGCCATTATTGTTTTTACCACCCTTCTTATTTTGCTGTTGGGGTTTCTTCTGATCCCCTTTCTTTTCAACTGCCTTATCCTCATGCATAAGTGCCATTTCTACTAGCCTTTCAAAGGTGGCTCCCATAGGGATGTGGGTCATAGCCAACCCTTGCAACGGTTCATTCAAGCCTCTAACGAACCTCAAAGCTTTCTTCTCTGGCGTGTTCACCAACTCCAAGCCAAACCTTGCTAACTGATTAAATTTATTGACATACTCCTTCAATGATAAGCTCCCTTGCTTTAATGTCAGGAATTTTTCCATATTTAAATTCTCCTCTGCCCTTGAAAGAAACTTTGCCTCAAACCTTAGTCTGAAATCCGCCCATGAATCAACTGGACGTTCCCCGTTAGTGACCTCCCACCAAAACAAGGCCTCTCCCTTCATTAACCAAGCAGCTAAACGGACTTTCCTCGCATCTTCCACTTCAAAGATATCCAACAATTCCTCAGTCTCCTTAAGCCAGTCTCTGGCCTCCAAAAACGTCTCAGTCCCTTGAAAAGTTTTTCCTCCCATAGCCTTAAATTCCTTGCACGTCTTTGCAAAAGTGTCAACACGAGGAGGAGGAGGAGGAGGAATGGGTGCAACTGGGGGTGGAGGAACATCTGCTGGGCCTGCAGTGGTGGCCCTAGCCTCCAAATATCTCCTAAACCACCCTGGAATCGTCACACCTTCTGGGAGATTAAGATCTTCAGCCATGCTGAAACGAAAAAGGAAAGATTCAAAATGGAGAATTCGAAAGATAAAGATAAGGATATGCCTATTTAGTATTATGTTTTTCATAAAAACTTTCTCTAAATAACATGTTTTTGAAAGCACTTCTTCCAAAAATACTTTAGAAAAATATTTTTCTAAAAATTTTATCTGTTCTGGTAACCTTATGCTCTGATACCACGTGTAACACCCCACGTCCATTAATGTCACTCACAAAGGGAATGCATTAACTTCTATGGAGGTTTTAGGTGAATATAGAACAGTAAAATTTCAACAAGACAGATATAAAATAGTACTTGGAAATTTAAAAACTTTATTTCAATTGCAGCAGAAGTCAAAACATGTTTGATTAAATCATAACACCATAATCAAAGTCAAGTACAATATCTATCTTGATAAAACAAGTACATAATCCCATTACATAAATAGCCATTAAAAAGAAAGATAACAAGCTGGACTTTACTTCAGCAGTCCAAGCTTTCCAAGAGATAAGCAATCCAATCAGACTCCACTGGAACTTGGCCCTACCTGAGGACCTGAAGGGAGAAAAGGATGAAAAAGAGGGGGGGGGGGTCAGACATAAAGTCTGGCGAGTATGATAATTCTACAATACTATTATCAAAATAACTGGACTAAGGCATAAGCTGGAAAACAAGGAAATGTCTATGAAAGAGCAGATTAAGGACATAGACAATCGCTAAAGGAAACGTTATAGGCGCTCCTAAATACTAAAGGATAAACACTATACTGCACCACACCAGTCACCCTAAAGATTGATTCCACTTAGCTTCACTTAGAAACTTTCTTAATGGCTTTACGTACTCCTAGCTGACTACATAGGTGCCGCCTGCCCCTATCTCCACTAGGTGTACCCCACTTTCCATTTTTCGATCGGCTCCCTACTCGTAGATACCAGTGCTGGCCCCACAGTGGGGTGTATCATTCCCCTAAAGTGGCAACCCGATATAACGGAGATGCACGGCTTATACCTACACGATGCAACAACGTCTTACCTACCAGCCCGGGTCCACACACGCATATGAAACCCGTTGGACTTGCGTTGCCACCGCTCCCTGTTTTGGCCTCTTATAGTCAAACCCAGTATGCGTGTCCCGTCCTCGACTTGGGTCGAGCCCACAAAGATACGTTTTGGGATACTGGTTGAAATGGGCCCCCATTATTTCCCACAAGCATTCCACCTAAGCTTGTCCCATTAGTCCATCCACTTAACCCACTTAGTCATGTTCATTTACATGTGTATTTGGTTAAGTCTAATCGTATTTCAAATGCCTCTAAAGGCAACCACAAGATTCCTCATGCCACCCAAGGCACCTACTTAACCCCCATGTCCCACCTTACATGATTATCTGGCTAAGTATTTCTTAATTCATTAAGGCCATAACCTCATAAAGACCTCTCACATTAGACTGGCATTTATGGCAGCTGGATTTGCCGGGCGGGTCCGGGCAGTCTTACACCACAAAAGAGTCTAACCTCGTGTCTTTACAACTGTTATGCTTTAGTTTGGGCCTAGGACCTCTCACATTGGGCCGACATTTGTGACTACTGGATTTGCCGGGCGGGTCCGGGCAGGTTTACGTCACAAACGGGTCCAACCTCGTGTCCTAAGCATTGATTATTATTAATAATCCACTTTCCCCAATTTTAATAATTCCCTACTTGAATTATTAATTAATTCCAAATTTAACAATGTGAAACACCCCACCTCCGTTAGGGTCACTCTCAAAGGGAATGCCCTAATTTTGGTGGAGGTTTATAAGTATAAGTCACAGATATACAAGACACATATAAGAACACATATTTTTGAACAGCGGAAAACAACAAACTTTTATTTCATTAAAATACATGTTACACCAACCATACCATAATTGTCTTACAATACTTCCAAAAACATAACATTTTCATAACTGTCTTGATTACATCATTTAAAGAAGCATAAAGAAAACATAAATAAACTGCAAAAGTCCCATAGTTGCTGTCCAAAGCCATAGTCCAAAACGAAAAGATCCAAGCAATACATTCTTTCTCTTCAAGCTGGATATGAAGGCTGGTCAAGCTGCGGTATTCCCTGCCTGTGGACCTGGTGGGGGGGGGAAACGGAAGAAAAGAAGACGAAAGAAAAGTAGAGTTAGACATAAAGCCTGAGTAAGTCTAGGACTATTCAGTCTATGAATAAAGAACTGGGTATGATAATTATAAACTAGAAATGGGGAAAGCACCATAACTTAGTTAAGTTGTCTAGGGTCGAATATACTATCGTACCCCATATCAATCTCTGAACCCATATAAACTAGTTCCCAACTGGCACCCCATAATCAGGGTGAAGTGATCCATTTTATGATGATCGGCTCCTACTCGCATAGTTACATGTGTCTTACGGCCCCCGATGTTGTAGTTACCAATGCTGGTCCCACCATGGGGTGTATCAAGTCTCATGGTGGCGGCCCGACACAATCCTAGAATGCACAGGTATGCTACTGGTGCCCAGTGCCTTATTTTTCTGCGCCGGAGTGTGTGCACGACCGCACCCCGTTAGAACCTACACTGCTGCACCACAGCCATCGATTTGACCTCTTACAGTCAGCCCAGTAATCGTGCCCCACCCTGCCTAGTTTCAGGGTATCATGATACCTTATAGGGTTACTGCTGAAAAGGGTCCCCCGCTACTAGGTTTTCTATTTCTAGCCAACATGCTAAGTTGGTTAAGTGTTTTATAAACCTAACCCACAATCAGCCTGTTTAGTTTAGCATGTTCCATCTTGATTAAGTATTAATATAATTTACTTAATCCTATCAATCCTGGCTCAGCCTTAATTGTCTTATTAAAGCCTTGACCTCTCACATTAGACAGGTATTGTTGTGGCTGCCTGTTGCCGGTTGGGTCCGGGCAGTCTTACGCCACAACTCAGTCTAACCTCGGGTCCTTATTGGGCTCCATGTTTAACCACCCACATTGGATAGGTATTGTTGTGACTACTGGACAGCCGGGCGGTTCCGGGCAGGTTTACATCACAACTCAATCCAACCTCGGGTTAAACACATCGTATTTTCTACATTCACATATTTTGTCTTTCTTCTTTTTATATGTAAATATTTGCGGCCCATTATTCAAATTCATCTTTATTGGTTAAGATTTATTTATGCCACTTAATTGTTTTTTTCAAAGTTATTGGCGTGCGTCAAACAAGCCAACACATATGTTCTATATTTTAGCCCAAACGTCATTTCCCCCGTTTTATACGTTCGTTCCATTGTAAGTTGTGTTGGGTTTAATACTTAAGCCCAATTTAGCCATATGAAAAGGGGAGGCTATAACATGGTGTTTATAAGGTGACATAAAAAGGGGAGTGTGAACGCATGAACTTGCAACATAACGATCTAATTAACATAAAATAGGCATATGTGAACTTGCAATTGTAACAACATATAATATAAGCAATACTTAAACATGAATCATTCTATTCACATAATCATGGTGTAAACGAAACATGTAGTCATGGCATAAATAGTACTTAAACATGAACCACACTAATCATATAATTATGGCATAATAATAATTGAACATGAGTCCTTATATGGTCATGGCATAAACATAATTGAATATGAATCCTACTATTCATATAATCATGGTTTTTGTCCTATCTATGTAACTTGTAAGGGGATGTAATTCTAGTGTGATTTCTAATGTAACTTATGTGCCAAATATATTATCATATGATTAAGATAACAACATAAGCTTAGAAACATGTTTTTTTAACTAGGCATAATAACAAACATAGCTTAGTCATGTTCATAAAATTAATACAAGCTTACAACGACACTTGCTTTTGTCATTATCACAAAATCATAATTTTTATACTTGAACTATGATGCCAATTTCAACATAACCTTCATATGAATCATAATACTTAGGTGAATCAAATTACACTAAAGATGACCATAGAATCATGTTGTCATAACAATAGATCATAGACTTTCATGAATTTCAAAATAAACTATTACAACATATAGTTGTTGTTTCAACATGAGTCTTATACTTGCATATACCAAATGGGTATTGTAAATAACTACCACAAACATGTAGTTTTCAATATGAATCATATGCTTGCATGAGTCCCAATCAAAATTCCACAACATGTGGTTGCCAACATAAACCATATACTTGTATGAATCAAACCATAGCATTGCCAAATCGTTTAGAATCAAAATAACATACAAATATAAGTCATTATCGCCACAATTCCATTTCGTTTCCAACGCAAATCGCGTATTTGCAAATATCCAATCGTATTCCATAATATTCCCAAATCGTTTTGCATCAAAGCAACATACAAATATAGATTATTATCGCCACAATTCCATTTCTTACATTACACAAATCAACACAATTATTTAATTCATATCGGAATAGCACTCTACTTACAGCGTATGGCGAATCTTTAATTCAGAAATCTGAATTCTGAATTTGGAGATGCTATCCTTTGTTGTAGGCGTTGCTTTGATTTGATTAACGTTGCTTTAAGCTTCGAATTATCTTCTAGTTGTCTCCCTATTTCTGACGGCTATCTTCAGTCTCTCCTCAGCAGCATGACGGTCTCAGCTCCATTTTAGTTTGTGTGAATTAGGGTTAGTCTTAGGTCCTTTTTATAGAGTTTGTGAGTTGATTTAGACCGTCGATGAAGCTTGGTTCAATAATAGCCGTTTGTTTGAAGGAGAGACCAACCAGGAGCTGACACCTAGCCCTAGTGACAAGGCAAGGCTCAGAAAATCGACCAAACACAGACCAGGCCAGCCAGGGTGGGCTGGGTTCGACCTGGCTCAGGGGCCAGGTCGACACCCCAGTCGACACCGTGTCGACTTTGCAGTCGACACGGGTTACCCAGGTCGACTGCCCAGTCGACCTGGCTAGCCCAGGTCGACTGCCAAGTCGACCTGGGTGCCTTAGGCGGGAATTTTCCCGCCCTGGCCAATTGGGCCCGATTTTGAATTTTAAACTTGTTTTTTTCTGAGCTGTTTTCGTCTGTTTGAATTTAACCTGAATTCTGAAACTTCCGGAGGCCATATCTTCTTCATACGGACTCCGTTTTTCGAAAACACGGACTCTATTTAGCGTATTTTTCCGAGACGAACACAATGGCGTATCCCGTTTCCCTTAATTCTTTAATTTGTGAATTTCACTTGTATAGAATACACGGGGTGTTACATTCTCCCCCACTTAAAAGGATTTCGTCCCCGAAATCTTCAAGTTTAGGAAAAATATATATATCCTAACATCCATCTACTCATCCATCAAACACGAGTATCCATTGTCCTTAAAAGACTTCTAATGCTTCATGATCATATGCGAAGTGTGTGTGTACATGTACTTATCTAATGCAAAATCAGGCGGTCTACTGATTCAGTTGACCTCCTTAATGCGAATTATGTAAGTGCCATGAATCCTTTATGTATGCAAATTTTCCTATTCATGATTCTACATGAGTGCACAATCATTCATACAAATGCAACATCCATATGACAACACATTAAAGTTCAACCATATACGAATGCAAACATATATGCATATGCAATATGAAGTGACTGAGCCGATCTAAAACCTAGATTGTGTGTGTATATGCAACCACGAGCAACCACTAGCAATCACTTGCAACCACTTGCAACCATCATCCATAACATGTTTCAATTACATGTTTTCATCCAAAGGGTTTCTACCTAAAAGATAAGGTCGAGGAAATATACCTAAAAAGATAGATAAAAGCGCAACTTAAGGAAAAAGAAAGATCAAGGATGTACCCTCGAAAAGAAAAGGGTAGGCAGTGCGTATTCTAGCTTCAGTTTCCCAAGTCGCGTCTCCCTCGGCTTCGCTCCACTGAACTTTGACGAGCTTGACTTCGCGGTTGCGTAGCTTCCTCACTTCCGTTCCTAATATGCGGGTTGGAACTTTCCTCACAGTTGCTTCGCGCTCCACTTCAGCTTCTTCTAGGATATTTGGCTCTACCACTTCAGCAGACTCATGTAGACATTTTCGGAGATGTGAAACATGAAAAACGTTGTGAACTCCGGCCAGCTTTTCGGGTAGCTCTAATCTATAGGCCATTTTCCCAATTTTCTCGATGATAGGGAATGGCCCTACGAACCTTGGTGCTAGCTTTCCTGTGGTTCCAAAACGAACAACGTTCCTTAGCGGAGATACCTTAAGAAAAACTCTGTCCCCAACCTCAAATTCAAGGTCGGTCCTCCTCTTGTCGGCGTAGGACTTTTGTCTGTCTTGGGCCGTCTTCATCCTTCTTCGTATTAAGTCTACTTTCTCTGAAGTCTCTCGGATCATATCTGGTCCAAGTATGAGCTTATTAGTAGTCTCCCACCAACAAGTGGGTGATCGACACGGTCTTCCATATAAAGCTTCGAAGGGCGCCATTCCGATGGTTGCTTGATAGCTGTTGTTGTAGGCAAATTCCACCAAAGGAAGGTGGTCTTCCCATGTCCCTCCGAAGTCAAGGACGCACAGTCTTAAAAGGTCCTCCAAAACTCTGTTCACTCTTTCTGTTTGGCCGTCGGTTTGGGGATGATAGGCTGTGCTCAAGCATAACTGTGTGCCTACTGCTTCTTGCAGACTCCGCCAAAACTCACTTGTGAAGATAGGGTCTCGGTCACTAACAATGCTGGATGGTATTCCATGGAGTCGAACGATTTCCTTGAGGTAAAGAGATGCTAGGGATGAGGCAGTTCTTTTACTTTTGACAGGTAAAAAGTGGGCGCTTTTAGTAAGACTATCCACTATTACCCAAATGCTAGTGTTGCCTCTCCTAGACCTAGGAAACCCATCGATGAAGTCCACTTTCACTTATTCTCCTTCTAGTATACTTGGCTCAAGCATAACTGCGTACTCATGGTTCCATGCAAGCTCTCCAAAATTCACTAGTGAATCTTGGATCTTGTTAACTTACTAGAAGGTATTCCACATAGATGAATTATCTCTTGAAAATAAACAAATGTCAACTATGTTGCCAAATGTACTTACTAAGGTGATTCTCCACAACTCATTCATAAGCGAAATGAACCTTCCGCCTTAGTGGCGAACACTACTGGAGTGCCCCATTCTGAAATGCTCCTTCTAATGAACCCCTTCTCTAGAAGCTCTTTAATCTGTTTACTGAGCTCTTTTCTTTCCCGTGGAGCCATGTGTCTAACGGGCAACGCAACGGGCTTTGCATTATCTACAAGATATATGCGGAAGTCTATCTCCCGCTTCGGAGGCAAGCCCTTCACCTCTTCGAAGACATCCGGATATTCCCGGACCACTCTCACCGATTGCAAATTGTCGACAGAGGCATCTAGCGATTCAAGATAACTAAGCATAACCGCATACGAGGGATTACAAGTAATTTCCAAAGTATTACCGAGCTGGGTTAGGAGCCTAACAACCCTTTTCTCACAATCAAGGATGGCCCCATTACTGGATAGCCAATCCATGCACAAAATCAAACCATATCCCGAAAAGCCCAAAACAAAGGCACTACATTGAAATTCTACGCTTAGAATAGAAATTTTCAATCCCAAACAGATCATAGACAAATGAGCTGGGCCCCCAATTGGGTTTGAAACAATTAAGGGGTCCTCTATCATACTAGTTTTTAGGTGCAGAGATTCTACTAAAGCAGACGAGATAAAGGAGTGTGATGCGCCAGAATCAAATAAAGTGCGAACGGGGTGATCATAAAGATAAACTACACTTTCTACAGAAGTATTTATACCTCGCTGTTGCAGAGGTGGCGCTTGTAGCACATGAACCTGCGCCCCCGAGGTGGATCCAGCCCTCTGCCCCTGTCCTCGTTTCTTTGGGCAGTCCTTAGCCATGTGGCCTGTCTCACCGCAAGAAAAGCACCCACCATTCTCCTTGGCCTTCTTTTTCCGGCAATCTTTATCTAAGTGCCCCACTTTGCCACAGAAATTACACTTCCTCTTCTCTTTGTTGTTTTTCCCGCCCTTCTTAAAGTCTGTCTTCTTAGGCTGCAAACCCTCTTTCTTCCCTTGAGAGCTTTCTGCCTTTGTCTCCTTCTTGCCCTTATCCTCTTCGTTCAGCAATGCCATTTGTACCAACCTTTCATACGTGGCTCCCATGGGTATATGGGTCATGGCCAAACTGTGTAATGGCTCATTCAACCCTTTGACGAAACGGAGAGCCTTCTTGTGCGGGGTGTTGACTAGGTCCAGCCCAAACCTAGCCAGCTCATCGAACTGATTAACATACTCTTTGACTGTCTTGTTCCCTTGCTTAAGAAATAAGAATTTTTCCAACTGCAAACTCCTTTCCGCATCTGAGAGAAATTTAGCCTCAAACCTTGCCCTAAAGTCCTCCCATGTCTCCACTGGTCTTTCTGCATTAGTGACTTCCCACCAGTAGGAAGCCTCGCCCTTTAGTAGCCAAACTGCCAGTTGTACTTTCTGTCTATCTTCTACCTCAAAGATGACGAATAAGTCCTCGGTTTCTTTCAGCCAATTTCTAGCTGCCACGAAGGACTCAGTTCCATGAAAATCCTTTCCTCCCATAGCTTTAAAATCTTTACATATCTTAGCAAACGTGTTTCCCCGTGGAGGAGGTGGAGGAAGAGGTGCTGCTGCAGCTGGATGATTTCCTGCAGCTAGGGGAGGAGGAACGGTAGGACCTGGCTGAGTGGCCCTTGCTTCTAAGAACCGTCTAAACCAACCAGGTATTGGTACACCCTCTGGCAAGTTAAGTTCTTCGGTCATGCTGAAACAAAAAGGATAGATTCAAAACGAAGGATAAGAGATAGTACCTATGGCTTTGGGGGGACTTTGCCTTTTAAAATAAAATAATATTTTATCTTTTTAAAAAAATGCTTCTTTAAATTTCCTTTTTGAAAATAATTTTTCAAAACTTTTTATCTTATCTGGTAAACCTATGCTCTGATACCAAGTGAAACACCCCACCTCCGTTAGGGTCACTCTCAAAGGGAATGCCCTAATTTTGGTGGAGGTTTATAAGTATAAGTCACAGATATACAAGACAGATATAAGAACACATAATTTTGAACAGCGGAAAACAACAAACTTTTATTTCATTAAAATACGTGTTACACCAACCATACCATAATTGTCTTACAATACTTCCAAAAACATAACATTTTCATAACTGTCTTGATTACATCATTTAAAGAAGCATAAAGAAAACATAAATAAACTGCAAAAGTCCCATAGTTGCTGTCCAAAGCCATAGTCCAAAACGAAAAGATCCAAGCAATACATTCTTTCTCTTCAAGCTGGATATGAAGGCTGGTCAAGCTGCGGTATTACCTCCCTGTGGACCTGGGGGGAAACGGAAGAAAAGAAGACGAAAGAAAAGTAGAGTCAGACATAAAGCCTGAGTAAGTCTAGGACTATTCAGTCTATGAATAAAGAACTGGGTATGATAAGTATAAACTAGAAATGGGGAAAGCACCATAACTTAGTTAAGTTGTCTAGGGTCGAATATACTATCGTACCCCATATCAATCTCTGAACCCATATAAACTAGTTCCCAACTGGCACCCCATAATCAGGGTGAAGTGATCCATTTTATGATGATCGGCTCCTACTCGCATAGTTACATGTGTCTTACGGCCCCCGATGTTGTAGTTACCTATGCTGGTCCCACCATGGGGTGTATCAAGTCTCATGGTGGCGGCCCGACACAATCCTAGAATGCACAGGTATGCTACTGGTGCCCAGTGCCTTATTTTTCTGCGCCGGAGTGTGTGCACGCCCGCACCCCGTTAGAACCTACACTGCTGCACCACCG
Organism: Allium sativum; assembly: GCA_030737875.1. NCBI lineage: Eukaryota > Viridiplantae > Streptophyta > Magnoliopsida > Asparagales > Amaryllidaceae > Allium > Allium sativum. Next base: position 285,962,955 of record CM060911.1, read on the forward strand.
CCGTCGATTTGACCTCTTACAGTCAGCCCAGTAATCGTGCCCCACCCTGCCTTGTTTCAGGGTATCATGATACCTTATAGGGTTACTGCTGAAAAGGGTCCCCCGCTACTTAGGTTTTCTATTTCTAGCCAACATGCTAAGTTGGTTAAGTGTTTTATAAACCTAACCCCCAATCAGCCTGTTTAGTTTAGCATATTCCATCTTGATTAAGTATTAATATAATTTACTTAATCCTATCAATCCTGACTCAGCCTTAATTGTCTTATTAAAGCCTTGACCTCTCACATTAGACAGGTATTGTTGTGGCTGCCTGTTGCCGGTTGGGTCCGGGCAGTCTTACGCCACAACTCAGTCTAACCTCGGGTCGTTATTGGGCTCCATGTTTAACCACCCACATTGGATAGGTATTGTTGTGACTACTGGACAGCCGGGCGGTTCCGGGCAGGTTTACATCACAACTCAATCCAACCTCGGGTTAAACACATCGTATTTTCTACATTCACATATTTTGTCTTTCTTCTTTTTATATGTAAATATTTGCGGCCCATTATTCAAATTCATCTTTATTGGTTAAGATTTATTTATGCCACTTAATTGTTTTTTTCAAAGTTATTGGCGTGCGTCAAACAAGCCAACACATATGTTCTATATTTTAGCCCAAACGTCATTTCCCCCGTTTTATACGTTCGTTCCATTGTAAGGTGTGTTGGGTTTAATACTTAAGCCCAATTTAGCCATATGAAAAGGGGAGGCTATAACATGGTGTTTATAAGGTGACATAAAAAGGGGAGTGTGAACGCATGAACTTGCAACATAACGATCTATTTAACATAAAATAGGCATATGTGAACTTGCAATTGTAACAACATATAATATAAGCAATACTTAAACATGAATCATTCTATTCACATAATCATGGTGTAAACGAAACATGTAGTCATGGCATAAATAGTACTTAAACATGAACCACACTAATCATATAATTATGGCATAATAATAATTGAACATGAGTCCTTATATGGTCATGGCATAAACATAATTGAATATGAATCCTACTATTCATATAATCATGGTTTTTGTCCTATCTATGTAACTTGTAAGGGGATGTAATTCTAGTGTGATTTCTAATGTAACTTATGCGCCAAATATATTATCATATGATTAAGATAACAACATAAGCTTAGAAACATGTTTTTTTAACTAGGCATAATAACAAACATAGCTTAGTCATGTTCATAAAATTAATACAAGCTTACAACGACACTTGCTTTTGTCATTATCACAAAATCATAATTTTTATACTTGAACTATGATGCCAATTTCAACATAACCTTCATATGAATCATAATACTTAGGTGAATCAAATTACACTAAAGATGACCATAGAATCATGTTGTCATAACAATAGATCATAGACTTTCATGAATTTCAAAATAAACTATTACAACATATAGTTGTTGTTTCAACATGAGTCTTATACTTGCATATACCAAATGGGTATTGTAAATAACTACCACAAACATGTAGTTTTCAATATGAATCATATGCTTGCATGAGTCCCAATCAAAATTCCACAACATGTGGTTGTCAACATAAACCATATACTTGTATGAATCAAACCATAGCATTGCCAAATCGTTTAGAATCAAAATAACATACAAATATAAGTCACTATCGCCACAATTCCATTTCGTTTCCAATGCAAATCGCGTATTTGCAAATATCCAATCGTATTCCATAATATTCCCAAATCGTTTTGCATCAAAGCAACATACAAATATAGATTATTATCGCCACAATTCCATTTCTTACATTACACAAATCAACACAATTATTTAATTCATATCGGAATAGCACTCTACTTACAGCGTATGGCGAATCTTTAATTCAGAAATCTGAATTCTGAATTTGGAGATGCTATCCTTTGTTGTAGGCGTTGCTTTGATTTGATTAACGTTGCTTTAAGCTTCGAATTATCTTCTAGTTGTCTCCCTATTTCTGACGGCTATCTTCAGTCTCTCCTCAGCAGCATGACGGTCTCAGCTCCATTTTAGTTTGTGTGAATTAGGGTTAGTCTTAGGTCCTTTTTATAGAGTTTGTGAGTTGATTTAGACCGTCGATGAAGCTTGGTTCAATAATAGCCGTTTGTTTGAAGGAGAGACCAACCAGGAGCTGACACCTAGCCCTAGTGACAAGGCAAGGCTCAGAAAATCGACCAAACACAGACCAGGCCAGCCAGGGTGGGCTGGGTTCGACCTGGCTCAGGGGCCAGGTCGACACCCCAGTCGACACCGTGTCGACTTGGCAGTCGACGCGGGTTACCCAGGTCGACTGCCCAGTCGACCTGGCTAGCCCAGGTCGACTGCCAAGTCGACCTGGGTGCCTTAGGCGGGAATTTTCCCGCCCTAGCCAATTGGGCCCGATTTTGAATTTTAAACTTGTTTTTTTCCGAGCTGTTTTCGTCTGTTTGAATTTTAACCTGAATTCTGAAACTTCCGGAGGCCATATCTTCTTCATACGGACTCCGTTTTTCGAAAACTCGGACTCTATTTCGCGTATTTTTCCGAGACGAACACAATGGCGTATCCCGTTTCCCTTAATTCTTTAATTTGTGAATTTCACTGTTATAGAATACACGGGGTGTTACACAATGTCCATAATTGACTCAATTATGGACATCCATTTAGGGCATGCAAAATCATATCAATTGCACCCCAATTTATTAATTTCCTAATATTACCCCTACCCCACGTTTGAACGTTTATTCGCAAAATGTATGCTAGACCCTATTAGTCTAACTCATAGCATAAAAGAAAATATTCACAACAACAACATATATATGTGACTAAATAAATCATAACAAGGGGTAAAACTTGCATACATTACAACTTGCATAAGGTTATACATGTCATGGATCTAAGGGTGTCAACTTATTCATAATTCACATAATATGATTTTGATCAAATTTCATAAACTTGTATAGGACATGTGTGAATCAACATCATTAACAATATGGTTTTATATGGGTACACCTAACTCAATAGGCAAATTCCCAAAAATCAAAATTCATTTAATCATAGATTCATGTATATGGGTACACTTAACTTAATAGGCAAATTCCCATATTCAAGATCCAATTAATTTGTAGATTCATGTATATGGGTACACCTAACCCAATAGGCAAATTCCCATAATCAAGATCTATTATAAAAAAACATAAACTTTAAACATGATCCAATTCGCATAAATACTAACATCATGATTTTACAACTTGTATGATTCAACACAACTTAACATGACATCATTATCATATAACATAAGTATTTCAACATGTGTGATAATATGAGATCTATAACATATATAAGATTTACAACATAGCATATCATAATTTGCAACATAGCATGATATGATTTACAACATAGCATAGCATGATTAATCACATATGACATAGCATAGGATTATTTACAACATAATCACTACAACATAACAACATATATATGATAACATAATAGCATAACAAGAGATCCACAACATAATTTACAAATACATAACAATTCATATCACTTTCTTGTGATCCATTCATAACTTAATCAAATTATTTTATAATAATATTGTGAGATTCATCATACTCACAATTTTAAAGAAGAGAAATAGAAAGAGAGAGAGCTTTTGATTTGATTTGAGTAGATTTAGTTTGTAGATTAGGCCTTCTTCTTCTTTAGTTTGTGACGGCTATGCTGAACTCCATGGCAACGGCATGTCGGTAGCTCTCCAATTTTTCAAGTGATTTAGGGTTAGAGTCTACCCACTTATTTATAGATGTTAGGATTCATTTAGGCCATTAGATTTAACCTAGAAATAACCGCAGCCATTCAGACCAGATGGGGTTTATCTTATTGACTCAGCTATGAGTCAGAAGTGACTCAGCAAACACTCAGCAAATTAATAAACTTCTATTCATGTTTACATTAACTGCCCATATATATATAAATATATATATATATATACACACGCACCTATTCATGAATTCAAATTAATCCATAATTAACTTATGACCATTTATACACATTAATTTTCCAATCAATGTCTTAATTCCATTTTTCGCCTTTTAAGGCAATTCACATATCTCAAATTTGTTATATGCCTTTTTAAGGCTATTTCGTGCAAATTCTCAATATTAATTCTTTTAATTTGTGAATATTAGTATTAACAGAAATACGGGGTGTTACATATTGTTTTGATATAACCAGAATTTTTTCAACATATGAATTGGAAAGGATTTGAATGGTAATAATCTTAAGAATATTTCGATATGGGATTCCGTGATTATACGAATACTGTTAAGGAATTTGGAAGATATATATATATCATTATTCCTAATACGATATTTGCTAGTTTCAGAATTTGATATTGAATATAAGTCGATATGATTTCTATTTGAGGCCTTGTATTTGATATCTAATTGGATTTTGGGTTTGTCATGAATGGTGTCTTCAATAACACTGTTTTTAAACCTAGTTGAGAAAAGAATAAATCTTTTAAATAATATTTAATGAAGTTTTCCAATTAAAAATATAATTGGAATTAAATGGTAGTTGATTTTGAGTTCGTTGTGAATATGTTTTAAATGACACTAGTTCTTAAACCCAATTAACTGTGAAGGTATTATTTGGAGTTTATAAATCTTTTAACTAAGATTTAAGGGAATTTGCCAAAGTAATGCTTTTTTCCAATTTAATATATTAAATTGGAATTGAGTGGGACTAATTTAGTGATAATAGAAATAAGCTTCTGTGAAGGAAGACCGTTACTATATATGGAATTTAGAAGGCCTTTCCGTTATTCCACCTATAGTATTAGTTTGATAAGAAATTTATATTGATTATATATTGTTATGATTTCCATGAAGGTTTCATTTTTATGGAAGATGATTTTGGGTTTATAGTGAATTGTGTTTTAAATGATATTGGTTCTTTACCCCAAGTGAAAGACATGACTAATTTTCCTAAAGTTGAATAATCATTAATAAATGATTTTTGAGATTAAAACTAAGTGGAGTTTTAATGTATCTTTAATTAGATTGAAATGGGAATGAAGTAATTAAATTTATCGAATTCATTGAGTGATCGAGATATGGAGTATAACCAGTTTTACTCCATACGATAGTTAAATCTTTAATTAGATTTGAAACTTGAAATGGTAATTAATTTTACCGATAAAACAATGGGTGTCAATATGGAGTACTACCAGTTTTTCTCCATGGGATGAATAGATTGATATTGGGAATATTAATATAAATGACTACGTTGATAAGGCTCGATAATCCAAGCTAGTTTGATAAACCTTAATATGGTTTAAGTTGTGAAAAGATAAATTGAAAACATTTGGAAAAGATATCTAAAGGAAGAATAAAGATTATGTTTAAAGGAACTTATCTTTGATAAAGTTAATGGTAAGCTTTCCCTAAAGATGTGAATATTTGAATAAAAGAATATCCTGGATTAGAATGAGGCATATGATGTGTTTTTGTAGCACTTGATTATAAGATACACGAGTTATTCGGAAAGATCGGGTTTAACCCATTCTGAATAACTGATATGACGACTAAAAGTCGAAGAAGACGGTCATTGAAGATTGGAGATATTCACATCGTTTGGATGATTAGTGATGTCTTGATTGGGTTGTACACCCGAGATGAGGTAATAAGTGGTGATCGTCCATACGTACTTGGAGATCGACTGGATATGCGAGGGCCTCTCTCGTGTATTGGACATATGGGACAAGGAATAAGGTGCCTCCGGTTTCGTTCAGACTAAGAACAGACTTGTTAATGGATTATGTCTGACATTGTGTTGTGTGCTATATTCGTTGATCACTGCTAAATATATATATATATATATATCTGTTTGGTGGTGGAAAACTTCTCTTTCTTAACACCCTTCTCCGAGATGTACGAGCTTAGAGGTTATATATTGGTAGAAATCAATGGTATGGATTGACAATGTGGCATACTGAGATGCAAATGATCAAGGCTTTTGTTGAAAAGCAAAGTCTTGTGGTTGATGATCAAACACGACTTTAAGTAGCATAACTTTGTGTATAACGTTAATTCGCAAGCCTCACACCCCGGTATGAGTCAAAAACGGGATAGTGACTATAGGGAGTGGATGCGTTTCTTTAGCTAGAAGTGGTGCCATGATATGGAGCCCAGACATTTTTACTTATGTGGATGATGGACTACAAGGCGCCTCAGATATGATTTGTCGCCAATGGCCAAGTGATAGGTCTGATAGGACCGAGAAATGTATTGTTCAGGAATAACTAATCCACAAACGTTAGGTGTTGACCGGCCCTGAAGATCCAAGGGTTTCCCATAGGTGTGATCCAGAGACATGTGCCAGAGTGTCTCCAATCGGTGAGGAGGCATCCCTTGCCTCGACTCATAGATGGAATCCAATTACCAATACGCAACTTTTAGTTTTAGTTGTAAACCTATATGGCGACATAGTAGGATGGATATCTATGCCGTCTATGATTGATAAAATTATATTTGAAGTTGTTTTAACACTATGCACTTATAGTAATATCATAATGATTTGTTTTAAAGAGTATCAAGCATGTTTTGCTATTATAAGGTAAAACTCTATCCTCCGGCTTACGTTGCATTGTGTAATGGGATCTGAGTCTTATAGTAGCTTCGTTTTTCAAAAAGCATTGCGTTGTTTATAAATTGTACTATTTTAGAGCATTCATGGGAGTAAACCCGTTCCATGGCTTGCGGCATGGTCCCGTGATTTACTTTATTTTAAAGTAAAGTTTAATAACTTTTTTGAGTTCTCACACCAGTCCCATGACTGATCTGGAGTTTATTGTTTCTACCTAAACTCTGGGTGCCCATATTTTCCACACGGGCAGCTGGTAGTTTTGGTTTGCAGATATTTCTTTTCATTGGATCCTGGATTACAGCTGGAGCTATATTCGGAATGCTTTGTATCTGTGTATTTCATTTAGTTGGGGTAGTTGATGTTCTCCACTACATATTAAGTTTATGTATTTTTGAGGAAGTATGTTTATATATTTAAATGTAATTTAAAACTCTAATATTGTATTTTCGCTGTATATTATTTATTTCAATCTCTGATATCTTGTACTCTGATGTAAATTGTTGTAATAGCAATGAAATTTTCTCATGTTTGTGTTCTGATGCGTCGTGTTCTCAAAGTAGTCCGCCTTCTTTTTTGGTTTTGGTCGGCCGGGAAGTTCGAGTCGCTACAGTAATAACACATTAGAAGAACAAAATGAAACTTTTATTGATATAACAATATTTTACATCAGAGTTTACAAGATATATAAGAGTACATTGATTACACAGTGGAAAATAAGATGACTTTAGAGGAAAATTACGGGTGCTCCAAATACAACTTTAGTCCTAATCCATAACTTACTCTAAAAAGACTCCAAAACTATTTAAAACCATAACTACCAAGATTCCCACATGGAAAATTATGGGCACTCAGGGTTTAGGAGAAGGATAAATAAGCTCCAGGTCAGTCATGAGATTGGTGTGAGAACTTAAAATATTTTATTTTATATAATGAGGTAGCTCATAAGACCATGTCGTAAAACATGGAACGGGTTTTTCCCTTATGAGTACTAGTGTAGAAAAATCATATATGCTTTTTAAAAAACGAAGCTATCATAAAGTCTCGTACCACACGCACAATGAATCGCATACATTGGACGAGGTTTCTCCTTCCGATAACAAAAAATACTCGGTACATTAAAACCATTTGATATTATTGCTAGTGCATAATATTGAAGATCACTTCGCAAGTAAATGTATCGATCTTAGCCATTGTAAGTACCATATACTATGCTGACGTAATAATATACAACTAAAACCTTAATAGCTCGTATTGAAGAATAGGTTTCCAACATGATGGTTCCTGATACGAAAGATATCTCGTGGACTCAAGACCTTAGCGCATCATAGGTGACAATACTCGCGGTTGTACATTCGGACTTAGACACCATTGTACTATCCCACATAATATGAATCAGGATATCCAAACAAATAGCGTCCTAGACTCGATATTTTGTAATGGCCTTTCATCATCCTACCTTTGTGCACTAAAATATGCATACAAATCTTACCACCAGTTTACCATCATATCGGAGTGTGAGGCTTGACGAGGTCACGTTATACAAAGTTGCGCTTATACAAAGTCATGTTTTGATTATCCATAGCTCATTCACTTAGCATGACACATTGTCAATTCATAACATATGATTAATAATAACAAACCATATCACCTTTGAGCTCGTATGTCTCAAAGAAGGGTACTAAGCTAACAGAACATATTATCCGCCACCAGTCAGAAATATGTTTAGTAAAGATAAATCACACATTACAAAATACAATATCAGACATAAATCCATATAAGTCCGTTCTTGGTCTAAACGAAACCGAAGGCTCTTTATTCCTTGCCCAATTAAGGAGTAAATCCCTTGCAAATCGGAAATCCTCCAAATACATCCGGACGACTGCTAAAATATGAACTAAAAATCTCAAGATGGGAGCTACCCGCTTAAGACCATCAACGAGCAGTCCTTTTGATGTGAAGATTTCCATACTTCAATCATCATCTTCAAAATCTTCATTTGCTTTATTTCGTCGTATCATTATTCGAAATGGTTTTCGGATAGAAATCCAGTTTCCATCTTTTCAAATAATGAGCGCGGTTTTAAAACGATATGAAAATACAGGATTTGCTAAGTCCCCTCCCACTTAGATGATTAATTAACATTTCCATCAAATTGATAAAACCTTAATTATTAACAAAATCGTTTCATTAAACCTTTAACAAAGACTTATTGAATCTTAACAAAGATTTATTCATTACTTAACAATATTTCTATTAACTAAATCAATGAAAATTTAACCTTTAACTTTTCTGTTAAAACACATCTTTTAAGACTATTTTAATATTAAATCTTAATTAAAACATTTTCCAATTCTTAAACCTTCTTTATAGTACAAACAAAAGCCAATCGATATTACCTATAAGATTTGTAAATTGAATCGCTTCCAGACAAAACCAAAACAGATTGATATTAAATATAAGATTAGTATAGAAATTATATCATCTTATATCCAATATCGATTCTCATAATCAAAAAATACTGTAAGTGGAATAACGGAAAAAATGTCTTTAAATTCCTTGAATAATATAAGTTTTACTATGGATTTTATATTGAATATCTGAATATTATTTCCATCCAAATCCAATTATTTATAATTGGAAAATATTATCCTTATTAAGGTTATATACAATCTCAAAGTTATCATTAAAAAATTAATTATCTATTTGAAAAGGTTTATAAAAGGTTTGGATCCTTAAATTAGAACCATTAAATTTCATTATTGGTAAAAAAAAGTGTCTCAAAAGCGTTACAAAAGTGTTTCAAATGATCTAATTTTACAAAAATAACCTTTTAATTATCCAAAACTTTATATTTTCAACTCAAATCTCTTTTAAATAATTTGTTTTGATTTATCCAAAATTTAAATAATTTTTATAAAGCCATTTCTACCTGTTTCCAATTACGGCCACCGAACTACAAAACCGCGATTCTATTTGAAAATAGATTCGAGCATAACTTGAAATCTTCATATTGAAAATTTAAAAATTCCTTTTTCAATTTAAAACTATCATCATTTAGAAGTAAACATTTTTAGTTTTAAGAAAATTCATTTTAAAATGAATCCGTTATGTCATTTAATGTTTATGGTCAAAATTTGCGAACTACTATAGTGCTACAAGCTCTATTCTAAACGCATTTTAACTTCATATTAAAAACAACATTTTTACTTTAAAATAGATATGAATACTATTTTAAACATATATAATACTATTTCAAAACAATATTTAAACATTTCGTCTTTAAATTCAAATATTTATTTTCAAACGAATATTATATTATTATTTAATTAATAAAATATTATTTTTCAAAAATTAACTTTTTAAAATCCAAACTTTGCAGAAATTAAATTAAACATTATATAAGACTGTTGGAACAATCAATTTGAGTTTTAAACATCGTTTTCATATCTATCTCAAATTCAATTTCAAAATCGAAATCGGTTTCACTTATTAAAACAGAATTAGCCATTTATAATCAAAATTACTTTCAGATATGTTTCCACCTTTACAAAAGTTATTGGTAAACACTTTAATTTCATTTTCAAACTATTTCGAATATCAAATTCCAATTTCTGTTTTTATGCCTTGTTTTTACTTAAATGAATATAATATTCATTTATATTGTCCAAATGGAACGAGACTTAATTAATACTCATATAATCCATATATGTGGGTGTAGTGTGTTATACTGTTAATAATTACGATCAAAGTAACATTCATAACAATCATTCATCCATCATACTGTATTAATAATGTAAGCATTTAGAATATTGAACGCTTAATAGTACATGAGTGATAATAACTGTAACACATCCATAACAACCATGAAGCAGACATAACAACAACAAAAATCCAATATAATCATACATTAATTAAAGTAAGTATTAAAATATTTCTCACCGAGGGTTCCACTCCGCCATTCTTTACGGTAGGAGATACTAGTTAACTATTATCATCCTAAACCAACTTTTGCTCTAACGAGCAGTATTTTCGCATCGACTTCTTTGAAAAATATTATATTTTTATTATTATTATTAATAGGAGGAGGAGCTGGAAATGGCCGTGGGTAGGTAGGGGTGTGGATGCCGAGGAGGAGGGTGCGTGGTGGTGGAGTAGGTGGCGCAATAGAGGAGGGAGGAGATGCCTTGGTGGGGCCGAGGTGGGAGGGGGTAGGGCCGACGTGAGGAGGGGGAGTAGGTGGAGGGGGTAGTTGGCCGAGGGGAAGGAGGAGGAAGGGGCGGTTTTTGATGGTGGAAGGAGGAGGAGGTCATGACGAAAGGGGGACAAATTAAGGAGGAGCGATGAAGAAGGAGGAGGAAGAGAGGAAGGAAAAGGGAGGAGATGGCTTTAGGAATCCATAAGAGAAAGGAGAGAGAAGCTTAATAGGAAGGAGGAGGAAGTAGAAAAGATGGAAGGAAGAATGAGAGGAGGAGGGTGGTTTATATAGGCTTAAAGTGAGGGTATTATGGTAAAAAGGATTTCACGAAACCATATGCCAAAAACCAAAACCATGGATGGTGAGAACAAGGTTTCTGCCAACCATTTATTGACACATTTGTCACACTTTTGATGTGTTTCAAGTTTGTTACACCTTATATATGTTACTAGTTATCAACATATTGTTATTGTTTAACTGTTTCAACATTCGACAATTAATGTTATGAAATCTCAATGATATTTATTCTTGGTTAATAATTCAAAAATAATTATTTATTTGATAATTTACATTTAAGATTTATATTTTAATAAAGAAGATTATATTTAAAAATAGTTTTATTAATACATATTTGAGCAACAAATTTTGATAAAAAACTGATATATTTTTGTCGATGTATTTTACTGTTATATTCTATAGTTTTAAACAACATTTTATTATTCAAATCAAATTCGAAATCCAACTTATAATTATCAAACTAAATTTTTAAATAATTTAACAGAATCAAAATTTTCAAGTTATAAAATTCCAATTTGACAATTTTTTAAACACTATAAATTGACAAAAGTTGCTTTATAAATACATTTTTGGAAAATTCATTATAACAAAAGCTGATAAATTCTCACTAGTATTTTACCATTATATTTGACAATTTTAAATATCTAAATTTATTGCTTACACCATATTTATATCAAAATTTTATTTTATATATTCAATATCTTGATTTAAATTTCGTCAAAAATCCTGGATCATTATAATTTCCCCTCCTTAAAACTTTTCATCCTCTGAAAGGAGACCAATGTAATTATATGACCATCCCCATCCCCATACCCCACCTCGGCCTCCTCCTTAAATAATATATATATATATATACATAATAATAATTTTAATAATATCGTCAAAGTCGGTGAAGGCCGGAAGTCAGCTCGTAGCAGTCGTGTATAGCTAAGCAGTCCTACGGTAAAGATTGGTGGAGTGGAACCCTCGGTGAAAACTCTACACTTATATTTGTTTATTTGTTAATGGATGGTTAATTAGCTGTTAATCATAGTGTAAGCATTAATTATCGAACGCTTATATCTACATATTGTGATATGCATGCTACGGGATGGATGAATGGATGCTACGAATATTGTAATAACTATTAGTAGTGATACTAGTTCACATTACACATGTTACACCTACCTGTTTGGAGATATTCGGGTATTGGTTAAGTATCATGCTTATTGGGTAATATAAATGAATATTTTATTCACTTAAATATAGTAGAAAAAAATTTGGAATTTTATATTTATAATTTAATACAAATGAAATTGAAGTGATTTTGAAGAACTTTTGTAAAACTTGGAATTTTATTGAACAACGTTTTGAGGTTAAACGATGTGTTCAAGTTAAAATAATTAAATTGAATTCGATTTTGAAATTGAAGTTCAGTTTGGCGATATAGAAAGTGTTTTAACTCAAACCGATTACTCCATATAGCTTATATAATATTTAATTTGAGTACTGGAAAGTTTGGGTTTTAAAGGATTAATTTTTGAAAAAAAAATTAATATTTTAATAATTAAATAATATTAATTAAAAATGAATATTTCAATTTTAAGTTGAAATTATAAAACATTGTTTTGGAATAGTCTTATATACATTTAAATGGTTTTCTAAACTATTTTAAGGTGAATCAGATTATTTTTATTATAAATATAAAATACGGTTAGAATAGAGCTTGTCGCGCAGCGGTAGTTCGCGAATTACGACCGTAGACGTTAAACTACGATAACAGATTCATTTTAAATTATTTTTTCCCCAAACGAAAAGCGTTTTCTTTCTTATAACAATAATTTTCAAATTAAAAAAGAATTTTGTAATTTTGATGAATAATTTTCATGTTATGTCCAAAACGGTTTTTAATAAAATTCACGGTAGTGCAGTTTATTGACCAACTATGGAAATCAACTAAAATGGCTTTATAAAAATTATTAAAAACATGAATTTTTTTGGTAAATTATAATAAATGATTTCAAAGTCATTTGGGTTGAAAATATAGTGTTTTTAAGTTACTTTCATCAAACTAGTTAAAAGGCCATTTTGTAACGCTTTCGAAATGCTTTTTGCTTAATAATTAATTTTGAAAAAAAATTAAACTTAATAATCAATATTTGACCATTTTAAAACCCTTCTAAGTGAGTAATGAAGTGTTTTAATGATGAATAGAAGTTTCAAAGATTAAGATGGGGTTGGGACTTAACTAGAATCCAATATATCCATATTATTTTAAAATGACCTTATTGTTCGGGAAGTCCTAGATTGGAACGTATGTTTGGAAACCATTCCATAATAATACCAATGTCATTACTTCTGCCCTAGTGCTAGCTAATATAAATGGAAATAAAGCTCTATCAATTTATACAGATGCGTGCAAAGAAGGAATATGTGCAGTTTTGATACAAGAAGGTAGAGTAATTGCCTATGCAAGTAGATAATTGAGACCTCATGAAAGGAATTAACCAACTCATGACTTAGAACTGCTACCTGTAAAATTTGCTTTGAAAATATGGAGGCACTATCTATTAGGAAAAAAGTTTGAGTTGTACACTGACCACAAGCCTTTGAAGTACTTATTCACTCAGAAAGACTTGAGCTTAAGACAATAACATTGGTTAGAATTTCTAGCATCATATGATTTGGATATTCAATATACACTTGGGAAAGCCAACATTGTAGCCAACGCTTTAAGTAGGAAATACGCTGTCATCGCTTATTTGGTTATCACCCCAACTCTTCTTGGAAAGACCAAGTGAAGACAAACTTTTACAAAGAATAGATGAGAATACAAAACAAGGTAAGAATTCAAGTTTTGAAATTAATGATAAAGGCATTTTGAGATTGAAAGGAGGAATTTGTGTCCCAAACATAAAAGAGCACAAGAAAGAAATATTGGATGAATATCATAAATCTAAATTCAGCATCCAACCTGGAGTTAATAAAATGTAACGAGATGTCAAACATTCATTTTGGTGCAGAATGATGATGAGGGACATATCAATTGAAGATGACAGGATTACTTCAGCCTCTACAATTTCCAAAGTGGAAATGGGAATAAGTCTCTATGGATTTCACTGACGGACTGCCCATATCTCACAAAGGAAATGAAGGAATTTGGGTCATTGTAAATCGTCTAATAAAAGTGCCCATTTCATTACTGTTAGATCTACCAGAGCCACTGCGAGCTTTAAATAGTTATACATGAAGAAGATCGTTCGACTGCACGGAATATCGAGCAGTATAGTAAGTGACAGAGAACCAATTTTCAATAGTCGTTTTTGGGAATCCTTTCAAGATGCCTTGGGAACTGGACTCATGTTCAATACTACTTATCACCCTCAAATGGACCATCAGACGGAAAGAGTTAATAGGATTTTGGAAGATTTGTTACACGCATGTGTTCTTGACTTCGGAGGGTTGTGGGAAAATAATTTACCCCTGGTTGAATTTTCTTATAATAACAATTACTAAGCTAGTATCAAGATAGCACCTTTCGAAGCATTGTATGGAAGTTCGTGTAAGCCGCCAGCTTATTGGATTGGGTTTAGAGATAGATGGTACTCGAACCCGATATGATCAGAGAAGCCACAGAGAAAGTAGATTGATTAAGAAGAAGCTGAAAATAGCCTAGGATTAGCAGAAGGGTTACGCTGATTGCAGAAGGAAAGCATAGGAATTCGCTGTTCGAGATTCAATTTTTTAAAAAGTTTCTCCAAATCATGGAGTTATAAGATTTGGAAGAACAAGAAAGATAACACCTCGCTATAATAGACCATTCCCTTTCTTGGAAAGAGTTGGACCACTAGGATATAAAGTTCGGTTACCGAAATGGCTATCGGGTGTGCATAATATCTTTCACGTATCTAATCAAAGGAAGTATGTTCACAACCCTGACCCGATTGTTGAAGAGGCCACTTAACAAGATCTGGAGATTACCCCAAATTTATCAGTCAAGAGGGACCCATAAAGATCATTGCTCGAAATTTAAAGAGATTGAGGAATAAAACTGTTAAATTGGTTAAAGTACAATGGAGCAGTGATCCCAATGATTGTATCTAGAAAACAGAACAGACCATGCGAATGCTCTACCCTGACTGTCGAGTGGACATCTATGTCTAGCCCAACCCTCAATGAACTCATTTCTTTATCTATTTCCTTTTAGTTATTCCCTTCTTATGCAATTTCGAGGGCGAAATCCTTTTAAGCGGGGTCAATGTAACGATCTAGAATTTTAGATAAGTTATATTATTAATTTACAACTTGAAAATATAATTTTATATAGAATAAACCTTTTGTTAGACCGAAAAGTGGTTCTAGCACCCAATCGAATGATAATTCTAAAGAAATTTAAAGAAAAAACAACAAGAACACAAGATTTATAGTGGTTTGGCGTTAACTAGCCTACGTCCGCTTTTGTACTTCTTTGATTGATGAATTAATACAAATACACTAATGAATTCTACTCAATCTCACAAGTACAACAATGATTTCTCTCAATTTCGTGGAGTTATGCTTCAAAATTACAAGTATAATCCGAAATGATAGAGAGAAACTACTGGTGATGAAGTTAGAGTAGAATAATTGCCAAAAGATCCCCTCAAATGGAGTGTTATAGGCTGAGAGTCCATCCGATTCGGGTGCCACGTGGGGCCCATCTCATGAACTTCGGATCCGGTAGCTCTGGGATGTTGACAGCACATCAAGAATGTGGGATAATGGAGTGTAACCGCTTCGGATTTGCAAGAACGTGGGATATGACTGTTGCAGTTTCGATACTCGGTTCAGATCGATGGTAAAAAGGGGTTTCGATCGGAGAAATTTACACCGAATCGATCCGAGTATGCTACCTGTAATCAGTCTTTTGGCTCGCGCGTAATAAAGAGAATGTGTTCGGTTCGAGAGCTCCGAACCGATCCGAGGGATTTTCTACCATGCTCTTTATTCTTAAGTACATTCGTTGAACCATTCCTTAGCTTTGTGTAGCCTAAGTACAAAGTAGGATAACATTTTATCCCCTCGAAGTACGTGTTTACTGAAGATAAGTTGTGCTTCGAAATGATCAACTTATTTGCTTCTGAATTAGTGTCGTTCAATAGTTGTTTCCATCTGTTCACAGAGTCGCGACACTTCATGAAGTTGTATCTTTAGTATTTATAGGATCTATAAATACATCATGAGGTCTGGAATTTCTTCTGTTATTTCTGAAAACTCCAGGATTTCACTTAGGGCTCAAGCGCTTCTTCCAGGTAAACTTTGCAATTTGTGCTCTTAAATAATTCATCTGAATTTCCTTTGTTTTAAGACTGGTTCGAATTCATTTTTATAACCTTGGATTAGGGCTTAAATGATGGATCGAATTGGTTTATTCGATCCACCTGCACATCGGAACAGGCCGCCCTCTGGGCCATCACTGTTTTGAGGGCTAATGGATCGGATTAACCCATCACTTCAAGTAATATGAATGGCCTTCTATACCCTCTATATAAAACAATTTTCTCTCATTTGTTTTTACCTTTTACTGTCGCATTCTCAACTCTTGTTTCTCTTAGAAAACCCTAATTCCCCTTTATTAATTTCATTTCGAAACCCGAATCCACATATAGGTAGATTTGAATCTCTGATTTCTTGTGATTTAGTCTTCAATTTTTATGAATAATTTTTGGATTCGCGTATCAATCCATGTCATGCCTTCAAATCAATGGCAGTGGTGCGGCCGAGATCGTCTGATTTGCCATCGTCGACGGTGAATCATTGTCTCATCAAGATGGAGATTCCGACGACCTATAAACCCTGGTGGGAGTGCTGGACCATGGATTCATGTTTGGGCTATTATGAAAAATGAGTATTGGAAGTACGGTTTTGATAGAGTGGAGGAAAGGGAGACGACTAGGTGACATTCGGATCGGAGAGGCTGACGTTGGATGGAGCCTTGAAAATGTTTAAGTGAAGAAGTTAGGCATCGAAGTGTTGGAGCGGTACGGTTCGGTGTTGGCCGATTCGAATGGAGTTGTCTTCATAATTTCCCATCTGAGCCGATCCCATCTATTGTAGAACTCTGACCCGATCCGTTGCTCTAATGCTTGGATCTCCGAACCGATCCGTAGCTCTAATGCTTGGATTTCCGAACCGACACCACATTTTCAATACATATGCGTTCAATCCGATCCTGTTATATCGTCCATACTACCAAACCAATCCGATGTGTTGACCCGAAGGACCCCAATCCGCAACAATATTTTCACTATGGAGCAAGAAAACAACTCAATTCCCATGAATTTGGATAAAAATCAAAACTCCCGGGATGTTAATCTATGATATAATCTTGCCTATAAAAAAATCAAGCATAGTTGGTAAATTCATGGAAAGTTAGGATAGGCCCCTCCATATTTGGACATTCATGGACTAAACGAATAAAAGACTGCTAACTCTTTTTTATACTACATTCCGTTCTTTGCGCTTTTATACTTTTCTGACTTTTGTATTGGACACACTAGCACACACACACGGGGGCCACAAGCAGCTATACTCTAATTTCTGCTATCTCTTAGATAGTACAACGATCATGACCAGAATACGTTCGGCTAGGTTAGTAAAGAGAAAAGAAACCACAGGGTCATATGAAAGTCCCATCATTGAAGTCGTATCCTCTATTTTGGACCCAAATTGGGACAACACGGGTCCGAAATACGAAACAGAAACTCATGAAAGTGCAACATTATCCGGAGGTGAAGTCTCTATGGATGAAGAAGAGGAGGGAGAAGTAGGATACAGTCATGCTTCCAATGAATTCGAAAGTGCCATTGTCTTAGAATCACTTGGAGACTCCGTTGAATCGACAATTGATAACCTCAAACTTACGCGAATATGTTTAAAGCATGGAATTCTTCGAAAAGACACTGTGCTTCCGTCTAAAACAAATTGACCTCATAACCCACCCGAAGGGTATATGGCGATTAGTAGGTTAATGTGCATTGTTAGGGGCGATACCTCTGTTTCTGCCATTCGTCGTTGATTTTTTGAGACGAATGCAAATCGCTCCCATGTAGCTCCTCCCCGATGCCTGTGCTTATCTATACAATTTGTGCATCTCTTATAAGGAAATTCTTGGGATGGAGCTCACCTTCGAAGATGTATGCTTCTTCTACAATTTCAAACACCGAACCCAAGATACTCCGTCTTTTGTATATTTTGAATCGGTGCCAAAAAGGAAGATAATTAGCATACCATTCAGCAGCAAAGTAGTTGATGGGAAACCTGAATGGTTTTATATTAAGCAGCAATCAGTATGCGCGAGGTGATGTCTTAAATTGAGTAAGTTTCAGGTCCCAACATTCTGATTTTAATTGCTGCCGCCATTTAATTAATATATCTCATATTTATTTATAGTTGCTATCAGAGAATGTCTAATAAATGACTATCTTCACTGCCATCATCTTCTTGCTATGACTCGTAGCATAGGCCACGTGGAAGGTCCTTACATATACGTGCCTCCAGTCGAGGGACCAACTAAAACTTTAGTTGAAAAGGGGAAATCTTCAAAGAATCCAACTGCACTTCGAAAGAGTCCTTCTCCCGCTTCAACCCAGGACGACATATTAGCGAACATAGCTTCCGGAGATAGGCATAATTACATTATTCCTGAGGATGCAGCCACTCCCGAAAAGCCAACTTCTCCAGAAAAGCTGCCATCAGCCAAGTATCGAGGCGATGATTCTTTCATGGATGATTCTATATATCAAGGTTTGGGAAGCTTCCCCTTCCCGATTCCATTTACACTTCCCAAGATTTCGAAGCAGACTCTTTCTTTCTCACTTCTGAAGAAGATGTCACTCCCGTGAAAGCTGGAAGACTGCATAAATAGGCCTAGCTCCAGGATCCGGTCTGTTGGGGGGATTACTTAAGATATGCATAACACACTGGCACCGCACGTTACAACACTCGTGTATCATATTGATCCTGATTCTAATACTTGTGTAATTTTGTAGGACAAATGATGTGATACAACTACCCTCTCAGGAATGTCCGCTCAAGCATGCCCAGATTTGACTTTGATACAAAACATAATCGGGATGATAATCGTGGAAGAGATGACAAGAGGAACCTCCCACCTCAACCTTATTGATCTTCACGTTCCCGGTCTCCGCATCGAATGGATTTGGATAAACACAAGAGCTACTCCACATATCATGAAGGGGAAAAATACGCCCCTAAAACTATAACCTCCTCCAAGGATAAAACTCATCAGGAGAAATCATCGAAGAAAGGTTCTGATCCAAAAGAGAAACAAAAGGAACCAAGCAAGGAAGTAGAGAAAGGTAAAACATCTATCGTACCATCTAAGCGTCGCAAAATTGACATCACCACAACAAGGCCAGTCATACTCGATGATGAGAACAAGGCCAAATTGGAACTTTTGAAGAAGCAATTTGTTTATCATCATTTTGGGAACATGCATTTTATTCTGGCTCTTAAGCCATTAGATTCCGACTGGGTAAAAGAGGTTAAGGCCAAGATGGATTTTGCGGATACTTAGTACAAAGAGATGAAGAAATATTCGCGGACTCTATCCAAGATCATTCTGGGCTTGCTGGTCGATATTAAATATATAAAGGATAATGCTGAATTTGACGCAAAGGCCATTGAGAATTCTGAGAGATCTTGAGGATGCTCAAGCTAAACTTGCCCTTGCTCAATGTGACGCGGACGATTATAAGAATCAATATGAAGAATTACATCAGCGTTACCGTACCGAGCTTGAATCCCATAGTCAGGACGCATAAACTTAAAGAAACAAATCAATGATGCCACATTTGAGTGCACCAAAGCACAATCGACTTGCGCTCGTCTTGAACAGGAGAAAGGAGAGTTAGCGAAGAAGAACGCTGAGATAGAAGCCAAGTTAAAGGAAATTGGATCGAAGGCGGTCCTAGTAGAAGGGAATGTAAGCATTGCTATTAAATCAGCAAAAAAAGAATTAAACGATTATGGCGAGCTCATGATACAATTTTTTGCTCAAGTGATCCGTTATCGGGGCATCTCTTGGAAACAGGAATACCCAACAACTCTGGTTTATGTATTGGACCAAGTTGTTGAATGGGAGAGGGAAGAACTCAAAGTCGACTCCATTGACAGAGAAACTCATGGAGAAATATCTAAAGGGTGAAGAGCCAGTACGCTTAGCTGAAGGGCATAAACTTATTGCTGTTGCTATAGAAGGGGAGAGGCGTCAGGCCAAAGGAAAAGAAACCATCGAAGCCGGTTCTTCTTCCACTACCCCTGATGCTACTGAAGCGGAGGGATATGACCTAGAGAATCCAGGAATTCCCAAGGCATCTTTCTTGTCTCCTATTACTGAAACGACTCCAGAGACTCCTGCTGCTCATGTTTAAAAATCATCTGAAGGTATCTCCACCTTTTCACCTCAATTTGTTTGTGCTATTTCAACTTTTCGTCGTATTGTTGGACAAACAATTAAAGAACCCGAGTTTTCTCCTGAGTTAATAGCTGTCGCTTCTTGTCCTGTAGGTGCAGAACCAGCTGGAAAGGTTGATGAACAACAAGAAGAAATCATTGATGCAAAGGCTGTTGAGAAGGCTTAGGAGAAAAAGGAAGAAGCTACCGACTCAAAATGTAACACCCCGTATTTTTAATATAATTAAAAATAAAATAAAATATATAAAAATATGCTTATGATGGGTAAATAATGGTGATGCATAAGAAGAATTAATTAATACATGGAAGAGAAGAAAAATTAGTTCGATAACGACGTATGTAACGGAAAAGATAGTAAAATAAGGATAACTAATTCAAGAATCAGGAATTATGTAAAATGGACATCACCATTGCGTTCCTCTCGGAAAAATACACGAAATAGAGTCCGAGTTTTCGAAAATCGGAGTCCGTATGACCAAGATATGGCCAAAACAAGATTTCAGCAGACTTTTCGGCAGACTACCCATGTCGACTGTAGTGTCGACACCCAAGTCGACCTGCCCCCCCAGTGTCGACTGTAGTGTCGACTCCCCCCTGTACAGGTCGACCTGGTCGGCCTGGGGTGGTCCAGAACCCATTTTTGAGGCCCGGGACGAGTTTTGATGGTCCGGATGGGTTTTAGGGTTAATCCGATGGCTGAAATGAAGTGCTACACCTATAAAATAACACCTAGACCTAGCCTAACTCACACAAATTCATATGACACCTAAATGCTGCTGGAATCTCTCTTGAGCCATGGCCGCCGTCTCCAAATTAAAGCTTAAGCGTTCAAACTCAAATCAAATCAAAGATCAATGCTTCTACAACAAATTCGAGGGGATAGATCAATGACACTGCAACTTTCTAAGACAATTTCACTTCTTAATTCATTAGCCGTTCTTTGTAAGTTCTAGTTATTTTCAGGTTTAAATATTTAATTATAATGTGGCCATGAAATAAAGTGGATTTGGATTTAAGTATGTGTATCGATTCAGATCTATTTCTGTTTCTTCTTGAATCTTGATCTTTGGACTTTTCTATCTTTACTCTCATGCTAAGTTCATGATCTATTCAGCCTGTTGTAAATCAATTTTCTTGATTCATGTTGATATTATTATCCAGCTGTAATCTTAATATGCCTGTGATGATGTTTTTCTCTCCGATCTTGTTTTGATGCAAAATTCTACCTTTCCCCTATTTATTTTCTTTTGATGAACCTAGGTCAATTTCGGACCTAGGCCTAAACTGCGATTTGCGTGCGATTGAATGCGGGGGAAATATTGGGATATTGTCTTGTTGGATATATGTGTTTGATAGAATCGAAGGCATAATATGAAAACTGGATATTTGGGTATTATTTCCATTAACATGAAATTGGATATTATCGTTATAATTAAAGTTTGCTAGCTTGGGTAAATTGGGGTAAACATGGAATACATGTAGTTTGGTATGAAACTTGACCTATGAAAAATATGGCAAGAATATTGATATGTATAACTTGGCTAAAATTTGACCTATGTAAATTGGGCATAGCTTTGTAAACATGTAAACTCTGAATCTTGACATATGTAAAAAGGCATGAAACTTGGTATATATGTAAATTGTCTAGGATTAGGCATATATAATTTGGCATATGAAATTTGGCATGGATCTTGATATATGTGTAATTTGGATAGAACTTGATATGTGTAAATTGGCATAAACTTGGCATACATGTAAACAGGCAAGAATTAGACATATATAAACCAACTAGAATTGGGTACATACATTAATGAGCATGTAATTTGGAATGTGGGCGTATGTTAATTAACATGTAATTGTCGTGTTTAGCATAATCATGGTTACTGACATTTAATTTGGTATGATTTACATACCAAAAATTATAAACATGATTTAAAGGGAAGGTGGGCCATAATAGTAAATGTTGATTAATGTAAATTATGAACATAACAATAATTGGTAATTTTTAGGAAACTTGCCATAAATTAGTCATTAATCACATAAGTGATTTATGGCATAAAATGGTATTAATTATATACCTAAATTAATGAGATTGATTGGAAACAAATTGGGCAGTAATTTGAATTTGAATAATTTACATAATTAATGTAAATTAGAAAATACGAATATGCTTAGCACGAGGTTGGATTGAGTTGTGATGTAAACCTGCCCGGACCCGCCCGGCTGTCCAGTAATCACAACAATACCTATCCAATGTGGGAGGCTAAGCATTGGGCCCAATAAAGACCCGAGGTTAGACTGAGTTGTGGCGTAAGACTGCCCGGACCCGACCGGCACACCGGCAGCCACAACAATATCTGTCTAATGTGAGAGGTTGGTGCCCTAATAAGACAACTAGAGCTGAGCTAGGGTTGGTAGGGTTAAGTTAACTAGAACACTTAACCAATTTCAACATGTTAACTAAATTGGTAGGTAGGGTTAGGTTAATCTGGACACTTAACCAATTTAATATGTTGACTACGGGAGTGGGTAAGGTTAAGCAAATGTTTAACCATTATAACATGATTAAACTGGACTAGAGAGTGAGGTTAAGTTAATGAGAACACTTAACCAATACAATGGGTTAATTAGACAAGTGGTTGCGGTTAAGTAGTAACACTTAACCAACATAACAGGACAAACGGGTGGGTTAAGTTAACTTGAATAAGTTGATAACACTTAACCATTATAATATGACCAGTAGGTGGGGTTAAGTTAACAAGAAAATTCTTAACCAATGTTACCAGATAGACAAACGGGGTTAAGTTAATAAACCACACTTAACCAATCAAACATAATAAGCGAGAAAGGTTAAGTTAACTAAGGTAAACACTTAACCATGGTAACGTAACGAGTAGAAGGGTTAAGTACATATCGGGTTGGTGGGTAATATTAGTAAATATAGGCCCACATACACTTAACCATTAAATACACATGCTTGAATCAGTAGCGGGGTTAAGTACACATCAGGGTTGGTGGGTAATATCAGAGAATATAGGCCCACAGACTTAACCATTAGAAAAACCTAGTAACGGGGACCCATTTCAGCAGTAACCCACATTAGGTATCAACGGAACCCTGAGCTAGGCAGGGTGGGGCACGATTACTGGGCTGATTATAAGAGGTCAAATTAGCGGCGGTTGGTGCAGCAGTGCAGGTTCTAACGGAGTGCGGGCATGCACACACTTCGGCGCAGAAAATTTAGACACTGGGCATCAGTAGGTATAAAGCCGTGCATCTTGATTGTGTCAGGGTTGCCACCATGGGACTTGATACACCCCATGGTGGGACCAGCACAGGTATCTACAAGTAGGGGGCCGCGTGACACAAATGAGAACTAGGTCAAGTACGGAGCCGATCGATAAGGTAGTAAGGGTGCATCGAATATATACATGGCCATTGGGGTGATCGAGGTGGAATCCTCAAAATCGATGTACACCTGAAGGCTACCATAATTGCGGGGATTGGGATCACGTTGTAATTATTATATAACACAGGACACTAGTTGGGATACTAGTAGGAGTACAGATCATTCCATGTAAGACACTTATGAGGATGCTAGTTAGGTGGTGCAGAGCAAATAGATATCGTTTTAATGGTAAAGCTTAGAAACCTTGCGATGTTACTCTTGATAGAAACCATGCGGTGGGATACTTGATAGGAATTATGGGATGTTATACTTGTTTCATCGTGCCCGAAGTTTATCTTGTTACCTTAGTTTATCTTGTTATCTTAGTTTATCTTGCCTACCTTGTCATCATGCTTATGTTTACTTTCAGTTTATTCATGCCATGTTATCTTTACTCATTTTCATGCTGAAAGTCACTAGGACTTACTCAGTCTTTATGACTGACCCATTTTGTTTCGCCTCTTTTTCTTCCGTTCCCCCCCCCCCAGGTTCACAGGGTGGGAATACAGCTTAGTTCGGATCTTACCAAGCTCCGAGGCTCTTTCATGTATGGCTTGGATTTCTCTTGGCTATGGCTTGCTTTGCTTTATTGGGGAATACTGCAGTTTGTTTTTATGCTTCTTTGTTCTTGAGAAAGACAGATATTTTAACTATGAAATTGGGTATTGGAAGTTGATGGGCTTTTCTTGTAAGCATAGGCTTTTCTTGTAAACATTTATATTTAATAAATGATTTGAAGTACTTCCACTTTATTTTCCGCTGTTTTATATATGTCTGTCTTGTAATATTTCTGTTCCAGTACCCATAATACTCCATTGAAGTTAAGGCATCCCCTTTGTGAGTGACCTTAACAGATGTGGGGTGTTACATTTGGTATCAGAGCAGAAGGTTACCAGACTGGGCAAAAGTTTTCAAAAACCTTCTGAAATTATTTTCAAAACATTTACAAAGAAGCAAATTTCAAGAAAATTTTGTTTTAATTAAAAGGCATATTCCCCAAAGCCATATGCACTATCTTTTGATTCTCTCTTGAAATCTCTTCTCTCTCTTTTCAACATAGTTTCGTAGGCATCCGACACATGTCGGAGGGCAAAGGAGTGCCCAACCTCCGTCTGTAGCCGTGGTAGTTCCATCTGCGTCTAATCTTATTTCAAGCTGGGTAGAGTTGCCGTGCGTTGGAGGTAGCTTCGAGAGACTTGTCAACAAACTCTACAAGGACAGTAAGAACAAGGAACTAGTTGTTATAGCTTAATCCACGAAGGAGGAAAAAGGTGAAAGGAAAGGGGCCTAAGTGAAAGAATAGTAAAACCCACAATAAGAGAGAGTATCTTTAGTGAGAAGGGACATGCAGTTAAGTATTATAGGACAAGGGCAAGGGACAAGATCGTCGAGAGGGCAATTGAATGCTCTCACTACTAGCGTACCTAAGAGAGTGGTAACGTTTCTGTTAAAAGTTTAGCTTATTCCTTTCTATCATCCCACTAGAACTTTGTTTTTGTACATCGCATCCTTTTAATTCTGCTTCGAAAGTTGAGTCTCTGCACCTTAGTACTAGCATAATAGAGGATCCCATTTTTGTCTCAAGTCCTGTTGGGGAAATCGGCTCATTTATTCATGACTTGTTTGGATTTGAGAATGTCTATGCTAAGTGTTGAATCTAGAAGTAATGTTTATGTTTTGGGCTATGGGTTGATTCTAGCGATGGAGTGGTTATCCAGTAAGGGTGACCTTCTCGGTTTTGAAAAATGGGGTAGTTAGACTCTTGACATGCCTCGGTAATATCCTCGAAGTCGCATGTAACCTTTAGGGTTCTATCATGATTTGTTACCTAGAATCTCTTGACACATTTATCGGTAATTTGTAATCCGCTCGAGTAGTGTTCGCCACTAAGGCGGATGGGTCATTTCGCTTATGCATGAGTTATAGAGAATCACCTTAGTAAGTACATTTGGCAGCATGGTTGGCATTTATTTTCAAGAGATAGTTCTGCGTGGAATACCTGATAGTAAGTGGACGAGATCCAAGATTCACTAGTGAATTTTTGGAGAGCTTGCATGAAACCATGAGTACGCCGTTATGTTTGAGCCGAGTATACTAGAAGTAGAGTAAGTGAAAAAGGAACGAGAGGCAATGGTGAAATAGGTTCCAACTCATGTTTTGGAAACAAGAATTAAGAAGCTACGAAATTGTGAAGTTAAAGACGGACAAAGCACAATGGAGTTAAGCTCAAGGAAATGCGACTTAGAAGATTGAAGACTAGATTCGTGCATCATATCTCTTCTTAAGAGTATATCCTTGATCCCTCTCTTCTTGTAGAGCTTACTTGCATGCTATCTTTTGTGTATATCCTCTCGGTCCTATTCTCAATCCAATTTCTGTTGCAAACCCCATAGGGAGTATGACTCATCTGTTAGTAACACATGTTGGGGCTTGAGGGTGTTCGTTGGTTTGACTAAACTTTTTGGGTTTTATAGGATACAGATTCGTCTTAGGAAGGGATTCCCTTGTGACCTAAAAGGAGTCCATCATGCTTCGTTTCCTAGAATCATATATAGTGGTTGGGTTGAGTAATTCTTTGGGTGTCAGTCTGATGTTGATTTCGGTCTTCGGGGCTGATGCTTAGAGAGTTCTTCTCCTAATCAATATATATATATGTGGCATAGATTTCCAGTTTTGACATTGCCTAATGGGCACAAAGTTTTTACTCGCTTCTATCATTCGACTATACCTTTAGATAGGAACAATTGGGTGTAAACATGTGTTTGAGACATGTTATGATTGATGGTTGCAAGTGGCTGCAAGTGGTTGCTAGTGGTTGCTCGTGGATGCATTTACACACATTAGGCACTAGATCGGCTCAATCACCTTTCATATTGCATATGCATGAGTGTTTACACTTGTTTGTGGATGAAATTGAATGTGTTATCATGTGAATGTTGCATATGGATGGATGTTTGTGCACACATATAGTGTTTATGTGACTAGGACTATTTGCATACATGTTGGACTCATGGCACTAAACATATTTTGCATTTAGGAGATCAATCAGGCCTGATCATTTGCATTAGACAAGGAACATATACACACACTTCTTGCATATGCTAATACAGCATTAGAAATCTCTTAAGGACAATGAATGCCTGTGATTGATGATTGAGTAGATGGATGATGGATGGTAGGACACATTCTTCTTAACTTGAAGATTTTGGGGATGAAATCCTTTAAGGAGGGGAGAATGTAACACCCCGTATTTTTAATATAATTAAAAATA
Source organism: Allium sativum (assembly GCA_030737875.1). Lineage (NCBI taxonomy): Eukaryota > Viridiplantae > Streptophyta > Magnoliopsida > Asparagales > Amaryllidaceae > Allium > Allium sativum. Next base: position 285,990,287 of record CM060911.1, read on the forward strand.
AAATATATAAAAATATGCTTATGATGGGTAAATAATGGTGATGCATAAGAAGAATTAATTAATACATGGAAGAGAAGAAAAATTAGTTCGATAACGACGTATGTAACGGAAAAGATAGTAAAATAAGGATAACTAATTCAAGAATCAGGAATTAGGTAAAATGGACATCACCATTGCGTTCCTCTCGGAAAAATACGGGAAATAGAGTCCGAGTTTTCGAAAATCGGAGTCCGTATGACCAAGATATGGCCAAAACAAGATTTCAGCAGACTTTTTGGCAGACTACCTGTGTCGACTGTAGTGTCGACACCCAAGTCGACCTGCCCCCCCCTGTGTCGACTGTAGTGTCAACTCCCCCCCTGTACAGGTCGACCTGGTCGGCCTGGGGTGGTCCAGAACCCATTTTTGAGGCCCGGGACGAGTTTTGATGGTCCGGATGGGTTTTAGGGTTAATCCGATGGCTGAAATGAAGTGCTACACCTATAAAATTACACCTAGACCTAGCCTAACTCACACAAATTCATATGACACTTAAATGCTGTTGGAATCTCTCTTAAGCCATGGCCGCCGTCTCCAAATTAAAGCTTAAGCGTTCAAACTCAAATCAAATCAAAGATCAATGCTTCTACAACAAATTCAAGGGGATAGATCAATGACACTGCAACTTTCTAAGACAAATTCACTTCTTAATTCATTAGCCGTTCTCTATAAGTTCTAGTTATTTTCAGATTTAAATATTTAATTATAATGTGGCCATGAAATAAAGTGGATTCGGATTTAAGCATGTGTATCGATTCAGATCTATTTCTGTTTCTTCTTGAATCTTGATCTTCGGACTTTTCTATCTTTACTCTCATGCTAAGTTCATGATCTATTCAGCCTGTTGTAAATCAATTTTCTTGATTCACGTTGTTATTATTATCCAGTTGTAATCTTAATATGCCTGTGATGATGTTTTTCTCTCCGATCTTGTTTTGATGCAAAATTCTACCTTTCCCCTATTTATTTTCTTTTGATGAACCTAGGTCAATTTCGGACCTAGGCCTAAACTGCGATTTGCGTGCGATTGAATACGGGGGAAATATTGGGATATTGTCTTGTTGGATATACGTGTTTGATAGAATCGAAGGCATAATATGAAAACTGGATATTTGGGTATTATTTCCATTAACATGAAATTGGGTATTATCATTATAATTAAAGTTCGCTAGCTTGGGTAAATTGGGGTAAACATGGAATACATGTAGTTTGGTATGAAATTTGACCTATGAAAAATATGGCAAGAATATTGATATGTATAACTTAGCTAAAATTTGACCTATGTAAATTGGGTATAGCTTTGTAAACATGTAAACTCTGAATCTTGACATATGTAAAAAGTCATGAAACTTGGTATATATGTAAATTGTCTAGGATTAGGCATATATAAATTGGCATATGAAATTTGGCATGGATCTTGATATATGTGTAATTTGGCTAGAACTTGATATGTGTAAATTGGCATAAACTTGGCATACATGTAAACACGCAAGAATTAGACATATATAAACCAACTAGAATTGGGTACATACATTAATGAGCATGTAATTTGGAATGTGGGCGTATGTTAATTAACATGTAATTGTCGTGTTTAGCATAATCATGGTTACAGACATTTAATTTGGTATGATTTACATAATAAAAATTATAAACTTGATTTAAAGGGAAGGTGGGCCATAATAGTAAATGTTGATTAATGTAAATTATGGACATAAAGATAATTGGTAATTTTTAGGAAACTTGCCATAAATTAGTCATTAATCACATAAGTGATTTATGGCATAAAATGGTATTAATTATATACCTAAATTAATGAGATTGATTAGAAACAAATTGGGCAGTAATTTGAATTTGAATAATTTACATAATTAATGTAAATTAGAAAATACGAATATGCTTAGCACGAGGTTGGATTGAGTTGTGATGTAAACCTGCCCGGACCCGCCCAGCTGTCCAGTAATCACAACAATACCTATCCAATGTGGGAGGCTAAGCATTGGGCCCAATAAAGACCCGAGGTTAGACTGAGTTGTGGCGTAAGACTGCCCGGACCCGACCGGCACACCGGCAACCACAACAATATCTGTCTAATGTGAGAGGTTGGTGCCCTAATAAGACAACTAGAGCTGAGCTAGGGTTGGTAGGGTTAAGTTAACTAGAACACTTAACCAATTTCAACATGTTAACTAAATTGGTAGGTAGGGTTGCGTTAATCTGGACACTTAACCAATTTAATATGTTGACTACGGGAGTGGGTAAGGTTAAGCAAATGTTTAACCATTATAACATGATTAAACTAGACTAGAGAGTGAGGTTAAGTTAATGAGAACACTTAACCAATACAATGGGTTAATTAGACAAGTGGTTGCGGTTAAGTAGTAACACTTAACCAACATAACAGGACAAACGGGTAGGTTAAGTTAACTTAAATAAGTTGATAACACTTAACCATTATAATATGACCAGTGGGTGGGGTTAAGTTAACAAGAAAATTCTTAACCAATGTAACCAGATAGACAAACGGGGTTAAGTTAATAAACCACACTTAACCAATCAAACATAATAAGCGAGAAAGGTTAAGTTAACTAAGGTAAACACTTAACCATGGTAACGTAACGAGTAGAAGGGTTAAGTACATATCGGGTTGGTGGGTAATATTAGTAAATATAGGCCCACATACACTTAACCATTAAATACACATGCTTGAATCAGTAGTGGGGTTAAGTACACATCAGGGTTGGTGGGTAATATCAGAGAATATAGGCCCACAGACTTAACCATTAGAAAAACCTAGTAACGGGGACCCATTTCAGCAGTAACCCACATTAGGTATCAACGGAACCCTGAGCTAGGCAGGGTGGGGCACGATTACTGGGCTGATTATAAGAGGTCAAATTAGCGGCGGTTGGTGCAGCAGTGCAGGTTCTAACGGAGTGTGGGCGTGCACACACTTCGGCGTAGAAAATTTAGCCACTGGGCATCAGTAGGTATAAAGCTGTGCATCTTGATTGTGTCAGGGTTGCCACCATGGGACTTGATACACCCCATGGTGGGACCAGCACAGGTATCTACAAGTAGGGGGCCGCGTGACACAAATGATAACTAGGTCAAGTAGGGAGCCGATCGATAAGGTAGTAAGGGTGCATCGAATGTATACATGGCCATTGGGGTGATCGAGGTGGAATCCTCAAAATCGATGTACACCTGAAGGCTACCATAATTAAGGGGATTGGGATCACGTTGTAATTATTATATAACACAGGACACTAGTTGGGATACTAGTAGGAGTACAGATCATTCCATGTAAGACACTTATGAGGATGCTAGTTAGGTGGTGCAGAGCAAATAGATATCGTTTTAATGGTAAAACTTAGAAACCTTGCGATGTTACTCATGATAGAAACCATGCGGTGGGATACTTGATAGGAATTAAGGGATGTTATACTTGTTTCATCGTGCCCGAAGTTTATCTTGTTACCTTAGTTTATCTTGTTATCTTAGTTTATCTTGCCTACCTTGTCATCATGCTTATGTTTACTTTCAGTTTATTCATGCCATGTTATCTTTACTCATTTTCATGCTGAAAGTCACTAGGACTTACTCAGTCTTTATGACTGACCCGTTTTGTTTCACCTCTTTTTCTTCCGTCCCCCCCCCCCAGGTTCACAGGGTGGGAATACAGCTTAGTTCGGATCTTACCAAGCTCCAAGGCTCTTTCATGTATGGCTTGGATTTCTCTTGGCTATGGCTTGCTTTGCTTTATTGGGGAATACTGCAGTTTGTTTTTATGCTTCTTTGTTCTTGAGCAAGACAGATATTTTAACTATGAAATTGGGTATTGGAAGTTGATGGGCTTTTCTTGTAAACATAGGCTTTTCTTGTAAACATTTATATTTAATAAATGATTTGAAGTGCTTCCACTTTATTTTCCGCTGTTTTATATATGTCTGTCTTGTAATATTTCTGTTCCAGTACCCATAATACTCCATTGAATTTAAGGCATCCCCTTTGTGAGTGACCTTAACAGATGTGGGGTGTTACACAAAATCTATGGAGAATTCCAAGGATAAAAAAGAAGAAGTCGCTGACAAAGCTGTCATGCCGTCTAGCATAGAGACTCCAATGTTGATGATACTACCAACATATAATTCGTACTCACATAAAGTTGGTGCATAAATAATGTTTGCGAACGAACTGGACAATGTTGTATATGACGTAGTTGTATACACAATTATATGATTTTTGTTTGATGATAACAACCAAATAAATATTATTTTAAATGTGTTCGTTACTGTACTGTTCTATATATACATCACAGACAGGAATATAATATTTATATTTAAATAGAATATGACTGTACAGACATTCATATATTCATACAGTATTTTATTTAAACTAAAGATTATATTTCAAACAGTACAACTATTTATAACTCCGCTATTTACAATTCACCTAAATATGTTTGAATATTTCTGACATGACACATCACACATGAAATTGTAATATTAAGGAATTCAAATAAAAATAGACAGATTGAATTGAACACAATAAAATAATATTTTATTTCAATTAAATCTGTTTATTACAAATAATAGTACAATTTTATACACGTCTATAATCGATTTCATATACACAGATTCCTCATTACATACATCACTCATCACTCGGTATATTTGCATACACACACACACTGACACTCTGCCTTCAGTCTTCTGAATCTTCACGTGCTCCAATCCAGTTCACCATGTGCATAACTGTCACATACAGAAGAACACATAGTAGACTACAACAAAAATAAAATTCAATAAAAGCAAATAAAAAATATTTTCAAATTTTATTTGCCTCAGAATTACGGTGTGTTTCTCATCATTTTTCAGACTTAGTCTGATATATATCAAATGCTTACATCTGTTTAAGTGTATAGAAAAGAAAACAGTATTGCATTGAGGAGCATCCTCGTAGACCAACTCAACTCAGTGCAAATCAAGGCAGAATCTTTTCTTATCATTTTTTTATAAAAGCCAGAAAAATTCAAGGAGAAGTAAAAAAGTATTCAAGTGTACGTGTTCAAGGAAGCATGATCAAAATGGTCAAGCACAAGTCATGATATGCTCAAAGCAAATATGAGTGAAATCGGGATGTAAAAGTGCAAAAAACAAGTTCAAGGCAGCCAAACCCAAGTACAAGAACAATGGACAAGTACAAGCCATTACGGACTCAAGAAATGATCAATACAAATATGCTTCAACATATACAGGTCATAGTCCAGCAAAGTGATGTAGTTCTACATGTTTTTAAAGATGGCTGTGAACATATGTTCAAAAACGAGTGTCAAAGTCGAGGAAGTGCATGCTTATGTGTATGTACAAAAATGAATAACTCAAGTTTAGTGTTTAAACAGGACAGGTGCAACAACATAAGCAACAAGGTTCAAAAACAAAATAAAGCAAACCGAGTTTCAACTACGCAACAATGAACACAACATAGTGTGGACATGTTTCAGTGGTTCAAGATGGTGATGCAGTCCAAATATCATAAACAAGTACAGTAAGAAGCCCAGGAGTATACACTTATAATATGGTTCATGATCAAGACAACCTAGTGGCCAGACCAAGACAACTAGACGTATTCATGAACATGGTGCAACAATATCTCAAGGAACATGGATAAAGTGCACAACTGGAAGGTCACAACAACAAAACAAATAGCTCAAGCATAAGTCTACTCGGGGTACAAACAATTCAAGTGTAGCATCAGCTCAACATTCATCTCAATCAAAATATAGTATCTGTTCTTATCAAATAAGTGCTTTAAATAAAAGGCGTGATCGTATCATATTTTTTTATGAAGCAATATAAAAATGATCGGGTGGTTCTGTTAAAATTTTAGCAAATCAAGTATAACATCTGTTCAGTTTTTAATCAGCAGGAAGTCAAAAAAAATATTCAGTACAAAAATTACTGGAAGGTTTAAAATGGTCGAGCCAGAGTCAAACAGATGGTGCATACAAGTTTGAACATCAACAATTAGGGCATGTAAGTAGCACAAGTATAATCAAAGTAGTATTTGTTCTTATAAAAGTGTATGAAGCATCAGTTCAAATCTGTTTGCAAGGATTAGCCAAACAAGTCTGTTCGAAGCAATACAGAAGGGGATCAGGAAAAACAAAGCAAGTCACACTCTATTAAGTCAGAGTTTAATTCTGGAGTATATATGAAATATATTAGCAAGATTTAAATTCCAGGATTCACGCAAAAGATTCCTGAAAATTATAAGGTTTCATTTAAATAAAGGAACCAATTCGAAGCTGTATTCTCACTTAAGTTTGAAATTTTCAAAGATCACGAATTCAAAAATCGAGTCTCATTAGATTTCAAGCACCAAAATTTACTCATATATCATGGCCAAGTAATATGGGAAACCAGAGAATATTCAGGATTTTAACCTTATAAATATCCACCGATTCATCACTGGCATTCATCCAATTTTCAACGAAATTATAGAAAATTCGAAGTGAAAAATCATACCAATATTTACTTGGATCTGAATCGAGTGGAGCTACAAATAGAAGGACATCAGAGCACGAGATTAACATAGGAAATCATCAGAGCACGAGAACGACATCGGAAAACATCAGAGCACGAGTACGGTCAATCATTTTGTAAAAAATCGGATTCTAGAAGGAAACCCTAGATCGCAAATCGCCAACCCCCATTTTTTATTTCCAGAGAGAAAAAGGAGATCGGGCTCAAGTGAAAATGGGTGAAGCAAACTAAGATAGCCGGCCAAGAAAAAGGGCTAAGGATTTAAAGGAGTTTATTAATTAAAACTAGGGTTTTGTTTTTAAAAGGGTTTTCTATTTAAAGCTAGGGTTTTTATTTTAATTGTTTTAATTTGTTTTTATTGTTTTCAACTTTGTAATCAGTCTAGAGTTTTCTAGTTTGTCTCTAAAACTAGGGAGACGAATTACGAGGTTTGTAATTCAGGAAAATCTGGTTTCGGGGATAGAAACCAATGCAGGGTTTTGAGCGTAGGATTAGTGCAACTAGAGCGAGATTGTGAGGCCTGTTTGTGTAGCTTCTAGCAGAAACTGGGGATAAGTTTTGAGTGTGGGGTTAGGGTAAAGAGGCTAGGAATTGTCGCGAGTTTACGGGTGTTGTAACCGTTGTAATTGTTGACTAATACGTAGTAGAAACCTTGGGGAATGCAACAGTAGGAAGGGTTTTGCCAAAGCTGGGTATATCTGTGTGTTATTTATTTTCTGCATTTACTCTGATTATTATCTGTGTTGTTATTATTCAATTACCCAGCAAAAATCTTTGATGAACCCTATTCACCCCCCTCTAGGGTTAATTTAGATCCTACAAGTGGTACCAGAGCAGGTATTTTTTTTATATTTTATTTTAACTCTAGAGTCATGAATCTGTCTAATAACGCTTTTTCTGAGGGCTGGTCCATAGCTAGGCCACCAATGTTTAATGGAACTGATTATGCCTATTGGAAAGCTAGAATGAAAATTTATTTGAGTTCAATCGATTATGATGTGTGGGATATTATCGAAACGGGTTATAGGACTCCCACTGTTATTATTAATGGTATTGATGTTCCAAAAGAAAAAGACAGGTGGGATGCTAATGATAAAAAATCATTTTAAACTAATGCCAAAGCGACGAATGCATTATTCTGTGCTCTTGATAAAACTAAATTTAATCGAATTTCTCATTGTGAAACTGTACAGGAAATATGGCATACGTTGGAGGTCACACACTAAGGAACATCTCAAGTGAAGGAATCTCGTCTCACTCTACTTAGCAACGAATATGAAAATATCTCTTTGCAAAGAGAAGAATATATAAAAGAAATGTGTGGACGCTTCTCGTCACTAGTCTACAATGCAAAAGCTCTTGGCAAAACTTATACTAAAGTGGAATTGATCAGAAAAATATTGAGAGTGCTACCGATGAATTTTTAAGCTAAAGTGATGGCGATTCAAGAATCAAAAGATCTGAATAAAGTAAGCATGGAAGAGTTAATCAGAAATCTGATTACTTACGAGTTGGAGTTAAAAGCAAGAGAAGAACGGAAGAATTGTGAATCAAAGAAAAAGACGACCGCTCTAAATAATACTGTTGAAAGTGATGGTGATGATCCCGCTGAAGAGCTAGCGATGGTTTTGAGAAAGCGGGCCAAAGGATATTACAAGCCACAAAAGAAGAATTCAAAAACTAACAAGTCTGAAAGCTAAGAAAGTTCAGACGATGAAGTATTTTGCTACAATTGCAAGAAACCCGGACATATCAAACCAAATTGCCCACAACTAAAAAATGAAAAGAAGAAGAAGTTCAGAAGGAAGAAGAAGGGTTTTGCTGCTACACGGGATGATGAGGAAGGAGAAGAAGTTTCTGAAAGTGATGAAGGGGAAGCTAATTTTTGTCTTATGGCTCAATCTGATTCGGAAAGTAGTGAAGAGGATTCAAGTGAGGTATCGAATTTTACTTATAAAGATTTAATTTTAATGTGTCACGATCTCACAAAAACCGTTGATTCTCTTGAACTAAAAGTTAAGAAATTGTAATCTGATAGGTCAAAACTAGTTCAACAAAATAACAGTTTAGAAAGAAAACTTGAAAAAGTTAAGAATTCACTGTTTTCAAAATGCAAAAAATGTCAATTTTTGAGTAATGATCTTTTGAAATTCAAAACTGATTTTGAGTTACTTAAAAGTGAAAACGTGAATTTGAAGAAAGAAAATTGTGATTTTGAGAAGGAGATTGAAAAGCTTAGAGAATCTGAAAAACTTGATTTTGAAAAGCGAAAACAATTTGAAATTGAAATTTCTAAGTCCAATGCGAAAATCAAAGCACTTAAAAACGAAAATTTGGTTTTAAAACAAACTGATGTTGGAAAGAGGAAAATCACTATTAATCGTTGCTCAAATTTAATGAAAGAAAATAGTGACCTTAAATTTAAAATTCAACGACTTGAGTCAACTTTGACTAAATTTTCCAAAGGAAGAAATCGTTGAATATGTTGTTAAAAAACAAATTTTTTGTTCAGAATAAAAAGGGACTTGGTTTTTGGATTTGATCTAGTTGAAAAACGAAATCCTAATGATTTTAAAAATCCTTTAAATTATTTAGAAAACGATCAATTTGAAATTTTGAAAGCAAATAATTTCAAAGGGTTTTTAAATCATAAACGAAATAATAACTCGTTTAAAAACAATTCATTTAAACATGTATGGATTCCAAAAAATAACAAAGTGATTTTGAATAAGTCTAAACGAATTTGGGTACCAAAGGGTACTATTGTGGATAGTAATGGATTGTTATATAAACAGATTTGGGTACCAAAATGTGTAAACGAAGATAAAAGTGGTAAAACAACTTTTTTTAGAACACTCGATCCTATAAACATTTAGGTACCGAGGGAGGCTAAGGAACAACTATGCTTAAGAGAGATAAAATTCAAATTGATTCATATTATCGAATTATTTGGAGTTCCTTAGCCATAGATTCAGAGTTGGAGATTCATTGGATCACATCAATTATGGTAAGTCAGGTATGATCTCTAAACTCGTATTTTTAATTTTCTTTTATTTCCTTTGTAGTTTATTTCTCTTTTTAGTTTTTATTTCTTTTATTTTTTATGCTGATTTTTGGTTGATAAGACTGTAATTTTTTGAGCATATCTTGAACATGGTAAATTGGAATTTTAAAATTTATTATATTCTTGTATACAAATGAAGTTTCACACATATTTGCTATTTTTAGTTTCTTCTTATTCACTTTGGAAAATATTGAAAAATCGAACTCAATACAGTAGACTACTTGAAAGCCATGATTGACTAGTTGTGAAAATTTCATTTTTTTTACTTGGCTTGATTTTGAAATCATTCATTTTTTATTGTTAAATTTCTTGGATTATAAAAAAAATTATTTTTTTCAAGTGATTTTAAATAATTATCTTCAGATTTAATCGTTGAATGTTTCTTGTGCTTATTTAAAAATTCTCTGAAAATATCACTTGTGATTCATGCTTTGAAAATGATCTTGTGCTTCTCTGATAAAGAAATTCATTTGATGCGTTTGAATATCTTGGTGACTGGATGATGAGTTGAAAAATCAGTAATTAAATATCTTTAAATTCCATAGACAATTTGATTTAAATATATAAGTGGTTTTAAAAAATTTCTAGGAGCAATCAACTTTAAAAATATTGGAAAATTCCATATTCTACTGATTGATTTTTGAAACTGATTTTCAACTTGCATTGATATTTTAAAAAAAAACTCCTCTTGAAATTGATATTTTCAATTTTTAAAATTATTTTTGATTATTTATTGAAAAATTGAAATTATTGATTGATTTGAACCGTTTTGTGACTCATCAAAATTATTAATAGATTTATAAAATGTGGTGAGGTGTGACTAAGGTATAATTCATAACTAGAGGAGATGTTATTTTAAATCTCATGATGATTGGACAGATTTTATAATATCTTTTAATTAGAGCTTATTTCATGACCATCTTCTATATTTACCATATTTCTGTCATTCATCATGGTTTTATTTAATTTGGGGAGTTCAAATTATTCTTGGAAATAAAAATAAAAGAAAAAGAAATATATTTATATATATATATATTATTTATTATTGGTATTCACTCCCATTTAAAAGTCCTCGCGGTTATGCGTGGGTGAATTACCTTAATCTCTATGTGCTTCCATTCTCACTTAAAAGACCTTTGGGTTGTGCATGGATGGAACTCATTAGAGAGGATAAAGTTAAGTTACTACTAACTCCATTTAAAAGACCTTTGGGCTATGCGTGGTTAGCAAGTGCTTAACATATTTTGAGTTTACTTAAAACCTTTAAAATTCATATTCAAATATTTAATTTTATTGAACTCTCCTTATTCTATAAAATCCATGGTAAATACATTCATTCTGAAAGTGAAATTCGTATCTGATTTAAAGATTATTATGATTTTTGTTTGATTAAATGGGTTTTACGATATATATTCTCTCTCTTAATCTGAATTTATACTTCTAGTCTATATTCATCACTGTTTTGATTTCTATTATCCTTTTGATGATAACAAAAGGGGGAGAATGGTCAAGATTTTGATTGATGAGTATTTAATTCAAAAATATTTTAAGATTGGAAATTAAATATCTAGAGGGAGAATGGTCAATTGGATTTCATCATTCATATTTTCCACATATATAGGGGGAGTTCAGTTGTTGGGGGAGCTAATAAATAGGGGGAGTTCAATTTCACTGTCAAACACATTTATTATGCTCAAAATCTTTTATTTGTTTGTCATCATCAAAAGGGAGAGATTGTTGTATATGACATAGTTGTATACACAATTATATGATTTTTGGATGATAACAACCAAATAAATATTATTTTAAATGTGTTTGTTACTGTACTGTTCTATATATACATCACAGACAGGAATATAATATTTATATTTAAATAGAATACGACTGTACAGACATTCATATATTCATACAGTATTTTATTTAAATTAAATATTATATTTCAAATATTCAAACAGTGCAACTATTTATAACTCCACTATTTACAATTCACTTAAATATGTTTGAACATTTCTGACATGACACATCACACATGAAATTGTAATATTGAAGGAATTCAAATAAAAATAGACAGATTGAATTGAACACAATAAAATAATATTTTATTTCAATCAAATCTGTTTATTACAAATAACAGTACAATTTTATTCACGTCTATAATCGATTTCATATACACAGATACCTCATTACATACATCACTCATCACTCAGTATATTTACATATACACACACACTGACACTCTGCCTTCAGTCTTCTGAATCTTCACGTTCTCCAATCTAGTTCACCATGTGCATACCTGTCACATACAGAATAACGCACACAGTAGACTGCAACAAAAATAAAATTCAATAAAAGCAAATAAAAAAAAATTATTTTCAAATTTTATTTGCTTCAGAATTATGGTGTGTTTCTCATCATTTTTTAGACTTGGTCTGATATATATCAAACGCTCACATCCGTTTAAGTGTATAGAAAAGAAAACAGTATTGCACTGAGGAGCAGCCTCGCGGACCAACTCAATTCAGTGCAAATCAAGGAAGAATCTGTTCGTATCATTTCTATTATAAAAGCCAGAAAAATTCAAGGAGAAGTAAACAAGTATTCAAGTGTACGAGTTCAAGGCAGCATGATCAAAACGGTCAAGCACAAGTCATGACATGCTCAAAGCAAATATGAGTGAAACAGGGATGTAAAAGTGCAAAAAGCAATTTTAAGGCAACCAGACCCAAGTACAAGAAAAATGGACAAGTACAAGCCATTACGGACTCAAGAAATGATCAATACAAATATGCTTCAACATATATAGGTCATAGTCCAACAAAGTGATGCAGCTCTACATGTTTTTAAAGATGGCTATGAACATATGTTCAAAAACGATTGTCAAAGTCGAGGAAGTGCATGCTTATATGTGTGTACAAAAGTGAATAACTCAAGTTTAGTGTTTAAACAAGACAGGTGCAACAGCATAAGCATCATTATTTAAAAACAAAATAAAGCAAATCGAGTTTCAAATACACAACAATGAACACAGCGTACTGTGGACATGTTTCAATGGTTCAAGATGGTGATGCAGTCCAAATATCATAAACAATTACAGCAAGAAGCCCAGGAGTATACACTGATAATATGGTTCATGTTCAAGACACCCAAGTGGCCAGACCAAGACAACTAGACATAATCATGAACATGGTGCAAAAATGTCTCAAGGAACAAGGATAAAGTGCACAAGCACAAGGTCACAGCAACAAAACAAATAGCTCAAGCACAAGTCTGCTCGGGGTACAAACAATTCAAGTGTAGCATCATCTCAACATTCATCTCAATCAAAATATAGTATCTGTTCTTATCAAATAAGTGCTTCAAAGAAAACGCGTGATTATATCATATTTTTTTTATGAAGCAGTATAAAAATGATCGGGTAGTTCTGTTAAAGTTTTGGCAAATCAAGTATAACATCTGTTCAGTTTTTAATCAGCGGGAAGTGGAAAAAAAATATTCAGTGCAAAAATTACTGGAAGGTTTAAAATGGTCGAGCCAGAGTCAAACAGATGGTGCATACAAGTTTGAACATCAACAAGTAGGACATGTAAGAAGCACAAGTATAATCAAAGTAGTATCTGTTCTTATAAAAGTATATGAAGCATCAGTTCAAATCTGTTTACAACGATTGGCCAAACAAGTCTGTTCGAAGCAATACAAAAGGGGATCAAGAAAAACAAAGCAAGTCACACTCTATTAAGTCAGATTTTAATTCTGGAGTATATATGAAATATATTAGCAAGATTTAAATTCCAGGATTCACGCAAAAGATTCTAGAAAATTATATAAGGTTTCGTTTAAATAAAGGAACCAATTCAAAGTTGTATTCTCACGCAAGTTTGAAATTTTCAAAGATCACGAATTCAAAAATCGAGTCTCATCGGTTTTCAAGCCCCAAAATTTACTCATATATCATGACCAAGTAATACGGGAAATTAGAGAATATTCAGGATTTTAACCCTATAAATATCCACCGATTCGTCATTGGCAGATCATCCAAGTTTCAAAGCAATTGAAGAAAAATTTGAAGTGAAAAATCATACCAATATTTACTTGGATCTGAATCGAGTGGAGTTGCAAATCAAAGGACATCAGAGCACGAGATCAACATCGGAAATCATCAGAGCACGAGATCGACATCGGAAAACATCAGATCACGAGTACGGTCAATCATTTTGTAAAAAATCGGATTCCAGAAGGAAACCCTAGATCAAAAATTTCCAGCCCCCATTTTTTATTTCCAGAGAGACTAAGGAGATCAGGCTCAAGTGAAAATGGGTGAATCAAACTAAGATGGCCGGCCAAGAAAAAGAGCTATGGATTTAAAGGAGTTTATTAATTAAAACTAGGGTTTTGTTTTTAAAAGGGTTTTCTATTTAAAGCTAGGGTTTCTATTTTAATGGTTTTAATTTTTTTTAATTGTTTTCAACTTTGTAATCAGTCTAGAGTTTTCTAGTTTGTCTCTAAAACTTGGGAGACAAATTACGGGGTTTGTAATTCGGGGAAATCTGGTTTCGGGGATAGAAACCAGTCCAGGGTTTTGAGCGTAGGATTAGTGCAACTAGAGCGAGATTGTGAGGCCTGTTTGTGTAGCTCCTAGTAGAAACTGGGGATAAGTTTTGAGCGTAGGGTTAGGACAAAGAGGCTAGGAATTGTCGCGAGTTTACGGGTGTTGTAAGCGTTGTAATTGTTGACTAATACCTAGTAGAAACCTTGGGGAATGCAGCAGTAGGCAGGGTTTTGCCGAAGCTGGGAATATCTGTGTGTTATTTATTTTCCGCATTTACTATGATTATTATCTGTGTTGTTATTATTCAATTACTCAGCAAAAATCTGCGATGATCCCTATTCACCTCCCCCCATCTAGGGTTAATTTAGATCCTACAGACAACAATGAATGATAAATTGGTACATGAACAATGTTTGCAACTAAATTGGACAGTGAAGAGCAAAGATGACTCACAAACATGAGTATGAAATAAATTCTATCTGTAAACAATCAAAATGGCATGCAAACAAGATATAGACTTCACTTGATGGTCAAACAAGCGATATTTTCTGGATGTGATACCCTTATTTATTCTTTTCGCACTTATTAAATCAATTCCGTCATAGGTAAGTCTCTCCTTTTACCTTTAATATTTCGATTACATCATATTCGAGGCGCTTTCTTCAGTATTTCGATAATTTCAAAAGTTTTGTTATGCTTTTTGATTATTTATCTTTTGATTAAAAGTTGCCAGAAATTTCAATCAGCAAGCCCGTCTAGCTCAGTTGGTAGAGCGCAAGGCTCTTAACCTTGTGGTCGTGGGTTCGAGCCACGGTGGGCGAATAAGCAATATATTTTTTCCGGTTAACTTTTGCCCAAACTGTACACCCATCTTCCATCATGCTACTGAACGACGCTTTGACCACGATGGAGATCATTATTACGTTTGGGTTTTCCCGATAGAATATGAGGGAATACTTTTTAACCAATGTATTAATTCAGTATTTTTCTCCTTTGTTTGAATTTCCAATTAGGACATCAAAGTTAACAAGCTAGATGGATAACAAACAAGGAGTCCCTATTTGAAATTCAGATAATTAATTGGGTTCGCTCAAACTTAGTAATGCACTAGGAAAATATACGATTATTATATTCATCCTTGGAAACTCTTATATAGGCCTTAGCTTTCCCACAAAAAAACCAAACTACGCACCAGCCTGAGCAATATTGCTGATAAATACACCATTAAAACACTGCCCAAACCAATTCATAATGGAACCAAAATTGTTAATATTTAACCTGAAAGTGTTCTTCCTTCTACCTTATATGATAGCGGTCTTCCTTGTAATTTCATTTCTGAGTGCGACCCAGCATACTCAGAATGTCCTAATCCTGGGCAATATGGTATTTTGAGTCCATTGTGTAAACTTATATCCCTTGCTCAAAATATTGATGATATTACCATCATATAATTCGTACTCACATAAAGTTGGTGCATGAACAATGTTTGCAAACAAATCGGACAACAATGAATGATGAATTGGTACATGAACAATGTGTGCAACTAAACTTGATAGTGAATTGCAAAGACGGCTCACAAACATGAGTATGAAATAAATTCTATATGTAAACAATCAAAATGGTATGCAAGCAAGCTATGGACTTCACTTGATGGTCAAATAAGCGACATTTTCCAGAGGTGAAACCCTTATGTATTCTTTTCACACTTCTTAGATCAATTCCATCACAAGTAAGTCTCTCCTTTTTCCCTTAATATTTCGATTACATCATATTCGAGGCACTTTCTTCTGCTATTTTGACAATATTAAAAGTTTTGTTTTTCTTTTTGATTGTATTATCTTTTGACTAAAAGCTATCAGAGATTTCAATCAGCAAGCCTGTCTAGCTCAGTTGGTAGAGCGCAAGGCTCTTAACCTTGTGGTCGTGGGTTCGAGCCCCACGGTGGGTGAATTATTGATCTATTTTTGTCGGTTGACTTTTGACCAAACTGCATATGCCTCTATCATCATGCTACTGAACGTCGCTTTCGCCACGATGGAGATCATTTTTACATTTGGGTTTTCCCGATAGACTTTGAGGGGATACTTTTTAACCAATGTATTAATTCAGTATTTTTCTCCTTTGTTTGAATTCCCAATTATGACATCCCAGTTAGCAAGCTGGATGGATAACAAACTAGGAGTCCTTATTTGAATTTCAGATAATTAATATGGTTCCCTCAAACTTAGTAATGCACTAGGAAAATATATGATTATTAGTTTCAACCTCGAAAATTCTTATATAGGCCTTAGCTTTCCCAAAAAAAAACCAAACTATGCACCAGCTTGAGCAATATTGCTGATAAATACACCATTAAAACACTTCCTAAACCAATTCATAATGGCACCAAATTCGTTAATATTTAACTTGAAAGTGTTCTTCCATCTACCTAACATGATAGCGACCTTCCTTGTAATTTCATTTTTGAGTGCTACCCAGCATACTCAGATGTTCCTAATCCTGGGCTATATGGTATATCGATTCCATTGCGTAAAATTATATCCCTTGCTCAAAATGTTGATGATACTACCATCTATAATTCGTACTCACTTAAAGTTGGTGCATGAACAATGTTTGCAAACAAACCAGACAACAATGAATGATGATTGGTACATGAACAATGTTTGCTACTAAACTTGATCGCGAAGAGCAAAGATGCTCACAAACATGAGTACGAAATAAATTCTATCTATAAACAATCAAAATGGTATGCAAGCAAGATATAGACTTCACTTGATTGTCAAACAAGCAATATTTTCCAGAGGCGAAACCCTTATATATTCTTTTCACACTTCTTAAATCAATTCCGTCATAGGTAAGTCTCTCATTTTCCCTTAATATTTCGATTACATCATATTCGAGGCGCTTTCTTCTGCTATTTTGACAATATTAAAAGTTTTGTTTTTCTTTTTGATTGTATTATCTTTTGATTAAAAGATGTCAGAGATTTCAATCAGCAAGCCCGTCTAGCTCAGTTGGTAGAGCGCAAGGCTCTTAACCTTGTGGTCGTGGGTTCGAGCCCCACGGTGGGCGAATTGGTGATCTATTTTTGCAGGTTGACTTTTGACCAAACTGCATTTGCCTCTACCATCATGCTACTGAACGATTCTTTCGCCACGATGGAGATCATTTTAATGTTTGGGTTTTCCCGACAGACGATGAGGGGATACTTTTTAACCAGTGTATTAACTCAGTATTTTTCCCCTTTGTTTGAATTGCCAATTAGGACATCCCACTTAGCAAGCTGGATGGATAACAAACTGGGAGTCCTTCTTTGAATTTCAGATAATTAATAATGTTAGCTCAAACTTAGTAATGCACTAGGAAAATATATGATTATTACTTTCATCATTGGAAACTCTTATATAGGCCTTAGCTTTCCCCAAAAAAAAAAAAACTACGCACCAGCCTGAGCAATATTGCTGATAAATACTCCATTAAAACACTGCCCAAACCAATTCAAAATGGCACCAAATTTGTTATTATATAAATTGAAAGTGTTCTTCCATCTACCTAACATGATAGCGATCTTCCTTGTAATTTCATTTTTGAGTGCAACCTAGCATACTTATATGGTCCTAATCTTGTGCTGTATCGTATATCGAGTCCATTGTGTAAACTTATATCCCTTGTTCAAAATGTTGATGATACTACCATCATATAATTCGTACTCACTTAAAGTTGGTGCATGAACAATGTTTGCAAACAAACCAAACAACAATGAATGATGAATTGGTACATGAACAATGTTTGCAACTAAACTTGATAGCGAAGAGCAAAGATGCTCACAAACAAGAGTATGAAATAAATTCTACCTATGAACAATCGAATGGTATGCAAGCAAGATAGAGACTTCACTTGATGGTCAAACAAGCGATATTTTCTGGAGGCGGAACCCTTATGTATTCTTTTCACACTTCTTAAATCAATTCCGTCATAGGTAAGTCTCACCTTTTTCCCTTAACATTTTTATTATATCATATTCGAGGCACTTTCTTCTGCTATTTTGATAATATTTAAAGTTTTGTTTTGCTTTTCAGTTGTATTATCGATCTATTAAAAGTTGTCAGAGATTTCAATCAGCAAGCCCGTCTAGCTCAGTTGGTAGACCGCAAGGCTCTTAACCCTTTGGTCGTGGGTACGAGCCCCACGGTGGGAGAATTGGCGATCTATATTTGCCTTTGACTACTGGCCAAACTGCATATGCCTCTACCATAATGCTACTGAACGACGCTGTCACCACGATGGAGATCATTTTTACGTTTTGGTTTTCCCGATAGGCTTTGAGGGGATAGTTTTTAACCAACGTATTGATTCATATAAGTAATAGGGTTCACTCAAACTTAGTAATGCGCTAGGAAAATATATGATTATTACTTTCATCCTTAGAAACTCTTATATAGGCCTTAGCTTTCCCCCAAAAAAACCAAACTACGCACCAGCCTGAGCAATATTGCTGATAAATACACCATTAAAACACTGCCTAAACCAATTCATAATGGCACCAAATTTTTTAATATTTAACCTGAAAGTGTTCTTCCTTCTACCTAACATGATTGCAATCTTCCTTGTAATTTCATTTTTGAGTGCAACCTGACATACTCAGATGGTCCTAATCCTGGGATGTTTAGTATTTCGAGTCCATTGTGTAAACTTATATCCCTTGCTCAAAATGTTAATGATACTACCATCATATAATTCGTACTCACTTAAAGTTTGTGCATGAACAATGTTTGCAAACAAATCGAACAACAATGAAATATGAATTGGTACATGAAGAATGTTTGCAACTAAACTGGATACGAAGAGCAAAGATGGCTCAAAAACATTAGTATGATATAAATTCTATATATAAACAATCAAAATGGTATACAAGAAAGATATAGACTTCACTTGATGGTCAAACAAGCGATATTTTCCGGAGGTGAGACCCTTACGTATTCTCTTCACATTTCTTAAATCAATTCCGTCATAGGAAAGTCTCTCCTTTTTCCCTTAATATTTTGATTACATCATATTAGAGGCACTTCTTCTGGTATTTTGACAATATTAAAAGTTTTGTTTTTCTTTTTGATTGTATTATCTTTTGATTAAAATCTGTCAGAGATTTCAATTAGCAAGCCCGTCTAGCTCAGTTGGTAGAGCGCAAGGCTCTTAACCTTGTGGTCGTGGGTTCGAGCCCCACGGTGGGCAAATTGGTGATTTATTTTTGTCGGTTGACTTTTGACCAAACTGCATATGCATCTACCATCATGCTACTGAATGACGCTTTCGCTACGATGGAGATCATTTTTACGTTTGGGTTTTCTCGATAGACTGTAAAGGGATACTTTTTAACTAATGTATTAATTCAGTATTTTTCTCTTTTGTTTGAACTCCCAATTATGACATCCCAGTTAGCATGCTGGATGGATAACAAACTAGGAGTCCTTTTTTGAATTTCAGATAATTAATATGGTTCCCTCAAATTTAGTAATGCACTAGGAAAATATATGATTATTACTTTCATCCTCGGAAACTCTTATATAGGCCTTAGCTTTCCCCAAAAAAACCAAACTATGCACCAGCTTGAGCAATATTGCTGATAAATACACCATTAAAACACTGCCCAAACCAATTCATAATGGCACCAAATTCATTAATATTTAACTTGAAAGTGTTCTTCCATCTACCTAACATGATAGCGACCTTCCTTGTAATTTCATTTTTGAGTGAAACCCAGCATACTCAGATGGTCCTAATCCTGGGTTGTATGGTATATTGAGTCCATTGTGTAAAATTATATCCCTTGCTCAAAATGTTGATGATACTTCCATCATATAATTCGTACTCACTTAAAGTTGGTGCATGAACAATGTTTGCAAACAAACCAGACAACAATGAATGATGAGTTGGTACATGAACAATGTTTGCAACTAAACTTGATTGCGAAGAGCAAAGATGCTCACAAACATGAGTACGAAATAAATTCTATCTATAAACAATCAAAATGGTATGCAAGCAAGATATAGACTTCACTTGATTGTCAAATAAGCGATATCTTCCAGAGGCGAAACCCTTATATATTCTTTTCACACTTCTTAAATCAATTCTGTCATAGGTGAGTCTCTCATTTTTCCCTTAATATTTCGATTACATCATATTCGAGGCGCTTTCTTCTGCTATTTTGACAATATTAAAAGTTTTCTTTTTCTTTTTGATTGTATTATCTTTTGATTAAAAGTTGTCAGAGATTTCAATCAGCAAGCCCGTCTAGCTCAGTTGGAAAAGCGCAAGGCTCTTAACCTTGTGGTCGTGGGTTCGAGCCCCACGGTGGGCGAATTGGTGATCTATTTTTTTCGGTTGACTATTGAACAAACTGCATATGCCTCTACCATCATGCTACTGAACGACGCTTTCGCCGCGATGGAGATCATTTTTACGTTTGGGTTTTCCCGACAGACAATGAGGGGATACTTTTTAACCAATGTATTAACTCAGTATTTTTCTCCTTTGTTTGAGTTGCCAATTAGGACATCCCACTTAGCAAGCTGGATGGATAACAAACTGGGAGTCCTTCTTTGAATTTCAGATAATTAATAAGGTTAGCTCGAACTTAGTAATGCACTAGGAAAATATATGATTATTACTTTCATCCTTGGAAACTCTTATATAGGCCTTAGCTTTCCCCCAAAAAAAACCAAATTACGCACCAACCTGAGCAATATTGCTGATAAATACACCATTAAAACACTTCCCAAACCAATTCATAATGGCACCAAATTTGTTAATATTTAATTTGAAAGTATTCTTCCATCTACCTAACATGATAGCGATCTTCCTTGTAATTTCATTTTTGAGTGCAACCTAGCTTAATCAGATGGTCCTAATCCTGGGCTGTATCGTATATCGAGTCCAGTGTGTAAACTTATATCCTTGCTCAAAATGTTGATGATACTACCATCATATAATTCGTACTCACTTAAAGTGGGTGCATGAACATTGTTTGCAAACAAACAAAACAACAATGAATGATGAATTGGTACATGAACAATGTTTGCAACTAAACTTGATAGCGAAGAGCAAAGATGCTTACAAACATGAGTATGGAAAAAATTCTATCAATAAACAATCAAATGGTATGCAAGCAAGATAGAGACTTCACTTGATGGTCAAACAAGCGATATTTTCTGGAGACGAAACCCTTATGTTTTCTTTTCACACTTCTTAAATCAATTCCGTCATAGGTAAGTCTCACCTTTTTCCCTTAGTATTTCGATTATATCATATTCGATGAGCTTTCTTTTTCTACTTTGATAATATCAAAAGTTTTGTTTTGCTTTTCGATTGTTTTATCGATCGATTAAAAGCTTTCAGAGATTTCAATTAGCAAGCCTGTCTAGCTCAGTTGGTAGACCGCAAGGCTCTTAACCCTCTAGTTGTGGGTTCGAGCCCCATGGTGGGAGAATTGGCGATCTATTTTTTCCTTTGACTACTTGCCAAACTGCATATGGCTCTACCATCATGCTACTGAACGACGCTCTCACCACGATGGAGATCATTTTTATGTTTGGGTTTGCCCGATTGGCTTTGAGGGAATACTTTTTAACCAACGTATTTTCATATAAGTAATAGGGTTCGCTCAAACTTAGTAATGCGCAAGGAAAATATATGATTATTACTTTCATCCTTAGAAACTCTTATATAGGCCTTAGCTTTCCCCCAAAAAAACCAAACTACGCACCCGCCTGAGCAATATTGCTGATAAATACACCATTAAACACTGCCAAAACCAATTCATAATGGCACCAATTTTTTTAGTATTTAACCTGAAAGTGTTCTTCCTTCTACCTAACATGATTGCGATCTTCCTTGTAATTTCATTTTTGAGTGCAACCCAGCATACTCAGATGGTCCTAATCCTGGGATGTATGGTATTTCGAGTCCATTGTGTAAACTTATATCCCTTGCTCAAAATGTTGATGATACTACCATCATATAATTCGTCCTCACATAAAGTTGGTGCATGAACAATGTTTGCAAAAAAACTGAACAACAATGAATGATGAATTGGTACATGAACAATGATTGCAACTAAACTGGATAGCGAAGAGCAAAGATGGCTCAAAAACATGAGTATGAAATAAATTATATATGTAAACAATCAAAATGGTATGCAGGCAAGATATAGACTTCACTACATGGTCAAACAAGCGTTATTTTCCAAAGGCGAAATCCTTACATATTCTTTTCACACTTCTTAAATCAATTCCGTCATAGGTAAGTCTCTCCTTTTTGCCTTAATATTTCGATTACATCATATTCGAGGCACTTTCTTCTTCTATTTTGAAAATATTATAAGTTTTGTTTTGCTTTTTGATTGTATTATCTTTTGATTAAAAGCTGTCAGAGATTTCAATCAGCAAGCCCATCTAGCTCAGTTGGTAGAGCGCAAGGCTCTTAACCTTGTGGTCGTGGGTTCGAGCCCCATGGTGGGCGAATTGGCGATCTATTTTTGCCAGTTGACTTTTGACCAAACTGCATATGACTCTACAATCATGCTACTGAACGGTGCTTTCGCCACGATGGAGATCATTTTTACATTTGGGTTTTCCCGATAGACTATGAGGGGATACTTTTTAACCAACTTATTAATTCAGTATTTTTCTTCTTTGTTTTTATTGCCAATTAGGGCATCCCAATTAGCAAGCTGGATGGATAACAAACTAGGAGTCCTTATTTGAATTTCAGATAACTAATAGGGTTCACTCAAACTTAGTAATGTACTAGGAAAATACATGATTATTACTTTCATCCTTGGAAACTGTTATATATGCCTTAGCTTTCCCACAAAAAAACCGAACTACGCACCAGCCTGAGAAATATTGCTGTTAAATACACCATTAAAACACTGCCCAAACCAATTCATAATGGCACCAAGTTTGTTAATGTTTAACTTCAAAGTGTTCTTCCATCCACCTAACATGATAGCGATCTTCCTCGTAATTTTATTTTTTAGTGCAACCTAGCATACTCAGATGGTCCTAATCCTTGGTTGTATGCTATATCGAGTCCATTATGTAAACTTATATCCCATGCTCAAAATGTTGATGATACTACCATTATATAATTCGTACTCACTTAAAGTTGGTGCATGGACAATGTTTGCAAACGAACCAAATAACAATGAATGATGAATTGGTACATGAACAATGTTTGCAACAAAATTTGATAGCGAAGAGCAAAGATGCTCACGAACATGAGTATGAAATAAAGTATATCCATAAACAATCAAAATGGTACGCAAGCTAGATATAGACTTCACTTCATGATCAAACAAGCGATAGATTCCAGGGGCAAAACCCTTATGTATTCTTTTCACACTTCTTAAATCAATTCCATCATAGGTAAGTCTCTCTTTTTTCCCTTAATATTTCGATTACATCATATTCTAGGCACTTTCTTCTGCTATTTTGATAATATTAAAATTTTTGTTTTGCTTTTTGATTGTATTATCTTTCGATTCAAAGCTGTCAGAGATTTCAATCAGCAAGCCCGTCTAGCTCAGTTGGTAGACCACAAGGCTCTTAACCTTGTGGTCTTGGGTTCGAGCCCCACGGTGTGAGAATTGGCAATCTAATTTTTCCGTTTGATTTCTGACCAAACTGCATATGCCTGTACCATCATGCTACTAAACGGTGCTTTCACCACGATGGAGATCATTTTTTCGTTAGGGTTCTCCCAATAGACTATCAGGGGATACATTTTAACCAATGTATTAATTCGGTATTTTTCCCCTTTGTTTGAATTGCCAATTAGGACATCCCAGTTAGCAAGCTAGATGGATAACAAACTGGGAGTCCTTGTTTAAATTTTATATAATTAATAGGGTTCGCTCAAACTTAGTAATGCACTAGGAAAATATATTATTATTACTTTCTTCCTTGGAAACTCTTATATAGGCCTTAGCTTTCCCCCAAAAAAGAAACTAAACTATGCACCAGCCCGAGCAATATTGCTAATAAATACACCATTAAAACACTGCCTAAACCAACTCATAATGGCAACAAATTTGTTAATATTTAACCCGAAAGTGTTCTTCCTTTTACCCAGCATGATAGTGATATTCCTTGTAATTTATTTTTTCAATGCAACCTAGCATACTCAGATGGTCCTAATCTTGGGTTGTACGATATTTCGATTCCCATGGGCAAACTTATATCCCTTGCTCAAAATGTTGATGATATTATCATCATTTAATTCGTTCTCACAGAAAGTTGGTGCATGAACATTGTTTGCAAACAAACCGAGCAACAATGAATGATGGATTAGTACATGAACAATGTTTGCATCTAAACTGGATAGCGAAGAGCAAAGATGGCTCACAAACATGAGTATGAAATAAATTCTATTTGTAAACAATCAAAATGATATGCAAGCAAGGTAGAGATATTCAATTAGCAAGCCTGTCTAGCTCAGTTGGTTGAGTGCAAGGCTCTTAACCTTGTGGCCACGGGTTCGAGCCCCTTGGTAAGGGAATAGGCGATTTATTTTTGCCGGTTAACTTTTTACTAAACTGCACACCCCTCTACCATCATGCCACTGAACGGCGATTTGACCATGATGGAGATCATTTTTACATTTGGGTTTTCGCGATAGACTATGAGGGGGTACTTTTTAACCAATGTATTAATTCAGTAATTTTCTACTTTGTTTGAATTGCCAATTAGGACATCCCATTTAGCAAGCTGGATGGATAACAAACTGGGGGTCCTTATTTGAATTTTCAGATAATTAATATTGTTCTCTAAAACTTAGTAATGTGCTAGGAAAATATATGATTATTACTTTCATCCTTGGAAACTCTTATATAGGCCTTAGCTTTCCCCAAAAAAAACCAAACTACGCACCTGCCTAAGCAATATTGTTGGTAAATACACCATTAAAACACTGCCTAAACCAATTCATAATGGCACCAAATTTTTTAATATTTAACCTGAAAGTGTTCTTCCTTCTACCTAACATGATTGCGATGTTCCTTGTAATTTCATTTTTGAGTGCAACCCAGCATACTCAGATGGTCCTAATCCTGGGATTATGGTATTTCGAGTCCATTGTGTAAACTTATATCTCTTGCTCAAAATGTGGATGATACTACCATCATATAATTCGCCCTCACATAAAGTTGGTGCATGAACAATGTTTGCAAACAAACTGAACAACAATGAATGATGAATTGATACATGAACAATGTTTGCAACTAAAATGGATAGCGAAGAGCAAAGATGGCTCAAAAACATGAGTATGAAATAAACTCTATATGTAAACAATCAAAATGGTATGCAAGCAAGATAAAGACTTCACTTCATGGTCAAACAAGCGATATTTTCCAAAGGCGAAACCCTTATGTATTCTTTTCACGCTTCTTAAATCAATTCAGTCATAGGTAAGTCTCTCCTTTTTTGCCATAATATTTCGATTACATCATATTCGAGGCACTTTCTTATTCTATTTTGATAATACTAAAAGTTTTGTTTTTCTTTTTTATTGTATAATCTTTTGATTAAAAGCTGTCAGAGATTTCAATCAGCAAGCCCGTCTAGCTCAGTTGGTAGAGCGCAAGGCTCTTAACCTTGTGGTCGTGGGTTCGAGCCCCACGATGGGCGAATTGGCGATCTATTTTTGCCAGTTGACTTTTGACCAAACTGCGTACGCCTCTACCATCATGCTACTGAACGGCGCTTTCGCCACGATGGAGATCATTTTTATGTTTAGTTTTTCCCGATAGACTATGAGGGGATACTTTTTAACCAACTTATTAATTCAGTATTTTTCTTCTTTGTTTCTATTGCCAATTAGGACATCCCAGTTAGCAAGCTGGATGGATAACAAACTAGGGGTCCTTATTTGAATTCCAGATAACTAATAGGGTTCTCTCAAACTTAGTAATGCACTAGGAAAATATATGATTATTACTTTCATCCTTGGAAACTCTTATATAGGCCTTAGCTTTCCACCAAAAAAACAAAACTACGCACCAGCCTGAGCAATATTGCTGATAAATACACCATTAAAACACTGCCCAAACCAATTCATAATGGCACAAAATTTGTTAATGTTTAACTTCAAAGTGTTCTTCCATCCACCTAACATTAAATTTTAATATTGATAAAAAGGGTTCCAAAAGCATGAATATGAATGGGAAACTAGGTGATTCGGGAATGGGAAACTAGGTCGTCACCAGACCCTATTGCGATCATTTCCCGAGGAGGGTTGTTCAGCAGAAGCAGAACCATTAGCCTTTTCAGAGTTGGATGGTTTATCGTCCTTAACAACATTAACATCAAGGGCCCTTTTGTTGTCAGTCTTCGCGTCCTCTTCCAAATGGAATCTTTCAGCCTCAAAATAAAATTCTCTGAGATTTCTTGGTGGGTCCTAGTGTAGAGAAGTCTTGAAGTCAGAATTATCCAAAACACCTGATACTGCTCCCATTAAAAACATAGAAGGGTCAGGCCTGTTAACTAAAATGACTGCAGCATTGAATCATTTTAAGAATATATATAGAGTCTCTTCGGACTTCTCCCCTATGCCACTGAGAGTCATGACGCTTTTCAGACGAGCTATGTTGACTCTAAACTTTTCCACAAATCTAGTAATCAAAGTATTCAAAGAAGTAATGGAGTCCGCCTCTAGCCGCCTGAAACACATTGCAACTATATCTATTAAGTAAAGAGAAAAACACATCGCCATGATGTTTTCTAAAGAAGAGAGGACTCCTATGTGTCGCATATATCTCATGAGGTGAGCGGTCGGATCTTTACGACCGTTATAGGGTTACAGAGTCAGTAGCTTGAAATTCGGTGGGTCATGTGAGTTCCTGATATCCATAGAGAGCGGACTGCGAGTTATAGAATCTAAGTCCATAGAAGAAGAGGCACTGCCTCGTGTGAATTAACGGATAACATCCGTGATCTGAGATCCGTTACCAAAAGAAAGCAACTGATTAAGGTTATCCAATGTGACACTACTTCCCCAGTGTTTAAGTTCAAATTAGGAATCAAGTGATTAAGAAAAATATCCGGTTGAATTTCAACCTGAGGTGCCGCATCGAGCTCAATCCTGACTCCCAGAACCGTTGGAGCACTACCATCCAAAGCTATGTGCACCGGCGCTTGGGCAACATTACCAGCAACGGAGCCTGCGACTTGACCGACTAAAGCCTCATTGGTTGGAGCGACATAGGGATTAGGGGTTCCCCCGAGTATAGCGGGACTGACACCATTCCAAGGCGCGACATCGACCTGCTGATTAGTTTGCGGGGTTCCCCCAGGTCCCGAGTCGCGGGTGGAGGAACATTGGGTTCAGTTCCAGTAATATTTGTCTGGCCAGTCGGGCTTGAAGTAGTTCTTATACTTTCCTCAATTCGAGCAAGAAAGGTATTGAAAGTGTCTTCATACTGCTCGAGTCGAGCGTTCAAATCCGTAGCTCGGTTATTAATCATTCCATTGACGTCTTCTCGTGTGACCTAGTTCGATGCAGGTCCAATCGAGGAGAGTTCTTGAATCCCTCCCCCTTTTGCACCTTGAGCTTCAGTTATAACATCGAGCTTCTTGCGCTTAACCATGATGAGAAGTGAGTAACTGAATTGAAGTTGAAACCCGAAGATGTAACTGAGAAACTTATCCAAAGCATAGGTCAAAGCTGTGCGTCCCCACCTAGCGCGCCAAAATGTTGACATGGGAAGTTGTCGTTTACTCAACGCACGCCAATACCCGAAGGTATGTTTAATGTGAACACGGTAATCCAAAGATATAATAAAATAATATAGAAAGACATAACTTTTTATAATGGTTCGACACTAATATCTACATCCACTTTATAATAATCATTCAACATATACTTGCTGATTACAAATTTGTACAAGTTCGAACAATGTTTAAGTACAAAGCGTTACAATAGAATAATTAAATGATTATTAATTCTAAACTTTGACTAAAATGTCCTTCTTCTTCTTCATTAAGTGAGTTGGCTTAGTCAACTACGTCCAAATTTACCTTTAAAGTCCAAGAAGTGCAAAACATCCCAAAAGTATCATAATTATCCTTTGAAAGTCCAGAAGTTAATGGAAAAACGTGCATGCCACGTTTTAATGGTCCAAGCTATGTCCAATATCCTTGGAGAAGAAGATGGAAGCCATTAATGATGCTTTTGAAGCTCTAGAAGTAAAAATTCCAAGCCAAAGGGTCCCCAAATGAAGGCTAATCCTTGGAGTATTTATAGGTGGGAGTTTGTAGTGCAGTACGTAGGAAATGGGGCCCACAAACCGGAAATTCAAGTCCCTGAAGAGAAGCACCTTGGAATTTCGTATCCCTCGTCAATGCATTAGAAGAATTCGGATCCCCTCCTAGGGATACAAATTTCGTATCCCAAGGGATATGAAATTCCTATCCCCTAGGATACGGTCATCCCGTTTCCCCTGGGGATACGTTATCTCGTATCCCCTTAGGGATACGAATTCATATCCCAGGAGATACAAAAATTTCATATTCCCCTAATAACGTATCCTAGGGATATGGAATTTTTTATCCCAGGGATATAGAATTTCATATCCCCGTGTGGCATACGAAATCGTATCCTAGGGATACATTGAGAAGGCTTCGAAGGGGGGATTCGAAATGTACAAGATGGTGGGATACAAAATTCCTATTTTGTGATAAGGGAGTCGAAATGGGAGTCAAAATTCGGGTGAGTCATGCTTTGAGAGGTGCGATATAAAGGGATTCGAAATTACATAGGGATCCAAAATTTCTGCACAAGTTCACGGAAACGGGCGTAACTTTGAAACTGTAAGTCCGTTTTGGTCAAACGAAAGTTGTACCTGAATCTAATTTAGAGGGCCACAGTAGTTACCATGCTAACACCATGATTGATGTTTTCAGGCCCAAAAGAGGTCATCTAAAGTGGTTTCAAGCCCTTTTTATGTTTACAACGCGACTTCAACCAAATCACTTTGTGTTTTCTGACGATGTTACTGGCGCTTGAGCGCGTTGCTAACCAGATACTTGACATGTGACCGCTTTGACTAAAAAGCGTGTCAACATTTTCACCTAAAAACATATCTTGCTTGATCCAAGGAAGGTGTGTTTTGCGAGAAGAATAGAAATCCATAAACCCACGATCACTTCGGATCGTATTATTCATAAGTCGGAAGACCAGAAAGCTTGAACTTTAAAGAAGGTCGACGATTGATTTGGATCGTATTATTCAGAAAACCACGATACTTTAGATCGTATTAATAGAAGTCCATGATCACTTCGAATCATATTAATTTAAAAACCACGATTTCTTCGGATCTTATTAATTGGAAATCACTAGAATAGCCGGAGTATGAGGGGTACTGGAGGAGTCCAATAACCTGCAAAGAAAAGAGATATACATAACCGTTTGTGTGCGATCTCGCCGTATCACCGACGAGGCCGCCACCCATTGTTGTATTTTTCCAAGGACATCTTGTCGAGACAAGATGACCCAGGGATGTAATATCGTTTGTGGTGATCTCACATTTGTAAGACGACCAAGGCATGTCATTTCGTCCTTGGTCATTTCGCATTCGCAAGTCAACCAAGGGATTAATTTCATCCTTGGTCTGCTCGCATTGGTGAGATAGCCAAGGGATTCATTTCATCTTTGTTCAGATTGCGTTTGTGAGACATCCAAGGAATACATTAAATCCTTGGTCTTTTCGCTTTCGCGAGACAACCAAGGAATACATTTCATCCTTAGTCTGCTTGCATTTCTGAGACGGCCAAGGGATACATTTCAACCTTGGTCTGCTCACATTCGCGAGACGGCCAAGGGATATGGTTTCGTCCTTGGTCTGCTTGCATTCGCGAGCCAGAGATATGGTTTCGTCCTTGGTCTGCTCAACTTCGCAAGACAACCAAGGGATATGGTTTTGTCCTTGGCGATCACGCATTGATGATGCAACCAAGGGATACATTTTATTCTCGGTCTGCTCGCATTCGCAAGACAGCCAAGGGATACATTTCATCCTTGGTCTGCTATCATTCATAAGACCGCCAAGTGATGCATTTCATCCTTGGTCCGTTCGCATTCGCGAGACAACCAAGGGATATGGTTTCGTCCTTGGCAATCATGCTTTGGTGATGCAACCAAGGGATACATTTTACCCTTGGCGATCACACTTTGGTGATGCAATCAAGGGATATGATGCATTCGAGGTGATCTTACATTCGCAAGATGACCAAGGCATGTAGTTTAGGTTCGATGCGGCCTTACTTTATAAAAACGACCAAGAAATGTCAGAAAATCCATTTTACTGGTAACCAGATGGTGTGTTGTCTAGCAAAGAGCATGCCAAGGGATTATAACTGCTCTCGTGCATGGGTAGGTCGACTCAACCATTTACATTCTAAAAAGCCAAAAGAAACAACACCATGGGGTCGGAGCACGAATATCCATATTTAGAGAAAGCCAAGAGAGTCAATGCTTTTGTGATCGTGGGATCCGAAAGCCGGAAAATCATATGTAAGAAGGCCATACGTGAGGAGCTCGTTATTTGAGATCCATTAACCCATAAGCCACGAAGATTAGAATCTGCAAGTCATAAGATACTGATGCCCTGGAGACTTGCATCCAAGACATTAGAGCCAGTGAGATATCCAGTTGATGACAATGTCGCCGGGACGGTTTCTAGTCCCAGGCCTATCTTGATTCCCTTAAGGAGGTCGTGCATGTTCTAGTACTGCAAACAGAGCTCGAACGAAATGTGCTAACTCCCCGTTTCTGATACATTCTTCATTAGCATTCCTGAAATGTTGACACTCATTCGTGTTGTGACCATCGATGTCATGGAATATGTAGTGTCGGCCAGAATCTCTTTCTCTTTGAGTGGGCACCCAAACGGAAGGCTTTTTGAAGGGAGAGATATAATGAACCTTTAGATAAATTTCCTCGAGGGTGTGAGTAAGTCCCGGATAATTCAAGAACGGGAAACTAGGTCATCTCCAAACCCTATTGCGATTATTTCCTGAGGAGGGTTGTTCAGCAGCAACAGAACCTTTAGACTTTTCAGAGTCGGACAGTTTCCCATCCTTAACAACGTTAACATCAAGGACCATTTTTTTATCAGACTTTGCGTCCTCTTACTGGAGAAATCTTTCAACCTCAAAATAAAATTCTTTGAGATCCCTTGCTGGGTCCCAGTATAGAGAATTCTTGAAGTTAGATTTATCCAAAACCTCAGATACTGTGACCATTAAAACCATAGAAGGGTCAGGCCTATCAACTGAAGCGACTGCAACATTGAATCATTTTAAGAATTTATCAAGAGTCTCTACAGATTTCTGCCTTATGCCATCGAGAGTCATGATGCTTTTCAAACGAGCTATGTTGATTCTAAACTGTTCCACAAATCTATTTATCAAATTATTCCAAGAAGTAATGGAGTCCGCCTCTAGCTGCCTGAACCACATTGTATAACTATTAAGTAAAGAGAAAAGCGCTTCACCATGACGTTTTCTGAAGAAAAAAGGACTTTCATGTGTCGAATATATCTCATGAGGTGAGTGGTCAGATCTTTTCTACCATCATAGCATTTTAGAGTAGGTTGCTTGAAATACGGTGGGTTACGAGAATTCCTGATATCCATAGAGAGCGGACTACGAGTTATAGAACCTAAGTCCACAGAAGAAGAGGCACTTCCTCGTGTGAATCGACAGATAACATCTGTGATCTGAGATCCATTACCAAAACAAGCAACTGATTAAGGTTATCTTAATCGACACTGGTGCCCCCAGTGTTTAAGTCCAAATTAGGAATCAGTTGACTAAGAAGAATATCCGGTTGACTTTCAACCTGTGGGGCCGCATCGGGAGCAATCCTGACTCCCGAAATCGTGGGAGCACTACCATCCAAAGCTACCTACACTGACACTTGAGCAACATTACCAACTGCGGAGCCCACGACTTGACCGACCAAAGCGACACGGGCTGGAGCAACATTGAGATTAGTGATGGCCCCGAGTGTAGCACGACTGACAGCACTCCGAGGAGCGGCGTCAGTCTACTGATTAGTTTGCGGGGTTACCCCAGGTCCCGAGTCGCATGTTGAGGAACATTGGTACTAGTTCCATCAATGTCTACCTGGGCAGTCGGCCTTGAAGTATTTCTTATCTTGTCCTCAATCCGAGCACGAAAGGTATTGAAAGCGTCGTCCTGCCGCTTGAGTCGAGCATTCAATCCGTAGTTAGGTTCTTAATCATTCCATCGACGTCCTCTCGAGTGACATAGTCCGGTGGAGGTCCAGTCGAGGAGAGTTCTTGACTTTCTCCCCCTTCTGTACCTTGAGCTTCAGTTATAGCATCAAGCTTCTTATACTTAACCATGATGAGAATCGAGTAACTGAAGCGAAGTCGAAAATTGAAGACGAAATCCGAAGATGAAACCGAGAAACTTATCCAAAGTAAAGGTCAAAGTTGTGCGTCCCCACCTGGCACGCCAAAATGTTAACGTAGGAAGTTGTCATTTACTCAACGCACGCCAACACCTGAAGGTATGTTTAATGTGAATAAAATAATCCAAGGATACAATAAAGTAATACAGGGAGACACAACCTTTTATAGTGGTTTGGCACTAATGCCTATGTCCACTCTATAATAATCATTCGACATATACTTGTCGATTACAAAGTTGTACAAGTTCGGACAATGTTTAAGTACAAAGCGTTACAATAGAATAAAAAATGATTGTTAATTCTAAATTTTGACTAAAATGTCCTTCTTCTTCGTTAAGTGAGTTGACTTGGCTAGCTATTTCCAAATTTACCTTTAATTTCCAAGAAGTCCAAAATAACCCAAAAGTAGCTTAATTATCCTTCTGAATGTCCAAAAGATAATAGAAAACATGCATGCCACGTTTTAATGGTCCAAGCTATGTCCAATACCTTGGAGAAGTAGATGGAAGCTATTAATGATGCTTTTGGAGCTCGAAAAGTCCAAAAATCCAAGCCAAAGGGGACCTAAATGAAGGCTAAGACATGCGATATTTATAGGTGGGACTTGGCATTGGAGTAAGTTGGAAATGGGCCCACACACCAAAAATTCGTGTCCCTGAAGAGAAACACCCTGGGATTTCATATCCCTCATCAATGCATTGGCTGAATTCGGATCCCCTCCTAGGGATACGTAATTCATATCCCTTAGGATACGGTCGTCCCATATCCCCTAGGGGATACGAAATCTCGTATACCCTTAGGGATACGAATTTTTATCCCAGGAGATACATAAATTTTGTATCCTCTTAAGGGATACAAAAGTCTTATCCCAGGGATACGGAATTCCGTATCCCCTTAGGGGATATGGAATTTCATATTCCCCGGGGGATACGAAATTGTATCCCAAGGATACGTTGAGAAAGCTTGGAAGGGGGATTCGAAATGTATGAGGTGGTGTGAAACACCCCACCTCCGTTAAGGTCACTCACAAAGGGAATGCATTAACTTCAGTGAAGCGTTATAGGTAAGAGATGCAGATAAATTACAAGACAGATAAATAAAGCAGCGGAAAATAAAGTCATTTTATAAGCAACGTAGTTCAGTCAAGCTTTTACAACAATTGACTCAATCATACTTAAAAGTATTACATAAAACTTCTGTCTTGATTCAAAAACTTCCAAGTATATAAGAAGCATAAAACATAGCAAAGTAGCATAAGTCCCCAAATTAAAGTGCAATCACAGCCATAGCCAAAGATAAGAGGTTCCAAGCCATACATCACAGAATCTCCGAGCTTGGAAAGAGAAACGGTCCAAACTAAGCTGAGCTATTCCCTCCTTGACTACCCGGGGGGGGAGGAGAATGGAAGAAAAGAAGACGAAAGAAAACAGGTCATACATAAGTCTAGTAAGTCCAGTGATTTTTCAGCACATAAACAAGATAAAGGATCATGACATGAATAAACTGAAAATAGGACAATACCATAAAACAAGATAACTTAAGACAAGATAAGGCAAGGTAAACTGGATGCGCTTCTACTCTTTCTCTGCTTCGCTACTACCCTGTTATTCTGATTTCTATATCTCTGCACTGCCTAACTAGTGTTCGAACTAGTAATCTGTATAAAATGATAATATTACAATGTGATCCCAATCCCCGCAATTGTGGTAGCCTTCAGGTGTACATCTCGTGGGTGGACCTTACCTCAATCAGCCTAATTTCCACGAAGATGTTAGACGTACCCTTACTACCCTATCGATCGGCTCCCTACTTGTATTAAGGTTCCATGTGTCTGTGTCAATCGGACCTCTCTTGCATGAAGATACCTTGTGTTGGTCCCACCATAAGGTCTATCAATCCTTATGATAGCAACCCGACACGATTCAAGATGCAGAGTGTGTAACTACTGGTACCCAGTGCCTACTTTTTCCCACTCCAAAGTACGTGCATGCCCGTAAACCATCGGAACCTACACTGACGTACCCCCTGCCGCTATTTTGACCGCTTATAATCAGCCCAGTAATCGTGCCCCACCCTACCTAGTTCAGGGTACCATGATACATCTATGTGGGTTACTGCTGAAATGGGTCCCTGTCACTAAGGTTTCCTACTGGTTAAGCTTGTGGGCCTATATATAAAAATATTACCCACCTACACGAGATGTACTTAACCCTCTCACCGATTCAAGCATGTCTATTTAATGGTTAAGTTTGTGGGCCTATATATTGTAACACCCCACCTCCGTTAAGGTCACTCACAAAGGGAATGCCTTAACTTTGGTGGAGCATTTTAGTAAACAGAACAGAAACTTACAAGACAGATAAAACAGTACTTGAAAATTTTTAACTTTATTACAGCGGAAACAGAAATCAATATGGTTACATGCTTTCAAATCTCAGAATTCAAGTACAAAATATCAGTCTTGTACAAAAGCCTTCAAAATGCATGGTTTAAAATCATAATCCCCATGGAACGGAAGCTATACAGAGCCAAGCCATACTTTAAGCACTTCAAGCAAAGAGAAATCCGGATCAAGCTAAAGTATTCCCTCCTTGGATAACCTGGGGGGGGGGGAAACTGAAGAAAGGAGGCAAAACAACAAGGGTCAGCCAAAAAGTCTGGCAAGTCCAGTGACCTTCAGCATATGAACAGATAATAATAATAATATGACATGAACATAAAACTGGATGAGGGATAACTGTAACAGGTGTAGCAGATATAACAGAAAAACAGAATGACATAAACTATTGCTTTACACTTCTCTGCACTAATACTAGTATAACAGAATTAGGTGTCACCCTAATGTCTAAACTGAAGCAGGAACGGGTACAGAATAATTTAACAGAAACAGAATGCTAATAATGGGCCTTTACTACCCGATCAGAAACAGACAGAAGCAGAAACAGATTAATCCCTACGGAAACAGAATGTAGAATTAGGTGTACACTAGTAATGGGCCTTTACCACCCGAACAGACAGTACCACACAGAAACAGACAGGTGTTACCACCCAACAGAAACAGACGGTACCAACAGAAACAGACAGAACTAATCGTACCCTAAAAACCTACCCCAAGCGATCGGCTCCCTAATACATAAATATCCTGTGTCGGCCCCACAGTAGGGTGTATCACTCCCTAAAGTGACAACCAATTGGCACAGACCTATTTACAGATGTCACGGCGTCTTACATCCTCAGAGGCAGACCGGGATCCATGCACGCACATGACCCGGTTGGAACGCACCATCAACACCCCTCGCCATTATCAGAATGAACCGCTTATAATTAGTTCAGTAAGCGTGCCCGGACCCTACTTACTGTTGGGTCAAAGTTTTGATACCAGAAAGGGTTACTGACTAATATGGGTCCCAAACAACAGATGACACAAGTAATTCCCCTCCTAACCTTGTGTCCCCAGACTAACAGATTTCAGTTTAACTTGTCTACAAGTTTCAGACATACAAAATTTAGATTAACTAGTTCACGGATCAGACAATCAAGTTAACAGGTTTTCAGACTAACCGATCAGATGTCCGGGTTAACGGGCTTACAGATAATCTGGTTTCAGATTAACAGACTTACAGATTAACTGGTTACAGATTATATAACTTTGTATTGGGCCTACGGATTCACGAAACGGGTTCATCAGATTCATTGGTCCAATTGGTTTAACCTTACCCAACACGTTTTAGACATCATAATTATCTCAGATTTTCATTAATTAAATATTAATGCCCAAACCTCTCACATTAGACTGACAGTTTGCGGCTACTGGTTAGGCCGGTTGGTTCCGGGCAGGTTTCTGTCGCAAACTGAGTCTAACCTCGGGTTTCAAGCACGTTATGACTAACTTCTCACATTAGAACCTATTGTTTGCGACCACTGGAATATGCCGGGCGGTTCCGGGCAGAATTACGCCGCAAACTCATTCTAACCTAGAGTTAGCCATGTTTATCTTTGCGCCAATTAATTAATGATTTACCATTTATACCCACGCCTAATATACATGACAATTATTCATAACTATAGCCAATTCAGATTATGTCAATAGCGGACTAATTTTACCAACTCAACAGATATAGCAGATAACAGATTTCTCAGGTTAGGCGACTTAGCAGATTAAGCAAACTAGCAGATTTAGTATTTTCAACAGACTTAGCAAATGACAGATTTGGCAGATGAACAAATCTAGCAGACTAGGCAGTAGAGCAGAACTAGCAGATTAAGCAATATAACAGAACTAACAGATTAGGCAATGTAACACAACTAGCAAATTAGGCAAATATAACAAATTTACTTATTTCTTAAAGTTTAATACCTTGCCTAATTATAAACCTTGCCTAAGTTCACGTGCATAAATAATAGTCTTGATTTACAATATTATCATATACCCTATGTTTGTATTAAATTTACATAGCACAGATTATGGTCATAAATTTACCATATATCATATGTTCTAAATTTTTATTAAACTTGCATAGTACAGAAGATCCATATAATTTATACCAAATATAGCCATAGATTACTATGCATGTCATATATCCCCAAGGTCCCTTACTTAGGTGTTTATTTACATTAATAGATATCCTACTTTCATGTAAATCTTTATACCTAGTCCATATCCTCTTTATCCTAAATCATGTGTTCAATACAGTCTATATTTATGTTCAATTATATACCTTTTTATGTCATGTCCACAAATCATATGTTCAATACCTTTTTATGTTATAAATATAACATGTCCAATCATATGTCTCAGATTCATGTTCTAGCTACAGTCCATGTTCTTTCCTCAAATTAGTCACCTATTGGTCATGCCCAATTTATGCATCATTCATTTTACTGTCCCAAACATTTTAGCGCATGTTAATCTCTAATGAGATTGGCTCAGGCTCGTAGTAGCCTGGCTATAGAACAGAAAGAGGAAAGAGGTACAGAATAAGATAAATCAAATCAGAACAGATATAATCTCAGATTCAGATTCACAATTCATGTCAAAATCAGAATTAACGTTTATAGTGGAAAATAACTGTACTTGCCTTAATTGGATTAAAGAAAGAACTCTAGTTGTTGTAGAACCGTTGCAGAAGATCTAATCTCTAATTGAATTTAGGTTGATGTTGATTGTCTTCTAGTTTTGATTCCAGCAGAGTAGCAACGCCATTTTTATTTTTAATTTAGAACAGAGGCAGAGTAGAAGCAGAATAGAATTGTGTGCAGAGAAGGCTGGGTTTGGGGCTGTTTAAATAGGTTTAGGCAGACGAATCTAGACAGAAAACGAGACCAGATACATCAGAACGCACCCAGGCAGAAAAGCAGATTCGGAGGCAGGTCGACCCCCAGGTCGACTCTAGGGTCGACTCTAGGGTCGACCCCCTGGGGGCAGGTCGACTCTAGGGTCGACCCCCTGGGGGCAGGTCGACTCTAGGGTCGACTCTAGGGTCGACCCCCTGGGGGCAGG
The DNA here is from genome assembly GCA_030737875.1 of Allium sativum. Classification (NCBI taxonomy): domain Eukaryota; kingdom Viridiplantae; phylum Streptophyta; class Magnoliopsida; order Asparagales; family Amaryllidaceae; genus Allium; species Allium sativum. The sequence goes on from CM060911.1 coordinate 286,028,473, forward strand.
TCGACTCTAGGGTCGACTCCCCAGTCGACCTGGTCTGTGCTGTTTAATTTTTTCTGAACTTTGGGAGGCCATAACTTGGTCATATGGATTCCGATTTACGAAATTTCGGACTCTATTTCGCGTATTTTTCCGAGACGAACGTAATGGCACAGCCCGTTTCCCTTGATTCTGATTTTATATTTTAATTATACTCAGATTTGTAATTCTTAAGTTCATAGAAAATACGGGGTGTTACATATATACTAATATCAACTGCCTACACGAGATGTACTTAACCCTCCCACTGATCAAGTCAATACGTATTATTGGTTAAGCTTGCCTTAACCCTATCCACTTTGTTCATGTAATATTGGTTAAGTGTTGTCCATTCATGTTAACTTAACCTACCCACACATCATGTTGTATTGGTTAAGTGTTTTCAATTAACTTAACCCCACTCGTTCATCATGTTATATTGGTTAAGTGTTGCCCTCTTGTGTTACTTAACCCTATCATACATCATGTTATATATATTGGTTAAGTGTTGCCTTCTTGTGTTACTTAACCCTACCATACATCATGTTATATATTGGTTAAGTGTTGCCTTCTTGTGTTACTTAACCCTACCATACATCATGTTATATCGGTTAAGTGTTGCCTTCTTGTGTTACTTAACCCTACCATACATCATGTTATATATATTGGTTAAGTGTTGCCTTCTTGCGTTACTTAACCCTACCATACATCATGTTATATCGGTTAAGTGTTGCCTTAGTTAACTTAACCCTACCATTTGTTTAATTAACATGTTGTACTGCTTAAGTGTTGCCTTAGTTAACTTAACCCTACCATTCTTAACATGCCCTGTTTATTAGCATTAATTGATTTGTTAATGGACCAACCTCTCACATTAGATCTGTGTTGTTGTGGTTATTGGATGTGCCGGGCGGTTCCGGGCAGTTTTACACCACAACTCAATCTAACCTCGGGTTTTTCTTCGGCATGATGCACTAACCTCTCACATTAGATAGGTGTTGTTGCGGTTACTGGATGTGCCGGGCGGTTCCGAGCAGTTTTACACCACAACTCAATCTAACCTCGAGTTAGGCATGTTCATCCTTTATTTAATTTACATATTTGTCATTTATGTCAAGTTTATATGTAAATTATCCACAAGTGTTGTCATGTCACATTTACTATTAAAATTATGTTCTTAACTAATGGTATACAAATTATACCATTTCATGTTATTAATCATTTACATGATTATGAGCCAATCTATGCCATTAGCATATAATTTAATATTTTTCCCAACGTATCCCCCGTTATTCGTTCGCATAAATTACATAGAACGTTAGGCTCGCAAATTAGCCTAACTCATAAACAAAAAGGGTAAAGAAAAGGGACATATAACATTCCAACGGCATAAAACAGTTTAGATCAACTAAGCATGTTTAATATAAATTTGACGTAGTACTATACAAATTTAATTAAGCATGTAAATGTGAACTTGCATTTGAGTTGGATCAAATTAACATAGATCTAAACATCCAAGCATGTAGATCTAGACATATAAGCATATATGAACATGACTTAGCTTATGATCTTGCATATAACATAACATAAGGAATCACCAAATTTATATACAACATGATAGGTTCATTGCCAAATTATAATACAACATGATAGGTTCATTACCAATTTAAACATACAACATGATAAGTCCATTACCAATTTAATATACAACATGATAGGTTCATCACCAAAGTTATATACAACATGATTGGTTCAGCACCAAATTAATATACAACATGATAGGTTCTTCACCAAATTAATATACAACAGGATAGGTTGTATCAATCACAATAGTCACGTAGGCACAGCTAATTTCAGAATTGCCACATGAATCAAAATACGATTATCTTACAACTAGGCATAGTTCTAGTTTCTCTTCATTACAAGTCATGACTTTTATTTGTTCAAATCTAAAGAATAACCGAACTTACAAACAAAAGAACAAATCTTGTTTTCTGGGATTTGATTTCTGAAACTGAAAAGCTATCCTTTGATGTAGACTACTGATTCTATAGTTTTGATTTGATTTGGGAATTCCTAACTTGACTTGTAGTTTAGAGAAAAATGGAGGGTACGCTAGTCTAGCCATGGACAGCATGACGGCTTCAGAGAGCAATTTATGTGGTTTTAGGGTTGAGGGTTGGGGTTATTTATATAGAAGTTTAGATTAATGAGAGCTGTTAGATCATCCTAGGAGAAATCAGAGCCATCCAGACCAAATAGAGCCAACCGGAAGTCGCCACATATGCCCTAATAACTCAGAAAAAAGGTCATTGGACAAAACAGTGCAGATCTGGCTGAGGGGGTCGACCCCTACAAGGGGGTCGACACCCCAGTCGACACCCCTCTTGGGGGGTCGACCCCTATGTTGACCCCCCTGGGGGGAGTCGACCCCTACGGGCGGGAATTTTCCCGCCCAGCCGCTTCTCTCAGAATTTTGAATTTGAACTGCTTTTTAATTTAATTATTATTTATATTTAATTTCTGATTAAACTTGAAATCTTCTGAACTCCATAACTTCTTCATATAGAGTCCGATTTACGCAAACTCAGACTCTATCTCAATCAGAATTCCGAGATGAACGTAATTGTGTAACCCGTTTCCCTTAATTCTTCTTTTAAAGATTAATTATTCTTTAATTATCTCTTATGTCCCTTTTTAAAATTACAGAGTGTTACATGATGGGATACGTTAGTCCTATTGTGTGATAAGGGAGTCGAAATTCTGGTGAGGTGTGCTTTGAGAGGTGCGAAGTGGAGGGATTCGAAATTAAAGAGGGATCTGAAATTCCTGCATACGTTCACGAAAACAGGAGTAACTTTCAAACTGTAAGTCCGTCTTTGTCAAACGAAAGTTGTACCTGAAGCTAATTTAGAAGGCTATAAGAGTTACTGTGCAATGCACCGTAGTTGATGCTTTTCAGGCACAAAAGAGGTCATCTAAAGGGGTTTTCAGCCCTTTTTATGTTTACAATGCAACTTTAAACAAATCGCTTTGTGTTTTCTGATGATGTTACTGGCGCTTTAGCGCTTGCTAACCAGATATTTGACATCTGACAACTTTGACTAAAAAGCGTGTCAACAGTTCCACTTCGCCAATCTTTATGGTATGGGAGCCTAGTTAACTATTGTCATCCAGAACCGAGATTTGCTCTAGCGGAAAGTATATCCGCACCGACTTCTTCGAAAAATATTATATTATATATTTATTATTATTATTATTAGAAGGAGGTGGAGATGGTCATGGTTAGGTGCGGGTGTGGAGGCCGATAAGGAGGGTGCTTGGTGGTGGCGTAGGTGGCGCAATGGAAGAGGGAGGAGGTGGCTTGGTGGGGCTAAGGTAGGAAGGGGTAGGACCAATGTGAGGAGGACGCGGTGGAGTGGATAGTTGGATGTGTGGAAGGAGGAGGAAGCGGTGGTTTTCGGTGGTGTAAGATGAGGAGTTCATGGCCAGAAAACAGGCCAAATTGAGAAGGAGAGGAGAGGAGAAGGAGGGAGGAAAGAGGAGATGGATTTAGGAAGCCATGATAGAAAGGAGAGAGATGCTTTAGTAGAAGGAAGAAGAAGTAGAAAAGGTGGAATGAAAAAAAATGAGAGGAGGAGGGTGGTTTATATAGGCTTAAAGTGAGGGTATTCTGGTAAAAAGGCTTTCACAAAACCATGCGCCAAAAACAAAAACCATGGATGGTAAGAACATGGTTTCTACCTACCATTTAGTGACACTTTTGTCCCACTTTTGAAGTGTTTCAAATTTGCTACACCATATATATGTTGCTACTTTCAACATATATGTTACCGTTTAACCGTTTCAACATCCGATGATTAATATTATCAAATCCTAACAATGTTTATTCTTGGTAAGTAATTCAAAAACAGTTATTTATTTGAGAATTTAGATTTAAGATTTATATCTAACTAAAGAATATCGTATTTAAAACTAGTTTTATTAATACGTAATTAAGCAACAAATTTTTGAACAAAGTTGATATATTTTTATCGATGTATTTTACTATTATATTCTATGGTTTTAATCAACATTTCTTTATTCGAATCAAAATCCAACTTAGAATTATCAAATTAATATTTCAAATGATTAATCCGAATAAAAAATTTCAAGTTATAGAATTCCATTTTGACAAATTTGTTGAATTGACAAAACCCATTTTTAGAAGATTCGTTATAACGAAAGTTGATAAATTCTCACTAGTATTTTACCATTATATTCGACAAATTTAAATATCTAAATTTATCGCTTAAACCAATTTATTTCAAAATTTTATTTTATATATTCAAATTTCTTATTTAAAATTGGTTAAAATCCTAGATCGTTACAATCTCCCCACTTAAAACTTTTCAACCACGAAAAGGAGATAAAATCATAATTATATAACCAATCTCATTTATTAACAACTTATAAGTTTTCAATTTCTTAAATTTTTTCCAAGAGTTAGAAATCTTCCTAGGGTTTATCTTGTTATCCTTTATAATTACTCCTAATTCAAAGCCATGAAACTTATTTTTACAATTTTTAAAGTTTTTAGAAATTATAAAGATTTATCCCTTATATATTTTTATTTTACAAATATAGAAGAATTCTACTATCTTAACTTGTACAAATACTTGATTTAGACAAATTCTTGACCTTTACTACATACGAAAAGGTTACAATACCCTAAGTTTAGATAACCTCTTAACTTTTAATTTATTTATCAAATACCCATCATTCAAAATTGTGGACTTAATTCATCGGGTATTTGTACCTACATAAACATTTCACTTATTTACCTAAACACGTTTTAGAATTTATCCACTGTCAAAAATCACCGAAAATTCTGATCTTCCCATCTATGCCTAACTTTTTAAATTTAAATTAACTTAATCATTTTACGTATTAAACTCAATATCTTTTTTATTAGAATAGAATTTACTTGAGTATAAGATAGAATACATCAAAAAGATTGATAAAAGTAGTTTTTCTTTATAATTAACATCATATACATACATTCATTCATATATCTTTTCCTACTCCCTTTCCAACTCTTTAGAGATAACTCCCTAAGGTTAAAGAGCTTTCTTTAATTACACAATTCTTGCATTCCCTCTCCCTCACTTATGATTTTAGATGGTGTTACATTAACTGGTGTTTCTTCCTTCTTTAAATGACAATCCCGGACTCCATGCCCCACTTTTCTACATCGATAACACTTCTTTTCATTTGTTGGTTTCATGGGTTCCTACTTTATTTTAGGACACTTACATATAAAATGTCTTTTCTTCTTGCATTTGAAACAAATTATATCTTCCCAAATGGTTTTCTTTTCTACTCTTTCTGGGAATAAAACCGCAAAATTTCGTTCTTGATGACATCTAGAACAATAGATCCCCTTGTGTTTTCCCAATCTAAGGAATTCTTTTCTTTTTAGTTATGAGCTTTTCTTGCTTTTTTTGGGGTCATCCACCATTCAATACCTGATAGACCGAACTCCATCTTTGTCCCTATGTGATGTTTTCGTAATTGTGTCAGAAAAGAGTTTATCCTATTTATCTTGATTTAGGTAAATCGCTAAATTTTATTACCAAAATTTATTTGGTTAAATTGTGAAACTAAATTCTCAAGGTATTCGTACTTAGTTACCTAATTTAATTCACTTCCTTTCCATGTTCAAAATTTGTCAAAATCGTTGAGAATTCTAATTTCTTATTCAATTCCTAATGTTTTTACATGGTACTCCAAACATCCTCTTAATTGATTGGTTTATCCGATATAGTTATTATAATTTTACCAAAATTTCAAAATCGCGCGCATCGTCAAATACCTTATAGTCGAATTGTGAAATTGAATTCATAAGGTATTTGCACTTGTATTACTTATCATAATCAGTTAGTGAGAACTAATTACTATGTCATATGAAATTTAATTGCGAAATTCTAATTGCAAAATACCCATATTAAAAATTTAACAATCTCTATTCTTAATCGCCCAAATTTTTGTATATACCTAACTATATATATCTTTCAAAACATATTAATTTATATTCAAGGTATAAAAACCTAATTCATTTCGCAAATACGTTCTCTCATATATATTACTCTCAAACTCAGTCTAGGGCATTACTAACCCTATCTCTAATGAGCTTCTCATCCTAGGATACTACTGATCCTATCTCCGACGAGTCTTCTGTTCTACTGAGTCATACCCCATAAGCTCTGTATGAACTAAAGCTCTGATACCAAGTGTGACAACCCGTATTTTCGACCTTTGAAAATCAGCACCTAATACATCCTCGGTATTCGAATGCCGGAATTTCAAACCCCGGAACCTGCATCGCCTAAGGTAATTATAACAATCCTTATTTTTGGAACCGATTAAAAATTTATTTTTAATTCATTTTCACAGAAATTAAATATTTTAGATGATTTATTTTGAGAAAAACGATTTAAATTTTTATTTAAATCGAAGTTTGAACGTATAAATTTAAAATTTAATTAAAACGAGCTTGAAATGGCATGGTAGTTTGAAAATTCGATTTTAAACTTTGATTGAATGCATAGAATTCAATATAAGTCAGAATTGGATAAAACAAGAAATGTTGGAATATTTTGAATTGTAATTTTCTAACGAATGTAAGAAATTGAGATTTCACTTTATAAATTGTAAGTTATGTCTAAATTAAAATTTAGAATAGTCGCTATGAAAGATATATATATATATATAGCCCTTTAAAATGGCTATTTTGTAAACGACTTCAGTTTTTGATGAAACCACTTTCATTAGGTTCAGAATGTCGTTTGTGACTTTTGAAACTATAAACATTGATACCTTTAGGGTTGGAGAAAATTTTCTCTTAAATTTGATGTATGACCAAAATATCATTTTTTACATATGGACGAATTTGGACTCGAAACCATTTCCATTGAGTTCAAAATGTCATTTGCGTGTTCGAAAAGTATAGACTTCAATATATTCCGAGCTTTAGAGATTTGGCACTTGGGCTGGGTCTTGGTTGAGCTAACCTAGCCCACCATATAACCCCCAAATGATCCTCCTTCTCTTCATTCACTTCAACAATTATGCAAAATTAGAAAAAAAAGAGTGGAAAGGGAAATTAAAGTTCCTAAGCAAGGTTTTGCAAATCCAAGCCCAAATCAAAGCGGAAATCGAAGAGGAAACCTAGGTAAGCTTCTCCATCTTCTCCAACTCCATTCCTGTTCAATTTCTTATGATTTCCTAAAGCTAACTGTGACGGCCCGCCCCGCACCAGCTGACATTTCCAACGAAACGCGTTGTGCCGATGCCCAACCAACACGGGACGGTCGTCAAAAGAAAAGAAAGAAGACGATGAATCATCAAAGAACCTCTAGTATATCCAACAGCACATGGAACAAAATATAATAATAACATAACTTGAAAAAAGGCGAGACAGTGCATAAGCTGAAAACGAAATCATCATAGTAGCGGAAAATTCAAAATACAACTTATGATCCAAACCATCTTTATTATAACTTTTAAAACTGTCTCTAAAGCAAAATAGGAAGGTACACTACTAATGCTCAAAGTAGTGACCAACAACAACACAGAGTGAATATATGGGAGTAATACGTGTAAGCCTCCTGGTCATTTCCGGAAAACTACTCGTGCATAACCAGCTAACATGTCTCTAGTCTGCTCGTTTAGGAGCCCACAAAGTAATAAGAAGAGACATAAAACTCTGGGTCAGACAAAACTCTGGTATAAGCGATAAGCAACAAAAACAGAACAATAACAGGTATACATAACCATACCTGAACCTGGACCTGCAACCAAGGAGTTTCCACAACAGGATGTACAATACTCTAAGGTGACACTAACACATAGTGTGAAAATAATGGGGAGGGGTTGTGAATGTCATGGTGATAACAAACATCAAATATAACAATCATCCTCACATCTCTCACTTAGTGCGTAAAGTATACTATATCTACCAATTTGATCACCCAATTCTTTGCTACGATCACTCTGCCACATGGAGTCATGACGGCTCCACTGCACTGATCCGTAGCCACTAATCCTTTGCTATGTCCACTCTACCCCATGGAGTCATAACAACTCCACTGCACTGGCTCATAGCCCTGCTACGATCTCTTTGCCCTATGGAGCCATGATAACTCCACTACACTGATCCATAGCCACTATCCATCTATCCGTGGTGAGTCAAAGCTATAGACATCGATAACCCCTTTGCATACGTCCCGCAGCAAAGTCCAACTCATGAAGTTAACTCGTTGATCCCCACTTGGACCCTGAGTTACAACTTCTCATTTGGACTACCTTTGCATCTCGGGTTCTAGTCTTCTCCAGATCAGTTCGGAAAACAGCTCCACTCGGCTCGTGATGTCCTCCCTCTGGCGGTTCGGTTCGTGCTCACCAACCCGGTTCAGATCAAGTTGCATCCCTCCACTGGTTCGTGACTCCTCCAGGCATCGGTTCGTGGTCTCCGTTCATGTTGCATGCGGCTTGAATACTCCCTCATCGGTTCGGGGTAACTGGTTCGGGTGTGCGTGGCCTGCTCATGGCGAGGCGACTCATGGGAGGTGGTTCACAACGGTTCGGTTCGGAGGTTCTTCATGAGTGGGTTCGAGGTCCTAGCATCGACTCGGTTATATGATGTGGTTCGTGGGTGGGTTATACGACTCGACCCGGTCCTTCTCCACCGATCCGATCCGGTTTCCTGTACTTATTTCCAGCAACTGTTTACGCCACACGACGGCGTTTCTGACCATTCTATCTTCTTTATGCAAACACAAACCATACCAAATAGTAATAGCAACATAGAGAATCAACCATAAACACCAAAACAATGATTTAAGATGTCAATATGGATCAAACATACCCAAAACCCATGTTTTCCTTTTAATCTCCTTAATCATGATTTAACCACACGATTAGCAGAACAAGTCCATATTGACCCAAATTTTTATCAAAGCCCTAAAATAATATTTAAGAATTTTTACATATTTTTCCAGAATTTTAACATGCATAATTTCATGAATTGTACCTTGCGATATATTCCAGTTGTTTCCATTCAAGAAACATAGCCCCTAAACTGGCATGTCTCCTACTCAATGCATCAGCTATCGCATTGCCCTTGCCGGATGTGTATGCGATATCAAAGTCATATGAAGCCAAGAATTCTAACCATCTCTGCTGACGGAGATTTAAATCCTTCTGAGAGAAATGATACTTTAACGATTTATGATCGGTAAACAACTCGAATCTTTCTCCCAAGAGATAATGTCTCCACATCTTTAATGTGAACACGATCGCTGCAAACTCCAAATCATGGGTAGGATATCTTTTCTCATGTGGTTTCAGTTGCAGACTAGCATAGGTTACAACCCTACCTCCTTGCATCAATACAACACCTAGTCCGGTACCACAGGCATCCGTGTATACCGTCATCTCTTCGTTCCCCTTAGGAATAACTAACACTAGTGCACACGTCAACTTTTCCTATAGACTCTTAAATGCATTCTTGCACCTTTCGTCCCAGACGAAAGCTTGATTCTTCTTAGTCAACTGAGTTAACAGTGCTGCTATCTTGGAGAAGTCCTGGATGAACTTACGATAATATCCAGCTAACCCCAAGAAACTTCTTACTTCCGTTGCATTCTTGGGCGTAAACCAATCTTGCATCGTAGCCACCTTCGTAGGATCCACGGCAATACCATTCTCTAAAACAACATGGCCCAAGAATCTCACTTCCCTCCTCCAGAAGTGACACTTAGAGAATTTCACTTTCAATTGGTGTTTTCTCAACACCTCTATCACTATCCTCAAATGTTCCTTGTGTTCCTCCTCTGTCCTTGAGTAAACAAGGATATTGTCCACGAACACAAGAACAAACTTATTCAACTGATCCCTGAATATTCTATTCATAAGATCCATAAAATATGCTGGTGCATTAGTCAACCCGAATGGCATGACCAACCCACATAGAATCCAGACGGCGTCTGAAAAGCCGTTTTAGGAATACTCTCAGCAACTACTCGGAGCTGATGAAATCCTGTCGCGGGTTCCAATTGGGAGAACACTCTTGCTCCTTCCAGTTGATCAAACAAATCATTTATTCGTGGAAGACGATACTTATTCTTCCTAGTCACTTTATTCAACTTGCGGTAGTCCACACATAAACGAAGGGAACCATCTTCCTTAGTGGCAAATACAACTGGTGCTCCCTACTCGGAAACACTTCTTCTGATAAATACCTTTTTCAAAAGATCACTTACTTACACCCCGAGCTCTCGCTGCTCCCTTGGTGCCATACGATGAAGTGGCATCACTATAGGTCTGGAATCTTTCACTAAATCACTACGGAATTCAATCACTCGGTGTGGTGGAAGTCCGGTCACTTCCTCAAAGATATCCAGACACTGGCCAGCAATGGGAACCCCTAATAACTCGTCCTGCGGGATGTCGAGGGAAATTAGAAAACTAGCCATCACCTCATCACTAGGTAGGCCACCAAACACTACCCTCCGCGCATCATCCGCCCTAATAGTCACCGAAAATCCCTCACAGTCTACCACTACCCCATACCTTTGGAGCCAATCGACTCCCAAAATAATGCCAAACCTAGTAAAGACCAAAACAAAGCAATCACAAGCTAACATACATCCATGACTTGATAAGACCAAATTTCGACAAATCATGCTAAGCCTAGTCGAACCACCAATCGGGTTCGTCAACACTAAAGGTCTATCGACTATCTCGGGTTCCAATCCCAACCTATCTAACAGGTCACTAGATATGAAGGAATAGGAAGCCCTAGTATCAAATAATACTCGAACAGGAACATCATAAATAGAAATCATACCTTGAATGACGACATTCTTTCCTTTCTCCGCCGCAGTTGGGGCATTCGACGAAGAAGGAACAACACTAATAACATATGCTTTCACAATCTGCTTCTTTTTAGGGGGTTGTGGACATTTATCCTTATGATGTCCCACTTGGCCGTAGTTGAAGCACTTCTTGTCCGCTGGCTTTGCTCGACATTCTTTAGCATGATGGCCCATCTTGCCACAGCTAAAGCACTCTACATCTTTCCTTTCTTTCTTTTTCTGACCATCCTTGTTCTGACTCTACTTCCTTTTATTCTGAGAATTATTCTTGCCTCCACCGCTTGCCTGCGGCTTTGGCCCCTCTGCAGATGCAACAGCGACTTCAGTCTTGGGTTTAGGATAAAGGCTCTCTGACCTCAATGCTTTCCCAACAATCGATTCGAAAGTCTCATCAATATGGTTTATGAGTCTTTCCCCCAAGTACTGATCTAAGCCTTTTATGAACTTCTCGTTTTTCTTCTCGGCAGTATCGATAAGAGATAATCCATACTTCGATAAAGTATCAAACTCAGAATATATTCCGAGACTTCCCTACCATTCTGCTTAAGCTCTAGAAATTTCCTAAACAATTCTGACTTCTGAGCAGCTGGGATAAACTTATCACTAAAGCGGGTCTTAAACTGGTTCCAAGTAACTTGATCCTTAGGAGTAGCTGCTTTAATAGCATTCCACCAATTCATAGCCCGTCCTTGCAACTGACGCGATGCTAAGTTTCTCTTCATTGCATTATTGATCCTTAAGTCCTCGAAGACGCGCTCACAACTATCTATCCAATCTTGAACTTCTGTAGCCGATTCCGTTCCGTGGAACGACTTTCCACCTAGACTAGTATAATCCTTGCAGAGATTGGCGAAATCGGCTCTAGGCGCCGGCATTGCTACACCACCACCGTTAGCAGCATTAGGAACTGCTCCATGAACATCCCTGAGCATTTCCCTCATGAAGGAACATCGTCCTCATGTCAGGATCGTTCCTATTATTGGCCCCTGAACCCCTACCCCTCGTATAACGGCTCATCGTCCAATCTGTAAAGAGAAAATGATTAAACATCTCCATAGTGGTGCCAATGCAATGCAATTTCATCCTTAAATATACTAATTGTGTATATATAGCTTTTGAAAACCAAAATATCACAAATACGCGCTCTCATATACGTATACTATCTCTCCCTAGTGTCTTTCCCTAGGTTAACTACGCAACCTAGAGCTCTGATACCAAGTGTGATGGCCCGCCCCGCACCAGCCGACATTTCCAATGAAATGCGCTGTGCTGATGCCCAACCAGCACAGGATGGTCATCAAAAGAAAAGAAAGAAGATGATGAATCATCAAAGAACCTGTAGTATATCTCACAGCGCATGGAACAAAATATAATAATAACATAACTTGATATAAAAAGGCGAGACAGTGCATAGGCTGAAAACTAAATCATCATAGCAACGGAAAATTCAAAATACAGCTTATGATTCAAACCATCTTTATTACAACTTTTAAAACTGTCTCTAAAGAAAATTAGGAAGGTACACTACTAACGCCCAAAGTAGTGACCAGCAACAACACAAGGAAAATATATGGGAGTAATAAGTGTAAGCCTCATGCTCGTCTCCGGATAGTTGCTCGTGCATAACCAGCTAACATGTCTCTAGTCTGCTCGTTTAGGAGCACCCAGAGTAATAAGAAGAGATATAAAACTCTGGGTCAGACAAAAGTCTGGTATGAGCGATAAGCAGCAAAAACAGAACAATAACAGGTATACATAACCACACCTGGACCTGCAACCAAAGAGTTAGCACAACAGGATGTACAATACTCTAAGGTGACACTAACACATAGTGTGAAAATAATGGGGAAGGGGTATTCATGTCATGGTGATATCAAACATAGCAATCATTCTCATATCTCTCACTCGGTACGTAAAGTATACGATATCTACCACTTTGATAGCCCAATTCTTTGCTACGATCGCTCTGCCCCATGGAGACATGATGACTCCACTGCACTGATCCATAGCCACTAATCCTTTGCTATATCCACTCTGCCCCCATAGAGTCATAACAGCTCCACTGCAATGGCTCATAGCCTTGCTACGATCACTTTGCCCCATGGAGTCATGATAACTCCACTGCACTGATCCATAGCCAATATCCATCTCTCCGTGGTGAGTCAAAGCTATAGACATCGATAACCCCTTTGCACACATCCTGCAGCAAAGTCCAACTCATGAAGTTAACTCGTTGATCCCCATTTGGACCCTGAGTTACAATTTCTCATTTGGACTACCTTTGCATCTCGGGTTGTAGTCTTCTCCGGATTGGTTCGGAAAACAGTTCCACTCGGCTCGTGATGTCCTCCCTCTGGCGGTTCGGTTCGTGCTCACCAACCCAGTTCGGATTGGGTTACATCCTTCCACCAGTGCGTGACTTCTCCAGGCATCGGTTCATGGTCTCCGTTCATGTTGCAAGCGGCTTGAATACTCCCTCATCGATTCGGGGTAAATTGTTCGTGATGGCTCTGGTTCGGGTGTGCGTGGCATGCTCATGGGGAGGCGACTCATGGGAGGTGATTCACAACAGTTCGGTTCGGAGGTGCTTAACGGGCGGGTTTAGGGTACTGGCATCGGCTCGGTTATATGATGTGGTTCATGGGTGGGATATACGACCCAACCCGGTCCTTCTCCACCAATCCGGTTTCCTGCACTTATTTCCAGCAACTGTTTACGCCACACTACGGCGTTTTCGACCATTCTAGCTTCTCTATGCAAACACAAACTGTAACACCCCGTGAATTCTATAACATTAAGCTTCACAAATTAAAGTGTAATTAATTCTAAATGAAAGAATTAAGGGAAATGGGTTACGCCATTGCGTTCGTCTCGGAATTCTGTTTGAGATAGAGTTCGAGTTTGCGTGTATCGGACTCCGTATGGAGTTATGACCTTCGGAAGTTTCAGAATAAAATTTAAATTCAAACAGCTCAGTTTTAAATTCGAAATTCGAAAAACAGGTTCAAACTGGGCTGGGCGGGAAAATTCCCGCCCAGAGACCAGGTCGACCATAGGGTCGACCATGGTGTCGACCTGGCCACCCCAGGTCGACCATAGTGTCGACCTGGGTGTCGACCTGCCAATCGACCTGCCTGGTCGACCTGGCTGGCTAGGTCTGGCTCTGGCTCGAATTTCTATGGCTCGGTGTGTCACTAGGGCTGACGTGTCACCTCTTGATTGGCTCTTTGAACTTTGTATGGTCTAGATTCCTCCTGTCTTCATCTGACGGCTCAAAACAATTTAAAAATCTATAAATACACCCTAAGTCTCAACTGAAAATTCACATAAAAAAATAAGATGGGAGTCGTCATGCTGCCAGGGAGGAATTGAGCATAGCCGTCAAGAGAGAAAAGCCTAGAGACGAATCAAATTAAGAAGAAGATTATAGTTTAATCAAATTAATCAACGCAACGTTAATCTACCCAAAGGAGCGCATCTCAATTTCAGAATTCAGAATCCAGAATTCAAGATTCTGCATTCGTTGTAAGTATAGTGACCTTTCAGAATATGAATAAAAACTGTGATGTGATTCGATGTAAATGAAAATAGAATTGTGTTATTGTATGAATATGAAATAAATTCTATGTATTGTACTGATTCTGTCATGACTTGTGTATTGATATTTGTGGCCTAAATTAATTAATGCAAGCCTATTGGACATTTGTATATGAAAGTAATAAAAATAGCAAGTTGTGGCAAAAACTAGAAATTGATCCCTTTATGTATATGTTGATGGAATGGACTATGTATACTCCCTTAATCTAAGTTAGAATTTATTTAAACATGTTCTAGATTTGAGATCCTTTTTATGCCTACATGACCCAAAACCTATGATATCATTCTTATGTTAATTTGCAAGTATAATTGGATCTATGTTAAGTATCGTTTGGGTTTCATAAACTATGCAAGTTCATGTTGAAATAGGCTATGTGATTAGATGTTATAATTGGACATTTTGGTGAATATACAACATGCTAGTTTTGTGGTTGACATTATGCCAAGTTAAACATGTTTGAACACAAGTTTGTATTAGCCTAAACTATGCCATTTCATATGTCACCTACTTAGTTACACTTTGATTTGACTGCAAGTTCACATGACCCATATTATATGTTAGTTGAATCGCTAAATTGCAAGTTCATGCGCCACACACTTTTATGTATTACAGGTTCTTGATTTCCTCTTTTTCTCACGTTTATAAAGTTGGGCTGAATTGTGACAAGCCCAACACATGTTATAATGTTGCGAACGTACAAACGGGGGTAATAACATTGGGTGTAAAACATGAAAATATATGTTGGCATGGTTGGCGCATGCCAACGACAATGACATTTAAGAGGTATGAATTGATATACCCAAGAATAAAAGATATGACATTTACATATATAATTGAGAAATAATAAAATATGTAAATTTAGAAAACACGAAATGCTTAACCCGAGGTTGGATTGAGTTGTGATGTAAACCTGCCCGGACCCGCCCGGCTGTCCAGTAGTCACAACAATACCTATCCAATGTGGGTGGTTAAGCATTGAGCCCAATAATGACCCGAGGTTAGACTGAGCTATGGTGTAAACCTGCCCAGAACCGACCGGCACATCCAGTAACCATAGCAATACCTATCTAATGTGAGTGGTCTGGTGCTCTAAGCGGCTAAGGACAGATGGTAGGGTTAAGTCAACTATGACACTTAACCAAATTCAACATGTTAACAAGAATTGATGGGTGGGGTTAGGTAAATACAGACACTTAACCACTTAACATGTTTGACTAGAAAATCCTGGTAACGAGGGACCCGTTTCAGCAGTAACCCAAGTTAGGTATCATGGTACCCTGAAACTAGGCAGGGTGGGGCACGATTACTGGGCTGATTGTAAGCGGTCAAAGCGACGGCGGTGGGTGCAACGGTGTAGGTTCTAACGGGGTGCGGGCGTGCACACACTCTGGAGCAGACAAACAGGGCACTGGGGGCACCAGTAGTATAACCTATGCCTTCTAGAATTTGTGTCGGGGCCGCCACCATGGGTCCTGATACACCCCATGGTGGGACCAGCATAGGTATCTACAATTCTTGGGGGCTGTATGACACATGTTTACGGGAGTAGGAGCCGATCTTTAAATAAAAATGGGGATCACTTCACCCTCAGCATGGGGTGCCAGTTAAAGTAAGCTCAAGTAGGTGCAGAGATATAGTATGGGTGCGATAGTACATTCGACACTTCCTTAGCTTGTGACACTTTCCTGTTTTTAGTTTATATCTATCATGCCCTTTTCTTATTCACATACTGAAGAGTTACTAGATTTACTCAGGCTTTATGTCTGACTCTATTTTCTTTTCGTCTTCTTTGCTTTCGTTCCCCCCGCCCCAGGTCCACAAGGAGGAAACAACTCAGCTCAGTCAGACTCTTTACAAGCTCCAACAACGTAGATGTATGATTTGGATCTCTTTTGCTCGGATTATGGCTTTGGATATCTCTATGGGGATTTTTGTCACTTTATTTATGTTTTATGCTTCTTTAATAATAAAGACAGTAATGAGGTTGTATTGTTGGAAGTATTTTGAGACAATTATGGAATGTTTTGTTTGAACACGTATTGATGAAATAAAAGTCTGTTTGGTTTCCGCTGTTTAAAATATGTGTATTTATATCTGTCTTGAGTTTATCTGTGGATTTTACTTATGAACCTCCACCAAAGTTAAGGCATTCCCTTTTTGAGTGACCTTAACGGAGGTGGGGTGTTTCACTTGGTATCAGAGCATAGGTTTACCAGATAAGATAAAGTTTTTTTTTGAAATTGTTTTCAAAAGAAAGTTTAAAGAAGCATTTTTTTAAGAAAAAAAAAGTATTATATTTTAAAAGGCATAATCCCCCAAAGCCATATGCACTATCTCTCTCTATCCTTCGTTTTGAATCTTTCCTTTCTATTTCAGCATGTCTGGGGACCTTACTCCCCAGCTACAGATGCTTTTACTCCTCCTCTACGTGAACCAGCAAACCGAAGAATCATCAAACAAGAAGACGGATAATAGTCAAGGAGGAAAGGACCACAACAATAATAACAAGACACGTGAGAAAAGGAAATGTTAATTCTGTGGCATTGTTGGACATGTGGTGAACGACTGCAGAAAGAAGAAGAGGAAGACGAGTGCTACTTGCTTCCACTACGGTGAGGCTGGACACATGGCTATGGACTGCCCTAAGAAGCAAGGGCAAGGCCCGCAAGCAGGACCTTCTGGGGGTACCTCTTTAACTTCTTCTCCTAGATGCTTTGTTTTATCCTGCTTGTCTTCTCAATTCTATCTTGAGAACTTTAGGTAGAAATATTTCTGTAGAAAGCTTAGTTTATCTGTATGATCATCCAGTTCGCACTCTCTTTGATTCTGGTGCATCACACTCCTTTATTTCATCTGCTTTAGTATAATCTCTGCATCTAGACACTAGTATGATAGAGGATCCCTTAGTAGTTTCAAATCCAATTGGGGGCTCCGCTTACTTGTCAATGGTTTGTTTGGGTTTGAAAATCTCTATTCTCAGCGTTGAGTTTAGTTGTAATGCCTTTGTTTTGGGCTTCTCGGGATATGGTTTGATCTTAGACATGGACCGGTTATCCAGTAATGGGGCCATCCTTGATTGTGAGAAAAGAGTAGTTAGACTCTTGACTCGGCTTGGTAACACTCTAGAAATTTCTTGTAATCCCTTGAATGCTGTTATGCTTAGTTATCTAGAGTCGCTTGATGCTTCTGATGAGAATTTGCAATCAGTTAGAGTAGTCCGGGAATATCCGAATGTCTTTGAGGAGGTGAAAGGCTTACCTCCGAGGTGGGAAATAGACTTCCGCATATATCTTGTGGATAATGCAAAGCCTGTAGCTTTACCTGTCAGACACATGGCTCCAAAGGAGAGAAAGGATCTCAGTTAGCAGGTTAAAGAACTTCTCGAAAAGGGGTTCATTAGACGGAGCATTTCGGAATGGGGTGCTCCAGTGGTGTTCGCAACCAAAGCGGACGGTTCGCTTCGCCTTTGCGTCGACTATAGGGAGTTAAACAAATTGACCAAGAAAAATAGGCACCCTCTTCCCCGAATCGACGATTTGTTTGATCAGCTTGTAGGAGCGTCGGTCTTCTCCCAACTTGATCTGGCAACTGGGTTCCATCAGCTAAGAGTAGCTGAAGATAGCATTGATAAGACGGCGTTCAAAACCCCAGACAGTTTCTTCGAGTGGCTTGTCATGCCTTTCGGCTTGACAAATGCACCCGCTTATTTCGTAGACCTAATGAGCAGGGTGTTCAGAGAATTCCTCAACAAATTTGTGGTTGTCTTCGTAGATGATATCTTAATCTTTTCAAAGAATGAGGAAGAGCATGCTCAGCATCTGAAAGAAATCATGGAAACTCTCCGTTCACATCAGCTAAAAGCCAAATTCTCCAAGTGCCACTTTTGGAGAAAGGAGGTAAGATTTCTGGGGCATATAGTGTCCAAAGAGGGGTTGGCTGTGGACCCCGCGAAAGTGGTGGCAGTACAAGATTGGAAGACACCAAGAAATGCAACCGAAGTTCGAAGCTTTCTTGGGCTATCCGTTTTTTACCGAAAGTTTATTAGGGATTTCGCGAAAATCTCAGCCCCACTCACAAGGCTAACAAAGAAGAATCCGACGTTCACTTGGGATTTAGACTGCGAGTTTGCTTTCCAACGATTAAAAAGGGCTCTTACAATAGCCCCAGTTCTAACCTTGCCAGATGGAAGCAAAATATTCACAGTATACACGGATAAATATTCACAGTATACACGGATGCATGTGGAACGGGACTAGGCGTTGTTCTAATGCAAGAAGGAAGGGTAGTAGCTTATGGCGGAAGACAATTGAAAGTTCATGAAAATAACTACCCTACCCACGATCTTGAGTTAGCCGCCATCATCTTTGCACTGAAGTCTTGGCGCCATTATCTCCTAGGTGAGAAGTTTGAATTATACACTGACCATAAATCGTTGAAATATCTCTTCTCGCAGAAGGATCTTAACTTGAGGCAACAAAGATGGATGGAGTTTCTTGCCTCGTATGACTTTGAAATTTCCTATACTCCCGGAAAAGGCAACGTGGTAGCAGACGCGTTGAGCCGAAAGAAACTGACCTTAAGCCCGCTCTTTGTGGAAAGGAAAAGCTTGGAGTATATAGCCAGTTTTAACTTTAGGCCCTCCTCAGATTTTGTACCGGGTTTGTTAGCATCTCTCGAAGTATGCCCTACTCTCTTGGACTCAATAGGTGCTGCACAACGTGAAGACCCTCAGCTTGTTGATGTGATTGATAAATTTATTAGGGGTGAGACTGCTAGTTACCTCAGTAGGTACGCCATCGATGATAAGGGTTGACTTAGGCGAGATGGAAGATTATGCGTCCCACAAGCAAGGGAGTTGACAAAGAAGGTTCTCGAGGAAGCGCATCACTCCAAGATGACTATACACCCTGGCGGTGATAAGATGTACAAGGATATAAAAAGGACTTTCTTTTGGAGCGGCATGAAGCAAGACGTGGCATATTTCGTTTCTAAGTGCATGACCTGCCAAAAGGTCAAGGAGGAACAGAAGAAGCCTGGAGGACTACTTCATCCTTTAGAGGTCCCACAACGGAAGTGGGACAGCATTTCAATGTACTTCATTGATGGACTGCCTAGGTCGAGAAGAAGCAACACTAGCATTTGGGTAATAGTGGATAGGCTTACTAAAAGCGCCCACTTTATACCTATCAAGAGTAGAAGGACTGCCGCATTTCAAGCATCTCTTTATCTCAAGGAAATAGTTCGACTCCATGGGATACCCTCCAGCATTGTTAGTGCCCGAGACCCTATCTTCACAAGTGAGTTTTGGCGGAGTCTGCAAGAAGCTGTAGGCACACAGTTATGTTTGAGCACGGCCTATCACCCCAAACCGATGGCCAAACGGAAAGGGTGAATAGAGTTTTGGAGGATCTTTTAAGACTTTGCGTTCTTGACTTTGGAGGGACGTGGGAGGATCACCTTCCTTTAGTAGAATTTGCCTACAACAACAGCTACCAAGCTACCATAGGCATGGCACCCTTCAAAGCCTTGTATGGAAGACCGTGCAAATCACCAACTTGTTGGTGGGAGTCTACAGATAAGCTTATACTTGGGCCAGACATGATTCGAGAGACTTCGGAGAAAGTGGACTTGATACGTAGGAGAATGAAGACTGCCCAAGACAGACAGAAATCCTACGCCGACAAAAGAAGGACCGACCTTGAGTTTGAGGTTGGGGACAGGGTTTTCCTTAAGGTATCTCCTTTAAGGAACGTCGTTCGCTTTGGATCCGCAGGAAAGCTAGCACCAAGATTTGTAGGACCGTTTCCTATCATCGAGAAGGTTGGGAAGATGGCCTATAGATTAGAGCTACCCGAGAGACTGGCCGGAGTTCACAGCGTCTTTCACGTTTCTCACCTCCGGAAGTGTTTGCATGAGTCTGCGGAAGTGGTAGAACCTAGCACTCTAGAAGAAGCCGAAGTGGAACATGAAGCAACTGTGAGGAAAGTTCCAACCCGCATCTTAGGAACTGAAGTGAAAAAGCTATGCAACCGCGAAGTCAAACTCGTTAAAGTTCAGTGGAGCGATGCCGTGGAAGACGCGACTTGGGAAACTGAGGACAGAATACGCGCTGCCTACCCTCTTCTTTTTGAAGGTACATCTTTGATCTCTCTTTTTCCTTAAGTTATGCTTTATCTATCTTTTTAGGTATATCTCCTCGGTCCTTTTCCTAACTCCTTAGGTAGAAAACAAATGGATGCAAACATGTATTTGAAAACATGTTATGGATGATGGCTGCAAATGGTTGCTAGTGGTTGCTCGTGGATGCATATACACACACACCCTAGGTTATAGATCGGCTCAGTCACTTCATATTGCATATGCATATATGTATTCTCATTTGTATATGATTGAAACTTGATATGCTGTCATATGGTCGTCGCATTTGTATGAATAGTTGTGCACTCATGTAGAATTATGAGTAGAAAAAAATTTGCATACATAATGGATTCGTGACACCTACATGATTCGCATTAAGGAGGTCAACTGAATCAGTAGACCGCCCGATTTCTGCATTAGATAAGGACATGTACACACACTATGCATATGATCACGAAGCATTAGAAGTCTTTTAAGGACAGTGGACGCCTGTGTTTGTTAGTTGAGTATATGGACTGTTGGATGGTAGGATATACATTCTTCCTAACTTGAAGATTTCGGGGACGAAATCCTTTTAAGGGGGGAGAATGTAACACCCCGTGAATTCTATAACATTAAGCTTCACAAATTAAAGTGTAATTAATTCTAAATGAAAGAATTAAGGGAAATGGGTTACGCCATTGCGTTCGTCTCGGAATTCTGCTTGAGGTAGAGTCCGAGTTTGCGCGAATCAGACTCCATATGAAGGAGTTATGACCTTTGGAAGTTTCAGAATAAAATTTAAATTCAAACAGCTCAGTTTTAAATTCGAAATTCAAAAAACAGGTTCAAACTGGGCTGGGCGGGAAAATTCCCGCCTAGAGACCAGGTCGACCATAGGGTCGACCATGGTGTCGACCTGGCCACCCCAGGTCGACCATAGTGTCGACTTGTCCACCCCAGGTCGACCATAGTGTCGACCTGGGTGTCGACCTGCCTGGTCGACCTGGCTGGCTAGGTCTGGCTCTGGCTCGAATTTCTGTGGCTTTGTGTGTCACTAGGGCTGACATGTCACCTCTTTATTGGCTCTTTGAACTTTGTATGGTCTATATTCCTCCTGTCTTCATCAAACGACTCAAAACAATTTAAAAATCTATAAATACACCCTAAGTCTCAACTGAAAATTCACATAAAAAAAATAAGATGGGAGTCGTCATGCTGCCAGCGAGGAATTGAGCATAGCCGTCAAGAGAGAAAAGCCTAGAGACGAATCAAACTAAGAAGAAGAGTATAGTTTAATCAAATTAATCAACGCAACGTTAATCTACCCAAAGGAGCGCATCTCAATTTCAGAATTCAGAATCCAGAATTCAAGATTCTGCATTCGTTGTAAGTATAGTGACCTTTCAGAATATGAATAAAAACTATGATGTGATTCGATGTAAATGAAAATAGAATTGTGTTATTGTATTAATATGATATAAATTCTATGTATTGTAATGATTCTGTCATGACTTGTGTATTGATATTTGTGGCCTAAATTGATTGATGCAAGCCTATTGGACATTTGTATATGAAAGTAATAACAATAGCAAGTTGTGGCAAAAACTAGAAATTGATCCCTTTATGTTTATGTCGATGGCATGGGCTATGTATACTCCCTTAATCTAAGTTAGAATTTATGTAAACATGTTCTAGATTTGAGATCCTTTTTATGCCTACATGACCCATAACCTATGATATCATTCTTATGTTAATTTGCAAGTATAATTAGATCTATGTTAAGTATCGTTTGGGTTTCATAAACTATGCAAGTTCATGTTGAAATAGGCTATGTGATTAGATGTTATAATTGGACATTTTTGTGAATATACAACATGCTAGTTTTGTGGTTGACATTATGCCAAGTTAAACATGTTTGAACACAAGTTTGTATTAGCCTAAACTATGCCATTTCATATGTCACCTACTTAGTTATACTTTGATTTGACTGCAAGTTCACATGACCCATATTATATGTTAGTTGAATCGCTAAATTGCAAGTTCATGCGCCACACACCTTTATGTATTACATGTTCTTGATTTCCCCTTTTTCTCACGTTTATAAAGTTGGGCTGAATTGTGACAAGCCCAACACATGTTATAATGTTGCGAACGTACAAACGGGGGTAATAACGTTGGTTGTAAAACATGAAAATATATGTTGGCATGGTTGGCACATGCCAACGACAATGACATTTAAGCGGTATGAATTGACATACCCAAGAATAAAAGATATGACATTTACATATATAATTGAGAAATAATAAAATATGCAAATTTAGAAAACACGAAATGCTTAACCCGAGGTTGGATCGAGTTGTGATGTAAACCTGCCCGGACCCGCCCGGCTGTCCAGTAGTCACAACAATACCTATCCAACGTGGTTGGTTAAGCAATGAGCCCAATAATGACCCGAGGTTAGACTGAGCTACGGTGTAAACCTGCCCGGAACCGACCGACACATTCAGTAACCGTAGCAATACCTGTCTAATGTGAGTGGTCTGGTGCTCTAAGAGGCTAAGGACAGATGGTAGGGTTAAGTCAACTATGACACTTAACCAAATTCAACATGTTAACAAGAATTGATGGGTGGGGTTAGGTAAATACAGACACTTAACCACTTAACATGTTTGACTAGAAAATCCTGGTAACGAGGGACCATTTCAGCAGTAACCCAAGTTAGGTATCATGGTACCCTGAAACTAGGCAGGGTGGGGCACGATTACTGGGCTGATTGTAAGCGGTCAAAGCGACGGTGGTGGATGCAACAATGTAGGTTCTAACGGGGTGCGGGCGTGCACACACTCCGGAGCATACAAACAGGGAACTGGGGGCACCAGTAGTATAACCTATGCCTTCTAGAATTTGTGTCGGGGCCGCCACCATGGGTCTTGATACACCCCATGGTCGGACCAACATAGGTATCTACAATTCTTGGGGGCCGTATGACACATGTTTACGCGAGTAGAAGCCGATCTTTAAATAAAAATGGGGATCACTTCACCCTCAGCATGGGGTGCCAGTTAAAGTAAGCTCAAGTAGGTGCAGAGATATAGTATGGGTGCGATAGTACATTCGACACTTCCTTAGCTTGTGACACTTTCCTGTTTTCAGTTTATATCTATCATGCCCTTTTCTTATTCACATACTGAAGAGTTACTAGATTTACTCAGGCTTTATGTCTGACTCTATTTTCTTTTCATCTTCTTTTCTTTCGTCCCCCCCCAGGTCCACAGGAAGGAAACAACTCAGCTCAGTCAGACTCTTTACAAGCTCCAAGAACATAGATGTATGATTTGGATCTCTTTTGCTCGGATTATGGCTTTGGATATCTCTATGGGGATTTTTGTCACTTTATTTATATTTTATGCTTCTTTAATAATCAAGACAGTAATGAGGTTGTAATGTTGGAAGTATTTTGAGACAATTATGGAAAGTTTTGTTTGAACACGTATTGATGAAATAAAAGTCTGTTTGGTTTCCACTGTTTAAAATATGTGTATTTATATCTGTCTTGAGTTTATCTGTGGCTTTTACTTATAAACCTCCACCAAAGTTAAGGCATTTCCTTTGTGAGTGACCTTAACGGAGGTGGGGTGTTTCACAAACCATACCAAACAGTAATAGCAACACATAGAATTGACCATAAACACCAAAACAATGATTTAACATGTCAATATGGATCAAACATACCCAAAACTCATGTTTTCCCCCTTAATCTCCTTAATCATGATTTAACCATACAATTAGCAAAACATGTCCAAATTGACCCAAATTTTTATCAAAGCCCTAAAATAATATTTAAGAATTTTTACATATTTTTCCAGAATTTTAACATGCATAATTTCGTTAATTAACACTGATCAACCCTAATTAGCCATAATTAGTGAAAAACAATGCAAATCACTCACCTTAGCCACAAAAGAATTATACATCTGAACTTTTCTAATGTTTTGGGTCGAATTCCTATGCAACACATCTGCTCCAACTCTGATTTGGTGTTTATTTTCCTTGATTTGATGTAGCTAGCTTAATCTTCGATTAGAAAGCGATTAGGTGTTGTTTAGAAGAGATTTAGAAGGTGAAAGCCATTGTTAGGGTTGAAGAGAGGTAAGTGGCGGCTGTAAAAATGACAAAGAAATGTTTCTCTAACCCATTTCAGCCTTTATATAACCCTATTCCCGAAATCCCCAATGGGCCTAGCTGTTAATTATCCAATTAAGCCCAATTATGCTGTTTTTCACCCTCCAAACCTTATTTCAGCCATATCTCCCAAACGGTAAGTCCGTTTGATTAACGTGACCACTCTATGGAAAGGTAAACCATCATCAGAATCCAATGGAATTGGTTTCAGGTCAAAACTCCTTACCAATCAGAAGTTATAGGCGAAGCAAAATTCGCTAGGGGTAAATTGGTCATTTAAAAATCGGCAAAAATCGTGAACATGGAAAATGACCCCAATAGTCGTTTCCCAAGGTTAGACGACCTTACGACCTCATACGAAAATAAAATAAATATTCTACGATCCTCCGATGCGTAGAATGTAGGTCGTTACACTAACTCTTAGGAAATTGGCTTGTTTTGTGTATGGATTTAAGATTCATGAGCAATATTGGAAGAGAGGTTGATGTTGCTTGCTATTGGATCTATTCTTGTTTCTAATCAAGCAAAGGTGAGTTCTTTAATGAACCCACATCCATGCCACAAGCATAGAGGCTTGTAGGAGCGTAGTTTAGAGTCCATGTGAGTTTGCATATGCTAGTGGATTGGATAGGCTAGTGAAACTTAGTCGGTTTTATATATTCATGCTTCATTAAATTGGAAATTATGAGTAGAATAGTCCAAACAATCAAATGCATATGCTATAAGTTGTTTTGGCGATACTGTGAAGCTTCGTTGTTGCACCGGCAAGTTGTAAGACTTCACAATTCGCTTATTTGGCATTGGAGAGCTATGGTTAGAGAATTTGTTCGTTTTTTTGAACTTATAATCAAAACCATTACAAATCTCTTGTATGAATGTTTGTGCATGTGAATTTGTGCTAAGGCTTGCTTCGTTGAGTATAGAAGCCTCATTTGCATGTATATAACATCATAGACCTTTCGGACATGTTTTCAAGTAAAAAATGCAAAAAATTTGGGGTTTTAACAGCCATTCGTCCATTAATGACCATGGGATCGACTTCTGGTCGGCCATTAATGGCCGAACAGAGTTTTTTTTTAAATATTGAAACGATCATAACTTTTTCATACGAACTCAGAATTCAGCGAAACAAGATGCGTAGGAACCGTCTCGACGAATTTGGAGTGATTTGGAGCTCATGAAAATTTTTAATGGAATAAAACATCCAATGTAAACAACCGAACAGAGAAAAACAAAGAGTGAAATAATTAATTTACTTTAAACGATCATTACTTTTTCGTACTTTATCAGAATTCAGCGAAACAAGATGCGGTGGAACCGTATCAACAAGAGATTCTCATTGAAACAAATTCGGAGTGATTTGAATGTCGTATGCGGACTGTTGAGCCAAAAAGGTTGCATTCTTCCACATAAAGACCGACGAAGTGGAAACCAATGGTGAGAACTCTCTAACTATGTATTTTATACAGTTATGTATTTTTATAACTGAACATTTATTGATTGCCTATGGTTGCAACGTTTGTTTGCATGATGATGGATGTTTACAGTTTTATTTTTATCATTATATTAAACTGTGAAAATATTAGATAAGTTCACAGGGATTGTGATTTAAACCCCACACGGGTATTGGGACGATAATTTTATACATCGCCCAAGTATGCAATAATAATCATTGGATGTTGATTGAAAACCCATACGGGTCTGGGGATGATAATAACTTCAGACATCTCCCTTGTGTTAAGTTGTATGTCGATCAATTGGTGGATAGGCCGTAGTAAGCGTTATTTAATTATTTAATGCTTACACAGTTGTAGATCACACCTTTGGATGTGAATTGGATGTTTAATAGTTGTTCATTATTATCTTTGAATAATATGGAATCCATATAAATAAAATTATGGTAATTGATTGAGTCTGATTCCAATTCCGAAATAACGAATATTTTTAAATAATATTCAGTGAAGAATCATAATATGACTTTAATGTCCGATTTTGGATGGACTCGGAAATAGTGAAATACTCCAAGTCTGAAAAGATATTTTTATCTGAATGAAATGGTTAACAACTAGAATAAAGAATTGATATGGTTTTGATATAACTAGAATTTTTCCAAAATTTGTATTGGAAAGGATTTGAATGGAAATAATCTTCGGAATATTTCGATATTGTATTCTGTCATTATACGATTTTTTTTTAAGAATTTGGAAGATATATATCGTTATTCCCAATACGATATATGTTAGTTTCAGAATTTGATATTGAATATAAGTCGATATGATTTTTATTTAGAGCCTGGTATTTGATAGCTAATTGGATTTTGGGTTTGTCGTGAATGGTGTCTTCAATAACACAGTTCTTAAACCTAGTTGAGAAAAGAATAAATCTTTTAACTAAGATTTGATGAAGTTTTCCAATTAACAAATATGATGGGAACTAAATGGTAGTTGATTTTGGGTTCGTTGTGAACTATGTTTTAAACGACACTAGTTCTTAAACCCAATTAACCGTGAAGATATTATTTAAAGTTTATAAATCTTTTAACTAAGATTTAAGGGAATTTGCCAAAGTAAAGGTTATTTTTCCAATTTAATATATTAAATTGGAATAGAGTGGGACTAATTTAGTGATAATCGAAATGAGCTTCTGCGAAGGAAGACCGTTACTATCTATGGAATTTAAAAGGCGTTTCCGTTATTCCACCTATAGTATTAGTCTGATATGGAAATTTATAGTGATTATATACTGTTATGATTTCCGTGAAGGTTCCATTTTTATGGAAGATGATTTTGGGTTTATGATGAATTGTGTTTTAAATGATATTGGTTCTTTACCCCAAGTGAAAGACAGGATTAATTTTTCTAAAGTTGAATAATCAATAAGAAATGATTTTTGAGATTAAAACCAAGTGGAGTTGTAATGAATCTTTAATTAGATTGAAATGGGAATGAAGTAATTAAATTTATCGAATTCAAGAAGTGATCGAGATATGGAATATCACCAGTTTTACTCCATACGATAGTTAAATCTTTAATTAGACTTGAAACGTGAAATGGTAATTAATTTTACAGATAAAACAATGGTTGTCGATATGGAGTACTACTAGTTTTGCTCCGTGGGATGAATAGGTTGGGATTGGGAATATTAGAATAAATGACTACTTCGATAAGGCTCGATAATCCCGGCTAGTTTGATAAACCTTAATATGGTTGAAGTTGTGAAAAGATAAATTGAAATCTTTTGGAAAAGATATCTAAAGGAAGAATAAATATTATGTTTAAAAGAACTTACCTTTGATTAAATTAATGGGAATCTTTCCCTAAATATGTGAGTATTTGAATAAAAAATATTCTGGATTGGAATGAGGCGTATGATGTGCTTTTGTAGCACTTGATTATAAGATATGCGAGTTATTCGGAAAGACTGGGTTTAGCCCATTCTCAATAACTGATACGACGACTGAAAGTCATAGAAGACGGTGATTAAAGACTGGAGATCTTCGCATCGTTTGGATGATTATTGATGTCTTGATTGGGCTGTACACCCAAGACGAGGTAATAAGTGGTGATCGTCCAGACGTACTTGGAGATTGACCGGATATGAGAGGGCCTCTCTCCTGTATTAGACATATGGGACGAGAAATTAGGTGCCTCCGGTTTTGTTAAGACCCAGAACAGATTTGTAAATGGATTATGTATGACATTTGTTGTGTGCTATATTCATTGCTCTCTGCTAAATATATATCTATTTGGTGGCGGAGAATTTATTCTCTTGCTTAACACCCTTCTCTGAGACGTACGAGCTTAGAGGTTTTATATTGGTAGAACTCAATGGTATGATATGGATTGACAATGTGGCATGCTGGGATGCAAATGATTGAGGCTTTTGTTGAAAAGAAAAGTATTGTGGTTGATGATCAAAGCACGACTTTAAGTAGCATAGCTTTGTGTATAACATTAATTCGCATGCCTCACACCCCGGTATGAGTCAAAAACGGATAGTGACTGCAGATAGTGCATGTGTTTCTTTCTAACTAGAAGTGGTTTCATGGTATGGAGCTCAGACATTTTTACTTATGTGGATGATTGATTGCGAGGCGCCTCAAATATGATTGGTCTCCAATGGCCAAGTGATAGGTCCGATAGGACCGGGAAACTTACTGTTCAGGAATAACTAATCCACAAACGTTAGGTTTTGACCAGCCCTGAAGATCCAAGGGTTTCCCATAGGTGTGATCCTGAGACATGTGCCAGAGTGTCTCGAATGGTAAGGAGACGTTCCTTGCCTCGACTCATAGATAAGATCCAATTTTCAGTACACGACTTTTGGTTTTAGTTGTAAACCTATATGGCGACATATTAGGATGGGATACTATGTCGTCTATGATTGATACATTTATATTTGAAGTTGTTTTGACACTATGCACTTATAGTAATATCAAAATGATTTGTTTTAAAGCATATCAAGCATGTTTGGCTATTATAAGGTAAAACTCTATCCTCCGGCTTGCGCTGCATTGTGTGATGGGACCTAAGTCTTATAATAACTTCATTTTTCAAAAATCATTGTGTTGTTTATAAATTGTTTTATTTTAGAGTATTCATGGGAGTAAACCCGTTCCGTGACATGCGGCGTGGTCCCATGATATACCTTATTTTGAAGTAAAGTTTAATAACTATTTTGAGTTCTCACACCAGTCCAATGACTGACCTGGAGTTTGTTGTACCTACCTAAACTCTGGGTGCCCATATTCTCCACACGGGTAGCCAGTAGTTTTGGTTTGCAGATATTTCTTTTTGCATGATCCTAGATTACAGCTGGAGCTACATTTGGAAAGCTCTGTATTTGTGTATTTCATTAAGCTGTGGTAGTTGATGTTTTCCACTACATATTATGTTTATGTATTTTTGTGGAAGTATGTTTATGTATTTAAATGTAATTTAAATCTCTGATATTGTATTTCTGCTGCATATTATTTATTTCAATCTCTGATATCTTGTACTCTGATGTAAATTGTTGTAACAACAATGAAATATTCACATGTTTGTGTTCTGATGCGTCATGTTCTCGAAGTAGTCCGTCTTCTTGTTCGGTTTAGGTCGGTCGGGAAGTTCGGGTCGCTATATGTGGTATCAGAGCTTTGGTTTACCAAGCTTGAGAACCAGACACATTAGAACCGAACGAAAGAATTCACCAGAGATAGGATTAGTAACATCCTATAAGAATAACTTGTTAGAGATGGGATTAGTAATACACTATTATGAGTTTGAGGAGTGCTATTTCTAAAAAAGAGTTCTGGTTTTGAAATTATATCCTATTATAAAGATTTAGATATTATATTTGATATTGATTTTGGACTATAGGGTATAAGAAGATTTTGTATATATGCGTCATGAGCATATATTCGAAGTCTTAAGTATAGTGGGTAGATATAGAATCACACTCTAGTCGCTCGGGGATAATTCTGATGATGATGCATCATCATTAGTGTTTATGTTTGAGTTTCAAAAGTGGGATATCTATATATTTCCAATTGACTTGTGTGAGAACCAAAAACTTAGTCAGGGTTTATGTTGTAATTTTGCAATGAAATATGATTTTTGAGTATATATAAAAGTTATATATTTGAAAAGCTAATTAACTAATTGATTGCTGCTTGTGATGGATGATAATTAGTTTGACTAATAAAAATATTGGAATAATAAAACTAATATGAAAATGAAAGGTAAATTAAGCCAAATTAAACCAAATATTGGTCTGAATTGAAAATTGATCGGAATTGGATACATATACATGTATATATATTGAACAAGTCATAGCATGGAAGCTAAGAAGAGGAATAAAATTGTATGCCCGACGAATAGGTACATGTTTACTAAATTGATGGGATATGATCATTTTATGATCCGATTGGCTTTTGGATTTTCTTTTGATATATGAAAGCCTGTAGAGGACATTTGTGGTTGTACCGATCAACCCATACAAAGGATGTAATGGCGAAATTTTTCAAAAATTTAAGGCATTAGCCAAATTTTGAGAAATCAGAAAGTTTTTAGAAACTAAAAGGTTGAAGAACTTAAGTCAAGCGAAGATTGAGTTGGTTAAGTAAACGACCTTCGATTCCATCTTCCTTTTCGGGGACGAAAAGATTTTAAATGGGGGAGATTGTAACAACCTGTATTTTTGGAACCAATTTAAAATTTATTTTTAATTCATTTTCATAGAAATTAAATATTTTAGATGAATTATTTTGAGAATAAACAATTTAATTATTTATTTAAATCAAAGTTTGAACGTATAAATTTAAAATTTAATTAAAACGAACTTGAAATGGCGCGGTAGTTTGAAAATTCGATTTTAAACTTTAAATGAATGTATAGAATTCAATATAAGTCAGAAGTGGATAAAACAAGAAACATTGGAATATTTTGAATTGTATTTTTTTAACGAATGTAAGAAATTGAGATTTCACTTTATAAACTGTAAGTTGTGTCTAAATTAAAATTTAGAATAGTCACTATGAAATATATATATATATATATATATTATATAGCCCTTAAAAATGGCCATTTTACAAATGACTTCCGGTTTCGACGAAACCACTGTCATTGGGTTCAGAATGTCGTTTGTGAATTTTAAAATTATAAACATCGATACCTTTGGGGTTGGAGAAATCTGGTCTCTTTCATTCGATGTATGAACAAAATATCACTTTTTACATATTGACGAATTTGGACTCGAAACCATTTCCATTGAGTTCAAAATGTCATTTGCGTGTTCGAAAAGTATAGACTTCGATATATTCCGAGCTTCGGAGGTTTGGCACTTGGGCTGGGTCTTGGTTGAGCTAACCTAGCCCACCATATAACCCCCAAATCATCCTCCTTCTCTTCATTCACTTCAACAATTAGGCAAAAATTAGAAAATGGAGAGTGGAAAGGGAAATTAAAATTCATAAGCTAGGTTTTGGATATCCAACCCCATATCAAAGGGGAAATCGAAGAGGAAACCTAGGTAAGCTTCTTCATCCTCCTCTTCATCTTCTCCATCTTCTCCAACTCCATTCCTCTTCAACTTCATATGATTTGCTAAAGCTAACTCTTAGGAAATCAGTTTGTTTTGTGTATGGATTGAAGATTCATGAGCAATATTGGAAGAGAGGTTGATGTTGCTTGCTATTGGATCTATTCCTTGTATCTAATCAAGCAAAGATGAGTTCTTTAATGAACCCACATCCATGCCACAAGCCTAGAGGCTTGTACGAGCATAGTTTAGAGTCCATGTGAGTTTGCATATGCTAGTAAATTGGATAGGCCAGCGAAACTTAGTCGGTTTCATATATCCATGCTTCATTAAATTGGAAATTACGATTAGAATAGTCCACACAATTAAATGCATATGATATAAGTTGTTTTGGCGATTTTGTGAAGCTTCGTTGTCGCACTGGCAAGTTCTAAGACTTCACAATTCTCTTATATAGCATTGGATAGCTATGGTTAGAGAATTTGTTCATTTTTTTGAACTTATAATCAAAACCATTGCAAATCTATTGTATGAATGTTTTTGCATGTGAATTTGGTGCTATGACTTGCTTCGGTGAGTTATAGAAGCCTCATTTGGATGTATATAACTTCATAGACCCTCCGGACATGTTTTCAAGGCGAACTCGGAATTCAGTGAAACAAGATGCATTGGAACCATCTCGACGAGAGCTTTGCAATGAAACCAATTTGAAGTGATTTGGAGCTCATGACAATTTTGGATGGAATAAAACATCCAATGTAAACAACTGAACAGAGAAAAATAAAGAGCGAAATAATTAACTTACTTTAAACGATCATAACTTTTACGTTCCTTATCAGAATTCAGCGAAACAAGATGTGGTGGAACCGTATCAATGAGATCTTCCCAATGAAACTAATTTGGAGTGATTTGGATCTTGTATGCAGACCGTGGAGCCAAAAAGGTTGCATTCTTCCACATAAAGACTGACGAAGTGGAAACCAATGGTGAGAACTCTCTCACTCAGGTATTTTATACAGTTATGTATTTTTATAACTGAATATTCGTTTATTGCCTATGGTTGCAACGTTTGTTTAGTGGATGATGGATGTTTACAGTTTTATTGTTATTATTATATTAAACTGTGAAAATATTAGATAAGTTCACATGGATTTTGATTTAAACCCCACACGGGTATTGGGACCATAATTTTATACATCGCCCAAGTATGCAAATAATAATCATTGGATGTTGATTGAAAACCCTACACGGGTCTGGGGATGATAATAATTTCACACATCTCCCTTGTGTTTAGTTGTATGTCGATTGATTGATGGACAGACCATACTAAGCGTTATTTAATTATTTAATGCTTATATAGTTGTAGATCACACTCTGGATGTGAATTGGATGTTTAATAGTTGTTCATCATTATTTTTGAATACAGGTGATGTATGGAATCCATATAAATAAAATTATATGGTAATTGATTGAGTCTGATTCCAATTCAGAAATAACGATATTTTAAAATAATATTCAGTGAAGAATCAAAATATGACTTTGATGTCCGATTTTGGATGGACACGAAAATATTGAAATACTCTAAGTTTGAAAAGATAATTTTTAACTGAATGAAATGGTTAACAACTAGAATAATGAATTGATATTGTTTTGATATAACCAGAATTTTTTCAACATATGAATTGGAAAGGATTTGAATGGAAATAATCTTCGGAATATTTCGATATGGGATTCCTTGATTATACGAATACTATTAAGGAATTTGGAAGATATCTATATCATTATTCCTAATACGATACTTGCTAGTTTCAGAATTTGATATTGAATATAAGTCGATATGATTTCTATTTGAGGCCTTGTATTTGATATCTAATTGGATTTTGGGTTTGTCATGAATGGTGTCTTCAATAACACTGTTTTTAAACCTAGTTGAGAAAAGAATAAATCTTTTAACTAAGATTTAATGAAGTTTTCCAATTAAAAATATAATTGGAATTAAATGGTAATTGATTTTGAGTTCGTTGTGAACTATGTTTTAAATGACACTAGTTCTTAAACCCAATTAACCGTGAAGGTATTATTTGGAGTTTATAAATCTTTTAACTAAGATTTAAGGGAATTTGCCAAAGTAATGCTTTTTTTTTCAATTTAATATATTAAATTGGAATTGAGTGGGACTAATTTAGTGATAATCGAAATGAGCTTCTGTGAAGGAAGACCATTACTATATATGGAATTTAAAAGGCCTTTCCATTATTCCACCTATAGTATTAGTCTGATAGGAAATTTATATTGATTATATATTGTTATGATTTCCGTGAAGGTTTGATTTTTATGGATGATGATTTTGGGTTTATGGTGAATTGTGTTTTAAATGATATTGGTTCTTTACCCCAAGTGAAAGAAATGACTAATTTTCCTAAAGTTGAATAATCATTAATAAATGATTTTTGAGATTAAAACTAAGTGGAGTTTTAATGCATCTTTAATTATATTGAAATGGGAATGAAGTAATTAAATTTATCGAATTCATTGAGTGATCGAGATATGGAGTATAACCAGTTTTACTCCATACGATAGTTAAATCTTTAATTAGATTTGAAACTTGAAATGGTAATTAATTTTACCGATAAAACAATGGGTGTCAATATGGAGTACTACCAGTTTTTCTCCATGGGATGAATAGATTGGGATTGGGAATATTAATATAAATGACTACTTTAATAAGGCTCGATAATCCCGGCTAGTTTGATAAACCTTAATATGGTTTAAGTTGTAAAAAGATAAATTGAAAACATTTGGAAAAGATATCTAAAGGAAGAATAAAGATTATGTTTAAAAGAACTTATCTTTGATAAAGTTAATGGTAAGCTTTCCCTAAAGATGTGAATATTTGAATAAAAGAATATACTGGATTGGAATGAGGCATATGATGTGTTTTTGTAGCACTTGATTATAAGATACACGAGTTATTCGGAAAGATCGGGTTTAACCCATTCTGAATAACCGATATGACGACTAAAAGTCGAAGAAGACGGTCATTGAAGATTGGAGATCTTCACATCGTTTGGATGATTAGTGATGTCTTGATTGGGCTGTACACCCGAGATGAGGTAATAAGTGGTGATCGTCCATACGTACTTGGAGATCGACTGGATATGCGAGGGTCTGTCTCGTGTATTGGACATATGGGACAAGGAGTAAGGTGCCTCCGGTTTCGTTCAGACCAAGAACGGACTTGTTAATGGATTATGTCTGACATTGTGTTGTGTGCTATATTCGTTGATCACTGCTAAATATATATATATCTGTTTGGTGGTGGAAAACTTCTCTTGCTTAACACCCTTCTCCGAGATGTACGAGCTTAGAGTTATATATTGGTAGAAATCAATGGTATGGTATGGATTGACAATGTGGCATGTTGAGATGCAAATGATCAAGGCTTTTGTTGAAAAGAAAAGTCGTGTGTTTGATGATCAAATACGACTTTAAGTAGCATAACTTTGTGTATAACGTTAATTCGCAAGCCTCACACACCGGTATGAGTCAAAAACGGGATAGTGACTATAGGGAGTGCATGCGTTTCTTTAGCTAGAAGTGGTGACATGATATGGAGCCCAGACATTTTTACTTATGTGGATGATGGACTACAAGGCGCCTTAGATATGATTGGTCGCCAATGGCCAAGTGATAGGCCCGATAGGACCGGGAAACGTGTTGTTCAGGAATAACTAATCCACAAACGTTAGGTGTTGACCGGCCCTGAAGATCCAAGGGTTGCCCATAGATGTGATCCAGAGACATGTGACAGAGTGTCTCAAATCGGTGAGGAGGCATCCCTTGCCTCGACTCATAGATGGAATCCAATTTCCAATACGCGACTTTTAGTTTTAGTTGTAAACCTATATGGCGACATAGTAGGATGGATAGTTATGCCATCTATGATTGATAAAATTATATTTGAAGTTGTTTTAACACTATGCACTTACAGTAATATCATAATGATTTGTTTTAAAGAGTATCAAGCATGTTTTGCTATTATAAGGTAAAACTCTATCCTCCGGCTTACGTTGCATTGTGTAATGGGATCTGAGTCTTATAGTAGCTTCGTTTTTCAAAAAGTATTGCGTTGTTTATAAATTGTATTATTTTAGAGTATTCATGGGAGTAAACCCGTTCCATGGCATGCGACATGGTCCCATGATTTACTTTATTTTAAAGTAAAGTTTAATAATTTTTTTGAGTTCTCACACCAGACCCATGACTGATCTGGAGTTTATTGTTTCTACCTAAACTCTGGGTGCCCAAATTTTCCACACGGGAAGCTAGTAGTTTTGGTTTGCAGATATTTCTTTTCATAGGATCCTGGATTACAGCTGGAGCTATATTCGGAATGCTTTGTATCTGTGTATTTCATTCAGTTTGGGTAGTTGATGTTTTCCACTACATATTAAGTTTATGTATTTTTGAGGAAGTATGTTTATGTATTTAAATGTAATTTAAATCTCTGATATTGTATTTTCGCTGTATATTATTTATTTCAATCTCTGATATCTTGTACTATGATGTAAATTGTTGTAATAGCAATGAAATGTTCTCATGTTTGTGTTCTGATGCGTCGTGTTCTCAAAGCAGTCCGCCTTCTTGTTTGGTTTTGGCCGGCAGGGAAGTTCGAGTCGCTACAGTAATAACACATTAGAAGAACAAAATTAAACTTTTATTGATATAACAATATTTTACATCAGAGTTTACAAGATATATAAGAGTACGTTGATTACACAGTGGAAAATATGATGACTTTAGAGGAAGACTACGGGTGCTCCAAATACTACTTTAGTCCTAATCCATAACTTACTCTAAAAAGACTCCAAAACTATTTAAAACCATAACTACCAAGCTTACCATATGGAAAATTATGGGCACTCAGGGTTTAGGAGAAGGATAAATAAGCTCCAGGTCAGTCATGAGATTGGTGTGAGAACTTAAAATATTTTATTTTATATAATGAGGTAGCTCATAAGACCATGTCGTAAAACACGGAACGGGTTTTCCCTTATGAATACTTGTGTAGAAAAATCATACATGCTTTTTAAAAAAGGAAGCTATCATAAAGTCTCGTACCACACGCACAATGAATCGCATATATTGGACGAGGTTTCTCCTTCCGATAACAAAAAATACTTGGTACATTAAAACCATTTGATATTATTGTTAGTGCATAGTATTGAAGATCACTTCGCAAGTAAATGTATCGATCTTAGCCATTGTAAGTACCATATACTATGCTGACGTAATAATATACAACTAAAACCGTAATAGCTCGTATTGAAGAATAGGTTTCCAAGATGATGGTTCCTGATACGAAAGAGATCTCGTGGACTCAAGACCTTAGCGCATCATAGGTCACAATACTCGCGGTTGTACATTCGGACTTAGACACCATTGTACTATACCACATAATATGAATCAGGATATCCAAACAAATAGCGTCCCAGACTCGAGATTTTGTAATGCTCTTTCGTCATCCTACCTTTGTGCACTAAAATATGCATACAAATCTAACCACCAGTTTACCATCATATCGGAGTATGAGGCTTGACGAGGTCACGTTATACAAAGCTGCGCTTATACAAAGTCATGTTTTGATTATCCATAGCTCATTCACTTAGCATGACACATTGTCAATTCATAACATATGATTGATAATCACAAACCATATCACCTTTGAGCTCGTATGTCTCAAAGAAGGGTACTAAGCTAACAGAACATATTATCCGCCACTAGGTAGAAATATGTTTAGTAAAGATAAATCACGCATTACAAAATACAATATCAGACATAAATCCATACAAGTCCGTTCTTGGTCTAAACGAAACCAAAGGCGCTTTATTCCTTGCCCAATTAAGGAGTGAATCCCTTGCAAATCGGAAATCCTCCAAATACATTCGGACGACTGCTAAAATATGAACTAAAAATCTCAAGATGGGAGCTACCCGCTTAAGACCATCAATGA
Source organism: Allium sativum (assembly GCA_030737875.1). Classification (NCBI taxonomy): domain Eukaryota; kingdom Viridiplantae; phylum Streptophyta; class Magnoliopsida; order Asparagales; family Amaryllidaceae; genus Allium; species Allium sativum. Next base: position 286,066,340 of record CM060911.1, read on the forward strand.
GCAGTCCTTTTGATGTGAAGATTTCCATACTTCAATCATCATCTTCAAAATCTTCATTTGCTTTATTTCGTCGTATCATTATTCGAAATGGTTTTCGGATAGAAATCCAGTTTCCATCTTTTCAAATAATGAGCGCAGTTTTAAAACGATATGGAAATACAGGATTTGCTAAGTCCCCTCCCACTTAGATGATTAATTAACATTTCCATCAAATTGATAAAACCTTAATTATTAACAAAATCGTTTCATTAAACCTTTAACAAAGACTTATTGAATCTTAACAAAGATTTATTCATTACTTAACAATATTTCCATTAACTAAATCAATGAAAATTTAACCTTTAACTTTTCTGTTAAAACACATCTTTTAAGACTATTTTAATATTAAATCTTAATTAAAACATTTTCCAATTCTTAAACCTTCTTTAAAGTACAAAAAAAAGCCAATCGATATTACGTATAAGATTTGTAAATTGAATCGCTTCCAGGCAAAACCAAAACAGATTGATATTAAATATAAGATTAATATAGAAATTATATCATCTTATATCCAATACCGATTCTCATAATCAAAAAATACTGTAAGTGGAATAACGGAAAAAATGTCTTTAAATTCCTTGAATAATATAAGTTTTACTATGGATTTTATATTGAATATCTGAATATTATTTCCATCCAATTCCAATTATTTATAATTGGAAAATATTATCCTTATTAAGGTTATATACAATCTTAAAGTTATCATTAAAAAAATTAATTATCTATTTGAAAAGGTTTATAAAAGGTTTGGATCCTTAAATTAGAACCATTAAATTTCATTATTGGTAAAAAAAGTGTCTCGAAAGCATTGCAAAAGCGTTACAAAAGTGTTTCAAATGATCTAATTTTACAAAAATAACCTTATAATTATCCAAAACTTTATATTTTCAACTCAAATATCTTTTAAATAATTTGTTTTGATTTATCCAAAATTTAAATAATTTTTATAAAGCCATTTCTATATGTTTCCCATTACGGCCACCGAACTACAAAACCGCGATTCTATTTGAAAATAGATTCGAGCATAACTTGAAATCTTCATATTGAAAATTTAAAAATTCCTTTTTCAATTTAAATCTAACATCATTTAGAAGTAAACATTTTTCATTTTAAGAAAATTCGTTTTAAAATGAATCTGCTATGTCATTTAAAGTTTATGGTCAAAATTTGCGAACTACTATAGTGCTACAAGCTCTATTCTAAACGCATTTTAACTTCATATTGAAAATAACTTTTTTACTTTAAAATAGATATGAATACTATTTTAAACATATATAATACTATTTCAAAACAATATTTAAAAATTTCATCTTTAAATTCAAATATTTATTTTCAAACGAATATTATATTATTATTTAATTAATAAAATATTATTTTTCAAAAATTAACTTTTTAAAATCCAAACTTTGCAGAAATTAAATTAAACATTATATAAGACTGTTGGAACAATCAATTTGAGTTTTAAACATCGTTTTCATATCTATCTCAAATTCAATTTCAAAATCGAAATCGGTTTCACTTATTAAAACTGAATTAGCCATTTATAATCAAAATTACTTTCAGATATGTTTCCACCTTTACAAAAGTTATTGGTAAACACTTTAATTTCATTTTCAAGCTATTTCGGATACAAATTCCAATTTCTGTTTTTATGCCTTATTTTTACTTAAATGAATATAATATTCATTTATATTGTCCAAATGGAACGAGACTTAATTAATACTCATATAATCCATATATGTGGGTGTAGTGTGTTATACTATTAATAATTACGATCAAAGTAACATTCATAACAATCATTCATCCATCATACTGTATTAATAATGTAAGCGTTTAGAATATTAAACGCTTAATAGTACATGAGTGATAATAACTGTAACACATCCATAACAACCATGAAGAAGACATAACAACAACAAAAATCCAATATAATCGTACATTAATTAAAGTAAGTATTAAAATATTTCTCACCGAGGGTTCCACTCCGCCATTCTTTACGGTAGGAGAGACTAGTTAACTATTATCATCCTGAACCAACTTTTGCTCTAACGGGCAGTATTTTCGCATTGACTTCTTTGAAAAATATTATATTATATATTTATTATTATTTTTAACAGGAGGACGAGTTGGAGATGGCCGTGGGTAGGTGGGGGTGTGGATGTCGAGGAGGAGGGTGCGTGGTGGTGGGGTAGGTGGCGCAATAGAGGAGGGAGGAGATGCCTTGGTGGGGCCGAGGTGGGAGGGGGTAGGGCCGGCATGAGGAGGGGGAGGAGGTGGTGGGGGTAGTTGGTCGAGGGGAAGGAGGAGGAAGGGGCGGTTTTTGATGGTGGAAGGAGGAGGAGGTCATGACGAAAAGGGGGACAAATTAAGGAGGAGCAACGAAGAAGGAGGAGGAAGAGAGGAAGGAAAAGGGAGGAGATGGCTTTAGGAAGCCATAAGAGAAAGGAGAGAGAAGCTTAATAGGAAGGAGGAGGAAGTAGAAAAGATGGAAGGAAGAATGAGAGGAGGAGGGTGGTTTATATAGGCTTAAAGTGAGGGTATTATGGTAAAAAGGATTTCACAAAACCATATGCCAAAAACCAAAACCATGGATGGTGAGAACAAGGTTTCTGCCTACCATTTATTGACACATTTGTCACACTTTTGATGTGTTTCAAGTTTGTTACACCTTATATATGTTACTAGTTATCAACATATTGTTATTGTTTAACTGTTTCAACATTCGACAATTAATGTTATCAAATCTCGATGATATTTATTCTTGGTTAATAATTCAAAAACAATTATTTATTTGATAATTTAGATCTAAGATTTATATTTGACTAAAGAAGATCATATTTAAAAATAGTTTTATTAATACATATTTGAGCAACAAATTTTGATAAAAAACTAATATATTTTTGTCGATGTATTTTACTGTTATATTCTATAGTTTTAAACAACATTTTATTATTCAAATCAAATTCGAAATCCAACTTATAATTATCAAACTAAATTTTTAAATAATTTAACAGAATCAAAATTTTCAAGTTATAAAATTCCAATTTGACAAATTTGTTAAACACTATAAATTGACAAAAGTTGTTTTATAAATACATTTTTGGAAAATTCATTATAACAAAAGCTGATAAATTCTCACTAGTATTTTACCATTTTATTTGACAATTTTAAATATCTAAATTTATTGCTTACACCATATTTATATCAAAATTTTATTTTATATATTCAATATCTTGATTTAAATTTCATCAAAAATCCTGGATCATTATAATTTCCCCTCCTTAATACTTTTCATCCTCTAAAAGGAGACCAATGTAATTATATGACCATCCCCATCCCCATACCCCACCTCGGCCTCCTCCTTAAATAATATATATATATACATAATAATAATTTTAATAATATCGTCAAAGTCGGTGAAGGCCGGAAGTCATCTCGTAGCAGTCGTGTATAGCTAAGTAGTCCTACGATAAAGATTGGTGGAGTGGAACCCTCAGTGAGAAACTCTGCACTTATATTTGTTTATTTGTTAATGGATTGTTAATTAGCTGTTAATCATAGTGTAAGCATTAATTATCGAACGCTTATATCTACATATTATGATATGCATGCTACAGGATGGATGAATGGATGCTACGAATATTGTAATAACTGTTAGTAGTGATACTAGTTCACATTACACATGTTACACCTACCTGTGTGGAGATATTCGGGTATTGGTTAAGTATCATGCTTATTGGGTAATATAAATGAATATTTTATTCACTTAAATATAGTAGAAAAAAAATTTGGAATTTTATATTTAGAATTTAATACAAATGAAATTGAAGTGATTTTGAAGAACTTTTGTAAAACTTGGAATTTTATTGAACAACGTTTTGAGGTTAAACGATGTGTTCAAGTTAAAATAATTAAATTGAATTCGATTTTGAAATTGAAGTTCAGTTTGGCGATATAGAAAGTGTTTTAACTCAAACCGATTGCTCCATATAGCTTATATAATATTTAATTTGAGTACTGGAAAGTTTGGGTTTTAAAGGATTAATTTTTGAAAAAAAATTAATATTTTAATAATTAAATAATATTAATTAAAAATGAATATTTGTATTTTAAGTTGAAATTATAAAACATTGTTTTGGAATAGTCTTATATACATTTAAATGGTTTTCTAAACTATTTTAAGGTGAATCAGATTATTTTTATTATAAATATAAAATACGGTTAGAATAGAGCTTGTCGCGCAGCGGTAGTTCGCGAATTACGACCGTAGACGTTAAACTACGATAACATATTCATTTTAAATTCTTTTTTCCCCAAACGAAAAGCATTTTCTCTCTTATAACAATAATTTTCAAATTAAAAAAGAATTTTGTAATTTTGATGAATAATTTTCATGTTATGTCCAAAACGGTTTTTAATAAAAATCACGGTAGTGCAGTTTATTGACCAACTATGGAAATCAACTAAAATGGCTTTATAAAAAATATTAAAAACATGAATTCTTTTGGTAAATTATAATAAATGATTTCAAAGTCATTTGGGTTGAAAATATAGTGTTTTTAAGTTACTTTCATCAAACTAGTTAAAAGGCCATTTTGTAACGCTTTTGAAATGCTTTTTGCTTATTAATTAATTTTGAAAAAAAAATTAAACTTAATAATCAATATTTGACCTTTTTAAAACCCTTCTAAGTGAGTAATGAAGTGTTTTAATGATGAATAGAAGTTTCAAAGATTAAGATGGGGTTGGGACTTAACTAGAATCCAATATATCCATATTATTTTAAAATGACGCTTATTATTCGGGAAGTCCTAGATTGGAACGTATGTCTGGAAACCATTCCGTAATAATACCAATGTCATTACTTCTGCCCTAGTGCTAGCTATTATAAATGGAAATAAAGCTCTATCAATTTATATAGATGCGTGCAAAGAAGGAATAGGCGCAGTTTTGATACAAGAAGGTAGAGTAATTGCCTATGCAAGCAGATAATTGAGACCTCATGAAAGGAATTAACCAACTCATGACTTAGAACTGCTAGCTATAAAATTTTCTTTGAAAATATGGAGGCACTATCTATTAGGAAAAAAGTTTGAGTTGTACACTGGCCACAAGCCTTTGAAGTACTTGTTCACTCAGAAAGACTTGAGCTTAAGACAACAACATTGATTAGAATTTCTAGCATCATATGATTTGGATATTCAATATACACTTGGGAAAGCCAACTTTGTATCCAATGCTTTAAGTAGGAAATACGCTGTCATCGCTTATTTGGTTATCACCCCAACTCTTCTTGGAAAGACCAAGTGAAGACAAACTTTTACAAAGAATAGATGAGAATACGGAACAAGGTAAGAATTCAAGTTTTGAAATTAATGATAAAGGCATTTTGAGATTGAAAGGAAGAATTTGTGTCCCAAACATAAAAGAGCACAAGAAAGAAATATTGGATGAATATCATAAATCTAAATTCAGCATCCAACCTGGAGTTAATAAAATGTAACGAGATGTCAAACATTCATTTTGGTGCGGAATGATGATGAGGGACATATCAATAGATGATGATAGGATTACTTCAGCCTCTGCAATTTCCAAAGTGGAAATGGGAACAAGTCTCTATGGATTTCACTAATGGACTGCCCATATCTCACAAAGGAAATGAAGGAATTTGGGTCATTGTAAATCGTCTAATAAAAGTGCCCATTTCATTACTGTTAGATCTACCAGAGCCACTGCGAGCTTTAAATAGTTATACATGAAGAAGATCGTTCGACTGCACGGAATATCGAGCAGTATAGTAAGTGACAGAGAACCAATTTTCACTAGTCGTTTTTGGGAATCCTTTCAAGATGCCTTGGGAACTGGACTCATGTTCAATACTACTTATCACCCTCAAATGGACCATCAGACAGAAAGAGTTAATAGGATTTTGGAAGATTTGTTACATGCATGTGTTCTTGACTTCGGAGGGTAGTGGGAAAATAATTTACCCCTGGTTGAATTTTCTTATAATAACAATTACTAAGCTAGTATCAAGATAGCACCTTTTGAAGCATTGTATGGAAGTTCGTGTAAGCCGCCAGCTTATTGGATTGGGTCTAGAGATAGATGGTACTCGAACCCAATATGATCAAAGAAGCCACAGAGAAAGTAGATTGATTAAGAAGAAGCTGAAAATTGCCCAGGATTAGCAAAAGGGTTACGCTGATTGCAGAAGGAGAGCACATGAATTCGCAGTTGGAGATTCAATTTTCTAAAAAGTTTCTCCAAATCATGGAGTTATAAGATTTTCAAGAACAAGAAAGATAGCACCTCGCTATAATAGACAATTCCCTATCTTGGAAAGAGTTGGACCACCGGGATATAAAGTTCGGTTACCGAAATGGCTATCGGGTGTGCATAATATCTTTCACGTGTCTAATCTAAGGAAGTATGTTCACAACCCTGACCCGATTGTTGAAGAGGCCACTTAACAAGATCTGGAGATTACCCCAAATTTATCAGTCAAGAGGGACCCATAAAGATCATTGCTCGAAATTTAAAGAGATTGAGGAATAAAACTGTTAAATTGGTTAAAGTACAATGGAGCAGTGATCCCAACGATTATATCTAGAAAACAGAAGAGACCATGCAAATGTTCTACCCTGACTATCGAGTGGACATCTATGTCTAGCCGAACCCTCGGTAAACTCAGTTCTTTATCTATTTCCTTTTAGTTATTCCTTTCTTATGCAATTTCGAGGGCGAAATCCTTTAAGCGGGGTCGATGTAACGATCTAGAATTTTGGACAAGTTATATAATTAATTTACAACTTGAAAATATAATTTTATATAGAATAAACCTTTTATTAGATCGAAAAGTGGTTCTAGCACCCAATCGAATGATAATTCTAAAGAAATTTAAAGAAAAAACAACAAGAACACAAGATTTATAGTGGTTTGGCGTTAACTAGCCTACGTCCACTTTTATACTTCTTTGATTGATGAATTAATACAAATACACTAATGAATTCTACTCAATCTCACAAGTACAACAATGATTTCTCTCAATTTCATGGAGTTATGCTTCAAAATTACAAGTATAATCTGAAATGATAGAGAGAAACTACTGGTGATGAAGTAAGAGTAGAATAATTACCAAAAGATCCCCTCAAATGGAGTGTTATAGGCTGAGAGTCCATCCGGTTCGGGTGCCATGTGGGGCCCATCTCATGAACTTCGGATCTGGTAGCTCTGGGATGTTGACAGCACATCAAGAACGTGGGATAATGGAGTGTAACCGCTTCGGATTTGCAAAACATGGGATATGACTGTTGCAGTTTCGATACTCGGTTAAGATCGATGGTGAAAAAGGGGTTTCGATCGGAGAAATTTACCCCAAACCGATCCGAGTATGCTACCTGTAATCAGTCTTTTGGCTCGCGCGTAATAAAGAGAGCGTGTTCGGTTCGAGAGCTCCGAACCGATCTAAGGGACTTTCTACCATGCTCTTTATTCTTAAGTACATTCATTGAACCATTTCTTAGCTTTGTGTAGCCTAAGTACAAAGTAGGCTAACATTTTATCCCCTCGAAGTACGTGTTTACTAAAGATAAGTTGTGCTTCGAAATGATCAACTTATTTGCTTCTGAATTAGTGTCGTTCAATAGTTGTTTCCATCTGTTCACAGAGTCGCGACACTTCATGAAGTCGTATCTTTAGTATTTATAGGATCTATAAATACATCATGAGGTCTGGAATTTCTTCTGTTATTTCTGAAAATTCCAGGATTTCACTTAGGGCTCAAGCGCTTCTTCCAGTAAACTTTGCAATTTGCGCTCTTAAATAATTCATCTGAATTTCCTTTGTTTTAAGACTGGTTCGAATTCATTTTTATAACCTTGGATTAGGGGTTAAATGATGGATCAAATTGGTTTATTCGATCAACCTGCACATCGGAACAGGCCGCCCTCTAGGCCATCACTGTTTTGATGGCTAATGGATCGGATTAACCCATCACTTCAAGTAATATGAATAGCCTTCTATACCCTCTATATAAAACAATTTTCTCTCATTTGTTTTTACCTTTTACTGCCGCATTCTCAACTCTTGTTTCTCTTAGAAAACCCTAATTCCCCTTTATTAATTTCATTTTGAAACCCGAATCCACATATAGGTAGATTTGAATCTCTGATTTCATGTGATTTAGTCTTCAATTTTTATGAATAATTTTTGGGCTAGCATATCAATCCATGCCATGCCTTCAAATAAGTGGCAGTGGTGCGGCCGAGATCGTCTGATTTTCCATCGTCGACGGTGAATCATTGTCTCCTCAAGATGGAGATTCCGACGACCTATAAACCCTGGTGGGAGTGCTGGACCATGGATTCATGTTTGGGCTATTATGAAAAATGAGTATTGGAAGTACGGTTTTGATAGAGTGGAGGAAAGGGAGACGACTAGGTGACATTCGGATCGGAGAGGCTGGTGTTGGATGGAGCCTTGAAAATGTTTAAGTGAAGAAGTTGGGCTTCGAAGTGTTGGAGCGGTACGGTTCGGTGTTGGCCGATCTGAATGGAGTTGTCTTCATAATTTCCCATCTGAGCCGATCCCATCTATTGTAGAACTCTGACCCGATCCGTTGCTCTAATGCTTGGATCTTCGAACCGATCCGTAGCTCTAATGCTTGGATCTCCGAACCGACACCACATTTTCAATACATATGCCTTCAATCCGATCTTGTTGTATCGTCCAGACTACCAAACCAATCCGATGTGTTAACCCGAAGGACCCCAATCCGCAACAATATTTTCACAATGGAGCAAGAAAACAACTCAATACCCATGAATTTGGATAAAAATCAAAACTCCCGGGATGTGAATCTATGACATAATCTTGCCTATAAAAAAATCAAGCGTAGTTGGTAAATTCATGGACAGTTAGGATAGGCCCCTCCATATTTGGACATTCATGGACTAAACGAATAAAAGACTGCTAACTCTTTTTTATAGTGCATTCTGTTCTTTGCGCTTTTATACTTTTCTGACTTTTGTATTGGACACACTAGCACAGCTTAGCACACACACACGGGGGTCACAAGCAACTATACTCTAATTTCTGCCATCTCTTAGATAGTACAACGATCATGACCAGAAGACGTTCGGCTAGGTTAGTAAAGAGAAAAGAAACCACAGGGTCATATGAAAATCCCATCATTGAAGTCGTATCCTCTATTTTGGACCCAGATTGGGACAGCATGGTTCCAAAATACGAAACAGAAACTCATGAAATTACAACATTATCCGGAGGTGAAGTCTCTATGGATGAAGAAGAGGAGGGAGGAGTAGGATACAGTCACGCTCCCAATGAATTCGAAAGTGCCATTGTCTTAGAATCACTTGGAGACTCCGTTGAATCGACAATTGATAACCTCAAACTTACGCGAATATGTTTAAAGCATAGAATTCTTTGAAAAGACACTGTGCTTCCCGCTAAAACAAATCGACCTCATAACCCACCCGAAGGGTATATGGCGATTAGTAGGTTAATGTGCATTGTTAGGGGCGATACCTCTGTTTCTGCCATTCGTCGTTGATTTTTTGAGACGAATGCAAATCGCTCCCATGTAGCTCCTCCTCGATGCCTATGCCTATCTATACAATTTGTGCATCTCTTATAGGGAAATTCTTGGGATGGAGCTCACCTTCGAAGATGTATGCTTCTTCTACAATTTCAAACACCGAACCCAAGATACTCCGTCTTTTGTATATTTTGAATCGGTGCCAAAAAGGAAGATAATTAGTGCACCATTCAATAGCAAAGTAGTTGATGGGAAACCTGAATGGTTTTATATTAAGCAGCAATCAGGATGTGCGAGGTGATGGCTTAAATTGAGTAAGTTTCAGGTCCCAACATTCTGATTTTAATTACTGCCGCCATTTAATTAATATATCTCATATTTATTTATAGTTGCTAATCCGAAGCAGGAAGTTCACCAGGTTTACGTGGATTGCCTAAATGGTCTGCTTAATAGTGATAAAAAATTCTAACTATCAGAGAATGTCTAATAAATGACTATCTTCACTGCCATCATCTTCTTGCTATGACTCGTAGCATAGGCCACGTGGAAGGTCCATACATATACGTGCCTCCAGTCGAGGGACCAACCGAAACTTTAGTTGAAAATGGGGAATCTTCAAAGAATCCAACTGCACTTCGAAAGAGTCCTTCTCCCACTTCAACCCAGGACGACATATTAGCGAACATAGCTTCCGGAGATAGGCATAATTACATTACTCCTGAGGAAGCAGCCACTCCCGAAAAGCCAACTTCTCCAGAAAAGCTGCCATCAGCCAAGTCTCGAGGCGATGATTCTTTCATGGATGATTCTATATATCAAGGTTTGGGAAGCTTCCCCTTCCCGATGCCATTTACACTTCACAAGATTTCGAAACAGACTCTTTCTTTCTTACTTCTGAAGAAGATGTCACTCCCGTGAAAGCTGGGAAGACTGCATAAATAGGCCTAGCTCCAGGATCCGGTCTGTTGGGGGGATCACTTAAGATATGCATAACACACTGGAACCGCACGTTACAACACTCGTGTATCATATTGATCCTGATTCTAATACTTGTGTAATTTTGTAGGACAAATGACGTGCTACAACTACCCTCTCAGGAATGTCTGCTCAAGCATGCCCAGATTTGACTTTGATACAAAACATAATCGGAATGATAATCATGGAAGAGATGACAAGAGGAACCTCCCACCTCAACCTTATTGATCTTCATGTTCCCGATCTCCGCATCGAATGGATTTGGATAAACACAAGAGCTACTCCACATATCATGAAGGGGAAAAATACGCCCCTAAAACTATAACCTCCTCCAAGGATAAAACTCATCAGGAGAAATCATCGAAGAAAGGTTCTGATCCAAAAGAGAAACAAAAGGAACAAAGCAAGGAAGCAGAGAAAGGTAAAAAATCTATCGTACCATCTAAGTGTCGCAACATTGACATCACCACAACAAGGCCAGTCATACTCGATGATGAGAACAGGGCCAAATTGGAACTTTTGAAGAAGCAATTTGTTTATCATCATTTTGGTAACATGCATTTTATTCTGGCTCTTAAGCCATTAGATTCCGACTGGGTAAAAGAGGTTAAGGCCAAGAATGATTTTGCGGATACTTAGTACAAAGAGATGAAGAAATATTCGCAGACTCTATCCAAGATCATTCTGGGCTTGCTGGCCGATATTAAATACATAAAGGATAATGCTGAATTTGACGCAAAGGCCATTGAGAATTCTGAGAGATCTTGAGGATGCTCAAGCTAAACTTGCCCTTGCTCAATGTGACGCGGACGATTATAAGAATCAATATGAAGAATCACAGCAGCGTTACCGCACCGAGCTTGAATCCCATAGTCAGGACTCATAAACTTAAAGAAACAAATCAATGATGCCACATTTGAGTGCACCAAAGCACAATCGACTTGCGCTCGTCTTGAACAGGAGAAAGAAGAGTTAGCGAAGAAGAACGCTGAGATAGAAGCCAAGTTAAAGGAAATTGAATCGAAGGCGGTCCTAGTAGAAGGGAATGTAAGCATTGCTATTAAATCTGTCGAGGATACCCACATAACTTTCTGCTGCAAAAAAAGAATGAAACGATTATAGCGAGCTCATGATACAATTTTTTGCCCAAGTGATCCGTTATCGGGACATCTCTTGGAAACAGGAATACCCAACAACGCTGGTTTATGTATGGGACCAAGTTGTTGAATGGGAGAGGGAAGAACTCAAAGTCGACTCCATTGACAGAGAAACTCATGGAGAAATATCTAAAGGGTGAAGAGCCGGTGCGCTTAGCTGAAGGGCATAAACTTATTGTTGTTGCTATAGAGGGGGAGAGGCGTCAGGCCAAAGAAAAAGAAACCATCAAAGCCGGTTCTTCTTCCACTACCCCCGATGCTACTAAAGCAGAGGGATATGACCTAGAGAATCCAGGAATTCCCATGGCATCTTTCTTGTATCCTATTACTGAAACGACTCCAGAGACTCCTGTTGCTCATGTTGAAAAATCATCTGAAGGTATCTCCACATTTTCACCTCAATTTTTTTGTGCTATTTCAACTTTTCGTCGTATTGTTGGACAAACGATTAAAGAACCCGAGTTTTCTCCTGAGTTAATAGTTGTCGCTTCTTGTCCTGTAGGTGCAGAACCAGGTGGAAAGGTTGATGAACAACAAGAAGAAATCATTGATGCAAAGTCTGTTGAGAAGGCTTAGGAGAAAAAGGAAGAAGCCACCGACTCAAAATCTACGGAGAATACCGAGGATAAAAAAGAAGAAGTCACTGACAAAGCTGTCGTGCCGTCTAGCATTGAGACTCCCAAGGACCGAGGCATGATAGACGCTCGGGTGACAGGAGGCTCGCGTGAAGCCGATGACATGACTATGGCTGAAATGAAGGCAAAGAAAGATGCATTTTTAAAAGTGAAAGTCGAAAAGGAAGAGCCCCTTAACATTAATCCTCTTCAAGCCATTGCTCCTCAGTCAGGATTAGTTGTCAAGCTTTCTACCCAATCAATAACTGGGAAATTGACTCAGAAGTCTCTAATTGATCCGAGTGCGCCTCAAGTTGATAAAGGTAGAGAGAAACGCGTCCTAACTGACGTTGAGCGAGAGGAGAAAGCTAGACTCAAGGCTGCCAAAAAGTCTAAAATTTCTCCAAAGCCCAAGTAAAACGTTGTTTATACTTTTCCATTTTATTTTCCACTGGCCCGTTGTTGTTGTACGAGTGCGACCCTCGCTCCTTTTGATTAATTTCCTTGTATAATCCTGCATTTATGTAAAAAAAGTAGCTTTTTTTCTTATAATATCAAATATTTGCAAGTTTTTCAGTCATTTCAATTAAATGCATAAGTAGTCAAAACATTATTAATATAAGTAACAAATAATAAATCACATCACAGATCGAGCAAGAAGTCCTATACGAGTTTCCCTGCGAACAATAGTCTGTGAAACATAAGAATCATTGCTAAACTGAGTAGTGAACAATAGGGGGAAGTGATTTGATATGTATGCCCCTAATCAATCTTGAATAAAATGCCTGGTCATGGCTCATTCCAGATTGATTAGGTTTGACGTTATATTGCCCCCAGTCCTTTAGTGGGGTTAAGATCCTTTTTCATTGGCACTTGTTCTTAGCATCTTTATACTCTCCTGTCATATGATTAGGTTAGAGTGTGTTCAAGGCGGTCTCTTATCGTGGTGCACCTTCACGCCTTAGGGACGTCGTCTTCCCGTCCTTTATACTCTTTCTTGAATCATGAGAGTTAGAGTTTGGGACGTCGTCTTCCTGTCCTTTATACTTTTTATTGAATCATGAGAATTGGAGTTTGGGACGTCATCTTCCAGTCCTTTTCATCTTGTTATGCAAACGGTCATCTCGTTCACTCCTGTTTTCTTTCTATGCATAGTTTCCTAAGGTAAAGTCTCACCGGTTAGATACATGAGAAATTCAATTCAAATTTAATGTCTCATACTCAGAGCATAGCAACTATAGAATATAAAGAGATTTATGCAGGAAAAGTAAATGACACATGATGTTTTTATAGTGGTTCGTCCAAGATATAGCTTACGTCCACTTTATAATCTTTTATTTATGTCAACTAGACTTTTCTAGGCAAGTTGTGCCTTTTTACATGGTCCATAAAACAAAAGTAAAATAGTGCAACTTTAAGTCAAGTACTGTCGCAAGTGTTGGGCATTCCATGCTCTATGTACCTCTTCACCATCCATGGTCATTAACTTGAAAGCTCTTGTGTCAAGTTTCCGTTGAACAGTGTATGGTCCTCCCATTTCGGACTCAAATAGACAAGTGTCGGGAAGACAATAGACAAGTGTCGAGAAGACATGCTTTAATACTAAGTCTCCAGGTTCAAAGGTCTGAGGCCGAACCTTCCTATCATGGTATCATGCCACTTGACGTCTGTGCCTCGAGGCACGCAAATCCGCTTCATCTCTTTTCTCTTCAACCATGTCCAGGGACTTAAGGAGAAGCGCTTTGTTTGTCATTGGATCGTAATACATTATCTTATGAGAGGGAACTTTCAACTCCACTGGAATGACTGCTTCTGATCCGAAAGAAAGTGAAAAAGGGGTATGACCCGTTGCCGTCTTAAAAGTCGTTCATTAGGCCCATAGTGCTAGGGTAGTTCATCGACACATATGGCTTTTGCCTGCTCCAATCTCTTCTTCAGGATGGACTTAATGATTTTGTTTATTGCTTCAACCTGTCCGTTTGATTGCGGGTGAGCTACTGCAGTGTATCTCTTATCAATTTTGTATTTCTGGCAGAAATTTCTGAACTCAGTACTATCGAATTGGGTTCCATTATCAGTTATGATGGTTTTTGGGATTCCAAATCGACAGATGATATTCCTAACCACAAAATCTATCATTCGCTTTTTCGTAATCATAGTTAACGGTTCGGCTTCCACCCCTTTTGTGAAATAACCTACGGCTACGATTGCATATTTTGCTCCTCCTTTGGCGATTGGCAGGCTTCCAATGATGTCTATCCCCACATAACGAACGACCAAGGCTCACCATCGACTTAAGTTGACTTGTAGGTGCTCTAGAAATTTTTGTGAATTTCTGGCACCTATCGCAGCGTCGTGAATAATCATCTGCATCTTTGCATATGGTAGGCCAGAAATAGCCATACCGTAATATCTTCTTTTCCAGTGTTTGAACCCCGATGTGGTCACCACATTCACCTTCATGTACTTCTTTCAGTACACGCTTGATGTCGTCATGTGCTATACATCGGAGCAAGGGCATAGAAAATCCTTGGCGGTAAAGAACTTCATCCTGCACAACATATTTTGCGGCTTTACGAACTACAGCCCGTCTTTCATTCTTCTTTGCTGGAAGTATTCCGTTTTGCAGGAAGTTCTTTAATGGTGTCATCCATGATGCTCTTTCCGGTTTGGCTTCCAACGCCGAGTCGACTTCCATATGGTCAAAGCTTGAGGACTTTAATACTTCAATCGATACCATCTCCGTCTCTCCCGGATTGTCAGAGCTTGCTAACTTAGCTAGTCTATCTGCTTTATGATTTTTCGTCCGTGGAATATGAGTTATGCTATAATGCTCTAAGTTGCCTAACAACTTCTCCACCCTTTCTAGGTAAGTGACGAGTCGAGGTCCCTTAGCTCGGAATTCCTTCCGAACCTAGAAAACGACGATCTTTGAATCACAGAAAATGTCTAATGTTATCACACCCAATTCCCTTGCGAGTTTCAACCCGACAATCAGGGCCTCGTATTCCGAATCATTGTTTGTCACGTAAAATTCTAATCGCAATGCATATTAAATCGATCGTCCTTCATGGGTTATTAAAATAACTCCAGCGTCGGATCGTCAGTCATTCATAACCCCATTTGTATATAGTTTCCAAGGACTAAGTTCTAGCTTCTGTTCTGAGGGGCCAGCCTGGTCATCCAATACATCCTCCTCAGGGATTGTGAATTTAGCAATGAAATCTGCTAAACCCTGCCCCTTATTGATCTTCTGGGTTGGAAGTTTAAATCGAACTAACTGAGCTCAATTTTCCACTTAAGCAAACGTCTGGATGCTTCAGGTCGTTGTAGAACTTGTCGAACTATTGATCTATATATATAATAATCGGATGAGCTTAGAAATAATGGCGGAGTTTTCTGGATGCAATAAGAAGGCTATAAACAAGCTTTTCTATCCTTGGATAATTGCGTTCCGCTGTAGCTAACTTCTTGCTTACGTAATATACTGGCCTCTGAACTTTGTCTTCATCGCGTGCTAGAACTAAACTGATGGTATGAGATGATACTGCTAGATATAGAAACAAATCCTCATGTTCCACCGGCTTGGGTAATATCGGGGGTTTCTCTAGTAAATTCAACAAGTTTTGGAAAGCTTCTATACAATTTGGGGTCCACTCGAAATTGCATCTCCCTCGTTTGATTAGATCGAAGAAAGGGACGCACTTGTCTGTCGCTTTAGAGATAAACCTGCTCAAGGCTGCCACTTTTCCTGCCAGGCTTTGAACATCCCGTTATTTTCGAGGCTCTTCTATGTTCCTGATTGCTGCAATTTGGTCAGTATTAAACTCGACCCCCTGAGAATCGACCATGAAACCGAGGAATTTTCTTGATGCAACCCCCGAAAGAACTTTTCAAAGGCTTCAACTTCATCCCGTATTGCCGTAGAATTTCGAACGTCTCCACCAAGTCTTTTGTGTGATTGGACAATTGCAAGGATTTCATAAGTATATCATCTACATAAACTTCCATTGTTTTCCCAATCTGATTGTAAAACATTCGGTTCACTAAGCACTGATACGTGGCTCCGGCATTCTTTAGTCCAAATGGCATCACCACATAACAGTACAACCCTAAGTCCGTAATGAAACTAGTATGCTCCTGATCTGGTACACGCATGGGGATCTGGTTGTACCCTGAATATGTGTCCGATAAGGAGAGAAGCTCGTGCTCCGCCGTTGAATCTACTAGTTAATCAATCATAGGGAGTGGAAAGCTGTCCTTTGGGCAGGATTTTTTTAAATCAGAAAAGTCGATACATGTTCGCCATTTCACATTGGATTTTTTAACCAGTGCAGGATTTGATATCCAGTCACGGTATGTTGAATCTCTGATGAACCCGTTGTCTTTTAGCTTTCTCACTTCTTCTTTCAAGGCTGCTGACCTTTCGAAGCCCAACATATCCCTTTTTTGCTTCATAGGAGGATGTTTCGGGTTTATGCTTAGTGAATGGCTCATGATCGAGGGAGAAATTCTACACATGTCTGCGTGGGTCCAAGCAAATGCGTCAATGTTTGCTTTCAAAAAGTCAGTTAATGGCATCATTCGGAGGGGTTCTACGTGAGATCCTATCTTCATGACCTTCGTCGGGTAGTCGTTATCGACCAGGATGTCTACGGTTGCCTCATTAGGCGTTGCCTTCCTGCTTCCTATTTCCTCGTCCTCTCTAGGATCGATATCTTCATGCAAGTCATTAGGCGACTCCCTTAGCGGTATTGTCTTTAGTTGCTATGTTGAATTCTCCTTAGCAGGAGAGGAAGCATTCTTAGACTCTGAACATTTTCCGTTATGTAATATCTTCAATTCTGCCAAATAACAGGCTCTTCTAGTAACTTGGTTACCACGAATCACTCCCACTCTAGCTTCAGTTAGGAATATCATTAGAAGGCACTAGGAAGCGATGCAAGCTCTAAACTATGAAAGTGCTGGCCGGTTTAGGAAAGCATTGTAAGGTGAATCAATGTCCATGATGACGAATTGGAGGATCCTTATTCTTCTGCGCTCTCCCTCACCTAACTCTATGGGTAAGTCTATCACTCCAACTAGGGCGGTTGAAGCTCCGTTAAAGCCCCGAATCCATCCTTCACACCGCTTTGAATCCTTCATTTCTAATTTCATATGATCAAAAGTCTTTTTAAACAGGATGTTAACAGAACTCCCATTATCCACAAGGACATTCTTGACTATTGCAGGTCCGATAACTGCAGTTATTACTAATAGATAGGTGCTCGGCGCTTTGACTCCAACACTCTCTCTGTCTCGAAAGACAACGTCATCAGTCGCTATCTTTTGCTATTTTTACTTGTGTGGTTTCTTCGAGGTTACTATGTTCTCCTATTTCTAGATGTTTGGCTGCATTAACATACTGCTCTATTATCCTGTTACAAGACCCAGCAAGATGTCGTCCCCCAACGATGGTACTTATGACAATATTCTTTCCCTTCTACTGAGCTGTGGGTTTAGAAGCGGGTTGGTTCTGATTTGGGGCTTTCCCTCCTTGCGCCTTGTCCTTCGGGACGACTTTGTATTCGTCTAGTTTTCCTGCATGGAGCAGTTTTTCAATAACATCCCTCAGATGACGACATTTGTTCGTAGAGTGACCGTGGGTTTCATGAAACAAACAGAATTTCCCGATTACGCGTTCCTTCTCAGTGGAGTCCCTGGGTGGAGGTTTCTTGTACTGTACGACGTTATAAGTATCCAGATAAATGTTCTCCAAACTGTCGCTCAATGGCGTATAATTTTCGTTAGTTTGAAATCGAGGTCTTTTCCAGAATTGTTCCCTCAATTCCTATTTATTTTGCCACCACTTCCATCCCGACTACCATTTCCTCCATTTTTGTTGCCGATGTTTACCTCTACTTTCCCTGCACTATCTCCGGATTGCTTGATAGCAACATTGCCTTGTATGTCTTCCCTGGGAGCTCCTTCAGACTTTCTCTTTTTGTTGTCATAAATCTCTTCTTATCCTAATCGAATATTAGCCTTTTCATAGAATAGCTCTCTAGTTAATGGAGGCTTTCCTGCTAAATATTCCCTGAATTCAGTATCCTTATCCACTCCGTCTATTAACGCCATCAGAATAGTTTTCTTATGTGGATCACTTACCTCCGTAACTTCCAGATTAAAGCGATCCAAATACAATTTTAATGTTTCTTTGGGAGCTTGCTTGATCGCAGACAACTCGATAACTCTTTTAGACTTCCAGGAATGGAGTCGGAACTGGTTCATAAAGCATTTGCTTAGTTCTTTAAAGCTTGATACTACTCGAGGAGGGAGTCGAGTGAACCACATCAATGCAACATGTTCGAGATATATCGGGAAAGCCTTACATTTCACAGTGTCAGGTGTTGCTGCGGCATTCATATACCATGAATACCTCATCAAATGTTGTCTTGGATCGGTTATCCCTCTATACCGATCCATTGTAGGCAAGTTGAAACACCTAGGAAATTGGAAATCAAGAATATCATCGGTGAATGGGGGTGTGGCTACGCTCAGTACCCCAGTCCTCATTGGGGTAATGTGGACTATCAGCCATGATCTAGCGTACCATCGCCTCTACCTCAGTACTGGTTAAAGTTGGTTCAGGATCCACACTTCTATTTCTTCTAACATGCCCGGTCCCTACATCAGGCGACGTTCTTTGATTTCGGGAACAGCTGAACTTCCTTTCCCTTTACGATACCGGTCATTCACAGGATGGGTGGGCTGGAGAAGTTGTCCTTGAGTAGGATTAGTGATATTAGGGTCTCTGGGTAGAACATGTGATCCTCGCATTAGCAACAACATCGGTTCTCTCAAGCTGGGGTCATCAGGTCCCAAGACAGGGGTCGCGTCCTCATGAAATCCCAATGATCCAATTGCTAATTGATCAAGATTCTCGGGCCTTTCATAGGGTCTCCTTTGATGTGGACGTTCTTTGTCTGAAGTGGATGAATGATCTACTGCGAGATGGTGAGTTGGAGAGGGTGTTCTTTGTCTACGAAGCTCGTCTATTTCTCTACTCATGTTTTCCTGCATCGGAAAGCTATCATGTCTCTGAGCCTCTAAAGCATCATTATTTCTGTCTAAGATATCAAGCAAGTACGAGAAATCCATATGTGAAACGAGTGCATAGGTTGTAGGCTGATTACTAGTTGTCGCGTCTGACATTGGAGCATTTGCAGGAGCTCGAGTAGAAGTACCCACCTCAACTGTAGCCGGTTCGGTTCAGGTTGTAGTTGCACCGTCGGTTCAGGTCGGAGGAGTGCTACCATAGATGTTCAAATTTCTGATTCGGTTCTTGTCTTCACCATCAGCTCGGTTCAGATCGTCGGTTTTGGGTCGGATCGGTGACACTTTTTCGGATCGGTTCAATCTTGAACCGTGCCCCTTGACCCGGTGACAACTATCGCTTGCTGATCTTCATTTGTTTCATTATCCCGAGAAACTTGTGGTTCTTTTCCTTTTCCTTTTCCTTTAGCCATAAAGCCTGATTCTCTCAAGATTAACCAAAAAAAACTTTGAAAATACTGAAGAAAGTAGATTAACTTCTTGGACTTGAGGATCCAAACAAAAGAATGATAATCCAAAATGCTAAGAGTTCAAATTTCTCAGTGAAAGCACCAAAATTTTAGACCGAAAAGTGGTTCTAACACCCAATCGAATGATAATTCTAAAGAAATTTAAAGAAAAAAAAACAAGAACGTAAGATTTATTGTGGTTCGGTGAGCCTATGTCCACTTTTGTACTTCTTTGATTGATGATTTAAATACAAATACACTAATGATTTCCACTCAATCTCACAAGTACAACAATGATTTCTCTCAATTTCATGGAGTTATGCTTCAAAATTATAAGTATAATCTAAAATGATTGAGGGAAATTGCTGGTGATGAAGTTAGAGTAGACTAGTTGCCAAAAGATCCCCTCAAATGGAGTGTTAAGGGTATTTATAGGCTGAGCGTCCATCCGATTCGGGTGCCACGTGGGGCCCATCTCGTGAACTTCAGATCCGATAGCTCTGGGATGTTAACAGCACATCAAGAATGTGGGATAATGGGGTCTAACCGCTCCGAATTTGCAGGAATGTGGGATATGACTGTTGCAGCTCTGATCCTCGGTTCAGATCGGTGGAGAAAAAGGGGTTCGGATCGGAGAAATTTACACCGAACTGATCCGAGTATGCTACCTATAATCATTCTTCTGGCTCACGCATAATAAAGGGAAGGGGTTCGGTTCGAGAGCTTTGAACCGATCCGGGGGACTGTCTACCATGCTCTTTATTCTTAAGTACATTCGTTGAACCATTCCTTAGATTTGTGTAGCCTAACTACAAAGTAGGCTAACACCTTTCATAGAAATTTTGTTAAGTATCACATATAGTTTTTATAGCAGTTAAGGGAAAAATGCTACCTAAGGTACCTTCCTCCTTTTTACATGTGTTAGGACACTTCTCCTTATGCATGCACCACTTCTTACATGAAAGCCAGGTGTCCTATGTGTTGTCTTTACCATATTATTCCTCTCCATGTATAAAAAGACCCCCTCCCATCACTTAAACCTCATTCCATTCTCTCCTCTCATTTCTACCTTTTTCTCCACCTTAATGGCAATGGCTTCCACAGCCTAGTTCCCTCTTTTATTTTCCTTTTCCTCCTTCAAGGATTCGACTATAGCTCCCTCTCCCATCCATTCGGCCCCTTTTCCCTCGCCCCTAGGCCGCCACCTCCCTCCTCCCTTTGTTGTCCAACTCCGGCCAAAAACTCGGCCTCACCACCCCCACTCCACAGCCCCACACCCTCCTCCTTGTGCCATTTCTCATCCACCAAAACTACCGCTAGCTCGGCCCAAATCACCACCCTTCCCTTGTCCAAGTTCGGCCACCCCATCTCCACTCCTTGTGCTACCTTCCTCCTCCTTAAACTAAAAATATTTTTATTTAATAATAATAATTATTATTATTATCATCAAATTCGGTGAAGGTCGGAAGTCAGTTCACAATAGTCCGGTATAGCTAGGCAGGTCCTACGATAAAGATTGGCGGAGTGGAACCCTCGGTTACAAACTCTACACTTATATTTGTTCATTATGTTTGTTATGTCAATGGATGGTTAATTAGTAGTTAAACATAGCGTAAGCGTTAGTTACTGAACGCTTATGCGTATATACTATTATATTCATGTTATGTGATGGTTGAATGGTTGTTGTGAATGTTGTAATGGTTGTTAGTAGTGATGCTAGTTCATACTACACATGTTACACAAACTTGTGTGGGGATATTTGGGTATTGGTTAAGTCTCATGCTTATCGGGTAATATAAATGAATATTTTATTCATTTAAATATTGTGGAAAAATAAAAGTTGGAATTTTGTATTCGGAATTTGATAGAAATGAAACTGAAGTGATTTCGAGAAACTTCAATAATGGTTGAAATTTTATTGAATAAAGTTTTGACTTAAACGGTGTGTTGAAGTTTAAAATAATCAAATTGAATTCGATTTTGAAATTGAAGTTTAGTTTGGCTAAATAAAAGGTGTTTTAACTCAAATATATTGTTCCATATAGCTTATATAATATTTAATTTGAGTTCTAAAAAGTTTATGTTTCAAAATATTAATGTTTGAAAAAATAATATTATTTTAATAACTAAATAATATAATAATAGTAATTAAAAATGAATATTTTAAATAAAAGATGAAATTATGAAATATTATTTTGACATAGACTTATATAAGTTTTAAATGGATTTCTAAACTATTTGAACCGAATTGGATTATTTTTATTATAAATATTTGTTGGCACGCTTTTTAGTCAAAGCCGTCACACATGAGATCTTTGGTTAACAATATGCTCAAGTATTGGGAACATCGTCAGAAGACAGGAAGCGATTTGGTTGAAGTCGCATCACAAACAAAGAATAGCCCCAAAGTCCTAATAGATGACCTCTTTTGTGCCCGAAACATCAATTACGGAGCTTTGCTATATAACTCTTGTAGCCTTCTGAATTAGCTTCAGATCGAGCTTTTGTTTGGCCAAAACGGACTTACGGTTTGGAAGTTACGCTCGTTTCTGTGAATGCATGCATAATTGGAATAACTTGGAAGATTGGAGTTTGGCATGGGACAGAACCTCAGATCGGATCGGAGGTCTCGGTTCGGATTAGACCTTATCTTCCTGATGGATAACTTGGCATTTGCATTGGCACGCAGACACCTTCGGTTCGGTTCCTCCTGGACCCGATCCACTTTCTCCAGATGCTCCGAAGAGCACGCTGTCTTTGGCTTGAAGGCTCCGGATCAGTTTGAGGGCACCGTTTCAGCTCGGATCCGATCCGACCCACCTGGAAATTCCTGCACGCATAGCAAAGTTGACTGATTCTCATGCCATAACCACCTCCTATTAATCCGGATCGGCTTACACTTGGCATAATACAAATTGGACAGGCTTTCTCCACGTTCTCCATGATATCTCGAGATGAAAGGGACGTCCTCCATGTGGCATCCGAACCAGAACTCCTTAGGGCCTCTCTACGGTTATAAATACATGCTCACATGGCATTTCGGGGGGACTTTTGTCCACTTCAACACTTGGCCTCCATTATAACCAAGCAAGGACATTGCTCATCACTCTAAAACGAGGAATTCATGTATAAAATCAATCTCTAATCTCGTCTTCTTCATCGTATCAGAAGGCTATTGTGTATGAACGAATCTCACGGATTATGAGATAACATTGTACTTGTAATTTCTTAGGGTTTAAGAAACTATAAAGTGGACGTAGGCTTCGTTTGAGCCGAACCACTATAAAAACTGCGTGTGTCTCCTGTTATTTACTGCTTTCCCTGCATTTATTCTTTGTGATTGGGGATTGTGAGGATTTAACATTGAGTTTGGGTGTTAGTACCAGATTTTGGTCTAACATTTTGGCATGCCAGGAAGGGGGCACACGATACTACTTCAATTACTAGCTCTAAAGGAATCGATTTGCTTAGCTATTGGATCAATGGCAATCAAAAGGAAGAAAACTGGAACTTACACTCATGCTGAGGATGTTGACGCTGAAGACGCAAGGAACGAGGCAAGCCATGAGGCTTCATCTCATGAAAACCCATCAGCATTCTTAACCAGAGATGAAATAGGCAGCGTTCTCACTGAACTAAGAGCTCAAATGGCAAGGAAAGATGATCTCCTCAGGAAGCAACAGGAGATGATCGACGGATTCTTCGCTCGGATGGCAGACAGGCCGAGCGGCTACAATCAGATCACTGGAAACAATGCTGCATGGATAGAAGCAGCGATGGAATCATCCCCAGCAGGAGCAACCATCCGGGTCGGTTCGGACTCGATCCGAACTGCAGGGGACCCAAATTCAAGTGAATTCAGGGGCAATCCCCCTCAACAACTCACATCCTCAACACTTAACGTTTTGAATGGAAAAAGTCACTAGAAGCATAGGCCTGGCACGCCCAACATCCGCTCTAGTTCGGATAGGAAATACAACAACGCAACTCTGAAATGGAACGCAACAGGAAAATGACCACGAACCCGTTCGAGTTGAGCACAACGAACCGTAAGGGTTCGGAGCCTCCCACCCGAACCGAACCACCGACCCGAACCGGATCACACTCCAAGCACCCAATGTCTTTCCAAACCCCTCTGGAATCAATGATGGGGGCACCAGCTCAGATTTTGGCAGTTTGTAACAGATTTTTGAAGGCCATCGGCTCGCTAATCTCATTGAACGCCTCTCGAGAGGCCGCACTTATCAAATTGACATGGATGATGTCAATCACAGTCCATTCACATAGGAAATCAGGAATTCTTGCAATCCCCCAGATTTCAAACTTCCACAACTGGAGCCCTATAACGGCAGGACGGATCCTACTGTGCATCTAATGCGCTACAAATGACACATGGAAGTTCAATCGGCATCGGAAAACGTCATGGCAAAATGATTCCCCCTCTTCTTGACTAATATAGCCGCTATGTGGATTCGGCAACTAGAAACGGAATAGATCAACAGTTGGAACATGTTGGTCGCTCGCTTTGTTGAGCAATTTCGGGTCCACATAGCACGACCCAAGAATGTCATGTCGCTCACCACAATCAAGCAGAGACCCAGAGAAACTCTGTGTTCATTTCTGGAAAGATTCAACGTTGCAGCAGCATCAGTTGATCGACTTGAACCATCAATGGTACTGATGGCAGCGGTATCCGGTGTCTTGGATAACTCAGAATTCAAAAAATCTTTGTACCGCGAATCCTTGGTGAATTCTACCTTGAAGCAAACAGATTTCTGAGGGAAGAAGATGCAATCTCCGAGACGAAAATTCTCGATGTCAATATGCTCAAAGATGGAGAACCGTCTGACTACGGAAAAAGCAAGGGAAAGGCCACTATAAAGAATGACCGTAACACTCAACCCCGGAGAGGGCCTAGATACGAAAATTACACTGAACTCAATTCGCCGTTGACTGACATTTACATGGACACAAGCGGTGCTATTTCCTACCCAAAGCCTCCCAGAAGGGAGCCATCGCAAAGAGGGCGTGACTTTGGAAAACATTGCATATTCCATGATATGGACGATCGTGATAAAAATGACTATAGGCACATGCGAGACTTGATTGAGGAACGGGTTAGACGCGGAGAGCTACCCGAGTATGTGAAATAACCAACAACGCCTGCACCTGCGTTGCCACCTCCTACCCCCTGGAGAGGGTATGATCCTGGATCGAGCTCCCGTGGGCTGATCAACAACTGATCTGGAGGATATTAACCAGCATTTTCTGCATTTCTTAGGATTTAATATATGTTCTTTTGCTTTCTTTAAGTTTTCCAATTGGCTGAATAGGAGTACACACGTACGGGGTTAGGATTTAGCCCCAAAGCGTTCTATGGACTCGATGACCAACCAATTAGGATTTGCTTAGGTTTTGTACTATGAATTGAATAAGGAAGCACTTTTCGGGCATGGAATATGTTTGAAAAATTTAAGTATGGTTTATACTTATTGCGAATCCCTAGGTATGGATTATGCCTAGGGACGAACTATCTTGTCAGGTTGTGGCAAGTATATCTCTTTCTCGGTTTAAGTACGGTTTGTACTCGGTTAAATTCTTAAGTATGGATTATACTCTGGAACGGCGAACGGTCATGTTAGGATTCGACAAAGGAACTCAATAAAACTTGAGTATGGCTTATGCTCAATTTGCACTTCCTGATATGGCTTATGTCTGGAAGGTTAGGCCCCTCGTCAGGTCTTGGCAGGATGATTCAAATGTTTCTTGAGTATGGATTATACTTGCAGCTAGCAGGCCCGGCGTGGCCTTGATTCTCTTGGATTATCCATAACACATCTTCCTTCAACCAGCAAGATATATTCTGAGGGGCAAAATGTTGACACACTTTTAAGTCAAAGCCGTCACACATGAGATCTCAGGTTAACAATATGCTCAAGTATTGGGAACATCATCAGAAGACAGGAAGCGATTTGGTTGAAGTCGCATCACAAACAAAGAATAGCCCCAAAGTCCTAACAGATGACCTCTTTTATGCTCGAAAACATCAGTTACGGAGCTATGCTTTGTAACTCTTGTAGCCTTCCAAATTAGATTCAGAGCGAGCTTTCGTTTGGCCAAAACGGACTTACGGCTTGGAAGTTACGCTCGTTTCCGTGAATGCATGAAGAATTGGAATAACTTGAAAGTTTGGAGTTTGGCTTGGGACAGAACCTCGGATCGGATCGGAGGTCTCGGTTCGGATCAGACCTTATCTTCCTGATGGATAACTTGGCATTTGCGTTAGCACGCTGGCACCTTCAGTTTGGTTCGTCCTGGACCCGATCCGCTTTCTCCAAATGCTCCGAAGAGCACGCTATCTTCGGCTTGAAGGCTCCGGATCGGTTTGAGGGCACCGTTTCAGCTCGGATCCGATCCGACCCGCCTGGCAATTCCTGCACGCACATCAAAGTTGACCGATTCTCATGCCATAACCGCCTCCTATTAATCTGGATCGGCTTACACTTGGCATGATACAAATTGGACATGCTTTCTCCACGTTCTACATGATATCTTGAGATGAAAGGGACGTCCTCTACATGGCTTCCGAACCATAACTCCTTAGGGCCTCTCTACGGCTATAAATATACCCTCACAAGGCATTTCGGTGGGGATTTTGGCCACTCCAACACTTGGCCTCCATCACAACCAAGCAAGGACATTGCTCATCACTTTAACACAAGGAATTCGTGTATAAAATCAATCTCTATTCTCCTCTTCTTAATCATATCAGAAGGCTATTGTGAATGAACGAATCTCATGGATTGTGAGATAACATTGTACTTGTAATTTCTTAGGCTTTAAGAAACTATAAAGTGGATCTATGCTTGGTTTGAACCGAACCACTATAAAAACCGCGTGTATCTCCTGTTATTTACTATTTTCCCGACATTTATTCGTTATGATTAATGACTGTGAGGATTTAACATTGAGTTTGGGTGTTAGCACCAAATTTTGGTCTAACATTTTGTTGCGCCAGGAAGGTGCACACGATACTACTTCAATTACTAGCTCTAAAGGAATCGATTTGCTTAGCTACTGGATCAATGGCAATCAAAAGGAAGAAAACTGGAACTTCAACTCATGCTGAGGATACTGACGGTGAAGACGCAAGGAACGAGGAAAGCCATGAGGCTTCATCTCATGAAAAGCCATCAGCATTCTTAACTTAAGATTAAATGGGCGGTGTTACCACTGAACTCAGAGCTCAAATGGCAAGGCAAGATGATCTCCTCAGGAAGCAACAGGAGATGATTGACGGATTCTTCACTCGGATGGATGGCAAGCCGAGCGGCATCAATCAGATCACTAGAAACAATGCTGCGCGGATAGTAGCTGTGCTGGAATCAGCCCCAGTAGGAGCAACCATCCAGATCGGTTTGGACCCGATCCGAACTGCAAGGGACCCAAATTCAAGTGAACTTGGGGGCAATCCCCCTCAACAACTCGCAGCCTCAACACTTAACATTTTGAATGGAAACGTCACTAGGAGCACAGGCCTGGCACGGCGAACATCCGCTCCGGTTCGGATAGGAAATACATCAATGCAACTCCGAAATTGAACGCAACAGGAAAATGACCATGAACCCGTTCGAGTCGAGCACAATGAACCGGGACGGTTCGGAGCCTCCGACCCGAACCAAACCTACGACCCAAACCGGATCACACTCCAAGCACCCAATGTTTTTCCAAACGCCTCTGGAATCAATGTTGGGGGCACCAATTCAGATTTTCGCAGTTTGCAATAGATTTTTGAAGGCGATCGGCTCGCTAATCTCATTGAACGCCTCTCGAGAGGCCGCACTTATCAGAGTGACATGGATGATGTCAATCACAATCCATTCACACAGGAAATCTGGAATTCTCGCCATCCCCTAGATTTCAAACTTCCACAACTGGAACCCTATAATGGCAGGACGGATCCTACTGTGCATCTGATGCGCTACAAACGACATATGGAAGTTCAGTCGGCATCGTAAAACATCATGGCAAAATGCTTCCCCCTCTTCTTGACTGATATAGCTGCTATGTGGATTCGGCAGCTAGAAACGGAATCGATCAACAGTTGGAACATGTTGGTCGCTCGCTTTATTGAGCAATTTCAGGTCCACACTGCATGACCCAAGAATGTCATGTCGCTCACCACAATCAAGCAGAGACGCAGAGAAACTCTGCATTCATTTCTGGAAAGATTCAACATTGCAGTAGCATCGGTTGATTGACCTAAACTATCAATGGTACTGATGGCACCGGTATCCAGTGTCTTGGATAACTCAGAATTCAAAAAATCTTTGTATCGAGACCCCCCATGAAACCTCAGCGAATTCTACCTTGAAGCAGATATATTTCTGTGGGAAGAAGATGCAACCTCCGAGAAGAAAATTATCGATGTCAACATGCTTAAAGATGGAGAACCGTCTGACTACGAAAAAGGCAAGGGAAAGGCCACTGTCAAGAATGACCGCAACACTCAACCCGGAGAAGGCCTAGATACGAAAAGTACACTGAACTCAATTCGCCGTTGATTGACATTTACATGGACACAAGCGGTGCTACTTCCTACCCAAAGCCTCCCAGAAGGGAGCCATCGCAAAGAGAGCGCGACTCCGGAAAACATTGCATATTCCATGATATGGACGGTCATGATACAAATGATTGTAGGCACTTGCGAGACTTGATTGAGGAACGGGTTAGACACGAAGAGCTACCCGAGTATATGAAACAACCAATAGCGCCTGCACCTGCGCTGTCACCTCCTGCTCCCCGGAGAGGGAATGATCCTGGATCGAGCTCCCGTGGGCTCATCATCACCTGATCTGGATGAGATCAACCAGCATTTTCTGCATTTCTTAGGATTTAAGATATGTTCTTTTTCTTTCTTAAGGTTTTCCGATTGGCTGAATCGGAGTACACACGTACGGGGTTAGGATTTAGCCCCAAAGCGTGCTCTGGACTCGATGACAAACCAATCAGGATTTTCTTTGGTTTTGTACTTTGAATTGAATAAGGAAGGACTTTCCAAGCATGGATTATGTTTGACAAATTTAAGTATGGCTTATACTTATTGTGAATCCCTAGGTTTGGATTATGCCTAGGGACGGACTATCTTGTCAGGCTCTGGCAAGTATATCTCTTTCTCGGTATGAGTACGGTTTGTACTCAGTTAAATTCTTAAGTATGGATTATACTCTGGAACGGCGAACGGTCATGTTAGGATTCGACAAAGGAACTCAATAAAATTCGAGTATGGCTTATGCTCAGTTTGAACTTCCTGGTATGGCTTATGCCTGGAAGGTTAGGTCCCTCGTCAGGTCTTGGCAGCGAGATTTAAACGTTTCTTGAGTATGGATTATACATGCAGCTCGCAGGCCCGGCGTGGCCTTGATTCTCTTGGATTATCCATAACACATCTTCCTTCAACCAACAAGATATATTCTGAGGGGCAAAATGTTGACACACTTTTTAGTCAAAGCCGTCACACATGAGATCTCAGGTTAACAATACGCTCAAGTATTGGGAACATTGTCAGAAGACAGGAAGCGATTTGGTTGAAGTCGCATCACAAACAAATAAAAGCCCCAAAGTCCTAACAGATGACCTCTTTTATGCTTGAAAACATCAGTTACGGAGCTATGCTTTGTAACTCTTGTATCCCTCCGAATTAGCTTCAGAGCGAGCTTTCGTTTGGCCAAAACGTACTTACGGCTTGGAAGTTACGCTCGTTTCCGTGAACGCATGAAGAATTGGAATAATTGAAAGTTTGGAGTTTGGCTTGGGACAGAACCTCAGATCGGATCGGAGGTCTCGGTTCGGATCAGACCTTATCTTCCTGATGGATAACTTGGCATTTTCATTAGCACGCTGGCACCTTCGGTTTGGTTCGTCCGGGACCCGATCCGCTTTATCCAGATGCTCCGAAGAGCACGCTATCATTGGCTTGAAGGCCCCGGATCGGTTTGAGGGCACCGTTTCAGCTCGGATCCGACCCGCCTGGCAATTCCTGCACGCACAGCAAAGTTGACTGATTCTCGTGCCATAACCGCCTCCTATTAATCCGGATCGCCTTACAATTGGCATAATACAAATTGGACATGCTTTCTCCACGTTCTACATGATATCTTGAGATGAAAGGGACGTCCTCTACGTGGCTTCCGAACCAGAACTCCTTAGGGCCTCTCTACGGCTATAAATACACCCTCACATGGCATTTCGGGGGGGATTTTGGCCTCTCCAACACTTGGCCTCCATTACAACCAAGCAAGGACATTGCTCATCACTTTAACACAGGGAATTCGTGTATAAAATCAATCTCTAATCTCCTCTTCTTCATCATATCAGAAGGCTATTATGAATGAACGAATCTCACGGATTGTGAGATAGCATTGTACTTGTAAATTCTTAGGCTTTAAGAAACTATAAAGTGGACGTAGGCTTGGTTTGAACCGAACCACTATAAAAACCGCGTGTATCTCCTGTTATTTACTATTTTCCCGACATGTATTCTTTGTGATTAGTGACTGTGAGGATTTAACATTGAGTTTGGGTGTTAGCACCAGATTTTGGTCTAGCATTTTGTTGCGCCAGGAAGGTGCACACGATACTACTTCAATTTCTAGCTCTAAAGGAATCGATTTGCTTAGCTACTGGATCAATGGCAATCAAAAGGAAGAAAACTGGAACTTCAACTCATGCTGAGGATGCTGACGGTGAAGACGCAAGGAACGAGGAAAGCCATGAGGCTTCATCTCATGAAAACCCAACAGCATTCTTAACCAGAGACGAAATGGGCGGTGTTCTCACTGAACTCAGAGCTCAAATGGCAAGGCAAGATGATCTCCTCTGGAAGCAACAGGAGATAATTGACGGATTTTTCGCTCGGATGGATGGCAGGCCGGGCGGCATCAATCAGATCACTGGAAACAATGCTGCGCGGATAGTAGCTGCGTTGGAATCAGCCCCAGTAGGAGCAACCATCCAAATCGGTTCGGACCCGATCCGAACTACAAGGGACCCAAATTCAAGTGAACTTGGGGGCAATCCCCCTCAACAAATCGCAGCCTCAACACTTAACATTTTGAATGGAAACGTCACTAGAAGCACAGGCCTGGCACGACCAACATCCGCTCTGGTTCGAATAGGAAATACAATAACGCAACTCCGAAATGGATCGCAACAGGAAAATGACCACGAACCCGTTCGAGTCGAGCACAACGAACCGGGACGTTTCGGAGCCTCCGACCCGAACCAAACCTACGACCCAAACCAGATCACACTCCAAGCACCCAATGTTTTTCCAAACGCCTATGGAATCAATGATGGGGGCACCAGCTCGGATTTTGGCAGTTTGCAACATATTTTTGAAGGCGATCTGCTCGCTAATCTCATTGAACGCCTCTCAAGAGGCCGCACTTATCAGAGTCACATGGATGATGTCAATCACAATCCATTCACACAGGAAACCTGGAATTCTCGTCATCCCCTAGATTTCAAACTTCCACAACTGGAGCCCTATAATGGCAGGACGGATCCTACTGTGCATATGTTGCGCTACAAACGACATATGGAAGTTCAATCGGCATCGTAAAACATCATGGAAAAATGCTTCCCCCTCTTCTTGACTGATATAGCTGCTATGTGGATTCGGCAGCTAGAAACGGAATCGATCAACAGTTGGAACATGTTGGTCGCTCGCTTTATTGAGCAATTTCAGGTCCACACTGCACGACCCAAGAATGTCATGTCACTCACCACAATCAAGCAGAGACCCAGAGAAACTCTACATTTATTTCTGGAAAGATTCAACGTTGCAGTAGCATCGGTTGATCGACCTAAACTATCAATGGTACTAATGGCAGCGGTATCCGGTGTCTTGGATAACTCAGAATTCAAAAAATCTTTTTATCGTGACCCACCATGAAACCTCGGCGAATTCTACCTTGAAGCAAATATATTTCTGCGGGAAGAAGATGCAACCTCCGAGAAGAAAATTCTCGATGTCAATATGCTTAAAGATGGAGAACCGTCTGACTACGGAAAAGGCAAGTGAAAGGCCATTATCAAGAATGATCGCAACACTCAACCCGGAGAGGGCCTAGATACGAAAAGTACACTGAACTCAATTCGTCGTTGATTGACATTTACATGGACACAAGTGGTGCTACTTCCTACCCAAAGCCTCCCAGAAGGGAGCCATCGCAAAGAGAGCGCGACTCCGGAAAACATTGCATATTCCATGATATGGACGGTCATGATACGAATGACTGTAGGAACATGCGAGACTTGATTGAGGAACGGGTTAGATGCGGAGAGCTACCCGAGTATGTGAAACAACCAACAGCGCCTACACCTGCGCTGTCACCTCCTGCTCCCCGGAGAGGGAATGATCCTGGATCGAGCTCCCGTGGGCTCATCATAGACTGATATGGATGAGATCAACCAGTATTTTCTGCATTTCTTAGGATTTAAGATATGTTCTTTTTCTTTCTTTAGGTTTTCCGATTGGCTGAATCGGAGTACACACGTACGGGGTTAGGATTTAGCCCCAAAGCGTGCTCTGGACTCGATGACAAACCAATCAGGATTTTCTTTGGTTTTGTACTTTGAATTGAATAAGGAAGGACTTTCCGAGCATGGATTATGTTTGACAAATTTAAGTATGGATTATACTTATTGTGAATCCCTAGGTATGGATTATGCCTAGGGACGGACTATCTTGTCAGTCTTGGCAAGTATATCTCTTTCTCGGTATGAGTACGGTATGTACTCAGTTAAATTCATAAGTATGGATCATACTCTGGAACGACGAACGGTTATGTTAGGATTTGACAAAGGAACTCAATAAAACTCGAGTATGGCTTATTCTCAGTCTGAACTTCCTAGTATGGCTTATGCCTGGAAGGTTAGGTCCCTCGTCAGGTCTTGGCAGGATGATTTAAACGTTTCTTGAGTATGGATTATACTTGCAGCTAGTTGGCCCGGCATGGCCTTGATTCTCTTGGATTATACAGAACACATCTTCCTTCAACCAGCAAGATATGTTCTGAGGGGCAAAATGTTGACATGCTTGTTAGTCAAAGCCGTCACACATGAGATCTCTGGTTAACAATATGCTCAAGTATTGCGAACATCGTCAGAAGACAGGAAGCGATTTGGTTGAAGTCGCATCACAAAAAAAAGATTAGCCCCAAAGTCCTAACAGATGACCTCTTTTGTGCCTGAAAACATCAATTACGGAGGTTTACTTGGTAACTCTTGTAGCCTTCTGAATTAGCTTCAGATCGCGCTTTCGTTTGGCCAAAACGGACTTACGGTTTGGAAGTTACGCTCGTTTCGGTGAACGCATGCAGAATTGGAATAACTTGGAAGTTTGGAGTTTGGCATGGGACAGAACCTCGGATCAGATCGGAGGTCTCGGTTCGGATCAGCCCTTATCTTCCTGATGGATAACTTGGCATTTGCATTGGCACCTTCGGTTCAGTTCGTCCTGGACCCGATCCGCTTTCTCCAGATGCTCCGAAGAGTACGCTGTCTTCGGCTTGAAGGCTCCGGATCGGTTTGAGGGCACCGTTTCTGCTCGGATCCGATCCGACCCGCCTGGCAATTCCTGCACGCACATCAAAGTGGCCTGATTCTCATGCCATAACCTCCTCCTATTAATCCGGATCGGCTTACACTTGGCATAATACAAATTGGACAGGCTTTCTCCACGTTCTCCGTGATATCTCGAGATGAAATGGACGTTCTCCACGTGGCATCCGAACCGGAATGCCTTAGGGCCTCTCTACGGCTTTAAATACACCCTCACATGGCACTTCAGGGGGACTTTTGGCCACTCCAACACTTGGCATCCATTACAACCAAGCAAGGACATTGCTCGTCACTCTAACACGAGGAATTATTGTATAAAATCAATCTCTAATCTCCTCTTCTTCATCGTATCAGAAGGTTATTGTGTATGAACAAATCTCACGGATTGTGATATAGCATTGTACTTGTAATTTCTTAGGCTTTAAGAAACTATAAAGTGGATGTAGGCTTGGTTTGAGCCGAACCACTATAAAAACTGCGTGTGTCTCCTGTTATTTACTTTTTTTCCCAGCATTTATTCTTTGTGATTTGTGATTGTGAGGATTTAACATTGAGTTTGGGTGTTAGCACCAGAATTTGGTCAAACATTTTGGTGCGCCAGGAAGGGGGCACACGATACTACTTCAATTTCTAGCTCTAAAGGAATCTATTTGCTTAGCTATTGGATCAATGGCAATCAAAAGGAAGAAAACTGGAACTTCCACTCATGCTGAGGATGCTGATGCTGAAGACGCAAGGAACGAGGCGAGCCATGAGGCTTCATCTCATGAAAACCCATTAGCATTCTTAACCAGAGATGAAATGGGCGGTGTTCTCACTATACTGAGAGCTCAAATGGAAAGGAAAGATGATCTCCTCAGGAAGCAACAGGAGATGATCGATGGATTCTTCGCTCGGATGGAAGGCAGGCTGAGCGGCAACAATCAGATCATTGGAAACAAGGCAGCGCAGATAGGAGCAGCGATGGAATTAGCTCCAACATGAGCAACCATCTGGGTCGGTTCGGACCCGTTCCGAACTACAGGGGACCCAAATTCAAGCGAACTCAGGGGTAATCCCCCTCAACAACTCGCAACCTCAACATTTAATGTTTTGAATGGAAACGTCACTAGAAGCACAGGCCTGTCACGACCAACATCCGCTCCGGTTCAGATAGGAAATACAACAACGCAACTACAAAATGGAACGCAATAGGAAAATGACCACGAACCCATTCAAGTCGAGCACAACGAACCAGGAAAGTTCGGAGCATCCGACCTGAACCGAACCTCCGACCCGAACCGGATCACACTCCAAGCACCCAATGTTTTTCCAAACTCCTATGGAATCAATGATGGGGGCACCAGCTCAGATTTTGGTAGTTCGCAACAGATTTTTTAAGGCGATCGGCTCGCTAATCTCATTGAATGCCTCTCGAGAGGCCGCACTTATCAGAGTGACATGGATGATGTAAATCACAATCCATTCACATTGGAAATCAGGAATTCTCGCAATCCCCAAGATTTCAAACTTCCATAACTGGAGCCCTATAATGGCAGGACGGATCCTACTGTGCATCTGATGCACTACAAACGGCATATGGAAGTTCAATCGGCGTCGGAAAACATCATGTAAAAATGCTTCCCCCTCTTCTTGATTGATATAGCCGCTATGTGGATTCGGCAGATAGAAACGGAATCGATCAACAGTTGGAACATGTTGGTCACTCGCTTTATTGACCAATTTCGGGTCCACATAGCATGACCCAAGAATGTCATATTGCTCACCACAATCAAGCAGAGACCCAGAGAAACTTTGCGTTCATTTCTGGAAAGATTCAACGTTGCAGCAGCATCAGTTGACCGACCCGAACCATCAATGGTACTGATGGCAGCGGTATCCGGTGTCTTGGATAACTCAGAATTCAAAAAATCTTTGTATGGAGACCCAATGCAACACCTCGGCGAATTCTACCTTGAATCAGACAGATTTCTGCGGGAAGAAGATGCAACCTCCGAGAAGAAATTTCTCGATGTCAATATGCTTAAAGATGGAGAACCGTCTGACTACAGAAAAGGCAAGGGAAAGGCCAATGTCAAGAATGACCGCAACAATCAACCCCGGAGAGGAACTAGATACGAAAAGTACACTGAACTCAATTCGCCGTTGACTGACATTTACATGGACACAAGCGGTGCTATTTCCTACCCAAAGCCTCCCGAAGGGAGCCATCGCAAAGAGAGCGCGACTTTGGAAAACATTGCTTATTCCATTATATGGACGGTCATGATACAAATGACTGTAGGCACTTGCGAGACTTGATTAAGTAACGGGTTAGACGCAGAGAGCTACCCGAGTATGTGAAACAACCAACAGCGCCCGCACCTGCGCTGTCACCTCCTGCTGTCCGGAGAGGTAATGATCCTAGATCGAGCTCCCGTGGGCTCATCACCAACTGATCTGGATGATATCAACTAGCATTTTCTGCATTTCTTAGGATATAAGATATGATCTTTTTCTTTCTTTAGGTTTTCCAATTGGATGAATCTGAGTACACACGTACGGGGTTAGGATTTAGCCCCAAAGCGTGCTCTGGACTCGATGACAAACCAATCAGGATTTTCTTTGGTTTTGTACTTTGAATTAAATAAGGAAGGACTTTCCAAGCATGGATTATGTTTTACAAATTTAAGTATGGCTTATACTTATTGTGAATCCCTAGGTTTGGATTATGCCTAAGGACGGACTATCTTGTCAGGCTGTGGCAAGTATATCTCTTTCTCGGTATGAGTACGATTTGTACTCAGTTAAATTCTTAAGTATGGATTATACTCTGGAACGGCGAACGGTCATGTTAGGATTCGACAAAGGAACTCAATAAAATTCGAGTATGGCTTATGCTTAGTTTGAACTTCCTGGTATGGCTTATGCCTGGAAGGTTAGGTCCCTCGTCAGGTCTTGGCAGGATGATTTAAACGTTTCTTGAGTATGGACTATACTTGCAGCTAGCAGGCCCGGCGCGGCCTTGATTCTCTTGGATTATCCAAAACACATCTTCCTTCAACAAGAAAGATATGTTCTGGAGGGAAAAATGTTGACATGCTTTTTAGTCAAAGCCGTCACACATGAG
The DNA here is from genome assembly GCA_030737875.1 of Allium sativum. Lineage (NCBI taxonomy): Eukaryota > Viridiplantae > Streptophyta > Magnoliopsida > Asparagales > Amaryllidaceae > Allium > Allium sativum. The sequence continues at coordinate 286,102,963 of CM060911.1, forward strand.
ATCTCAGGTTAACAATACGCTCAAGTATTGGGAACATCGTCAGAAGACAGGAAGCGATTTGGTTGAAGTTGCATCACAAACAAAGAAAAGCCCAAAGTCCTAACAGATGACATCTTTCTGGCCTAGAAACATCAATTACAGTGCTTTGCTCTTTAACTCATGTAGCCCTCTGAATTAGCTTCAGATCGAGATTTCGTTTGGCTAAAACGGACTTACGGTTTGGAAGTTATGCTCGTTTCCGTGAACGCATGCAAAATTGGAATAACTTGGAAGTTTGGAGTTTGGCATGCGACAGAACCTCAGATCGGATCGGAGGTCTCGATTTGGATCCGACCTTATCTTCCTGATGGATTACTTGGCATTTGCATTGGCATGCTGGCACCTTCGGTTCGGTTCGTCCTGGACCCGATCCTCTTTCTCTAGACGCTCCGAAGAGCACGCTGTCTTCGGCTTGAAGGCTCTGGATCGGTTTGAGGGCACCGTTTCAGCTCGTTTCCGATCGGACCCGCCTGGCATTTCCTGCACGCACATCAAACTTTTACGATTCTCATGCCATAACCGCCTCCTACTAATCTGGATCGGCTTACACTTAGCATATTACAAATTGGACAGGCTTTCTCCACGTTCTCCATGATATCTCGAGATGAAAGGGACGTCCTCCACATGGCATCCAAACTGGAACTCCTTAGGGCCTCTCTATCGCAATAAATACACCCTCACATGGCATTTCGGGGGGACTTTTGGCCACTCCAACACTTGGCCTCCATTACAACCAAGCAAAGACATTGCTCATCACTCTAGCACGAGGAATTCGTGTATAAAATCAATCTCTAATCTCCTCTTCTTCATCGTATCAGAAGGCTATTGTGTATGAACAAATCTCACGGATTGTGATATAGCATTGCACTTGTAAGTTCTTAGGCTTTAAGAAAATATAAAGTGGACGTAGGCTTGGTTTGAGCCGAACCACTATAAAAACTGCATGTGTCTCCTGTTATATACTGTTTTCCCTGCATTTATTCTTTGTGATTGGTGATTGTGAGGATTTAACATTGAGTTTGGGTGTTAGCACCAGATTTTGGTCTAACATTTTGGTGCGCCAGGAAGGGGGCACACGATACTACTTCAATTTCTAGCTCTAAAGGAATCGATTTGCTTAGCTATTGGATCAATGGCAATAAAAAGGAAGAAAACTGGAACTTCCACTCATGCTGAGGATGCTGACGCTGAAGACGCAAGGAACGAGGCAAGCCATGAGGCTTCATCTCATGAAAACCCATCAGAATTCTCAAAAAGAGACGAAATGGGCGGTGTTCTCACTGAACTGAGAGCTCAAATGGCAAGACAAGATGATCTCCTCAGGAAGCAACAAGAGATGATCAACGAATTCTTCGCTCGGATGGAAGGCAGGCCGAGCGGCAACAATCAGATCATTGGAAACAATGCTGCACGGATAGGAGCAGCGATGGAATCAGCACCAGCAGGAGCAACCATCCAGGTCGGTTCGGACCCGATCCGAACTGCAGGGGACCCAAATTCTAGTGAACTCAGGGGCAATCCCCCTCAACAACTCGCAGCCTCAACACTTAACGTTTTGAATGGAAGCGTCACTAGAAGCATAGGCCTGGCATAACCAACATCCACTCCGGTTCGGATAGGAAATACAATAATGAAACTCCGAAATGGAATGCAACAGGAAAATGACCACGAACCCATTCGAATTGAGCACAACGAACCGGGACGGTTTGGAGCCTCTGACCCGAACCAAACCTCCGATTCAAACCGGATCACACTCCAAGCACCCAATGTTTTTCCAAACTCTTTTGGAATAAATGATGGGGGCACCAACTCAGATTTTGGCAGTTTGCAACAGATTTTTGAAGGCGATCGGCTCGCTAATCTCACTAAACGCCTCTCGAGAGGCCGCACTTCTCAGAGTGATATGGATGATGTAAATCACAATCCATTCACACAGGAAATCAGGAATGGTACTGATGGCAGCGGTATTTGGTATCTTGGATAACTCAAAATTCAAAAAAATCTTTGTATCGAGACCCACTGCAAAACCTCGGCGAATTCTACCATGAAGCAGACAGATTTCTGCGGGAAGAAGATGCTACCTCCGAGAAGAAAATTCTCGATGCCAATATGCTTAAAGATGGAGAACCATCTGACTACGGAAAAGGCAAGGGAAAGGCCACTGTCAAGAATGACCGTAGCACTCAACCCCAGAGAGGGCCTAGATACGAAAAGTACACTGAACTCAATTCGCCATTGACTGACATTTACATGGACACAAGCGGTGCTATTTCCTACCCAAAGCCTCCCAGAAGGGAGCCATCGCAAAGAGAGTGCGACTCCGGAAAAGATTGCATATTCCATGATATGGACGGTCATGATACAAATGACTGTAGGCACTTGCGAAACTTTATTGAGGAACCGGTTAGACGCGGAGAGCTACCCGCGTATGTGAAACAACCAACAGCGCCTACACCTGCGCTGCCTCCTCCTGCTCCCCGGAGAGGGAATGATCCTGGATCGAGCTCCCGTGGGCCCATCATCAACTGATCTGGATGAGATCAACCAACATTTTCTGCATTTCTTTCGATTTAAGATATGTTCTTTTGCTTTCATTAGGTTTTCCGATCGGCTGAATCGGAGTACACATGTACAGGGTTAGGATTTAGCCCTTAAGCGTGCTCTGGACTCGATGACAAACCAATCAGGATTTGCTTTGGTTTTGTACTTTGAATTGAATAAGGAAGGACTTTCCGAGCATGGATTATGTTTGACAAATTTAAGTATGGCTTATACTTATTGCGAATCCCTAGGTATGGATTATGCCTAGGGACGGACTATCTTGTCAGGCTGTGGCAAGTATATCTCTTTCTCGGTAAGAGTACGGTTTGCACTCAGTTAAATTCTTAAGTATGTATTATACTCTGGAACGGTGAACGGTCATGTTAGAATTCGACAAAGGAACTCAATAAAACTCTAGTATGGCTTATGCTCAGTTTGAACTTCCTGGTATGGCTTATGCCTGGAAAGTTAGGTCCCTTGTCAGGTCTTGGCAGGTTGATTAAACATTTCTTAAGTATGGATTATACTTGCAGCTGGCAGGCCCGGCGTGGCCTTGATTCTCTTGGATTATCCAGAACACATCTTCCTTCAACCAACAAGATATGTTCTCAGGGGCAAAAAGTTGACACACTTTTTATTCAAAGAAGTCACACATGAGATCTCTGGTTAACAACATACTCAAGTATTGGGAACATTGTCAGAAGACAGAAAGCGATTTGATTGAAGTCGCATCACAAACAAAGAATAGCCCCAAAGTCCCAACAGATGACCTCATTTGGGCCCAAAAACATCAATTTTAGAGCTTAGCTCTGTAACCCTTGTAGCCCTCTGAATTAGCTTCAAATCGAGCTTTCGTTTAGCCGAAACAGACTTACGGTTTGGAATTTACGCTCGTTTTCGTGAACGCATGTAGAATTGGATTAACTTGGAAGTTTGGAGTTTGGCATGGGACAAAACCTCAAATCAGATCGGAGGTCTCAGTTCGGATCAGACCTTATCTTCCTGATGCATAACTTGGCATTTGCGTGATGACGCTGGCACCTTCGGTTCAGTTCGTCCTGGACCCGATCCGCTTTCTCCAGAAGCTCCGAAGAGCGTGCTATCTTCGGCTTGAATGCTCCGGATCGGTTTGAGGGCACCATTTCAGCTCGGATCCGATCCGACCCACCTGGCAATTCCTGCACGCACAACAAAGTTGACCGATTCTCATGCCATAACCGCCTCCTATTAATCCGGATCGGCTTACACTTGGCATAATAAAAATTGGACAGGCTTTCTCAACGTTCTCCATGATATCTTGAGATTAAAGGGACGTCCTCCACATGGCATCCAAATCGGAACTCCTTAGGCCCTCTCTACGGCTATAAATACACCCACACATGGCATTTCGGCGGGACTTTTGGCCACTCCAACACTTGGCCTCCATTACAACCAAGCAAGGACATTGCTCATCACTCTAACATGAGGAATTCGTGTATAAAATCAATCGCTAATCTCCTCTTCTTCATCGTATCAGAAGGCTATTATGTACGAACGAATCTCACGGATTGTGAGATAGCATTGTACTTGTAAATTCTTAGGCTTTAAGAAAATAAAAAGTGGATGTAAGCTTGGTTTGAGCTGAACCACTATAAAAATTGCATGTGTCTGCTGTTATTTACTGTTTTCCCTGCATTTATTCTTTGTGATTGGTGATTGTGAGGATTTAGCATTGAGTTTGGGTGTTAGCACCAGATTTTGGTCTAACATTTTGGCACGCCAGGAGGGGGCACACGATACTACTTCAATTTCTAGCTCTAAAGGAATTGATTTGCTTAGTTATTGGATCAATGTCAGTCAAAAGGAAGAAAACTGGAACTTCCACTCATGCTGAGGATGTTGACGCTGAAGACGCAAGGAACGAGGCAAGCCATGAGGCTTCATCTCATGAAAACCCATCAGCATTTTTAACCAGAGACGAAATGGGCGGCGTTCTCACTGAACTGAGAGCTCAAATGGCAAGGCAAGATGATCTCCTCAGGAAGCAACAGGAGATGATCGATGGATTCTTCACTCGGATGGAAGGCATGCCGAGCAGCAACAATCAGATCACTGGAAATACTGTTGGGCGGATAGGAGCAGTGATGGAATCAGCACCAGCAGGAGCAACCATCCGGGTCGGTTCGGACCCGATCCGAACTGTAGGGGACCCAAATTCAAGTGAACTCGGGGACAATCCCCCTTAACAACTTACAGCCTCAACACTTAACGTTTTGAATGGAAACGTCACTAGAAGCACAGGCCTGGCACGGCCAACATCCGCTCCGGTTCGGATAGGAAATACAATAATGCAACTCCGAAATGGAACGCAACAGGAAAATGACCACGAACCTGTTCGAGTCAAGCACAATGAACCGGGACGGTTCAGAGCTTCCGACCCGAACCGGATCACACTCCAAGCACCCAATGTTTTTCCAAACTCCTTTGGAAACAATGATGGGGGCACCAGCTCATATTTTGGCAGTTTGCAACAGATTTTTGAAGGCGATCGGCTCCCTAATCTCATTAAACGCCTCTCGAGAGGCTGCACTTATCAGAGTAACATGGATGATGTAAGTCACAATCCATTCACACAGGAAATCAGGAATTTTCGCAATCCCCCAGATTACAAACTTCCACAACTAGAGCCCTATAACGGCAGGACGCATCCTACGGTGCATCTGATGCTCTACAAACGGCATATGAAAGTTCAATCGGCATCGGAAAACGTCATGGCAAAATGCTACCCCCTCTTCTTGACTGATATAGACGCTATGTGGATTCGTCAGCTTGAAACGGAATCGATCAATAGTTGGAACATGTTGGTCGCTTGCTTTATTGAGCAATTTCGGGTCCACATAGCATGACCCAAGAATGTCATGTTGCTCAACACAATCAAGCAGAGACCCAGATAAACTCTGCATTTATTTCTGGAAAGATTCAACGTTGCAGCAGCATCGGTTGATCGACCTGAGCCATCAACGGTACTAATGGCAGCGGTATCCGGTGTCTTGGACAACTCAGAATTCAAAAAATCTTTGTGTCGAGACCCACCACGAAAACTCAGCGAATTCTACATTGAAGCAGACAGATTTCTGCGGGAAGAAGATTCAACCTCCGAGAAGAAAATTCCCGATGTCAATATGCTTAAAGATGGAGAACTGTTTGACTATGGAAAAGGAAAGGGAAAGGCCACTGTCAAGACTGACCGCAACACTCAACCTCGGAGAGGTCCTAGATAGGAAAAGTACACTGAACTCAATTCGCCGTTGACTGACATTTACATGGACACAAGTGGTGCTATTTCCTACACAAAGCCTCCCAGAGGGGAGCCATCGCAAAGAGAGCGCGACTCCGGAAAACATTGCATATGCCATAATATGGACAATCATGATACAAATGACTGTAGGCACTTGAGAGACATGATTGAGGAATGGGTTAGACGCCGAGAGCAACCAGAGTATGTGAAACAACCAATAGCGCCTGCACCTGCGCTGCCACCTCCTGCTCCTCGGAGAGGGAATGATCCCGGATCGAGCTCCCGTGGGCTCATCATCAACTGATCTGGATAAGATCAACCAGCATTTTCTGCATTTCTTAGGATTTAAGATATGTTCGTTTGCTTTCAGTAGGTTTTTCCGATTGGCTGAATCGGAGTACGCACGTATGGGGTTAGGATTTAGCCCCAAAGCGTGCTCTGGACTAGATGACAAACCAATCAGGATTTGTTTTGGTTTTTTTACTTTGAATTGAATAAGGAAGTACTTTCCGAGCATGGATTATGTTTGAAAAATTTAAGTATGGCTTATACTTATTGCGAATCCCTAGGTATGGATTATGCCTAGGGACAAACTATCTTGTCAGGCTGTGCCAAGTATATCTCTTTCTCGGTATGATTACGGTTTGTACTCAGCTAAATTCTTAAGTATGTATTATACTCTGGAACAGCGAACGGTCATGTTAGGATTCGACAAAGGAACTCAATAAAACTCGAGTATGGCTTATGCTCGGTTTGAACTTCGTGATATGCCTTTTTCCTGGAAGGTTAGGTCCTTCGTTAGGTCTTGGCAGTATGATTAAACGTTTCTTGAGTATGGATTATACTTGCAGCTAGCAGGCCCGGCGTGGCCTTGATTCTCTTGGATTATCCAGAATACGTCTTCCTTCAACTAGCAAGATATATTCTGAGGGGCAAAATGTTGACATGGTTTTTAGTCAAAGTCGTCATACATTAGATCTTTGGTTAACAATATGCTCAAGTATTGGGAACATCGTCAGAAGACACGAAGCAATTTGGTTGAAGTCGCATCACAAACAAAGAATTGCCCCCAAATTCCTAAAAGATGGCCTCTTTTAGCCCCAAAAACATCAATCACAGAGCTTTGCTCTGTAACTCTTATAGCCCTCTGAATTAGCCTCAGATCGAGCTTTCGTTTGGCCAAAACGGACTTACGGTTTGGAAGTTACGCTCGTTTCTATGAACGCCTGCAGATTTGGAATAACTTGGAAGTTAGGAGTTTGGCATGGGACAGAACCTTGGATCGGATCTGAGGCCTCGGTTCGGATGAGACCTTATCTTCCTGATGGATAACTTGGCATTTGCTTTGGCATGCTGGCACCTTCGGTTCGGTTCGTCCTGGACCCGACCAACTTTCTCCAGACGCTCTGAAGAGCACGCTGTCATCGGCTTGAAGGGTCCAGATCAGTTTGAGGGCACCGTTTCAGCTCGGATCCGATCTGAACCGCCTGGCAATTCCTGCATGCACACAAAAGTTCACCGATTCTCATGCCATAACCACCTCCTATTAATCCAGGTAGGCTTACACTTGGCATAATAAAAATTGGACAGGGTTTCTCCACGTTCTCCATGATATCTCGAGATGAAATGGACGTCCTCCACGTGGCTTCCGAAACGGAACTCCTTAGGGCCTCCCTACAGCTATAAATACACCCTCACATGGCATTTCGGGAGGACTTTTGGCCACTCCAACAGTTGGCCTAAATTACGACCAAGCAAGGACATTGCTCATCACTCTAACACGAGGAATTCGTGTATAAAATCAATCTCTAATCTCCTCTTCTTCATCGTATCAGAAGGATATTGTGTATGAACAAATCTCACGGATTGTGAGATAGCATTGTACTTGTAATTTCTTAGGCTTTAAGAAACTATAAAGTAGACGTAGGCTTGGTTTGAGCCGAACCACTATAAAAATTGCGTGTGTCTCCTATTATTTACTGTTTTCCCTGCACTTATTCTTTGTGATTGGTGATTGTGAGGATTTAACATTGAGTTTGGGTGTTAGCACCAGATTTTGGTCTAACATTTTGGCGTGCCAGGAAGGGGGCACATGATACTACTTCAATTTCAATCTCTAAAGGAATCAATTTGCTTAGCTATTGGATCAATGGCAATCAAAAGGAAGAAAACTGGAACTTCCACTCATGCTGAGGATGCTGACGCTGAAGACGCAAGGAACGAGGCAAGCCATGAGGCTTCATCTCATGCAAAACCCATTAGCATTCTTAACCAGAGACGAAATGGGCGGTGTTCTCACTGAACTAAGAGCTTAAATGGCAAGGCAAGATGATCTCCTCAAGAAGCAACCGGAGATGATCGACGAATTCTTCGCTCGGATGGATGGTTGGCCGAGCGGCAACAATCAGATCACTGGAAACAATGCTACGCGGATAGGAGCTGCGATGGAATAAGCCCCAGTAAGAGCAACCATCCGGGTCGGTTCGGACCCGATCCGAACTTTAGGGGACCCAAATTCAAGTGAACTCGGGGGCAATCCCCCTCAATAACTCATAGCCTCAACACTCAACGTTTTGAATGGAAACTTTACTAGAAGCACAGGCCTAGCACGGCCAACATCCGGTCTGGTTCGGATAGGAAATACAACAACGCAACTCTGAAATGGAACGCAACAGGAAAGTGACCACGAACCCGTTCGAGTCGAGCACAATGAACCGGGACGGTTCGGAGCCTCCGACCCGAACCGAACCTCCGACCCGAACCGGATCACACTCCAAGCACCCAATAATTTTCCAACCTCCTCCGGAGTCAATGATGGGGGCACCATCTCCGATTTTGGCCGTTTGCAATAGATTTTTGGAGGCGATTAGCTCGCTAATCTCATTGAATGCCTCTCGAGAGGCCGCACTTATCAGAGTGACATGGATGACGTCAATCACAATCTATTCACACAAGAAATTAGGAATTCTCGCAATCCCCCAGATTTCAAACTTCCACAACTAGGGCCCTATAACGACAGGACGCATCCTACAGTGCATCTGATGTGCTACAAACGACATATGGAAGTTCAATCGGCGTCGGAAAACGTCTTGGCAAAATGCTTCCCCCTCTCCTTGACTGATAAAGCCGCTATGTGGATTCGGCAGCTGGAAACGGAATCGATCAATAGCTGGAACATGTTGGTCGCTCGCTTTGTTGAGCAATTTCGGGTAGCACGACCCAAGAATGTCATATCGCTCACCACAATCAAGCAGAGACCCAGAGAAACTCTGCGTTCATTTCTGGAAAGATTCAATGTTGCAGCAGCATCGGTTGATCGACCTGAACCATCAATGGTACTGATGGCAGCGGTATCCGGTGTCTTGGATTACTCAGAATTCAAAAAATATTTGTATCGAGACCCACCGTGAAACCTTGGCGAATTCTACCTTAAAGTAGACCGATTTCTGAGGGAAGAAGATGCAACCTTCGAGAAGAAAATTCTCGATGTCAATATGCTTAAAAATGGAGAACCGTTTGACTATGGAAAAGGCAAGGGAAAGGTCACTGTCAAGAATGACCGCAACACTTAACCCCGGAGAGGGCCTAGATACGAAAAGTACACTAAACTCACTTCGTCGTTGACTGACATTACATGGACACAAGCAGTGCTATTTACTACCCAAAGCCTCCCAGAAGGGAGCCATCGCAAAGAGAGCGCGACTCCGTAAAACATTGCATATTCCATGATATGGATGGTCATGATACAAATGACGGTAGGCACTTGCGAGACTTGATCGAGGAACGAGTTAGACGCGGAGAGCTACCCGCGTATGTGAAACAAACAACATCGCCTACACAAGCGCTGCCGCCTCTTGCTCCCCGGAGACGGAATGATCCTAGATCGAGCTACCGTAGGCTCATCATCAACTGATCTGGATGAGATCAACCAGCATTTTCTGCATTTCTTAGGATTTAAGATATGTTCTTTTCCTTTCTTTAGGTTTTCCAATTGGCTGAATCGGAGTACACACGTACGGGGTTAGGATTTAGCCCTAAAGCGTGATCTGGACTCGATGACAAACCAATCAGGATTTGCTTTGGTTTTGTACTTTGAATTGAATAAGGAAGGACTTTCCGATCATGGATTATGTTTGACAAATTTAAGCATGGCTTATACTTATTGCGAATCCCTAGGTATGGATTATGCCTAGGGACGGACTATCTTGGCAGGCTGTGGCAAGTATATCTCTTTCTCGGTATAAGTACGGTTTGTACTCAGTTAGATTCTTAAGTATGGATTATACTTTGGAATAGCGAACGGTCATGTTAGGATTCGACAAAGGAACTCAATAAAACTCTAGTATGGCTTATGCTCAGTTTGAACTTCCTGGTATGGCTTATGCCTGGAAGGTTAGGTCCCTCATCAGGTCATGGCAGGATGATTTAAACGTTTCTTGAGTATGAATTATACTTGCAGCAAGCAGGCCCGGCGTGGCCTTGATTCTCTTGGATTATCCAGAACACATCTTACTTCAACCAGGAAGATATGTTCTGAGGGGAAAAATGTTGACACTCTTTTTAGTCAAAGCCGTCACATATGAGATCTCTGGTTAACAATATGCTCAAGTATTGGGAAAATCGTCAAAAGGCAGGAAACGATTTGGTTGAAGTCGCATCACAAACAAAGAATAGCCCCAAAATCCTAACAGATGACCTCTTTTGGTCCTGAAAACATCAATTACAAAGCTTTTCTCTGTAACTCTTGTAGCCCTCTGAATTTGCTTCAGATCGAGCTTTCGTTTGGCCAAAACGGACTTACAGTTTGGAAGTTACGCTCGTTTCTGTGAACGGATGCAGAATTGGAATAACTTGGAAGTTTGGCATGGGACAGAACCTCGGATCGGATCGAAGGTCTTGGTTCGGATCAGACCTTGTCTTCCTAATGGATAACTTGGCATTTGCATTGGCACGCTGGCACCTTCGGTTCGGCTCCTCCTAGACCCGATCCGCTTTCTCCAGACGCTCCGAAGAGCATGCTGTCTTCGGCTTGAAGGCTCCGAATTGGTTTGAGGGCACCATTTCAGCTCGGATCTGATCTGACCCGCCTGGAAATTCCTGCATACATAGCAAAGTTGACCGATTCTCATGCCATAACCGCCTCCTATTAATCCGGACCGGCTTACACTTGGGAAAATACAAATTGGATGGGCTTTTTCCACGTTCTCCATGATATCTCGAGATGAAAGGGACTTCCTTCACGTGGCATCCGAACTGGAATTCCTTAGGGCCTCACTACGACTATAAATATACCCTCATATGGCATTTCAGGGGGAATTTTGGCCACTCTAACTCTTGGCCTCCATTACAACCAAGCAAGGACATTGCTCATCACTCTAACACGAGGAATTCGTGTATAAAATCAATCTCTAATCTCCTCTTCTTCATCGTATTAGAAGGCTATTGTGTATGAACGAATCTTACGGATTGTGAGATAGCATTGTACTTGTAATTTCTTAGGCTTTAAGAAACTATAAAGTGGACGTAGGCTTGGTTTGAGCCGAACCACTATAAAAACTGCGTGTGTCTCCTGTTATTTACTGTTTTCCCTGCAGTTATTCTTTGTGATTGGTGATTGTGAGGATTTAACATTGAGTTTGGGTGTTAGCACTAGATTTTGGTCTAACAATATTAAATACGGTTAGAATAGAGCTTGTCATGCAGCGGTACTTCGCGAATTTCGAACGTAGGCTTTAAACTGTCATAGCAGATTCGTTTTAAATCAAATTTTCCCCAGACGAAAAATATTGCTTTCTTATAATTGTAACTTTAAAATGGCAAAAGAATTTCGCAATTTTGTTAAATAATTTTCAATTAATGTCCAAACCAATTTGCAGTAAAAACCGTTGTATGGCAGTTTAGTGACGAAATTTGGAAATTAACTTAAATGGCTTTACAAAAATATTAAAAATACGGAATTTTTTAATAAATCATAATAAATGAATTCAACGTAGTTTGGATTAAAATTATAGAGTTTTAAAGTTATTTTCATCAAACCAGTCTAAATAGCCTATTCATAACTCTTTTAGTGACATTTTTGAAACATTTTGTTTTACTTAATAACTGATTTTGAAGGGTTTAAACTTAATAATTGATATCCAGCCTTTATTAAACCATTTCAAAGGAATAATGAAATGCTTTTTATGTGGAACAAAAGTTTTAAAAGTTAATATGGGTTGAGACTTGACTTAAATCTGATATATCCATACTATTTTATAATGACGCTTATTATTCGGGAAGTCCGGGATCAGAAATTGTGTCTAAACCATTCTGAATAATAATATGATGTGATGAAGAAGAGATATTTGAAGACGATGATTAAAGACCGGGAATCTTCACATCATAGGACTGCTTGTTGATGTCTCAGATAGATGACTACCTATTATGAGATTTTGTTGTAGCAGCGGTCCAGATGTACTTGGAGATTTTCCGGATTTGCAAGGACCTCTTTCCATTATGGACGAGGAATAAGGTGCCTTCATTTTCTTTTAGACCTGGAATAGATTTGTATGGATGCGTGTCTAACATTGTATTTTGTAATGTGTGATTGATCTTTACTAAACATATTTCTGATTGGTGGCAGAGAATATATTCTCTTAGCTTAACGCCCTTCTTTGAGATGTACGAGCTCAAATGTGATATGGTTAGTGATTATCAATTATATGTTCTGAAATGACAAAGTGGCATACCAAGTATGAGCTATTGATGATTAAAGCATGGCATAAGGATAAGAGCAGCTTTGTGTAATGAGACTTCGGCAAGCCTCACACCACCGGAAATGGAAAAAAGAGGAAAATGAAGTGAGGATATGGGTGTGTCATTGCCTTCTAGATAAAAAAAGTGTTCCATGGTATGGAGCCCAGGTATTACTTATGTGGAAACTTCTATTTACGTGGATGTTGATGTTAGGGGACCGTGATTAAAGGTTGGTAATGATCGGGAGATGGCATACCCAAGAGTGCTCTTAGTTATCCAAATAAGGGATAATCCGACCTTGCATTAGCAGAGAGCCAGTGAGTTCTTGGGACATTCCTCTAGAGGTATATCCATCGGATAAGGAAGTTCCTTAGCCTGGTCATTTGTTAGAAATCCATCATCCGCTACGAACCTGTACGGTTTCAGTTGTATACTATATGTCATCACAGTAAATGGTACCTATGTTGGCTAGGATTGATACATTTACTTACGAAATGATTTTCAACACTAATAATAATATCAAATGGTTTTTATATATCAAGCATTCTATGTTATCATAAGGAAAAACCTCACCCATATCTGTGTTTACATTGTTTGCATGCGCCGCAAGACCTTAAGGTAGCTTCATTTTCCGAAACCAATGCGAATTTTACTGTACATAACAAATATATTGAGTTTCTCACACCAGTCCCATGAAAGACCTAGAGTTTATTTGTTTCCCTTAATCTTTAGGTGCCTATAATTTTTCACACGGGCAGCCTAGTGGTCAGGTAACATTAGCAGCATCTTAGAGCATTTGTCAGGTCTCGGTAGGAGCATTTTTGAGTCTTTCTATGGAGTTTCTGTGAAGCCGTATATTGGTTTTTTTGTGCTTAGTGGTTTGGAGCTTTCTGAGGTGAAGATGGATGTTTTCGGATTCACCCAGTATATCCTAGTTGTGTTTCCACTATTTTATTTTGTATCTAATAGTCAGTATAACTGGATATGTGTGTATTCTTTAATGTTATAGTAGTGTTGTACCCCTTTGTAACCCAAATATTATATTAATGATAATGTTATTTATGTTTCATTGTGTTGTTTCTAATGTGTTATAATCCCATGTAGTTTGGATTTCGATGTTTGAAATTTGGACATTTGTTTACTTGGATGTATAAAATGTCGATTTTTGAAGGTTGAAAGCCTGGGTCGATACAATGTCCCTTCAACATCTACATCAACATAAGTAGTTGTTACTACTTGACTAATACCTGGGCTCCATAACATGATACACTTTTTATCTAGAAGGAGAGGACATACCCATATCATTGCCACATTTTTCCTATTTTGGCCTTTTTTCATGGTGTGAAGCTTGTCGAAGTTATGTTACATTAAGCTACGCTTTACTAGCCATGCTTTTATCATCAGTAGCTCATAACTAAGCCAATCTTTGTTGAGCTCCACTTACCTATCTCTTACTTCAGCCTCACTGTTTCATACCTTTCCTCCTCATCGCCGACTCTGAAAACTCCCCCTTCTGCTACCCCTTGGCTATTTCAGGCAACCACGTGTATTTGCGTCCTTCAACTGGTAACAAAGGTGGTTTTGGAAGGCTTTTACTGATGTGGAGGCTCTATTCACACAGTAACTCTCTTAATGGCTTTGTGGTATCGCGTCTCATCTTTGGATTGTGATGGTACCGTCTATCACTTTGGGTATTCAATATTTTTCAAGTTCACGCCTTATTTGTATCTCTGGTTTTTGGATTTGTTTATTGGGAGTAAAACGATTGATCTGGTGCTTGGTTTTTTTTTTCTAGGTACTGAGCTCGGCACTAAAACATGATAATGTGAATTGCTCGCCCCTTTTGTTCCTCTATTGCTAGCACTATATCATGTTGTCTGGTAATAGTATAGTCGAGTCACCCCCTACGTTTAATAGTAATACACGAGATGCCAAGCACTGAACTTTGTTGTTCTACAATTGGTGACATTTATGCTCGACTGTAATTTTTACAGGTTTAGTAATGCTAGTTTTACAACTTTCTTCTATGAGCGGTTTACCTTTGGTATGCAGTATAGTGTTCGTGACTATGGAGCTCTGGTTCTAGCATTGCCGCTGAGGTTTCAGTGAAGTTGGTGAAGCATGTCTCTCATTTTTGTTGTATCCCCTGATGTGCCTTATGGTATCCTCTCACTCCCATGTCACTGTTTAGTATGGCTGAATGTCATTTCACATGTAATCTATCTTGTTTCTGCTACTTCCTGGAGTGGGCTCAAGACTATTGCTTGTTACTGTATGTTACTAGGTAGCTGTTTCCTAGTCATACTGTAGCCTTAGCTTGTAATTTGAGGGATACCATACTTTTAGCTGTTCAGTCTTGTACTGTTTATTTTTATTCATATGTAATAACTACTATTGTATTATGTAACATTATTTTCTCGTTGCGTGGAGACTAATTCATGAGAAAATGTAATATTGTAGTCTAGCATCTAGCTAGCTCCAATGCTCCTAGCCTGTTTAGGTAGAGTGGACGGAACACTATAAACTCCCTAGGCGGTGAACGGTTGTGACATCCCCACGTCTGTTAATGTCACTTTTTATCAGAATGCATTAAGTTCCGTGAAGCATAATAGGTAAACAGAAATAGAATCTCACAAGACAGATATACAAATAGCAGCGAAATTTTAAAACATTTTTTCCAGTAGAAAACATCGTGGTCTCAAATCCAGTTACAACATCAGACTAAAATACTGGAACAAAATACATCAAACAAAAAATATGTCATGCGCTAAAAACAATCAGAGTAGATAAATGAAAAATCTTAATCCCATAAGTAGCCATATCAAACAAGACAAATAGTCAAAGCGATACATCAAAGCAGATCCAAATCCAAGCAGGAACAGAAGAGAGAGAAAGTCCTACTCACGCCTGAGCGTTCCTACCCTGAGAACCTAGGGGGGAGGGAGGAAAGAGAGAAAAGGAAACAAAATGGGTCAGACATAAAGTCTGGTGAGTCCAGTGACTTCTAACATATAAAGAAATAAAAGTACCAAGACAGTAAAATAAACTTGATGAGAGATAACTGTAATATATAACGGGTATAAACAGGATGGACATGATAAACAGAATAAATAGGATAAACTGTGCTTCTCAATTACTTTCTCTGTACCAAAACTACTATACTAGATTGGGTGTTTTCCAATTACTTAACAGAAACAGAATGATACCAGCATAAACATAATGATAGATTTAAGTGTACTTCTAATTACATAACGTGTTTTACCCCAAACAGAAATAACAGGTACCCCAATAGAAATAACGGGTGTTACCCCAAACATAAATAACGAGTACTAAACAGGCAGGACTAGATGTACCTTAATTGCTACCCCCAAGCGATGGGCTTCCTAACACGTAAATACCCTGTTTCGGCCCCATAGTAGGGTGTATTACTTCCTAAAGTGGCAACCTACATAAGGACACAGACCTATTTACAGGTGTTACGGTGGCTTATTTTCTTAGGCAGGTCGGACCCATGCATGCATATGACCCCATTGGAAAGCACCACCAAAACACCCCTCCCCAGATGGACCTTTTACAATTAGCTCAGTAAGAATGCACTGACCCCTACCTAGTGTTCTGTCCCCATTTAATATCGGAATGGGTTACTGACTAATATGGGTCCCACACAACATATGACATAAGTCAAACCCCTAAACTTGTGCCCCCAATCAACTAGGATTTCCATAGGTTAAGTCTTACATCCTAACCCCCACAAGTTCAACAGTTAAGCTTCAAAGGTTAACATTGTCTACACAACCCCAACAGATTAAACAGATTTACTTGACCATTTAGTTTTAACTGTTTTACTTAACCCCCACAGATTTAACAGGTTACATAGGTGACATACAGTTTCATTAACATGTTCCATTTAATCTTTGAATTAAGCCTATAAATTTACATGTTGATACACCCCAAATTTCAGTCATATTCCACAGTATAAGGTATGCCCCAAATTTCCCACTTTTATTTTCATTCCAAAATATTCCCCAATTCTCCCAATTTCATTCATACATATGTCTCTAACGAGATTGTCCTAGGCTCAAAGGTAGCCTAGGCTTATAAAATAAAAAGGGAATAAGAGAGGGAGAAGAAAAGAAATAGGAATATAATAACATAAATCAACATATAATAACAACTGAACAGCAGAATAGGTGTATGAAAAATTACATGTAATTATAGTAGAACAGTTTAGATATAAATCAGTTTCTTAACAGGCATAGGCTCAAATCCTGTTTATAAACATGTCAAGGTTACTATTAAATTTTATATCTAAAAGTAACATGAATTCATAGAGATTGGATCGGAGTAACAGAATTGTCTCTGATGTATGTATAGGCTGATGTTGTAGAAGATAGTCTAATCCAATCCAAGCTGAGGCAGCATCTCCTTGTCTCCATTTTTTAGGTGTGGGAAAACAATAGAAATATTGGCCTTCATATGGACTATCTCCAACGAATCCCGCTAACAAACAAGTCCAGGTTCAGAAAATGAATCTGCCTAGATCTGGGGTGAGTCGACCCTAGGATCATGGGTCGACCCCCTTGGGGCGTGGGTCGACCCCAAATGGGTATTATTCCTGCATTGGTTTTCCTCCCCTCTAATTCAATTTATTTTGAATTTCTGGTTTGATTTGTTCACATATATCCTCCTTATATGTATACAAACTTCTAACCTTTATATCTTCTTCATACGATGTCCGTTTTATTCAAACTCGGAGTCTACTTGAACCATAATTCCGAGACGAATGCAATGGTACAGTCCGTTTACTTTATTCCTAATATTTAATTAAGTATTCTTTAGCTTACTAATGTTCTTTAAAATTACGGGATGTTACATTCTCGCATACTTAAAGGATTTCGTCCCCAAAATTTCCAAGTTAAGAAGAATGTTACTATCCTAACAACCACAAACATATGCTTATCCATCATTCACAAGCATCCATTTTCCTTTAGATTTTTCTAATGCTTGTACGAACATATGCAATGGTCTGTGTATATATCCTTGCACTAATGACAAAATCAGGCTGTCGACTGATTCAGTTGACCTCCTTAATGCAGTTTATGTTCGTGCCATGTAACCAATATGTATGCAAATAATCCTAGTATATCATATAAGTTCTATATGTATGTACAATCATTCATCCAAATGCAACATCCATATGATGATACATCCATATAAAATCCTGATGCACACGAATCCATATGCAATATATAAGTGATTGAACCGATCAAGTGCCTAGTGTGTGTGTATATGCATCCACGAGAAACCACTAGAAAATATTTGTATCCACTTGCATCCATCAAACATAACATGTCTCAAACACATGTTTACACCCATTGGTTTTCCACCTAAAGGTCGAAGATTCGATTGATAGGATACCTACGAATGATAGAAGCAAGTACTAATAATAACTTGGAAGAAGTTAAGAAAATACTCTCGAAAAGGAAAGGGTATGAAGCGCTAATCTTGTCTTTAGTTTCCCAAGTTGCATCCTCGCGGTCTTTTCCCCATTGCACTTTTATTAACTTAACTTGCTTGTTGCGCAGTTTCTTAACCTCTGATCCAAGTATACGAGTAGGGACTCGTCTAACTGTTGCCTCCTTTTCTACCTCCACTTCCTTAAGCATGCTCGGCTCAAACACCTCTACTGAATCATGAAGACATTTCCGCAAATGGGAAACATGGAAACATCATGAACACCCGCCAACCTTTATCTCACGATATAGGCCATCTGACCTATCCTCTCCGCTATGGGAAATGGCCCTACAAACCTCGGTGCCAATTTCCCTATAGATCGAAAATGAACCACATTCCTTATAGAAGATACTTTGATGAAAACCATGTCTCCTACCTTAAACTCAATGTTAGCCCTTGGCGTAGGATTTCTGCCTTTACTGAGCTGTCTTCATACGTCTTCGGATAAGGCCAATCTTTACTAAAGTCTCTCTAATCATCTCAGAAACCTATCCGTAGACTACCACCAACATCTCGGTGATCTGCAAGGTCGTCCATATAGTGCCTCGAAGGGTGCTATGCCGACACTAGTCTGATAATTGTAGTTATAGGCGAACTCCACTAATGGAAGGTGCTCCTCCCAAGTCCCTCCAAAGTCTAGGATACACAGCCTCAAAAGATCCTCAAGAACTCTATTCACCCTCTCAGTCTGTCCATCGGTCTGAGGGTGATATGAGGTGCTCAAACATAACTGTGTCCCAAGTGCCTCTCGTAGGCTCTTCCAGAACTCACTAGTGAAGATGGGATCACGATCATTCATTATGCTAGAAGGTACTCCATGTTGACGGACTATCTTATGAAGATAAACTGATGCCAACCATGCTGTCGTTCTCTTGCTCTTAACAGGAATGAAATGAGCTCTCTTAGTATGCATGTCTAATATAACCCAGATACTGGTGTTGCCTCTCTTCAACCTAGGCAAACCACCGGTGAAATCCGTAGAGAATCTATCCCACTTCCATTATGGTACATCCAAAGGATGAAGCAAACCTCCAGGCTTTTTCTGTTCTGATTTTACTTGCTGGCATATTAAACATCGAGCTACGAATCCCGCTACAATTTTCTTTATCCCAGCCTAAAAGAAAACTATCCTCATGTCTCGATACATATTATCGCCGCCCGGATGGATAGTCATCCTAGAATGATGGGCTTCCTCAAGGATTGTCCTCAACAAATCTCCAACTCGGGGAACACAAAGCCTACCATCTCGTCGCAGCCACCTTTTATTATCTATGGAATATCTACTAAGGTGACTAGAAATCTCCTCTCTACTGAGTCTATCCAAGATGTCTTCTATTTGTGGGTCCTCTCACTGTGAAGATCCTATCTGATCCACAAGAGCAGGTTTCACCTCTAGAGATGCCAAAAAACTAGGTGTAAGACCATAGATGGCCTAAAATCGAAGGTCGATAAGTTCTCCAAACTCTGCCTCTCTACGAATAGAGGACTCAAGGTCATCTTCTGCCTACTCAAAGCGTCCACCACTACATTAGCCTTGTCAGGGGTATAAGAAATCTCGAAGTCATAGGACGTTAGGAAGTCCATCCATCTTTGTTGTCTCAAATTGGGATCCTTCTACGAGAAAAAAATACTTGAGCGACTTATGGTCCATGTATAACTTGAATCTTTCTCCCAAGAGATAATGTCGCCAAGTCTTAAGTGCGAACACTATAGCAGCCAATTCCAAATCATGGGTAGGGTAGTTCCTCTCATGAACCTTCATCTGTTTACTACCATAGCGTAATACCCTTCCCTCTTGCAATAAGACGACATCGAGCCATGTACTACATGCATTAGTATACACTATGAACACCTTGCTTCCATCAGGATGTTAGAACTGGGGCTGTTGTAAGAGCCCTCGTTAATTACTGAAAAGCATCCTCACAATCAATACTCCAAGCAAGGGTCAAATTCTTCTTTGTCAGTCTTATGAGTGCGGCTGATATCTTTTCTAAGTCCTTGATAAACTTCCTATAGTAGCCCGCTAAACAAAGAAAACTTCTCACCTCCATTGCATTCTTTGGAACTTTCCAATCTTGAACTGCAACTACTTTCATGGGATCCACCGTTATCCAATCCTTGGAGACCACACGCCCTAAAAATCTTACTTCCTTTATCCAAAAGTGACACTTGGAGAATTTTGCTTTAAGCTGGTGTGCTCTAAGAGTCCTCAAGACCTCTCCTAAATGTAGGGCGTGCTCTTCCTCGCTCTTCGAGAAAATCAGGATGTCATCCACAAAGACCACCACGAACTTATTTAGAAACTCCCTAAACACTCTGCTCATCAAATTCACAAAATACGCGGGTGCTTTCATTAACCAAAAAGGCATGACTAGCCACTCGAAGAAGCCATCTAGAGCTCTGAAAACGGTCTTATCTATACTGTCCTTGGCCACCCTCAACTGATGAAATCCCATGGCCAATTTAGAGAAAACAAATGCACCAACAAGTTGGTCAAACAGATCATCAATCCTCGAGAGTGGGTGCTTATTCTTCTTGGTGAGCTTATTCAACTCCATGTAATCTACACAAAAACGAAGCAAGCCATCCGCCTTGGTTGCAAAGATGACTGGAGCACCCCATTTAGAAATACTTTGCCTAATAAACCTCATTTCAAGTAACTGCCCTAATTACTTGCTAAGTTCCCTCCTTTCCCTAGGAGCCATGTGGCGCACAGGAAATGCAACTGGCTTCGTATTATCCACCACGTATATCTGAAAATCAATCTCGCGCCTCGAAGGCAAGCCCCTAACCTCATCGAAAACATTCGGATACTCATAGACTATGGGTACAGATTGTAAATCATCGACAGAAGCATCGATTCTAGGAAGCTAAGCATGATGGACCCCTTAGGTCATAGGAAATCTAGAAAGTCCTCCCATGGCAAGTCAAAATTATAACGACCCTCCTCTCACAGTCTAGGATGGCACCATACATGGTTAGCCAATCCATCCCCAGAATCAGAACATAGCCCATAAAACCAAGCACATATGCATCGCACTCGAACTCGACGCCCAACACAGATATCCTCAAACCCTGACATATCATAGACAGATGAGCCATGCCCCAGTAGGGTTTGAGACAATAACGGGATCAGAAACAATACAAGTACTAAGGTGCAGGGACTCAACCACAAAATCAGATATAAAAGAATGAGAAGCTCTAGAATAAAAAAGATTCCTAACTGGATGATCGGAAAGGGAAATCAAATCTTTAACAGAAACTTTCCTACCTCTGTCCGGTCCGCTAGCCTTGAGAGCATGCACCATCCCTCCAGAAGGTCCTGTCCTTTGCCCCTGTCCTTGCTTCTTCGGCCATTCCTTACTATAGTGTCCAGTTTCACCACAACTGAAACAAGCATTCTTCCTTTTTCTGCAATCCTTGACCAGATGACCCAAGCTCCCACAAGCATGACATTTTTTCTTGTTCTGAGCTTTGTCATTCTTTCCACCTTTCTGTTGTTGTTCTTTCTTGGGCCACGCTTTCTTGTTTTGCGTCTCATCGGTCTTGGCCTCTTTCTTCTCATCCTTACCCTCGTAGTGCATCAGTGTCATGTCAATAAGTCTTTCAAAAGTTGCCCCATAAGGTTGTGAGATAATGCCAATGCTTGGAGAGGTTGATTCAACCCTCTCGCAAACCTATAAAGCTTCCTTGTGCGGGGTATTCACCAGTTCTAGACCAAACCTTGCCAGCTGATTGAACTTATTAACATACTCTTTAACAGACATACTTCCTTGCTTAAGTGCTAAGAATCTCTCCATCTGCATACTCTATTCTGCCAGAGAAAGAAACTTCTCCTCGAATCTCTATCGGAAATCAGACCAAGTTTCTATCGGACGCCCTGCTTGTGTCACTTCCCACCAAAACGAAGCCTCATTCATATGCTGCCATACGGCCAATTGTATCTTTCTACGGTTGAAACGACCCAGACTTCCCCTTACGGGAAAGCCCGGATTGAGTTGAGAACATGATGCGTCAAAACAAAAACAATAGAACATTTCATTGCTATTACAACAATTACATCGGAGTACAAGAATATATCAGAGTATGAATAAATATTATACAACAGAAATACAATATTAGAGATTAAAAATACATTTTAAATACATAAACATAATGTGCAGTGGAAAATAACAATTGACACAACTGAAAGAAATACGCGGATACAAAGCTTTACGAATATAGCTCCAACTGTAATCCAGGATCCTGTGAAAGAAGTATCTGCGAAAATAAAAAACTACCAGTTGCCCGTGTGGAAAATATGGGCACCCAGAGTTTAGGTAGAAACAATAAACTCTGAGTCAGTCATGGGACTGGTGTGAGAACTAAAACAGTTATTAATCTTTTATTTTAAAGTTAGGTAAATCACGGGACCACGCTGTGTAACACGGAACGGGTTTATACCCCATGAATACCATAAAACAAAACTCGCGATGCTAATTAAAAGAAAAATAAAGCTATTACAAGACTCATATCCCATCACACAATGCAACGCAAGCCGAAGGATAGAGTTTTATCTTATAATATCCAAATATGCTTGATACTCGAAATTTATCTTTTATTACTATAAGTGTATAATGAAAACACCGTAATGCACATCCACCTTTTTGGGAAATCAAGTACCACTGCGGCTTAAGTCCAGTTCGTTTGAAAACACCGCTTACTCTATCCCTTTGGGAATGAGGTGTGCCATATCCCTCTAAGAGTGGAGAGACCACACTCAGCTCATCTCGGTCGACCGAATCCGTGATAACCCTAAAAGTGTCTATCCTCATCTCAAAAGCTGCTGACCTGACCATCAATTCCCCATCATACTGGTGTGTGAGGCTCGCGAATTAACACTACACAAAGTTATACTAATTAAACCTATGCTTTGATCATCATCCACAAGGCTCTGCTTTTCAACAAAAGCCTTGATCCATGCATCTCAGCATGTCACATTGTCCATCCATACCATACCATTGATTTCTGACAATATATAACCTCCAAGCTCGTACGTCTCAGAGAAGGGTGTTAAGCAAGAGAATAAATTCTCCGCCACCAAAAAGATATTTATTTAGCAGAGATCAACGAATAAAGCATAAAGGAATACAATGTAAGACATACCATCCATTTGCAAGTACGTTCTGGGTCTGAACGAAACAGGAGGCACCTTATTCCTCGTCCCATATGTCCAATACAAGAGAGACGCCCTCGCATATCTGGACAATCAACAAGTACATCTAGACAACTATCACTATAACCTCATCATGGGAGCTCCCCAAATCCAAGGCATCAGTAGTAATCCATTCGATGTGAAGATCGTCTATCTTCAACCACCATCTTCAATATCTTCAACTTTTAGTCGTCGAATCAATTGTTCAGAATGGGTTAAACCCGGTCTTTCCGAATAACTCGCGTATCTTATAATCAAGTGCTATAAAAACACATCATACGCCTCATTTTAATCCATAATATTCTTTTATTCAAATATTCTTTACATTGGGAATTATTCCCATAAATCTTATTAAAGATTTAATTCATTTAAACCTCTTGTTTAAATCTTCACTTGGAAACCATTTCAAAAGATTTTGTATTATCTTTTTACAACTTTAATCCAAATTAAAGTTTATCAGACTAGTCGGGATTATCGAGCCTTACTGAAGTAATCATTTATTTTATTTTTCCAATCCCTACCTATTCAGCCCATGGAGCAAACCTGGTAGTACTCCATATCTAACACCCACTGTGTTATTGGTAAATTCAATTACCATTCAACGTTCAAATCTAATTAAAGATTTAATTATCACATGAAGTAAAACTGGTTATTCTCCATTTTCGAACAGTTCTCAAATTTGGCAAATTTAGTTACCACATTATCATTTCAATCTAATTAAAGATTTATTAAAACCCCACTTAGTTTTAATCTCCAAAAATCTTTATTTAATGATTATTCAAATTTAGGAAATAAATCATGTCTTTAACTGGGTTAAAGAACCAATGTCATTTAAAACACAGTTCATGATAAACCCAAAATCATCTTCCGTCAAAATGGAATCTACACGGAAATCATAACAATGTATAATCGATATAAATTCCCGTATCTGACTAATAATATAAATGGAATAATGGAAAAGCCTTTTAAATTCCATATATAGTAACGATCTCCCTTCACAGAAGCTCATTTCGATTATTACCGAATCGAATTCCAATTTAATAAATTAAATTGGAAAACTTTACTTTAAAAAATTCCGTTTATCTTAATTAAAAGATTATAAATTCCAAATCATATCTTCACTGTTAATTGGGTTAAAGAACAAATGTTATTTAAAACATCGCTCACGATAAACCCAAAAATCCAATTCTTTTTCAATTCCAATTAAATATTAATTAATTGGTAAACTTTACTAAATCTTAATTAAAAGATTTATTCTTTTCTCAACTGGGTTTAAGAACAGTGTTATTTAAGACACTGTTCATAACAAACCCAAAATCCAATTTGATATTAAATACAAGGCCCTAAATAGAAATTATATCGACTTATATGAAATATCAAATTCAAAAACCAAAAAATATCGTACTGGGAATAACAATATATGTATCTTCCAAATTCCTCGACGATATCCATATAATCACGAAATCCAATATTCAAATATTCCAAAGATTATTTCCATTCCAAATCATACATTGGAAAAATTTTGGTTATTTTTAAACCCATTTTCAATTCAATTTAATATTTAATAACATTGGATTATCATTCTAGTTATTAACTAGTTCATTTAGATAGAAATATCTTTTATCTTTTCAAAACATGGAATTTTTCATCAAAACTCTTTCCAAATCAATTATTATGATTTTACACAATTTTTCCATATTTTTAATAATTTTATTAAGGCCTTTAGTGTCGGTTTCCGATAACGGCCACCAAACTGCCTCTATAGCGACCTTTTCTGAAATTGATTTGGACATAATTTGAAATCCAACCATTCAAATTTAAATCACATATATTCATTGGAAAGATCTTTCTGATACGAACCCAACGGTTCTGTTTTTAGGAGAATCCGATGGTCGGATCTCCCGTTACATCAATTTAAAGTCAATGGTTGAAATTCGCGAACGGTCGCTACGTGGCGCGCTATATTCAAGCCATTAAATATATATAATATATATATCGTCGATTTCTATCTAAAAAGGATATTACAAATTTGTGTGTAAATTCATTTCAAAATGATTTCTGCTTCCATTTCAATTTTAAATCAAAATTAAATATTCCACATCATTACAATATTAAAATGATATTATTTTCAAAATATCATATTTTGAAATCAATTCTTTTCGATATTCATTATAAAATGAATAAAATCGATATAAAAATCCATTCGAGTTAAAATGGCGTTCCACTACTTAACTTGGCTGCTTATATTTCAATATTTTCATGTCCATCCAAAATCGGACATCAAAATCATATTTTAATTTTTTACTGAATATTATTTTAAAATATTCGTTATTTCTGAATTGGAATCAGACTCAATCAATTACCATATAATTGTATTTATATGGATTCCATACATTGCACGTTTTCAAAAATGGTGATAAACAACTATTAAACAGTCAATTCACATCCAAAGTGTAATTTCCATCTGTATAAGCATTAAATAACGCTTATCGCAGTATGTCGATCTATCGATTGACATATAATTAAATCCAGGGGATATGTGAATAAATTATCATCCCCAAACCCGTGTGGGGTTTTCAAACATTAACAAATAATTGGGTGATGTGTAAAATTATCGTTCCAATACCCGTGTGGGGTTTGCATCACAATCCATGTGAACTTATTTATAATTTATAAATATTTGTAATCACGGTTTAATAATGATTACATTAAACTGTACACATCCATCAATCATCAAACAATTATAGCAATCACAAACAGTCAATATAAATTTAGTTATAATAATAAATAACTGTACGAAATATTTAGTGAGAGAATTCTCACCTTGAATGGTTCGAAATCATTTTAATAACGATTGCTTCTAATAAAATTAAACAGATGTTCAATTTTATCAAAAATCCAAATGTCTTCTGTTTCAGTTCTGGTCTGCTCCATGTTGTAGTGCTCGAATTTACGGTTCCAACGGTGCTTGCTTTACAGAATTCTGTTTTAGTTTGAACAAGTTACACAGTTTTAAACCTTTAAATAATTTGATTACATTATTAAATAAATTAATTAAGGTTTTAATTAACCTTGACCAAAAATTAGGCCGCTCCATTCAATCTTCTTCCTGTTCGTTCTGTACACATGCGAACCCGTGAAAAACCGTAGCTCCACTTCTAGGGTTAAGGACCGTTGCCGCCTCTCTCAACGTGGACCCGATCAAAGAACGCCATGAGGTGCGCCTTAAGCTCCTCCCCTGGTGCACCAAACGAGGTGCAACTCGCACCTCTCTTTGCATCGGAAATGGCGCTTGAAAGCTGTGCCTTTGAGCACGAAATCCAAGCTGAATATCCCATGAGAAATGATCAAACCCATTCAGAAATGAAGCCCTCACATCCCTCTTTAATTTTACTTTGGAAAGTGTTTGAGATTATTGCGTGTATTATTCAATTTTGGGGGAGGAAGTCGGCCAAAATTCTGCCCTTGATTTTGAACGAGGCGGCTGAATGGGTTTGACCGAGAAAATGAACTTGGTTAGGGTTTTGACCAAAATATTATATATATTTATATTAATTCCATTTTTCTTTAAATGTGACACTTCGCGTCTGATCTCCAAATCCAACCCAACGACTGTTGCCCCTAACCAAATACCACTATTCTAGATACAATGGAATATGTTTCGTAAGCCAATTCGACTGTTTCGATCAGTCTTTATCAAAATTAAAATATAAATCAATATATACTGAATTTAAACATACATTTTAATTTACCGAGGCCACATACTAACTCAAAAAGTTATGAATTTTGAAATCTAGCTATGTTTTGACGATACGGTCCCAACAAAATTAGTTTCGTCGAATTTGGGGCCCATTTGAAAAATCGCCTTTTTAACTGGCTTTTTAAATTTAAAATGAAATTAAAAAACGTTCAAATTTACAACGCTCACATATTAAGTCCAAAAATTATGAAATTTTAAACCTAGCAATAATTTGACATTCTGGATCCAAGAAACGCAGTTTCATCGAAAACGGAAGTCATTTGCAAAATGGCTATTTTTAAGGGCTATATATTATTTCAAAATATATATAAATACCACAACGACTATCTTAAATTTTAAAATGGACGTAACTTTCAATTTCTTTTATGAAATATGAATTTTTCACATTCATTAGAAACATATAATTAAACAGATTCTAACGTTTCTGATTTTAATGAAATCCGATTTATATTTCATTATGTACATTCATTTAAAGTTCAAAATCAAATTTTCAAACTACCGCGCCATTTCAAGTTCGTTTTATAATTAAAATAAATTTATACATTCTAACTTAGATTTAAATAAATTTTTAGTCATTATTATTTCAAATAAATCATTTTAAATATTCAAAACCCATTAAAATTGCTAAAATAAAATTTTTAAATTAGTTCAGAAATTTTGGGTTGTTACAACAGTCGTCGACCTCAAAAAGTTCAAACAATTTCTCTGACTCTCGCACCTAATTCCGTGCTTCCAAAAAGCTTTAAGTTCCATGGAATGGTTTTCCTCCCGTAGCCTAAAAGTCCTTGTATATCTTAGAGAAATTATCCGCTCACGGAGGAGGAGGAACAACGGCTACAGCTAGAGGAAGGACGTCTCCTTGGCCCCCGGTAGGTGCCGTAGCCTCAAGATACCTACGGAACCAAGCTGGTATCTAAACGCCCTCAAGAAGATTCGGTTCCCAAGACATGCTGAAAAAGAAAATGAAACGGGGGTTCAAACAGAGAATCGAAAGATATTTTATATGGCTTTGGGGAATATGTTTTTTCAAAAATAGATTTTTCTTTGAAAATACTATGCTTTTGAAAACAATTTTTCAAAACTCTTATTCGATCTTGTAACCTTCTGCACTGCTACCAAATGTGACACCCCACATCCGTTAATGTCACTCTTTATCAGAATGCATTAAGTTCCGTGAAGCGTTATAGGTAAACAGAAACATAATCTCATAAGACATATATATGAAATAGCAGTGGAAATTTTAAAACTTTATTTTCAAACATAAAACATCGTGGTCTCAAATCCAGTTACAACATCAGACTAAAATACTGGAACAAAATACATCAAACAAAAACATCAGTCTTGCGCTAAAAATCATTAGAGTACATTAATGAAAAATCATAATCCCCATAAGTAGCCATATCAATGTAGACAAATAGTCAAAGCGATACATCAAAGCAGATCCAAATCCAAGCAGGAACAGAAGAGAGAGAAAGTCCTAATCACGCCAGAGCGTTCCCACCCTGAAAACCTTAGGGGGAAGGAAAGGGAGAAAAGGAAACAAAATGAGTTAGACATAAAGTTTGACCAGTTCAGTGACTTTTAGCATATAAAGAAATAAAAGTACCAAGATAGTAAAATAAACTAGATGAGAGATAACTGTAATATATAACGGGTATAAATAGGATGGACAGGTATAACCGGATGGACGGGATAAAGAGAATAAATAGGATAAACTATGCTTCTCAATTACTTTCTTTGCACCAATACTAGTATACTAGATTGGGTGTTTTCCAATTACTTAACAGAAACAGAATGATCCTAACAGAAACATAATGGTAGATTTATGTGTACTTCTAGTTACATAACGGCTTTTACCCCCAAACAGAAATAACAGGTACCCTAACAGAAATAATGGGTGTTACCCCAAACAGAAATAATGGGTACCTAAACAGGCAGGACTAGAAGTACCCTAATTAATACCCCCAAGCAATCGGCTCCCTAACACGCAAATACCCTATGTCGGCCTCACAGTAGGGTGTATTTCTTCCTAAAGTGGCAAACTACAGAAGCACATATACCTATTTATAGGTGTTACAATGGATTATTTTCCCAAGCAGGCTGGACCCATGCATGCACATGACCCCGTTGGAACGCGCCATCAAAACACCCCTTCCCAGATGAACCTCTTACAATTAGCTCAGTAAGCATGCCCTGACCCCTACCTAGTGCGGGGTCCCCGTTTAATACCAGAATGGTTTATTGACTAATATGGGTCCCATACAACAGATGACACGAGTCAAACCCCTAAACTTGTGTCCCCAATCAACTAGGATTTCCACAGGTTAAGTTTTATAGCCTAACCCCCACAAACTCAATAGGTTAAGTTTCACAGGTTAACAGTGTCCACACAACACCAACAGATTAAACAGGTTTACTTACTCCCAGAGTTTTAACCGATTTACTTAACCCCCACGGATTTAATAGGTTACATAGGTGACATATAGTTTCATTAACATGTTCCACTTAATCTTTGAATTAAGCCTACAGATTTACATGTTCATACACCCCAAATTTCATTCATATAACATAGTATAAGGTATGCCCCAAATTTCCCTCTTTTATTTTGATTCCTAAATATTCCCCAATTCTCCCGATTTTGTTCATACGTATGTCTCTTAATAGATTTGCCTAGGCTCGAAGGTCGCCTAGGCTTATAAAATAAAAAGGGAACAAGAGAGGGAGAAGAATAGAAATACGCATATAATAACAGAAATAGGCATATAATAACAACCGAACAGCAGAATAAGTGTATGGAAAATTTTATGTAATAATAGGAGATCGGTTTAGATATAAATCAGTTTCTTAACATGCATAGGCTCAGATCCAGTTTATTAACAAGTCAAGGTTATTGTTAAATTTTTATATCTAAAAGTAACACGAACTCACAGAGATTGGATCAGAGTAAAAGAAATGTTCTAATGTATGTATAAGCTGATGTTGTAGAAGATAGTCTAATTTAATCCAAGATGAGGCAGCATCTCCTTGTCTCCATTGTTTTAGGTGTAGGAAAACAATAGAAATGCTGGCCTTTATATAGACTATCTCCATCAAATCTCGCTAACTAACAAGTCCAGGTTTAGAAAATGAATCTGCCCAGATCTAGGGTGCGTCGACCCCTGGGTCGACCCTAGGATCGATACTCCCTTGTGTGGGTCGACCCATAGGTAGACCCCCTTGGGGGATGGATCGACCCCAAACGGGTCTAATTCCCACGTTGATTTCCTGCTCCTCTAATTCGATTTATTTTGAATTTTTGGTTTGATTTATTTACATATATCCTCCTTATATGTATACAAATTTCTGACTTTTATATCTTCTTCATACGATGTCCGTTTTACGCAAGCTCGGAGTCTACCTGAACCAAAATTCTGAGACGAACGCAATGGTACATTCCGTCTTACTTCATTCCCATTATTTAATTAAGTATAATTCAGTTTACTAATGTTCTTTAAAATTACCGGTTGTTACAACGGTCCACCTTAAGAACTGAAATTAGCTGACTGCTAACTACAGTCACCTATACTATATTGTTTTTTAATTATTAGTCATAATAAAAGGTGTTTGCGGTCACCTAAAAAACTGGGTGGCTTTTCCAAAAGAAAGAACTTTTCCATTATCATTACAATAATATTACATCAAAGCTACAAGAAATATCATTGTACAACATAAACACGGCGGAAAAAACACAAATATACTCCCAACGGAAGGAAAACGATCCAAAATATAGCTCTAACTCCAATCTTGAATCCAGCTCCAAGGACTAAATCTGCAAACCAAACAATTAGCTGCACGTATGGAAAACTATGGGCACCCAGAGTTTAGGTGTAGGAATAATAAACTCCAGGTCAGTCATGGGACTAGTGCGAGAACTCAAAACCAGTTGTATTTTGGGTTTATTTTAAAGATAGGTAATTCACCGGACCACACTGATAAACGTGGAATGGATCTACTCTGTGTGAATACTAGTGCATAGAAATATGCAATGACTTTTTGAAAAATAAAACTAACATAAGATCTCATGGCACACAAACAATGCAAACGAACATTTGAGCGAGATTTCTCCTTGTGACAGTCAAAAAATTCTTTGATATGTGGAAATCCTCTTTCATATTATTATTAGTGCATAATGTGAATAACCTTTACAAAGTAAATATGTTAATCTAGCCTGCAGAATTCCCCTTCCCATTATACCGACGTAATTCTGTAAGTAACTAGCAGGCTATACGATTAAAACTGTACTGCTCGTAGTGGAGATTGAGTTTCCAACAAATGACCAGGCAAAAGAACTTCCTTACCGAACCAATGGGTACGCCTCTAGAGGGACGCCCTGAGAACCAAATGGGCACTCTCCCAACACGAGGCCAGCCTCTCCCTTATTGGATTGATTAGATCATGCTTAAGAAACTCATCCTCTAATCGTTACCAACCTTTAAAACCGGGTACCCGCACCAACACTAGCACGAAAGTAGTTTTCCACATAGGTTAATACCTGGGCTTCGTACTATGGTGCACCTTTTATCTAGAAGGAGATGACTACTTATGTCCTCACTGCATCTTTCCTATTTCAGCTATTATCTGGGGTGTGAGGCTTGTTGAGGTCATGATATACACAAAGCTACGCTTCAGTAAGCCATGCTTTGACCATCCCTAGCTCATCACTTAAGTATGCCACATTGTCTATTCACCACATATCACTGATATCTATCAATATATAACCTCTAAGTTCGTACGTCCCAGAGAAGGGTGTTAAGCAAAGAGAATAAATTCTTCGCCACCAAACAGATATATATTTAACATATATCAGTGTTACGCAGTCAAGTACAATGTCACACACAATCGATACAAGTTCATTCTAGGTCTGAAAAAGCCAAAATCCCAATTCCTCTAAATTCGATCGGAATACTTACCACTTAAACGATATAAAATCCATCTGCGAACGGAAGCAACGCATTCGAGACATTCAGCAAGACGCCCTTTTGATGTGAAGGGTACCAGTGTTCAATACTGCATTTAATTGCTCCATAACTCGTATTATTATTTGTAATGGTTTTCGGACATAAATTCAATCCCGGTCTTTCCAAATAATAAGCACAATTTAAAAAATACATAATTATAGATCACACTGGATTTTAACCAAGTCTCCTTTCATCTTGGATTTTGTTAATTTAAACTTCTTTAAACTCATTCTGAAATTATCTTTAACAAAATCCGTATTTCAAAAATTCATTCAAAACGTATTTTTTAAATTAAAGATAATTTAGCTTCAAAAATCTCAATTAACTTTTCCATTTGATAACTCGTTATCAAAATCCAATTTCTTTTGAAGACCCCTAATCTGCATTTCGCAATTTCAACCATAGTCTCAATTTGAAAAGATATACCAACAATCACTTTTTTAATCTTAATTAAAAGATTATAATTCCTTCCTAATTCCTTATTTTAAATTTCCTCAAATCAAAGATTTGATTAAATTCCCAATTACGATATGAATTTCCACAACTCGATCTTGTCAGGTTCCAAGAATGATATTATTGAAGATATCATCCACAACAAAACCCAAATCAATCGATATTGAACATAAGTTACACAAAAATTATATCTACTTATATTCGATACCAATTGTCATAATAAACGAATACTATATGCGGAATAACAATATAAATATCTTCAAATTCCTCAAATAGTATACATTTACACCACATAATTTCATATCAAATATCCGAAGATTATTTCAATATTGTCTCAATTAAATCGGGAAACTCTTTTCTTAGTTCGAAAATTCATCAAACCCATTGATGTTAGATCTGGATAGAAATATCATCAAGTCATCCTCAATATTAATATCCATATCCAACCCATATTATAAGAGGAATAATGGTAAACAACCTTCTAAATTCCTCAAATGGTAAGAGTTGGCATCTACTGAATTAATATCAGCCATCCAAAGATTTTTCTCCAACCATATCCAGTTTATTTAAAATTGGAAAACCCTTTTTATATTAAATAAATCAATTTAACTTCAATATCAAATATTTTAATAATTTTAACCCTTTTTAAAATATTTCACAAATCATTTTTAAAAGTATTACTGGTAGCTCAGAAAACAGTTTGCGGGTTAAAAACTTAAAAATAGATTGTTTTCAAAGAAACATTATAACAACGTTACAAAAGCATTACAAAAACAATACAAAATAGCTCATATTGACTAGTTTGATCTAAATAACTTTATATCATTAAAAACTAAAAATTTCCAATTAAAAACACTTTAAAATAATTTATAATTATTTTACAAAAAAATTCCATATTTTTAAAACATTAAAAATAGTTCTTTACAGTTATGGTCGATGAACTGCACTTCCAGCGACCTATTTCAAAACTGTTTTAAACATAACATGTAAACTATTCTTCAAAATTTGAAAATTTCTTTATAACTTGAAAGCCAATGTTATTTGAAAGCAAACCCTTTTCGTTTTGCTAAAATCCGATTTAAAATGCTTAAGTTATAAGGGTTTAAAGTTATCGGTAGAAATTCGTGAACCATTATTGCGCGACTAGTTGTATTCAGACCAAATAGCATCGTATATTTTTCGGTTGCAAGCTATATATCCCTCTGGATGATTATGAGTAGTCTTGCCTCAAGCCGATACTCAGACCTCATCGAAGGAAATCCCGTGTTTGCGCATAATCTTCTCAATTTTTGTTCATCCATTGATGTAGTCCAAGAATCGATCAAATTGTCTAGAATGAATATCCTATATAAAGTGTCAGGAGCACCATCACCCCCAGTCTCGTTTTCCTTTCCCTAAGAGCTTGAATCCCAAGACGTTCAGGTCGATTGTTCATTATAAGGATGGACAACAAACTGCGAATCTTCATCCAATTCAGGCCCGGATTTAGAATTCAAGCCGGGATCTTAATGGACCACATCTCTCCTCTCGGCCTCAAAAGCTCTGTTTGGGTATCTTCCGAACATGATAGCAGTGATACACATAAAATTTCACTAGTTAGAGTAGCTAGCTTGTACCCTTCCAGTACGTGAACTAGTGAAGTGTGTGTAATGAAGATTGTACAAAGGCATTAGCAGAAATAAAATATAAAAAACAAATGAAAGAGGATAACTCCATAGACCGTTGTTCACGATTGCCTTACCAAATTGTGATTGTAAGCAGTTCCAAGCCATAATCTTGTGAGAAGCGGTATTCTATACTAGGGTAGTCCTAAGTTATATGCAAATTCAAAAGTGTTCATATGCAAGTATAGTGATCTTGATATGCTTTATCATAACTGTTCAAAAGCTCGAGTATGCAAGTACGAGATCAAGTTATTTCAATAATTTTCTATGCAAAGTTGTTAAGTCTTAGGCCGTTTTAAACTTAAGTGTGGTCGTCTAGCGTAATGGGGACAACAGATTGCTGGTTAAGTGTCAAAACTGGATCGACCCCTCGGTTTGATCTTTCCAAGTCAATCAGCTCTGGACCAATCAATCTGGGTTGACATTTCCTTATCGACCCTTCTGGGTCGAAGTTCTCGAGTCGACCTCCCCAGTTCGACATTCCCCGTATTGACCAATGTCAATGACGATCAAAGCATGACGAGGTGTTCTCGTCACTTCTACCACACTTTAAAGCTTCTACTACGTTCCCAAGGATTCCACATTTAACCTTGCCCTCTTCATTTTTCTTCCACCAGCAGTTGCTTCACCACTCCATGCGTCAACCTGCTGCCTCGACCTCATTAGTCACCAATACCTCATTTTGCCACACCCATCATCTAAGCCACTCCTATCACCATCGATACTCCACGTCACTTCCACCATCACCAACATGACCCAATCGCACCTCCTCTATCGTCACCGCCACTACTTCTAATACAGGAAACATCGAACCCAACCTTAACCACCAAAATCGAAGCTTTAAATTCAAGAAAGCACGAAGAAAGCTTAGTTTGACCTACCTAGAATGTTTCAAACTTGAGATATTATGCGTTGATTGTAGTGTTTCTAGGTGATTGTAGGAATCAATGGTACTGGATTGGAAATGAAACTCAGTTTGACAGATGGTGAAAAGTAAAAAGGTACAAAAGAGGTATTAGTCCGGTATTTCTAACAACCTATATTCTACGTATCGTAGGATCCTGGAGTATTTATATTAATTGCAAATTAGGTCGTATGGCTGTATAACTTTGGGAAATGTCTAATAAGGTCATTTCCTATTCTCACTATTTTTTTCGAATTTTAGTGTGACCATTTTTCATTTGGGAAATTTTGTTTCGCCCATAACTTTTGATTGATAAGGAATTTAGACCTGATACCACTTTCATTAGATTTGGATGATGATTTCCATTCAATATAATGGTCACATTATGCAAACAAACTTACCGTTTGGGAGGAATGACCGAAAAAGGTTTGGAGAGGATTAGACAACTCAAATAAGCTTAAATGGGTCATTAACAGGTGATTCCAATACCCATTTTGGGATTTCTAAGTTGTGGGGACTAAAATGAGTAGGAGAACATTCTCCTACCATTTGATAATTCCCAAAATATGACCCTACACCAATTAATGGCTTCCCTCTTTCAAAACCCCCTCTCAACCACACTTTTTTGGAATGGTATCTCTAAAACATACTTTAATTAGCCTAAACAACATATTAAGAAGAGTCTAAGTCAAATCAAGTCAAGAACTATTGGAATATATTGGAATCTGAACTAAATCTACTCTAACTTTGATCTAAAGCATCGGGGGTAATTAACGTGAGTAAATAGTATTCTTACTCACTAATTAGTGTATATTAGCATGTAAACACCTTACAAAAATACAATAATTTTTTTAATAAATCATTATTAATCGTATGAATACATAAATGTAAGTTTGCAATGATTTGGGTAAGATCTGTGAAACCCGAGATTTATGGAAAGGTTGGGGATTGTAATATGAACATGGGTTTTGGTTGGTTTATTTTGCTTTGTTGATCTAAATGCTACTTGAGTATGTTTTACATGTTAATATATTGACTAGGAATGCTAGAATAGTTGCAAATGCCCGCGGATGGCGAAATAGAATGGAGAAAGCATGTAGCAAATTCTGTTTCGGCTAATCCTGATTCGGCTGCCTAGCTGGATTTACATGACCCAGATAGACACGATACTTTGTGGGGACGACGAGGAAGGTCCAAGGAGGCATTAGGCCAAGTTTCATTTAACAACCCAGAATTTTGGCGATAATTAATTTGTAGTTTATGCAGTTTTGGTTATGATAATAATAATCCTATTGTGTTTGATATAGTTTTGGTTTTACTTGGTTATTGTAATTTTGTTCTTTTTTAATCGAAAGGCATTATTTTAAATTCTACAAGGAACGTAAATAAGTTGAATAGAGAGAGATATGCTAATTCACGTATTTTGATCGTAGTTTGCAACATCTATTCAAAATAATAGTTTAAAATATTTCCTTAGGATTTTAAATAATATCAATTTCCACTTTTAAATAATTTGATAAATATTTACATTAATTACAGTAAATAACCTTTTATAAGATTTTGAATCTTAAAACAAGATTAAACACAAAAAGGTTTGTTTTGCTCATTAGTTTAGACTAGAATACAGTTAATAAATAATAATAATATACAAATTAGTAACTACGTTAACTTCATGTTCAAATTATAAATTTAAATACATATTAATCTTATTTATCCAATTCTACGTAAATGATGCTATTATATTAAATAAGTGTTATTTGTTTGTTTTTGTGTGTTAGAATTTGAAGTGTTTCCATTTTATAGGAACAAACGTATGGTAATATCTCCCATAATAAATGGGGTTAAATGTTTATTACTGTTGTAGCAATAAACATGGAACTTATTCCTGTAATAATAGGTCATAAATACGGTAGTAATTATTATAACCATATTTTTTAGGGAAATGTATTATTGAATAGGATAAATATGCTTAAATGGTTACAAATAAAATTGGTGTTTAGTTATAGAAATTGTAACTCCAACTAGGAAAATAAATAAATAAATAAATAATAAACTTATATACATATATTTAAATAAGGATTATACGAAATTAACTTTATAGTAATATTCGGGAGTTACAATAATTATATTAGAATTTAAATAGTTTTGATATAAATGGCATTAAATAGTTTAATTGATGCCTTAGGAAATATAACCGTTAGGGTCATTAATGGTAGATAACCTAATTAATAGTAATAAATAGAATTAAATGGGATTAATGGGGTTTGATTGGCATAGTGAATGATAAATCAAATAAGGAAATAAATAATTAAACATCCTAAGAAAGGAAGTTATAGGTTTTACTTATTTTATTATAGTTAATTTAGAAATAATATAATTAGAAATAATAGTTAGACTTAGTAGGATAATGATGTGAGGTCAGTTTCCTTATTCGACTTAAGTTTGCACTTTCCAGCAGTCGGATACATGTATAACTGATGTGACATATCATTAACCATAGGAACCCATAACAATAATTAAATTTGTAGTGGGAATTATTTCCTAAAATTGGTTCTCCAAAAGAAGAAACTATTCAGGGAACAATTCGTAAGTGTAGCCTGCTTTAGGATTAGAGATATTAAGTAGTTAGATCCACCCTTAAAAGGGTATAAAGTGATCTCGTAGCTGCCTCCCCATATATAAGATGTATTAAATGGCTATTGGGTACAAGTTGGGTAATCCCCTTTAGGTTGTAAGTGACTGAGGTGAGAGTTACCTTGAGATTAGGTATTAAATGACATTTAAGGAGGTGCTATGAGTCTTCCTATCCTACAGGAAGTATTAAGTGGCTAGGGGATTATCTAATAAGGTCAGTTAGATAGTAACATGGAGATCCATCAGGAGGGTCTTAATTGGTGTCATACTCTTACCTAAACCTGGTATTAAGTGGCTAGTTACTATCTCTTTCCTTATGTGGGGTTTTGAGTATATGCGTAAATAACGAAAACCTTAAATTAGTAGGACTTAATAGCTAATATCCTCTAATTTATATTCGTGTAGAGTAAACCAGCGAATAAGGTATTAAGCGATCAATAGATTTTCTTTGGGTCTTAAATGATCGAAAGGATCACACTTATCTTATATTGATAGTGAGATCTTAAGTGGCTATATAAAAATGAATGACCTCCTTATGGAATCCTGATTTGCTGGGAGCCCGCCTCTTTGTCTTTAGTGATTAGTTGAATGGTGGTTTAAAGGCTTTATACTTATGCGTAAACGTTCTATCTCAGTATTGCGATATCGTTATCTTTGGGAATGCTATCTTGGGTACGGTAGTTAGTCATCGTGTCTAAATCTTTATAGGGTTTGGTTAGAATTACTAGCCTTGTTAGACATATGTTTTGGTTCTGACCAAACGGGAAACATTTTTGTATTATAGATAGTGTTATATATTTTCTACTCACCAGCACCTATTTTTCTGACCCTCCTCGTCATAACAACTCTTCAGTTTATCTTAGAAAAGGAAGGTCTTAACAGGTGTTCGGTTGTGATTTCGGTTCTCGTTCTCTCATGCTCGATATCGATGTGGCGATTTGTTTTAAGGTAGTCACCTTAATCGGTTTTAGTTATTTAATTTTGTTTCCAATGTGAGTTCATTTTATTTTACTCTGATCATGCTTATGCTCATTATTTGCAAGTACCAGATTTATACTCTCTATTCTTAAATGGGTTTGAGTTTCAATTCTTGTTGAAATTTGTGCTCAGAAATGTATGGGGTGTTGCACATGGTATCAGAGCTTAGGTTTAGACAATCAAAGGGATTAACCAATTAAGATTAGTGAGAGAACATATTCAAATTTCGTTTCTATTTTCTTTCGTCTTTCTTACTCGGCTCTAAATTATTTCAACGATGAAATAGTCGGAGGCCTATTTAATTAAGATAGGTTTTGAACGACTAGGAGTTAAAAGTACTTTGAGTTTAATTGTTTGGATAACCCCGATTTACCCCCATAGCATGAGGACAATATATGGTGAATCCCATGGATTTGGGCTTGGTGACTGGACGAAAAGCTATCTACAACTGAGACAGTCACATTTTCTTGTTTTTGATTTCGTTGGCACCATTCGGTGACCTTTTTCGGTCTTAAACGGGCAATTCACGTTAATGTTCATTATAGTTTGGATATTCTTTAGATAGGACTATTCATTTGAATCTTTAGCACTCTATGCGGAGAGATTTTATTTTTTTAAAACTATTTTGAAAATTAAGAAGGGGTGTCAGAAATTTTAAACTTTGGTTTTCGAGAAATTGTTTATAAGTAAAGATTTAAGTAAATAAAACAATTCTTAGAAATTTAAATATAACCATGCTTTGGATCGTTGGGTTTTCTGTAATTTTAATAATTAATCCATTCTAGGTAAAAAGAAGGAATTTTGAAAATGGAAAGGAGTAAGCCTCTAAATTCAAAAACAATAATTACCCATTTCTTATGATTTTTAATATTCCTCTTTCCAGATTTTTTTGATGATTTATAGGAATCATCCCAAATAACAATTTTAGAGATTTAAAATCATTGTAGTCCAAAACATAGAAAAGAATCCAAAGAAGCCAAGAAGATGAAAAGGGAAACCAAATTCTCCTCTTACACAGAGTTGAAGGAGACCGTAGAGTGGATCTACCTGGATAGTAGGGGCACCTTACAAATCAAAAGTCGATGCAGAGAGAGCCACAAAGCATGAGTGGACATTTGAAAAAAACTGTCTACTCTATGAGTTGGATGGCTACAACATAAATAATTGCAGGTATTTGTGTTAGGAACAATCTACTATGGTAGTGTATTAAATATTCGACTACAATGGTGTAGTCGAAGAAACCACCATCTACTTTGAGAAAAATCTAAT
Organism: Allium sativum; assembly: GCA_030737875.1. Lineage (NCBI taxonomy): Eukaryota > Viridiplantae > Streptophyta > Magnoliopsida > Asparagales > Amaryllidaceae > Allium > Allium sativum. Next base: position 286,142,922 of record CM060911.1, read on the forward strand.
GATTAGGTTAAAGACCCATGGTCCTACGATCGAGGTGGACATGGTTGTTCATTTCTCCTACTCTCTGGCTTTAACAATTTTTTATAA